>CM031239.1:509039860-511439860 GCA_018340775.1 Taxus wallichiana var. yunnanensis | reverse complement strand
ATATCGTGATGTTACTATGCCGATGATATTCAACAACAACTCTTAGCTAATGAATGCAATATACCTACTAGCTTTGAAAATTCTTCTTTTAGCATCGTGTCGGATCCGGCTATTTTTTCGGTTGTTGACCTTGTTATACAATTAGCCATGATCCCCCTTCTCACATTTCCAAGGAAATTCTAGATGAATCTCTTATTGATTTCATGCTTGGTCTTGATGCTAGTACACATGTGCATAATGATTCTCCTCCTAGTTAGACCACTACTATAGCTACATCTCATGCTTCTCCTATTTTTGATAATGTTTCTCATGATCCATCACATACTTATCCACATGCTCATTCACATTATGTTGATGATCCAATTGATGACATTTTCACATACTTGTCCACATGATAGGGAGAATTTTTCCATTGTGCACCCTATAATGATCTCTAAAATCCAAACAATGTATTCTAAAATCCATAAAACTAGAAAACTAAAAATACCAAAAATACCTACTTGGATATTCAATAGTCTTGTTGTAATCCTATTGAAAATATGCACTTTTCATGGTTGTATTCCTATTTCAACTCCCGACTAATCTTTGGAAGAAAAAGGTATACCCGAGATGATGGTACAACCGACATTGTTGATCCCACATTAGAAGAACAACAACAATATGATTTCAGACTTCCTATTATCTAGGTAGCAAGACAAGCTAAGCAAGAATTCCTCCTGAATTTGATCCTAAATTTCCTCTTGAAGATCCCATTGGAGAACCAACTACAAAACCATTAGACATCATCTCATCGGAAGAAAAAGAAGAAGAAATGGTTACACCTGCATGTACCTTGGGAACAAAACATCGGTTCACTAGCGTTGGCTCCTCCACTTCATGAATTAGCAAAAGGATCAAGAAAGAGATTTCCCAAATTCTATGGATAGGGAAAGTAACATACAAATGATTATATTACAAAATTTATCATAAAGCGTGACATTCTTGGAGTAGGCATGAAGATGTTTCCATTCTACTATTCATGGAGTAATTGCAAGATGCCACTGCAGAATGTTTTTACTACCTGCCACCTCACTCCATTACTGACTGGGATGACATGAAAACCAAATTTGAAGTAAGATTCAAGACTGAAATATGCTCATGCCCTTCTTGCTCAAATAGCTCAAACGAAGAAAGAACTATAAGAGCCCACGAGGTAATTTGTGGAAAAATTTAACAAGTTGGTTAGAAAAATTCCTATTGGTGGTCATCTTACGAGAATAATCGGAAGAGATTCTTCACAAATGCTCAATTTCTTGAAGTTCGGTTCTTATTGCGGAGAGATCAACCCCGAACACTTTGGATAATGCTTAAGAAATTTCCATTGAATTGGAAGATGGCCTTATCATGTCAAGGAAGGTAAAGAACTAATCAATGAGGAATAAGTCTCAAAGTTCCAAGGATGAAAGTGCTTGATTCATTGTTGTAAAGGTTGGTCAATGACCCGACTTCATTGAAGAAGAAAATTTCTCAACATGACTCATATCAAAATAAAAAAGAATCAGATTTCTGAGCACTCCAAAGGTTTGCCTCGAATCTCCATCAATTAATGCAATATATGGAACTTGTGAAGATGAAGGAGTCAAAAATTAAAAGAGAAGAAGAAGATGAATATGCCAATATTGGGTATTTTAAATACTCACCTAATGAATATCCCGAGGAGTCCATGGCTGATATGAATAATTACTCTTGTGCAATGTTCACCCACTTACAATTATAAAAAGAAGCCTCTTACGCCACTTTGTCCCAAGAAAAACACTTGAATCTGAAATGGTGAATCTACCAAAAACAAAAATTAAAAGAGGATCATTATTTCCTAATTCCATAGGGTTAGTTAAGAAGAAATCCGAGACTAAATTAACCAAGGCTCCATTTGCCTCTTTGAGTAAGTCTCTTTCATCTCCTTTTGTCAAATTAGTTTCTACTTCTGTTGATCCTAAGAATACAAATCCTACTCATGCCAAGGCTTCCATGAATCATGATGTTCCTACCACTTCTTCATCTTTTGACATCATTGACCATGTTAAGAAATCAAAATTTCAAATTTATGAATATGAGTACTTGAAAACCCACCCTAAGCAATTTGATAAGCTTGTCTAGTTTATCAAAGGAAGTAGTTCAAATTCATGTTCCAAAAAATCCATTACCAAAGAACCACTTCCTCTCATTACCAATCCTTCTTAGAACCTTCTTGCCTCAATATGCTCCACTGGGAAGGTAGAACCTTTCTATCTCGCCTTGGTAGTCAATGTATATAAATTAAATAAATGCATTATTGACTCTGGCGCCTCTAAAAATGTCATTCCCACAAAATTTTCCAAGGCTCTCGGTATATCTCTTATCCCTGTTACTAGCCATTTTTACTCCATGAAAACTAAAGAAGTAACTCTTGTTGGCTAGGTCAAAGATGCTTAAGTGGCATTTGTGGATTTTCACAACAAGAAAATCACGGTGAAAATACTTGTGGCAGACATGCTAGCTTCGTATGGTATGTTGTTGAGTTAAAGTTTTGTCAAGATGTTGATGGAGATATATAGATGGATTGGTCATATGCCACCATACCAGTCAATGGTAAGATGAAGAAGATCCTTCTTATAAGGAAAATGAAATACATGGCTCGAAACCGATGATCCAGGACGAACATCACATACCAAGATTCAAGGTATGACAACTTTTTTTTATAAATTTAGAGGAAGATTCCAAGCTTCCCATGTTGATGTAGTACCTAGGTGTGATGGAGCCGATTGAGAAACATCATGATGATTTGATGGAACTAGAATTTGAAAGTATGTACTTCCCATTAGATGTGGATATAGATGCAGGTTCTCTACTTGGTGGTGATGTAGATTTTGGATACCTTGACTTGCAAAAAAGTAATCCCGAGATGATGAGAAATGCATATCATAAAGAAGAAGTGACATCAAATGAATTCTTAGCAAGTAAATCCCAAATTTCCAATCATCTTCTTGAGGTCCAACACGAAGAATTGTTTGGTGAGTATGAAAATGATTGTGAATTTGAAACCTTATTTTTCCCATTGGGAGAAGATGAAGACCTTCTTAGTGAAGAACATATAGATGGAATGGTTCTTGATTCTCCCAAGGATGATTCCATTCAAGAAGAGGAACTTTGTAATGAGGAATGTATAAATGATAAAGTGCTTGGGTATCTCAAGGTTGAATCTGTTCAAGAAGAAGATATCTCCTTCATGAGGATTATTTTGAAGCTCAATATGGTTGTAAGAAGGAAAGTGATGATGTCCACATTTCATGCACCACCTTATGATCATTTTACTTTCTTGAGGATGAAGCACTGTGCACATCATACCATTGTGAGAAGTGGGTAAAAAATGAGCCAATATGTGTGAAGGATAACTGTTTAGAGAAATTGAGAAACATGGAGTACCAAAAATCTTGTGATGAGTTTTAAAATATCAAAATATCTACCGAATACCAACTCATAGAGACCATGGTCATTAAACAGATAAAAATGAAGGTCAAATGTACATTAAAAATCACAACTCTTATTATGAAAATGAAAAGCTTTATATAATGAAGAACCAATCAGTAGCGGTGGAAATTGAAAAATGAGAAATCAAAAGCATGGTTAAATTTGATAATGGATTGAAAACCGAGAAAAAAATGTCAAGAAAACAAAGGCAATGAGCCATTTGAGTGGACCCCAAATCACAAGAATAGTCATGCAAACTTTCACAATAAATTAAGAAAGGGGTCATACTTCCTTGAACCAATCAATGGGTTTGTAGAACAAAGGCATTTGATGCTACCCATGCACATGTAAAAATTTAGAGAAGAATTATTGCTCTGATGAGAGCATGTTGTCACCCATATATACCATAGGTGATTTACGAATGTTGTATTATGGTTTCCCTTTCCATTGCGTGTTTCCATTTCTTTTGTGTGTTTGTGTTATTTTTCTCTTGGTTGTGTTGGTAGCTTTGTTGGTTGTTTAGTGCAGTGAATCTACAACCCAATAAATAAGGCACTCGGTCTCTTGCTCCATGAGATACATGAAGTTATTCATTACCCCTTGCAATATTTAATATGTCCCTGAGTTAGAGTTAGTTGTTTTCATGTTAAATGTATTGGATGCAAAATTTAAAATTTTGGTCATGAAAACTAATCCCACCATTTGAAAAAATGTTCCTCGGTCATCATGAACCCCTCCTCTAAGCCCATCGGATCACGCAACCCCTCCGGGTTTGTGCCATTGTCTTTTGACTAAGAGGAACATGATAACATGGTTTTTAAGTGTGCTTCATGTGCGGGGAATGGATCCAAGTTGATTTCACAACGATACTAAGCTTTGAGGTGGAATAATGCTCTTCGAAGCACTAAATTAACTATTTTAAACCATATTGCAACATGAAGACATCCTCCAAAGTCATTGGAAAGGATCAACTCATATGGGAGTTATGCGGGAGAGTAATGAAGTGGTAGAAGACAGGTTTAGGAAAATTTGTGGAGGAAATTGATATTGGGAAAAATTCAAGCAAAACCAGGTCATGAGGAATGAAGGCTCCAATGGAGAAAGTCACCTTGTTATGAATACTATGGGCGTTTCGAGAGGAGTTGGAAGCTCAACAAATAGTCATGGAAAGATATTTTTTTGACACATCTTACATCGTGAGATGCCTCTTATTTGATGTAAGCATACACTAATATATTGTAAAATACATAATACCAATGTTTGTAAGATGCTTTATAGGACCAAATCAAAATAAAGTACAAAACAATGCAATGTGAGAAAGTAAATAAACAAGTAATCTAATGTAGCCAAATTAAGAACAACCAGATAAACTGCAATAAAATGAACTCCAAAAGAAAATAGATCTCCTTCTTCGTTATCAAATAATGAATTACAATGTTTCCTAAATAGGAAAATAACTCTCAACTCGAGTTGCCAAGTAAACTCTAGCTAACTCTGACTAAATCTACTCTAGGTGGCGGAAATTACTATTTTTAGCAGTTTACTAGAACCTGCTATTCTTAGTAAGTTCGCATGCTTATTCCTACGGGCACAGAAATTGCCACGCATCTTCTACATCCCTAAATTAGAGGAATTGCCAACTTTCTAACTCAAAATGCAATTAATAGACTAAAATTAACTAATGCTCAAAAATAGGAAAAAACCAAACTATAACTTAAATCCTAATTTTCGGCCTCAAGATGGCGGATTTAGGGCCCGAAAATGTGTCGAAAACTTGCCCCAACTAGTAGGGCGGGTTGCCACTGCGTTCGTCTCATCAAAACACGTGGTTTCAAAAAAAAAACGGACTCAAACGGACACCCGGAGCTCAAGTTATGACCTTGTCAAGTTCCTGCTAATTGGTAGCATCATAATCAAACAAGTACAAGAAAATACACTTGAACAAACAATGTTTATCAAATGCATCAATAGTTGTTTTTGTTATCATGTTGCAGTGCCCAAAAGTTGTAGTTATACAACAAGAGTTAAAATGATGCCCCAGTGATGATACACTCAATGGTGATGTATGAGGGAATAATAAGTTTGGATAGAAGTAAATGCACACTATGAATATGCCCCAAGAAATGATATATGCCAATAAGGTAGATATAGTGAGCATGTAAACTTGTTGATGGAAAGATATCATATGATGATCCACGTGTCAAATGTTAAAATGAGTGAGTTCCAAAGTAGGATGTTTTATTGGGATTGTATTATGATTTTTAGGGATTTTGTGTTAGACATTGTTTTTGAATTTTCTAGATTTTATAATTTTTTTGGATTTTATAATTTTTGTGATGTTTTTGGATTTTCTAGATTTTATGACGTTTTTGGATTTTCTAGATTTTATGATGTGTTTTTAGATTTTCTAGATTTTATGACACTATGTACATGAGAAAAATGTAGTAATATTCCCAGAGCGAGAGGTTAGAATATACAAGGGTATATTCCCATGAAAATATACAATAGTTGGAAAAATATGGATCAAGGCCAAGAAAAACATGTATGACACAACAATGGACCTAAAGGAAGTTGAAGCCAAGATGGAGTGGCCATGCCCCCAAGTAGAAGGTTATTTTGAACAACTACATCTTCCCATGGTGTCGAAATCGAGTTTTCACCAAAGGAAATGCCCAAGATGCCACAATTACGTGATTTTCACCATTGGGATGAATTTATTTATTTTTGTCTTTTGATTTTTGTGGCTTTTTTGTTATTTTACTTTTACTTTTTTTTTTTTTTTTTGATTTTTGTTTTTGAATTAGTATCTACATATAATCTTAGTTATATAAGCATTTGATGTGCATGACATTCATGGGGTCTCTAATCTCAGTACCATTAGAGCGAGCAAGCTTGTAAGCCCCCGAACAAAATTTAGCAACCACAATGTATGGCCCCAACTAGTTAGGCTCAAATTTTCCTTTCTTTTCTCTTTCCTTGGTAGTGTTAAACTTATTCTCTTTGAGGACAAGATCTCCAATCTCAAAACCATGAAGGATAATGCTCTTGTTTTAGTTATTGTGGATTTGATTTTGATACACTTTGAGGTGATCCAAGGAACATAGTCATTTTTCATCAAACAACTTGAGCTATGTAAGTCTAGCTACTCTATAATTTTCCTCATTGTCAAGACAATCCTTAAGAGATATACAAAAGGAGGTAAGATTGATATCTAAGGGAATAATGACTTCATTCCCAAAGATAAGGGAGTATGGTGTGGATCTTGTAGGAATTTAGATGGAGGTGCGATAAGCCTATAAGGTGGGATGAATACAAAAAAGTGTTTTGCTAGTGGCCTCACCATGCCCATTACCTTGAGGATAATAGGGGGCATACCACTTTTGGCATATTTTGAACCATTGATAGAGAGTCTTAACATTCTTATTTTTGAAAGACTTACCATTTTTGGCAATAATGGCGGAAGGAACATGATGAAAAATGATATGGTTCATGATGAATTTAGATATTTGAGCACTAGTTACATACATGAGAGGTACAACCTCCACCCATTTGGTGAAGTATTCAGTTGCGATAATGATATGTTTATGGCCATCAAATGAGGTAGGTGTAAGTTTCCCTATGAGATCGAGCCCCCATTTGGAAAATGGCCAAGGCGTAGTAATAGGATGTAAGGATTGAGATGACATGTGAATCAAATTCCCATGTTTCTAACAAAGGACACATTTGTGCACATATTGAAAATAATCGGTTTATAGTGGGCCAATAATAACCAAGTCGTAGCTGTTTCTTGTTGAGCACCATGCCATTAGTATGAGTTCCATAAATGCCTTCATACACATCTTTGGTAGCTTAGATATAGTATTTCAACTTTATACACCATAACAAGGTCCCATCAAAGCCTCAATGATAGAGAGTGCCCCCAAGGAGGGTATAACAAGCTATGCATTAGATGAGGGTTCATTTTTGGGAATGGGTATTGTTGGATGGAACAATACCATCTTAGAGCTAATTATATGTCTTGGTACCAAGGGGAAAAGGTACCAAAACTTCACATACCAAACAAGATTCCTTCATATCATAAATGGGTATTGTGAGATATTTAACAAGGAAACATAATTCATTGCTATTTGTAGGTAGGTTCAAGAGAGATCCAATAATAGCCATAACATTTGTAAACTTATTACGCATCCGAGGACTTTGTTGAAAAGTAATGTGGACAAAATATTCCTTGAGGCTATCCACCATACACTTATAGGGTATAAGCTTCTCATCTTTGACATTGTATTCATCAATAACTTATTTGATAATGAGCTGTGAGTCACCTATAACCTGAACTTGTTTGATATTCCATTTGATGGTGACTTTGAGACCACTAACGAGGGCCTCATTCAACTACATTATTGGTGCAAGGAAAACCAATCCTAAAAGATCTTAGATAAGGTTTCTAGCGGGGGTAATGAGAATAACTCCTGCATGTAAGCCATAAAATGTAAATGATCCATCAAAGTAGATTTTCCATGTAATAGATTCCTTGATAAATAAAATAGATGCATTAGGTAATTCAAAACTTAAGGGTTTTGTTCTGCAATAGTGCTTCACGCTAGTTAATAGACAAAAACTTGTCCTTTAACCGACTTTTGATTGATGTATTCAATGTCAAATTCACAAAGTAAAATAATCCAGTTTTTAATCTTCCTAGTAAGACTGTGTGTTTAGATAGGAGGTGTAATACCCAACTATGTTGTGCTTTTTCGACAAGATCTTTTGAAGGCCCTCAAGTGGGTTACGATTCCTTTATGGACATCTTTTGCAAGATTGGATGATTGAATCGATGTAGTTCTTTACCTCATGCCAAGTTTATGGCGATAATCGGTTTCGGTAGAAGTGGCCACGCGTCCTCGTTTTGAGTGGTCAATGATGTAGTAAAGTATCAATAAATAAATAATAATAATAACAAAAATAAAGGGGAATAAAGAGTTTAAATCTTAAAATTTAAAATTATGAGTAATCAAAATTTTTATTTTATATTTGAAAAATGGGGAGTGAATTATGTAAATGGCTCGACGAGCCATGGGATAGTTATGATGTTTTTTAGTTGATGTTGATAAGGGGTATGATTGATTTTGGTTGTATAAAAATATAGATGAACCACTTCATTTAAATAGCGCAAACATGAGGTCTAACCTTTAGAACAATTCAATATGAAAAAAGTGATATAATTTACAAAGCTTTGGATGGATACAAGAGTGCTAGACAGATAATCCTAAGCCTAGCACATAGTCGTAAATTAGTCACAACCCTTTGAATTCAAGTATAGCTTAAAATCAAAGGAAAACACCATACCCTCGTGAATCAATGTTTCTAAACAACATTCGACAAAACTAAGCCTATGATGTATCTAAACTCTTTTAATATTATAAAACCACATACTCGTCTACATTGATAAAGTGGAAAGTAGTGCCTAGGAGGTGTGTTGGCTATATAGTGACCTCAAGACTTACCTTATGTTGAAAGTGAAACACCTATCTAAACACCAAAAATTGCATCCATTAAAATAGACTTCCATGGAAAATAATGAAAGTCCTATAGAGATTGCAGTAGGTTTATGAACAAACTCTCAGCTACTAGACATATGATCAATTTGTTCACTACGTTGGTTTATACTTGTTTGTAAGCATACTAGTTTAGTCGTAAGAGTACTTGGAGTCCGTATTCCTCCATTCAATCCCAAGCAGAAAGGAAAAGACAATCAAAACAAAAAAAATCATTTCTTCATCTTCCTTCATATTTATCTTCACATCAGAATCATGTATTTATTCATAAAAAGTGTATTATTGCTTGCCATTGAAGTAGAGCATGCAATGGTATACTTTAGCCACGCGAGCACTCCAATGTCAAATCATTGATCGCAAATGATCACATTCATAGAAGTATGAGTTGCAAGAAGAGGCTATTGAAAGCATTCACAAAACTGTGACACCAGTGGAAAAAACCAAGTTCAAGCTTATCCAACCTCCCCCATACACATGGTCAGATCAAGAAAAATTTATTGGCTTTGCTAACTGGTAAAAAATAACAAATTAAATTTAAAAATCACCTAAATTTACTATATTGTCCAATCTTACTATATTTCACAAAATCTACCAGTACTAATTGTAAATGCTATACATTAGAATATAATGCTTATAGATCATGTGCACTATGATATTATTTTCCATTTTAATCTATAAGTGATTGGATATTTGGGCCGAATTTTGCATTTAGATGAGGCTTGGTCCCGTTTCCAAGTTCAGGCCACTAAGGTGGTGTTTGCTTCCCCAAAGGAAGTAGTGGTTCCTTCTGAGCCTGTTTAGGCAAGCACCAAGGCTTACAAGTCTTCCCATGTTGATAGGGTTCATATTATTACTGTGAAGTAGGTAGCCAAGTCTCCCATGGAAAAGGGCCCTTAGCTCCACTCCTTCCCGATCCTCTGGAGAATTTTGTTGGGATATTTCTAGAGCTGCTTGGTTTTAGAAAAGATGATTTGGCCCTTGAGTTATATGACCCCTATGCAATCTCCCTTAGAGGAGTTTGTTGGGGAGTCTTCAATTCTTGTGGAGGATTGAAGTCAAGAATAGAAAGGAGTCTACAAAATTTCTCTCTTCCAGCCATAAGACTCTCGGATCGAGCGAAGATTTGGTTAATTACCTATTTGTTTTAGATCTAGAGTGGCTTGTTAATGGGCGCGGTTGGAGTCTTGCTCTTATGTTTGGTATTTCATTTTCATGTATTTCAGTTGGGAAAGCTCATCTTTTCTTCCTTCCAATGATCGGGCGAGGGCCCGAAGTGAACCCCTAGTTTTACCTATTAAAATAAAATCATGCAAAGAAATAAATAATACACAAAAAAGGGGAAAATTCAATGTCCGGTGTTAAAAATAAATGAAAATCTGATACATCTATCTTTCATAAAATATTTAGAGGCGTATGATCTCTTGAAGGACCTTGAGACTCTAAAATGACAATTAAACATCATCAAAGCCAAAATCAGTTACATGATCTAATTCATGACCATTAATACAACTTGTGCCAACATCCTGATCAATTGCGTCTGTATCACTACTGAAATAATCTCATTTCTAAATCTATATGTTCAACATGATTGTGAAAGCATATAGGCTAGTGAGAGCTAGAAATAAGAGACATTAGGTGTGTAGACTAAAAAGTACAGTTTATGGGACAAACAAAAACATGGTTCAGCCTTCCAGACAGTTCAATGTTTGGAAAAATCCTTGAGGTTCAGTCAAACCATGTGCTCTGGAAGGGATAACATAGACAAGTCCAAGATGCTAGAAAGATGTGGCATCCAGACAACTTGATTTTCATAGCGGAGAAAAAATAAGTAAATGAATTTTTCAAGAACATCAAAGACCAATGTCTCTCAAATACAATCAATTCATGATTCATAATCAACATGTACCACCTGCTTTGTAAGGATTCATACGACAAATCACATTATAGCTTTGTTTTTAGGACTCGTGGTTTAAGATTTGAACCTCGTTTCTTATCAAAGAATTAGTTATATTGTTTGGACTTTGTGCCCTATCCCCCTTAACCTACAAATGTATGTTTTCTAATTCTACTAAGGGAAACAATATGCAACACCAAAACTATGATGACAAGTGAATATGAACTTGTAGCTTATTTGTTGCTCAACTCAACATTCCCAATAAGTTCCACAATGGCAGTCCATCAATGAATGATGGAGCAGGTTATAGGGGTCTCCTCTTCCTCAACAATATTTAAAGCACTGCAATATCCATAATAAAGAGAATGGTATAGACCTGTGTAGGAAATTGTTACCATGCAAGATGGTCTTTGTTGCTTATTTAGGTAATAATCACCGGTAATCCAAAGAACACTGTCAATCAATAAAATGATTGAAATGATTTGCATCCCTGACAATAATTTCTCGCACAGTGAATTTGGAGATGAAGTGGGTGACCGAGTTTCAATCACCACACATGAATATTTCTTATAACCCAGAGCATGTGTTGAGTTAGCACAAGAGTGATGGCCAGCTTCTCACTGTGGCAAGACATAATTTAGGCATCCTCCACTTTTCCAAGATCGGGGTAAATAGTTTGTTTCAGGAACAATCGCTGACTTCCTGATCTACCCAGCTAAGCTGTCTAACACAACATATGTCTCGTCCATCTGTGGATGTGATTCTTCTCCCTGAACAAATGCGTACACTTTTGTTCTTAACCTCAATCCAACTGCATCCTGGAGGTTTCTTCAATCCAGCCTCTTCCATCATTTTTCTTACCTTTGCTACATCGTTCCATCGGCCAACTGCTGCATACATGTTTGACATCAACACATAATTGGCAGCATTTTCAGGTTCTAATTTATAAAGCTGCTTTGCAGCAGATTCTCCTGCTTGAATATTGGAATGCATCCTGCATGCACCAAGCAATGCCCCCACAAACAAGCATTAGGTTGAAAAGGCATGCTTTCAATGATCTTCTGGGCCTCATCCAACCTTCCCATGGCGGCCAAGATCAACCATGCAGGCATATATCTCCATACTAGGCTTTATTTGAAGATCTCGTGTCATGAAACTGAAGTATTGCAAACCTTCATCCAACAGGCCTGTATGACTGTAGCAGCAGACATGATGCAAGTAAACGTGACGAGGTTTGGTTTCATGCCTGCTTGTTGCATTTGGCGAAAGAGTGAAACAACATCTTCACTCAGCCCATGCATGCCGTAGCCTCCTATCATTACAGTCCAGGACACCACGTCTCTTTCAGATATGTTGTCAAAAACCAGACGTGCATACCTTATACTCCCACATTTGGCATACATATCTATGAGAGAATTCTTGCACAAGAATGCCATAGACAAAACCACTTCTAATCACATAAGCATGAACTTCCTTACCCTGTTTCAAGATCGCCAATCCAGCACAAGCAGGGAGTATGCTCTGCAATAGTGACCAAGTCAGGTTTCACACACCCCATTTGCATATTTCTTAAAAGTTTCAATGCATGGTTACTGTGCCCATTTTGGCTATAACTTGCAATCATTGAATTCCACAAGACCAAGTGTCTATCTCTTTCAGCTGTTTTGTCAAATACTCTGTGAGCATCTGCTATGCTCCCACAAGCACTATACATTGCTACAAGGGCGCTGCATACAGAAGAATGAAACTCAAAACTATTTCTGACTATGTAACCATGGATTTCTTTTCCGTTTTGTAGAGCTCCAACATGTGCACATGCAGAGAGCACATTAGAGATGGTGACCGAGTCAACCTTCATCCCTGCTTGTTGCATCTCATAGAAAAATTCCAAAGCCTTATCATGAAGCCCATTCTGGGAATACCCTGCAATCATGGCAGTCCATGAAATCACATTGGGTAACAACTCAACCTGTTGCATTTGATGAAAGAAACCCAATGCCTCATGGCACTGTCCACTCTGTGCATAGCTGGTGATCATAGTATTCCATGTGGTCACATCTGGTTCTACATCTTCTTCCTGCATTTTCCTGAAAGCCTTGGATGCAGCATCAATGTGCCCTTTATGTGTATACCCTGCAATCATGGTATTCCATGAAATTCGATTCTTGTACACAATTTTGTCAAACAGTTGGCGCGCATCTTCTAGAGTAGCACATTTTGTATACATGTCCATGAGTGCATTTCCCACATAAGCATTGGACTCGTACCCAATTTTAACTATGGAGGCATGGAGTTGTATGCCTTCTTGCAGAGCCATTAATTGGGCACAGGCCTTGAGAACTTTTGGATAAACATGATGGTCAGCGTGCACTCTCTCCTCTTGCATTTGCATTTGATAGAAGAAATCAAGCGTCTCTTCATAATGACCATGCTTCAAATGTCCTGCAATGATCTCAGTCCATGCAAACACATTTCTCTGCGACATTTTGTCAAACAGTTGGAGTGCAGTCTCAAAACATCCATTGCCAGAATACATGTTCATTAGTTTTGTCTGTAATACATTGCTGTCAATTCCATTCAAAATCACGCGGGCATGAAATAACTTGACTTCTGAGAGAGATTTTATGTGTTGGTGGTCAACCATTTCGTTGTTGCAATGGAATTTTGCACTCACAGTGGCGAAGGTGACCTTGCCATATTGACGTTGATATTGTACGCACATTTTTTTCACGATCTGTGATAACATAATATGGAAAGTAAAGGAAAGAACTTATACAAACAATTGTCCATTTTGTTTACCTTTTTTCCTGTAAGATAAAATTATATGGTTCGTCATGAATTCTGTACGATAAAATTCTATAGCTAGTAATGAATTTGTACATTATGCTTTTCATTATTCTTGCCCTCTCTCTTACCCACTAAGCTTTGGCAAGCGAGACGAATTGAAATCTCATCGTAAATGTAAATTCAAGTGGTTTTATTCGGAAGCAGCGTAAAAATAATGCCGATAAGATCAAATTACCTGCCATCATTTTATCTGCAGGTTGCGAGGCTGAAGCAGGAGCTTAAAGATGCCGGAAAATACAGGGCAGAAGAGGAGGTTAAAATTGCATGCAAAAGTGAAAACGACGTGCAAACAACAGTCAAATTTAATCCCTTTGGAAAAACGTCTAAAAGGCCGTCAAATTTAGCATTGCTGCAGAAATGTCCGGAGGTCCTCTACCATAGCTGTCAAATGCGAAGGAAGGAGCTTGAAAATCATGCATGGACAGGGCATGTTTGATAAAATGGATTTAGTGATACGGCCTCATAGGAACAAAATGGATTAGTTAGAAAGGCATTGAAAACAATGCGTTTTGACATGTGTAAATTCTGATTCCACAACTCTGCCACCAGACTGTTGTCCTGTGCCAAAGGAGAAGCTTCCAAATAGGTATGGACACGTGCCATTTGTTTTTAAAAAATGGATTGTTTTTTGATGTTTTAGTTGCAAGTGCGCTGGCAATCGATATTTAACATGGCATGTTGACTGTTTGACAAAATGCATCAAAGACATGTGGTTTCTTGGATGGTGGGTAATTTTGGACGCCACAGAGAAGACAACGTGAACCCTGTGCATGGATGGGAACTTTTTGTTTAAATGTCTGAAATATTATATGGTTTCTTGGACATAAACAATTGATTGATGGGATTGGAGGAAAACACCTTGGAAACTACCAAAAAAATGCCTTTGGATGGTCTTAGACCGTTGGGCATGTATGGATTTGGCCACCGTTGGACGTGGCATGGAAACATGGATTTATGGAGTGTCATTGTTACAGGCTATGCTGCGAGATTGAGTTGAGATTGGTAGTGAAAAACATTGGCATTGTTTGACTATATGAAGCATTGGAAATGCACAGGTTTTAATCTACTTTAGCCATAACATTGATGCAAAAGCCTAGCCCTTTACGCACCCTCCCAACTTGTGCCTAATTTTGGAGCTTTGAAACAAACTACGAACATCCACCAATCATAAATAATAAAGGGATTATCTTAGATGTTGTAGTTGCAAATGCTCTGGTAGAAGTATCTTAAATACAGAAGAATGGATCTTGCATGCCAAGTGTTTGACAAAATGTCTGAAAGAAATGTCGGCTTGTGGAAGGATTAGCAAAGCCGGTGACTATGGATTTTAGTGGGGATTAGTTTCATAAAATGTGGTTATGAGAAGCTAATTCTTCGGAGATTAGGAACATGTGAGATGTTTGAAAAAATACCTCCAAGAATTGTGGCCTCTTCGAATTCAACAAATTTGGAAAAATATGCACAAAATGAGTATGGATCTCCCTTCCTCTACCATGATCTGTGTTGACCAAGGATATGAAGAAGGTCCTTAAACAAGTTGAAAAACTCAATTTTGACACCTTAAAAAGGTGAGATTTTAAGTCTTTTTACTTTTTAGTCACTTGTGGTGACGTGTTCGTTTTAATAAAATGTGATCGATTAAACTTATGGTTGCCGCTTCATTTGAACAAAGCGAAAAACCACTGCCACCTACCTCGGGTTGCCCGATAGGATAATTGTAACCAATTCTCAGTTCAATGAAAATGATTTCAGAGGTTAGTTTTGCAAGTGGGTTTTGGGGCCCATTGGTTTCGTGCGAAAATAGAACGACACGATTATGATATCTAGCCCTAGAATTGCCTTTATAACACAAGATTTTCTCATCATAATAAACTTCACAAATGTGATGAATTATTTGTATATGGGGGATTAAGTAGGAATCATCAAACTTTGTGTTCAAACTTAAAACGAGTGTTTTCGAGGCCCAATTTGTAAGCACTTTATTCGTTTTGGCCAACTTTCACAAAATTGCTACTATAGCTAGAAAAACCCTTCGAGGGTCCCATTTGTTTTCTAACTACTCGTGGAACCTTTCAAATATCATCTCAATAATTTATAGAGTATGAATTTATCAACTTCTTTGTATGACTGATCTTCAAGATATTATAATGTTTTCTCTCTCTTCCCGTTTCTCTCTCTATAAATAACTATGAAATTTTGGTTGGTTTTGAAAAATGTATATGGAATTGAGATGAAACAAAAATGGACATGCGATGTATGTGGTTATGATATGGTGAATAGAAAAGAAAATGAATCCTATACTTTCTCTCTTTTCCTTACTCTTCTCTCTAGAAATTAAAAAAAAGAAAAATGCAATAGAATGTGGAAGTGTGAATGTGTGAAGAAATGACCTCTCTCTCTCCCTATCTCTATATCTCTCTACTTTCTACTTCGGTTTCTTGAAATGATGGTTGTGTGGATTTATGCTTGAGTGTAGGGGATTTCCATACCAGTCCTATATCGACCTGCGTTGGTTGCAGTACTTGAACAAGAAGGATTCATGATGTGATATGTTGTATTTAATGAGTTTTCATTGAAAAGTTATACTCATCTTGTAATACATGTAT
The DNA here is from genome assembly GCA_018340775.1 of Taxus wallichiana var. yunnanensis. Lineage (NCBI taxonomy): Eukaryota > Viridiplantae > Streptophyta > Pinopsida > Cupressales > Taxaceae > Taxus > Taxus wallichiana. Next base: position 511,423,475 of record CM031239.1, on the reverse strand, counting down.
TACCTTAGAATAATGATATTGTTGTTCAAAGAATTGTTCTTATGTACATTTTGAAAAGGAAAATATCAAGTTGGTTATATTTTGTAAGTGTTGAAATGGATGTGAAGTTGTACTTGTTGGAAATCGATGTTGTCATTGATGTCAAAAGGTGTAAGGGACATGAAGGTTGATTGGTAGTGTCAGTCATTGATGTCATGTGTTGAGTTGATATTGCTTGGTCTAGTTGTCATTAATGAGGTGTCTTGAGTAAGTATGATGGTTGTAGGAGTAATGTAGAGTTATGGTAATGATAGGTGAATGTTTTGGTGAGGTCATGAAGCTTGTTGAAGGCTCTTGTAGGTGGACAAGAGTGGAAAAGTCATGAGGTGGTTTGCATTGATGGTGTAAGCATGATCAAGAAGCCTAGTTTGGAGGCCTACTCAACATACATGAAGGAGTCGGTGGTTCTTTGGTATGTATCAGCTGGTTATGCATGGTGAGAGCATGGGGAACATGAGGATGAGGTGTAGAGACACTCACAGGTGTCTCAAAGTGTGTTTTTAGGGTTTGGACATGTTTTCTAGGTATGCACTAGACCTATTCCTAAGCCCTAGGTGGCCAAATGAGACGAGCAGAGAGAAATTTTTAGCATGGAGATGTAAATGTGAGCATGGGAAAAGGTGTAGTAGGTTGCTCTAGTGGTGTGGGAAAAGTTTCAGATGTTGGTTTACAATATTTAGCGAGACATAACATTTTTCCTCTACTTAGTTCATGATTTGAGAAACCCAACTCGAGAAGGAATGTTTGGTGCTCATTGGCATGTGTGAAGTTTGCATGGGAGGATAATCTATTCATGGTAGTTGGGGAAGGGTCCTAGCTCAATGTTCCTAGAATTAGTTTGTGGATTAAGGGGTAGAGCTTTATGAACAATCGTTAAGAAGGTAAGGTGGTCTTAAACCCTCCTTAAACCCTAGTTAGGTAGTGATGGAGAAGAAATTATTCAAAGTGACCCATAATGGATTGGTTGACCTAGTATGATGATTGGAGGTTATAGAGGACTCCTCTAGCTTTCACCAGTGACCTTTAGGTTTCTTGACGAGTGTGTGGACCCGATAATAATTTGTAATTTTTGAAGAAGTTGATGTTGCTCTCAAGTTTTATGTTGGAACAGTTAATAAAATGGATGGTAAAGGAATTTGGGAAGCTATAATACATTCCTGGAGTGGTTTTAGATCAAGTTCTATCCATTTGGAGGTATGTGGAAGTTTATCGGAAGAAGACTGGTTTTGAGGCGGTTTGACAATTTTGGTGATCTTGGTTGTAGAGGTGTTCTTGGGCCCCTAAGTTTTGAGTTGTGGTGTCTCATGCATTTGATGATTACCACAGAAGTCATGATATTTCTATCCATGTGTCATACTTACATGGTTGTAGTGTTTTGATGAGTGTTTGAACTTCATCTTTGAAGACTAGTTTTGTAGGCCATAGACCTAATGAGGGAAATCATGCCTAATGGTGGATTCATAACATGATATGGAGGTTCAAAGTTGAATAATATTGTATGAGGCATGGGGTGGACTTAGAAAACATGTGTAAGTGGTTTCGAGATGTTTCGTGAAGGTCATATTAGATCAATAAGACTTGGTTTTTGTGAGAGAGTGATTAACTAAAATGGGGGATAATAGTATTTGAGTAGTAAATCTAAACTAGGAACAATAGTAAATAACAAGTAAATAAATGCAATGAATAAATATAGAAAGTGACCCAAGCAACTAAACTAATGAAAATATGAAACCCTAATTGACAAGTAGGGTTGGAAGGAGCTTAAGCGATTCATGGGCTGATCTGGGTGTGTCGTAAAATAAAGCTGAATATTCTAGAAGAAGGAACAAACATGAGAGGTATTAAAAGGAGAAATCTGAAATTTGTTTGGCTAAGCCGGGGATTGAGAGAGGATCATAGTACTATGGGCACCCTAGTCTACGTTCTAGGTGCCATGGTCTATACATGAGGTCTAGAAACTAGATTTGCGGTCGAGATGATGATGCAAAGCCCTCGCTACTGTCACGTGTAACTCGCTTCTCTGTGCCGAATGTCACCAATGATCAATGATGAAGAATAGACCTGTAAGACCCTAAAATAAGCATCAAACCCTAAAAAATAAAAATGCAAATGAAGGGGCGGACTTTCCTCAACGACCACAATGGTGGACTTACTAACTGAGCGTTGCACTACATCTCAGACCTGATGTAGTTCTATGTGTGTGCGTGTGTGATCATGCCCTAGGTTGCTCTTGTGCCAGTCGCACTTTGTGAAAGTAGTGAACAATAAATATGTGTAGAAAAATGTGATAGAATGGTAGATGGAATAAAATAAACTTCCCTCATATGCTTGTGTGATGTAGATGAACCAACCTTGTCCCTTGTGATGAGCTAGATGGATGCAAATGAGCTATAGATGGATGCAACCTTAGATGATGATAGTAGTGCCTAGTGCTTGGTCCCTCATTATGGTCTCATAAATTTATATTTATATGGTTCTCTTGTTTTAATTTCATAATCAACCCCAAAAAGGTTGACCACTAAAAAGATAAGAAGCTCAAATGGCTAGAAAGTGCCCAAAAGTGGCGGAAACTATACAAAAGGATTAGGGTGCCCCAAATAGGACCGGGGTGTTTGTGGGTGCCCTAAATCTTATCGACAACTCAAAAACCATATGAATAGTAGTATAAGACCATGACTAAATAATACCCAAAGTGCGTGATTTTGTGTCTACACTTTCCCCCACTTTATGTTGGTGAGCGGAAAGCTCGGTAACATAAATGAGAGAGAGATGCGTGCACTGATGTCCATGTAGAGTTATGCGAGAAAGTGTGCCAAGGACTAGATAAAACGTAGAGTAAAAAAAGATGATAGAGCGTGGAAACTAAAGATGTAAAATTACAAAAAGTGATGAGAGTGAACCTAGGGTAGAAACACGTGTGTAGTTTTTGCTATATGTGATGTATTTGCATGGTTAGTATGGTGTGTCTTTGCTGCGAAAATGTTGTTGTTGTCACCTTTGTTGTTGTTGACTTCTTGCTTCTCATATGGTCGGACTTGCAAGGAGAAGACGATCAAGAAGTCAAATACGCATTTATATATGTCAAAAACACATGTATATGTAATGAAAAGACTAAAATGAAAGTATGAAAAGTGTAAAAGGAACATGTGCACCTGATCCATGATGAGAAAAAGGGTGTAGAAAGAGGATATCCTGTCCTAGGTTTTTTGGGCGATCCGACACCATAGGACGAAGAAGTATAGGGAGGAATTTTGTTGTATCCTCTAACCTTTAACTACTTCCCTAAATATGTGTGAAGAGATATATGTACTTTGTCTAGTTTTTGGTTGATCCAATTGTTGAGTTGTGGAGCTTAATCACTTCACTAACATGCTTTTGCAGACTTGCTAGAATACATAGTAATCGGTGTCGGTTAATGAACCGCCGTCGGTCACCCATGGACCGGTATTGGTCAGTCAAGGAGGATCTAACATTGGTTAGGGCTAACCGACATCGGTTAAGGCTAACCAACATCAATTGCCTGTGGTGACTACTATAATTAAGTTACGGGAATTAGATGTATATTTAGTTGTAAAGTGAATCTAATGGTTGTAATTGCATAACTAAAGTGCCCTAAGATTGTAGATGCATATATAAACATAAAGCTAGGGTTTAGAAAAGAGAATTCAATTGAGAATAGAGAGAAGTTTCCTTACGAAGGAAAAGAGAGATTTCTAGAGAAGAAAATATAAGACATCGAAGGTGTGGAAGAGTATAAATCTTTATTGTATTTCCTTTGTGATAATAAATTGGCTGTTTCTTGGTGGACGTAGCCCACACTGGGTGAACCACGTTAAATCTTGTGTATTGTTTCTTCTTGTTTATTTTCGTATTGATTGTTTTTATGCTTAGATCTGATTAATATATCTGTACAACCGGTGTGCTAACCCCAACATCGACGCCACTAGCTAAAGAAGTATATGGAGGAATTTTGCTATATCCTCTAACCTTTAACTACTCCACAGAATGCTAAGGACAACCATGTTCTATAAAATCCAGCGTGTGGGGTTCGTAGAATGGTCGAACCCACTCGTTGTATATCCCACAATTCCAAGGGTGGAAGCGAATCGAACTAAACTGGTGTAGAAGCACTTTATAGTATGTAAACCCCAAATGATGCCCCCTCTTTGGGGACGCATGGGATGTCGCTGATAGGAGAATGGAGCCCCAAAAGAGGACCAAGTACATGAAATTTGTAACTCCGCCTTACGGGGAAGGAAAGCGCTTGGTAGAAACCAAGGTGTGCAAAACAAGTGGCTAGCCAAAGATAATTGCTAATACAAACAAACATGCATGTAGAAAGTAATATGTAAGCTACGTAAACAATGTATAAGCTACCAAACAATGTAGTAATGTAAACACGTAGGAAGACAAAGTAAGCCACAAAAACTGGGATGTAAACATGGGACATCACTCACGATGTTTCAAGACACATACGACCATAATGTCCACATCAATAAACAAGTGTGCACACAAAACATAGGGCAAGGCCCACATATAAGAGCAAACAATGACAATAAATAGTAAACAAACAGATAGATAGCCATTGAAGTGAGTAATCTTGCAAACAAATGCTACACATGAAGCACCCGTTAGCATGTTAGAAAGATAACTAGTATATAAAAAACATGTATAAGCAAGTAAGCAAAGTACTAAGTACAAAATGAAACAATATCACCTGCGAGAGACGAATGCGGATGCCCCCAATGACCGAGTGTAGGAAGGGTAGAAGGTGAGCATCCGTGCTTTGCATATAAGAAACCTATTTTTGTGATCACAACTAGAAAAAGGCGTGAATGCGCATGCGTGTATGGTATAGATAAATGACATATAAGATATCTAACTAGCATGTGTACTAAAGTGACTATGAAAAAGTAAAATTAAGCAAGAGTAATAGTGACCAAGATATGTAATATCTTTGTGGATGGATGGAATGGAATGCAAGATGGAATGATAGGATCTGCCCCCCCCAGTGAATAGAGTGTATGAAATGAGGTTCATTTTATTTTCCCCCTCGAAGTCAAGACCGAACCATAAATGAGAGTGCATTATCAAGAAATGGTCGAAATGTGTGTTGTGTCTAATGCGTTGTGATGAATGTGTATGTGTGATGATATGCGACCTAGAAATGATGTGTCATCGACCTATAGCAAAACATATATGATGATAAGATGAACGAAAGAGTGATGATGTATCCTAAGGCGTATATCACTATAAGATGAATAGAGGGAGTGGTGATGTATCCTAAAGCATATACCACTACAAGATGATATAATAGGTGACCATTTAGCCTATAGCATATGTCACTAACCTAGGAATGTCGCATGATAGAAGGTCAAATGATAAACATGTGAATATGATAAGGTCCATTTGATTTGTAAACCCTCGGCAATCGAGTATGGACCGAGGAACTAAAGTGCGTCATAGGGTAGTGAGTGCACATGTAGAAGATGATGTAGTATGTGTGATGAGTAGACGACCATATAATGTGTAAAAATGTGTAAAATGCGATGTTTAGGATGCAATGCAATATGTGTAGATAGTCTAATAGTGTGAAGTGTGCTATGTAGTATGTGAGATGAGTAGTGTGTAATGCTAGACACATAAACTATAAATAGTATGATGTACATATGATGTGAACTAACATGTGGTATGATGTATGATTCGAGATGTAGTGTTTAGGACCTATGATGCGGTGTGTGGGGTTCATCGTAGTATGCCCTCAATAGTCAAGTGTGAACTAAAGCACAAGAGTGTGTCATCGGGTAGTTGTCGACACTAAAGTGTGCATGGATTTTTAGTGGAAAATATTCGTAATATGACAAAAATTCTATTTTAGGATTATTTGAAAAGGTGATTTTTTAAAATAGGTCGATGCCTTGTTCACCTAAAATTTACATATAGTTTTTTTAGGGAGTGACTTCGCTACCCTTGAAAACATCTCCTATATAAACCTAGGTGATTCATCGGGTAGTATACCAGTAACTTACTACTAGCTTACTAAGGTATCAACATATCAAGTACTGTGAACTTGCGAACTCGAAGCACTAGTACACAGTGCGATCAGCTTTGCGATCAGCGATAATCCTAAACCACGGATGCACAACAAGTGATATTTACTGACGAGTGACAAGGGCTATTTATTGACATGCGAAAAGTGTTATTTACTAATGCATGACAAGGGTTTTCAGGTGACGTGTGTGACAAGGTTATTCTACCGGTAAGAGACAAGGTTATTTTGTCTTTGACACATGATAAGGTTATACTACGGCGTGTGACAAGGTTATTCTACGATAAGAGACAAGGTTATTTCTTTGACACATGATAAGGTTATACTGCTGACGTACGACAAGGTTTTTTTGTTGACACACAACAAGGTTATTCCGGCCGACACACGACAAGGTTGGATGCTGTTGACACATGATAATGTTGTTGTTGATGCATGACACTCTTGTTATTAACACATGACATATAGTATTACCAATGCGCGATAGAGTGTTTAGTGATGCACGAAAAAGGTTCAACTTCACCGTTCAGAACAATGGAATATACTAGTGCTCAGAAGACCCAAAAAGTAACACAAAAATATCAGAAGTCCTTGTTTAAGTATTTTTTAACATCTCACGCTATAGATACCACAACCACCAAAGACCCATACAACCGCTATGGAATCAATCATAGTACAAACTATGTGGAAGGTATTATTAAATTAGACATGCATTACTCGCACAATATCATCCAAATGACACCTATGATGATACCATGTTAGAGCTTTAAGATATTCCTATTGAGGTACAACCAGGAGTGCATCAAGATATCTCAAATACAAATACTCAACAAAATGGAACACAAAAGTAAAATGTAAATTATGTTTCACAAAAGAGGAAGCCATATGATTGTGATATTCCTCAAAATTATGCTCGTAAAAGTAAAACATTAAAAATGGACAAGAATATGTGGACACTTGGGAGGACATACAAGTTTGAGTGGGCTACCAAATTTACTTTTATCGAACTTGTACAACCAACTAATTCAAAAGATATCCCATCTGAATATACATGTACAATATGTATGTGGAAATTGGGAAAGCAACAAAAAAACAATTGAAGCTGGACACAATTGAAAAACATTGTGGAAAACAATATTTGACTGTAATGAGGGATGATGGCCAAAAATTAAAAACAGACAGCTGGAAAAATGAAAAACAATGCATGCATTTTAAATACGAAACAAAGTATGAAGCAGAGAAGAAAAGACATAGACATCTTGTGGAAAATGGCGGAACGGTCACATCGTAAATTGGTAAGATGAATCAATCAAATTCGCATACTAAAATCATATAGTTCTCTACTTTATTCCACATCCTTAAGAAAGGAAGACCAATTTCATATTTCCTTGATTTTAAAGTTTTGTAGAAATATAATGGAATGCACAATGTTCCTCAGTCTCATTGGTCAGACAACAATGCATGGGAAATGGCTAAATGCCTTGCAATGATAGAAAATGAAGATTTGAGAGAGAGTGTAAAAAATGCAAAATTTATCTCTCTATCAATTTATGAAGTGAAAGCAATTGACAACACTACATGGGTATGTATCTACATTTATACTTTAGAAAATCATATAAGGACACTGCATCGATGGGTGTTATGAAAATGGTAGAAAATTGCAATGCCGAAAACTTACATAAAAATATTGTTTCTCATTTGAAAGATATTATTGACATGATTGATTATGAAATTTCTATGAAGTTGGTATGCATTGGAGCGAGATGGTGCATCGATCATGCGAGTCACCGAACTAGGCTATGTGTTCGATTGAAAACAACAATGGCCTCTTATATGCTAGCAATTCACTATATGGCTCACATAATGAATTTATAATATAAAATGGTTAGCAACTATGAAAATGTTTCTAAAGTAGAAGACCTTATCAGAGAACTGCATGCCTATATGGCAAGCAACCCAAAGTGATTTATTGAGTTTCAAAAATTTGCAATTGGAATTATAGATGGCAAAAAAATTCTGAAGGATGTTGAGATAAGGTGGATTTATTTATATGAGACTTGCATGCAAAATTCATGAGGAGTATCCATCGTTGATTGGTTTCATGCACAAATATCATCATGATGTTGACAGGGAGAGGAACTTGTTGTTCCGTTTAACTAATTGGAAACATTTCTTATATTGGTTCACATTATTCCAATGTTGAAGGAGATCAATACATTGATGAAGCATACACAAGAGAGATTAATCTATATTGTTGATTTCATATAGATGAGAAAAATGGTGTGTCAAAGTCTTGATGTCTTGTACACTTTCCAAGATAGTTTTGATACACATGTTTTCGATAAGCTGGAAAGTTTTATTTGATCTTAAGAATCCCATAATTATTTGAGATTTAATATCCATGATCACCTCTGTCAATGTTAATGGGGAGAGATACCACTACACATTTTACAAAAACATTAAGATATTAAAGGATCGAAAAGAGAAGAAGTTCTATGACAGTAACTGCTGTTTGATTACATTCACAGTTAAAATAAGGATAAAACTTAGAAAAATTGCATAATCCTTATCATCATAAATTAGAGAACGTTTCAACAAAGATAAAACTCTTGAAGAAATGGGTGTGACGAATCCAAATTTTTGGAATACCGAAGGTGCTCGTGCAAAGTTTGTAAGTAAGCTTTCCATAAATCCATGGGTATAGTAATGGATCATTTCACCAAGACGTCAGAGGTCAAGGGTATTGAAATCAAAGGTATACTGAATATTGATTTATTAAAGTCTCAATACACTGATTTTGCAATGACAATAAGGGCGTAATATAAATTATTAGACTAACCTTAAGAGTGGTGCTATTACAAGGCTTTAGCGAAAAATCTACCAAATTAGTGTGTTACAGTAAGACATCGATGAATATTTTTGATTATATGAGTTGTGCCAAATAATGATTTTGGGATTTGTGGAGGACGAAAGGGTTTTCACTGCTTTATCTTTTATAAAATAAAAAATGAGAAACAAGTTGGATAAAAATCTCAAAATTTACATGAGCTGTTATGTTTCTTGCTACTCCTTGAAACCTTTACTTTTGACATAGTAATTGCACATTGGAATTCCCTTTCCAAAAGAAGAGGTGTACATAATACAACTACAAGTACAGATGTTCTCAACGATGAGACTAGAATTGATGCGTCGTCAAACTCTGTAGATGTGAATATCGACTATGAACAAACTATTGATAACATATTGTTTCAACTTTAAATAGGTATCACCTTGACCTTACTTTTAGTTTTTACGCCTTCCATGACAGCCACACCCACCACTTGAAATCTCCTTTGCTAGTCATTGTGAACCCTTCCTTTGGCCATCCTATCAATTCATACAACCCATTTGAGTCCATGCCATCCTTATTACGGCCTAGAAGAACATGATAACATGGATTTAAAGGGTGCTTCATGTGAAGGAGGTTGATCCAAGTAACTTTCATGAAGCTACTTGAACTTTGAGGTGGAAAAGTACTCTTAGAAGTACAAAAATGACATTTTTGCCATATTACAACAAGAAAACATCCTCTGGAAGCTATCTGTAAGGGTTTAATGATATGGAGGTTTTTATGAGAGAAATGAGGGGATATGTGGTAGTTTCAAGGAAAATATGGAGACGTTTTGTGTTGGGATTTCTCGAGCAAGACCGGTTCATTACGGGTATAGGGAATGAAAGCCTCAATAGAGAAAGTGATCTTGTTCTTAAGGTTTCGAGAGTTTTGGGAGGATTTAAGAGTTTAAAAAATAGTCGATGGAAATATATTGGAGTATAATACATTGTGGATACATGAGTTTTGATCCTAGGAATCACTACTCTCTGGTAGTCCAGTCATCTTTGTTATTACTTATTTGTACCAAATTGGTGGTGGGCCCAAAATTCAAAATTTAAGAAGAATCAGGTATTTTAAATTGTGGGAATGGATTGAATGGGTGTTTTTGATTTAAAATCATATAATGTTTGGCCACGAAATTCCAAGTTTTTCTCTGAGGCGGAAAAAGCATTCTCATGTTCTATTCTCGTGTTGGCATGATGGAATCAACACTCCATTCAAGTAAGTGGTGGGAATTTTGATCTCTATTATCCATTTTTATTTTTCCCTTAGTGTAAGGGGACATTAGGTACATAAAATTTCACCCCTTTGTTTTTGTTTTGTTTGTTTCACTTAAAACACCTCACTTGTGTCCTAAGCATGTTTCAAACTTGTAAATCATGACCCCCTTGACCCATGACACACTTTTTAACCTTTTCTGCCCCTTGTCCCTTTTCCCTTGGTGTAAGGGGATATTGGGTACACAAAAGTGTGCCCCCTTAGAGAATATTGTTTTTCGTCACTTAAGTGACATCCCAGGTTGTTAGGAAAAGTGGCAAACTTGTGTTTTGACCTACTTGGCCCCTCCTCATGAGAAAAACCACCCATGGAACATTTTTTAAAGACTTATGTCCCATTTCACTTTTTACCAACATATAAGGGAATAGTTGGGAAACAAATGTGCCCAATCTCTCTTAGTTAGTCTAGGTCATATGCAAAACCTCAATTTAGCTCCTAGGAGCCTGTTTCCAGCCCCTCCACCTCCCTCACTTACTCCCACATGGTGACACTTGTCACAATCTAATGAAAAGTGACCTTTGGTGTCCTTGATGTCCCCTTACCTCAATTGGCCCCTATTTTCGGGGGTTTAATTCACACTATAGAATCCCCGAGTGACCGGGTTAAGCCTCGTTGAGTTAAATGTGAGTGGAGGTGCACAAAGAGGAGAAATGGTTAACACTCAAATACTTAGCTATTTTTTCATATACAAATGAGAAAATCCATTTACATGCTATTTTGTTGCTGAAAATTTCTAAAACCCCATGTATGATACTAATTTTTTTCTCATAACTCAAAAACCCCGCCTCATCATCTCATGAAACTTCACCAACACCTTCCTTGTAAAAAAGCCTTTCCTTTGGTACTAATTTTTTCTCCATTGATGGTTTGGATAATTTTTAATATCAAAATAAATATGCAGCTATAAAACTTACCTTTTCATATCTACAAAAATATGGCGATTAAAAACCCTTGAAATTTGGAGTAAAGGATCTAGAGAAAAAAACTAAAATTTTGAGACCAATCTCATCTCATTGCGACACCCAAAAGACAACTTACTAAAATAATAAGTTTTACTAGGTTATCACATTATAAAAATAGTAAGTTTTTTAAATGAGTCTCTTTTTGAGTCACCATCACTCCTTTCATATCATGAGCACTCAAAAGTGCCAATTTGAGAAACTTGCTAAAAATAGTAAGTGTTGGGATTTTGGTAAATTTTTTCATACCCATCCATCTTCCATCCATTTTACTAGTTCTCATCACCATGAAGTTCAAATACCTTGGTTTAGTGCCAATTTACACTTAAAACCAAGTATCCCAATGTAGGTGAAAAACATGGATTTAGAGGACCTGAAAATAAGGATGTTGAGAGAACCCTATGAAGCTATGGAGGAAAATATTTTCTTAAGTGGGATATTTAGAGCTGGCATAAATCCATTGTCTGCTTCAAATCACATATATTTTCCTAGCTTGTGCCCAATATTATGACCCAAATTTAAGGACAATTCAAATAGATGATAATTCAACTCTTTGGCGAGTTTCACTCCAAAGGGTATCTCTCAATGCCTGTAAATTCCCATTGATAACAATATGGTGATAATCACTTGGGAATTTTCCTCTCAAAAATTGGTAAGAGTAAATTTATATTTATAAGGATTGACATTTGGATCATAGATCACATGGGGAAGGAAGCCCTCACGGATTCCCAAAACTTGGTCTTAAAGTGAATTCCATGAGGCATACTCGGATGAAATAGTCTTGTTGAGAAGGGTGATGGGAGAAGAGACTACAAAATAATTCCAAGACTGGATGGCTCAATTCATCCTAGTGGTCATAAAAGGAGATCATATGATTGATTGGGGGTAGATCATAAGTAACACCATTTACTAACAACTATTACAGTTGTTTACCTCTAAGATGTTCATAATGAATTCTTATCTAGTGTATGCTCTCACATACATGAGGTATTTTGAGGTCTCTCTTCTACACCAAATGTGCCACAAAATTCTCCAACATACGAGAAATATATCAAACTTACATATCGGAGATAAACTCTCACTTCTTGAGGGTGAATGATGCATTCACCATGTATGTCATAAGGTTACTTGAAGGTAATCATGAACAAAGAATTTCACCTCAAGCAATGGGTTGATTGAAAGATATGGAAGTTACTTCATCCAATTCCCCACATTCACTTATATCGAGTTGGAGGATTCGATCTCACATCTCATAGGTTACCAAGGTACATAGGTGACAAGATCAACATGATTGAGTTGTGTAGGTAGATTGTCTCACATTCACACTAGGTGAAAAAGTATGAAGACGAAGGGTGTATATTTCCCTATCTCCCTGGGGATCTATTCATGCCTAAGTGAAATGGATGTGGAAAACATTGAAGCATCATTCACAACCTTCAATTTGTATTCCTATGTATCCAGACCAAAATTTGATAGTAGGAAGGACCCAAAAACTTTCCATTTACTAGGTTTGCAACCCATCCCACATTGAAGACTATTGGGACAATTGCACTAATGATTTTGAGGTCAGAAGGTGGGACTACATGAGGATGAGTATAAATCAAATGAGGGATTTCAAGTTTGAATGGTTTGTAGAAGGGATGAATGATGATGGATAAGATGTATTTAATCTTAAGTATCAAACAATTCAATCATCACCCATTCCTCCCACTTTGTGGAACATCCAAGAATCTAGAGATATCAAAGAAAGAACCATGATAGTGATTCAAAGATTAAAGGATTGGTTCAAGCATAAGATGGTATATTTTATTGAAGTAGACAATATATTGGTTCCATCCAACTAGGTGTCTCTAACTTCTTCTCTTAGGGATCCCGATATGGTTGCGAGTCTTTTCATTCAGAAGGGTCTTCTAAAAGGAAGTTTCTAACAATAGAGTGCACTGAGATTATTCCCCTAAGAGGCTTTGCAAAAGTAAGAAGTCAAAAGGAATCCTATTGAGCCACTTGAGCTGGGAGAAATTGACCCATCTCGATATCCTAATCATCCCAAATATTTAGGTGTTTCCTCAAAGGCAGATGAATCATCCCATTTTAATGAAACTTTAGTTTCATATCAGGAACCTAAGAGTTCCTTTGTGCTCAAATTTGTGTCTACACTAGCTATGAATTTCCCAACGGTGTAAGAGCTACTTAGAGGAGAATCAAGAATAACGAAATAAATAATGACACCTAAATTTTAGGCCATCTCAAAGAATATAAAATCCAAACATACTAAGAAATCGTAAATAGCTTCTCGATTCTTCACTGAGGCTTATGGGTCTCAGTATGTGGAATTTCAATGTCCAAAAGTTATCAAACCCATGGGAGAAATTACATCGAGATGATTATAATATCACTAAGATATCCTTGGGGCAAGCTACACATTATGGAGATGTTCATTTATTCAAAGAGTCTCGTATCTCGATTGCTCACGAGAAATGAAGAGAATAAGTAGATTGTGGAACAACTTAAAGAGCACATGAGAACCTTGATTGCTTATGTGCAATCATTCATGGAGTCTAATGTAACACCACTTCCTATGATAGAATATATCTTTCCTGCTAGTATATTTTATCCCCAAGTGATCAAGAGAGCTAAAGGGTACACTATGTAGGGGAGAGCCAATGATAAATGGGTGGAGAAGATCATAAAAAGGGGGAAGGAACTATTTCTTGAGATCCTCTCTCTATAAAGTTTTTCCCTTGCACTCGCTTTCCAAGGTAAAGATGAAAAATGTTGATATCAAGAAGAAAGAGCCCATTGGGAAAATGTCTTCCCATTGATATCGAGATGAGTGGTATCATATCTAAATCCTTGATGAGTAAGAATTTTTCACCTTTACCACCGATAATTTATCTCCTTTGTGGTCACACAAAATGAATGACAAGTGTGAAATGATGAACGATGTAACTTGAGCTTGAGTCTTGTGAGGAGCGTGCATATGATATATTGGAATAAATTAGTATAAGTGTATACAATTTTTGATCACCTCCACTCAGTGAACATTCATCCTTGGAGGGGCTCCTAAATTCCTTCTAATAAATGATCCAAGAGACATGAGATAATTTCTCATTCAATGAGTTACGTTGTAGTCCCTCATAGAGATTAGAGGATCCATCTCTAATATCATAGGATATCATAACATAGTGTTCACACAATGCAAATACCTTGTTGTTATTCTTGATACTTGGATCAGTGCTTTGGGGTATGTGTGCATCCCACAAGCAAAGGAAGTTACACTCACAACAGATTGGTTCGAGAAATAGGTCAACGGCGAGGATTTCATTCTTGAAGCATTTTCACGAGTCCATGGAGTGCAAGCTCTTTGTCAACATAAGATTCTTCACCTTCTAATTGATCACTTCTCTCTTCTTCTCTCTTTTCTTCTCTCTTCTTCCTTCTCTCTACATTCTAATTCATCGATGGGAATGTAATTTTTGGATATTTCATCTTATTCACTTAAGTGACCTTTTTAATTTTGCATTTGTAGAAGTTCTTTTTCATAAAGAAGAAAATAACTTATTGTTATTTCTACTTAGGGTTAAATTTCAAAATTTCACTCATCAATAATTAGATAACTAATGGCTATTTTCTCATATTCCTACCCTAGGTCTTATTCTTAGGGTAATGCAAATAATGACATATTTAGAGGTAGAAGGAACCTCTATTTTTATTCCTTTGGTAGTGGGGAAAGAGTTGGAATGAACTGGTTTTAGGTATTGGGCATGTTTAAATAACAGAAATATAAGCCTTTTATGGAGCGTAAACAAGGATTTCTTCCTCAAAACCTTAACACAAGAATCCTATAAATACATCAAAAGGTAGAAAGAAATACTATTGAGTCTACGGTGTTTAAAATTGTTAAGGAATGAAAAGTGATGAAAATGAACATGCTTTAAATTCCCTTCCAAAGATCACATACCTCATAATTTGATAAACCATCTCTCTAAGGGATTTGAGATGGAGTCCCTCGAGATAGTATTCTTGAAATTTTATAAACTTCTCTTTGTCACTTAGAAATGTGGTCACCTCTTCCTATTTATCCCTTTTGGACTTGAAATTCCCTCCATGGACCACCAAGTCACTTGAGTTAGACTTTCTTCAAAAATTATAAATCCGCCCTATTAGTTTACCTTGCTAACATGCCAAGAATTAGAAAAATCCATGGATATGTGGGGTAAAATCCAAAAATATTCTCCATGAACATTGTAAGCCCTCACATCCATAGAATTTCCAAAATTGCTACTTTTTATGGTGGTCTCCATTTCCATTAGTTACACTCTACATCTATCCCCACCCATGCTATTAGTATAGTTAACAAGATCACCATAAATCTTATCACCCTACAACCTTGAGGTCCCAAAATATATTAAAAAGAGAGATCCATTTGATTGCATAGTTGAATTACCGTTTCTACTCCCACACTTAAAATTTCTAATCTTCTTCACACATATAAAGAAGTCGAGTTTGAAGTTCATATATTTATTTCCTTGAAAGACATAAAGAGAAAATGATTTCTTTACCCATGTGAGAGGGATTAACATAAACACCATGAATGCAATTAATGCACCTCACTTTCCAAGTCATAATAACAACCATGCAATATATAATTAAGGCCACCTTTAATGATATTATTAACATCCATGGGAATATCACTAAAATATACCATTTATCAACCACGGTGATTACCACCTCCTTATAAGTAAATTAACCAGCTATGTGATTTACTTACCTATAAATATGGTTAATTTTGACTTCGTGGAATATTTAAATAATGATATGTAAGCATCATGAAAGATATTCATGATAGACCAACTCGAGTAAATTTCTATAATAAGTAGTTGATGATGTTAAGAAAGTAATCCTCAATGATCATACATGGAATATCCATTTGAATACCCCAAACCATAGCTTTTGGTTTGGTAACATGATTAGTTTGAATTCCATGATTACCATCATAAGCTACCATATAATCTCCTTTGTAATCCCCGATGGCCCCTTCTTCACCTTGACTTCCCAAGGTTGGTTTTCAAAGCCCCACATATGTTTGTTATTACCCAACCCCTTAGTCGGGGGCGGGGGGAGTGCACATAGCTAACCTTTTTTCAACATGATTCGGAACACCAATCCACAAATCACCAATTGTGAACTTTCGAATAGAATAAATATTAATTTCATTCTTAGTCACTTTGGCATTTTCCCAATCTTTGATATCCCTCAAATTATCCTTGATAACATCAATAATTTTGACATCGACTATAGATATGTTTTTCTTCTTACCTTGAAATATTCAAACATTTCTTTCCATCTACTATATCTAAAAGACATGAGGAGTAACTAGTTTCCATACCTACCTCGGATAATCACTACCAAAAGGTGCCTCCAATAGGTTAATAAAGTTGAGAAAATTTCATCTTGGACCCAATTGACCTTAAACAACTTGAGAATAAATATGAGGGCATGATAGGAAAAGGGGAACTAAAGAAACAAGTGAACAATAGATTAAGAATCTATCTTTCTCACACAAATAACATCTATTTAGATACATAAAACATTTATTTTGTAAATTATTTCTCTTGAGGATCTTGTTTTGGACCTTGAGCCAAGGAAAACATTGATGTTTGGGATTAGATATTTTTCCCAAAAATATTTCTAAGGAAACCCATCATGAAAGATCTCATAAGTAGTCACTGTCTTAACATTATACTCACAATTATGAGTTTTACCCTACATAATCTATCATCTTCCTTTGCATTCTAATATGATTATGACTGATATGAACCCTATTGAAGAGCTAGTTCAAATATGAAATAATTCCTTTTTTCTTAGAATCAAGGTTTATTTTAAGATCCCCCAAAATATTATAGAATGGGCGGTGAATCGACCAAATAGCCATTCACGCTATAGGAAAATGTATGGAAATGAGTTTTATGACCATGATGAAAGGAAGTTGTTTATGAAAAAATGGTACAGAACCATAAGTTGTGGTTATTCGTTAGTGCAGTAAGCACAAATCAATAATATGTTACCGACCAACATGTACGGTATGCTACCGAACGACAACAAAATGTTATTGTTACCCGATTAGCAATGTGGTGTTACCGTCGATAACAACAAATGTTTACAAATTGACCGACCAGAGCAAAAGTTATTGGTCGGCAACATAACATTGTCGGTCGATAATGTTGCGCTGAATTTTCTAGGTGTTTTTGGCTAGTAACATATTTTTTCTTGGTCATTAACATGTGTTGCCGACCATTAACAAAGTTTTCGATGTAGACATTGTTACTAGACGGTAACATATGTATGTTGTTCTCGAGCGGTAACATATATATGTTTCTCCCGAGATGGTAACATATATGGTTTTCTGGCATTTAATATGCCACATGTCTTCCGCTCCCTGCATTTAATACACTTTCCTTTCCTATATATATACCCTTCCCCATTCATTTTGTCCCATTTTCACGTGCAGGTTTCTCAAAGATAGAATTTTTCAGAGAGTTCCAGCCTTCTCGTCCACTTCTAGTCTTCCAGTATTAGATAGTAACCAGTGCCACCTGCCACATGATTTGTTCTACGACCCTCAAGGCTCATATACAGGTATCTTTATCTGCCATTTTCCAACCTCTTCTTTTTTCAAGCAATCAACATTCAGAATAATGGCCCCAAGAAAAAATACCATTAAACCAACTTCCTATGTTTACCAAAACATTTTATATCCCCAGTTGATACAACTACTCGAAAACCCTAAAATAATCAGTCAATCCGATTGGATTCCTAAGTCAAGATTCTATGGACTTATTTACATGCCCCAATATCAAACATACCACAAATTATTAAATAATTTAATGCAAGTGTATAATACTTTGGATGGAACTTTCATAATTCAATTACCATCCCACCAATTTCACATCAAAATAACACCTAAAGATATTATCATCTAACAGCCCGCCCCATGAAAATGCAGTGCTGTAAGCACCAAATATATTCTTTTTGATGAGCAAAAGAAATTTTTAGAGTCTCATTACAATCTCTCTATTGAGGCCGAGGTTAGGTTAATACTCCATAGCAAAAGAGGCATTAACTCTCAATCTATCAAAGACCCCTTTCTCCTAGCCATGGTGGAATTTTTCCAGTCTATCATTCTACAGGGAAGATACACTGACATTCCTCAGTGGGCAATGTACTACCTTCTTCAAACCCTTGCCGAATTAGATTTGATTGGTGCTCATATCTTGCATCAAAGATTCATTCTGAACTTGACAAAGCCAAATTGAATCCTTCGTAGTTATTTGTTCTTCTTGTTATGTTCTTGCTTTCTATTATGAGGGTTTTTATGGACTCAAATCCACAACTATTCCAACTGATCTTCACGAGAAGATGGATAAACATGGAATTCCACTAGACAAACAATTGGTGAGTATTTTGTTTTAAAAGCATTTAATCTTGATTCCTTTAAAAAATCATTGTTAAATTAATTCTTATAAATATGTAATCTATAATTCTGTTATGAACATGTAAAAGCAAGTGAAACACTAGAACTTCATCATCATGTGAAAGTTCACTCGCATAACCCTGTTGGGCTGAGGGCTCTGGAGACAACAATGTCACCATGTCCGATGACTCTTTGGTAGAGTTGAGACCAAACAAATAGATGCATGGTTCCTTGGATTCCTCTCACTCGGCCTGGTCCTGAGCAAGGAGAGAATGCACTCTTCTTGATCATGATGTAAAGGAAAATCAAGTTTTATGTTTTACATACTACACAATTGTTTCAATTTTATGATATTATTTTATAGACTAATGATAATAATGATTCTTGACAATGACATATTTCTAATTTCGTTATCATAATGTGCATCCTTTTCTGGCATATCTGCATCGATGACTCCGAGAGTGTTTACTCACACTTGGTGGAAGTGAACACACACATACATACCTGAGCAAGAACAAGAAGAGTATCAGTCTTGCACCACCACCATATAATCACCCAGGCCCTTCAAGTTTTGGTACAAAGCAACCAATAAATAATGACTTAAACTTTATTTATATTAGTCTTTTGAATTGCTTTTACAAATTTATCATTCTTTTTAATTGGTTTTCATTAAATTCAGGATTTTCCATGCCAGTGCCACCACCACCCTTCCACCTAGTGCCACAATCATTGATTACAGAAAAGTTCATAGTGTAAGAAATATCTATTGGTGTCAATCTTACTAATTTGAAGTTCTTACTTGTTCATTTGTTTGTCTTCTTAATTTTAAATTTTCAACATACTAATTACTTGAATATGATATTGTTAAAGTATTGATGCTCATAATCTTTTGCAATCTAAAATTAATCCCTCACCACACCGAAAACCACCTTCTCTACTCTCCCGAATCCATCTCAATGCACAAGGAGTACATCAATCTAACCTCCCCTTCCACCTCCTTCACTTGCTTATGGTAGGGGAAAAAGGCTTGTGCTCCCTAACCCTAGAATGACTACGAGTAGGGAAACTCATAATTTCACAACATCTAATTTCCCCAATTTTTTAGTTGGTGGTGTGCAGAGTGCCAGAGGCACTTCTTGTTTAAATAATATAGAAATGGATGAGGAGTATCTCAGGTTTGACAACTATTTTGACATGGTAGCATCGGGAGAGCATGTTGAGGATCTGACACAATCTTCTCATAAGCAAGGGCCAAGAGCCGTAGGCTCTTCAGATCCTCCTTCCCCAATTGGTCAGAAAAAATGGATGATGATGCAAAGACTAGGTTTTCACTTGACATCCTTGTGTCGAGATAATACTACAACCCTTGTCATGAGAGAATTTTATTTCTGATCTTAAGGAGCTGAAAATGTGGGAGATCAAAGTGAAATCTATGATAAAATAAATCAATGATAGATATCATAATTTTGAAAATAAAGAAAAACATTTATTCATTGGTTAAAAATCAACCAGTGGTGATTGACGTTATACTTGCTCAAGCACAACAAGGAAGTGTAGTCACCGATAATGTTTACAACAGGATGAAGTTTTGACAATAATGTTGAATAGATTGGCTAATCTGAATGTCGAGGTGCAATCTTACTACAACAAGTGGAGTCATGACAAGAACCTTGTCACTATTGCTAATGCAGAGAAAGACTTGGCCATGGTAAGTTCTATTTTTTTGTAGATTGTTAGATAAATATATAGTTATCCTTTATCTTATTCTAAATACTAATTATGGGATTTTTTAATTGCATTCAAAATACCAGACTTTGAAGACAAAGGTGTAGGTGTTAGATGAGCACCTTAAAAAAGTGAGAGAGAGTGTCTCAAGGCTATTGTTTTTAAAGAAAAACTTGTTTTGTTAAACAAGCAGAACAATACATTCGGAGGATTATCAAGGAGCATAAACTGGATCTAGAAATTCTTCTAAAGAAAAAAATGATGAGGATCCTTCTATCCTTTTGCGGAGATGCAACTTGTGAAGATAGAGAAAATTTAGAAAATATTAATGTTGTTGCAAAAGAATTAGTAGAGTCTGGTGTAATCCAAGATAGTTCAAATGTTGTAGGTGTTGTTGAATCTATTCAAGGAAAAGGGTCCAATTAACTTCTATTAAAACTTTAAACTATGTTACTATTGATGTATTCAGTGTTTGACAATTGGAATTTGAAAACATTATCTTTATGTGAAATTGTTGATCTTTTTATTTCTCTCGAGTCTCATGTGAAATGGTTTATTATCTTTATGTGAAACAATTGATGAATAGTACACATGGATTATGGAATCTGGATTTACATTGTTCAATTTAGTTTCAAATATGTATGAACTCAAAAATTTAAACTTGTGTCTTGAATGTGCATGTTGATTTTCGATCTTGATAGTTGAATCTTGATTCATCATGTAAATATTATCTCCAATAATCATGATGGGATGTAGTCGTAGATTGCTATGTTTTTTATTAATCCTAATAATCACGATGTTATATATCATATATGGATTATAATATTTTTGTGAACAATTGTTCTTGTGGAATTGTGATAGTGAGAAATCAAATATTGAACATGCTTTATTAGTAATGAAATTTAATTTTATTACATCATCCAATTTGCATATATGATATTGCACAAATATGAACTATCTACCATATGTTATTTGTAAACATTATTAAAAATATAGAAGGGATTAAAAATTTTCCAAACATTATATGCACAATATATGTAAATGAAAAAATATCGAGTAACAATATATATTTCAGAAAATGAATACAATCAACTGTTTGGTAGTTGAAACAACCCTATCTTAGATGGTCCTTCATCACTTCTTATATCTATTGTAGTATCTTGTCTAGCAGAGTCCAAGTCAATTTCACCATTATTAGAGACTTCATTGTTCTCTATTTGATTAACAACTCTACGCTCTGCAAGAGATGTCCATGTAGCTAGTGCTCTTTCAAATGGAAATGTGTCCACCCTATATCTTGAAACATAGATTCTCAAACAAGTTTCCAAATTCTTGTCCAATCTGTTGTGAAGTTTTGATTTCACAAATGTAAGTGCACTAAATACCCTTTCATCTTCAACAGACCCAAGAATCATTATCTGTATGAGTTCATATAGTTTGAAGTATTCACTTATATTCTCTCTCGAATGCTACTCTGATACATCTTTCTCCACAATAGAGTGACAACTCCCATTTCTGTTGGGTCATGATAGACTTATATTGATCAGACATTGTAAATGCAAAATGTTGTGACTTATGAGTAATTTTCTGTCCAATATACCATTTAATTCCCCTCCATCAACATGTGAAGATTTGCAAAACTGCTCCATAAGTGCAATCATGGATTTCCCAAAGTTTGTAGCTCTTTGTTCTTCATCAATCATCGGTTCCAAAATGGGATTTATAACTCCCATGGCCTCCAGCAGATCACTGTTTTTAAAACACTCTTTGATCTCAAAAGATAATGTTTCAGATATTTTCATCAATTTTTTACGTACATCAAAAAATGCAACATCAAAAAGATAGCTCATGACAAGTACTTCCTCAAGTTCAGAACCTATTACATAAGGATCTTTGTATAAAGTGTGCATTTTAATATTTTTCCCATCAACAAAAATACAAAGATGACCACTGATATTGAACTTTAAATAGTTCGGATCTTTGGTGTCTGTCAAAACCTTGAAGCTGCTAAAAATTGGCTTTTGAATCCAGTCTTGGGTGATATACAAGGTATCTAAAATCATACATACTTGTCTCTTTAATTTTAGAAAATCAACAATGTATATGGATCTTTCTTGAGCATGTTTCACCAAGTTGTTTATTTCCTTCAACATTGGAAAAATACCACATAAAGTTAATAATGTCTCTAAATCTATCAAGCGATACAACAAATCTTTAGCCTTGTCCACTTGTCTTCGATGCTTGAACATATACCCTGTTAAGGACTTGTATTCCTCAAAAATCTTGCAAGCTGGTTCATACAATGATATCCATCTCATGTCAACATCTTTTAGCAAATTTTTACCATTTTTATTCCAACAAAAATATCTCAAAACTCCAGAAATATTTTAGGACTGCTTGACATATATGAATGCAAGTCTTGTATCAACTCCTCCACCTTAGCAACATTTTCAAAATTACTTACAATCTTGTAAGCCAAATTCATTCGGTGAGCCATATAATGAATAGGTATCATGTAAGGGGATACACTTGTTTGTAGATGAATACAAAGTCCAGTTTTGTGACCTTGCATGACAAATGCACCATCAACTCCTACACAAATCAACTTTGTAGAGATTGAATGATCATCCATACCAGCTATTTCCTTCAAATTTTTAATAACAAGTTTGTAGATGTTCTCAGCATTGTAGTTCTCCATCATTTTGTGCATATTTAGTAGATGATTTTCCCTAAAATGGTTATTAAAACTGAAAGTGTAGACATGCATGCACACCCAAGATGTATTATCTATTGCTATGTGACCTCATCAATTGACAAAGTGATAAAATTTGCATTTTTACCTTCTCTCTCAAATCAGTGATTTCAATTTCTCCCATACACTTTGCCATCTCCCATGCACGGTATATGACCAGTGTGTTGTTGGAATATTTGAAATCCATTAGATTGAAACAATGTCTTATAATCAATGAGATCTAAAATTGGTTTGCCCATTTTTAAAATGTGAAATATTATTTTGAATTGAATGAGTTTTTCTTGAAGACTTACGTCAGTAGCTTTTTCAAATCTATCCTTTATAGTTCCACCTTTCTCAACTAGGTCCTGAAGATGTTTATGATGATTATCATATTCTGTAGCATATCTCATATGCAAACAATCTTCCTCAATTTTCCATCTAGTTATTTTTATAATTGTTCCATCATCTTGCTTTTTAGACTCGTATACCTTCCCACAATGCTTCTCTATTGTGTCCAAATTCAATTGCATTTTGTGGTCTTTGCCAAGTTTCCAACTACAGATAGTACATCTACATTCTATAGGAGTATCAATATTATTTTCAGGTTCAACAGTTCAATGAATGGATATTTGGTTGACCATTCAAATTTATAAGTCCTTCCTATAGTCCACTTCCCACTCTTACATTTCTGATGTGAGTTTTTGGAATGTTTATCAAAGTTTGATTTGGATGGGAAATGGGATTATCAATACTGTCAATTTGAATTATATTACTTTGGTGATTGGAAATTTCATCTGGAGTAAGGTCATTGCTAGGGTTTTCTACATTTGAGAGAAATTGGTTTGCTTATAGCTTCCCTAAGTAAATAAAAAAATAAAGTAACATTATCATAGTAGAAATTGGTTTGCTTACCTCTTGCCACTGGGGTTACTTGTTGGTTGACTAAAATATTTTGAAATGTCCATATTATTTTTCTTTTTCCTTGAGTTCTTTTCTCATTTGTAATAGGGGCCATCAATGGATGATTTTGAAGTCTGCACATGTGACAAAAACATAGAACTTTCAAATACTTGATGATGGAACACAACTTTATCCAAATGTAAGGAAACACAACTTAAGAATGATGGACAACAACACAACCGAGCACTCGAACAATAAAATATATATGATGAGGACGGCTACAAAAATACTCATATCGGCCGGTAACATAGTTAATTGTTACTTCGAATGACAACACATATATCTATTACCGATCGGTAACATATATATCTCATTACAGTCGGTAACACATATATATCTATTACCATTTGGTAACACATATATCTATATATCTTGTACAGCCTATAACACTTATACATGTTGTTGGCCGATAACACTTGCACATTTGCCTTGTCGTCCATCATGACTCATCACATAATTTATTGTCGAGTGGTAACAAAAATAATTGTTACCATTTGCCAACACAAAATAACCTTGTCAATATACAAAAAGTTTTTTTTTCACTTACCTCTTGAGTCTTTCAATTTTTCCTGAATCCTTCAACTTGTGGTCTTATACTTTGAATTATTCACACATTTATAATGTAAATAATAGGACTATACTATGGTGAATTAATCCTATATATATTATAATGTTATAACATGAAGGTGAATATACTAACATTAGTTGGCCCTTAGCGGAAACACGAAGGCAAAATTATATTCAATTTTTTTCAAGCCAGTAAAATTTTGGCGAATGCGCTACCTGTACGGTAGTACAAAATTCACCAAATTCAAAATTCAAAATTCCTTATATTTTCCTTCAAAAATTTCAACCCAATCTTCTCAACAAGGGCTTTATTTATATTGATATATTCATACATAGGTATATAAAAAATTAAAACAAAATAAAGCTATATATATATAAAATTAGTAATACATGTTGAGTATGATGCCAATATGGGAACCTAATTAGTTAATGTTAAAATTATTATTTTTAGGATATTTTTGGTTAAGTGTAAATATATATTTTTAAAATCTATTTTTAGACATCTCTATTTTTATATTAGAAGTGATAGTTAGAGTGCAATTCACTTTGGATATGCACTTAACTGAGTTTAAATCATTATTATTTATTACCAAGGTGTAGAGCACTATTTCTATGTATATATGAATAATTTTAGTCTTATCTTAGTCCTTTGCTATTTTTACGATAGGTCAGGGCGCCTAGGTTGACTAGGGTGCATGATGGGTGTGTATGTGTCACTTAAACTAATAATAGTTTCTTGTATGTTGACCATATATTATCAGTGGATGATACTTTCCATTTTGAGTCTATTTTTTTAACTTAGGAGTTGTAGATATTATTATTTTAGTTGTCATGTGAATTTAGATAAGTCTTGTTGTA
This sequence comes from Taxus wallichiana var. yunnanensis, assembly GCA_018340775.1. NCBI lineage: Eukaryota > Viridiplantae > Streptophyta > Pinopsida > Cupressales > Taxaceae > Taxus > Taxus wallichiana. The sequence goes on along the minus strand of CM031239.1, from coordinate 511,397,963 downwards.
ATGGTTATATTAGCCTTGTTTATTGATTAATTGTATAAACAATAACGAGGGAATTTTTTTCTAATTGGATATGCTTTTTGAGGTTATTAATGATTTCATTTTAATGTATTTACAAATATAGCTAACAAGCTTGGGATTCATTATTTGAAGTTAGTCATTGCATATTTTGTCATCAATTTCACTTCTAGTACAACAATACTAGTTTAATAGCTAGTTATTCTAGGAAAGATTGGATGATCACTAACTTCATTTAAAGGGTATTTTAGATTTTATTTACACTCCTTCTACATCAAAAAACTTAATATTTCATTATATCCTCATTTAAGAAAGGTTCATAAGGGGTTTTAGCTATTATCAATAAAATCATGGTTTTTTTGAATTCTTCTATGAATATCCACATCATCAAGGGTGACAACTTTGAGTATTAGAGAGATAAGTTGAATAATATTATTGTTTGGAAATGAGTTTAGGATAATTTTATACATGGATAAAATCCACCTATAAATTAGAATTCTTTGTCTCAATATTAAAAGAGAGTAAAAATTGAAGAAGAAAAGACATATGTACAAGTTTTTATATCCCCGAGTTTAATAGACCCAAACATCTATCCAATAATTATTGAAAGTAAGAATTTCCATGAGGCATGGAATTTGAAGACTTCATATCAAAGAACTGATAAATTTGAGAATTCCTAAAAATGGAGTTGGAGAATATTACATAAGGATGAATGATTATATTTATAGAATGAGGGTTTATGGAGAGACCATAGAAGATAATTTTATTATAAATATTTATTATATATATTTAACACAAATATGGTTACATTTTGTGATCTAACTCTTTAGGAGTTTAAGGACATGAATGTTAGAAATATTGATGAATTAGTGGGTTACCTCTTGTCCCATTAGGATAAGATAAAACTATATGTAAGAAATTCATAACAAAATTCAAAATATGAACTTGAAAGAAATGAAATTATTTTAAAGAGGAAATATCAAGATAAATTCAAAATTAAAGACAATAGAAACCCTACATGTCATTATTGCAAAAAACCCATGGCAATTTATATAAAAGATTGCAGGATATGCTAATAAAGAATCAAGTTAATCAAGAGGGTGAAAAGAAGGCATTCCAAACTGAAAAAGTGAGGAATAATAGCACTCAAATGAATCAAATTATTGTTTCACATATTTTTTGGGAATAAAGGATGAAAGTAATGCATTTTTAAATTCATGTTACTCAAATCACATGACAAGTTATAAATATGGTTTCAACAAACTAAATGATTCCTTCAAAAACAAGTAAAATTGGGAGATAAAGAGTTCAACCAAGTTGAAGGAAAAGAAGCATGAAAATCACCTCAAGTCAAGGTAAGAGTGAAATAAAAATAATTAAATTATATCCTAAAATGTGACACGTATTTTCATATGATATAGTAATGAAAGCAAAAGGTTTACAAGTTAAATAATCCTACTAGTAAATATACAAATATTTTTAGGGATTGTATTTTTTTGAAAATGAGATTATGTTGATCACGATAATATTTATAAAAGGTTAATGCGTGAAGGGGTGATATCTTAAAGAATATTATAAGGGATTACAAAGTCTTGCACAAGTTTCTAGCTTAATAGAAAACAATACTAGCTCTTCCCAAGAGACTAGTCATTCATCTACAACAACACCAATCAAGCACAACCGTTTGTTGAATCCACATCTAAAAAATCAAAGGTTGCATCGAAATTGGGAAAGTATTTGTATATGTATTGAAGCTCAAAAACGTATTTTATTTTATAATTTTTATGATGAAAATAATATGTTTGCATTTTCATCTATGGCTAGTGAACCTAAAAGTTATGCGGAAGCTAGTAAAAGGAAAGAGTGGGTTGATGTTGATCGAAGAGTGGATTACGATCATATTTATAAAAGGTTCATGAGTTAAGGGGTGATATATTAAACAATATTATAAGGGCTTACAAAGTTTTGCACAAGTTTCTATCTCAATAGAAAACAATACCAGCTCTTCCCAAGAGATTAGTCATTCATCTACAACAACACCAATCAACCACAATCATTTTGTTGAATCCACATCGAAAAACTCAAATGTTGGATAAAAATTTAGAAAGTATATGTACATGGATTCAAGCTCAAGAACGTATTTTATTTTATAATGTTTATGATGAAAATAAGCATGTTTGCATTTTCATCTATGGCTAATGAACCTAAAAGTTATGCAGAAGCTAGTCAAAGGAAAGAGTGGGTTGATGTTATGAAAATTGAGATGGATTCAATTGAGAGGAACTATACATGGGATCTTATTAATCCTATATATGATAAATATTTTATTGGAGCCAAGTGAGTCTACAAAAAAAAAAGTTAAGATTAATGAGATTTCAATAATTTCTAGATTTATGGGCAATCCAAGACTATTAAACATTTACAAGCAATGAAAAGTGTTTTTAGATATGTAATAGGTAATTATAAGCATGGTATTCATTTTATACCGGTAATTTTATTATGTCTAAAAGGATACTAATTTATATTGGGGAGGATCTCTTGATGACATGAAGTCTTCTTCAGGTTTTGCTTCAAATTGGGAAGTGGATTGGTTAAATGGTCATCAAAGAATCAAGTTATAATTGCTTATCATTTATGGAAGATGAATATGCAACTCTTAAATTTACTTACACACAAATTATATGGTTGAGAATACTCTTAATTGATTTAAGAGAGGCTCAACTTGAGCTTACACATATATTTTTGTGATAACAATGGGGCAATACAATTTTCCAAGAATCTAGTTTTCCATGCTAGAATCAAACATATTGAACTCAAACATCATTTTATCATAGACATATTCAATGATAATTATTTGGTCATTGATTACGTGAGAAGTGAAGATAAATTTGTTAATATTTTCACCAAGGTATTATCGAAAAAAATCCATGGAAGACTTAAGGAGGCGATAGGAATTTCTAGGGGACATTGAGTATGATGATAATATGGGAACTTGATAAGTTACCATTATAATTACTTTTAGTTGTGTTTTTTGAGGAGATTTTTGGCTAGTGTAAAACTCTATTTTTAGACATATTTTATTTTTAGAGTAGAAGTGCCGATTAGAGTGTAGTTCACTACATGTGCACTTAATGAGTTCAAATCATTAGTCATTCATCCTTAAGAGGTGATGTTGGGCGCCTAATTTATTGGCTAAGTATAGAGAAGCACGTGGGTGTGCATGACCTACTTAAAGAAGGGCACACAAGGAGAAAGCGCGCAGGACAAGGTTCTATGAGGGTTTAATAGAACAAGTGGCGCGTGCGTAAGGTAGAGAAAAGGTTTTGGGACTTAGCCATATTTGATGTATCAGATAGAACACGAGAAAAGCATGACCCAACTATGCATGCAGTGGATAAGGTGTCATCCTGGCAATAGGGTGGCCTAGGAAGGAATATACCTTGTGATGGAAGATTCTAGAAGGCCATCATTGCAAAGAGTGGAGAGCTCGATTCTAAAGAAGCATGCTCCCATGGAGGACCACCTTGGACACTTGGCAATGGATCTACAACTCCCATGAAGGCTTGAAGGTGTTGAGAAAGGCTATAAATACAAGCGCCCGATAAAGGAAAAGGGAAAGATAGGAGAGATTAGAGAGAGAAGATGAGAGGTGAAGCTCTGAAGAAATACATGGAGAGCTTTATGGGTTGGGCTAGGAGATCTGTAGGAAGAATGATGTATCAAGGGATGGGTACATGTTTTTCTTTTGCATTGTAAGGGATGTAAGTCCAGTCTTGCTACATGGTTCTAATTTGCACTATCATTTTGGTCTGTAATGACCCTGATAGATGTAATGTGATTATTGGACATGTTCAAATATGAATATATGTGGTTCACAAATCATACATATCTCTTTTGTTATGTTCAGTGTGTTTCATATGAATGAGTATAATCATTATGCATCCTCTTTCCCTCATGGTTCAGATCTATCTTTTGTCAATATGCTTCTTGTCTGAATGGATACATTAGTGTAGCATTTACTCAAAGTTCTTAGTTGAATAAGGAGTTTCTTCTGTCTTTATATTACACATCTATGCTACATTATTGCATAAATCACATAAAAGAGGGGCTCGATGCCCGCGCGTGCCTTGGGTGAGCGCCCAGCACCCGTTGGGTGATAGGCCGACACACATGGGATTGTCCTTATTTGTTAAGGGGTATAAAAATTGACTACATCTTGGTTATGTTGATGCAGGACCTCTTTTTGAAGTTGTTGTAAGAAATGGCACACATATTTGTATCTGTACTGTGTGATGACATAGCATTTAACCTTGAAAAGTGTTGAAACATGGTTCAAGAGCACGGAGGATGAATTTGCTCAGAGATTCAACACTAGACCTGAGTTTGATGCATGTAGATGGGTAGAAGAGAACCTCTACCATGAGTTGTATGAAACTTTCTTCTGTTTCTTCCCAATAGAGCTATACGAATGGCTCTCAGCATATGTGTCCAAATGAAGCTGGTACTATAGAGCACATGTATGAACCCAAGATGATTACCAGAGGCTACAAGATGTAAATCGCATGGACTCGTGTTGTGGATCGTCGGTGGAAAGGAGTCTTTAGGCTAGCTACACTGGAATACCGATCGAGGATCATTTTTGAAAGTTCCCTAAACATCCCTAAATGGTGTCAGTGTAGAAGATCAGTTTGAGAGCTTTCCAACGACTGTGAGAATGCGGCAAACGAACATCGGGAGCTCTAGATATGTTCGGTCAAAGTTTAGACAGCGGGAAAGTCAACTCTGGTCAACTGGTCAATATTGGACCATTGGCACTGCGACACGTGGTGAAAAGGCAAAAGGGAGTTGTTTGTTGGTTTTCGATCACTAGTCTTCGACGAGCGTAAAAATGGTGCACGGGAACAAGAGGCTCAACTTTTATTACGGAGGGGAGCCCGGCCGCCGTGTGGACTATGGTATTATCGCCGACGTGGTGGGTCCACAAGCCACCACGTGGCTTGCCACCACTCGTCAAATTCACTCGATTTTCCTATCGGGAGACGATAAGTAAAATATTTACTATTGACCGAGTTAATTATTTCCATACCACATTACATGGAGTCTATCATCACCAATGCACTATGATAATTCTTCACCTGGGAACTCCTCGTGCTATGATTATTTACTAATGCATAGCCTTTAGTTTGGTGATGTAATCTGAAACAAAACAACAACATAACACAAGAATACCATTGACTATGATAAGACAAAATGATGACAAATCTGAAATATCAAAGTAAATTATAATATTAACATGAAATTGTTACAATCTCACCCATGAGGTACTTCAAGTGTTATTGACTTCACTTGCCTTCCACCAATACTATGAGAGAAACTTTACAATTACACCTCTTAATGACTTCTTCAACACACCTTTAAATTGATGGCTTCCTTTACACACTTCATACAATATTTCTCACTACTTCTTTCTATGCTAAATGAGGGGGGTGGCCTCTCTATTTATAGAACTTCCAGGCTTATCCATCTTATCTCTAAGATAGGATAAGAAATCCACTCTGACGAATCATATTCCATACCTTAACTCTTATCTGTACATGTAAGCTTATCTTTTAAGATAAGATAAACCTTATCATTTTACATGGGTTCCACATTTTTAGACTTTTTACAAATAAAATATACAAAATATTTATGACCTCACTCCTTGTCCTTATTACCAATATAATATTTCTAATTCCTAATCACGTAGACCCTACTTCTCTAATTACCCAAACTTTGACATTTTAACATTACCGGACCACTTACGACAAATATTTACTTTTTACAACATTCCTATTGTACTTTGACTGTTACCGTACTCTACATTATTGGCGGCGTCGTACTGTAGCGCCGTTATCTTCTATCGACGCTACTACTAATTATATTTAACAACATCCTATTCCTAATACATACATTAATGAAATAGAAATTACGGAGGAAAATTTTAGTGTCGATAGGTCGAAATTTTATTATCTTGGTAAGTCCACTTTCCAAATGGCACGCATATATGCCAAACCACCATATATATATTAATGTTTATACATTAGTATAAACCGCCACATGCTATTGCCAAACTTCCATGCACATGGAGGAGGTGGTGAAGCAGTGTTGTGGGAGGCAAATGCCATACGTGGAAGCTTCTACGTGGAGGAGGAAATGAAGCGGTGGTAGGGGGGCTAGGCCCATGCGTGGAATGTTCCACATGAAGAATGGAGTGGTAAGGTTTGTTAAAACCTTACTCAAATATAAGTTTTGTTAAAACCTTACCCAAATATAAGTGGCGCCAAATGTGGGATATTACACCCACATCAACATGCAAACCGCCCACTTCTCCTAAGCCGCTCCTTATGGGATTTTTATCCCATTAAATATGCAACGCCGCCCAAAATTTGGGATTTAATCCCATTAAACATGCAAACCGGATTTTTTGGAATATTTGATCCCATTCATTTTACTGGGATGAGGCTTATAATAGCCTTAAGATAAATTATATTCCATATTTTCAAGGGCCCTAAAATTGTATAAATAGGGTACCTAGTTCATTGTAATGGACACACACACACTAAAAGCTTATTATTTGTTAAGCTTATTGTGGACACACACAAAATACGAAGACAAGCTCAGAGCTTGGAAGGCGAATGAGAAATTGTTGTTGTGTGAAGACCTAAATTATTTTAGGCATTATTATTTTGATTATTATTGACCTATTATTTGTTAGGCAATAATAAATTAAATTATTGTGGCTAGGAGTTATTCAAACTACCTAGTCGGCCCATAGCACCACAGTAAATTATTGTGAAGCCTGGTATATCGACCGGAGAGCCATAGGGTGTTGTATTAGTGTCTGGAAGGCCGATCGAGAACTGAAGGTTTCCGAATAGTGGAGCTGGAGCCATCAAGCTTGCCGAATATGCCAGGAAGGTGGGAGTCGGGTGCTATTTTTCACCCTTGTCGTCCGAAGGTCTGGTTATTCTTCTAAGCAAGTTTAAATAGTTTCCATTAGGTTTTCTTGTGAAATTACTATTGTAACTTACAAGTTTTGACTAGTGGAACGGTTCGACCACGAACCCGAGACGTAGGCAATTGCCGAACTCCGTAATCAATCTTTGTGTAATTGTCTTAAATGTCTTGCATTTTATTTTAAATTGATTACTTAAAAGGAGTAAATTATCGGAAATTATTAAAGCCTATAAGGGTCCGAGATCAGGTAGTAATAATCTGATTATTTTCGGATCATGTTTGGTATCAGAGCTGGTAAATTTGATTAACAGAGTGATTGCTTCAAGATTGGTGCAGTTGGTTCAATTTGTGTGAACAGGTACAAGTGCACTATGGGAAAGATGTCTAAACAGGCAAATCTCGAGGAAATTGAAGCTTATAATCACCAGATCTAGGAAGATAACTCTCTCCTGTGATCAATGTATTACTCCTTGGAAGAGGAGAATGCTCGTTTGAAATCAGAAATGCAAACTAAGGATGAGCTCTTCGCAAGGTTGCAGTGTGGTAATCAGAGGAAGGAAACACCTTCAACTTCAGATGCAGAGGCCATGGAAGATGATTGCACTATAATTTGTTCACCACTGGAATCTTCTTCTTCCTTCCATTCGGTTTCAGATTCAGGTAATGAAGTCTTTGGTTTGTTTGAAAAGCATACTAGAGGCATTGGATCCAAGTTACTAGATAAAATGGGATTTGATGGAAGAGGCCTTGGTAAAAATGGCCAAGGTATTACTAACCCAATATAGGTCGAGGATCGTCCTCATTTTGCAGGTTTGGGTTATCCTAGTGTGGGAATGGAAATTGGAGAATGCTCCAAGAACGCTAACAGAGACAAGCTTCCGAAAGCAAAGTGATTACCCCACTAGTCCTGCAAGAAGATTCTGAGCAGGAAAGTTGTGCTTCCTCGTCACAGAAAGATGTGGTAAGAGAAATCAGCAAAGAGGTAATGAGATTCCACCTCCAGTTTCTTACCATAATCATAAGCACAATAAAACTTATGATCCACTTTTTCAGCTTAAGAAGTATGGTTATGATTTTTAGAAGATGTGGAATTCCTTTCCATGTATTTTTTGTGGATTGCATAATCATTCAAAGGGCCGATCTGGGAAGAGAAGGACACTGATGAAGAAGTTGATGCCATTCATCAGGAACATGGCAAATCAGAAAGACCAATCTCATCATGCAGAGTCAAGAAATGGCAGAAAGAGTTCCTCATCCTAGAAGAAGGAGATTAAGAGGAATTTTTGTGCTCATTGCCAGAGGAATGGGCATCAGGTGGATAATTGTTGGAAACTGCATCCATCTCGCCATCAGAGTAATGGCAAGCCAAAGATGGAATGGAGGCCTATTGTAAAGGTAGAAGAGGTTTCTACTCCACCACCAGTTGACAAGTCAACCCAGGACCAGGTAATACCTGAAAGTGAAAGTCCTTTGAAATGGGTAAGTCAACAATTTTTCAATTATATATTACATAATTCAGATTGATGAATAGTATGCAGTATTAAGTTTGGAGATCAGATTCTGTGAGGAAATGTTGAGAGAAAGGTTTACAATACTCAATGGATTTTCTTACTTAGAAAATTTGATTAATGCTCCAAACATATCTCCTAATTAGCTTGTGAGTACCTGTATGCTTGGATACAGGAATTAACTCATATAAAGCTTGGAGATTGATCTGCCATTTGTGTAGATAGTAGAGTTCACAGAGATCATCTCAGAACTTCATTATGTGTGGAGGCATTATGACCATGCAGCAGAATGGTAGCTGAATCACCGTTGGCATTGACGTCAGGTTGGAACTTCATTCTATGTAGAGGCATTGCGACTATGCAGCAGAATGGTACCTGATATTGTATGTCAACAAGAAGAGCTCTCAAAATATTAGCTCGGAACGTCATTCGGTGTCAAGGCATTGCGACCACACATTCGAATGGTAGCTTATCAACAAAATTAGCATCATGCATTGGAGGCTTGAGGTCTTGTAAGAGGCTTAACATCATGCATCGGAGGCATTGAGGTCTGTAGCAGACTTAGCATCGTGCATCAGAGGCTCGGGGTCTTGAAAGAGGCTTAACATCATGTATCGGAGGTGTTGAGGTCTATAGAGACTTAGCATCATGCATCGGAGGCGTTGAGGTTTGTAACAGACTTAGCATCATGCATCAGAGCTCGAGGTCTTGAAAGAGGCTTAGCAACATGCATCGAGGCTCAAGGTCTTGAAAGAGGCTTAACATCATGCACGGAGGCATTGAGGTCTCAGTAAAGGGACAAGGCATTGTCCATCACCGACATCGGATCAATCAAATCTCTACGTAACATGGAGTTCCTTCAAACCACTGATTCTCCATGGAATCAACTCGGAGTTAGGAGTCAGTGTTATAGAGTCAAAGAAGATCCTTGTTGTCAGATATCAAGAAGCTTAGCACGCACGTAAGGAGAATTGAGGTTTCATTCAGAAACTTAGCACCATAAAGCAGAGGCGTGGAGGTCTTCTTCGGATATCAGTGTGGCGCAGCGGAAGCGTCGTGGGCCCATAACCCACAGTCCTAGGATCGAGAAGAGTTGTCAAAGTGAGAAGGTTGGAGGAGAAGACCCAAGGGTCTACTACAGCAGCACTTCCGAGGTGGCAGCAGAGTTTTTAGATTCAGGACAATATGGAAGCTTTTTGGGACAAAAAGCTTTTCTTAGTGGGGAGGTGTGATCAGGGGATCATTTTTGAAAGTTCCCTAAACATCCCTAAATGGTGTCAGTGTAGAATATCATCTTGAGAGCTTTCCAACGACTGTGAGAATGCAACAAACGGACATCGGGAGCTCTAGATATGTTCGGTCAAAGTTCAGACAAAGAAAGTCAACTCTAGTCAACTGGTCAATATTGGACCAATGGCACTATGACACGTGGTGAAAAGGCAAAAGGGAGTTGTTTGTTGGTTTTTTATCACTGGTCTTCGACGAGCATAAATATGGTGCACGGGAACAAAAGGCTCAACTTTTATTACGGAGGAGCCCACCAGGCGGTGTGGACTATGGTATTATCGCCGACGTGGTGGGTCCACAAGCCACCACGTGGCTTGCCACCACTCGTCAAATTTTCTCTATTTTCCTATCGGGAGACGATAAGTGGAATATATACTATTGACCGAGTTAATTATTTCCATACCACATTACATGGGTCGAAATTATATTATCTTGGTAAGTCCACTTTCCAAATGGCACGCATATATGCCAAACCACTATATATATATATATTAATGTTTATACATTAGTATAAACCGCCACATGCTATTGCCAAAATTCCACGCACATGGAGGAGGTGGTGAAGCGGTGTTGTGGGAGGCAAATGCCATACGTGGAAGCTTCCACGTGGAGGAGGAAATGAAGCGGTGGTAGGGGGGCTAGGCCCATGCGTGGAATGTTCCACGTGAAGAATGGAGTGGGTAAGGTTTGTTAAAACCTTACCCAAATATAAGTGGCGCCAAATGTGGGATATTACACCCACATCAACATGCAAACCGCCCACTTCTCCTAAGCCGCTCCTTATGGGATTTTTATCCCATTAAATATGCAATGCCACCCAAAATTTGGGATTTAATCCCATTAAACATGCAAACCGTATTTGTTTGGAATATTTGATCCCATTCATTTTACGGGATGAGGCTTATAATAGCCTTAAGATAAATTATATTCCATATTTTCAAGGGCCCTAAAATTGTATATATAGGGTACCTACTTCAGTAATGGACACACACATGTACTCAAAAGCTTATTATTTGTTAAGCTTATTGTGGACACACACAAAATATGAAGACAAGCTCAGATCTTGGAAGGCGAATGAGAAATTGTTGTTGTGTGAAGACCTAAATTATTTTAGGTATTATTATTTTGATTATTATTGACCTATTATTTGTTAGGCAATAATAAATTAAATTATTGTGGCTAGGAGTTATTCAAACTACCTAGTCGGCCCATAGCGCCACAGTAAATTATTGTGAAGCCTGGTATATCGACCGGAGAGCCATAGGGCGTTGTATTAGCGTCTGGAAGGCCGATCGAGAACCAAAGGTTTTTGAATAGTGGAGCTAGAGCCATCAAGCTTGCTGAATACGCCAAGAAGGTGGGATTCGGGTGCTATTTTTCACCCTTGTCATCCGAAGGTCTGGTTATTCTTCTAAGCAAGTTTAAATAGTTTCCATTAGGTTTTCTTGTGAAAGTACTATTGTAACTTACAAGTTTTGACTAGTGGAACGGTTCGACCATGAACCCAGAGACGTAGGCAATTGCCGAACTCCGTAATCAATCTTTGTGTAATTTTCTTAAATGTCTTGCATTTTATTTTAAATTGATTACTTAAAAGGAGTAGATTATCGGAAAATTATTAAAGCCTACAAGGGTCCAAGATCAGGTAGTAATAATCTAATTATTTTCGGATCAAATATGCCATTTCTACATACTCTTGTCTAGAAGTTCCTGAGTTTGAGTTTCTGAGGGAGCCCAGAGGATCATTTTTATGTGCTATTCCTTTGGCGATGATGATCTTGATCATTACCTTGAGTTTAGAGGCATTTCCAATGGCCGGCTAAACCCTTGGAAGGAGGATGACAGGATCAGTGACTGAGAAAGAAAGGGAGGAGAGATGACTTAAGTATAGTGAAGTGCATGAAAGGGAGATTTATAGACAACTCAAGGTTTGCAAGTATGATGGATCTATGGAGGAAGATGTTGCGGGAAGGAGTTGAGGTTCACGCAGAGGACATGGAACTTGAGTAGTCTGTGCTACCCCATCTTGGCAAGCGTGAGAGAGAGACACCTTTGACTTCTGATGAGAGTTTGTAGTGTGGAGAAAGAAGAGTCATTGGCACGCATCTGAACCCACCTAGTGACCACCTTGGCGCTTGGTTTTCCAGATCAAGGGAGAAGTATTGTTAACCCAATTTGTATCGGTGGAAGTGACCGATCTACACCCAGGAGATATAATTTCTCATTTGGGACTTCTATGGCTGCACATACCATTCCAGTGTTTGGAGGAATTTTTGGGCAAGGGGAAAATACACAAGGTTTGGGCAACACATCGGGGAGTGGCACGGGACACACATCTAGGTGGAATGATCTCGTAGACCATTGGTGCATAATTCAGTGGAACATTGGGGACACTAGGTGCCACTTTTAGGCCCATTACTAGCCAGGAGGATTTGGAGGTGGAACTGGTGGATCTAGGGGCACAGAGACTTGGTGGATCTAGTGGGTCCGGTGGAGGAGGAGGAGGAAACACCGAGAGGAAACCAAGGATCTGGATCAAGAGGACAGGGCCTCAACCCCCTCCTCAGGTAATCTTTGAAATGTCTTTACACTTGCCAGATTACCAGGGTATAGAGGATGTTGCAGAGCATGTTCACAAGTGTGAGTTGTTATGGCACGTGAAGGGGATCACAACCCCAGAATGAAAGGCCAGTCAATTTGTAATGATGTTGCAAGGGCACGCACATAGCTGGTATAGAAGTATGACCCCATCAGATGGTGGTAGATTACACCACATTGAAAAATGCCTTCCTAGTAGAATTCCACATCCTTGAGTTTGAGCAGAAGAGCATCAACACTCTAAAGGAGATTCAATAGGGAATGGCAAGAGAGTGTGCGGGAGTATGATGCATGTTTAAAACTCTCATGTCAAAGTTTTCATATGACATTCACCCTTCACAACATGCTCAATGGTTTTTGGAGGGTTGATAACACCATTTAGAAGGGCATTATCACATAAGACTTTCATAGACCCACGCGAGGCGTTGGAAGTTGCTACTCTGCTGATTAAAGCTATTGGGAGCATTGATACTAGTGTTAGTCCATTTTTGGAAGCTCAAATCATTGTTATGGCTAAGCATAGTTGAAAATTTATCTATGAAACTCAGCCCATGAGACTCATAGTGGAATGTGGTGTATAGATTTGTGAAGTGGAGGGGCATGCAAAGGATAGTTGCCCTCAAAAGTCTTGGTATGCGCTATAGCGATGGACTGTGAAATTTGTCATGGGGACCATGATGCAAGTAGGTGCCCTCTACTACAACATGCAATCCGTAAGAATGTATCTTGCTATTATTGCAAGATTTGTACATCTACATCACATGACACTAAAGATTGTAGGTTGATTGATCAGATTCATGACACTATTGATCTTGGTGTGTGCTAGACTAGCCTTGCAAGTAGTTCAAAGGATGATGACCACCACTATGAGGGGCACGCAGATGGAAGCATGTGGGAAAGAGTTTTTCATGAGGATTTCATGGTCATGGTAACCATGGAGGAGGAAGAAGTGAGTTCCCACGAGGAACTTGTTTCAATTGTGGATCTATAGAACACTACAAGTGCGAGTGCCCAGAGTTATTGTAGTGCTCATGGTGTGGAAAGAAGCACAAGTATGAGGAGTGCCTGAGTTGTTTGAGCACATGAGCCAACAACACCGGAAAAGACAAGGGCACCACGATGGTGAGCATAAAGAAGGATGACACATAGTGGATGCCACGGGTGACGTGAGTCAAGATTGAAACCTGTTTTGGTGACAACATGAGTAGAAGCAACATGCCAAGGAAATACCAAGGCAGAGGACCCTAGTTTCAAGAGAAGAAGTGGTACATGGGAAGTACCCAGACCTTCTCATCAGAAGGAGGTATATCAAGAGACTATGGATGTCATTCGAGTTTACAGGGAGAAATCCAGTAGTGTCTAAAGGAGCAGTCCAGGTAGGAGGAGAAAAGAAGGAATGTCGAGGCTCCAAAGGATGACCTGGATGAGGTCAAGGAAGTATGTAAAATGTTAAGGCAAGAGAATATTATTCCCTTGCTAGGAGAATGGCTACAGGGAGAAGGTACCACGCGTCGAGAGAGCATGAAAAAGTAGGTGTTGCATGCAAACCTCCCTCCCCTATAGCCTTGATTATGATAAAGAAATCACACTGAATGCAGTTGTGGATGGTTGGCTTCTAAGTAACATATTGATTGACATGGGAGCAGAAGTCAATGTTCTTACATTGATGCCTGGCATCAAATGGGAAGGCCCACATTACAACCATCTTCAAATGTGTTGTATATGGAAAAAAAAACTAAGGCAATGCCCATCGAGTATTAAAGGATGCAGTGATTACCATTCAGGGGCCAAGTTTACTGGAGACTTCAAGTCTTGGCACTCACCGAGGTAGAAAATTTTCCAGCATTACTTGGGCACCCATGGTGCTATAAGAACAATGTTGACCTTCGGTTCAACAAGGGATACATAAGTTTTGAGAATAAGGAGGAGTGGGTCATTATACCCTTGGCTGATGGAAAGTCAACACCCTATACTGAACCCTTGGGAGAAGAAGTCCTTGATAGAATATATGTGCACTCCATCTGAGATCCGAGATAATTCACCCACGGAGGAGTTATCCAATTTGAGGATGCTCAGTCTATGAGTGATACCACAAGCATGGCATGTGACAATTGGGTGCATGGGACCTATGAGTTAATTGGGTGACAATTAAGGGGGTCTATAACAAAAGTGACCAAGGCACACTCACTCAAGTTCAGCACTAGGAGGAGGAAAGAAGTTACCAAGTTACTCTGGAGGGGCATACCCTAAATTTTCTTACGGGACATGGAAGCTCAATGGAAAAATGAGGATGAAAGAAGAGGGATGCTCAACTACAACCTACTCGGGACTACAATGCACTGGGTGGGCTACACATCGAGAGCCTCTTGGAGTGGTGCAGAGTAAGAATCACATTTTCTATAAGGTTTTGCAGAGAGCAACACCCATGGCTATAAAATACTACCATGGTAAAGAGACCACTTCATTCCATATCCAAGCATGTGAGATGGCCTAGATGGGAAGCAAAAAGCATTACCACCTTCATTATGGGTTCACAAGTTGTATTCCACCCTACAAGGTTATGCATGCATGGTATATACACTCAGAGATGCATCATCAAACTGTAATTGGAAAGAATTGATGGCTGATCTCATTCAAATGTTTGAGTATCGAGTACAAAGCCATCAGTGGATAAGGCATTATAGGTTTTCAAGTGCCTTAC
Organism: Taxus wallichiana var. yunnanensis; assembly: GCA_018340775.1. NCBI lineage: Eukaryota > Viridiplantae > Streptophyta > Pinopsida > Cupressales > Taxaceae > Taxus > Taxus wallichiana. Next base: position 511,382,858 of record CM031239.1, on the reverse strand, counting down.
AATAGGGGATAGTGCTATGGTGGAGGATAGAATACAAGAGTTTCTAGGAGAACCTGGCTTGGAGGCATGCTTTGAGGAAGAAGAATCAGAAGAGATACAACTTGAGCACACATGCATGGAAAAATAAAAAGGGAAGATGGTGTATGTAATTGATGGGGAGGAAGTGGAAAGCTTGGATGTTAACCATTCTATAGGGATGCACAAAGTGATAGATAGTGTTGATGAATGGGCGCACACCTACCATGAACCATTAAAGACAAAAAAGGTTAACATTGGTACAAAAGAGGAACCTAAGGAGGCCATCATCAAGGATTATTGGTCGAGAGAAGGAGGTCTCTAAGATCATTGATCTATTACGTGAGTTCCAAGATTTATTCCCTCATGGGTATCATGAACTCAAAGGCATTCACCATTCCTTGGGGAAATGAGGATCAAGTTGAAGGAGGGTGTGTGCCTAGTTCGGAAGAGACCATACCAAATGAATCCTAACCTACGTGAAGGTCAAGGAAGAAATAGATAAGATGATAGCATCGGGCATCATTGAAGTTGTTGAAGAGTCAGAGTGGGTAAGTCCAATGGTCATTAGTATAAAAAAGGATGGAAGGATAAGGATCTGTGTAGACTATAGGGAGTTGAATGTAGTTTGTGTCATCGATCCTTTTCCAACCCCCTTCACTGAAGAAATTTTGGAAGGAGTGGCGGATGTGAAGTCTATTCCTTTACGGATGGATTTTTAGGGTACCACTAGGTTGATCACAAAGGAGGACCAGGAGAAGACAACTTTCACCACTTGAGTGGGGAATTTTTTCCTATATGGTCATGCCCTTTGGGTTGAAGAATGTGCCTGTTGTGTTCTCGCGCATTGTGGTACAAGCATTTTAGGACTTTATCCACAAATTTCTTCAAGTCTATCTAGATGATTGGACAATGTATGGGCTAGTGAAGGACCACTTGTGATAACTTAAGATTAATGTTTGAGAGATGTCGGTAGTTGAGGATATCCCTCAACATTAAGAAATGTGTCTTTGCTACCCCATTTGGAACATTATTAGGGCACATCATATGTAGGGAGGGCTTACTAGTAGATCCCACCAAAGTTGTTGTCATTGTGGGGTTGGGGAGCCTACTAGCCAAAGCGCAGTGCGTGGATTCCTTGGGCATACAGGTATTACAGAAGTTCATCAAGGGATATGCCAGGATAGCCACCCTTAGAAGAGTTTCTTAAACACAAGAGTGCCTTCCTTTGGGGAGAGGCACAATAGAAGGCATTTAATACTTTAAAGGATAAGCTTGTCACCACGCCCATACTATGATTCCCTTCTTGGGATAAGCCTTTCCATGTTCATGTTGATGCCTCGGAACAACCATTGGAGTAATATAACAACTGGTGAAGGGATTGTTGATCATCCCTTGTGTTTTTCCAACAGAAAGTTAACACCAACAGAGAAAAATTACACAACTACTGAGCATGAAGCATTATCCATGATCTACATGCTGCATAGTTTAGGTAGTATCTATTGGCAACACCCTTTATATTCTACATGGACCACATGGCATTAAAATACTTAGTCAATAAGCCTGTTCTTCAAGGGCATATGTCGGTGGGTCCTGCTATTTCAAGAATTTGAGTTCACCATGGTTGTGAAGCCAGAAAGAGTAATTTTGGACCCGATCATCTATCTAGGATTGACTCGGGGAGGATGTGATAGAAAGCATTGAGGAGACTATGCCAGATGCACAACTATTTAGGTTATGGCGTGTGCCCTCGGATTTGGAGGACATTGCAGTATTTCTTAAGACATGGTGTGGCACCAAAAGGAATGAAGGCCTTGGAGAGGAAAATAATTGGCCATATGCATCCACACCTTACATGTTGATTAGTGAGATCTATACAAATTGGGTCGTGATGAGGTTTTACGTGCCGATGCGTGCTAGAACATGAGTGCATTAATTATGGAAGAAGCACATGGTGGGATCACAGGAGGACACTATGTAGGAAATGCAACCACACGGAAGATTCTTCTCATAGGGATTTGGTGGGAAACCATTTACCAAGATTGTATTGAGTTTTGCAAGGCCTGTGACCATTGCCAGTGCCTTGGAAAACCTAGAAAGAGGGATGAAATGCCCTTACGACCAATAGCTAGTGCATGAACCATTTGAGAAATGGGCTATCAACTTTGTAGGACCAATCTCACCGCAATGGCACAAAGGACTGGTTCATGGTATATCATCACTTGCACTGATTATTTGACATGGTGGGTAGAGGCAACACCTACAAAGGATTGTACAATGGCTACAACTGCTAGATTTTTATGGGAAAATATAATCAATAGTATGGATGCCCATTGAGTTTGACAAGTGATAGAGGTACACACTTTCTCAATGAGATGGTCAGGATTTTGTTATTAGAATTTATGGTGGCCCATCACAAGACTACCCCTATCACCCTCAAGAAAATGGAACTACTTGAGGCATTTAACAAAATACTTAGTCACACGTTGACTAAGATCTATGTGATGTTGGTAGACAAGATTGGGATGACAAAGTATCATCCATTCTTTGGGCATACAGGAGACAACCTACAAGAGGTTAAATAAGGCCACACCATTTCAATTGGTGTTTGGCATGGAGGCTGTCCTACTAGTTGAATTCATGTTACCTTCACTTGCGTATAGCATGCGGAGGATTAGCCAATGAGCAAGCAGTTGGAAGAAAGGATTGAAAAATTAATGCAGTTGGATGAAAGATGGTCACTCACCAGGTGGAGCCAGAAGACTAAAAAAGAAAAACAAAAGGCATGGCATGATCATCACATCAAGAACAAGAAGTTTGAGGTTGGGTAGATGGTTTTGCTATATGATTCCAAGTTTTTGCACCATCCGGGAAGCTAAAAGTCCATTGGTTGGGCCCTTACATCATCTCATACATCCTTGATTCAGGCATGTGCCAGTTATAAGCAAGCTTGGATGGGATGAGATTACCAGGACACTTCAATGGGAGTAGGTTGAAGCCCTACTATAAATAAGTCTTCTTGGTGTTTGTAAATAAGGTAATGTTGCCAGTTAGAATAGACTTTCCTTTAATGCATTTTCTTTTCTTGTGTTTCCCTTTCTCATTGTTCATTCCTTTCTATTGTTTTGTTTTGTGCCATGTGCACTAATAACCACATTACTTTTGGGAGGTTGTGTATGCGTAGAGGACCACACATCGGTTTAGTGTGGGATGGAGTGAAAGGAAGTATAGGCCTATAATACAAGTGTGCGTTGGTAGTAGAAGTTATGGTGAATGGCCGGTTAAAGGACTAAAGGCATGTAAGGTTAATAGGCATAGAGAAGAGATGGACGTGAATGGTTGGTGTCAAGAAAGCCTTGAAGAAACCACATATAGGAAAAAGGAAGAGCATGAAAACAACATGAGGTAGGTGAGGGAAAAATAGGGAAAAGGATGGAAGAAGTGCCTTCGGCGCTATGAACGCATGCATAAGAGTCTTCAGTCGGGTTGGATTTTTGCATGCGCAAAAGGTTGTAAAGGGGTTTTGCATAAGATGTGGCATGTGGGAAAAGGTTCTTAAGACCGGCTTAGTGGAAAAATCTGCATTTAAGGTCAAAGTATGGTGGTAGGTGAGAGAGCATTTAATGCTAGGAAAAGGAAAAACTATAAATAAGAGGTCGAGCACTTCATTATTTACATTGCGATTATGAAGGGAAGAAAGCTCTTGCAAACTAGGGCATCCAAAGCAAGATCTTTGTGATGAAGGAAGCATTTGAGAGATCTGAAGTGCATAGCTAGGGTAAATTCACAAACCAGTAGGAAAGGAGTACATGGGCATGGAGAAGTTAAGTAAGCAAGCACCATCTTGTGGAAGGGTTTTTCCAGTTAGGGTTTGGTAGACTAGGGCACAAAGTTAGAAGGATTTTCCATGAAGATCAAGCTTGGGGATGGATAGAGTGGTAAAGTAGAGAAAGAGGAGAAGTTCTAAGTACTAAAACTAGTCAGAAAGATGGCACCCAAAAACCAACCATCTCACCAAAGAAGCAAAAACAAAAGGGCAAGGGAAAACAAACAACAGCCATCAAGAGCACAAATGAAGAATGGTACGCAGAGATGCAATACCCAGATGGGGTGTTGTTGGGAAAAGAATGGGAATCACACCTAAGGAAGATGATGGTGAGTGATTATAACCATCACACAACTACAACAGAGAAGGAGATGGCCTTGGAATTGGTGCACCCAACCAACAAGAGAAACTAAAAGGCATGCCCATTTACAATGACGAGGTAAAGGTTAAGTTGGAGAAGGTAAGGTTACTACAACTTTATGAATTACCATACTTTGGAAAACCTAAGTGCCTCTACCAATGGCTAATGGTGTGTGTTCATGAAGACCACTTTTATTTCATGGGGTGACATAAGATGCATAACTCCCAGTTAATTTCCAAGTTCACAGGCCTTATCTGCGAAGGGGATAACATTGATGATGACCTAAGTGACAAGGAGGCCATCAAGGAAATAGTAGTTGCATGCATATGACTATAAGAAAGGATCACGATACTTTGACATCACTTGAGATCCCAGACCCCATGATGAGGATGGGCACGTGCTTGGTAACCAAGCTCAATGACCAAGAGAGATGGACTCAAGTGAACAAGGCATGGCTTAATGTATGCCGAAAAAATATCTGAGGGGACCATCTACAACTTGTCCACTTTCATCATGGATGAAATCATCAGCAACACAAGAAGGCAAAAAAGATATTATTTGGTAATGTCCTCCTCACTAATTGTCTTCTCAAATCAGAGTGCCCGATGGGCGAAAAGTTTGTTTGGGAGTACCCAGAAGAGGATCCCTCACCCGCAAAGTGGTTCACAAAATATACTTGTGAGACAATGACAGCCACTCACAAGGCACATTTAGAGAAATGGTACAAGTGCATGAGGGATGCGTTTGGGGTGGAATGGAGAATTCCAGAGAGTTACCATGCTCGTGTGAGAAGAAGAAATTTTGTATATACAACACTTCTGCATTGGCAGATTTAAATTGATAGATGAAACAATGAGCCCATGGTGCAAACTCCCTTCTCCTTCACCACACTATACTTTCAAGTAGGGGTGAACAAGTTTAAAGAGGCCAAGAGACTAAGGTTCACCTTAGTGAAGTAGATCAAGACCACAGAGAGCTACGTAGAAGTTGGTTTACCCCAAGAAGCACACATACATGGAGAGATATGTCTCCCATGAGATACAATGATGAAACCAATGACTTTTCCAATCACTGGAAGGGATGAAACAAGAATATACCTTCACATCAAGCCAAAATTTGAAAAGGGTGCATACTTGGAAAATGATGTATCCATCCCTGAGGACCCCATAGGTAGAAAGAATCCCACGCCAAAGAAGAGGGAAAGGAAGAGGTGCAGAAAGCACCAAGTGTTTAGGAGTATACAAAGTGGTAAGTGCAAGCTCCAGACAAGTGCTAAGCCTAGTACTTATACACGGAGAAAGAAGTCCCCAGTGAAAGAAAAGACTCCAGAGGAAGAAGTGCGCTGAGCACGAGGAACCCATCACCCAGGAGAGGTCACCAGAGGAGGAGGAGAAGGAAGCAAAATCTCTATACTAAAGAAAGAAAGAGAAAAAAGGTGATGGAGAAAATGATTCGGAGGATATAGAGAGCTTGGAGGCCTATAGAGGTGAAAGGGATGATGATGAAGATGATGAACCTGAGGGAGCTCAAGGCCCATCCTATTTGAGGTTCATGATTCGGAGGAGGAAGGAGAGAGGAAGAGAAAATGAATACATCTTTGTTTGGAGGAAAGATAATAACAGGAGGAGAAGAAGATCAAGACAAAGGAGGGAGTGAGGAAGTAAGTACAAGGAATCAGAGGACCCCAAGCCTCACAAAGGAAAGATAAATGAGGCCACAGAAAAGGAAGTGAAAAAGATAATTGAAACCTTGGTAGAACAAGAGTTGGAGTGAAGCGAGATAGTGCTGAAGGAGGATGAAGAAGAAAGCATAGAAAAGGAATCATGAAAGCAGCATGGGAGGCCCTAGTTTGGTGATGGTGAGCTTTCCTAAGGCCACGCATACATAGGGAAAAAAAACAGTAGAGAGCATCACAGTTCAGAGGATGGGCTATATTGATGACCCAAACAAGGTGTTGCACGCACACTTTTCAAAGCACCATACCAATGGAGAAACTCTTGGCTATGACATCATTTGATGAGGAAGGTGCATACCCTCGGACAAGGAAAATGATTTCTTGGGCATTTGAGTCCCACATCGATGAACCAAGTTTGAAGTGAGCCAAGGGGAATAATGAAGTGCCAGAAATCAAAAGGTGACAACCCCTTGGTAAATGCTCAATAGTTATCAGATGAAAAAATTTGCAAATGCGCTGAATAAAGTTTTGGTGGAAGTAGAGGCTAGAACTCTTCGGAGGAATGACAGAGTGAGTTTCTAGAGGCAGAGCTGGAGAAGAAGGAAGAGGAGTTGGAGAAAATAACTAAGGAGTTAAAACATGAGGAACTAGTCAATGCTCAGCTAAGGCATGAATTAAAGGAAGAGAAGGCAAGGGTACGTGAAGTCTCCAAGAAGGTGGAGATGATCACAAGTGCCATTATCTTGAAGCATCCAGACTTGACACCACCCACGTAGAAATATGAATCAAGCCTGCAATGCCTAGAAGACTTAACTCACATTCTCACAATGGAAAGATGACCACTGGCCTTGAGTCTTGCAGAGGAGGCATCGGCACACAAAGAAAAGGAGGACAAGATGAAGGTTGTGGCCATTGTGGCCCAATACAAGAAATCCTCGCAGGATGTGAAAGCCACCACCCAAGTCACTGAGGCCCTATGACAACTACACCGATAGAGATAGAGTGGCGAGCATTCTGGTCACCACCCATGAAGCGAGCTCAAGGAGTTTCTAGAGAAAAGAACAAACAAGGGGAATAGGGTGAAACGAGACAAAATTCTAGCCAGGTTGAGAAGAAATCAGAGGCTATTGAGACCTTGTGGGGCTCAATTAAGAACCGACTTAAAGAATTATATCCCCGATCATCACTCGTAGGATGGACACACTTGAGGATATGGGAAAACAATTGGAAGAGGTTGTGGAAACCATGAGTGCCCAAGGAGAAGGGCTAAGATTTGAAGAGGTGAGCACCTTAGTCGGTGACCTTTGTCAATAGGCACAAGAGAAAAGTCAATACCTGGAATAAGTTGGAGGTAGACTTGATGAAATATTTCCCTCTCCTCTTGCAGAAATAATCATAGTTCCCCATTCTTTCATTCTTCCCCAAAATTCTTCATTCCTTTATTCTTTCTCCAAACTATTCAAGGATAGTCATTCTTTATTCTTTGAGAAAATGTTCCCATGGATGGAGAATAGCATAGTGTGGGGTGATGTTGGGCCCCTAATTTATTGGCTAAGTATAGAGAAGCACGTGGGTGTGCATGCAACCTACTTAAAGAAGGGCGCGTAAAGGAGAAAGCACACAGGACAGGGTTCTAGGAGGGTTTAGTAGAACAAGTGGCACACACACAAGGTAGAGAAAAAGGTTTTGGGACTTAGCCATATTTGGCATATCAGATAGAACATGAGAAAAGTGTGACCCAACTGTGCATGCAGAGTGGATAAGGTGCCAGCCTAGAAACAAGGTGGCCTAGGAAGGAATATACCTTGCGATGGAAGATTCTAGAAGGCCATCATTGCAAAGAGTGGAGAGCTCGAGCCTGAAGAAGCATGCTCCCATGGAGGACCACCTTGGACACTTGGCAATGGATCTGCAACTCCCATGAAGGCTTGAAGGTGTTGAGAAAGGCTATAAATACAAGCGTTTGGTAAAGGAAAAGAGAGAGATTAGAGAGAGCAGATGAGAGGTGAAGCTCTGCAGAAATACATGGAGAGATTTATGGGTTGGGCTAGGAGATTTAGAGAATGATGTATCAAGGGATGGGTACATGTTTTTCTTTTGCATTATAAGGGACGTAAGTCCAATCTTGCTACATGGTTCTAATATGCACTATCATTTTGGTCTGTAATGACCCTGATAGATGTAATGTGATTACTTGGACATGTTCAAATATGAATATATGTGGTTCACGGCTCATACATATCTCTTTTTGTTATGTTCAATGTGTTTCATATGAATGAGTATAATCATTATGCATTGCATGCTTTGAACATATATTATTAGTGGATGATACTTGTTATCTTGAGTCTATTTTTAGTCATTTTTAGTTGGATTCAGTTTATTTAAGAGTTTTAGTTCAAATTGTTAGTATTTTACTTGTCATGTAAATTTAGCCAAGTAGTTTTTAGCTATATTCTATTTGGTGGCGAAACCTAAAATGGTGAGCCCTAAGAGCCCATTCATGAACCCTAAGCTAAAAATGTGAACCCTAAGTCCTCTATTCGTGGTGACAATGGTCATGGCGATGCTAGTGCGAGATCTCAAAGGCTAGAGTCTTCATTGGTAGATGGCCATTTATATGTGCACAATGGTATGGGAGATGTTGACAAGGGTGCTCTGAAAGCCCAAAGAAAATTATGAGAGCCCTAGCCCCGTGATCTCATGAAACATTGGTAATAACCCTATGGAGATCTCTCACGGTCTTGGTACCATCTGAGCTTCAGGCTTCGTGGCTTAGAAATCGGAGGTGGAAAATACCTGGTGAATATCCTCGGAACCGCCATGGGAAGGAAATTTTTTGGGGGTCCGACATCAATTTTTTTCCCGATTTTTAAGTGGTGTAATGTGTAAGGCTATAAATGTGCGATAGGAGATTCAATGTCGCGCAATTTTTTGGGGTCCGACATCAATTTTTTTCCCTGATTTTTAAGTGGTGTGACAGAAGGCTATAAACGCGTGATAGGAGATTCGATGTTGCGCATCAACAAAGAAGTTGATGCATGACAACAAATCTTTTGTCACGTGTCTACACCTTTGCACTCCGCTCGACAAAAACATCTCCGTGTCACGCATTAACAAACTCTTTGTCGCGCGTCTACTTCCTCCACACTCCTGTCACGTGTCAACAAACTCTCCATGTTGTGTATCAACAAACTCTCCATGTTGTGTGTCAACAAACTCTCCCTATCGCATGTCAACAAACTCTCTATCGTGTGTCTCGCAACCTCCTCCCTCCCGTCACGCATCTGTAGCCTCCGCCTTCATGTCACACGTTTACTATACTTGATAATACATATGCCCCCAGGTGGTATGAGTGATCTAGTAGTGTTCTACCTGGAGAATAATCTAGGATTATATAGGGGATATTTTCAAGGGTAGGCAAAGTCGACCCCTAAAAAAATTAAATTGTAATTTTTAGGCAAACATGTCATCATGTGAACATGTCATCAACCGTGCTTGAGTAAAATTCACCTTTTCAAATTTTTCAAAAATGGAATATTTGCCACTAAAATTATTCCCGGGTGACCTCATCATCACACTTCACCAAATCCTTGAAATTTCCCTTAATTTGATCTTCAGGAAGAGCATCAATATTTTCATTGAAGAATTTTCAATTGGCAATATCAAACTCCTCTGAGATGTCATTCAGGGCATCTGTGATCTCCACTCGTTTCTTCTCCAACTTCTTAATCAAATCCTGCAATACTTAACACCGAATTCCATGGCCTTTTGATATTCAAATAATTTTGAGACATCATTAATCACCTCTTCCTGAATAAGCAAGTCGGGATCTTCTTCTCTGATCTCACACCATGTTGCCAAATTTAAATTTAGATTATAATTATCTTCGCAGGCCTCGTCCATCTTGGAAATGGTGGTTTTTACAACCTCCAGATCATTATATATTTCAAATACTTCCTTGATTAAAGGATTAGCTTCCTACGAAATTCTCTCCATCCATCCACTCACCGATCTCCCTTTCTGGCCTAGATTTTTGAGCTCGTGATAAGAAATATCATCGATTGTAGATGAAATTGTCATAACCATAGTAGTTGAGACTTCAGTAGATGGAGTGGGTTGGGTTACTTTACGTAGCAATGCAGTGAGCTGCTCGACCTTGATTTGAGCTCATCCTTGGTGGCCTTATCTTTGTCATATTTCTCCAAAAGGGCCCCAAGAGCAATGTGCACATCTTTCTTGGATCCTTCATGAGTAGCCTTCCCCAATGAGAATTTTGAAATCCGGTAATCCACAACTGTGATTGTTTCTTTAGTTTTCCCCTCAACAGGGGTGGCAACTTCTATCACCCGTTCTCGGATGGGTTAACCGTCAGACTTGACACGGTTCTTGATATCTTGGCCTGTCTCTTGGGCATATGCTATAATATTCTGAGATGTATAACATCTCCCGTGAGGAGCCTTCTTCTTATGCTTGGGAATTTACCTAAACAACCATTCTGGGATGTCTAAAGCTAATGAAGATGGAGCAAGATCTAATACCTGAAACATTGGTCAAAATAAGATCACTAGAAACCCCGACTGGTATTTGAGCAGAAGTAATAATGATGGATGGTGTGGATGTAAGGACAACCATAGGAGTTGATAGAATGATGCTAGGGGTATGATTGAAGAAAATGGAAGTGTTAAAGGAAGTGAAGAGGAAATGGGTGACCCAATATTTTCCCTAGCTGATAGAACTAGAAGTGATGAGAATACTTGGGCCATAAAAGGGGATGGGAAGGAAGAAATGATTGTGGAAGTGGAAGGAACTGATATTAGAAGTGATAATGGAGGAAGAAGAAGGTGTGATGGATCTTGGAAGATACTAGGAGAGTCATTGACTTCAACCACTTCTGTCACAGGTGCTGCAGAAGACGTGGTCTTGGGAGTAGAATCCTTGGTGAGAAATGAGCCACCAACAACAAATGAAATCTTATTTAGGATTATAGGAGCCTTTTAAGCCAACCTTTTCCCTTAGTGGGTGTTGGTTGGCTTATTGTTGGTATAGATCTTGTATTTGGAGGTTAATTTTCCCCTTTGGGTGATATTTCCAAGGTGACCAACCAATTGAAACTCCTCTTTAAAATGGGTCCCACCCTCTCCTTTGTATTGCTGCATTCTTCCACATACCAATAAATCCATGGTAGCGGTTGATTGGAAACATTATCATCCTTGTATGATGAATCTAAAACCTCATCATTGTCTTGCATGTCCTTTGGCACATTGGCCAAACCAAATTGCCAAACCTCGTCAAGGATCAATCTTTCATAATCTCTTTATCGAACGATTTATTCATCCCAAAATGAATCCAAATATCTTCCAATTGGGGTACGTGGGCACTGGACCGACCTGTTTCCCCAAAATTACCCCAATAATCAAAATTAGTCCACGGATGAAAGGTCTACAGGGTTACCTCAACCATTTCTGCATCAACATTTTTAGCCTTGTGAATATTTGGGCAAGAGTACCTACCAATCGAAATAGGGAAATGCATTCCCACTTTGTGACGCTTATTTTAGATTCGATGATAATCTAATAACTGCCAAACCAATTCCAATAGAATCCATTTGTCAGTGGGGCACCTTGGCAATTTGCTTAGGGCATGTATGAAAAACCCTGAACTGGATATAGGTGAATGTAGGAAACTCAAAGTAGATTTCTCCCCATTCTCACACCTCCTTAAAGGATTCATAAGAAATCCTTTGGTTGTATAAATCTTTGTCAAAATGGTAGAGGATGGCAACAAAGAAAGCGTTTTTTGAATCTACAAGTTCCCGCTTCCCTCATCTAGAGTGAGTTGGGGATAAAATTCATATATTTGGGAAGTTCTGCGAACACCTCTGGTATTCAAACCAACAAAATCTCCCATAGCAGCAACAACATACACCAGAAGGATGTCATGTATAAAGTCTTCGTATCTGACACCCTACCCAATTGATAGCAAATGGAGCTACTAATATGCTCCCCCATCGATAAACTCATCGTTCTTCTTGATGGTTTCCATGTGCAAAAATCCATTCTGGAATTCCTTTGTAGAAGGAACACCTGAAACTCTATTTAACAGCACAATAAGATCACTAACCTCCTAAATAAAATCTGACCGATGCATAGTTTTGGGTAATTTGGTGAAGCTCTTGGCCAGATAAGTTTTCATCATGATTTTTGAGCATACTTCCTCTTTCTTGTCCCAATGCTCCACTGCTAACTCTAGTGAAATTGTGGTGTAATCTTGAACGTTGAGAAGTTTGAGCAAATCTTTGAAGAAGTCTGGGTCCAAACAGATTACTACCTTATCATCGTCATCTCTGACTAACATGGAGTCTTTGTCAAAGTGGGTTGCTGTAGCTAAAATGAACTCTGGGAAATGCATGGATGTGGGAAAACCGATAGCAAGGGCAAGCCCACTGTTGTAGATGGCCTGCATCCATTATTTCTTATTTGGAGCCTTTAATATTTCCCAAAAATCTGGAAAATCGATTTATCCTAGGTCGGTGTCCCTTATATTCCTTAAATTGGAAGAGATGAAGGAGTGAGGAGTAACCCTAAGAAATGAGTACTTCATCTTCTCTTTTCCCTTTAAAGTGGAAGCAACATCAAGCCCCGTGTTTCGAAGCCGAGTTAGAGAAATTCAAAACCCGAAGGAAAAAACTTCTAAAGTCCCGAACTAAAAAGTTCCGAAAAGAATCACCGAATTGGAATCTCCAAAGTTAGAAGTTCTGAAAGAAATATTCAAAAGAATTTCTCCAAAAAAATTTTCCGAAAGAAATCTCTGAAAAAGTTTCCTGAATTGAAAACTCTTAAAGATATCTCTGAATTGGTTTCCCAAGTTCAAAACTTCAAAGATATCTCCGAACCGGTTTCCCGAATTGAAAACTCCGAAAGATATCTCTGAATTGGTTTGTTGCCAAACAATACTAACTCGTAAATTATGAAAAATGAGAATTGAGAAGAAGTATGGGAGGCCTAAGAGGATCCTTTGAACAACTCTAAATACCTAAAGAAAACTCAAAATGTGAAACATGGTGAACAAAGGGGGTGACATTTTGAAAAATACATAGAGGGAGACCAAAGAGAAAACCAAATGAGAGGGAAACAATGAAAAGGACCTTAAACCAAAAAGAAAAAAAAAATACCATACCTTGACAAAGATGTCACAAATTACAAAAAACGGAATGTCGAGCAAATGTGTCGTAAAAATGACAAGTAAAAACCGAGTTTAAATAGAAAACCCAATATTAATGGCAGAAATCTGATCCATATGGAGGTAGGTGAAAAATTAATTGCGTGGAGGACCTTCGAAAGTCGAAAACCCGAAAGCCCAAATTCAGAATTTTGGGGTTTCGGACTTCGAGATTGGGAGACGAAAAAACAAATTGGTAATGAAAAATTTTGAAACCCGAAAGCTCAAATTCAAAATTTGGACTTTTAGACTTTAGAAGTTTGAAAGTAAAATCCTAAAAATGACTTAGAGAATTCTGAAACCCAAAGCCCAAAAGTCTGAAATTTCAAACTTCGGAAGTCCGAGAGGGATTTAAACAAAATGGGGCCAAAAGTTCAAACCTAAAAGCCCAAAAGTCCAAAATTTCAAACTTTCAAGGTTTCGAATTCGGAGAGCTAAAAGAGCAATCTCGAATTTGAGCAATAAAACTCCAAAAGAGAAAATCTCTGAAGTCTGAAGATTGAAAATTTCATATTTTGGGCTTGGAGAATTTCATTGTACAAAGATTTTCTAAAAATTTTGTCTGACATATTTTTCTTCAAGGTAGGTTAAATGGTTAACATTTTTGGTGACCTCTAGGGAATGCTTTCCTTCTAAAGCTTCCAGACTAGTAGCCTTAAGCAAAAATTAGGCAAAGGAGTGTAAAAACTAAAACAAAAACACACAAGTAAAAGAAAATAAAAGTAAACGATGTATAGAGCACTGGGGAAAAGACAAAGAACACATGTACAGGTGGAACATCCTCAAAAGTAAGATTTTTAGGTGTATCCCATTCACATGAATGGGAAATTATTCTCGCATTGAGTCTAGATAGGAGAAATGAATTCACCTCTTTGCAGCTTATAATAATATAGGGCCCGCTCCAGAGCATCGAACTTGGTGTTCTGCAGTTTGGCATGATCTTCGTCCCATTTTAGAACCAAATCCCCTCCCCCAATGTACCTATCGAAGATTTCGTGTTGAAGGATTTCTTAACTTGAGCCTGATGTTCTGTCAATGTATTCATGGTGGTGTTTTGAATTTCCTCCAACTCTATGAGTTCAACAAACCTCACTGTTAAGGCATCATCCTCCATAACTTCAAGCCGATAAGCCAAGTCCAGGGAAGGCATCTCCAAGGAAAGTGGAAGTTTAGCTTCCTTTCCATATACAAGCATGAAAGTAGAAATCCCGATGGACTTTTTAGGTGTTATTTGATCAGCCCATAGGGCGATCTTGAGCTGTGTATGCCAGGTTCTTTTATTGGCCTCCATCATGCACTTGATGATTCTTATGAGATTCTTGTTACTGGATTCACCAACCCATTCCCCTGTGGGTAATAGTTAGATGAATTCTTGAGGTAGAATCCATTCTTGATGTCCCATTCACTTATCTTCATAATGAGGAAAGCCATAACATTGTTTGAGATAACAGTAAAAGGAACACTCGAACCTTGTCATCAAATTTTCTAGAAAATCTAGAACAACCTTTTCATTACTTTCCTTTAGGGCCACTGCCTCTAGTCCAGCAAGTGAAATAATCTATTGCAGTAAGGACCCATTTATGTCCCTTGCTAGATGGAGGATTGATCATCCCGATGAAATCTAATCCCCACTGAATGAAGGGTTGATCCACCTGAACAGGATGTAATGGGAGAGTCACGCCTTTTGTTTGCCTATGAAAAGAACACACTCCTTACATTTACTCACCTAGATATGAGAGTCTTTGAACAATTCTAGCCAGTAATAACTGGCTCACATGATCTTGTGGTAATGTCCTTTAGACAAGCCATTATGGAATTCCTCTAATACATTTTTCACTTGTTATAGCTTGATGTAGCATAGAAGAACACCATTTAAATCCTTTCGGAAGAGAACATTATCTATCATGACATATGGAATAGACTGAAGATGGAAAGTATGTATTTGGACTTTATCCATGTTTGGAGGGTATATCCCCGAAATAAGGAAATTTTGCATCTTAGTTGACCAATCAATCTGATCATTTCCTTCATCAAAGATGACATTTTCTCGTATCTTTTGTCTCCATGTTCCAAACCAGCCACGACGTAACCCTTTGCCCGACATGCTTAGTGACCTTGATGTGTACGTCATACTCCATTACTTTTGTAATCCACCCAACGCGTTTCTCATTCATCTCTTTATTCAACAAAAATCTTTGACACTAGGATGAGAAACCATTAAATGGACTTTGTTGTTAGACAACATATGCCTAAACTTCTTTAGGGCTCGAATGACTGAAAATACCTACTTTTCAACGAAGGAATATTTGAGTTTATATTCCTTAAGAGACTAGCTCAAAAGGCAATGGGTTGCTCCATCAGGTCATCATTATGTTGGGTGAGGATTCCTGAAATACTTTCCTGACCTGCGAAAGCATAAAGAATGAAATCCTTGTCAAACCGGGATTCACTAGTGTCGGAGCTTGGGAGATAGCTTTGTCTTGATGGCTTCAAAACTTTCTCTTCCTTCCTTCATCCATGAAAATGGAATATTATTTTTAAGCATGACCGTTAGTGGTTTTGCCAACGTTATAAACTAAGGAATGAATCTCCACACCAAATTTATAGTTCCTTAAAAACTCTGGAGACCTTTTTATGACTTGGGAGGGATAAGGACATAATTGAATGAATCCTAGTGGGTCGATAGACAATCCCTATGCCAAAACAATATGCCCCAACAAATTTTCTTTCCTACACTGTGAAAATGCACTTCTTAGGGTTCAGTGAGACACCAAATTCTTTACACCTTCGAATTTTTTTCCTTAGATGAGTGATATGATCCTCAACATGTTTGGAGTAGATAGTGATGTCATCAAGGTAAACCAAGATCATATCATTGATGAGTCCTTTAAACACCATATCCATGGCTCTATGAAAGGTATCCCCTACATTAGATAATCCAAAGGGCATCTTGTTGTAAGCGTATGTGCCCCATTTGGTGGTGAAAGCCATTTTGAATTGATCAGATTCTTGAACCAGAATCTGATTATATCCTGAATATCCATCAAGCAAAGAAAATATTTGAGCCCCTGCCACTATTTGGAGGATTTTCTCCATTAACAAGAGAGGGTAGTGATCCTTCAATGAGGCATGGTTTAGATCCCTGAAATCTATGAAACCCACGAAGAATACTTGATGGGAAAAATTATGCAGGCCTCGATAAGCTTGGTTAGCTCTTTCCTCATCAAAGGCTCAATTTTGGGATTGATTGGCCTCTATTTTTGATGAACTGGCTTGGAGTTCGGATCTAGTTCAATAGTATGTTGAGCTAAGCTAGGATCGAAACCACACAAGTCCTTGTAGCTCCATGTGAAAATATCATGGTATTCCTGACATAATTCGATGAAAGCTTTATTCTCCTGAGCAGTGCATACCTTACCAATTTTTAGAACCTTTTCACTTGCCACCTCGATCTCTTCAAAATCCTCCTCCTTGACCACCATATTAGTGCTCTGCTTGGCTTGATCATCTAAATTGAAGATGGATTCCAATGTAACCAGGACTTTTGGCAACTTGTTTCCTTTCAGCTGTATAATTTGATCACCGTAAGAATTTTGGAGTTTATCTTGATGTTTGGCAGCGAACTCTACTTCTTGCTGTAGGAAGAGAACAATTTGTTGATCACTATCGAACACCTGCCAACTACTCACATTATCTGGTATTGTGGGATGGACAATCATTTTGACTATCTATTTCTCTTCTTTCATGATGTCTGTAGGTACATCGTACTGGGAAACAATAGTAGCCAGCCTATCAGCATCTTGATTTTACTTCCTGGGAATTACATGAATTCCAAAATCCTCAAAATCTTCTATCAAGTCCCAAACCCAATTTTTATATGACCTCAGTAGATCATTTTTTGATGTACTATGGGTCAGAATCTTGTGCACAACCAATTCGCTATCGCCAAAGACGGTCAAGGTTTAGATTCCTCTTCTTTAGGCCCAGCTTGAATTCCTCAGTATAAGGGCATTATATTCATCAACATTATTAGTGCAATCGAATCAGAACCGAAAGGAAGAGAAATATTTGTTTCCTTCTAGAGAAATTAACATAACCCTTGCACTAGATCCATTTTTACTTCGTGAGCCATCAAAGAACATCTACCACAATTCGTTTGTATCGCTTGATGCCTTAACAACTTGAGGTACGATGGCATCTTCTTTATGAATGCAATATGTACCTAATCCAATCTCTTCCAAAAACAATAGACTAGATTCTTCATTTGCTAATAAATCAACATAAGGGTCATATTGATGATCTATACTCACCTCATCGAGAACTGTATCCAGAACCTCTTATATGAGAGTAGTTGACTCATGATTTGCATCCTCATCTTCGAGGTCACAAATGGCATAGTTACCATTTATGGGTTTGGCTATGTAAGGTTCCACGTGATTGTGACAGTTGGTTCTGCCCTTATAGTTATGTTAGTCCCATATCGGGTCCTCGTGATCATATGCGACCACCTAATGACAAATAACCACCCATTTTTGTGGTGATATCCCGTGATAAAAAATGGAAAAGAGGGGAGGAAGATCAATGAAGGATATTTCCTACGTGAATGTCAAACTAGGACACACGTGGATAGTAAGTCAAGCCCTTTAATAACCCCCCACAAAGGTGGACTCGTAGTACCATCTAGTTGAACAACCCCTCTTAAAATCGAGTATATGGAATTTGCAAAGACATCCGTGACTCGCTTAGGCATTACAGAATGGCGCTCTAGAATCAATCATACAATTGTGTACCAAAAGGTCACCGATAATCAACGAGATATAGAATGGTGGAGGTTTGTTGGGCTTAACATATATTTTTGTTTTGGGTTGGCATAAGCTAGTTGCCACTACTACTTCTTGAACTCGATGATATAGTGCCAAAGCTATTCAAAGCCTCCCGTAAGAACTTCCTCTAAGAAGGAATCGAGAGTTAATCCCACATTATGACACTCAAATTGGTCTTATTCATTTGCTCCACGATGATAAATGAAATGACTCCCACTTTGCTAATGAATTTTGGGGCATTGGGGTCCTCTTTTGGAAAATGCCTATTGGGCATTGTGATACTTGAGGTCCCATCCTTTTTTGTAGATCGATCTATGGATACTTCTAATGATTTCTTTCTCACACCTTTATCATCCGATATTTTTGTTGGGGGCTGAGAAGTAGATGCCTGATCAGTATTGGAAGACTGTGGATCTATTGCCCTTTTCTTGGAACATGTGTTGGATGCTATAGTGGAGGCATCAGTATTCAAACCACAAAAGTCTTTTGCTTGCCAATTTAGTAGTGTGGTTTCATCAGGAGGTTGGTCTTGAATTTTGGGAGTGGATGGTCCGGCAGATGATTCAGGTGGAGTGGTTATGCTTTAGACCATAAGGGCTTGACTCAAAACTCCATTTGGGCAAAGATTCTAATTATGGGGCTGAGAACAAGGGTAGCACCATTCATAGTCTTGGATGAGGTTGTTCGGACCAGGGATTATAGATATGGAAGAACTGGCAGCAGAAGGATTCCGAAAGTTCAAAGGTTTTACATTCACAACTTGGCTTGTGGCCTGATTTTGTGACTGACCATTTCCTTGGAATGGAGGATGGTTCGTCTAATATTGGGGTTGAAAGGGGTGAGCATACTGGGACTGCTACCTCTTCATTGCTACGAGTTCATTCCTAAAAGTTTGTAATAGTGACTTTACCTCAGCCAGATCATTTGAGGGATTGGATGCATGCGTAGTTGTCGTGCTAGAAGTTGCTAGAATTGGGATAATGACTGGCTATTTTCCTGCAAGCTCTACAAACATAGGTATGGGAGCTCTATGAGTAATTTTACTTACTTGAATCAAGCAATTTTCAGCTCTTACAACAATTTTGTAAGCATCAGGGATAACGATACCCCCATAGATTGAATCATGACGACTACATCACTATTCAATGCCTATAACTAATATAGAAATGTACTTTCTCGGAGATGACCTTATGAGCGCTGGGATCCATTTCCATGTCTTGTCAAAACGGAGGTTGAAATCGCTCATATACTCTTGAGAAGACTGCTTTATAGTATGGAATTGTTCTACAAGTGAGAGATGATCACTTTTGTGTTCGAACTGCTTACAAAAATTCATGCCTAACTCATTCCAAGTGGTAACAGATCCAACAGTTAAACTCTAAAACCATTGAAGTGCTCTACCTTTGAATGAAGTAACAAGGATTCAAACTGCCATGTTATCTTTCTGTAATACTATGTACTTCGCAAATGCTAGCTACATCTAGTATGTGCTCCCGAGGTGAAACATTAGTCTCCCAGTGTAAAATGGTAAACTTTTTAAGGCAACTTCTGGTATGGCATCTCTTTAGGCTAACAACAAAGGACTATTGGTGTTGAAAGGAGGAAAAGCATTGGCTGCCATGACGTTAAAAAGTTGATTGTGTCTCGGTGGAGGAAAACATCTTTCAGGAGGAGTCGAATGCCTCTACGAGGGAAAGTGGTAGCTGCGCCGCTCAAAGGTTTCTTCCTCTTCTCCTTGGGGAGACAAGGAAAGCTCTGTATGTTTATAATTTTCCTACCTTGAAGAAGCCCTTGTGTGAACTCTTCGCATAAGTTGATTATACTAGAACTTTGAAATCCAGAGAGATGGAGTCGCTAGGTACTTTTAAGTTAATGGAATGAGAAGAGAAGTACCAATTCTGTCCCCACCGGGTGTACTAAAAACTATTGTCATAAATCACCGCACCCTCCGAATAGCCAAAATGTGAACAGGACATTTTGTGTGATTATGACACATGGAATCACCGCTCAAGTGTGGGATTTGGTCTAGAGGTGAACCTCAAGAGAAGGTTGACTTCCTCGACTTAAACTAAATGCTTTACTACTCCTAGTTTAATGAAATGACAATCTAATCCTAAGTAAACACCTTGATGAGTTTTAAGGAAGGATATTTTACAAAAATGAAAACTATACTAAGGGTAGTGATCCACCAAAATAAGGAATGCTTAACATCCGAAAGGGTTAGTGTGCGAGTGACGCTTGCATCATGGACCACCTTCACCTATTGCAACTTGAAAGGGCACAAAATACCAAAAACCAGGGGGCGGATGTTCCTTTGTTAAACTTGAGTTTACATAAGGATAGATCGAATTGGATTCAACACATAATTAATTTATCATGAGTAAACCATGCATGCATATATCAAACATCTATTTCTGCAACTAGGGATAATAATGACATAAAATTAATACAAAAGGAAAATAAGGTTTTCACAACTGACATAAAAGATAGTCATATTATTCCTTCACAACATAAAATAGATAACTTGAAATAAAGGTAAGATAATCACTCTCACTAAGGAATTGTAAATTCACAAAGTAAACACTTGATTAACCATTCAACACAATAAATCAGATTTCCAATAGCAAGGTGTAACTCTGAATATAATTAAAAGGTTTCTTAGAAATCTCTGAATTACTCTTCCAAGCTTGAAGAGCAATTCCTCCCAAAATAATCTATATCTACTAACTTGAAGCATTCAACTATTTATAAGTTCTTAGGCTGAGCCATTACAGCTAGGCCCTTAACTAACATTTTTCTAAAAATAGAAATGTCATTAAATTAAGGGAACATGCTCCCATGAAAATAGCTAATTTGTTACAAGGGTTTGACTCAGTCAACCTTGCAACTTTGACCAATCCAGAGCTTGGATTTGTCCTTTCATGGCCACTTAGCTTTGGCCTAGTTTAGCTACACCTTCCTCACCTGCAAGTTTCTATTGTCCTCCTTCCCACATAGCCATTCGGTGTTTGTACTCAATGAAGTGCTTGATAATCCCTTGAATTTCTTCATCTCCAGGCCCACATGCGTAGTGATTCACTACATCTAGCTGTCTTGATCTCCTTTGTGATCATGGCTGGAAATATTCAAAGTTTATTCGTAACTTTCTTTAGTCTCCCTATGAAATTTTGGCACAAGACCAATCGGTCAATGGAGTCACTATTGAAAGTTTTGGTGACCTCATCGTCACGCTTCACCAAATCCTTGAAATTTACCTTAAATCTAATCTTCAGGAAGAGCATTAATATTTTCATTGAAGAATTTACAATTGGCAATATCAAACTCCTATGAGATGTCATTCAGGGCATTTTTGATCTCCACTCATTTCTCCTCCAACTTCTTAATCAAATCCTACAATACTTGACACTGGAATTCCATGGCCTTTTGATATTCAAATAATTTTGAGACATCATCGATCACCTCTTCCTGAAGAAGCAAGTCGATCTTCTTCTCTGATCTCACTCCATGTTGCCAAATTTAAATTTAGATTATTATTATCTTCAGAAAAGGCCTCGTCCATCTTGGAAATGGTGGTTTTTGCAACTTGCAGATCATTATATATTTCAACTGCTTCCTTGATTAAAGGATTGGATTCCTACAAAATTTTCTCCATCCATCCACTCACTAATCTCCCTTTTCTCGCCTAGCATTTTGAGCTCGTGATAATAAATATCATCGATTGTAGATGAAATTTTCATAGCCGTAGTAATTGAGACTTCAAAGAGATGGAATGGGTTGGGTTACTTTACGCAAAGAATGCGTTGAGCTGCTCAACCCTTGCTTTGAGATCATCCTTGGTGGCCTTATATTTGTCATATTTCTCCAAAAGGGCCCCAAGAGCAGTGTGCACATCTTGCTCTTCTCCTTCATGAGTAGCCTTCCCCAATGAAAATTTTGAAATCCAAAGAATCCATGGCTGTGATTGTTTCTTTAGTTTTCCTCAAAAGGGGTGGTAACTTCTATCACCCATTCTCCGTATGAGTTAATCATCGACTTGACACAGCTTCTCGGTATCTTGGGCATATGATCTAATATGCTAAGATCTATAACATGTCCCAAAGGAAATTTCTTCTTCTACTTGGGAGTTTTCCTAAACAACCATTCGTAGATGGCTAAAGTTGATGAAGATGGAGCAACATATCCAATACCTGAAACATTGGTCAAAACAAGATCACTAGAAACCCCAATCGGTATTTGAGCAGAAGTAGAAATGATGGATGGTGTGGATGTAAGGACAACCATAGGAGTTGATAGAATGATACTAGGGGGTATGATTGAAGAAAATGGAAGTTTTAAAGGAAGTGAAGAGGAAATGGATGACCCAATATTTTCCCACCGATAGAACCGGAAGTGATGAGAATACTTGGGGCATAAAAGGGGATGGGAAGGAAGAAATGATTGTGTAAGTGGAAGGAACTGATAATGGAGGAAGAAGAGGGTGTGATAGATCTTGGAAGATACCAGAGAGTCACTAGCTTCAACCACTTCCACAGTCGCAGGAGACGTGGTCTTAGGAGTAGAAGCCTTGGAGAGATATGAGCCACCAACAACAAATGCAATCTTCTTTGGGATTGTAGGAGCCTTTTGAGCCAACCCTTTTCCCTTAGTGGGTATTGGTTGGCTTATTGATAGTATAGGTCCCGTATTTGTATGTTGATATTCCCCTTTAAGTGAGATTCCTAAGGTGGCCAACCAACCGAAAGTCCTCTTCAAAATGAATCCCGCCTCTCCTTTTTATTGCTGCATTATTCCACATACCAATCAATCCATGGCAGCAATTGATTGGCAACATTATCATCCTTGTATGATGAATCCAAAACCTCATCATTGTCTTGCATGTCCTTTGGCACATTGACCAAACTAAATTGTCAAACCTCGTCAAGGGTCAATCTTTCATAATCTCTTTATCGAACGATGTATTCATCCTGACAATGAATCCAAATATCTTCTAATTGGGGCATGTAGGAACCGGATGATCTGCTTTCCCCAAACTTACCCCAATAATCAAAATTAGTCTGTGGATGAAAGGTCCGTAGGGTTACCTCGGTCATTTCAAAGATCAACATTTTTAGCCTTGTAAATATATGGGCAAGAGTACCTACTAATTGAAATAGGGAAATGCATTCCCGCTTTGTGACACTTATTTTGGATTCAATGATAATCCAATAAATTCCAAACCAATTCCAATAGAATCCATTTATCAGTGGGGCACCTTGATATTTTCTTAGGGCACGCATGAAACCTAGAATCTGGATATAGGTGAATGTAGGAAACTGAAAGTAGATTTCTCCCCATTCTCACACCTCCTTAAAGAATTCATAAGAAATCCTTCGGTTGTATAACTCTTTGTCGAAATGGTAGAGGATGGCAACAAAGAAAGCGTTGTTGACTCTGCGGAAATGCCTACTTCCCTCATCCAGAGTGAGTTGGGGATAAAAGTCATATATTTGGGAAGTGCTACGAACACCTCTGGTATTCAAACCAACAAAATCTCCCATAGTAGCAGCAACATACACCAGGAAGGATGTCATGTAGAAATTCTTCGTATCGACACCCTCGCCTAACCGATGAAGCAAATGGAGCTACTAATATGCTCCCCTATCGGATAAAATCATCATTCTTCTTGATGGTCGTGATGTGAAAAAACATCCATTCCTAGAATTCCTTTACAGAAGGAAGACCTGAAACTCTGCTTAACAACACAATAAGATCACTGACCTTCAATAAAATATGACTGATGCATAGTTTTGGGTAATTTGGTGAAGCTCTTGGCCAAATAAGTTTTCATCATGATTTTTGAGCATACTTCCTCTTTCTTGTCCCAATACTCCACTGCTAACTCTGGCGAAATTGTGGCGTAATCTTGAACGTTGGGAAGTTTGAGAAGATATTTGAAGA
The DNA here is from genome assembly GCA_018340775.1 of Taxus wallichiana var. yunnanensis. NCBI lineage: Eukaryota > Viridiplantae > Streptophyta > Pinopsida > Cupressales > Taxaceae > Taxus > Taxus wallichiana. The sequence goes on along the minus strand of CM031239.1, from coordinate 511,359,003 downwards.
AGTTTGGGTCCAAACAGATTACTACCTTATCATCGTCATCTCTGACTGACATGGAGTCTTTGTCAAAGTGGGCTGCTGTAGTTAAAATGAACTCTGGGCAATGCATGGATGTGGGAAAACGGCGCAAGGGAAAGCCCACTATCGTAGATGGCCTGCATCCATGATTTCTTATTTGGAGCCTTTAATATTTCCCAGAAATCATATAAAATCAATTTTTCCTAGGTCAGTGTCCCCTATATTCCCTAAATCGGAAGACAGGCAGGAGTGAGGAGCAACCCCAAGAAATGAGTACTTCATCTTCTCTTTTCCTTTTGAAGTGGAAGCAAACATCAAGCCCTGTGTTTCGGAAGCCGAAGTTGGAGAAATTCCAAAAACCCGAAGGAAAGACTTTCGAAGTCCCGAATTGAAAAGTTCTGAAAAGAATCACCGAACTGGAATCTCTAAACTCAGAAGTTACGAATGAAATCTCTCGAAAGAATTTCACCGAATAATTTTTCTAAAAGAAATCTCTCAAAATTTTTCCTGATTGAAAACTTTGAAAGATATCTCCGAACTCGGTTTCCCGAATTGAAAACTCCGAACTGGTTTGTTTCTTAACAATACTAACTCACAAATTCTGAAAAATGAGAATTGAGAAGAAGTATGGGAGGCCTAAGAGGATCCTTTGAACAACTCTGAATACCTGAAGAAAACTCAAAATGTGAAACATGGTGAACAAAGGGGGTGACATTTCAAAAATACACAGAGGGAGACCAAAGAGAAAACCAAATGAGAGGGAAACAAAGAAAATGACCTTAAACCAAAAGAAAATAAACAAATTACCATACCTTGAAAAAGACGTTGTAAAGTACAAGAAATGGAATGTCAGAGAAAATGTGTCAGGTAAAAAATACGAGTGAAAAACCGAGTTTAAATAGAAAGCCTGATATTAATGGCAGAAATCTGATCCGTACAAAGGTAAGTGAAAAATTAATTGCATGGAGGACCTCTGAAAGTCTGAATTTAAAGCTCAAATCCTGAAATTTGAAATTTCGGGGTTTCAGACTTCAAAGATTGGGAGACAAAAAAACAAATTGGCAATGAAAATTTATGAAACTTGAAATCCTGAAAGTCCAAAAATTCAAACTTTCGGACTTCGGAAGTTTGAAAGTAAAAATCCTAAAACGACTTGAGAAATTTCAAACCCAAAATTTTGAAAGTCCAAAATTTTAGACTTTTGGAATTTCGGACTTCGGAAGTCCGAAAGGGATTTAAACAAAATGGGGCCAAAAGTTCCAAAACTCGAAAGCTTGAAATTTCAGAATTTTAGGGTTTTAGACTTCGGAGAGCTAAAAGAGAAATCTTGAATAAGAGCAATAAAACTCTGAAAGAGAAAAATCTCTAAAATCTGAAGATTGAAAATTTCGATTTTGACCTTGGAGAATTTCATTGTACAAGGATTTTCTAAAACAATTGTCGACATATTTTTCTCTTAAGGTAGGTTAAATGGTTAACATAACCTTCCTACAAATATTGAGCTCAAAGTGCAAATAGAAACATGGACTCAACCTTTAGAATATGAAGGTTTACCCTTCAGATGCATAAGATGTTTCACCTTAGGTCATATTATTGCTAAATGTGGGATGGCAAAGCGTAACAATAAGAAAAACAATTGGTGGAAAAATTCCCTCCCTAATAATTTGGTCTTTGATGTTAAGGAAGATTTGAATTCAAATGATGACTTAGAAGGGGTGGCCAAAGAGGTCCCTAAAACCCCTCTTTCGAAATTCCAGCTGTAGAAAACAAGGAGAAATGTACAAGATGAAATTCGGAAAAAAAAATTGTTTCTCCAATAGATTGTAAAGCGGCTAAGGAAAATATCCCTCCTTACTATCCAAAAAAAAAACACATATCTGCCAATAGAAGCTATTGAAGTATTTCTTCCTATTGAGGAGGTTGCAGATGGGTGGAAAATAATACACAACAAGAAAAAATATCTTCTCAAGAAAATTGTTTCTCCTACCTAGTTGTCTCTTCACCGCTCGGGCTGCTTTGTCTCTTTTGTTTCTTGTTGTGACAATGTTGTATCTCGAGATTTTAGGCGTGTTTGTACCTGAGTAGGGTCCCAATAAAAAACCTTTACCCTTAATAAAAAAATATCCAAGTTTTGTTGTAATGGCTTTATTAACCTAGTTTCTAGATAAATTGAATATACAAAGTGGGGTAAGTGTTTCCAAGAAGATATATTTTTGCATCGAATTTGTCTTTGATTTTTTTACAGGTATTTACAAACAAAACCAGCAAGCTTGGGATTCATTATTTGAAGTTATTCAGTGCATATTTTTTCATCAATCTCACTTACAAGCATACTAGTTTAATAGCTAGTTATTTTGGGTAAGATTGTATGATCACTAAATTCATTTGAAGGGCATTTTAGATCCAATTTACGCTTCTTCCACATTAAAAACTTCAATACATACTTTGAAGGATATTATTGAAAAATCAGGTTATTACTAAAAATTAGTTGACAAACATAAATATTCATCAAATTTAAATATTGATGGGAGTTTTTCTAGAGAAATAATTTATAGTGGCCATTAGGTTAATGGGTTATTTTTTTGTCTTTATATTGACACTTTAAATACCAACATGCTATTTTCAATTTGATGACTAGTTATGTATAATCATATTGTTTATATTTATTATTTATAATGAATAATAGATTTTTTTCCACATATAACCATTTCCATGAAAAACAACAAATAGACACAAGGAAAAAAATTATAACTAGAAATCAACAACTACGTAGTAGAATAATGTACTATGAAGATCACAAAGAAGAAAGTCTTGTGTATGATAACTTTATAAAGGGCTATGAACTAGAGTTATGATAGTAAAATAACACATAATGTATATGGTCAAAAGGAACCATACAAAACATAACAAGAGCATTCTAATGCTTTGGAAAACTACTAAGAATGTACAAGAGTTTTAAATATAAATATCACAATAAAGAAAATAAGTATCTTTGCATTGCCATCTATGTATGGCTAGTGAACCTAAAATTTATGCAAAGCTAGTCAAAGGAAAGAGTGGGTTGGTGTAAGTAAAATTGAGATGGATTCAATTGAGAGGAACTATACATCGAATCTTATTCATCCTCTAGATGATAAATATGTCATTGGAACCAAGTGGATCTACAAAACCAAAGTTAAGAATAATTTGAGATTTCAATATTTTCTAGATTTATGAGCAATCCAAGACTGCTCAACATTTACAAGCAGTGAAAAGTATTTTTAGATATGTAAGAGGTACTTATAATCATGGTATTCATTTCATATTGGTAATTTTTTTATGTCTAAAAGGATATACATTTAGATTGGGAGGATCTTTTGATGACATGAAGTCTTCTTTAGGTTTTTTCTTCGATTGGGATGTGAATTGGTTTCATGGTCATCAAAGAAGCAAGCTACAATTTCTTATCCTTTAGTGAAGATGAATATGCAACTCTTAAATTTTATGGCACAACAATTATGTGGTTGAGAAGATTCTTATTTGATTTAAGAGAGGGTCAACTAAAGCTTACACAAATTTTTGTAATAACAACTAGGCAATACAATTGTTTAAGAATCTAGTTTACCTTGCTAGAACCAAACACATTGAACTCAAGCATCATTTTATCGTAGTCTTAGTTACTAATAATCATTTTTTCATTGATTATCTGATAAGCTAAGATCAATTTGTTGATCTATTTTCAACAAGGTATTACTAAAAATATTCATGGAAGACAAGGAGATGATAGGCATTTATGCTCTTTGCATCAAATGGGGAACATTGATTATGATGCTAATATGGGAACTTGATTAGTCACTATTATAATTATTTTTAGTTGTGTTTTTTTATAGAAGATTTTTTGATTACGTGAAAATTCTATTTCTAGACATCTTTTATTTTTAGAATAGATGTGTCATCAGAGTGTAGTTCATTATATGTACACTTAACAAGTTGAAATCGTTATCCATTCATCCCTAAGAGGCGGGGTGCCATTTATATGTATAGATGACTGAATTTAGTCTTAAATTAGTCTATTTCTATTTGTATTAGAGATTGAGGTGCCTAGTTTGTCTAGTGTGCACGTGTCACTTGAAATAATAATGACTGTTTGTATGTTGACCATATATTATTAGTGAATGATACTTTTTATCTTGAATCCAATTTTAGTCATCTTTAATGGACTTATTTAATAATTTTAGTTCATATTATAGTCTTTTACTTGTCATGTAAATTTAGTCACTTGTCTTGTTATAATGATTTTATTAGCCTAGTTTCTTGATAAATTGAATGTGCAGTAGTGGGGTAAGTGTTTCTAAGAGGATATGTTTTTTTATTGAATTTATTTGCGCAGCATTTACAAAGAAAACCAAAAAGCTTGGGATTCATTATTTGAAGATATTAAGTGCATATTTTGTCATCAATCTCACTTACAAAAATAATAATTTAATAGCTAATTATTTTGGGTAAGATTGGATGATCACTAGAATCATTTAAAGGGCATTTTAGACCCGATTTGGAGTCCTTCCACATCAAAAATATTCAATACTTACTTTGAAGGATAATATTGGAAAATGAGGTTGTTCAAAAAAATTAGTTGGCAAACATAGGTATTCATCAAATTTAAATCTTGATGGGATTTTTTTAGAGAAATAATTTATAGTTGATTGTTTGGTTGTTAGGTTATGTTTTTGTATTTATATTGACACTTTAAATACCGACATGTTGTTTTCGATCTAATGTCTAATTAAATATAATCATATTATTTATAATGAATAATAGCTTATTTTCCACATACAATCATTTCTATGAAGTGTTATCTCATTTTTGTGTTTACACCAAAATTTAGTGATAACCCTAGGAATTTTTTGAGCTGGTTTCCTAAGAATGCCCTTTCAGAGAGATAATCGGGTTTTCGGGTTTCCATAGCAAGACAACATGAGTTTTGGATGCTTCATGTTGTATGTTCCCCGAAACCCAAAACCCGCATCAAGTAAGTCTTTCGGGTTTTGGGTTCACCGAGCATCGGAACATGCCTTAGTCAAACATGCTTCATGTCGCATGTCTTCCGATTCCCGAAACCTGATTCGCTCCTTTGTATCAGGTTTTTGGAACCATCAAGCATCATGCTTCATGTCACTTGCTTCCAACCCGAAACCCGAATTGATATGAAATCCTTTGTGTCGGGTTTCCTGGACATCCCGAACATGCTGACATGGCATTAATGCCGAGTTGTCGGGTGGTTGACACATGTGTCAACTGAAGTGTATTAAATGTGATTTTTTTATAAATACTCAGATTTCCACGTCATTTTTACCAGACATACTTTTTACCTCGTGGATTTTCGTGCATGCGTCTTCAACCCTGAAACCCGACTCACCTTCGTGTGCTCGATTGCGTTGCTCGTTTTTGATCATTTTTCGATCTGATTGAAGGTATTTCCCTTTGTTCTTTGTTTGTGAAATTTGTGGAAGAATTGTGTGATGATCTTTCTAAATCCCTCTTTCTTTCTTGTTAGGGTTTTGGGTTTTGATTATTTATTCCTTTTTGGGTTGTGTTCCAATCAAGTTTGTGTTTTAGGGTTCACCCTTGGAATGCTTACTTAGTTTTATTCCTTGGAATATGCCATTGTAATGACAATAGAATAATGTATCAAGAATCATAACAATGGAGAGGAATTTGCATGTTTTGACCTGACAAAAACCCGATTCCCTCTTTTCAGGTTTCGCAGGGTGTTTTGCAGTTTCCAAATCCCGCAGTCTATCGAGAAATCCAAGGTGTCGGACACTCCAAAATCTCTGGCATCCTCTAAGTTGTCGAGATATTTCAAACCTCCCGGCATCTAACAAAAGTGTAGGTTTTTTCGCGCCCTCGATATCTTCCACTGCTGTTGTGGTTTTCGAGTGGCGGACATCTCATATCTTCCAATAGGTTCAACTGATTGTCGGGACTTTCCAAGTGTTCGACACCTACTAATCTTCGATACTCTCTGTAGTGTTTGGGCCTCTGGGATTGCTGAGCAGGTCCTCAAACCTCGAAGTGTCTAAATCAGAAGCAATCAGTTCACTCCTCCTTTGAAATTCCTCATGTCGGATCCTGGTTCATCACAGGATAAGACAAAAAAATCAGGGAGGATGAAGTACAAATTTAGGAAGGTGGAGTCTCCTTCCTACATTGATTGTAATTACGACATCTGGGATACAGAACTTGGAAACATAGATATGGAAGACTTTTGGAATAGAGTCAAGAGTTCTTCCCAAACCCCATGGATGAAATCAATAGTTGGCAGTGGTCTCCCTCTTGCAGCTAGGTTTCCCCATGTCGCTCAGTGCCCCGAGTTCATCTTAGCCTGATGTTCAAATTACGACTTTGCTTCTCGTTCTGTGAAAAATTAGGCGGAGAGGTCGTAATCAAGTTAGATGGAGGTTACTTTGATGACCTTCTCAAGCTACCTAACTTTGAGGAGTATGGGGATGTAGATCTCAAGTCAGCCCAAAAGCTTGGGACAATGATCAGGAAGATTGTATCAAACACGTGAATAAGAAGTTCCTAATCAAAGCCAAGCCAACTATTTCTAGGTTCCCAAGACTTGTTCCTAGAAGTGATTTCATTCAGAAATCAATGATATCATTACTTTGTTGAGCCAGGTTTTTGGTTTCCCTGAATCAAATGTTTTCCAAGGATGGATGTACCAATTCATGGTCATCATTAAGAAGAATCAACAGGGGATTGATTGGGGTAGCCTTATCAGTAATGAGATAGATTCTCAGATGACAACAATCTTGTCTACTGGGAAGTTTTATATGTCCTCGTATGTCACCTATGCAGCAGCTGACATGAGGAATTATCCCGGATTGGACACAAAGGGGAACAAGACAGTGGAACATATTTATCGGTATTTTCCTCAGTTAACAAGAAAAGGGTCTGAAGACCAATTCAAAAGGGTAAATGATGCCTTCTTTTACGAGAACATCTGTAGGTTAAACCCCGAACTGAGGAAAACAAGAGTCTCTGATGAGGCATGGGCTGAAGTTTTGAAATGGGGTTGTGTCTTCTTACAATTCAAGAAGTTCACATACCTTTGGGTGGTCATGTACCCAGGTGATCCTTTTGTTTTCCCAGATATCCAGGAGACAAACTAATCTTGATGGAGTTGGTCAGGCAATTGTTGGATTTTCACAAGTTCCAACAGAGTAAACACAAGGCCGCCATATCCTTCCCAATTTCTATTGGAAGGTATACCTGCTCAACGGTGGTAAAAGCCAAGAACGTTGTACATGAGCTTCAAGATAAGTTGAAAAAGCACATGAAGCCTAGAGACGGGTTCAAATTTTGAGGAGTCCTCAAGTCATATGGAACTCTACTGCACGTACCAAGCATAGAAGACATCTGGATTGATTTATGTGATGAAGTTATGTCCGAAGAAAAGATCATAGTAGGCTGACACTTACAGAGATTCAGACACTCGAGCTCACTGACATTCCAAAGGGTACTGGTGATAATGAAAGTGTTTTGGATCCTTCCTATGATGGACTGAATGAAGATCAATATGTTTTCCCACCTATTGATTGGTCTATCGGTGAAAAGCCTCTATTACAGATAGATCGCCCTGATTCTCACACGCACCAAGGCATGGCTCACCTCTTGGGGGATGAGTTTCAAAGAAGATAGTTTTTCAAAGTTGGTTGCTTTGGAGGCGGGGCCCTCCAAAAAGGAAAAGGACAAAAGCTCTTCCAAGGGACCTATAAAGGTCAAATTTGTCAAGAAGAGAAGAGAAGAAGAAACCCCTTCAACTGCTACTCCAGTTGAAATGGTGAACGTGCCAGAGTCACCAACACCACCGGAAATAGGGGAAATTCTTTGGAAGGAGAGGTGAGTCAGCCCCTAATTTCACCATTTGCTTGACTGCCCAACAGAAGTAACTCTATCCCTTGCATCCCAGGCTTTGGCGTTAGGATCTGCACTTCCTACTTCACAACCACTTCCACCTCCTCTTTCCCCATCCACTTCATCAGCCATGGCCAGCATTTTCTCCGGACTCTCACCTCTCTCTACTGGGACCAAAGTAACTACAGATATGCCTCCTCCTACACCTCTTTTCACCGAATCTACTACCACACTGGTGATTGTTCCCACTCCACCAGTGAATCCCCCTCCACCTGAAAGTATGACACCAACTTCTACAACAGTGGAAACTCCTTCTGGCATGCCTCAATGGTTACTTGAGCAAACTCGAGGAAAAGGAAGGTGGTTGTACCCATACCAGCCTTTGATTTTAGTTCACTCAAGGCTTCTACTGCTAAATCAGCCAAGAAACCCAAAACAGTTTCAAGGGTTTTAGTGGATGCTTCGGACATAAGTTTGCAGAGATCGCCACTCCTGCGATTGACAAGACCAAAGAGGACATAGTGGCCTCTGACTATCAGATAACCAGGGTTGCTCTAGGAGAGGTGATGGTAGAAGGAGCACAACAAGATGCATGAGATGCTATGAACGTGCTATGCCAGAAATTAAAGGAAACAAAGGACAGCAGGGATGAGCTTAAAGAAAAGGTGGAGCAGTTGACTGAGGTATTACTTAAGCTCTCAAAACCCCTTGAGTCCATACCATCATCCTCTATTCCTATCGGGTTTGATTTCTCATCGGTACCCATAATTGAAAAGATTAATGAAAAGGGGAGAGTGGTCGATGAATGGACCCAAAGGCTGCTCCTACAGGGGAAAGAAGTAATCCAAGACACTGTAGAAGTCTATCAATCTTTGGAGAATATACAGAGTGATGGGGAAAAGATGGATGATGATTTCTCTCAAGAGATCGGACACCTGGAGTTGACTTTCGAAGCTCTCCAGGTGCTGAAGCAAATCCCATCACGCATCTTGGTCGAAGAGGGCGTCATCCCACATGCGGATAAGCATTTCCAGCTGACCAAGGCCATCAGATTCAGAATAAAGATTCTCAACGAAGCTTGCGGAAAATTGAGAGAATCAAGAGATCAATTGATTGATGGCAAGAGCGACCTGGAAGAAGAACTGATCAAAATCTGTGCAAAAGTGTTGGGTGGAGACTCGTATCCTACCAGTTGATGATCTTTTCAAACAAATCCAAGAATCAATTCAACATGAACCAACTCATGGATTTGGCATGGAAATCATTGATAGGTTTGTAAAGATTGAACATTCTTTGGAGACCCTGAGAAAACTCAACAAAAGATTGAGAAAGCTCCCCAGCAATGTCAGTGACACTCATGAAACATGTGAAGTCTTGAGTGATCATTCCACCGCACCTGATGAGAATGAGATGCAAGGTATAATCCGAAATTCCAAGAATTTCGGAACAAACAGGCTTTGTTGGAAGGAGAGAAAGATGAGGAAGAGAAAGATGACGATTCAGACTAAGTCACGATGCAACATGTCATTTCAATCTTGAAATTGACATGTCTTTTTCATTTCTGTTTCGTCACATAGGAAGTAAATTTTGACTTGGTCTCCTACGTGAGAGTCAAGCGAAATAGGACTCTTGTTAAAACACCTTTTTCTAGGATTTATCCTATTTTCTCTCTCTTTTTATTATAAATAAGGGATGCTCATGCATTCCAAAGGGTTGAGATTTTTGGAATATTGAGAACCTTTGTGTAGAAGAAGAACTTTGTATTTTCTTTCAATCATTCAAAGAACAAAAATCGATGTCATTTTTGCAAACTTTGTGTTGTGAGATTCATCTCTCTTAAGATATTGCTCTTATGTTCAGGATCTTAACTGTTCTCGGTTTAGTGTTCTCAATCATTTTAAATTGTTTCAAACATTACATTACATTTGTTATCTAGAACTCGTATTATTATTTCGTGATCTGTGTTTGCTCGAAAGAAAGTACGTTCCCATTATTTCCTTTCCGTGATGTGTTCTTTCTAATCCATTTTACTTCCAAAGCAAATGATATTTCCAGTTATTGTGGATGTGGCTTTCAGGATTCTATCCTAATCCCAATGGTTAGATTAGTGTGAATATTGTACACATTATTTCTATTGTGTTTTAGATTAGTAATAAACAGGCAGCCTCACCTGTCTTTGAGGAGGGATTCAATCCCATGTACTTGTGGTTGAACTTCATATTTCGTCTTGACAAAATATCCAACCAACATGAAGCAATGTCAAACATACACAAGGAAAAAAATTGTAACTAGAAAGCAACAACTATGTAGTACAATAATGTACCATGAAGATCACAAAGAAGAAAGTCTTGTGTATGAGAGTTACAAATGGCTATAAACCATAGTTAAAGGTAGTAAAATAGTGCATAATGGATATGGTCACAAGTAACCATACAAAATATAGCAAGAACATTCCAATACTCTAGAAAAGTACTAAGAACATAAAAACATTCTAAATATAAATATCGAAATAAAGAAAATAAAAAAAGACAACTAAAAATGCTATTTTTTTAAAAATCACCAAAATTCAATAAAACTTAGGACTAACACTTAATTTAAATCAATAATAGAGAAGTTTACAAACATCTTAAAATCCACCTAAAATTACAATCAATTTAACAAAACTAGAAATAATCCCAATTAATTACGTAGGTTATCAAAACTAAAAATAATCTCAATTCATTACGTTTGTACAAGATAACCCTGGCTTTATTTTATCCTACGCTTTGATTATAAGAAAGAATTAAATAATTAAATAGAAAAATTGTGGTAAACATTAGCAAGTCGTCACGTAAGAAGAACAAAGACCATAAATCAAGAAAAAAGTTGTCCACGTCAACAAGAAGAAGTTCACATCAAATTGACTTAATGAAATGAAGAAATTTCATTCCCATCTTATTTCATAGTATTAAGGGAAAGATTTATACGAACCAATGTGGTATTCCATATATATATATATATATATATATATATATATATATATATATATATATAAAAAATAAGTTAATATAAGTTTTTAAAAATTTAAATATCTTTACAATTTTATTAATTTGGTCAATTGCATGTGTGTCATATTTTTGATGAGATATATGTCATATTTAAAAATTTGTTAAGTATTCAAATGAGAAAAGTTGATTTGACTAGCATGACATCATCTTCTATCAATTTTATTATGTCTAGAGAAATATTACAATGGTAACATGGAGTGAAGGACTCTCATGTTCTACTTGTGAAATAAAAATTAAGGCCTACATTTTTCAATTTAAATTTACTTTATAAAAACTATAAACAAAAAATTAAAGAGAAATTAAGAGAACAATTTTAAGATTTTGTGAATTGTGAATTTAATTTAAAAACTAAAGCTATAACTAATTTTAAACATAATCTAAGTAGAAGTATTTATCTATCTATCTATGTTATACATAATAATTTTTTTAATATATTAACTACTCTATTTATATACATATAATTATGTCATTATAATCAAACGTACTAATTTACTTTTAGAAAATTAAATCTTTATTGTATCTATTTACATTCATCAATCTATTTACCTATTAAATATTATCTAGGCATATTTGTACGTAATTATGTTATTTAGGAACATATAAGGAAAATCCTATAATCTAAGGTACTTATTTACCATAAATTGGATATACTTCTACTATATCGCTTAATTGACTTCTCTATGTACCTATTAAATAGTATGTTATACATATTTAGCTAAATTTAGTTACCTAATAAATTTAAAATGTAATTCACATATTTATTAGGTAAATCTAAAATTTAATTTAATCTATAATAAAATATAAGATTTAACTTAGGGATTTCATGGTAAAATGATGTTAATATAAATCTTAAATATGCTAAATTAAGATTTAACTTTTTTCGTATTACATGTACATATATAAATATTCAATTTATTATCTAAGTTAGATCTGTCATGCTTTTTGAAATGTCTTTATACTATATTATATACACACAGTGAATTTAAACTATTAAATATGATCGTTAAAATGAATAACATAATTTATATTGAATTTGTACATATACTTATACTATAGTTTAATGTTTCAAGTGATATGTCACATAACATATATATTGCACATACTATCTTTAAGAATAAGGCTTACAACGTTTCTAAAAAGAATTATTTATATGATTTTGGTTGACATGCTATATTTCGTATGTTTCAAATTTAGACGAATCTCAAATGCTTCTATTGATACTATTAAATGTTATATAATTTAACATATTTATTTCCATAAAATTATATATATATATATATATATCTCATTATTTAAATGAATTTATACTAATTTTGATAATTTTGGTTGTATAAATTAAACATGACAAATTTAATCTAAATTTACTAAATGTCAAAGTATTAACGATGTATAACTTAAATATTAAATTTTTGAATCTTATTTATGTTTAAAGTCTATTATTTTGTTTGATTTCATGTAATCCAAATCAATATAAACAATCAATTCCTTGTTATAATTTTAGGAGATACAAAAATGTAAGTCATATTTTATTTTTAAAGAAACGTTTTAAATCTATTAACAAAACAAAATCTTCATATCTCTAAGTTATGTAAAATTAAGATAAAATTAAGAAAACCTTCAATATAAAAAAATAGTATAAGGACAAACATATTCAATTATTTCCCTTATCAACATTAAACATTGAATTCAACATAGATAATTGAAGCCCAACACTACATGTTGACAAAATATAGATGTAAATGATGTCACTGTACCTCTCAAATCACCTTCATAAAAGGAACGATAAGAAGATTGTTCCAAGCCACGATCTCAGATGATAATAACACACCACATTAGCTTTGCAAAATAGAAGAGCTAAAATACCATATATGAAAATCCATCATAATCCATAATTCTCAATACATTACAATACAATGACTTGAATTACTCAATAAGAAAGATGTACATATAGGAGGAGGGAAGTGCAAATACTACCTAAATTAGTGGTGAATAACTCCCACTAATTGATATTGGTAGTTAAGTTAACTCCAAAATACTAGTAAGCTAACTCCACATAATTGAGAAGTTAACTCAACACAACTAGTAAGCTAACTCCATACAACTAGTACACCTGAGCAAGCTAACCCAACAAGTGTAGGGCTAACACAAGTGTAAGAATTATCCTAATAAATAAATAAAAGGATAAATAATAACCTACACTAACAACCTCCCGTAAGCATAGCTTAGGTGGGTGAAAAAGAAGGTGGGTCCCAACAACAAGGCCTGATGAGGTACCCACGTATATAATCGGGAAAATTAGACAGACACTTTGTAAGGTAGCCAAAACCAGTAATAACAAAGTAGAGAGAGAGAAAAATTTCATTGCAAGATATCCTCGTAAGTTTGGCTCCAAAACTCATACAATGTCAAGAAGTGTTGTGCGCACCGTGGTCTGAATCCACTACTTGATCATAGAACTAAAAAAAAGCGACACTGAGCTTCACTAGAATAGCTCCATGCGAAAGAGACTATCAATGGAGTGATGTCAAAAGTGCAAAAAAACACCAAACATAATTTGATCAATCACATTGCGAATAGGTGTGCCATGATTCAAGAACAACCAAGAGAACGAGGTAAGGACATGAGATCTAAATAAATAGGAGTGTCATGATCCAAGAAAAGCCAATGTAAAAAGGCAATGACACAAAATCTAAAGAATCAAGATAAATTGCTATAAATAGGTGTGTCACGATCTAAGAATAATAACCAAGGAAATAAGGCAAGGATATGCGATCCAAATAAATATGAGTGTCATGATCTAAGAAACACCAAGGTAACAAGGCAAGGGCATGAAACCCGAAGAAGCAATATCAACACCACACCCTCCCATATCACAATAAGTAGAGTGTGTAGACACCAAAATTGGGTCACACTCCCCTTGGTCCCTCGTCAATAATCACCTTGAGCACATTCACCTAACCATGGCCTCTTACACCCCATACTAATATTACTTTAATTAATTAAATTAAATTAATCTAATCCTCACAATATTTATTATTTAATTATCCTAATTAAGATAATTCCCACACCACCACCTCACATATACATGTCACCTAGCCACCTCACCCTAAGACCTATTCTTAGTATGTTGCCATAACTAACTAAGACCTACCTAAACCCTAAAAATTAAAGCCTACATTCCCTCTAACCACATTCTCGCCTGTTAGAAAGGAAACTTCCATTATAATCCGTGGAGGGAAAACTAACAAGATCCAAGAAATCAAAGAGATCTCGCCAGTTTAGTAAACATAGGAAATTCCGACCTAACCGATGCCGGTTGCCTAAATTGCCACCGGTCAACTCGTAACCATCGTCGGTTACCATTTTGTAGACACTAAAATTAGGTCACACTCCCCTTTGGTCCCTCGACAAATAAGCACCCCCTCACTAATATTAATTTAATTAAATTAATTCATTATCCTCACTATATTTATTATTTAAATATCTTAATTTAAATAATATCCACACATACACTTCACTTAGACACCTCACCAAGCCAACTCAACCTAAGACCTATTCTTAGTAAGTTGCCATAACTAACTAAGACTTACCCAAACCCTAAAAATCAATGCCTACATTCCCTCTAACCACATTCTCGCATGCTTACAAGAGGCTCTCAGTCTAATCCATGGGTTAATGACATGAAATCTGAGGAAATCAAGAGGATCTCCCTAGTTTAGTAAACCTAGGAAATCCCACCTTGACCGATTACCCCTAACCATCACCGGTTAAGCCGAACCGCCATCGGTTACCCTTTTAACCCCAAAACAACCTTATTCTCAAGGTTGGAAGTTGAAAAAAGGAGGTTGGCAAGCATTAACACATCTCAGAGAGATAACACATCTTCAAAGAGTGAATTCCAAAGAGAACACACATGCAAGGAAGGAGATCAAGCACTTTCTCTTGCACAACCATCCCAACCATGATCTGATCTAACCAAGCCAAGAGGAATGTACATGTAGCCCATGCAAAAGATTTCCTTCAGTTGGTGATCACTTGCAGCCTTCAAACCTCTCATCAACACCTCCATCCCTCACTCATAGACATCCAGGACTAGAATCCAAGTAAGTATAATGTCATACTTCTCTGGTTTATTTCATTTCATCATTATTTTATCATCTATTGTTTACCTACCCACCTATTGACCTTATCCAACACTTCCACCTCCATATACCCATTAAAACCTCACCAAATCCTACCTAAATCACCCAATACCTCATCCCAACCAACCAAAATCCTTTGTGCAATCATAAAGGAGACCCAAATCTTGTTCTGTGGCATTCCCAGATTTCCACAGTAATCGCACCGATTACACCTAATCACCTTCGGTTACCCTTAACCGAAATTAGTCTCTGTATTTTCCCATACAACCCAGAATAGAGACCTACCCACCTAATTTCACCTCACCCTCATCCACTGTGATATACACGAGACCTCTATGTCGGACTGCGAGACCCAAAACCAGTTACTTGACCTTTGGATCCTATTCTACCTATCATGTTAGATTAGATCTATTTCTTATTGTGTTTTAAGTGAGATACCTAAATCATTTTGAACTACAATAGGATTAACTTTGTTTACAACATTAAATTGTTTAAAATAAAGGGATTGATGACCCATCTAAGAAGTATCACACTTCCCGGATCTAGCATACACTAGGCAGTTCACTGCATATATTGTTTAATTCCTTCTGGTGGTCTTGCTTTTCATTACAGGTAGTTCCTCCTAGCCAAAAGGAAGTTCTCACAATCAGCTGTGGATTCGAAG
Organism: Taxus wallichiana var. yunnanensis; assembly: GCA_018340775.1. Lineage (NCBI taxonomy): Eukaryota > Viridiplantae > Streptophyta > Pinopsida > Cupressales > Taxaceae > Taxus > Taxus wallichiana. The sequence goes on along the minus strand of CM031239.1, from coordinate 511,343,233 downwards.
TCATACGCATGCAATAACCCATCAACCAACATTTGAACAGTATTCCTCCTACGCCTGTTACCCTATTTGTTTCATCAATACTTCAAAGAAACAATCTAGAATCAGGTGAAACATTTTGGCACACCCGTGGGACCCATCCGGGGTTCCTTGCATTTCATTCATTCCTAGGAAAAATTGTGTGTTTTTTCCCTTCTAAAAAGCATACACATTAATCTTCTTCCTTGGTAACCCACCTTTTCTTTCTATTTTCTCTAAAGGAAACCTTTCTTTTGGTGTAATTAAAAAGAACCATTTCTTCATGTTTTCTGCATTGTAGTGAAAGAGCATCCCTCTTCCTCTTCATCTCTTTGTGTCATCCAACTTCACACTTCGATTTGGGCTTAAAAATAAGTGCATTGCATTCTGATTTATCACATTAGCTCACATTAATTGAGGGCAACCTATACGCTGGAAGTCATGACCAGCTGATGGTTGACAAACGAATCATAGAAAAGCACTTCTTTCCTTTTCTCTTTCTCTGAGTCTTACCAAACCTCACAAAAAATTCAAATATACACATTCTTAAACAACATCCTACCTAGAAGAAGCTGTAGGTGATCACACGATCACGGTACAGTGGGCACCACTGCACTCATTCTGTCTGAGTCATACTTCAGAGAAAAGCCCGCCCCCACCATAACATACCTAAAACCTCACCTTTTAGATCTCCTTCTTTGTAGGAAGCCATCCTCACCAAAAAAATCTATTTCACAACTCATGTGTCAGTCCTAAATAGCATAAGCTAAACAAACATAATAGAAAAGGCACTCCTAGGATCGCATTTTTCTTAGTGTTTCTTCTTGGCTTGCGTTTTGAGGTGAGAGATCACATTCTTCATTTTTTTGTTCATCCTTACATGCTCCTCATCATAGCTGGTGTATTCGGCTTCACCTGAGTGTGCTTGGGCCATATCATCATCATTCTCAGAATTATTGGGTCTGATTCTACATCAGATTTTAATTCACAACCACTTTTCTTTCATCACTTTGTTTCAATTTCATAGTAACCATCATCGGTTACCTCTAACCATCGTCGGTTATACCCAACCGACGTCGGTTCCAGGTCCTTTTGTTAACCTACCCAAAAGGACATTTTATTCATTTTCTTCCACTTTTCATAGTCCTGTCACTACCATCATTCTCATTGACATTGTAAAACACCATCAGATTTGGCATACCTATCAGATTTGACCTTACGCTTTGTTTTCACTCACTTTGACCATTTTTTTACTAGTGTGACCAAGTGATTACCTTGACTAGCGTCGGTTTTCCTAACAAATCGTTAGCCTATTTCACATTCCAACCATCATTTGGTACCTAATCCACTTTTTACATTAGATTCACCTGTTCTTACTGTTTTCTGTGTCATTTATAGAGAAGCAACCCTACCTGATCAGTATTGGTTCACATGGTGTTGACTAAAGACAAGCAAGCACACTCATATTTCACACCAGTTGTCAACCACTCCCACCTAGTCCTTCACCACCTTCCATTTTATCACTAGCCATGGATCCCATCCAACCTATTACTATCACTACTAGAGATGAGGAGTTTGCATGACTCCTTGACCAAAACCCTGCCGCTTTGTAGTTTTACCTTTCCCACTCATCCACTCGAGATGCCTCGGTTAGTTGATATACGGCATGCCCATATCTATCCCCCAACTCTCATCCCACTCCTGCATCAGCCCCATCTGGCTCTATGCTACCCGCATCTACCTTACCCCCAGTCATTTTACAGCTAGGTCCTATACCCACTATGACTACCACATCTGCCATCTCCGTGGCACCCATTACATCCACCATACCCTCAACAACTACCCAAAACACAACCTCATCCACCCCTAATGTCTCACACATACCCATAGCTACATTACCACCTCCGTGTCGGTGACCCCTACCCCATTTTCAGAATGTGGTCCTTTCCATTCCACAATCATTAGCCCCCATTGCCACTAGGGTTACCACGACCCTTCCACCTCCATATACATACTACCAACAACCTCCCATTTCATCCATTATTCACTCTGGGTACGTACCCCTGTTTCACTTCCTTCTTCTCAATCAACCTACATGGCAGCCCCATACACTAGAGTGCCACCCCTGTTATATGCCCAAAACCAACCCTCTCATGCTATAGAGGCACCCAATCATCACAACCCACCAACGACCTAATTAAATTGATGTTGGACAAGATGTAGACATTAGAGGCATCGGTTTCCAGCTCCCTGCATAACACTCTCACCTATGACAAGATTTGCAACGAGCCCATCCACCCATCCATTCCTATCCGCTCATACCCCATGCATTGGGAAATGCCTAAATTCAATCATTTCAATAGCAAAGAAGACCCATAACAACATTTGCGGTCATTCAAACATGGGTGTTATCTGATCACTCATGATGATGCCTTGCTCTTGAGAACCTTTCCCATGTCCCTCATTGGACCTGCATTAGATTGGTATAGTGGGTTACCTAGACACTCTATATTCTCATTCAATCAGGTAGCCCAAGCCTTCTTGGATCATTTCTCTATCAATATCATCAAGAAGGTTACCATGACGATCTATACTCCACACGTCAATATGAGGATGAATCTATCATGCAGATTTTGTCACTCATTGGCGTAGCTTGATCAACAACTCACCTTCCAACTACCACAAACAAACTCATTGAGCTCTTCACACGGGCTTGTGCTAGACATATCTCACCGACCTTGCAGGTCCAAACCTTCCAAACATTTGATGAAGCATTCACTATGGCACGAAAGTTAGAGATTCGGGCCATCGAAGAGAAGAAAATCCAATTACACAATAAAATTTGGCATTCAAGTCAATGATACCTCTTCTTCTTCCAAACCACAAAACAATTATTCAAAAGCTAAGGGCACCACTAACGCAGTGGTACTCAAGGCCGACCCAACACATCCATCAAATTAGGCTACCCCCTCATCTAATCTCTCACCCATCTAGACTTTTCAATTTAGACGAGAGCAGTGAAATATACCCCAATCGGGGAACCTTACTCTTATCTTAGAAAAGCTTATCAAAGCCAGAGCCATCACCCTTCCACCTATAAAACCACACACTGGTTTTGACCTTGCTCACCCCATGCCCGCATGGTATAAAGAACATGACTTCTATAACTATCATCGAGTAAAGGGTCATAGTGATGGAAACTACATCACTTTCAAAAATATTGTCCAAGAAATGCTTGAGAAAGGTGAGTTAACCATGGATAATCCTAATGCACCTACCAACCAAAACCTACACATCTTCAAGAAACCATTTCCCAACCATGCCCCTTCATTTGATCAAACCGGTGAGACCTCAACTCATGATACCCATACCCGAGGTTCACACTATCTTTAATGACGTACCCGTTCACCTCCCAATTACCCCATATTCCTTCCATAGAAGATCCTAGCCCAAAATCCTCCTTCCACATCGAACCAACCTCCCTTATTCCTTCACCCATAGAGGAACATCTTTCATCTCCTTCATCACCTACGGAGGAGTCTTTCACTAACATCGAGACCATCTCACCCCTGGCTTCTCCACTTAGAGAACCTTTACCCACAGTACCTCCTCCACCCATAGAGGAGCACCCATTACCTCCTCCACCCATAGAGGAGCACCCATCATCTCCTCCACCTATCATAGACCCAGTTGAGATACCTTTGCCTCTTGGTGAGCATTCTCCATCCACTACCCAAAATCCTATGCAGACCTACTTTCGGCTCTCTTACCCACGGAAGCTGAAGCTAGCCAATTTCCCATCTCTAAGACACATTTTATGGGAATTTCCATTAGGTCCTCATCAACTCCACCTACAGACATGTTCATTCTCATGTTTGGCCAATCACTTAGATTATGTGGATAGAGCCTTACTATGGGGACACCTTTTTGCTTCTGTCTCAACGTAGATGCAGAGGTCACTTGTTGATACCTCCACTATCTACCCAAAAATATTTCAACCAATCAAACCAAACACAACCACCTCTATCATAACTCCTTCCATGACACCTGTTATAGCTCAAACCACACCCTTACCCATAACTCAACCTACACCTAAACCCAAACCCATACCTACAACATTTTCCTCGACTAAACCTATTACCACTTTAGGGGTCACCCGACCACCAGCCTTACTCATCCACCTATCAAACTAGATTTAGCTACATCCTCCAAAGTCAACACCATACCTACTCCTACACCCAAACAAAAGAACCAAACCCATCGACCTCATACCCAGGTGCACCAATCACACCTGCACCTATCCCATCCATCTTAGGATCTCAGCTTCCCCACATGGTCAAGAAACCTCCACCCACCAATAAACCAAAAACACAACAACCCATTCCTTCCTCACAAACCTCTAATCTCCCCAGATGCCCAACATGACTTACACCACACCTGCAGCATCTTTACCACCCATACCTCCAATACCCTCAGTTATTGCTTCACTACCCACTACACTTTAGTCGTTGTCTCTCACACCCCAAGCATGACCCGTCATCTACCTTCACAACACCCCCATTATCCCCATGGGTAACTCACCCTCTTCCTCCATCTACTTTTCCTTCTAGACCTCATACACCCATATCACCTTTACCCAAGAAGTGTGACCCAAAAAAAAACTCCACTACCCCATAATAAGGTAGTCAAAACAACCACACACCCTCCTACCCATCCATCTACTATACCCCTACCTAAACAACACATGACCAGACACCCAAAACCACACCAACACACCCAAACCCATAGCTCGACCACTCCTCCTCTTCCAAAGACCATTCCTCGACAATCAACCACACCTACACCCAAACCCATGTTCACTTCCCATTGCGATCCACTAGCAAGGTCCTATGCCAAAATTTTAACCAACCTCCTTGAGACTTCTGTCATCACATTACCACCACTCAGACCTTATGACCCCCTCAAACCCAAGCCAAAAGGGTTTGATGATACTAAAATTTGTGCATACCATCATGTGCCAGGGCATGATGTGGAAAAATGCAAGGCCTTGAAAACCATCCTTATCCAGTTATGTCCTCCAGAAGCCAACTTTGATGATGATGACCTTCTCGATGAGGATCTTGCTTCACCAACACCCATTCCCACACTACCCACTCAACAACCACAAACTCCACCCTCACAGCTCCTAGAGCCACCCCCAAGATTTGAAATTAACATGGTTCACATCAAAGAACTTTCCATGCCACCACCCAAATGTCATTGTTGTGCCCAACTCACCTCATAGGGTTTTTCTCCTCCGGTAGGTTTTTTCCCATCATGTCATTATACCACTCACCCTACACCTTCTCCATTTTCCAACTCCCCTCAAATCAACATGATACATGTCACTACATGTGCTTAAAGGATAAGGGAAAAGAAAAGGCAAGCTGACCCACCAACCAATCCTATACCCAACATACCATCTGCACCCATACCTAAAATCACTATCCGTGGCCCCACATACCCCATTTCTAATGGCATCACACATCGCACCATGCTCAAACAATTACATCAATCTCCCCTCAAAATGTCCTTATATGACCTCATTCAAACCTCAGAATCCCATCATCAAGCTCTCATGGAGGTTCTTCAATCTATTGAGGTTTTACCCAATGACCCTACACCCATAGCCTCCATTATCACACCCCATCATGTAGCGTCTCTCACCAAATTACCACCTTCATCTTCACCCCACCCTATTCACCAAGTAGCCTCCCTTAGCTTCTCAGAGGAAGAGATCGTGCCACACCAAAATGATGACCCGGACCCAACCCTCTTCATCTCTATCCACATCGATGACATACGGGTATGCCGTGTGATGATTGATGGGGGCGCTAGCATTAACATCATTTCATCCCATGCATTCACTCAAATGCATACCTAACAATTACATGCATAAACATCCGGTCATGTTGCATTCATTCAATGATGCTATCACCTCTACACTAGGCACCATCATCCTCCACATTCGTGTGGGCCCCGCACTTATTCTAGAATTGTTTTATGTCTTGGAGGGGGAATTCCAATATAACTTGTTGCTTGGCAGACCCTGGATCCATGTCATGGGTTGTGTTCCTTCCACTTTGCATCATTGTGTAAAGTTTGAACATGAAGGACACACTTATACCATTCCAGCTGACCCCTCACCTTTCAAAACATGCAACATGCTTTACCGACCCAATGATGTGCTCATACCTATTAAGCCGTCTACCTCCACAACCGACTACTTCTTCACCTACACCTCCACCTACCAGTACAGCCACTGCTTCTACCACACATACCTCCTCCATTCCTACCACTACCATAACCTCCACGGCTGACCCATCAACTTCCCAATCCATTAACTCTACCTCAGCATCGACCTCTGACACTTTATCCATACCAGCTACCTACATACCAACCATTGATCCCTTGGAAGGTGTTTTTCAACGCCTCACTCTAGGGGAGTACCACTTATATAGTGTCAACACATTCCTTACTCCACAAGAGTATGGAAGCCTTCACCAACACCCATGTTATGATCACCATATAGGAGAACATCTCCTTTATGGTCCTCCTTACCTTCGTACTAGTCTCACCTATGGGGGACTTGATACTACCACTTACACACCCAACCACCACCACACAAACTCACCCCTTTTCTGTTGACTTCCAATCACTTACCAATCACCATTTCACCCACACCTTCCTACACTGATGTGTGTGGAAGGGTTTTGGTTTTGGATTTTATGAGCAAGGCCACCATACCATTATTCCATGTACCACCCATGAAACATAATGACCATAGTGGTATCGGCTTTCTGAACCACCTACCAAACAAGCCCACATTGAACTCATTAAGGACACTAGCTCTTCTCCACCTTCTTCACCCACTCCACCTTCCTCACCTTCATCCTTCATCACCACCTTCACCGATGGAGTCGATGGATCTGAATCTATCCCTCCTAAATTTTTTTTTCATAAACACCATTTCCTTGGGGCCTCTGACTTATCAACACGAGGCGAGGCCCCTTCCACTCTTCCCTTCCTGTATCCTGAAATGATCGATGATGATACACCTTGATTAACATCATTCATGTCAGGATGATGAATCCATACTCACCTACCTTGGTGTAGAAGACTCATATATTCATCGGTCATTACCTTCTGAGATGCAAACCATGTTGAATGAATCGACTATCGAGATCAACATTCATACTTAGGATGACCCACACATCCTAAAGATCGGACAATCTTTAGATGCTATTGCCAAACAAGAAGCCATCACTTCTTTTCTCAGAGATCATAACCACACTTTCACTTGGTCTTACACAGACATGCCCGATATTGACCCCACCATAGTGGTCCATAATATCGTAACCATTCCCGATGCCAAACCCATCAAACAAAAGTTGAGGAAAATGCACCCTCGCATTGCTCTTCTCATCAAAGAAGAACTTCAGCACCTTCTTTCCATTTCCTTCATCTTACCCATTGATTATCCTCATTGGATTTCTAACATTGTCCCTATCACTAAAGCAACTAGGGGACTCCATTTGCATGGACTTCCATGACCTCAACCTAGCCTACCCGAAAGATGACTTTCCCTTACAGTATTGACCAGCTGGTTGACCTTACCACTAGCCATGAGATGCTATCACTCATGGATGGCTTCTCGGGTTATAACCAAATCCTTCTTGCCCCAGAGGATCAACACAAAACCTCATTCATCACCCCTTGGGGACCTTCTGCTATCGAGTCATGCCTTTTGGCCTTAAAAATGTGCCACATATCAGTGGGCTATGACTTACATCTTCCATGACATCATGCATCACATATTGGAAGATTACGTGGATGATCTCTTGGCTAAATCTAAATGCCACTCTAAGCACCTAACCATCCTCAAAACCATCTTTGACCATCTCATTAAATATTGCATCCACCTTCAGCCTAAGAAGTGCGTCTTCACGGTTCTCTCAGGAAAGCTCTTGGGATTTATCATTTTCCCTCCATGGTATAGAAGTTGACCCTACTAAAGTCAAGGCCATTCTCGAAATGCCTCCACCTACTAACCTTAGACAACTCCATAGTCTGCAAGGTAAGTTGCAGTCCATTCACCATTTCATTTCCCAATTATCTGATCGATGTCAACCATTTCATCATCTGCTCAAGAAGGATGTCTCCTTTAAATGGGATGATGACTATCACAAAGCTTTTGAGGCCTTAAAACAATACCTTCTCCAACCACCCATACTCATTCCACCTAAAGACGATCAACCTTTTTACCTATACATATCAGCTACCGATCATTCCTTGGGAGCCATGCTCACTCATCACGATGAACAACATAGGGAGTAGGTGGTTTATTACATAAGCCATACTCTTTTGGACTATGAAACCCGATACACCCATCCCAAAAAAATTTGCTTAGCCTTAGTTTTCATTGCCACCAAACTCCGTCATTACCTACTCAACCACAAAACCTATGTTGTGACCAACACCGACCCCTTACACTTCATGTACGCCAAACCTTATCAAAATCAGCATGCACATGATGGCTTATGCTTTTAGCTGATCTTGACCTTGAATTCATTCATCAAAAGTCCATCAAGGGCCAAGCTATCATCTACCACCAATTGGTGATGCACCTATTTTCGAGGATCAACCCTCTAATTTTGACTTTCCAGATGAGTCAATTGCTACCCTTTCCCTGGATGAACCTCCTTACCAAATGACACTCTTTTTCGATGGTTCCAAGTGTCAGCGTGGGGGTGGGGCTGGTATTATCCTCATTCCTCTTGATGGTGAACCCATGCCTTTGTCTTTCAAATTAGATTTTGAATGTACCAACAATATTGCTGAATACGAAGCGCTCATACTAGGTCTCCAAGCCACCTATGCCCTAGATGTTAAATCAATCAACATCTTTGGTGATTCTCAATTGGTCATAAACCAAGTCAATGGTATGTACCAATGTCATAATGAGATACTTCAAAAGTATAAACATCATGTAGACATACTTTTGACCACCTTTGATCGTTACACCCTTCAAACCATCCCACGTTCAACCAACAAATTTGTAGATACCATGGCTTGCTTAGCTTCCCAAATACCCACTTCACCTGCCGATTCTACAATCTTCATCACCATACAATAACTCCAATCACCTTCTTATTTACCTCATGATGTTTACTCGATCGAACCGATACCCTTGACCCGAGTGACCTTTGGTATAAACAATACTCTGACTACCTTTCTCTCTCCATCTTACCTCTTGATCTCACCCATAATGGACAACGCACCTTCCTTAAAAGGTCTCTCATTACGTCATCTTGGGGGACTCCTCTATAAGTGTGGCTTTGATGGTATTCTCTTACGATGCCTCACAAGTTCTGAAATTCCTTATACCATTAAGGAGGTTCATGATGGCATATGTGGAGGTCACTTCAGTGGCCTTATTGTTACTAAGCGTATTCTTCACCTAGGCTATTACTGGCCGAACCCTTAACCATGATTGTTGTGACTACATCAAACATTGTGTAAAATCAACAACATTCCAATCTTCATCATACACCCAGTCATGCCTTACAGGTCACTCGTGACCTTTGGCCCTTCTCTCAATGGGGTTTGGATCTTGTCGGAGAAATCAATCCTCATTCTTCCCAACGCCATCAATGGATCATCACTTTACTACCGAATATTATACAAAATGGGTGGAAGCCATACCACTCATCTCCATGAAAGTTGAGAAAATATGTGAGTTCATTAACCACCACATTATTTGTCACTTTGGTGTTCCTCATCGCCTCATCACTGATAATGGAAAACAATTCAAAAATAAAACATTGCAAAAACTTTGCGACACCTTCGGCATTCAGCTTAGTTTCTCATCACCTTATTACCCACAAACCAATGGCCAAGCCAATCCACTAACAAAACCTTAAAAAAATTCTTATGAAAGTGGTTGATGATACTGGGAAGGATTGGCATACGCACATTCCTTTTTCCCTATGGGCATACCACACTAGTATTCGCACTTCCATTATGGCCACACCCTTTTCTCTGGTCTACGGTACAGAGTTCTACCTCTCAAAGTCCAGATCCCTCACTCTGTATTTCTCTCCATGACATGCTCAATGATGATGAATTTTGTCAGGACCATTTAGCACAACTAGAGTTATTAGATGAATGTCATCTTAACGCTCTGGATCACCTTCAAGTTTACCAAAAATGTATCAAACGTGCCTATGAAAAACGTGTTCATGAATGAACCTTCCAAGTCGGTGACCTTGTCCTGAAAGAAAATCAACACGTAACCAAAGCAAAAAAAAGTAAATGGGGAAAATTTTCTCCTAATTGGCTTGGACCATACATCGTAACTCATACCTATGGATCAGGAGCTTATCGTTTATCTTCACTCGATGGTAAACCCAAACCTGAGCCCCTTAACACCTTGCATCTTCGACCATTCTATTGTTGACTTGTCATCCTACCTCACCTTTTGTCTCTTTCCATGCTCATCCCTTGAGCGCTATTCACTCCATACACCTCACCAATGATTAAACAAGAATCATGTGAGTACCCATCACTAGTTATCTTCTCTTGAATATGTGTACCACGGCACTGCACATAGCATGATTCTCATGGATACTTTTTGTCTACCTTTAGATGAGATCCCATGGTCATTTCTCCTTGCCTTTTGAACAAGAGTCCTATCCTTCACCTTGGTCTTGTCCATGACTTCAAAGACCTCACATGGGACCAAACTCCTTGAGTCAAACTTCTAATAAAAAGATGACTCCCTCAAAAGGACATCTTCCTCTCGACAAATTGCTTGCTATAAATAGACTTGCTCCCTCGAAGGACAACTATGTAAAGCTCTTAAAAAAAAAAAAAAAAAGAGCAAAAAGCTTCCCGCATCGATCAACTTCACGAAGACCTCAAGGAGTTCAATTTTTTTATCCCATATAGACTTCCCACATCGATCAGTCTATCTCAACTATAAGTCAAAACACTCAACCTTTTTGTCATGGACTTGCCCATTGTGAGCTAGGTTCTCTTGCTCAAAACACATGCTACCTACACCATATAAAAATTACCTACTTTTCACCCTTTTACCATGCCCACTCTCATTTCCTCATTGCCTCAAGGGACTTCTTGGAACTTAGACATTTGGTGATCATGTGACTACTTTTCACCATAGAATAGTCCATCATGCAATGTCTTTAGGGTCTTATGTTCATCACCTCCTCCAAGGTATGATCTACTCGGTATGATCCTACCCAATCAGGTGGCTTTATTGCCCCCTCTTATCTTTTAACCATCTTTGTTTACGTTTTGATTACCTTATACAGGACTTGGTCCTCGACACTTACTTTTGGGGTAATCTTCTTCTTTCACCACAATCACCCTCACCTACATCATTTTACCTATAATCTACCCACACCTAACAAACCTAAACCCACAACATGCCCAAACCTACCAACTCATTTTCATACCTCCTCATATTCTTCCCTAGCTCATGGGAGAACTACATCAGCTTGAGGTCCCTTTTCACCATGGGGACTATGTAGGCAGCACTCTGAGGGCATGGGGCCCTTGGAGGTTAGCTCGGCCATCCTCTACCCTCAACAATTCATCTTCCATGTGCCTCACATTACATCACACCTAACTTCATTTCCCTTTTATACCCAACATTGGAAATTAAACCACATACATAACAAGTTGTTTCATATTTTAAACATTATCACAACATACATTTATTATGCCTACCATTTCTCTATCATCACTATGCATAGATTATACCACATCTCACATATGACCCATAGTATCATTCATTGCAAAAATAATGAATCAAAACTTCACCTACTTTCAACACAACCATGCCTAACAAACCTAACTCAATCCATGCCTATAACCTGACTCAACCATGCCTAAACTGACCTGACTCAACCATGCCTATAACTTGACTCAACCATGCCTAAACCAACCTGACTCAACCATGCCTAAATCGACCTGACTCGATCCATGCCATAACTTGACTCAACCATGCCTAAATCAACCTAATCCCATGCCTAAACTCACCATGCCTCAATTCTCGATCCATGCCTAACTCGACCTAACTTTCATCATCCTAAATCAAATTTCCATCCATCATAAACAACTCATCCATTTCCATCCAATCACAATAAAAATCAAAATCTCATAAACACATCAACAAATAAAAAAATACCATGTATCTCATCATATAAATAAATAAATGTGTATCTCAAATATACATGGCTATCTCATCATGTCCATCATCTCAAAAATGTTGGCATGCAGGCTGATATACAATAAAAATGTCATCGGCACGTAGGCTAGGTCTCATATATACAAAAAAAATAATGAAATAATACAAAATCTCTTTGGCACGTAGGCGGTATATACTCAAAATATACAAATCACTCATACATCCTCACTATCTTTGGCACACAGGCTGGTATGTGATAAAAAATACAACTATCTTCGACATGCAGGCCGGTATATATATCTCAAAAAATAGCTATCATACATCAAAAACCAGGTGACCGCATATCAGGCATCTCACTTGGATGTCCTCCATCTCTGTGTCACTTGTACCCTCGGCCTCCTGTGTCCCTGCTGGCACCTCACCTAGAGCTGGTCTCCATGCACTGGTGGCCTCTCCCTGATCGGGCCTCGGAGCTCACTGACCTCCTGTGCTCTCCACACTATGAGTGTGGGATCTCATCCTCTCACTGGACACTGTTGTGCCTTGTACTCAAAATAGGATATGAAATCTATCCCGGCCACCATAAGCTGGTCTGATAGTATCTCACCTCACCTAGGGCATCCTGTAACCTAGATACAGGCATGGTCTATGGTGGTCCCATAGGTCTCGGCCCCTGTACCTACCCTACGGCACCCTACCCCACTCTTGCCTTCCTGTGAACTGGGACCTTGCTCCCGGTGCTTGTGGTGGTGCCCCCTACCCTGTGCCTATATTTGGGCTGTAGGGCCCCAATTTGTGCTGGGTTGTGGCCAACTAGCCCCTGTAAACCTACCACTTGAGCCTATAAGGCTGCCACCTAACCATCCCCCTCCTCTCCATCTCCATCTCCTCCATCGCCATCTGGGCCTGTAGACTAGCCACTGTACGTAGCTCTCTACCTCTGCCTCTCTGAACCCTCCAGCTATGTTTGTAGTATACCCAATTGGGTAATCAGCATAGCTACCTACCCCTGTAGGGCATCTCTCTACTCTGTAATGGTAGCTAGGTCTAGGCTGCCCGGTCTAGGTGGTATGGCTCGTAACTGAGCCACCCACCACTACTACCTATACTGTATGTCATACATTTGGCGTCATCTATCCACCGATCCACTGGCTACTCCTCCTCCCTATGGGCACTGTAGGCTGTGGTAGAGGTAAGGGCCTCTCCACGTCATCTCTCGATACTGTGGGAAGGGTGGAGGAATGTCTGTAAGAGCCCAAACTACCATCGGAAACTCTATCTATCTGGGATCATCTCATCCTCCCCGGCACGGTGACCTGTATCCACCTCTCTAGCTGGAGCTCAGCTAGCTCCTCATGCATATGCCTATATGAGGGGAATCCCATATGGCCTCCATATAATGTCCACTCTGAAAATCCCTCCATGCTGTACGAAAAATGGGCCACATCATGTGTCGGCCTATCCAATCTCCACTCTCCTATCACTGGCACCCATCTCTTGTACCCCACCCACACAAAAATCTAGGTGGGAATGCATCTTCTCGGGGCATCCCTATAGGCCACACATGACTATGTGCTCATAGGCCCATAGTGTAGTATAAATGTACAACACAGGCTAAACCTGCATAGCCACCCATATGCCCACAACTCTCTGTATAGCTGCACCAAGAATGTTGGTGCCCAGGAAAAGTGGGTCTCATGCACCATCATGTCATGGAGTACCCCCATCAGTGATCGGGAAAGCATCCACCCTCTGCATCTAGTAGTGCATAGCAGCACACTACCTCCATCAATAGGACCACTAGCCTCGTCTCCTCCAGGATGGGCTAGGTACATCTCTCCATAGCTCAAACTGGCGCTATGGAATCTCAGATCAGCCACCCCCTCACCAAAAATAGTCACAATCAACTCCTCTGAGGCCTCGGAGGAGATAGAATACACCTGGGCACCCAATATGGGTAACAAAGAATCTGAACATGTCCTCCAGGGTGATAGTCATCTCACCCATCGGCAGGTGGAACGTGTTGGTCACGAGTCCCATCTATCGATGAGTGCGACCATCAAGCTGGGCTACCAAACAACATGTCTAGTAGCGGAACCCCACTCAAACCCACTACCTCCACATGCTGCAGCTCCAACGGGTCACTTGCACCGCACTTGCACTATCACCGAGCGAGTGGGAACCCTATCCCGCATATGTAACTATGCTCTCCCCTGCATCTAATATAAACACAACATTAATTTACCTGTATCAATCCCTATTCACCAATTATCATTTTCCTACACCCTATTTTCACCCTACCCATCTCAACCACCTAGCCCACATCACTTTTGGACCCTTGTGCCCACTAATCCGATGATACCGGTTCATCCTAACCGACCCCGGTCACCCTTTAACCAACACCGGTCACTTGTTTGGTGACCGATACTTTCAGCTTCACCCTTACCGACCATGGTTACCCCTTAACGACATCGGTCACCTATTTGGTGACCGATATGTTCCACCTAACTAACGCCAGCCACACTTGACCGACTTTGGTCACTGTCATTGGAAAAACCCACGACTTCCCAAAACCCCCTTTTCTAAAAACCTCCCCCTGCCCCTTTTACCCCACCTACAATGACCTAAACTACTCCTGGACCTCTACCCATCCCACCTATACTATTTACTACCCTCCCCATTCCTCCTTTTACCCAATATTCCCCCATTCCCAAATTCCATTTTTACCCACCACAAAACCAAAAACCAAACAAAACCTAAACCAACACTACAATAATCCTCTAATCTATCAAATCAACAAAGAGTAGGGCACTTACCTCATCTCATCGCTTTGCCACCATCTCGGTGGCACATCTGGCCATTGTATGCTAGGTGGCCCACCCGATCCCTCTCTGGCCTCTGCCATCACCGAATAGCTACTCATAGCCTCCAACCAATCAAATCTCTCACCTTGATCCCATGGACCCATTGCTCACCAATCAATCCCTCATCAAATCACACTGCCAGCTCACTGTTCCATTTCATCTGACACTTTTCTCTCTTTTCTCTCTTTTTGTCATTTTCTCACTTTGCACAATAACAAATGAATAACAAAACACGTGGATTTTTTTATTTTTATAACAAACTTGACCTAACTAACGTCGGTTACCCTTGACCGACATCGGTCGCATGCCCTACCTAACCATCATCGGTTTCCCTATACCGACGTCGGTTATCCATGACCATAGCATCATCACCCTCACATTGCACATTACCCTAAATTAACCCCTTTTACCCCACCCTTCACCTTGACCATTTACCCCACCCCACCCTTTACCCTACCCATTTACCTCACCTTTCCAACCTCATCATTTACCCCACCCCACCTTAACCCCTACCTTGGCCTTACCCATGTTGTGACCTAGATATTTGGACCTGACCATCATCGCTAGTGACCTTTGACCTCATGTGTTCGCTATACCTTGCGGCACTGTTACCTATGTTGATTGACCTAATGACCTTACCTAGCCTATTGCCATGACCATTTATCCTAACCCTACCTTTGGTGTACCAAAACATACCTAAATGTTCCTGCACCTAACCTACATGTGTTTCCTAACCATATCCTATACCTTGGATATTGGAATCACTTCAACCTTGTTTGGATAAACCTATCGACCTTAGACGATGTAGAGTTTTCCTACTCTTCAACCTGGTAGCATGCTGCAGTTTATACGTGTGCATGTGTTTGATTATTGCTACCTTTGACCCTGACCCATTACCTAGAATGGCCTGAGTAGACCTTTTACCCTTTTTCCCTGTGCCCACCTTCCTTTTCCTCACATTTACCTTTTATCAAACCACTCACCGATTCTACCTTTGCCTTTGCCTCATCAGTTCTTGGTTTGAGGGGATCACCTTCACCCACACATGGGGCAACCACATCTTATTTTTGTTAGTGTCACTTACCAATACAAGCTACACAACAAAAAAGGGGCAAAATGTAGACACTAAAATTAGGTCACACTCCCCTTTGGTCCCTCGACAAATAAACACCCTTCATCACATTCACCTAGCCATGGCCCTTTCACCTCACTAATATTAATTTAATTAATTATTAAATTAATTCATTATCCTCACTATATTTATTATTTAAATATCTTAATTTAAATAATATCCACACATACAGTTCACTTAGACACCTCACCAAGCCAACTCAACCTAAGACCTATTCTTAGTAAGTTGCCATAACTAACTAAGACTTACCCAAACCCTAAAAATCAATGCCTACATTCCCTCTAACCACATTCCCATGCTTACAAGAAGCTCTCGTCTAATCCATGGGTTAACGACACAAAATCCAAGGAAATCAAGAGGATCTCCCTAGTTTAGTAAACCTAGGAAATCCCACCTTGACCGACGTTGGTTACCCCTAACCATCATCAGTTAAGCCGGAACCACCATCGGTTACCCTTTTAACCCCAAAACAACCTTATTCTCAAGGTTGGAAGTTGAAAAAAAGGAAGGTTGGCGAGTTGGCGAGCATTAACACATCTTAGAGAGATAACACATCTTCAGAGAGTGAATTCCAAAGAGAACACACATGCAAGGAAGGAGATCAAGCACTTTCTCTTGCACAACCATCCCAACCATGATCTGATCTAACCAAGCAAAGAGGAATGTACATGCAGCCCATGCAGAAGCTTTCCTTCAGTTGGTGATCACTTGCAGCCTTCAAACCTCTCATCAGCACCTCCATCCCTCACTCACAGGACATCCAGGACTAGAATCCCAAGTAAGTATAACATCATACTTCTCTGGTTTATTTCATTTCATCATTATTTTATCATCTATTGTTTACCTACCCACCTATTGACCTTCTCCAACACTTCCACCTCCATATACCCATTAAAATCTCACCAAATCCTACCTAAATCACCCAATACCTCATCCCGACTAACCAAAATCCTTTGTGCAATCACAAAGGAGACCCAAAGCTTGTTTTGTGGCATTCCCATATTTCCACAATAATTGACACTGATTACACCTAACTGCCGTTGGTCACCCTTAACCGACATCGGTCTCTGTATTTTCCCATACAACCAAGCAGAGACCTACCCACCTAATTTCACCTCACCCTCATCCACCTGTGATATACCTGAGACCTCTGTCAGACCTGCAGAGACCCAGGACCAGTTACTTGACCTTTGATCCTATTCTAGCCTAGCTTTGTTAGATTAGATCTATTTCTTATTGTGTTTTAAGTGAGATACCTAAATCATTTCGAACTACAATAGGATTAACTTTTTTACAACATTAAATTGTTTAAAATAGTGGACTGACAACCATCTAGGAAGTATCACACTTCCCGGATCTAGCATACGCTAGGTAGTTCATTGCATATATTGTTTAATTCCTTCTAGTGGTCTTCTTTTCATTATAGGTAGTTCCTCCTAGCCAAAAGGAAGTTCTCACAATCAGCTATGGATTCAGAAGTCATACGCGTGCAACAACCCATCAACCAGCATTTGAACAGGTATTCCTCCTATGCCTGTTACCCTATTTATTTTGTTAATACTTCAAAGAAATGATCTATATTTTGTTAACTAGCATTCATCTACTTTCGTTTTAGTAGGCTTTGTTACCTCTATTATCAGTTTCTACTTGCACTCCCATTCTCCCACCATTTACCTCCATGCAAGTTTGATCATTCCTTCACCCACACCATTAAAACTACCCATACCCTACTGATAACTACCCCTGAGTATACCTAAGATCTCCATAGACCTTTCCATTGCCCTCTTCATTTCCATTTAGCCTCAGATCTGTCCTTACACCAAGATTTTAATAATTTTCTTTCACCACGACTATACTAACGCCGGTTACCCATGACCATCGTTGGTCCATCCTGAACCATCATCGGTTACACTAGACCGACGTCGGTCTCTATGTTTTACCCTCAGACCAAGAACAGAGCCTAAAATCCCCACCAAATACCCAAAACAACCCAAAACTAGACCACTGACCAGTACCAGTACTCTAACAGAGACCTTTCCCTTCAAATTCAATCATAGCTTAGCCTGTTGTGAATGAATTTTCTTATTGTAGTCGAATGAGATACCTAAATCATTTTAACTACAGTAGGATTTCATTTATTGTTAACATTGAATTGTTTTAAACAATGGATTGACAACCTTCTAGGGAGTATCACACTTCTTGGATCTAGCATATGCTAGGCAGTCCACTGTATATACTATTTAACTTTCATTTGGTGGTCTTGTTGTTTATCTCAGGTAGTTCCTCCTAGCCAAAAGGAAGCTCAACTATGGATCAAGAAGTCATATGTGTACAACAACCTTCAACCATCTTTAACAAGTATTCCTCCTAGCCCATTTACCCTTATATGTTTTGTCAATATTCAAAGAAATGCTCTAAGAATCGGTGAACAATTTTGGCACTCCTAGTGGGACACATTCGGGTTCCTTGCATTTCTTCATTTCTAGGTGAAAAGTTGTATGTTTGTTTCCTTTTTGAAAGGTTCTCACATTAAAATTTCTCCCATGGAATCTTCTCTTCTTTTATTTGTCTCAAAGCAATTGTGTTTTGGTGTATAAAAGAACCTCTTCTCCTCTTTCATTTGTACTACTTTAGTGAAAGATCATATTCTCTCCTATTCATATTCTTGTGTCATCAAATTCAATATTTTGATTTGGGCTTAAAATCAACTGCATTTCATTTTGCTTTTTTACATTAGCTCACATTAAATGAGGGAAACCTATACACTGGAAGTCATGCCCAGCTGATGGTTGATAAATGAATTGTAGAGAAGTAATTCCTTTCTCTTTCTCTCTCTCTGAGTTTTACCTAAACATCACAAAATTGAAAAATGTACACAATCTTAAATGACATCTTACCTAAGAAGTCGTAGGTGAACACACGATCACGACACAGTGGGCACCTACTTGTTACTTTTTTTTGAGTCATTATTTCGAGAGGACGGTCTGTCCCACCATAAAATACTGAAACCTATCCCTTTAGATATATTTCTTCATAGGAAGCCTTCCTCACCAAAAAATCTATTCTAAAGTTCACAAGTTAGTCTTTTAAATAGCATAAGCTGAGCAAACATAAAGAAAAGAGCACTCTTAGGATCGTATTTTTCTTAGTGTTTCTGCTTGGCTTGCATTTTGAGGTGAGAGGACATGTTATTCATATTTTTATTTCTCCTTACACGCTCCTTATCATAGTTGGTGTATTCTAACTTTGTCTGAGTGTGCTTGGACCCTATTTTCATCATTCTCAGAATTCTGGGTTTGATTCCACACTTGATTTTAAATCACAACCACCTTTTCTTCATCTCTGTTTTAATTTCATAGTAACTTCAAAGTGTCGGTCAAGTGACTGCTGGTTGGTTACCCTTTGACCATCACCGCTTACCCTTTGACCATCACAGTTTTACCCAACCGATGTCGATTTACTGTTCTTTTGGTTAACCTACCCAAAAGGACACTTGTTTCATATTCTTTGTTATTTAGAGTCTCTATAACTCTCATCATCTTCTCTGTCTGGTAAAATCCATCTACATCTTATCTACTTGGCAGATTATTAGCCTTTTGCCTTGTTTTGAAAAACTATCCATTTTCCACAAAGTGACCAATCACGGATACCTATGACCAACGTCAGTTTTACCCTAACCGAATTAGTTAGCTTGTTTAAATTTCCAGCTGACATTTTGTACCTAATCCACATACCACCACCTATTTTTCCTATTTTTGCTATATTTCTATGTCATTTACAGAAAGCAGTCCTACCACATCAGCACTTATTCACATGGTGCTGACTCGTAGCCAAGAAAATGCCCTCATATTCCACGCTAGTTGTCAACCACTCCCACCTAGTCCTTCACCACCTTCCATTCTATCACCCATGGATCCTACCCAACCTATCACTATCGCCACAGGGGATGAGGAGTTCACACGACTCCTTGACCAGAACCCTACTGCCTTATAGTTCTATCTTTCCCACTCATCCACTCGAGATGCCTTGGGTTAGTTGATATACGGCATGCTCGTATCTACCCTCAAACTCATTCCTACTTCTGCATCAGCCCCTTCTAGCTCTGTGTTACCCGCATCTACCTTGCCCCCAGTCATTTCGTAGCTAGGCCCTATACCTGCTATGACCACCACATCTGCCACATCTATTATGCTCAAGCATCCACTATACCTACATCCACCATTCGAACATAACCTCATCTCGCACCTATTGCCTCACATATACCCATAGAAACATGACCACCCCGGGTGTCGATGACCCCTACCCCTTTTCAACACATTGTCCTTTCTATTCCAAAATACTTGGCCCCCATCACTACGAGGGTCACCTCGACCCTTCCACCTCCATATACGTACTATCAACAGCCTCCCATTTCATCCATCATTCATTCAGGGTACGTACCCCCTATCTCACTCCCTCATTCTCAACCTACCTATGCGGCATCGCCATATACTGGAATGCCACCTCCATCATATGCCCAACACCAACCCTCTTACGCTACAGGAGGTACCCATCCATCACCACCTACCAATGACCTAATCAAGTTAATGATGGACAAGATGCAAACACTGGAGGCATCGGTTTCCGGCTCACGCAACTCTCTCACCTATAATGAGATTTATAATGAGCCCATACACCCATCCATTCCTATTCATCCATATCCCGTACATTGGGAAATGCCTAAATTTAACCGCTTCAACAACAAAGAGGACCCGCAACAACATTTGTGGTCTTTCAAACATGGGTGTTATCTGATCGCCCATGATGACGCTTTACTTCTGAGGACCTTTCCCATGTCTTTGACCAGGCCCGCATTGGATTGGTATAGTGGGTTACCTAGACATTCTATCTTCTCATTTAATCAGGTAGCCCAAGCCTTCTTGGATCACTTCTCCATCAACGTTGTTAAGAAGGTTACCATGACTGACCTCTACTCTACGTGTTAGTATGACAACGAATCTATCACAAACTTTGTTGCTCATTGGCATAGCTTGATCAATCAACTCACATTCCAATTACCACAGACCGAACTCATAGAGCTCTTCATGTGAGCTTCTGCTAGACATATTTCCCTACCCTACAAGTGCATACTTTCCAAATCTTCGATGAGGCATTCACCATGGCACAAAAACTAGAAATTTGAGCCATCGAAGAAAAGAAAATTCAACTATGCAATAAGAACGCAACATTTAAGTCAAATGATACCTCTTCTTCTTTGAAACCATAGAATAATTATTCAAAAGCCAAGGGAACTGCTAATGCAGTGGTACTCAAGGTCGGCCTAACTTATCCATCACATCAAAGGCTAATCCCTCATCTAATCTTTCTCTGTCCCGCACTTTTAATTCGGACAAGAATAACGGAAATACACCCCGATTGGGTAGCCTTATTATTTTGTTTTAGAAAATCTCATTAAATATGGGAAATAACCCTTCCTCCCGTAAAAACGCACACTAGTTTTGATCCTGCTCACCCCACATCCGCGTGGTACAAAGAGCATGACTTCTACAATCGTCATTGGGTAAAGGTCATAGTGATGGAAATTACATCACTTTCAAGAACATCATCTAGGAAATGATCGAGAATGATGAGTTAGTCTTGGATAGCTCAAACACACCTACCAATCAAAACATGCACATCTTCAAGAAACCATTTCCTCACCACGCCCTTATTCTCGATCAAACTGGAGAGACCTTAACCGATGATAGCCATACCCGCGAGGTCCATTCTATTTTTAGTGATGCACCAGTTACTTCCCATTTACTCATATACCTTCCATAGAGGAAATCCTAGCCTGAAGTCCTCCACCTACACACGAACCCACTTCACCTATTCATCTACCCACAGAGGAACACCCTTCATCTTCTCTTTCACCTGTGAAGGATCCTGCTGTTAACATTGAGACCACTTCACCTTTGGTTTCTCCACCTAGAGAACCGTCACTAGCAGTACCTCTCTGACCCATGGGAGACGCTTGTTCATCTCCTCCACCCATAGAGGAGCACCCGTCATCTCCTCCACCTATCAAAGATCCAATATAAATGCCGTTACCTCTAGGTGACCATTCTCCATTAGCCACCCAAGATCCTACCGACTTACTTTCGGCTCTCTTACCCACAGAGGCTGAAGCTAGCAAATTCCCCATTTCTAAAACACATTTTACAGGAATCACCATTGGATCCACATCAACCCCACCCACTGTAGTTCCATTCTCATGCTTAGTGACCACCTGGATTATGTGGATAGAGCCTTACTTTGGGGTGTCTTCTACTTCCTGTCTCAACACAAATGCAGATGTCACTTGCTGACACCTCCACTATCTATCCAAAATTATTTCAGCTGACCAAACCAAACACAACCACAACTATTGAAAATTCTCCCACGATACCACTCATGGCTCAACTTACACCTCTACCCATAACCCAACATGCATCTACATCTAAACCCACACCTACATCATCTTCCTTGCCTAAACCTATTACTACTTTAGGGGTCATCCCAATGGCTAGCCTTACTCATCCACCCATCAAATTAGATTTAGCTACATCCTCCAAAGCCAACACCAAACTTAATATGGCCCCTAAATAGAAGAACCAATCCCCTAGATCTCATACCCCAACCTCGCCAATCACACCTTCATCGCCTTGACAACCTTCCGCCTTGTATTAGGACCTCACCCTTGACCGGCTAAGAAACCTCCACTCGCTGGTAAATTAAAAATGCCGTAGCCCATTCCTCCCTCGTAGACCTCTAATATACCCAAGAGCCCGACAAAATTCCGCCCACAATCGTAACATTTTTACCACCCATACCTCCAATACCATCGATAAATTCTTCACTACCCACGACACTTCATTCCCTTTCCCTTACACCTCCTGCATGATCCGTGCCATCTACCCCCACAACACCTCGGTTATCCCCATGGGTAACCCGCCCTCTTCCACTATCCTATTTTCCCTCTAAATCTCATGCGCCCATATTGCCTTTACCCAAGAAGGTGTAACCTAAAGGAAAAAATCCACTACCCTCTAATAAGGTAGTTAAACCAACCGCACATTCTATTTCCAGTTCATTTACCATGCCCCTACCCAAGCAGACACGACCAATACCTAAGACCACACCAACACCTAAGACCATAGCTCAACCCACTCCCCTCTTGCAAGGAACCTTCCTATACAATCAGCCACACCTACACCCAAACCCACATTCACTTCCCATTATGATCCACTAGCAGGATCCTATGCCAAAATCTTAACCAACCTCCTCGAAAATTCTGTCATCACATTACCGCCTCTTAGACCTTACGAACCACTCAAACCCAAACCAAAAGGGTTTGATGAAACCAAAATTTGTGCCTACCATCATGTGCTAGGACACGATGTAGAGAAATATAAGGTTTTGAAAACCATTCTTATCCAGTTGTGTCCTCCTAAAGTAAAATTTAACGATGATGACCTTCTTGATGAGGACCCCATTTTTCCAACACCAGTTTCCACATTTCTTCCCTCATTGCCTACTCAAAGAACTAAGACTTCCATCCCCACAACTCTTAGAGCCACATCTAAGATTTGAAATTAACGTGGTGCGCATCGAGAACTCGCCAAACCTGCACCCAAATGTTGTTGTGGCCAACTCATTTCACAAGGTTCCTTCCCACCTCTTGGCTTCTACCCTTCCTGTCACTATACCTTTCATGGCTCACCTACTTCACCTACCTCCCACCTCAAATAAATATGATGCATGTTGCTACCCGCACTCAGAAAGACAAAGGAAAGGAAAAGGCAACCAACCCATCAACCAACCCTATACCCAACATACCATCTACACCCTCACCTAAAGTCACTATCCGTGGCCCCACATATCCTATTTCCAACAGGGTTACACATCACACGATGCTCAAACAATTACACCAATCCTCCCTCAAAATGTCCCTATATGACCTCATCCAAACCTCTGAATCCCATTGCCAAGCTCTCATGGAGGTTCTTCAGTCTATTGAGGTCTTACCTAATGACCCTACACCCGTAGCCTCCATTATTACACCTCATCATGTAGCCTCTCTTACCAAATTACCATCTTCTTCTACACCTCCACCTACTCACCAAGTAGCCACCCTTAGCTTCTTAGATGAAGAGATCACACCACACCAAACCAATGACCCTGATCCAACCCTTTTCATCTCCATCCATATTGATAATATATGTGTACGACATGTTATGATTGATGGGTGCGCTAGCATTAACATCATCTCTTCCCATGCATTCGACCAAATGCGCATACCTGAAAATTACATGCATAAACATCCCATCATGTTGTATTCATTTAATGACACTATCACTTCTACACTTGGCACCATCATCCTCCATATTTGCATGGGACCCTCGTATCTTGCTCTGAGTTATTTTATGTCTTGGAGGGGGAATTTCAATATAACTTGTTGCTTGGTAGACCCTGGATTTGTGTTATGGGTTGCGTTCCTTCCACTTTGCATCATTGTGTGAAGTTTGAGCATGAAGGGCACACCTATACCATTCCAATTGACCCATCACATTTCAAAACTTGCAACATTATTTACCGACCACTGACGTGCTTATACCCATCAAGGCATCTTCATCCATGGCCACTTCCTCTTCACCTACACCTCCTCCCACCAGTGTTGCCACTACCTCAACCGCACCTAACTCCTCCATCCCTACCACCGCCACGACTTCCACTACCGACCCATCAGCTGGCTCCACCTCCGATCCAACCTCTAACACATCGTCTATCCTAGCTACCCACATATCGACCACCGATCCCTTGGAAGGTGTTTTTCAACGCCTCACTCTAGGGAGTATCACCTATATAATGTCAACACATTCCTTACTCCACAAGAGTATGGAAGCCTTCACCAACACCCTCACTATGATCACCACATAGGAGAGCATCTCCTTTATGGTCCTCCCCACCTTCACACCAATCTCACATATGGGGGACTTGATACTACCACTTATACACCTGAACCACCATCACAAACCTACCCATTTTTTTCGACCTCCAGTCACTCACCAATCATCATTTTGCCCACACCTTCCTGCACCGATGTGCATGGAAGGGTTTTGGTTTTGGATTTTATGAGCAAGGTCATCACACTGTTATTCCATGTACTACCCATAAACATTACGATTGTAGTGGTATCAGCTTTGCTGAACTACCTACCAAGAAGGCTCGCATCAAACTCATCGAGGATATTGATCCTTCTCTGCCTTCTTCACCTGCTCCACCTTCTTCACCACCTTCACCGACAAAGTCGATGGATCAAAAATCCATCCCTCCTAATTTTTTTCATAAACACCATTTCCTTGGGGCCTTTGACTTATCAACGTGAGGGTGAGGCTCCTCTTCTCTTCCCTTCCTGTATCCTGAAATGATCAATGACGATACACCTTTTATTAATGTCATTTAATGTCAGGATGATGAATCTATACTCACCTACCTTGGTGCATAAGACTCATATATTCATCGGTCATTACCATCTGAGATGTAAACCATGTTGAATGAATTGACTATCGAAATCAACATCCATACTCAGGACGACCCACACATTCTAAAGATCAGCCAATCTTTAGATACTACTTTGAATAGGAAGCCATCACTTCTTTTCTCAAAATCATAACCATGCTTTCACTTGGTCTTATGCTGATATGCCCAATATTGACCCCACCATAGTGGTCCACAATATCGTAACCATTCCCGATGCCAAACCCGTAAAACAAAAGTTGAGGAAAATACAACCTCGAATTACTCTTCTGGTCATAGAAGAACTTCAATGCCTTCTTTCTGTTTCCTTCATCTTGCCCATTGATTATCCCCGATGGATTTCTAACATTGTCCCAGTCACTAAGGTGACAGGGGACTTTGCATTTACACAGATTTCCATGACCTCAACCTAGCTTGCCCGAAAGATGACTTTCCTTTACCTGGTATTAACCAACTGGTTGACCTTACCGCTAGTCACGAGATGCTATCACTCATGGATTGTTTCTCGGGTTATAACCAAATCTTTCTTGCCCCAGAGGATCAACACAAAATTGCATTCATCACCCCTTGGGGGACCTTCATTATCGAGTCATGCCTTTCAGCCTTAAAAATGCTAGTGCCACATATCAGCGGGCTATGACTTACATCTTCCATGACATCATGCACCGTATATTAGAAGATTATGTAGATGATATCCTTTCCAAATCTAAACACCACTTTGAGCACCTTGCCGTCCTAAAAACCATATTTGACCACCTCATTAAGTATTGTGTTCACCTTCAACCCAAGAAGTGTGTCTTCGCGGTTCTCTCGGAAAGCTCCTTTCTCTCCTTACATGGTATAGAGGTTTACCCTAATAAAGTCAAGGCCATTCTCAAAATTCTTCTGCCCACTAATTTGTGGTAGCTCTGTAGGCTGTAAGGTAAGTTGTAGTCTATTAGTCATTTCATTTCACAACTTTCTGATCGATGTCAGTCATTTCATCATCTTCTCAAAAATGATGTCTCCTTTAAATGGGATGATGATTGCCACAAAGATTTTGAGGCCTTAAAACAATACCTTCTCCAACCACTCATACTCATTCCACGTAAGGATTATCAACCCTTCTACTTATACATCTATGCTACCAATCAATCTTTAGGGGCCATGTTTGCTCATCACGATGAACAACACAGGAAGTAGGTGGTTTATTACATAAGCCATACTCTTCTAGACTACGAAACCCGATACACCCATGCCAATTTTTTTTTCTTAGCCTTAGTTTTTTTTGCCACCAAAATCTGCCATTACCTACTTAACTAAAAACCTATGTTGTGACCAACACTGACCCCTTACACTTCATGTATGCAAAACCTTACCAAAATCAATGGGATACACGCTAGATTATGCTTCTAGCCAACCTCGACCTCAAATTCATCCATCAAAAGTCCATCAAGGGCCAAGCTATCACCGAGCAATTGGCTGATGCACCTATTTCCAAGGATCAACCCTCTAATTTTGACTTTCTAGACGAGTCTATTGCTACCATTTCTTTGGACGAACCTACTTACCAAATGACGCTCTTCTTCGATGGTTTTAAGTGTTAGCGTGGGGGTGGGGCTGGTGTTATCCTCATTCCACTTGATGGTGAACCCATGACTTTGTCTTTCAAACTTGATTTTGATTGTACAAACAATATTGCTGAAGACAAAGCACTCAAATTGAGTCTCCAGTCAGCTGCGTATGCCTTAGATGTTAAGTCAATCAACATATTTGGTGATTCTCAATTGGTCATAAACCAAGTCAATGGTATATACTAGTGTCGTAATGAGATACTTCAAAAGTATAAACATCAATTGGACATCCTTTTGACCACCTTCAACCTTTTTCCCTTCAAACTATCCCACGTTCTACTAACAAATTTGTAGATACCATGGTCTCTTCGGGCTTCTCAGATACCTGCTTCTCCCATTGAATCTAAAATCTTTGTCACCATAAAAATAATCCAATCACCTTCTTATTTACCTCATGAAGTTTACTCTAGTGGAACCGCCGCTCCCAACCCGAGTGACCTTTGGTATAACCAATATTCGACTATCTTTCCTCTTCATTTTACCTCCCAACCTCACTCATGCAATAGACAACGCACCTTTCTCAAAAGAGCCTCTCGTTACGCTCATCATGGGTGGGCTCCTCTATAAGTGCAGATTTGATGGTATTCTCTTACAATGCCTTACGAGTTCGAAATTCCTATACCATTAAAGAGTTTCATGATGGCATATGTGGAGGTCACTTCAATGGTCTCATGGTTGTTAAGCGTATTATTCACCTAGGCTATTACTGGATGACCCTTAACCATGATTGTTATGACTACATTAAGCATTGCGTAAAATGCCAACAACATGCTAATCTTCATCATACACCCAATCATGCCTTACAGGTCGCCCGTGACCTTTGGCCCTTCTCTCAATGGGGTTTGGATCTTGTTGGAGAAATCAATCCCCATTCTTCCCAAAGTGACATCAATGGATCATCACCGCTACCAAATATTACACCAAATGGGTTGAAGCCATACCTCTCATCTCCACGAAAGATGAGAAAATATGTGAGTTCATCAATCATCACATTATTTTTTTCTTTGGTGTCCCACATCACCTCATCACTAATAACGGAAAACAATTCAAAAATAAAACCTTGTGGAAAATTTGTGATGCCTTCAGTATTCAACTAAGTTTCTCATCACCATATTACCCACAAACCAACGGCCAAGCCAAATCCACTAATAAAACCTTGAACAAAATTCTCATGAAAGTGGTTAATGATACTAGGAAGGACTAGCATACGCACATTCCTTTTACCCTGTGGGTGTACCGTACTAGTATTCACACTTCCACTACTGCCACTCCTTTTTCTCTAGTCTATGGTACAAAGGTCATTTCTACCTCTCAAAGTCTAGATTCCATCACTTCGTATTTCTCTCCATGACATGCTCAATGATGATGACTTTTGCCAAGACCGTTTAACACAACTTGAGTTATTAGATGAACATCGTCTTAATGCTCTTGACCATCTTCAAGTTTACCAAAATGTATCAAATGTGCCTATGACAAACGTGTCCATGAACGAACCTTCCAAGTTGGTGATCTTGTCCTAAGGAAAATCAACATGTAACCAAAGTAAGAAAAAGTAAACGGGCAAATTTGCTCCTAATTGGCTTGGACCATACATCGTGACTTTTACTTATGGATTAGGTGCATATCATTTATCTTCACTTGATGGTAAACTGAAACTAAGCCCCTTAATGCCTTGCATCTTTGACCATTCTACTATTGACTTTTAGTCCTACCTCACCTTCGCCTCTTTTCATGCTCGTCCCTTGAGTGCTATTCACTTCCCTCCTTTCACTATGCCATCCCCAATGATTAAACAAGAATCATGTGCGTACCTGTCACTCTTTTATCCTCTCTTAAATATGTGTACCACGGCTCAGACATGGCATGATTCTCATGGATACTTTTCATCTTCTTTTAGATGAGATCCCATGGTCGTTTCACCTTGATTTCTGAACAAGAATCCAATTCTTCACCTTAGTCTTGTCCATGACTTAAAAGCCCTCACATGGGATCCAACTCCTTGAGTCAAACTTCCAATAAAAATATGACTCCCTCAAAAGGACATCTTTCTCTCTACATCGCTGCTATAAATAGACTGCTCCCTCGAAGGACAACTATGTAAAGCTTGCCAAAAAAGAGAGAGAATATGAAGCTTCTTGCATCGATCAGCTTCACGAATACCTTAAGGAGTTAATTTCCTCATCCCATATAGACTTCCCGCATTGATCAGTCTATCTCAAATATAAGTCAAAACAAAAACTTTTTGTCATGGACTTGCTCATTGTGATCTTGGATCTCTTGCCAAAAGGCATGCTACCAAATACCATATAAACTAACCACTTTTCACCTTCTCACCATTCGCACTTTCATTTCCTACCGCCTCAAGGGACCTACTAGAACCATGACATTTGGTGATCATGTGACTATTCTTCACCTTTAGAATAATCAATCATGCAATGTCTTTAGGGTCTTACGTTCACCAACCTATCTAAGGTATGACCCAACCGTTATGATCCTCACCAATTAGGTGGCTCTCTTGCCTCCTCTTATCTTTTAACTTCTTCATTACATATTGATCATCCTAATAGATCTAGACTCAATCATGCCTATAACCTACCAACCCATTCTCATACCTCCTTATATTTTCCCTAGCTTATGGGAGAACTACATCAACATGAGGTCCCTTTTCACCGAGACTATGTAGGCAACACTCCAAGGGCATGGGGCCCTTGGAGGTTAGCTCGGCCACTCTCTACCCTAACCAATTCCCCTTCTCCCTTTCCTAATCACATTCTACCCTAGTTAATTTCCTTTTTATATCAATAATTGGAAATTAAACCAAACAAAACAATAATTGATTCACATCTTTATCATCATCATTCATACATTACCGCTATGTCTACCATTTCTTTACCATTATCGTGCATGTTACTACAAAACATCTCAACGTGAACCACATCATCATTCATTGCACAAATTAATGAATTACAAATGCAACCAATCTCAATTTAACCATACCTAAACCAAACTTAAAATTTATCATACCTAAGTCAACTTGACTCAATCCATACCTAACTTGACTCCATCCACGCCTCAACCAATCCCAACTCAACAATACCTAAACCACAACCTGACTCAATCCATGCCTATGAATTGAATCAATCCATGCCTATGGCCTAACTCCATCCATGCCTAAACCAAAAACCGACTTGATCCATGCCTATGACTCGGCTCTCTATCATGCCTACACTACTTAGTTTCCATCACATATACAAATCAAAATAGCAATTTAAACACAACCATATACACATAATGACCATAATTACCATCATCTCTATAAATCAATCATTAGTCACTTTTGACCTCATTCTTCCTCTCTTGTTGTTTTCTCCAATTTGGTAAATGACAAATGATTTTAAAAATGTGGCACTTTTTCTTTTTATAGCCTACCCGACTTGACCGGCAACGATTTTATCTTGAATGACATCGGTCCTGTGCCCTCACCTACCATGGATGGTTTCACCTTGACCGACATCGGTCTTGTGCCCTAGCCTACCATGGTTGGTCCATGGTGACTAACATTGGTTACTTATGACCGTTGTCAATTATCCCGCTCACCTTATTCCTTCCTACCCCCTTACCCCTACTTTGTGAACCTGAATCCTTTTTACCTCACCCACACCTGACTTGGACACTTCACTTTACCCTCTTGACCTCATCATTTCCACCTAACCCCTTTATCATTCAGGGACTCATTATTTTACCCATACCTCATCCCTACCCATGCTTTATGACCTCGCTACGTGGACATGGAACCTTGCTCATGACCTCGTGACCTCATGTGCTCACTATACTTTGCGACAATGCTACCCGTGTTGTTTGACTTAATGACCTTACCTTTCCTCTTATTGTGACCGTTTATCCTGACCCAACCTTTGGTGTACTTTGGAACATACCTAAACATTCCCGCACTTTG
This sequence comes from Taxus wallichiana var. yunnanensis, assembly GCA_018340775.1. Lineage (NCBI taxonomy): Eukaryota > Viridiplantae > Streptophyta > Pinopsida > Cupressales > Taxaceae > Taxus > Taxus wallichiana. The sequence goes on along the minus strand of CM031239.1, from coordinate 511,311,846 downwards.
ACTGTGTCATGTTTCCCGACCATATCCTATACCTTGATACCAAGATCACCTCAACTTTGTTTGGATAAACCTATCGACCATAGACAATGTCAAGTTTGCATGCTCTTCAACTTGGTACATGTGCAACAATTTATACGTGTGTGTGTTTTTTCCTATTACTACCTTTGACCCTGACCCATTACCTAGATTACCCAATTGGACCTTTATCCTTTACCCCCATTGCCCACCTTCCTCTTCATAACATTCACCTTTTATCAAACCACTCACCGATTCTTCCTTCTACCTCATCGCCGGTTTGAGGGGATCACCTTCACCCACACATGGGGCAAGCACATCTTTTTTTGTCGGCGTCGCTTACCAATACAAGCTATGCAACAAAAAGGGGTAAAATGTAGACACCAAAATTGGGTCACACTCCCCTTGGTTCCTTGTCAAATAATCACCTTGAGCACACTCACATAACCATGGCCACTTACACCCCACACTAATATTAATTTAATTAAATTAATCCATATCCTCACAATATTTATTATTTAATTATCCTAATTAAGATAATTCCCACACCACCACCTCACCTATACACCTCACCTAGCCACCTCACCCTAAGACCTATTCTTAGTATGTTGCCGTAATTAACTAAGACCTACCTAAACCCTAAAAATCAAAGCCTACATTCCCTCATGTTAGAAAGTAATCTTCCATTCTAATCCACGGAGGGAAAACTAACAAGATCTAAGAAATCAAAGAGATCTACCCAATTTAGTAAACCTAGGAAATCCCACCCTAACCGACACCGGTCGCCCTAAACCGCCACCAATCAACCTGAACCATCGTTGGTTACCATTTATTCCCCAAAACAACCTTATTTCAAGGTTGACACATTTTTGAGAGCAAGAGATGAAACCAGAGTTGCATGCAAGCAAAACCAACATTCATACATGCATCAGAGCATCCACAGCCAACATCAGAAGCGATCACAGAGCCATTTGCATTCACAAAAGCATCCGGGAAGCACCATCACCACACCAAATTCCATCCATCTGATCAACTACCATTGCCATCTAGCCATCAAGTTCATACAACAATAAGTATTTTGTTAACCAGCATTCATCTACTTTTGTTTTAGTAGGCTCTGTTACCTCTATTATTAGTTTCTACTTGCACTCCCATTCTCCCACCATTTACCTTCATGCAAGTTTGATCATTCCTTCACCCACACCATTAAAACGCCCATACCCTACTGATAACTACCCCTGAGTATACCTAATATCTCTGGTGAGACCTTTCCATTGCCCTCTCCATTTCCATTTAGCCTTAGATCTGTCCTCACACCAATATTTTAATAATTTTCCTCTACCCCAACCATACTGATGCTGGTTACCCATGACCATCATCATCGGTCTATCTTGAACCGTCATCGGTTACACTAAACCGACATCGGTCTCTGTGTTTTACCCTCAGACCAAGAACATAGCCTAAAATCCCCACCAAATACCCAAAACAGCCCAAAACCAGACCCTGACCAGTACCAGTACTCTGACAGAGACCTTGCCCTTCAGATTCAATCATAGCTTAGCCTATTGTGAATGAATTTTCTTATTGTAGTCGAATGAGATACCTAAATCATTTTAACTACAGTATGATTTCATTTATTATTAACATTGAATTATTTTAAATAGTGGATTGACAACCATCTAAGGAGTATCACACTTCCTGGATCTAGCATATGCTAGGTAGTCCACTACATATACTGTTTAACTTTCATTTGGTGGTCTTTTTGTTTATCTCAGGTAGTTCCTCCTAGCCAAAAGGAATCTCTCACGATCAGCTATGGATCAAGAAGTCATACGCGTGTAATAACCTTCAACTAGCTTTAACAAGTATTCCTCCTAGCCCATTTACCCTTATCTCTGCTTTCCAATATTCAAAGAAACACTCTATGAATTAGGTGAAATAGAGTGCTACCATAGATCTGTATGAGTTGCCAAAATCAACTACTCGAACACTAACAAACTAACACTGGGCTTCACCAGAATAGCTCGCCCATAAGAGAAATTGTCAACATGCCAAAAAATAAACTGTCAAAAATAAAAATCCAAAATCTCAACAAAAAGAGAGATATAAATGCATACACCCATAGATACAAGAATGCAACACCCAAAATTTGAGGACGTCAGGCTCAACCAAAATTACGTCCACAAGTGATTACAACACCCTCCCAAATTTGACACTTTATAATTGAGTGCATGTAAAAATTACAATGAGTAAAATTACCTTTTAAATTTGAAATATGTGTTTAAAAATTTCACCAATGCGTAGATCTTGAAAAAATACACAATTTCAAAACAACAATCACCTTAATCCGAGCTACAGATCAAAAGTTATGAGCTCTAGAAGGTTTTGCTATTAAAATAATATTTTAATGCTGATTTTTTTAAAAGGTACACATGACACCCAAATGTCCAAAGGGTAAAAGAGTGCATCCACATGATACATGCTTGTGACCAAAGGATAAAAGCTTGCGCCCAAAACCTAAAATGTCCAGAGGGTAAATCATTGCATCCAGAGGGTACATGTCAATATCTAATGGATAAAAGAATGCACTCGAGGGTACAGATCTGCATCTAGTGGATAAAAGATTGCATCCAAAATAGAAATATCCAGAGGGTAAAAGAATGCATCCGAAAGGTACACACTTATATCCAATGGATAAAAGAATGCACTTAGAGGGTACATATCTGCGTCTAGATTTGACTGTCTCAAAACATGGTCGTATTTATAGTCAATTATAGGGTTTTGGAACCTTCCAAATCCAATGACGCACTCTGTTTTGCATAAAAATGCATGTTGCAGAAAAGTGCTAACAAATTCTGAATACATGAAAATAATAAACCCTTGTTTGCAAAGAAAAACTTATAGATGGATGTCTACATCATCTATAGCTCTGATACCATGAAAGGAATGAAAAGAATATTGTTCCAAGCCATGATCTCAGATGATAATAGCACACCACATTATATTTTCCAAACAAAAGAGCTAAAATACCATATATGAAAATCCATCATAATCCATAATGCTCAATACATTACAATACAATGACTTGAATTATTCAATAAGAAAGATGTACATATAGGAGGAGGGAAGTGCAACTACTACCTAAATCAATGGTGAATAAATCCCACTAACTGATACTGGTAGTTAAGTTAACTCCAAAATACTAGTAAGTTAACTCCACATAACTGAGAAGCTAACTCAACATAACTAGTAAGCTAACTCCACACAACTAGTACACCTAAACAAGCTAACCCAACAAGTGTAGGGCTAACACAAGTGTAAGAATTATCCTAATAAATAAATAAAAAGATAAATAATAACCTACACTAACACTTCATACAAGAAAATACTATTTCTTTCTATATTTTTTATATTTTAATATCAAAAATTTAATCCAAATAAGTATCGTTCAAATGAATATCAAATGAGAAACCGTTTTTCTATCAAATATAAACAATTTTTCATACAAAATATATAAAATTGTTCATAATTTAAAGATAATATATAACTAAAATCACCATACTAAAAATAAATATATTGAACCTAGAGATATTCTTTAAAAAAAAGTCAATTCTATAGAAAACATAAATTAAAGTTCACAAAGTGAAAGCATACCATCACCTATAAAATCATGTTACAATCTAATTAGAGATTCTAATGTTTTTTTCCAAAACATCTTTCTAAGGTAACCAAAGGGAATGCTTCCTTATAGACCATGACTTTCTAATTTGATTTTAGTATCAATTTTCATTAAAATTTAATTCAAATCAAAATAAAGATACAAAATCATGTCACAATGTAGCCTAAATTTTACCCACAAAATCCCAAGGTGTGCTGACACATCACTCAACTTGAACTAAGTGCTCACCCAAAGTGCGTAAGGGTACCATGTATCTCTTTTATATCTTTGTTCAAAGAGTTAGCATGATTAAACAAATATTCCAGATCCATAATAGTTAACCAAATATATTGCACTGCATAAACTAGATCTAGATCTTAACCATATGTAAGAACACTTAAACAAGAACCAAGATAAAATTTACCATGTAAGATCCATTCAAAGATGTGTCTACAATCAATATCCAACCACAAAGATCCATTATATTAATTTCTAAAACATAGAAGCTTCATACATACATAGCATAATCACCATAGTCATGTGCGCCCATAAACTCGCAACATAACTCTACCAAAACATATAACTCGTAACTCAAACTCTCTAAACTATGCAAATCAATACATATTTATAAGGGTGGGGAATTGCTTTTCATTTCCCATGCACCTTTCAAAAATAGACTACATGCTAATAATAGTCATGCACCTTTACATAATAAATACAAGAGCATGCAAGCTCACTAATAATAGATTATCTAATAATATAACAACAATATAATCCTATTATTAGCTCCAAAACTCTGCATGGCACTTGATCTTCTACTCATCCAAAATATCCTTTTCGTGCTCCTTAAGTCTTCTAAAAAATGTGCACTCCACTATATGTCTATAATTTGCCTCACTTTGCAAAACAGATAATTCCTAATTCAAACCTTCTTGGGCACGCCTTGTTTTGCTATATTTCCACGCAAATTCCCGCGCCCTATACCTGTGCGCCCAATCCTTCTGCACCTTCATACTTGAGTTGTATTCCATCATCCTAACATTACCCCACACTAATTTCATTGTCGTCCCCGACAATGGGTAATCACAACTTATCTCTCCATGAACAAAGAATAAGGAATGATTAATGAAGAATAAAGGAATTACTACACATAAAGAATGAGAGACTACTCGGCGCTCTGCTCTTCTACAAGTAAGATCAACTCTTGATATTCATTCTTAATTTATGCCTCTAATGCATTCCAATCACTTAGCACATTATTCGTTTTATTTGGAATGTCTACAAGGACTACCTCCATTTCATCAAGTGTCATATTTTCACCTTCATTCTGTAGTATCCTCGAGTACATTGGAAAGACTTGAGACCATTCCATCCATCACATCCATTTTTTTGCACTAACGATTTTCCAATGTCTTTTATTTTCTCCTTATGTGGATCCTGGGTTGTTGCAAGTGCATCGCGCTTCTCTGTAATCAAAGTAAGCCTCTCCATGCACCCAAGTGTCTCATTATTCATTTCCTTGAGGACCTCATTCTATTCTTCAATGGTCCTTGTCTTTATAATTACATTAAGGGCCGCGCACATGTTTAATGCAAAATCCACTTTCTTCAGTTCATCCTTCAAAGTTTGCAGTAAGGCCTCATAACTTGTAATATTCTACGCAATAGTTGTCTTAGCCCTCATTGCTTCCTCTGCAACATCCTTTGGTTTCGGCATACGTACTTTGTGCCTTCATCCATCACCAAATTTACAAGTATGCGTATGTAATGCATTCATCAAGGAAACGTTTTGGCACTTCCTTTTCCAAGTGTGGCCTTACCTTTAAAATCTCATCCCGAATTTCCCCGGCCATACTCATCAGTAGCGTCCACCTTTGCCTCAACTTTTTCCTTCTCTTATGTCGATGTTTTATTTATTTTTATTTGTCCTTCTTATCATCGATCATGGCTCTAATAGTTTCCAATTTATCTATGTTTCTGCGTGTAACTTCTATGATTGTTAGGAATGCATTTGTTTAGTGCTCACATGGTTATTATAATATTATTAGTGAAGTTGTTTATGGGGTTATAACAACCCACATAGATAGGTTGTGGGAGAAATATATGGGATGAATAGTTAGAGCTACCTCCTTATTTATAGGAGAAGCTTAAGCTATAAATATGTAACCATATCATCAAATGAATTCAATAGAGAAGAAATTATTTTTGTGTGTAAATCTGCTCTTACCGCTTGACTTGGTATCAGAGTGAATTTTCGCTAGATGGAAGTTTGAAATAATTGTGGAGGGGTAGTGCTTCGTTTATTTCTCCTGTACATGTAATTCGTTTGGTTTTACCACAACCGAGTCATACCAGGAAGATTTATTTCCTCACATATATATCCATCTTCACAAATCTTCATTGGATTTGACTTATTTGTATCCCATTGAGCTTGTAGATAACATATTAGACTGATGTGTTTTAATCACTCTCAAAGATCTCGAGTTTTAAACATGTGCACTCATTGTTATCTTGGTTGTAGTGACATTCTCCCACTTGCATTTTAATTGGTTGCAACAGAGTTCTTGATAGGATTTCTTCAAAATCCTATGGAGCCTTTTAGAAGTAAGATTATATGCAAATATTTTGAAGGGAATGTAATTATCCATACGCTGTGATATTCTAATATTCAATGCACTGGTCGTGATTCTTGTTCAAACATACTCCCCCGCCATGAATCTATGCATTTAGTTGAATTTATTTGCAAGATAATTTGATTGCGAACTCGTGGATATATGCACAAAAGAGAGTATTGATGGAGTGTAAAATTGGGCATTTAGCCATTTGACCATGCTAGTGCGAGTTTTGATTCTACAATTTTCACGAGGATTTGTCTGCTTTTAAGCACTTCTTAATCTTGTGTAACGTCTCCAAAAAGTGTAGAATATCATCCAAATAAGCTCCAAATGGAAGATCCTTGTGGCTCATTTATGTCTTCCACATCAGCAATTAGCCCATTAGCTAGCCATATGTACTTCATTCATATTGTTACGGTAATGAGTCTAGTCATAACTCAATTTATTGAGTCTTTCGTTTAGTTTTTCAATAGTCTTAATTGTGTTTTAAGAGTCTCTTCTAATTAGTTTGAGTCTCTTCATTTTTAAGGGTGTTTTGTTTAAAATTTAAGTATTGTTATTAAGTCTTAATATTATCATAGTCAAATATCTAATGAGTTTTGTTTATAAGTTATTTTTATTAAACAATAGTGTCCCGTGTTGTGTATGAAGTAAGTTCACTATAAAGTTTGTCAAGTCTAGTCTGTCATTGTATTTTTTTGTAATATTATTGTCATTATTGTCAAAATACATGTTTTTTTTTTTATTGAGGGTAAATTGAGGGTGTTTGAAAGGACCCACATCCTTGTACACTTGAGGATTTTTGAGAGGATCCACAACCTGGTTACAATGAAGGGGACCACTATTAGGAACCCAATTGAAGCAACCATGAAATCAAGTGAAGATGCAGCGACCGTTGACAATGACCGCAGTGAGTGGGATAACTATTAGAATAGCCACCAACATCGGCAGCGAGAGGAGTAGCCACTAGGATCAGCAGCAAGTGGAGCAGCCACAAGTGTCAGCAGCGAGAGGAGCAGCCACGACCGCAGCGAGAGGATCGAAATAGTGAGCGGAGTAGCCACCACAACAGTGAGAGGAGAAGGAGCCACCAGCGTCGACAATGAGAGGAGCAGCCACCAACGTCAGCAGTGAGGAGTAATCACCAGTGTCAGCATGAGCAGAGATGCCACCTCTAGTAGCGAAACCACCTCCAAGGAGGATTGTGCCTCGGGGATTTGAAACCGGGTGGGCAAGCACACAACCATGTGACTTGACCACACCACTCCCACCCCATCGGCAGTCAAAATACATGTTAAAGTGTAAGTATAAAAAATAATTAAACATTTTTTTAAACATCATTTTGTAAGTTATCACATCATAGTCATCATCAAAAGAGTCAAAGTTGTCATTTGTGTTGTTAATATCGTCATTTTAAAAATATTTTTTTGCCTTATGGACATATTTTTGGTGTATCTCGATGTTCGAGTTAAAATTGAGCTTCATGATCAAATCTGGCTAAGCTAGCAACATGATACCGGAGGCAGGAGGCATCAGAGGTTGGAGGTCAATCAATGACCTTTCGTCAATCAAGCAATGACAGGATGCATATCAATGATGGTGGTATTTGTGGTGTGTATGTTTTCTTTCGCTTTATGCAAGGTGTGCTTTCCATTGTGTGTCTATTTACGCTTTCAATAAGTGGAAATTTCACATTGGGGGAACATGACACCAATGTTCCATTTTCAGTTTTCATTTTGTGTGTATTAGCAGTAAAAATTCGGCGAATTTCCTATGTTATTCCCTACAATGAGATATGATGAGGGCTGATAATAGTACTTGGCACATCATGATGTGGTTGTAGGTAAACCACTTGAAAACCTTCATTTTTGGTTTGTGGTACTCTAATTGAAAACCACCATTTTTGGTTCATGGTTAACCATTTGAAAACCATACAATGGGTTTGTGATCATCCTGTAGTAAAAATCACCTAATCATGAAAGCAGGTGCAAGTACAAAGGCAAGTTTTCCCCATGTTTGCACTAAGGGGGAATGTTAGGAATGCATTTGTTTAGTGATCTCGTGGTTATTATAATATTAATGTGAATTTGTTTATGGGGTTATAACAACCCATGTAGATAGGTTGTTGGAGAAATATTCAAGATGAAAAGTTAGAGAGGAAAGCTTAAGCTATAAATATGTAACCATATCACCGTATGAATTCAATACATAAGAAATTATTTTTGTGTGTAAATTTTCTCTTACCCCTTGATAAATACCTTCACCAAAGCATTGCTTACCTATTCATCAGACATGACAATGGGATTAACAGTTACATGGCACAAATGGGGTGCCTTCTTCAATCTGCGAGAGATGCACGACTCCTCACACACCTCAAAATCAGGCTCATCCATGTGATTTTGCATGCTCCATGATAATTTCTTGCATGTGCATGTGGTCGCCATCTCTGTGTCCATGAGATCCCATCCATATAGGTCCTTAGGATCTAAAGTGATTTGGAACCGCGTGCGTATGATTTTTCTTGGGTCATCAATATACCCAATGGATGGAGTCTCATATGTCTCTTCCTCATTTTCCTTTCTAGAGTGCTTACCCTTAGGGATACGTACGCTTTGAATCAAACACCGGTCCTTTATTTGTTTGTGTATTATGGTGTGCACTGAAGGCTCACCCTTATTTGTTTCTAACTCTAATTCCTTCAAATCCTCTTCATCATTTTTCATCTCCTCTTCCCGAGGCTCCTTCGTATCCTCAGTCTATATTGGAGTATTCAAAGTTGCACCGTCCTCAGACTTCTCATCTTCATCATCTTTTTCAGGATCATGTACTTGCACCTTTTCTTCTTTTCTGATCTACCTTCATAGGTGAAGTCCTAGGTGACCTCCGAAGGGGTTTTGAAATTCCCGCACTCTAATTCCTTGTTATTATTATCACTCTTTTAAATTGTGGATCCTCAATAGTTTGATCCACATTTATCTCCATGACGTATATCTTCAATACTTCATCATCTAGCTCCTGCAAAGGAGGGATCACCTCATGCTCTCTTTTCTCACCTACAGTTGGGTGTTTTCTGCCCTATGCTCCAAACCACCACTTTATTCTTGTAGTTCTTCTCCTTCTTCTTCAACAAGGGTTGAGATTTATTTCTCATCTTCCAAAGTTCCAATTGTATGTTTCCCCTTGGGTGGTCCAGGGAGCTTGAACTCATTCTCCACATATCTTCCATTTTCCAATTTGGGCTTGAGTTGGATATATACAAGGGTTCCACTTTTCCCAATGGCCAAACTCATTGCCTTCATGTTAATATCATTAGAAATTAATCTCTCAATATAGGCAAACTTACTTGGATAAACATAAGTCTTCCTTAATGTGTGGTAGTCGCAGTCTACCTTGTGCATTAAAGATTAGTCGGTGTGTGTCGAGAAGCTATGTACAAATGCACAGAAGTAATGCACACTAAAGGTATAAGGGAGCTTACACCATGGGATCCACTTCCCATCCTTCATCCCAAAGTGCACAATAAAAAAGTGCTGGTATACTACAAACTGTACATGTTTATCTAATACCGAAGGAAGCTCCTTGGGTATTCTCCATTCTTCCTCAAATGCGGCATGGAGGTGCTCATACCACAATTCTACCCTTTATTTAAAGGGGCCACTCATGGTCCCATCACAAGTATACTTCTCAAATCTCTCTACAAGATATTTATTCTCCTCAAGATATTCCCATATTTTTTCCTTAGGCCCATCGGGCACTCCAATTTCTAAAAAAACAAGGGATAACAAGATTACACCAAAACTTATCTTATCACCTTCGTGTGCTTCCTCAATGATGGTTTCAACAATGAAACCCACCAAGTTGTAAACTACACCTTTAGTCATTTTATTTGCTATGTGTAGCCACAATGTATTTACTTGCAACCACCATTCCTGGTTATTTAACTTTGTGAGAAGGTGCGTTGCTTCCCGGACCACTTTGGGTACTTTTACAGTTTGTCAATATCCATTCCGTGCCCTCCCTTGAGGTAACCTAGTGCCTTCCTTATCACCATTATACCTTCTTTTTCTGACAAGTCGCTACTTACTTCAGTGCCTAAACTCCTAAGTCCTATCAAACTCCCAATCAAGGGTGCAATGAGCCTCATCCGTCGCCCAAAAATATAAAAGTCCTCATGGACTCTGCTCATCAACCACTGGTATAATTTTTCTGGTTTTCCAAAATAGGGAGTTCATACAACTGTAAAACTCCCACCTTTTCCAACAACTTCTTTCTGCATCATCATACATGACCATGTCATCCGTTGTTCTCTTGTTTGTCTTCACCACCAACAACTTATCTAGTTCATCCTTATTATCCTTTGTCCTATGATTGTAATCACTCACTTTACATCGAAAACGTGTGAGTCCTAATCATGACCCATATAAACCCCTTTAGGGTATTGCATATTTGAGAAAAAACTTCCGGGGTGTCCTCCACTTTAACCTCAACTTCCTTATGATTTTTCCCCCTTGTAGCCGTTCCTCGGTGCTCTTTTAGGTGCCATATTAACTATAAAGGTGTGTTCTTTTAACTGATTCAAGCTTTGTAACTCAACTCTGCGTTCCCTAGCTTGCAACCACATGCCATATCTCAAATCCAAACCCTAACTGTTAATTTTCTTCCTCACATGCCTCTAATTTTCTCAAACACTTCTCCAAATGGGGCGAATCACCTGGTGCGTAAATTTGACAAATTCAACTGGTTCGTAGCTCTCCGCACTTCACAACTCATTCTCTAGCTCACTCATCAACAACTCACTTGAATGATCTTGATTGCAAAAGTGAAAATGATTTCACAACACCACCTTATATATATTTTCAAAAAATTCCGCATTTATTGCTCACCAACTACCACCATACTTTGCATTAACTTGACGTTTCTTCAATTTTCTGCACTAATTTTTCCATGCCATAGTAATACCCTTCTGGCGTGCCTACTAATTCTCAGCCACATAACTCCTTTTGTGCACCTTCATGCAATGGAGTACTTCACCATTTTTCCTTTCACTATGTAGTTTCCACAAACTGACAAATTACCTCATGTTACACTCATGCATGTCGTCCTTCCATACATGGTTTTCAATCATGAGAAATCTTTCTCTATCTGCACCTTTACTTCAAGCACCTACACAAAATATATTTATGCATATCCATCTTTAAATAACATTCAAACTTGGTCCATGTACCCTGTATATACTCCACCCCACACTAAGGGTATGTGCAGTCCTCTGCGCATGAAAAACACTTAGATAATAATTAGATTCTAGCACGCAAGTGTGCTTATTACACAAAACACTGAACTAAATTGACAAAGCATAACAACAATGAAGGAAACACATATAAAGGGAATGCATTAAGGAAATATAATCTAAGTGGCAATACTACCTTATTACAAACACCAAGAAGACTTATTTATAGTAGGGCTTCACCTACTCCCATTGAAGTAACCGGGAAACCATGTTCCATCCAACGCTTCTAACTGACAAGTGCCTAGAATCAAGTATATAAGTTATAACATACGGTCCCAACCAATGCACCTTAAGCTTTCCAGGGTGGTGCAAAAATTGAGTCATAAAGAAGAACCATTTTTCCAACTTCAAGCTTCTTATCCTTAATATGTCTATCATGTCATGCCTTCGCCTGGCCTTTTCTTACTTCTGACTCCATCATGCTATAGTGCACCTTTCATCCAATTGCATTAGTTTTTCAATACAATCTTCAAGTGATTTCTCATCCACAAAACCTCTTACACGTGCAATACATAGATATGGTAACATGAATTCCACTGGTAGAATAGCATTTCTTGCGCAAGCACCAAATGAAATGGTGTGGCCTTATTCAACTTCTTGTAGGTTGTCCTATATGACCAAAGTACAATAAAGGCTTTATCATCCCAAGATTTTTCCTTCCACCATCACAAATTTTAGTCAAGGTATGATTCAATATCTTGTTGAAGGTGTCAATAGTTCCATTTTCCCGAGGGTGATAGGGTGTTGTTTTATGGTGTGCAGCCATAAATTTTGTGAGCAATATTCGATGGTCTCATTAAGGAAATGATTACCCCTATCACTCATCAAACTTAAAGGGCATCCAAACATGCGATAACATTTTCCCACATAAACGTTGTTGTTATAGCTGCCGTGTAATCCTTTGTGGGTGCCACTTCGTCCCACCTTGTAAGATAATTTTTACAAGTTATAATATAGTGTGATCTAGTCTAGTGCACTATTGAGGAAATAGGACCCACGAATTCAATTTACCATTTTTCAAATGGTGTTGCACTAGCACTCGGCCTTAAAGGCATTTCATCTCTATGCCCAGGCTTTCCAAGGCACCGACAATGGTCATAGGCCTTAAAATATTCTTTACAATCCTTATACAATGTTTCCCACTAAAGGCTTGCCAATAAAATCTTGCACTGACTGACACATATCGACATAATGTCCACCTACCCCTAAGAGATTATTCCATAATGGCATCACACTCATGCTCAAATACACAACATTGCAAAACTTCATCCTGACCTAGTTTGTGTAATTCCCCACCGATCAAGGCATGTAAGGCTTGACACGAATGACAAGTTGGTTCTTCTCCAAAGTCTTCATCCCTTTAGATGCCACACCGCTTCTAAAAAAGACATCAATATCCTCTAATTCGGAGGGCATGTGATTCAATATGAACAATTGTGGATCTGACATTATTTCTTCGATTCTCTACGTGTCCTCACTGTATTAATCCTTGAAAAATGATCTGGTCCGAACTACTCTTTCTGGGTTCACCACAATCTGTAAAGTCAAATTATTGAAATAAAAATATCCAACGAAATATGTGCCCCTATAAAATGGGCTTGTTCACCAATTACATCAATGCAATGTGATCTATATAGAAAATGAAAGGTGTTGCCGGTAAGTATTGCTGAAATTTATGCAGTGCGTAGATCATGAAAAAGGCCTCACGCTCTGTAGTAGTGTAATTCTATTTTGTTGGAGTTAACTTCCTGCTTGAAAAGAAAATATGATGATCAACAATCCCTTCTCTAGGCTGGGATAATACCATGCCAATGGCCATGCTAGATGTGTCCACATGCACATGAAAAGGATTAGTCCATGAAGGAAAGTGCAAAGTAGGCGTTGGAGTAAGACTTTCCTTCAAAGTCTAAAATGCACGTTGTTGCGCCTCACCCCGATGGAACTTACATTTACCCTTCAAAAATTCCTCTAAGGGAGCAACGATATTAGCATAAACTTTGATGAAATTCCTGTAATATCTTGTGTTCCCCAAGAATCCACGAACCTCACTCTGGCTAGTAGGTTCTTTTAAGCCCAAAATAACAACAATCTTAGTAGGATCCACTAAAAACCTTCCTTACAAATGATGTGTCCCAACAAATTCCCAAATAGTGTAGTATAAATGCACTTATTGATGTTCAAAGAGATGCTCAACTATCAGAATTTATCAAACATAAGCCTTAAATTATCACGGTGGTCCTTTACGAGCCCATAAAATGTCCAATCATCCAGATAAACCTACAAGAACTTATGAATGATGTCCTTGAATTTCTACACAACAATACTCAAAAATACTATAGGTGTATTCTTTAATCCAAAGGGCATAACTATATATGCAAAAATTCCCCATTCAGTGGTGAAATTTGTTTTATCTTGATCCTCTTTAGCTATCCTCACCTGATGATATCCATAAAATCCATCAGTGAAGGAGTAGATCTTGTGCCCTGTAACGCCTTCTAAGATTTATTCAGTAAATGGTGTGGGAAAGGGATCAATTACACATGCAACATTTAAATCCCTGTAATCCACATAAATTCTGATTCTCGTGATCTTTATTTATACTTGATAACCATATGGCTAACCCATTTTGACTCTTCAATGGGTTCAATGATTCCAAAATTCAACATCTTGTCAATTTCTTCTTTCACCTTAACACGTAGGTTAGGATTCATCCTATAAGGCCTCTTCCTAACTAGGTGCACACCTTATTTTAGCTTGATCTTCATTTCATCAAAATATTCATGTACCCTTTGCAATTCATGATAGCCTCTAGGAAATGCAGGTCATGGAATTCATGTAGAACTCAATTATCTTAGTAACTACATAGTCGGACCAATAATATTCAATGATGGCCTCTTTAGGTTCAACATCCATTCCAATGTTGACCTTCTTAGTTTTTATAGACTGATGCTAGGGGTACACCTTCTCATCTACACTATCTAAGACCTCACGTGTACCATCTATGTGCTCAACATACTGATTCTCCACCTCTTCATCATCAATGACATATACCATCTTTACCTTTTATTTGACTAGGTAGGCGCACCCAAACTATTCTCGCATCGGTTTCTTCTTCTTCAAAGCATGCCTCTAGGTATGACTCACCTAGTAATTCTTGAATAAGTTCCTTAGCCTTTGCACTATCTCCCATAGTCAAGTGCTTCATAACTTGTAACGCCTCATTCACCGGAGGTTTAGTGGAAAATTAGTCAAAGGTATAAATCATACTTGCAGTCAATTCTTTCCAATTTCTAGTCTCTCTATTCAACTCTGCATAGACATACCATGCACGCGTGCAACCTTGTAAGGTGTAGTAGAGATTGTGCACCCACAACAAAGGTGGTAAAGCTTCTTGCCCTCTCGTATAGAGTCTCTCACACTATTGAATGTGGTGTTGAATAGGATCCTTACCATGAAATTCACATATCTGAGTAGGCACATTTCTCCTGAGAAATCTAGCAGAGAAGGAAATTCTCACTTCTCGCCATTCCAAAAGATTATCCCTATGAACCATCCACTAGTATGTTGTTGTCCCACACAGAGTATAGACTATCATATTCCTTCTTTCCACTTGATATATCCATTGAACTTCCATAACATGCATGCATAATTCAGGATTTCCTTTACCAGTGTACCTTAGTACCTAGTTACTACCCAAACACCTAACACAACGTGGCCTACTTATGTGTGTAACTAACCGCACTTCTCACTTCAATCTTAACAATTTCATAAGCTCCATGTGCCTAGTTATCACATGCAACACTATAGTATCACTTATGGACTGTGCATCATCCCACTGGAGAACTCCTTCCTTTGATGGATCAAGCACTTCCAGATCTCTAATGGTACGCACATAAATTCTGTTCAAATCCTCTTCACTGAAGGGCTCTACATAAGGTGCAACTTTCCCATCTGCCAAGGGAATGATGAAACACTCTTTCTTGTTTTCAAAACTTATATATCCCTTTTTGAAACATCGGTTAGCATTGTTTTCATAACACCAAGGGCACCCAAGTAGTGCTTTGGAAAGTCATCGCTATGTAAGCACCAAGACCTCAAAGTCCCCAGTAAACTTGGCCCCTTGTATAGTAATCGTAGCATCTTTTAAAACCCCAATAGGCATGGATTTAGTCATATTTTCCATAAAAACACATTTGAAGATGGCTGCAATGGTGGTCTGCCCATATGAATCCATGCATCCAAAGTGAGTACATTCACTTCGCACCCATGTCAATCAAAATATTACTTAAAAGCTAGCCATCAACAACAACATTTAGAGTGATCTCTTTGTCATAATCCAAACTATAAGGAGGAAGGTTAGCATGCAAAATCTATCTTTCACGCTCAATTCCAACATGTAGGGTGTTTCCCTTCAACCATTTACCCAATAAAGGAATAATGTTCTCTCCTCATAGTATCTTGAAAACTTCCTTTAAATCATCAACATCCATTTGATGGAGCTTATCGATTTCTTCTTCTCTAACTTCCGCGATTGTTCTTTCAAACATTATATCTCACCCTACAAATTCCTAATCACCTCCATGGTTTCTTGATAAACCTCCTTCTGATGCGTAGGGTCTAGATACTTTACATGTAATACCTCCTCCTTTGTGATAACATGCTTATGCTTTGGAACTTCCTTGGTGCACAAAACCTCAACGCATGTATTGATCTTCACAGGTACCAATTCAAGATCAAGGGCTAACTTTGGCATCTGCTAGTCTTCCACAGTGTGTTGTACTCTAACAATCCCCGTGCCCTTGTCCTACTTATGCTTCTTACTCAAGTGTTCATACAAGTTCGGGCATTCTTCATAGTTGTGATTCTTCTACAGAAAGAATAGATAATGTTCTAGGGGCATTCACACCTGTAATGATCAGGGGATCCACATGTATAATGTGTTCCATGAGGAAAATCACTTCTTCCACTGTCACGACCTCGACCTCTAAATCCTCTACATTATTGTTGACCTCTACCACGACCTCCATCGAGTTCCCTTCATTGTGATCATGATCATGATGCTCACCTTTTTCCTTTGAATTATTTACAACATTGGTATGACATACACCAGTATCAATGACATCATGAATCTGATCAATCAACCTACAATTTTTAGTATCATGAGTGGTAGACCTGCAAATCTTGCAATAACAAGATACATTCTTCCTTATTGCGTGTTTACAGTAAAGGGAACCTACTTGAATAATGATCCAAGTGGAAAATCTCATAGTCCAGCAACATGGTGCGCATCGATTTACGAGAAAAACTATCTTTAGTATGTGCTTATACTTCATAATTTGTGCACCAAATTCTAATGCTTATCTCATGCATTGAAATAGATGACAATTTCTCTAACTGTTTTGTCATCGCTGCAATCTGAGCTTCCAAAAATGGGCTCATTTTTGTGTCTACACTCCCAACTGCCTCGATGTTCAGAGTTGATTCAAGTGCCTCGAGACGGATCTATATAAGTCTTGTGAGAGAGTGTCCGAAAGGTGTGATCAGTCCTCCAATAAACCATTGAGCATGTTGACTCGGATGTATATCATAATATAACTTAAACAAAAGGGTTTTGAAACATGTATCATACTCCTAAACACTCTCAGTTGTACCCTACTTGATTTCCTTCAGTATGTTGATGCTCTTATACTCAAATTTAGGTATATAAAACTCTTTCAAGAAAGCATCCCACAACATAGTATAATTTACACAAGTCTGGTTAGGGTCAATTTTTTTGTACCAACTATGCACGCCCCCTACAATGTATGTAGTTGCAACTGACTTTCCTTACACTCGGAGATGTAATCCCTTCACGTGCCATAGTATCTCACACATATGCATGTTCTCAGCTGCATTTTCTATCCCTTTTTATTTTGGAAGATGAGGAAACATCTCCATATAAATATTCTAGGGCTCAAAAGCGGATCGTGCCCACCGTAACCCAAACATGTATTTACTCCTATGTTTCCTCCTCCCCCGAAACCACCGAGATCCACTAGAACCTAAGCCCCTTGATCCTCCTGATCCCCCTCCTAAAGTGGGTAATGGACTAGAGGATGTACAACCTTGAGCTCCAACGGTTGTGCTAAACTAGATTCCTGACAGTCTACGAAGTTGTGCTACTTCTAGATGTTATGCCAATGTTTTGTGCTTTGATGAAGCGCTAGAAAATTTACCTCCAACTGGACCTCAAAATAATATAGATGAAAATTGTGCTACCATAGATGAATAATCTACCTGATTAACTCCTGAACTTGACTTTAAATAAACTCTATCTCACTACTTTCTTGCGCCAACACTAGCTTGCTTACTGCTAATTGTTGTAGAAACTAGAAAACCAAGAGCAAGGGATAGGTCACTGTGGAGGGATCAAATGCATGCCCATGGTCCATATAGATTCCACCATGCTCTCATTTTAGTTTTAACAGGGTTCTCTGCCATGATTTCCAAAATGGGGAGTTACAAATGCTCGCTCCATGTCCTCTCGCATGAGCTCCAAATCCTTCATGATCCATCTCTCTCTACAACTCCATCCATTCCACAACTTAACGATACTCCTCCAAATCCATTTCGTGTGCCTCACTAAACATAAGTCACTTTTCTTCTCTTTGTCTTTCTTCCACTAGGTACACCATATTTCACCACACCTGCTCTTGACCTTGCGCGTGGTGGAGTTTAGCTAGCCATAGGTTTATCTTCCAAAGCTAGGTTCACAATCAAGATATTAATTTCTACAGAATACCATACAAATAATATCCTATGGGTTTACGCATGAACTGGAACTCAAGTAACCTCTGACAAGAGTAAATAGAAAACGCATCCTCCAAAATATAGCTATTCAAAAACCTCAGTAACCAATGATCCGCAATGCATGTCTACATCGGATCTGCATTATACAAGGCTTGGAATTCTTCATGTGTCAAAAAAAAAGTGTGAAACCTCCAATTTCTCTTCGATGCGTGCGCAACCAACCACTTGTAAAAATCCATAGGAAAGATGGCAAAGAACATGTCATACAAATCATGATATAGATCTTGTTAAACCCACGTACGTGCATTATATTTGCAAACATACTATACTTCCAAATCATCTAATCACTCTTCAATACTGGCTAAGGTCAACCAACATGTCTTCATCATGCAACATCCTGAAAAACAATTAAAAATGAGGTCCCAACAATGGAACCAAAATGTAGCCTAGATTTTACCCACAAAAGCCCAAGGTGCACTAGCACATCACTCAGCCTAAACTGAGTGCTCACCCAAAGCGCACAAGGGTACCAGGTCCCTCTTTTATGTCATCTTGTTTAAGGAGTTAACATGATTAAACAAATATTCTAGATCCATAATAGTTAACCAAATATATTGCAGTGCATAAACTAGATCTAGATCTTAACCATATGTAAGAACAATTAAACAAGAACCAAGATAAACTTTACCATGCAAGATCCATTCACAGATGTGTCTACAATCAATATCCAGCCACAAATATCCATTATATTAATTTTTGTAAAACAAAGAAGCTTCATACATACATAACATAATCACCATAGTCATATGCACCCATAAACTGGCAAAGTATAACTCTACCAAAACATAGAACTCATAACTTAGAACTCTCTAAACCATGCAAATAAATACATATTTATAGGGGTGGGGAATTTCCCTTCACCACCCATGCACCTTTAAAAATATACTACATGCTAATAATAGCCATGTGCCTTTACATAATAAATATGAGAGCATGCAAGCTCACTAATAATAGATTATCTAATAATATAACAACAATATAATCCTATTATTAGCTCCAAAACTCGCATGGCACTTGATCTTCTACTCGTCCAAAATAGCCTTTTCATGCTCCTTAAGTCTTATAAAAAATGTGCACTAGTACTCCATGTCTACAATTAGCCTCACTCTGTACTGAATGACTAAGTCCAGATTCAAACCTTCATGGCCACCCTCCTGTTTCACTATATTTCTGCGCGTATTCCCACGCCCTATACTCACGCACCCAATCCTTTTGCACCTTCATACCTAAGATTTATTCCATCATCCCAACACACAATTTATCACAACCAAATTAATAATTTTAAAGTCTTTTTAAAAGATGGAATTCCATTGAGGGCATTTCCTCTTTTCAATATAGTTATTGTGAAGTCCTTTCTAAAATACTAGAATAAATATAACATGAAAAATCACATTATTTAACATAATTTTTAATATGTTTTATAATAATTTGATTTATTATTCACAAAAAATATAAAATAGTTTTCATAACTTATATTTATTACAAACAAATAATATTAAAAATGATTTTTTCTCCTAATAATAAAATATACATCTAATTTTCAAAATTATTATATATAATTTTTTTTTGAAAATTCCTTAAAAATTATTATTTTTAATAAGTCAAACAAAAGGGAATCAAGCCCAACTATATCAATAATAACGATAAGAGTATTGAAAAAAAACTTGAAAAATAGGTACAAGTAGCAAGTTAAGGAAACTCATATTGGTGTTGCATATAAAAACAACCTAATTCATTATATCTATACTAAAATAGGAGACCAGAGAATTAGTTGTTGTCCTTCGAAGATATAGAGAATTTAAGCATGGGCTCCACTAGGTTATGAGCATCTTCTTCAATGACCAAGGCCACCAGTCTCACCCACTTTGAATTTTCAATTTTTTCAATATGAATACCCAACACCGAACATGTAATGTATTTCTTTCCTTGTGTGACACTCTCCAACACAATATCCTTCATGAGTGACCAAATATGCTCTAGACTTATCCCAATGTCAAGACCCAACTGGTCCACATCCTTGTGAAAGAAAAAAATGAATTGCTGGCCCTAAGTAGGACGGTTTGAACCCCATATGTGTAACTTCTAGAATATCCAATCTGCGATAGACTCATTCCAAAGATCCCCCATGACTTTTGCAACTTCCTCCACAACTACATTATCACTCAATCTAGCAAAAAGATGATCCCTTAGAAAATTAGTGGACATCCAACGAAGAAGCCTTGGGTCCTTCACACCTTCTATCAACATACTTTTCCAGAATTCCAAGGCCTCTTTGTCCTAATTTTCCCCCTTATCAAGAATATGACCAACGTTTAACAACCGCCTCAGCTAATAATGAATACTTGTGCATCAAGTTGTTTCTCATATTGTGTAAAGTGTTCATGGCCATGTCCAACCCGAGGTTACCTCTCTGTGCTTGGGCAGGTCGACAATACCTTTTCCTTTCTCCATATTCCTAACAAACTAGATCTCAAAATTGCAGAGCAAAGAAAATATGGCCAAACACTACTAATGCTAGGATTATAAAACCCTTCGCACGCGACCATCCACATGCCAAATCGTGTGAAGTGATGCCTATTAATGCCCATAGGAGGTGGGAAGATCATCACAAAATATGGCACTTAAAAGGAATGACAATTGTGTTGTCCTTCTACCGCCACCTTACTATTAATATAATTACCATCCTTTTCAATTAATCCCCCAAAACAACTTTCAACTCATTAGGTTGGAGGAGTATAAAATTTTGGGTTCCTTGCTTAGTGTTAAGTTCCACTCCAATATTAGTGAGTTTATTGGCCACTTTGTTAGCGCTTCTGAAGGTGTGAGCAATTGAGAATGTCCCAATGAGAGTTTGACAATCATCAACAATATCTATCAGCTACCAATGTTTAATTTGACCTTTTCTTATTGCATTGATGATAATATGAGAATCACCCTTGATGTTTAATTTATCCCAACCTTTTTGCTTAGCTAATTGCAATCCTCACCAAAGAGATTTGGCTTCAACAAAGTTGTTGGAGCACTTTCCAAGAGCTTCAACAAAGCCCAAAATGGGTTGACCCATAGAGTTCCTAAAAACACCACTAGCACTCCGCCCACCTGTGGTTATTTCTAGCTACACCATCAAAGTTTAGCTTGAGAAAATCATCATTAGGAGCCTTCCAAATTTGTTCTCTAATTGCTTTAATTTTAATGCTTACCCCTAACCAGGGATAAACTTCATTAAAAATTATTTATTTATATAAAAATAAATAATAATAAATAAATTTTATAATATAATATTTAGTAAATTACTTTTTATATAAAATAAGTTGTTATAAATTCTAATTACTTTTATACAAATATTTATTGAGATATAAAATATTCAAGATACATTCAAAGGAATATTCAAACATACTATTTTCTTATTATAAAACTCTCATACAACTTAAAGCACATTTTACTACATAATGCAAAACTACAACTAACTAAAATTAAACATTTGAGATTCTACTTTCCCTTCAATTTTATAAAATATTTTTTGTACATTTATTTTTTTCTAAGTAATTAATATCTAAATATAAGATGTTTTAAAGGTATAATTATTATTGTTAGAGAATACGTGTATTAAGTTCAATTTTTTTATTATCGAAGACAAGGTTCACTATTATAAACACTTTTTTCATATAGAATAAGTAATTCCTTTAGTGCTAGTATATTTACATGTTTACATCGATCAATAATTCAATTGAGGATCTCTTCCTAGCGTGAGATTATTGTGTTATTCAACTTTCAACATTTTTACATTGTGTTATGTGCAATTTTGACACTTTCTACTTTACATTGCCTTTCTGAACTCTATGTTATACTTGTCGACTTCTTGTTCGACCATGTTTAATTCCATTTCACCTTCTCTCTCTCTCTCTCTCTCTCTCCTATTCATTTTTAAAACTTATCTTTCTCCATATAATGGGCCCTTGAAAACATCACCGATTAACTCAAGATACCTTCATGATTACACCTAAATTAATATTAATTACATTAAATTATTTTATTTTGATTAGAATTGAAATCCTAGAAAGTAATGCGTAATCGATAAATAAATAAATAATCTAACCATTTAGATTTGACAAGAATTATATAAAACAATATTAAGAATTTGCATTCAATTAGGGCACATGCTACATTTAGTAAAGTTTAAGAAGATGAGTGCATATCTAAAATAGAGTTTCACAGGCATATATAGATTTGAAACTAGGTCAAACATATTGTGAGAGGGGTGAAGGTTCTTCACCTCTAAAATAGAGTGTTAAAACCCTCCTGTGCACTAACATCAAGTTTGAACACCGTGGTAAAATTCTAGTGTCAAGTTACATGTTAGTGTCCGGGGCTTCTCTACACTTTTGCATCAATCTTATTCACTTCATATTTGATCAGTAATGGCTTCTTGTACACTTATTATTATTCCATAATACTCATGCCTTCTCCTACAATGATCAAACCATACTTTTTGGTACCAAAATCAAATATACATTAATAAAAAAATGTGTGGTTGATTTGGATTACCCTTGACTTCTAACCTAATTATTTATGTTGACCAAATGTTTCACTCCATTTCCTAAATTGTGGGCTTAAACTCCGGTAGATCTCCCACCTCATTCAAGAGGAAATGCATGTTTAGAGTGTTCTTATCCTATGTTTCCCCTTGTTACTCAACACTAATAATGGACAATTAGGTAGACTTCATATGTTCCCTTTGTGAGTGTTGAATAGAGTGCTAAAATATAGTTCTAGAATAGAGCACTTTTAGATTGATATTTGCAAGAGATTAAAACTATCTTGAAGTTCCCTTTGGAGTTTAGAAACTTAATAGTGCTTGATTTTTCGTCGAGATGATTTTGAATTGAATTGGTCTACGTTTAACTTGGTTTAGAGTTCTTCAAACGTGTATAGAAGTTGTTCCTAATGTCTTTCCTTGACTTAGAAAATATTTTCTTAATACTTGATAAGTATTTGTTTGAGGATCTCTTGAGAAAATTATGCAAATAAATGAATGTGTCTAAGATTTTTTAATTTACCATTCAAGATATGGGATGTGATTCTACAATAAGGCTGATTAGGAAGTGGAAATAAGTTAAACATAAGACAATTTGACCATTAGCCAATTACAAACACAACTATCAAATATGGACATAATTTTATGAAAATATTTCCCAATCCAGATGATATTTTTAGGTAAGTCATGTTGTAAGAAGAAATATGGAGAAATATAATATGAGACATAAGATCTTTATGAGCGATGAGACTAGTCTTGTAGATGATTGAGCAACAACGTAGGAAATAAGGAAGTATTTTTAATTCTTAGGAGAGAGTGGAATTATATATATATTTGTGCATGATAGCCATGATTAATGAATATAAGCCAAATTAATACCACCAAGTACCTAGTTAAATAATTTAGGTGACTACTTACCCCCTTAAGATAATAGATGAAATTTGTTAAATTTGAAGAATAATGTACTAGAGTGTGTAAACACCTTTGTACTTTCTTAATTTCTTGATTGTTTGAATGGTTGAAAGCTACCCCAAAATTGAAACCTACAAGGTAAGAGAGTTTTCAATGTCTATATAATGAAAACTAGATCTTTTACTCTAATATATTAAAATTGACAAAAGAGAAAAGAGAAAGGAAAGAGTAAAAATTATTTTTAGGACCAATTATATCATGCAAGTGTAGAAAAACCATGCCCCCTTGTCAAGGCATGATGGGATAGTGGTTATAGCATCAGCCCTAAAAAATTTGGGGTGATCAAATTTCCAATCGAATAAGGTTGGGATTGTAGTATGTCCAACAAAAATACCAAGAGAGTTAGGGGATGCAAAACCCTAAACATGTACAACTAGAAGATCAATAATAAAAATAAATTAAGAGTCTTGTGGATAAGTAAGTCCAACACTTGAAGAAAGGAAGAACCACGTGGGCCCAAAAATTATAGTTCCATGTAAGACACCAAGTGTCATTAAACCCCGTCATGCCTTTTCAAGAACCTAATTACCAAATTTAGGTATCTAAATTCCCCACCCTTTAAGCTAATAAATGAAATTTGACTATTTAAAAGGAAAAAAATACCAAAGTATATAAACACACTCTGCATTTTATCAAACTCTTAATTATTGAATTGTTTGAATGGACAAAAAATCTATGAAGAGAGAATATACAATATACGATTGTAGTTAATGTCCATATAATGAAAATCTGAAACTTTAACTCTGAATATTTTGAAATTCAATATGTAAAATATAAAACAAAAGGAAGGCATATAAAATATGTACAGAGCAAAACTTCCCTACATATGCAAAAGACTATGCCCCCTTGTCAAGGAATGAGGAGACATATATTGTAGTAGAATCCATGGAAAATTGAGGGTGAACAAATATCCAATTAGAATAAGATTAGGGGAATAATTTACCTAGCCATAAATACTAACAGAGCTGGGGGAAATATAAACCCAAACACATATAGCTAGAAGAGTAATAATAAAAGTAAACTAGGAGTCTTGAGGCATAGTAAGTCCAAAACTAGGAGTCTTGATGCATAGTAAGTCCAAAACTTGAAGAAATATATAACCACACGTGCCCAATAATTGTAATGTCATAATATTTCAGTGCCATTAAACTAAAACATGCATTTACTAAATCAAACCAATAATATGAAGATTTATATTTATAATTCTTGAACATCATGAACTTCTTGAAATAGAAATAACATCTAAATTGATAAACGTGTAACTTATACTTACGCCACAAAGAATCATGCCACCGCATTTTTCATTAAGCACATGAAATATTTAAATATGAAAAATTACGTCACTTATATTTGCAATGAAATGCAATAAATTTAAATTATAACTAGTATTATGTAAGTGATTTAATGTCTAAACTATTGTATAATATGAAAATTTATTAGAAATTATATTTTGGACTATTGGAATTAAGTTAGATAGAATTTTCAATGTTTAGGACACTAACATATGATGGCTATGTTTAAATGCATGTTATTCTCCCTGTATAAACACTATAATTATTCCTATTTTTAACCCTATATTTTGTCTTGTAATATGTTATTATGTATACTTTGTAATTCTATATATATTCTTGATTTGTATTAATACTTATGTGATAACCTCACCGAATTCCCCTATTATTAGGTGAGGGAGATAGCTTGTAGATCATTAGATTCAAAATAATTGAATTTTTTCATGTCAAATACAATAAATAGTCATCATTAGAACATATATATGAGGTGGTTATAAATGGTCATATTTGTAGAACCGACCCTAATAGAGAGTGAATGATATAGAATTATCCCTAAATAAACAAGCGGGTTGTTATGATTCTTATGTTGGAAATATTGTCATTGATGTTAAAGGAATACTGATAAACATCTCTTATGTTAGAAATATTGTCACTAATTCTTATATATGTGTGCCCCTTATGAAAAATATGATTTAATTTGAATTATGCATATCACGCACCAAATAAAACTATTTCATAGTGTTTCACGAGTTTTTGTAGTGTTCTATGGGTTTTGTAATGTTCTGCAGGTTTCGTAGTGTTCCACAGAGTTTTTAAAGTGTTTTGCAAGTTCTTTAATGTTCCGTGAGTGACCGTGGTGCTCCATGGGTGTTTGTGATGTATTGTGGGTTGTAGTAGTGCCTCACATAATGAAGGAAAATATTGAAGTACTCTTTAAGTCTGAAATAATAGCACTCATCAAAGGATATATACCGCGTAATGAAGATAAAGCCACATAAGTCGAAAGTGTTGTGATACAAAGGAGGATAGCCGTGTAATGAAGATAAAACGTAGAATGTCAATAATTTTCCATGATGGTCAATAAAAGATGCGGGACAAAAAAATAGGGAAGTTTGTAAGAGTCATGAAAATATTCAAATGTTCAAAGATGTTTTTACAAATACCGACTCGATAAAAATATTTAAAATAATGTCGACTCATTGAAAAGTCACATTTGTTCATGAAATGAACATGGTATATAAATGAATTCAATTGTGAATTCAGTGAGTGTACTCATGGTATTATGATGCTATTTTTAAAATAAAAGGAAGAGAGCGGTAAGAGAGGATCATTTAATGAAGATATGTCAAGAGGATTTGTGAAGAAAGAGGAAGAGAAAACTTAAGAAAATTTGAATATCAAGTTATTGAAGAAGAATAAAGAGAGAGAAGTGCATAAGCAAAGGGTAAAGTGTAGGTGTACAGAAATATCTAGAATAAGTGAAGAATAAGTTATATGCCATCATGAAGTTGAATAAGTAACCGGTGATTTGGTGCTCACGAATCAAGATGAGTCGGTGCTTGACATTGGGGATTAGTGTCTCTAATGAGTTGGTGCTCATGAATCAAGCTGAATTGGTGCTCGAATTGGGGATTGGTATATCCAAAGTGAGTTGGTACTGTAAATCAAGATTAGTTGGTGCTCAAAATTAGGGATTGGTGTCTCTAGTAAGTTGGTACTCACAAATAGTTGAGTTGGTGCTCGACATTGAGGATTGGTGTCTCCAGTAGGTTGGTTATTACAAAGATTTGTAAAATAATTAATTTTGTGGTTAAATTTTGAAAATAGCTCTAAGCAATCTTTTCTCTGTGGTTTTTCTCCCGAAAGGGTTTCCACATAAATACTATGTTGTGCAACTATTATATCTTGTGTAATTCCTAATGATTGTGAATATTAAAGTTTAAATTATAAAAATTAGATAATAATGATTCACCCCCTCTTGATACAAGTGTGTTTTTCGTGATTCACCCCCTCTTAATACTATGTTGTGAAACTATTATATCTTGTGTAATTCCTAATGATTGTGAATATTAAAGTTTAAATTATAAAAATTAGATAATAATGATTCACCCTCTTAATACAAGTGTGTTTCCTGAATAGTCTAACCACTAGAAGGTAGACATCATAAACACACATGGCGAGCTTAGAAGTTTTTCCACAAACAAGGCTTTATTGTTTGATGGAAATAATTATTCCTTTTGGAGTATAAGGATGCATACCTATCTAATGGATCTTGGTTTTGATATATGACAATTTTTTTAATGGTTATATAGTTCCAACTCCTCCAATAAATTAAGGAGGAAACAAAACAAGTGAGAGAAATGCAAAGGCTATGAATGCAATCTTGAGTGGATTGTGTGAATTTTTCAAAGTAATGCATTGTAGTTCAATGAAGGAAATTTGGTATAAGATCAATTTTTTTAAGGAGATGAAAAAGTGAAGAAAGAAAATCTCCAAACACATAGAGGTAAATTTGAGAGTTTAAATATGATGGAGGATGAAAACATTGCATCCTACCTTCTTTGCGTGGATGCAGTTGTTAATATTATTAGAGGAATTGGTGAAGAAATTAAGGATGAAACTATTGTGTAAAAAGTGCTAAGATATCTTCCTATAAGATTTGATGCCAAAGTATATGCTATTAAAGAGTTGAAATAATTAACCATCCTAATAATGGATGAATTGCATGGAATTCTCACAACATGTGAGATGAAAACTAAAAGTGATAAATAATCAAAGCGAGAAGTTGCATTCAAAACATCAAAGAAAGTGAAAAGTAAGAAACCTAAACCACATGATTTCTCTATAGATGAATTAGATGAATAATAAAATCACTTTTTTAGAAGGTTAAAGAAAGGGTCTGGAAAATATAAAGGTAATTTACCATTCAAATTTTTTGATTATGGTGAAATAGGACATTATGCCAACAAATGCCCATATAAAAACAAGGATGATAAAGAAAAACAAAACTTGAAGGAGAGTAACAT
Source organism: Taxus wallichiana var. yunnanensis (assembly GCA_018340775.1). Taxonomy (NCBI): domain Eukaryota; kingdom Viridiplantae; phylum Streptophyta; class Pinopsida; order Cupressales; family Taxaceae; genus Taxus; species Taxus wallichiana. The sequence goes on along the minus strand of CM031239.1, from coordinate 511,283,602 downwards.
GTATTATCAATCCAAGAAGAATCATAAGCAAAGAAGATATGAAAGTAAGAATAATCTCTACAAGAATAAGAAAAACCTCTATACTAAGGAGGAAAGTAACTCATCTAAAGAAAGTGATGAAAGCATCTCTGCCAGTGATAAATATGAATCACTACTCATGGCCTTAGAGATTAAAGAAATAAAAGAAGATATGGATTAAGAATATGATGAAGATACTGAATTTGAAGCTAAAGTGGATCTTGAAGGAGAACTCATTTCTTCCCTAGAAGAACTCAAGATTCTAAGAAAGAAAAATCAGAAAAGAAAACAACAATTTTAGAAACTAGAAGATGAGTATGGTGCCTTAAAATCAAAGCTAACACATGATCTTGAAGAGTCCAATAAAATCATCATTTATCTAAAGATTCAACTAGAAGAGATGAAGAAGATGGATGAGGATGTGAGAACACAATTGAAACAAAAGAAGAAGATTGTGAGAAACTTGAATGTGAAGTTATTTTCTTAAGAAAGGAACTTGAGAAATCAACTACCAAGTTGAATGATGTCTCAAATTTGAAAAGAGCTATGAAGTTTTAGAATACATTATAAATAATTAGAGATCACCATTTATGAAAACAAGTCTGATATGTAATGAGAAGTCTGCAAAATAAAATCTCAAATACTCTAAAAAGACTTCTTGTCTAGAAATATCAAGAAGCTATGTAGACGATATTAAAAGTTTTGTGAGAGATGAGAATAGAAATAAGGAAGAAGTACATGAACCTCAATACAAAGACACTTCAAATGAAAGAAACAAAAGGAAATAAATTCATGTTTCAAATAATAATAGTACTCCTCCAAAGGGAAAAAAGGACAAAACAAGAAGATCATTTTCTCCAAGATGACATTACAAAATAAGGTTTCAAAATTCCTTTTATGGCTATTGTTTTTCATGTAATCAATTTGGTCATAGGGAAGCAAAATGTAGATCTCATGTAAGAAGTTTTGATAGGAAGAAAATGCAAATTCATGTCCTCAAATAGAAATTATAACTCATTTGCACCTCTAATGAATTTCAATATTGAATGTTATAAGTGCCACAACTTTGGGCATAAAGATCACTTTTGTAGAAGTTGGTTTTGTAATCCTCTAGGAAGTCTAAGAATGAGGAAGCAAAAGACAATCATAAGGATGAGTCAGCAAAAGTTTGGAAGGAGAAATAGGAGAAAGAAATAAACAAAGAAAAATCCATGATTGTTCAGACAACATTTCATGCACAAAATGAAGAAAATTAGTGGTACATTGATAGTGGTTGCTCAAGCCACATGACTGGAGAAAAAAGTAAGTTTCTCACTTTGAAAAAGGTAAATGGAGCTCTCTAAAATTCAAGGAGATAATGTCACTGCAAGAATTCCAGTAAGGGAAACATTAGCTTAAATAATGGTAAATCAAAAACTAAAAATGTCTTGTATGTTGAAGGACTAAAGTATAATATTTGAGTGTGATTCAAATGAGTGATAGGGGATACACAATAACATTCTATGTTGGAGGATGTGAAATCATAAAGGAAAGTACATGGAAGGTTTTTGTTGATGCATGTAAGATAATTAAAATCTCTACATTATTAGTGATATTAAAGGTGAAAAGTGTTGCATAGGGAAAATTGATGAGAGCTGGTTGTGGAATAGAAGAATACCAAATACTTTTATAATCTAGTAAATATTAGTTCTAAACAAGATGTTAGAGACATGCCAAATATTACTAAACCAATAAATACCATTTGTAAATAATGTCGTTTGGAAAGTAAACAAGAGCCTCATTCAAGACAAAAGAGTAATCAACCACGAGGTTATTGGAAAATTTTCAGACCCGATGTTTATGGGCCTACAAGAACTTAAAACATATAAGGTAAGTGGTTTTTAATGTTATTTATTGATGATTATTCTATAATGACATGGGTTAATTTTCTAAGAGAAAAAATGAAGCATTTGAAAGATTTAAGGCATTCAAATCATTGGTTAAAAATGAAATGGATTTAAAAATCAAGTGTTTAAGATTTGAACAAGGAGGAGAATTCAATTCAAATGAGTTCATAGGGTACTGTGAACGTCATGGAATGAAAAGACATTACTTATCTACAAGAACTCCATAATAGAGTGGATTTGTTGAAAGAAAAATAGAATTGTAGAAGAGATGGGCGTAACCGCTAGTTGAATCCAAAATATTTGACAAATTTTGGAGAGAAAAAATCAACACAACATTCTATATTATGAATAGAGGTCAAATAAAATTAAATAAAAAAAATATTATTAGCTATGGAAGGGCATGCCATCAACTGTTAAACATTTCAGAGCATTTAGAAGAAAATGTTATATCAAGAAAGATGATGAAGACTTAGGTAAGTTTGATTATAGATATGATGAAGTTAATTTTACTGGTTACTCTTCAATGAGAAATGCATATAGATGTTACAATTTGAGAGCATTAATTTTTTTGAAAGTGTAAATGTGAAGGTAGATGATATCAAGTATAAAAAGAGAAGGATACAAGAAATTGATTATTCTAAAGAAGCCAAAAACGAAGATGAAAAGGAAAATGAAGAAGTTGAAATAAAGGAAACAAAAACACCATCCAGATCATTCCAAAAGAATCATTCAAAAAATCAGATTATAGGTGACAAAAATATTGGAGTACAAACTAGAAGAAGACTAGAAAATGCAATAGAACATGCAAATCTATCTTTGTTGTCCAAAATAGAGCCTAAAGGTTTTGCTTTGAAGCAAGAAAAGATAAGTATCTTGAATTAGAAATATGGAAGAAGAACTTGATTAGATAGAGAAGAATGAAACTTGGGAGCTTGTCCCAAGACCTAAGGACAAAAATGTGATTGGAACCAAGTGGGTATTCAAAAACAAGCTAAATGAAGATGGAAAAGTAGTAAGAAATAAAGAAAGGTTAGTATGCAAAGGTTATGCACAAGTTGAAGGTATTGATTTTGAAGAAATTTTTTCTCTGTTGCATGTTTAGAATCCATTAGAATGTTTTTGGCATTTTCTTATTTTAAAAACTTTAAATTCTATCAAATGGATGTTAAATCAACCTTTTTGAATGGTAATTTGGAAGAAGAAGTTTACATTGAATAACTAGAAGGATTCATATTATCAGATGATAAGGAATATGTTTGCAAGATGAAGAAAGCTCTTTATGGGCTGAAACAAGCCCCAGATCCTGGTACTCAAGATTAGACAAGTATCTACAATAGCAAGGGTTCAAGAAAGGTATTGTTGACAACAATATTTACATCAAAATTAAAGGTGAGAATCAACTAATTGTTGTTTTTTTATGTTGATGACATCATTTTTGAAGAAGTAAGGATGAGATGTGTCAAGAGTTTGCTAAGGAAATGTAAAAATAATTTGAAATGTCCATACTTGGTGAGTTGTCATTTTTTCTTGGATTACAAATTTCTCAATCTAACAAAGGCATATTCATTTCACAAACCAAGTATATTAAGGAAATGTTGAAGAATTTAGAATGGAATATTGTAATCCGATAAAGTACATTGATGGTTATAGGCTATAAATTAAACAAGGATGATGAATCTATTAAAGCAAATCGAGACTCTTTATAGATCATTGATTGGTAGTTTATTTTATGTGACAGAATGAAATATTCAAATGTTCAAGGATATTTTTACAAATGCCGACTGAGAAAAATATTCAAAGAATGTTGAATCATTGAAAATTCACATCTGTTCATAAAATAAACATGGTATATAAATGAATTCAATTGTGAATTCAATAGTGTGCTCACTATATCATGAAATTGTTTTGTAAATAAAAGGAAGAGAGCAACAAGAGAGGAGAATTTAATGAAGATATATGAAGAGGATTTGTCAAGAAAGAGGAAGAGTAAACTTAAGAATATTTGAATGTCAATTTTATTACGAAGAACGAAGAGTGAGAAGTTCATAAGAAAAGTGTAAAGCATGAGTGTATAAAAAAATATGAAGAAGTGAAAAATAATTTATACGTCATCATAAGGTTGAAGAAGCAACTAGTGAGTTGGTGCTCATGAATCAAGATGAGTTGGTGCTTGGCATTAGGGATTGATGTCTCCAATGAGTTAGTGTTCACGAATCAACTTGAGTTGGTGATAGGAATTGGGGATTGGTGTCTTCAGTGAGTTGGTGCTCACAAATCAAGTTGAGTTATTGCTCATCATATAGTATTGGTGTCTCTAGTTATTTGGAGCTTGAAATTGGGGATTGGTGTCTCCGGTAAGTTGGTGCTTGTAAAATTTTATAAAATAATTAATTTTGTGGCTGGATTTAAATAGTATCTCTAAGCAATCTTTTCTTTGTGATTTTTCTTTCAAAAGGGTTTCCACATAGATAATGTGTTGTATAAGCTGTTATATATTATGTAATTTTTGATGATTATGAATGTAAAATTTTAAATTGTAAAAATTAGATACTACTAATTCACCCGCCTCTCAAGTATAATTGTTTTTCTACATCTTATTAAGTATTTTAGGATTAAGGATTAACAATAGGAAATATATTTAGATAATTAATGAATTCATAAATTAGAATATATTATTAGCAATTTTCAAGATAGAATATTAGATACAATTTTGTAAAAGGTGAAATGCTAAAAGAGGGTGCACTTAGCTAACTAGAAGACTCATGAAGCTGATTTGGTAGTGTCATATGACTATGTAGGTTGGAAATGATTTACAAGAGCTTCATATTTGAATATGGGAGTACAAAATGAGAGCTTAGAAGGTAAAAAACCATTATGGTTTCATGGAACCATTCTATGGTTATGTACCTAGTGAATGGCTCCATATATCCATGAAATGGATTTATAAAAATTTATAGGCCCTTGAAAATGACTATGATATGCTTTTATTTGGACCTTAGGTTTCACATGTTGGCCATTATGTGTTAGTGTTGTCATTGATTTAAACTTCATTGATGGAAAATGGTGTCATGGTGTCATCTGTGTCCCCATGTGATGTTAGTCAATGGTCGACATGAAGGTTTGTTGGTAGTGTCTAGATTTGGTGAGTTCTAGGAGGTCCTAGTGAATGGTCTAGTGAGCTGAGTCATTGTATGAGATATATTGAGTTGGTTGGATGTTTCCATGAGGTAAAACATGGTCCATGATGTATGTTTTAGGTGTCTATGGGTCTGTATGAGGTAAGAAAGGCTAGTTCATGGTTTTCCAGGTGTTGAGTTAGGTCACTCCAGGCTTGTTTCTATCCTTGGAGCATGGAAAATGGTAAGGAGGTATGAGAAATAGAGTTGATAATTATTTTTGGTGTATGTTATAAGCATGGTGATAGTATAAAAGGAAGGTATGGTGAATTTTAGGTTTACATTCAATGGTTTGGAGCTTGTAAGAGGTCCTTGGGAAGCAACAGAGGAACATGTAGTTTTACACATACAAATGACATTAGATAGTGAGTTCAATGAATATTTGAGATAGATGGCGGGAATAAAAGCTTAGAGAAGGTTTTCATGGTGCTTCATGCAAAATTTAAGGTCACCTTGAATAATATTTTTGAAGATATGCAAGTTTTGGTGAAACTGGGTAAGTTTCGAGTGTGTTTTTAGAGAAAAAGTGGACCTTTTGATGCTCGTTGTGAACTATATGATTTGCATGGGGACTTGAGATATTTGGAATAGATTTTTAGGTCAGTTATGAATATTTAAAAAATAATGAGGTGGTTTGATTGTCACATTTTTATGAATGATCGTTAATAAGGTAAAGTGGTTTGAAACCCTAGTAGGAGTAGGTTGCATAAAAGTGAGTATATCAGCCCAATTTTGATTGATAGTGAAAAAGTTATAATTGGATGTTGTAGAGGACTCTTCCAATTTTCCATAAAGATAAGATAGTGCTTTTGATCATAAGTGGGCCCCACATGAAATGGCTTGTTTATGAAGAGTTCCAATTTGAGGATAAATTTTCCAAAGAAGGTAGTGAATAAATTTCCATTTGTAATAGTCCTAGAGTTAATCTAGATGCCTATGAAGGTTTCAAGTCATGGTATTAGTGAAAAGTGCAAAGTGTGCCCTATTTATGAAGACTTTTTTGGGGGCAATTTGAAGAAGCTTTCATAAACATGACATTGCGAAGGTTCTGAAAGGGAGTTACTTAATCCATTAAAGTTTTGTTGTAAATATGGTTTAGATAGATTTCCAATGGTGTATATCATGTTAGCTCATGGTAATTTCCATTAATGTCAAGTGCCATTGATGGAAAAAGGCTGAATGGTGAAGTGAGCAGGTCAAGTCAACAAGAAAAAGGAGTAGTTGAAGGTTGATTAGTAGTGATAATTCATAGAGAGGGTCCAGATGGTTCCATGAAGTGTAATAGATGCATGGTCAAGTGATCAAACAAGTACAATGTGTGATGAGTCCTATCTAGGTGGTGTGTAGAGTTTCATGGTCAAACATGGTCAGCTCACAAGGTTCGGGAAGATCTAGGAAGATCCGGAAAGTGATAAGGATGCAAATCAAGAATTGAGGTTGTATGATATGATGAAATTGATGGACATGTGTTTCATGGGTGTGTATCATTCTTTGGTAAGTTCATTATGCATCTAAAATGGTCTCAAGATGTTTCAAGATGATTTAGGGTCATTACATACATGGATAGTGAGATAGGAGTCCTCTCGGAACTATTGAAAAGGTTTTTACACTTGACTAAGGTGATCTAGGGGTCTAAAATGCATTTACATATGTCATAAGTTCTTATAGGGTCTCTATGGCAAAGGCAAAAAAATTCTCAGTACTTAGATTTTTTTTGAAAATTTTGAGTATTTTGAGTTTTTGATTTACTGCGAGTATATGGGGTATGGATGGAACATGTTCCTATGGAACACTAGTTCCCCACATGGATATAAAGGTTGAAGGACAAAGAAACAAGTGTAATGTGGGTTTTGTGATACATATTGAGCACAAAGGCCTCCAAAGGAACGAGTTCTAAGTTAGCAAGAGTTCCCCACATTGTTATTTGGGCTATAAGGTGAAGAGTTAAGTGTATTGTGGGTTGAGTGAATCTTTTGGGCTCATCTAACTCTGATGGCATAGTTCCATGTTGATCCAAGTTCCCCACAACTTAATTTAAACTAAAAACATAAAACTTGGTTATTTGTGGGTCGGGACATAATTAATGCCAAGTGATTTATCCAAAATCATTCTCCTAAGGATAAAGTTCTTTGTATTATGTTTGAAGCCAAAGTATAAAGGCCTTCGAGAGTAGTGCATAAGGAAGATGTGTCGGAGAAACACGGGCTAAATAGAGAACAAGTTCCACATGAGCAAGTGTTCTTTACGAGTCAAGATGTTTTGACATGAATAGAGAAAAGGTAAGGTTGGAAGTGTTTTACGGATAGGATGAAGAATGTGGGCCCAATGGGTCTAGGTGGATTTGTACCAGAGTGAGACCAAGTTCTATTGACCAAAATAAGCTCACACTTATTTTGAGTCAACTAGACACCATTTTCTCCCTTTGTGATTCAATCTGAATTTTTACATATTTTAAGCACTTAAGTCCCCCTAAAAGCATTTCCATCAGATAGGAAATTTCTTCCCCTTTCCAGAGATATAAAGAAGTCCTTCTAACTCTTTTTATTTTTCAAGTTCTGAGGACGGGCCTTAGAGGGAGTTTTTGCCAAAAGCGGGCCGGCGGGCCTAGGGAAGAATTTTTGCCAATGGAAATTGTGGACTGGTGGGGCGGTGGGAGAATTTTTTCATTTTTGCACTTTTCAAAAAAGGCACAAGTATAATTGTGGGCCTGAGAAGGATTGCTTTTGTAAAGTGGAAAAGTGGGCGGCGGGCTTTGAAGATGTCTTTTTGCCCAAAAAGGAAAAATGCGAGGCTAAGCGGGCCCGACGATGACTTTTTCCAAAAGTGGATCTACTAGGCGAGGAGGAAATTTTTCCCAATTCTAAAAGTGGGCTAACGGGTCTCACGGGCACTTTGGAACTTTTTCACTTTTTGGAAATGGCACAATTTTCAAGTGCGGGCTCGCGAGCTCGGGGGTCATCGAGTCATTGAAAAGTCACGAGTTGCAGAGGGTGTCACGTGTATCATCTACGCAAATCCAAGGATTGAATCCAAAATGGAGACCCTAAATAGGCACAAGGTTTCCACATGTCCCGTGTATGAAAAGGGGACAGAGCCGGCCATTTAAAATGATTAAGTATAAGGGTGTTGGTGGAAGCCTCCATGTGTCTCATCGGCGCAACTCCAAGGCTTGAGGTCCAAAGTGCGGAGACTCAAATGAGCGCCAACTCTCCACATGTCAAGGGTCTAATAGAGTAAAAAGGGAGATAGAGTAGGCCCAAAATGACTAAGTATAGAGAGCCAATGGATAGTGCCATGTGTCTCATCAACACAAATTCAAAGGCATGACCTAAAACGGAGTCTCAGACGAGATCGGGCCTTCCATGTGTCCTAGGCCCTGAAAGGGAGCAAGATAAAATCGGATAAGTACAAAAGGCTAGAAGAAGGAACCAAGTGTCATCTTGATGTAATTTTAAGAGTAAAATTTGGAGCGGGTTCCCAAATGCACACTGAGCCTCCACATCTCCGTGGTCGGATATATGGCCCCACCAAGCAAAAGGGGCTTAGCCAAAATACAAAGAAAGGAAACAAAGGATCCCATAAGCCACCACGTGTTAGTCCGATGTGATTTAAATAGTGAGAGGAAGGGCTGAATCTTCAAGATGCACGATGCTACCACGTGGACTAGGTACAAACAGACTCTTTTAAATATTGCACACCCGCTCCCTGATCTTCGATGACCATATCTTTTGATTGGAAACTCGAGATTTGGGTGGGAGAGGATTTTTGGAAAGATCTTGGCGTCGAGCTTCTCACCTACCTCCATTAATTTTTCAGCCCGCTAATTTTAGGGGCTGTCAAGTCTCTCACCTACCACCATGATGAAGAATGGGCCTCTTTCTTGTCCAGTAAGGGACAACAACGGAGGCATGGGTGTTGCAGCGAGACTCTTCATTGTGGTTCGGTGGAATTCAATGCATATCTTAAGGTGGTTGAAGTAGGATTCATATTTCCCCCTTCTCCTTCTCTCTTTTAGTAGGTGGAATTCAATACATTGTAGGGGTGGTTGGAGCAGAGTTAGATTTTCCCTCTCTCTTTCTCTCTCATTCTTCTATATATTGTAAAGGAGGGGCATTCTCAAAGGGTTAGTCATTGTTTCTCTCCTGCCCCCTCTCTCCTTCTTCCTTATGGTAGAATGTAGAGTCTAAGCCTCCTTTCATGGCTTTGTAATGGAATTTTCTTTCCCCTTGCCCACTGATGATGTACCATGTGACTTTTGGAGTAATAGAATATGTTTCGTGATGCATTTGTCCATCCTTTGCTTATTTTGTTGTCTCTTCTCACCTCTCGTCATTATAGGGTATATTGTGCATACTCTAATGTTCATTACAGGTCATGGGAGGTGTTCTTTATGAGTCTTGAAGTGGTGTTCCTTGTGAACTTCGTCTCTGGTTCGTGGTGCATCTTGTCCACCCTCTCTTCCGCTCACCTCTCTCCACTTCAAGCGATTAGATATATGATTATCCACTTCCTTTTACTCGGTGTATCACCACTTAGTGTGTAGGATATCTTTCCCCTCTCTCTCTCCCTATCTCCTTGGAAGGTTAGATTAGGATAGATTAGGTTCTACCTACACTGGAGTAGCTTATGGTAGGTAGATTAGGAAGTAGGAACCAACCTTCTCTGGAGGTCCATCTCAAGTTCACAAGTCCCATAGCTTGAGAGATGGTCCGATGTTTTGCAATCAAAACAAATGCCCCACTCACAACCAGGCCATTTGGGGGTGATGTGATTATGCAGTAATAGTTTTGGTATGCCCGGTGGGACACTGAGGTTAGGTTTTTTCATCTTTCCAAGGTGTCTCATTACAATAGAAAGTCTTAAGCCACCGTGTGACCGCACTAATAGTTTTGGCACACTTGGTGGGATAGGTCTGAAGCACCTTACCACTTCATCTTAGTAGGTTGGTGTGTTCTTGTTAAGATTCATCCTTTTGAGGCACATGTAAGCACATCTGGTGACTCCATTTGGTCAACAACCTATTCTCTAAGTTGCAGACCTTTTCCATCCATTTCCATCCATTTTCATCCATTTAATTTCCACATATTTCATTCTCTTCCATCTCATGAAGTTATGCAATCATGACTTCATTTCCTTCTTGGAACTCACACTTGTAGTAACAAAGAAGTGCAATCCACTTGTAATGCATTTCTCAACTCCTCTAGATCAGTAGTATGTTAAAATTTAGAACCACTATGCTTACCCAAATGAGCGTTTCAAATCCAATTTGGCTATGGATCTTATCAAGAACTAGTAGACACATACAAAGGTGACATCTACATGGAGAATGCTGATCTGTTGGAGAAGATTCAAGGGATGGAGGCTAGCATGGTGCGATCAGAGCCATAACACGAGATGAAGGAATTTAGTATTGGTTGCAGGGCACCTTGTCCATGGGGAGGCCCTTTTCCAAGACATTACAGTCCTCAGGAGAAGCTTGACTTCATGATTGAAGTGTTGCCTCAACTTGCATAGTGGATTGAGGAGATTAAGGATTATGAGCTAGACACAAGACAACCTTGTCAATGGGTAAGTTAGTCACTAGCTCCTTGTCCTTCATCTTCTCTTTCTAAAGCTTTATCATTTCAGCATGATCAAGAGTCAAGCCCCTCAATTTCTGCTCCAAGTGTTGAATTCCCTCTCCATCTCCTAACCTTTCACCTCATCCCAATTATTCTACCCTTTTCCTTTCCAAGGAGTCATCCCCTCCAAAAAACCAAGAAGTTCCACTCCCCTCTCCACCACAAACAATAGTAAAACTGGTTGAGCCCCAACCTTCCAATCTTGCTTTCCCAAGTCCATTATGGGAAGAGACTCAAGAATCTAGTCAAGGAAAACAACAAAAAGATGAACCCAATAGAGAAGAAATGACAAATTTTTTGAAGAGTTGGGCTGCCAATTTGGGTTTACAAAGATCCCCTTGATGGTTAAACCAACAAAGGAGGTAAAGGTTGAAGATCTAGTGGTGGATGAGGCTGAGTTTGCAACAGAAGAAGAAAAAGAACAAGAAGGAGAATATCAAGAACTGTTTGCTCAATGCAAAGTGTCCATAATGGCACTTTGTCTCAAGAGGATGCTAATCTAATATAAGCTATATAACTAGTTAATGAGGAAGAACAACTAGCTCCAAGTCCCATTGAAAATGAGCAGTTGGGAGAGATCAAATCGAGTTTGAGGCAACTTATTAAAGAAAAATTATTGAAGATTTTTTTGCTTTCATTTTAAGGGCCTGATTTGATTGATGAACCCATGATGGAGGAGGACCATACGGTTTCGAGGCTCCAAGTACAGAGTAGGTCACGTAAGAACCTTGAGTTCTTCCTCTTACTTTATTCCCTTCAAGATCTAATTTTGAAGAGGAGTTCAAGCTTTCAAATTTCATGTTTCAGGGATGAAGGGAACCGTGGTGATCTAGTTGCGAGATCATAAGGACACAATGGAGGAGGTAGAGCACATGCAGGCAGGCAATAAGGAGGTAGACCGCTTTTTAGATTTGGAAGATTGCTTTGATGGAGAGGATCTTGAGGAGATCACATCATTTTATCCTCCATCATCCACCTTCCAAGCACATGAGCCTGCTTTGCATAAAGGAGAGCATCCAAACACATCATCCTATGTCTCACAACACCTCTCTAGAACCAAGGTTGGAAGATATGAATCTTCCATGTCTTTCACCCGAGAAGGAAGGGAAAAGGTAAGAGGATGTAATCATCTCTCTCACACCATCCATCCAAGAAGGTCAATAAGAAGAATCCATTCTTGGAGTTAAAATTCAGAGCAAGGGGTGCATTCAAAGGATCGATAATGCCCAATCAGTGCAATGGCTTCATTGGAGCCAAGGGAGAAGCCAAAACTAGTCATGCCCACTTGAGCATGAGGATGAGATCTAATGTACCAAGGATCGGCTGTAATTCCTCTTCAATCCAAATGAAGAGCAACTAAAAGAGGCATTTTCTTGTTTCTAGCTGACACCTTGATGATTTGGGTGGAGCACCGGCTTATGGTAAGTTTTTCACTCATGCAAGCAGCCATATTCAATGTCAAATCATTTGCATGGCTGCCACTTTTTGAGGAAGGGAAGCTACTTTTCCTTGCCAGGTTGCAAGATTTATTTGAGTCCCATTTCTCTTTGGTTAGCGTAGAGTAGGAGTAGGTTTTTTTTCAATAGAAGAAGTGATTTTGCACACTTTGCATGATCCACTTGGAGCATGTATGATTTTCCGTTTTTTACGTAATGTGTCGTGGTGTTTCATTACTCCAAGGTTATATCACTATGCAATTCAGTGTGCCCATAATCCATTTCTAGAACAGGTAAAATCCTCGGTAAAGACAATTTTCTACTCTCAGAGATCTAATCTCCATGATTTTCTTGAAAAAATGAGAGTGCGAACAACATGTATGCGAGTTCAGGGTCACTTCGGTTCAGAAGTTTCTAGGTGGCTCAAGGATTAGACTTTCAAAGTTCAGGGATAAGATTTTTTTTTACCAGAAGACTCCATGCCCAATGGATACTTCAAGGCCACTGATCTTTTCACCTAGCAGGTAGGTGATCCCCATGAGTTGCCAAATTGTTGACCAAAATAAGCTCACACTTATTTTGAGTCAACTGACACCATTTTTCCCCTTTGTGCTTCAATCTGAATTTTTACATATTTCAAGAACTTAAGGCCCCTTGAAATAATTTCCATTAGATAGGAAATTTCTTCCCCTTTCCAGAGATATAAATAATTCCTTCTAACTCTTCATATTTTTCAAGTTACGGGCCGACGGGCCTTAGAGGGAATTTTTTGCCAAAAGTGGGTCGACAGAGACATTTTGTCATTTTTACACTTTTCAAAATAGGAACAAGTATAATTATGGGCCCACGGGCTGAGAAGGATTACTTTTGTAAAGTGGAAAAATTGTTCGGTGGGCCCAAAGATGTCTTTTTGCTCAAAAGGAAAAATGCAAATGTGGCCGGGGCCGAGGATGAATTTTTTGCCAAAAGCGGGTCTCATGGGGCCAAGGAGGAAATTTTCCCAAATCTTTAAGAGGATCGGCTAATCTGTGGGGCACTTTGGAACTTTTTCACTTTTCACAAATGGCGTAGTTTTCAAGTGCGGGCCCATGAGCCCACGGGGTCTCACCAACCATTGAAAATTCACAGAGCCACGGAGGGTGCCACGTGTCTCATCGGTGCAACTCCAAGGATTGAATCCAAAATGGAGACCCCAAACAGTGCCAAGATTCCACGTGTCCCAGGTATGAAAAGGGGACAAAGCCAGGTATTTAAAATGACTAAGTATAAGGGTGTTGGCAAAAGCCTCCACGTGTCTCATCGGCGTAACTCCAAGGTTGGGTCCAAAGTGCAGAGACTCAAATGAGCACTAACTCTCCACGTGTCAAGGGTCCAACAGAGTCAAAAAGGGAGACAGAGGGCCCAAAAAAACTAAGTATAGAGAGCCAACAAATAGTGCCATGTGTCTCATTAGCAAAAAATCAAAGGTGCGACCAAAAATGGAGACTCAGAGGAGCGCGGGTCTTCCACGTGTCCTAGGCCCAGAAATGGAGCAGGCTCAAATCGGCTAAGTACAAAAGCCCAGCAAAAGGAACCACATTTCATCCCAGTGTAATTTTAAGAGTAAAATTTAGAGCACGTTCCCAAATGTGCATTGAGCCTCCACATGTCTAGGGTCAGATATATGGCCCACCAAGCAAAAGGGACTTAGCCAAAATACAAAGAAAGGAAACAGAGAGGAGCCCGTGGAAGCCGCCACGTGTCGGTATGATGTGATTTCAAGAGTGAGAGGAAGGGGATGAATCTTCAAGATACACGAGGCTACCACATGGACCCGGTGACGGGTAAATGCTTTTAAATATTGTGCGCCCGCTCCCGATCTTCAAAAAACCATATCTTTCAATTAGAAACTCATATTTGGGCGGGAGAGGATTTTTTGGAAAGATCTCGGTGCCGAATTATCACCTACCTTGATTAATGTTTTGGCCCACTAATTTCGGGGCTATCAAGTCTCTCACCTACTACTATGATGAAGAATGGGCCTCTTTCTTGTCCAGTAAGGGACAATGATAGAGGCATGGGTGTTGCAGTGAGACTCTTCATTGTGGCAGGTGGAATTCAATGCATATCTTAAGGTGGTTGAAGCAGGATTCAGATTTTCCCTCTCTCCTTCTCTCTTTCAGTAGGTGGAATTCAATGCATTATAGGGGTGGTTGGAGTAGAGTTCGATTTTCCTCTCTCTTTCTCTCTCATTCTTCTATATATTGTAAAGGAGGGGCATTTTCAAAGGGTTGGTCATTGTTTCTCTCCTGCACCCTCTCTCTTTCTTCCTTAGGGTAGAATGTGGAGTCTAAGCCTCCTTTCATGGATCTATAATGGAATTTTCTTGCCCCTTTCCCACTGATGATGTACCATGTGAATTTTGGAGCAATAGAATATGTTTCGTGATGCATCTGTCCATCCTTTTCTTATTTTGTTGTCTCTTCTCACCTCTTGTCATTGTAGGGTATATTGTGCATACTCTAATGTTCATTGTAAGTCCTGGGAGATGTGCTTAATGGGTCTTGAAGTGGTGTTCCGTGTGAAATTCATCTCTGGTCCTTGGTGGATCTTGTCCACCCTCTCCTCTACTCATCTCTCTCCACTTTAGGCAGTCAGATCTTTGATCAGCCACTTCCTTTTCTGGTGTATCACCATGTAGTGTAGGCTCTCTTTCCCTCGCTCTCTCTCTCTCTCCCTGTCTCCTTGGAAGGCTAGATTAGGATAGATTAGGTTCTCCGCCCGCACCGGAGTAGCTTGTGGCAGGTAGATTAGGAAGTAGGAACCAACCTTCTCTAGAGGTCCATCTTAAGTTCTCAAGTCCCACAGCTTGAGAGATGGTCGATGTTGTGTAATCAAACCGAATGCCCCAGTCACAACTAGGCCATTTGGGTGTGTTGTGATTGTGAACTAAAATTTCCCTATAAACTATAATGACTCAAAACACAAAGGAACAGTTAAGTGAGGGAATTTTGAGTGTTGAAAGAACTAAGCCAAGGCAACCCAAGTTCCATAATTCAAATATTTCCTTGATTATTTGAGTTATCTAATTGACAAAGGATTTTAGGGTTAGGGTTTTGCAGAAGGAGAATCCTTGAAACTCAAAATATAAGCATAAAAAAATTCTGATTTTTCAAAGATATCTCTATGAGGATGGCCCAAAGATACTGCATAAGGATTTTTTTGGATTCGTGCTTTTAGGAGAGAGAAAATCACGACATAAGTTCTAAAAACCCATCCAAGGTGCATGCTCTAGGTGTTTGAGATTGAAATCAAATTTTCTCATTCCCAAGTGAAGGATATAAGACAATAATTTATGTACATGATGTTTAGGAGGTCTAAAAGATCTCATATTGGTTTGAGTCGATTTCACACTCCATAGAGGATGATAAGAATTGTAGAACTTTCCAGGCTCAGGAAAACTAGGTGTAGAAATTTCAAACTCATTATCCTCTATCATGGCTTCAAGATCTGACTTGAATGTTTGTAATTATCTTGCATAAGGCATATAAAAGGTACACACAAGATTGAAGATCCTACAAGTGTATCAACAAGATGTTCTCCATGATAGTTTATCAAGGGGATGAAAATAATAGATGCAACATAAACTTTAAGTGCACTCACAATTTTGTATCATGCTCAGTTTGAATAGAAGAAGGAGATTGCATTTCTCTATCTTGTATAGAAAAATATCTTATTCAAAATTCAAAATCTTGTCTATGATCAAGTCTTTGAGGTATAATCCAAGCTAACAAAAAATGCTAAGTTGTTCTGAGTAAAGTGTAAGAGTGAGTTGGAGATAGTTGAACACAATTGAGTAAAGTGATAGAGTGGACTAAACTCATTTAGTGTGTAAATAGTCAATGGTGTATAGAGATTTGACTGAATGGTTGATCATCCTAGGAAGTTGAAGAGACATGGAACCATTCAGTTCCTGAGCAGTTGAATACATGAAGAAGCCAAACAATCCCAGAACAATTATAACTCCTGCACTCTCATTTTGAAGCTTGAACTAGAAGGTGAAGGGTAATTTTTGTCTTATTCAAGAAAATTAAAAGGTTGAAAGGGCTGAATTGCACTACAAGATAAGAATTGGAAGAGGAAGTTTTCAATGATATAGGCTCAAGTAGATGGAAGATGAAAGGATGTGAAAGGAGACTATAAAGACAGATTATGTGAGACACAATATGTTTTTGAAAGTGTGTAGTGTCTTTGAGGGTCGGTTTTGATGTATGGGAATGTTGAGACCATCATAAATACATACAAAATAGGAGAAGAGTAAGCTGAAACAAAGATCACATCAGGTTGATATATGCAACCAAGTGAAGAAGGTGATCAAATTCTTGTGTGTTCAAATTTTGAGTTGCAGCTCAACAATTTAGGAGTGAGCTTCTTAGCAAGTTGTTTCTTGTAGAACAATAATCAAGTGGGTGCTTGGCATAAAGTTGAAGTAGGTGCTTCATAAATGGAGTTAGAGATCCAGGGTGAGTGGGTACTCACCACTTGGTGAGATCATTGTAATTTTTGATGGACAATTGTCCTTGATATTGCTCTAATTTCTCCTTTCTGTGGGTTTTCTCCCTTATTGGGTTTCCCACCTCAAATCCTATCTCCTCATGTGTACATGTATGTTTGTTGTTATTTCTCTCTCATGGTTGGATGTTCATGTTTTCATGGTTAACATATTCAAAGTTGGTTAATTGAATTAACAAAATTGGACAAAATTTAAACAAGTGTAGACACCTAAAATCCACTTACGCAACCTTTAATGCTAAGATTGCACTAATTATCCTCTTTCTCATCATTTATGTAATAATTAGAAATTTTTCGCTAATTAGCTAAAATACCTCTTCATATTCATTAATTAATGACCTTTCATTAATTACTTAGCCCTCCTATCATTAAAGATGTTAATTAATGACCTTTCGTTAATTAATATCCACTTCTACTTGGGTTAATTAATTATTATTAATTAATTACACTCACAACTCTAAATCAATAAATGACCATTTATTGGATCAAATTCCTCTCTTACATCCCACAAATCATACTAATTTTCCTGTAATTATCTTTTATAAGCTTACATCTACCTATTAATTAATCACCTTTGATTAATTAAAACATCCCCAACTCCCATGACTTACTAATGACAAATTAAACTCTTCTAAATCAATATTACCTTTTATGAAGCAACCTTATCCATTCTTAATCTTGTTTTACCTTTATCCCACATTCATCAATTTGCTAGCATTTCCTCTTTAGGAAAGCTATATAAGGAACCATCCTTCTTACCTTTCTTATTGCACTATGCTTTGAATAGTGAAAGACTATAAGAATTTTGATCTTGAGCCATTCTCCATTGTTGGAAATAGCTTCTCCATCTTTTATCCTTTCACTCAAAATTGAGTAATATGGGAAGATCCAAAATGGCCTTGTAGCCATTCTTGGTGAGATTCCATTATCAATCTTTGAGATCAAGTAACAATCCACTTTGATTGCTTATGTTCTTCATAGGTTCATAGTTTAAGTTAGCAATCATAGAGAGTAGGAAATAACTTAGCATGTAGTTTCATTTATGCATTGAAGAAGCATTTCCTTTAAGCCCTTATCTTGATGGCTCATTGTTTAATTAGCATTTGATTTTGAAGCTATATAGATATTAGTTTCAATTTATATCTTAGTTAATAAAACATGAGCACATTTGGCACACCCGGTGGTAAATTATTGTGTCACTCACAATCATAACTGACACCTTCTGGAATATAGGTCTTAATTAAATTTGGGCTTGCTTCTAGTATACTTTGTTTGGAGGTCGCGTTAACTTCTTGTTATTACTTACGCCTTGTTCATTTCTTTGAACTCGACATAAGTAGGGACATTTTGTTAATCATCATAAAACACCAACTATCATTTGGAAATGGAATTAGGAAGTAATTTGATAATTGATCGGTTTAAAACAAACCTTGCGTGATTGTGTCTTGTGATTATTCATCATTTTGACTTATCCATATATGACAGTCAATTTTATCCATTAATCCTTTATCATTCATTATTATTCGTTCATTGTTTATGACTTAAGTTTGAGTGGTGTTGTGTTTTGAGCTTACATGATTGTTCCTTTGCAATCGTTCACCTTATACACTCATATTTCTAAGGAAAATCATTTCAAGCCTTTGATTCTTTGCACTCGCAACTTTTTGTCAAAACCTTGTTGGATTTTTGAAATTACGTTATCACGATGTATTTTTTCTTAGTTTCCCTTTGCGAAAAATCACATAAGCATCCCCATCTTTGTGAAATGTCTAGTTGGTTGTTGTTATGTTGTCCAAATCAACATGAAACCTTCTTCACTTTGAAGAAGTTTGATCATAAAATATAGGTGTAGGACTTTAAACCCAACACACGCCAAAAATGACTGATTATCGTAAGGTCCCTTATACATACAACAATAAGGAATCAAATTTTTTGTGTTCACATCAAAATACACCCATCATGACCAAAACTGGATTGGTTCTTCATGCTAGAGAACCCATTTGGGTAACTCATTCCCCACCTTCATCTCATAGTTGGTGGTATGATTTGGGTACGCTTTCCGATCTAAATTATTATTCAAGATCCCCCAACTCTTCTTATAATTCTAATCCAAAATTTCCTCTTCTTCTAAGGATTCCAATCCAAATATTTCCTCTAACTCTTCTATGATTCAGATCCAAACTACTATTCAGATCCAAAATACTATTCTCGATTCATCTAATTTGATTCCTAATTCATCTAATGTGACTCTTATGTCATGGTCCTCCCTATCTTCGCAAGACCCTCTTCATCATACATTTAATATGACTCCTACATTGCGGTCCTCCCTTTCTTTACAGGACCCCTTTTATCAGTCACCTCAACACCGTCTTCTTCCTTTGAAGATACGTGCAACTCCAAATCCCTCCAATCAAACATCTAATGCAATTCTTGAATCACGTTCCTCTCTTTCTTTGTAGGACCCATTTTATTATTCATCCAATGCAATTCTTGAATCATGGTCCTCCCCTTCTTTGTAGGACCTTATTCATCAATCACCTCCACTAAGTCTTCCTTATTTGAAGATTCATGGGACTCAAAGTCCTTTTAATCAAATGTCTAAATTGACCCATGCGTCGTAATCTATAGACTTTGGAATTAATGTTACTATTTTGAGAGGATACACCAAACGTATAGGTAGGTCCACACCACCTTCTTCTAATCCTGAGACATCTAGCTCCACATATTCTTCATCCCTCACGTCATCTTCTTATATTAATCATCATTAATCATATTCCAAGTCTTCCACACCAATTGAATCTCTTTCTTCCATTCAAACCCTCGTGGTTGATCAACAACTCATACCAATTGATCTCTTTCGAATGAAAAAACAATCGGGGTATTTATAGGGTCACACAAATATATTCCTTTAGCAGATTAAAAACAAGTATTTTCTTTATACTTCGATGTGTCCACATATTGTGAGGAAAATTTCAATTCCTTTTATCAAGAAATAGAGGAAGAGCCTTAAATCATGCGCAACTTGATCCTCCTCTTATTCTTCCATCTTCATATTACTCATTATTTTATGAAACTCCTTAGTCTTGCATTGATCCATGGCCTATCTTCTCATCACCCAATCACTCTTTTTCTATCATAATTCCTCAATCACAATCTTTTATGGGGTCAATGCCAAGTAGCCCTTTATCTTCATCTAGGTGTGGGTAACCTTCTAGTAGCCCTCCCTCTGCTATTTTTGGGATATTTTTGAGTAGTCCATTTATCTTCTATTTTAGGGGCATGTCCCACTACCCCCTTGTCTTCTATGTATGGATCACCCTGGGTAGTCCATCATATTCTATTCTTGGGCCACATCCTAGTATCCCATCATCTTACATATATGGGTCACATCCTAGTAGCCATTATTCTTCTATTCTTGGGCCACATCCTAGTATCCCTTCGTCTTCTATCTATGGCTCACCTCCCGGTAGCCCATATTCTTCAATCCTTGGACCGTATCCTTTTGATCCATCAAATTATTCTTCTACCAAATATTGTGGCAAGCCCACTGCCATTCCTCTCATCAGTTCTAAACATCCACATTCTTCTCTCACTTCTTAGGATTAGACAATTCAAGTATTAGCTTATAATAAATCCAGACATGTTCTTTATAAAGATAAGATCAAAACTCCGAAGAGCTCCAAAGATCCCAACAACTTAAAAAATTATAAATTTTGAAATCAAATGTGATTCCAGAATGCACACTAATGTACCCATCAAGTATGGTGCAAAGTGCAGAAACCTATGGATAGGGAACTCAAGCTCCCACATACGAAACCCATGTTTTAAAAAAATCACAGTCATTTGTTGAGTGTGAACTCACCATGATCATCGAGATCGGGGATAATATCACTCTTGATAAACAAACGCGCTTAGTCTCCCTTATCAAGGAATTCACACACATCATTGTTGGATCCTATCATGTAGATTGACATTGTTGGTCCCAACTTCCAAAAAATAAAAAAAAATCATAAAACAGTTTCAAAAATAAAAAATCATAAAATAGTTCGAAATACAAAAAAATGAGAAAACATTAAAACATTACAAAAACAAAATCAAAGGTACAAATATCAAACATTACAATCAGGTATTGCATACACATGGATGTTCTTTCTTCCCTTTCTTTCATATTCATCTACAAGTCATCCACCATTTTCATCCCTTCAATCTTATTGTGGTTAGCCTATTCACACGCATTTTGTGACATTTATCTCTATGGTATCTGTTTGACATTGGTCTTTCATAACCTTGGTAAATTAAAGAACGACTGACCTCTTAGAGATCCTATCACTATCTACATATAATAAACTTGTTGGGTAGAATTTTTGGGTGTATTTGTTGACACTAGCCAATGTCATCATCACAATCACTTCCACATCCTTCCATCAAGCCATCAGTGGTTCTTAACCCCTTGTCAAACAAGATAGCTGAAATAAGTTTTCAAAAAACAAAAGAATCAAAATCAATCAATCAAAATGTAAAAGCTAAAAGTAAAAGAAAATTGTATATAACTCTCTCTTGGGGTATTTCCAATAATCTCTATCGGGGCTATGAAAACTTGACAGGTAGATAAATGTTGTGATTAGAATCAAATGCATCTCTATCGAGGTTATGGACACTTGACCGTGCAAATAAGCAATGTACGGATCTCCTTCCACAATCCATTCACACATAACCTTTCAAACTAAATCATTCCTACACATTGGCTAGGGTCTTCACTTTTTGTCTATCAAATCTCTCCTTCAAGAGGTAATTCATTTCCACGTGCACATACGAGATCTTGAGGAGTAAACATGATTAGTATGTTACCAAGTGTTGCTTTTTGGACCTTGTTCAAAATATTTCTTTAGCGCATGTCTTGTCTCATGATTTGTGCCTTGGGCTAATCACTTTTTCATTGACCACCTTCTCAATACTTTCATAACATCCTCTTTTCTTCAAAAATCATTGAGAACATCCATGTGTATATAATATCCTTTTTTTCTATGTTTGTGGACACATTTTCCCCCTTTTATTAAATCAATCACCCGCTTCCTTTCTCTTATGTGTTTCTTGGCCACCTTACGCTGGGGGCATCCTTGCTCATTCATGATTGAGCCTATTTTTATATTGGCCTTGATCCCCCTTCAACGTGTGAAGAGTTTTCCTTTGCATACTCCCATCTAATCACCGGGAATTTTCGTATCTTCAATTTCTTACGCATTCATGTGACATTCTGCCCTTATACATCCCATCTATCGCTAGGGGAATCCATGCTTCTTTATCTTTCTGTACATAGTTCCAAAAAAAATTTAAAATAAAAAAACATTCAAATATGTTTCTCAAAAATTAAAAACAATAAAAATCATTCTGTAAAATCTCTCTCTTTGGTTCTCGCTTGTTCTTGTGTGTGACTCGTGGATCATCTTGATCTACCTCCATTAACAAAGTTGATTTGCTTACTATGTCTATACTCTGGGGCACAATGAGTTGCTTGGTATTGTTTCATAGTGCACTAATTTTCATAGGACCCAAGTGTCCTCCGTTATTCCCCTTGCATGTATCCTTTCTTAGGGCACCATCTTTTAACCCTTGTCATTAATTTGCATAGGTTAGAATCAAAGCTTGATAACAAAAACATTGCATTATGTTTTTCTATCAGGTTATCTTGTTTACTTTCTCGTATTGTATTGCATTATGTATGTTATAGGGAGTTAGGCATCTTTTAATTTCTTGTATTGCATTGCATTTTGTATGTTGCATGGAGTTGGTGTTTTTAGCTATGGAAATTTGTTTGTATATGGATTTTCATGTCATACTACACTTATGTTCATTATTTTTAATAAGGATCGATGACGTCGATCATAAGCAAAATGATGAAATAAATTTGGTTTTTACATCGGCAAGATGATAGCTATATCCATCTCTTTTCATCTTCATTTTTCTTCCATATCACTCTCCTTCTATCAACACTTTTCTTCAAAAGTAACTTGGTGCAATAGGGATCAATTCTTCTACTTCTATTATGTTCTTTCATCTTTTCAATCGTCAATCACCTTCTTTCATCACCCCATCAACACTCGAGGGCATCCTTCATTCTATTAATTTTTTCTTCTATTTCTTCAAAAAAATTATTTGTTTGTACTTGTCTACTATCTTTGAAGTGGCATCACTTACGCCACCCCAAAGAGGGGCAAATGTAGACACCTAAAATCCACTTACACAACCTTTAATGCTAAGATTGCACTAATTATCCTCTTTCTCATCATTTCCGTAATAATTAGCACTTTTCTCGCTAATTAACTAACATTCCTCTTCATATTCATTAATTAATGACATTTCGTTAATTAATTAGCCTTCCTATCATTAAAGATGTCAATTAATGACCTTTCGTTAATTAATATCCACTTCTACTTGGGTTAGTTAATTATTATTAATTAATTACACTCGCAACTCTAAATCAATAAATTATCATTTATTGGATCAAATTCCTCTCTTACATCTTGCAAATCATACTAATTTTCCTCTAATTAGCTTCTATAAGCTTACATCTACCTATTAATTAATCACCTTTGATTAATTAAAACATCCCCCAACTCCCATGACTTACTAATGACAAATTAAACTCTTCTAAATCAAGATTACCTTTTATAAAGAAACCTTATCCATTCCTAATCTTGTTTTACCTTTATCTCACATTCATCAATTTTCTAGGCTTTCCTCTTTAGGAAAGCTATATAAGGAACCCTCCTTATTATCTTTCTTCTTGCATCATGATTTGAATAGTGAAAGACTATAAACATTTTGATCTTGAGCCATTCTCCATTGTTGAAATAGCTTCTCCATATTTCATCCTTTCACTCAAAATTGAGTAATATGGGAAGATCCAAAATGGCCTTGTAGCCATTCTTGGAGAGATTCCATTATCAATATTTGAGATCAAGTAACAATCCAATTTGATTGCTTATGTTCTTTATACATTCATAGTTTAAGTTAGCAATCATAGAGAGTAAGAAATAGCTTAGCATGTAGTTTCATTTATGCATTGAAGAAGTATTTCCTTTAAGCTCTTATCTTGATGGTTCATTGTTTAATTAGCATTTGATTTTGAAGCTATGTAGATATTAGTTTCAATTTATAGCTTAGTTAATAAAACATGAGCACAACAAGCACCGATTCAACCCCTCGTAGTGCCTATACTTCTAACAAGCACTAATGTTCATGTTTGCGAGAAAAGTGAGTATATCCGCCCAATTTTGATTGGTAGTACACAAGTAATAATTGTATGTTGTAGAATTAATTGATAGTGCACATAATGATCATATGTGGGCCCAACATGAAATGGATTGTTTCTACGAAGAGTTCCAGGTTTGAGGATATTTTTCCAAAGAAGGTAATGACTAAATTTCTATTTATGATAGTCCTAGAGTTAATATAGATGTCCTTGCATGTTTCAGGTCATGGTTATAGTGAATGATAGAAATTATAAGAGCATTACACAGAAAATCAGACAAAGAATTTAGCACACGAATAATATATTTCTTCTCTATTGCTTTGTTGTTATTGAATATCACAGGTTACAAATATATAGGAGATAATCAATCCTATAAATAAGGTGTTGGTTGTTCAACAACCTCAACCAACCTAAAACCATATTCTTGTAATATATATTTTTACAACAATATATATATATATATATATATATATATATATATATATATATATATATATATATACAATCTAACCACTTACTGACATAACCATAACAACCATAATAATTACCACTGTAATTATTATTTACAATCATACTAATGTGGAGCACTAACATGATGATTTCCTAAAATTCCCCCCCTTAGTGAGAACATGGGGAAAACACCCATACTACACTACACCTGATTTCACGATCATGTGATTTTCCTTTGGATTATCACAAACCACAAGTTGGTTTTCCATCGGTTGATAAAAAAATGAGAGTAAGGTGGGTTTCCAAAGGTTGACCACAAACCACGAAGGGGTGAAGGTTTTCAAATGGTTTACCGACAACCATATAAAAATGTGCCAGTGCATTCTTCATCCCTCATCATGGTTACTTTTCTAGAGATAACATTTTTGAATCCATCATAGTGCAAACATATCACTCCACACATAAAAACTGAAGCATTGTGTCATTTCCCCCCCACAATGTGAAGTTTCCATAACACATTATTTTGAAAACATCACACTGAAATAAACACACACTCACACATGTCACCATAGCGTATGGCCCCATCGTTGGAAAATGATGCGAGGACGTTGATTTTCCTCCATCCTCATGTGCCTCCATCCTCCTATATAAGGCTACTAGCTCAAATGTATTTGATCATGAAGCTCAATTTTATAATTCTCCCCTTGATTTGAACTTGGATGTCGATTCCACCAATAGTACGTCCCGGATAAAAGATGATTTTTATTTATTTAAACAAATTTGACAATTACTTTTACCGATGACCCAAATGACAATTTTGACTCTTTATAAGACCACCTAAAAAAACTTATGAATGACAATAACACTTATATTTTAAATAGTTTTTGACAGCTTATTAAAAAATCCAATATTGGATTTAATAAATAAAATGAGTCGACCTTATTTATACGAGAACCACCGAGACCACATTTAATTTTGATGCATGGATCTGTAGGCGGTATGAATATGAGAAAATCAATAACATAAGCATACCGATATTCAAATGAGGGGAAGACGCGTCTACATGGGCATAAAAAAATAAAATTTTGTTGAGCCAAAAATGAAGCAGAGACCATAATGATCGAAATGATTTGTATTCCTTAGAGTACTTTCAATACCGTGTAATATAGTGTCGTCAATGTTGTTCCAATGTTGAGTGTGAAGAATTGTTGAACCGTGGATAAAGCACACAATGATATGTGAATCTCCAAGCTATGTGAACGATATGAATAATAGTTATAGCATGACCTTCTAGTTTCACATCTTAGCAAGCTTTCAAAATACACTGTAGGGATTGATTGAGATCTTTATCTCACTAATTTCCTCTAAAAAAAATTCGAGTGGAGGATACAAATGCTTATCAGGATCGTAAATCTTGGATAAATGAAATCCTATCACTTAATGATAAACAAAAAACTATAGATTGCAAGATATAAATTACCAAAGAAACACCAAACGTCACACATCAAATTTCAAACATTCGATATATTATCACGATCAATATAAGAAGTTGTATGGATCTATATCCCGCATAAAGATTGCACAAATATTAGATTATGTCCATATCAGAAAACATGTCTCATGACTTTGCAAGATGTCTTTAGTGCAAAATGATCTAGATTCCAATAGAAGCGTTGGACAAATATTGCTAGAAGGTCGAAAGCCTAAATCAATACTAGGTAGAGATGAATGCATGCAAAATACTCTATGCCATGCGGTCGATGCCACTTTCTGTGCAGAAAGATGAATCCAAAAATAATGGAAATATTTAAATCTTTAGACCTAAAAATCCTTAAAGCTCTCACGAATCTCATAATGACTCTACCTTCTCGATACAACCGATAGGAATTATAAGAGCATTACCTAGAAAATCAGACAAATAATTTAGCACATGAATAACATATTCTTATCTATTGCTTTGTTGTCATTGAACATCATAGGTTACAAATATATAGGAGATAATAAATCCTTTAAATAAGGTGTTGTTTGTTCAACAACCTCAACCAACCTAAAACCATATTCCCGTAATATATATTGTTACAACAATATATATACAATCTAACCACTTATTAACATAACCATAACAACCATAACAATTACCACTTTGTAATTATTATTTACAATCATACTAATGTGGAGAAATAACATGATGATTTCCTAAAATTCCCCCTTAGTGAGAACATGGGGAAAACATCCATACTACACTACACTTGATTTCACGATCATGTGATTTTCCTTTGGATTATCACAAACCACAAGTTGGTTTTCCATCGGTTAACCAAAAACTGAGAGTAAGGTGGTTTTCCAGTGGTTGACCACAAACCACAAAGGGGTGAAGGTTTTCAAATGGTTTACCTACAACCATATCATGATGTGCCAGTGCATTCTTCAGCCCTCATCATAGTTGCTCTTCCGGAGATAACATTTTGGAATCCATCATAGTGCAAACATATCATTCCACACATAAAAATTGAAGCATTGTGTCATCCCCCCCCCCCACAATGTGAAGTTTCCATAACACATTATTCTGAAAACATCACACTAAAATAAACACACACTCACACATGTCACCATAGTAGAAGTGGCCCCGTCATTGGCAAATGATGAGAGGACGCTGATTTTCCTCCATCCTCATGTGCCTCCATCCTCCAATATAAGGCTACTAGCTCAATTGTATTTGATCATGAAGCTCACTTTTATAATTCTCCCCTTGATTTGAACTCGGATGTCGATTCCACCAATAAGACGCCTCTAGATAAAAGAGGATTTATTTATTTATTTATACAAATTTGAAAATGACTCTACTGATGACCCAAATGACAATTTTGACTCTTTATAAGACCACCTGAACAAACTTATGAATGACAATGAAACTTATATTTTAAATACCTTTTGATAACTTATTACAAAATCCAATATTGGATTTAATAAATAAAATGAGTCGACCTTTTAAAAACAAACTAATATATATGGACTTAGAATAGACAAGAAAACTTATAAAATTGTATTATTATAAATTTAACTAAAACTAAAGACTCTATATTAACAAATATATGACCGACTAATGAGAATCTTCATCAAATAATGAGCACAAATACTTGCACATTTTTCCTGACATAAACAACGAAAATGATAAGCAAAAAAACCACCAAGACCACATTTAATTTTGATGCATGGATCTATGGGCAGTATGAATATGAGAAAATCAATAGCATAAGCATACATATATTCAGATGAGGGGAAGACATCTACATGGGCATAAAAAATACAATTTTGTTGAGCCAAAAAATGAAGCAGATACCATAATGATCGAAATGATTTGTATTCCTTAGAGTACTTTCAATACCGTGCAATATAGTGTCGTTAATGCTATTCCAATGTTGAGTGTGAAGAATTGTTGAATTGTGGATAAAGCACACAATGATATGTGAATCTCCAAGCTATGTGAACGATATGAATAATATTTATAGCCTTGACCTTCCATTTTCACATCTTAACAAGTCATCAAATACGCTGTAGGGATTGATTTAGATCTTTATCTCACCAATTTCCTCTGAAAAAAATTTGAGTGGAGGATGCAAATGCTTATCCGGATCGTAAATCTTGGATAAATGAAATCCTATCACTTAATGATAAACAAAAAATCAGATTGCAAGATAGAAATTACCAGTGAATCACCAAATGTCACACATCAAATTTCAAACATTTGATATATTATCACAATAAATATAGGAATTTGTATGGATCTATATCCCTCATAAAGATTGCACAAATATTAGATTGTGTCCATATCAGAAAACATGTCTCATGAATTTGTAAGATGTCTTTAGTGCAAAACAATCTAGATTCCAATAGAAGCATTGGACAAATATTGCTAGAAGCTTGAAAGCCTAAATCGATACTAGGTAGAAATGGATGCATGAAAATAATCTATGCCATGTGATCGATGCCACTTTCTCTAAAGAAATATGAATCCAAAAATAATGAAAAAATTTAAATCTTCGGACACTGTAAATCCTTGAAGCTCTCACGAAATCTCATAGTGACTCTACCTTCTCTCGATACCACTGATAGGAATTATAAGAGCATTATACAGAAAATCAGACAAATAATTTAGCACATGAATAATATATTTCTTCTCTATTACTTTGTTGTTATTGAATATCACAGGTTACAAATATATAGGAGATAATAAATCCTATAAATAAGGTGTTGGTTTTTAACAACCTCAACCAACCTAAAACCATATTCCCATAATATATATTGTTACAACAATATATATACAATCTAACCACTTACTAACATAACCATAACAACCATACTAATAATTACCACTGTAATTATTTTATACAATCATACTAATGTGGAGCAATAACATGATAATTTCCTAACAGTGAAAAAGTTCAAAGTGTGCCCTATTTATGAAGACTAGTTTTTGGGGCACTTTGGAGTAGCTTTCAGTAAAATTGACATTGCAAGAGCTACAAGAGGAGTTAGGAATCCATTCAAGTTTTGTTATGAATATGGTTTATAAATATTTCCAATGGTGTATCGAAATTTAATATTATATATGATATGCAAAAGTTATGGCCTATTCTTTGAAGGTAAAATCTGGAAGGTGCTCATTCTAGTAGGGTGTAAATGGCTACATGAGGTAAAGTGATGAATATGAGTTCTTCAAGATTGGTGAAGGGTTTTTATGGATTATACATCATTTATAAGTATTTTCCATGAAATTTTAAAGCTTGGAAGTGGGTTTTTGTGTGATGGAGTATGTTGGGCTAGTTGTTAGTTCTTGAGTCCGAGTAAGGATACAAAGTAGGCTGCAGAGATTGGCTTGATTGAAGGCCTTCCACTTGGAGTTGTAAGGATTTAAGAAATTTTATGGAAAGGAGATTCTGATATATTTCTAGTGATTTATAGCTTGAGTCTTTATGAGGTCATTTGATGCGCTGTTTAGGCTAATTTGTGAAAAAATTGTAGGTTAGATTTCAAAACACGTTTGTTCTTGCTGAAATATTGAGTTAGTTGAGGTATCAAATGGTCTATTTGATGATTGATATCACCTGGAAAGTGAAGAGGAGTGAATTTTTCATTTTTAAGGCATTTATAAGTACTTGAAAGTGTCGAAAGGGGGAAAACCAATTACATTTGTAAAACTACTTTTCGGGCAGCTTGATTTAGTGAAGACAAAGGTTGATGTGGTTTGAACCAATGGATGTTTCATGAGGTATAATTTGATACATAGTTTTCTACAAGTTATGTAAATTCCATCGAGTTGTCACATACCATAGTTGAGTTAATATTGAGGCTCAAAGGCATATTCAGGTTGTTGGAAACAATTGTTTTGTGAAGGTAATGAGCTAGTGAACCCATTAAATGATATAAATAAATTGGCTCAAGTAAATTGAGACCATGTATGATTTTATTATTATATATTACTAATTTTTGGTGAATATGGGAGCTTGAATAAGTATGGTTTTGGAATAAGTGGATTTTTGGTGTATGGATGAAGGTTTTGGCTAGGTCGGCCTATATGGGTCATATGTGACCATTGTAATAAGTTTATTTGAATTTTATTAAGTTGTATGGGTATAATTTATCATGAGGGACCTACCTCTCTCATGTTTGGAGGAAGAGAAGCTTATAAAAGCATAGTTTTGAGTCCATTTTGGGCTAGTGCTCTTGGAGGGAAAAGTGTGACCTAGAGGAGAGTGTTTTACAGGTATGAGTGCATGATTTGAAGGATGACATGATAGGTTGAGGAATATTAGAGATCATGTGTGCATGTGTTTAGAGCCATGACAAGTTGAGAAAGAAGAATATAGTGCAAGATTGAAGACCTAGGGTTTGAGCAAGGGTTTGTGAGCTAAATTAGAGATCTCCATCAATTGTGGCGAAAATAAAATCAGAGATCAAACATATTCAGGTGGCTGAGTTTGTGATTAGTCATCCTAGGGGGTTTTATCCTCCTTGTGGAGTGAGTGCTTCACTAAATTAGGGGTTGGTGCTCCTTGTAGGGTTACTGCTCTACTAAAATAGGCATTGGTGCTCCTTGTGGGATTCGTGCCTCACTAAATTTGAAGCATGCAAATATAATATTTATTTTTCAATGGGTTTTATTCCCATGAGGGTTTACCACTTATATATTATGTTCATGTGTATGCTCTCTTGGTTATGCTTATTTGGTTGATTGTTTCATGTTGTTAATCTTACATTGATGGATGGATAAATGTTAATGGTGCATGTATGATCATCTAATTTTTTAAGGGTTTAAAGAATTGATTTACCCACCATCTCGATTAATTGTGCTTCTAACATCAAACTTGTATGAAACATTATGTATGATATTAAATAACTTCAAACCCTAACCACAGGTAGGAGATCTTGTAAAAATATTAGTGATTGGATTAATGTGTAATTTTTATGCAAGGTACATTATCAATAATAAAAATAGGACTCAAATCACACACGCTATGCACCTAGCATGTGATATCTACATGGATGTGGAAATTTTATCACTTGATGATGAAACATTGGCTTGACCTATTTGGATTTACTTAGCTCATATAGTTATTATATTGGGAAATGTAACTCTATAACATGATTAATTTTTATTTAGACATATGTAGGGGCTACTCCTAGAGAAACGATACTACTTTTGTGGGATTTAGGAGATATTGGAGTTCTTTAGGAATGCTATTTGTGATGGGTGCTCTTGAAATTGTCAAGTGATTGTTAGGTGAGTAAATGAGTGTATTTGACTTACTTATATAGGGTTTCACGGGTATAATTTCATCTTAAGGTCAACTCATGGAGAAATTATAGACCCATAGAAAGATACCAAATTTAGAAAATGGGTGTTGGTTAGATGGGGACATTTAACCATTAACTTCATGGACCAAAATTTGCGAGATGAATGATATCGGATACGTAAGTGTTAGGATCTTGTAAAATTTTAGGATTGATTTTTGGGAGGGATATACTGATATGTAGTGATGCAAGTAGTTATATGAGTGATTGGGTAGTGTGAAAAGGAATCGATTCACACATTAGGGATAAGGATGTGTAATTAAGTTGAAAAGGTGTGTGTCAAGTCACAATTTAGGGATAAAGTTAATGTTGTCATTACCAAGTTATAAGTTACCTAATTTGGGTGTTTGCATCCCTCCCACCTGTTGGGTTTTTAAAATGATCCTTTTAACAAACCATAGTCAGGGGACAACAAATCCCTCCTCTTTAATGGGAGAGGTTCCCTTATTGAAAGAAAGCAACAAACTTATATACAAATGTACAACTTTCAAAGTGTGGATTTCTGATCCTTTGAAATGTTTTATGCCCAAAGATCATCAATACAAAAGGATGGAATAATTAAGGAGATGAGGAAGGAAGAACATAACAATACCTTTAGGAGATATAGATGGTAGAGTATCACCTTATACGTATTGAACCAGGGAGATGCAGAATAGAATCATTTGCTTTCATAACCAATATAATTCCAAAGACACAAAGTTCCAGAAATCATATAAAAAAGAAACAAAAGTTTCTTATCATAAAAGATTGATGATTCCCAAGTTTCAAACATAGAAAGAAGAAAAGCAGAGGAAGAAAGGGGAAAAATTCTGTATTGATTACTTTGAATCTATTACTTTACAGAGTACCAGGATCCAACTGAACAATAACATGGAGAAGCCATTAAATAGTTTCCAAGAACGGTTACATTCGGTTACAAAAAATGATGAAAACTAATTCAAGAAACTAATGCCTGAGTCTCTCTAATGCCTCGGCCATTTCCATGTCTGGTAGTAAAAAACCAGATGCATTGAATCACATCCGTTCAATCTACCCTTACAAAACTTTGAATGTGAGCCATCCACGTGGGAGAGATTTAAAATGAAGTGGGCTTGAGGATGCCTTTTGCATTTTGTGCCCTTTGGAGAAATGGAACTTTGGAACATTTTGGCCCACCCACCCGCTTTTGATATAGTCTTGACATGTGGCCTTACTTAAGTGGGGACAGAGTCGTGGTTTACTTTTATAATTTTACTTCTTTTCAACGCAGGCTCAAAAACACAAATTACTCCACCGGCCCGCTTCCCACTTTGACCTTCGATGCGGGCTTAATATTTGACTTTTCCCTTAGCGTGGGCGGGGCTATGGGTCAATTTTTAACTTTAATCTCCTTTAATGAAAACAAGGCTCAAATTCTCAAATCACCCCGACGGCCCGCTTCCCCACCTTGACTTTCTATTCGGGCTTAATATTTGACTTTCTCCCTTTTGTTTGGCGGGGCCGTATATTTGACCCTGGACACGTGGAGAGTTGGCGCTCATTTGAACTTACCTTTGGATTTTGCCTTTTAAATTGTGTGAAGCTAACATGTGGAGAGCTCCGTTGGTTCTTTATACTTAACCAATTTGGGCTTACTTCCCACCTGACTTATGTTGACCTTTAGATACGTAGAGGGTTTTCATTCATTAGAGTTTCTACTTTGTTTTCACCTCCTAAAATTGTGCAAAGATGACCCATGACTCCTTCCGCCATTCTTGGACTTTTCAACGGCCAAATCTATCTCTCCTTTGACTTTGACCACGTGGTGTGATGGTGCTCATTTGGAAACGACCTTTTAGTTTCACTTCTAAAATTTGTTGTTGAGGCATGTGGAGGCTTCCGCCAACCCACTCATACTTAGTCAATTTAAGTAATTGACTATGTCTCTTTTTGGACCTGGGACACGTGGAGGAATGGTGTAAGTTTGAGAATTGCCCCTGGCTTTGACTCTTAAAGTTACACCGATGAGGCACGTGGCGTCGTCTTTGAACCTTCCATACTTAGCCAATTTAGGCTTGTTTTGTCTTCATTTTGGACTAGGACACGCAGAAAGCCTGCGCTTATTTGAGGACTGTCCCATGGGCCCTACCCTTAGAGTTACATTATTTAGACACATGGAGGCTTCCGCTATCGCTTGAAACATGGCCATGCCACATCCAATCAGAGATATCCACATACTACCCGTGGATGCTTTGGGATAAAATTAATGGGAAGATATGCCCATCATTCCCAATTGTGTGAAAAATAAAAAAGAAGGAAAAAAATCACCATTACGCCTAAATTTCAAACTATTCTCCATGGAATGGAAAACTACAAACAATACCAGGCTCGACACGATCCATTACTCCAAGGAACCGACTCAAAATTTTCAAAACTTGACTTCAAAAAGAGGGGAATTTTGAGTGCGACAATAACTGGCTCTTTCTAGGGATGACTTGGCAGAGGAACGAGGCAAGATCAAGGACCACAAAAGAACTCTAGGAAAGAAGACCAGTGCCTTATCCATTGGGAAAATAGATTCAAAGGAAAACCAACACAGAAGACAAAACACACGTGAAAAGAAAAGAAACCAAAAGGAAAAAAGAAAAAAAACACAAAGGAACGACCCAAAACCAAAACACTATACATAATATATAGAAGGACCGCCTAGTCACCTAGGACTTGAACAACTTTAGATACTACCCACTATAAGGAAGTGGGAGAGGAGAACCATCCAGATAATCCAAATAGAATGAATTTTCTCCAAAAAATGTCTGATTTTAAAAGGACCAAGCCAAAGGGAATCAAACTTACCATGGCTTCCTCGAGGCTCATGCCTTTTGTCCCACAATAGAACAATGTCTCCTACTTGAAAATCTCTAGGTCTGGATTTCTTGTCAAACAAAGATTTCACCTTCAGTTGATGAGCTGATATTCTATCAAAAACTTGCAACCTATCTTCATCCAGCTTCTGGAGATACATGATCCTCTTGTCCAAGGAACTGGTAAAACTTGAATCTTCAATAGCCTTCATTAAGTGCAAGGATGGTAATTCCACTATCACTGGTAACTGAGCTTCAACACCATACACCACTTGAAAAGGAGACATCCCAATTGCTCTTTTGGGTGTAATTCTATCTACCTAGAGAGCATCATAGAGTTTCTTGTGCCAATTCCTCTGAGAGTCATTGACAAGCTTCCGAACGATGGTTACTAGATTCTTGTTTGTTGATTCTTCTTGTCCATTCCCTTGGGGTAGTAAGTATGAAGAGTGAGAAAGGGAAATTCCATAGCCGTAGCAAAATCCATCATCTTAGAAGAAGAAAAATTTGAGGCATTATCAGTCACAATTTTGTTTGGTACCCCAAACCTTATCAATATGTTCTCCTTAATGAAATTACACACCACCTCAGAAGTAGTGATTTTTACTGGAATGGCCTCTACCCACTTTGTGAAGTAGTCATAGTAGTTAGCATGTGAGTATGCCCAACACTAGAGGATGGGTTGAGAGTTCCAATGAAATCCAATCCCCACTATTGTTGAAAGGGCTCATCAATCACTACTGGATTTAGTGGATAAAGCAACCAACTTAGGTCTCCCAACAAAAGTCTAACATGATTCACACTTGCCTACCCATTTGGATGCATCTCTGAACAATGTAGGCCAATAGTACCTAGCACGAAGGATTTTGTGAGCAGTGATAGTAGAAGAGAAGTGGCCTCCACAAGCCTGATCATGAAAAGTTGAGAACAACTTCTTCTGTTGTTCCTTGTCTACACACTTCAAGAATTTCCCATCTATGCCTCGCTTAAACAAACCATTATCCCATAGCTCATACTGTGTAGAACTTATCTTTATATCCCTCTTCTCCTTGGCACTCAAGTGATATGGACACTCTCCATAGGTAATAAAATATGCAATTTTTGTATACCATTCATCTATTGAACTGAGGAAGAGGACAACATGAACATTAACTACTTCTTTGGACAACGTTGCATCAGCTCCTTCAGCAATAAGTTCACACAAGCCTTTACCCTGGACTAGCTTAGTTGGCTTGATATCCAGGTCATATTCTTGGACCTTTGCTACCCAATTACCTCTCTTAGTTCCAAACTCCTGCTGTGTAAGAATGGATTTGATGGTTGTATCAGGAACAAACACAACAAAGTGAGAATTAAGAATATAAAAATGAAACTGCTTGATAACTTTGACCACTGCAAAATCATGTTTCTCCATCATAGTATATTTCAACTCATGATCTTTCAGAACATAGCTCATGAAGGAAATAGGAAGCTCATGATCCTCAGAATTCTTTTGAGTCAGCACAATAACCAGGTAAACTCTGTAGCATAGAAATATATGATAAAGTCCTTATTGAAATCAGGACATGCTAAGATGGGGGTCTTAGCAATGGATTTCTTAATACCTTCAAATTCCTCCTTACCCTTAGAAGACCAACCAAATTTTTTCTTTCCTTTCATCATGTGAGCAATGCTCATAGTCAGTTCTGCAAAATCAGGAATAAATCTCCTCAGGAAATTAATCTTACCAAAGAAAGAGTGAACACCCTTTTTACTTGTGGGAAGAGGAATCTGCTAGATTGCTTGAACTCTTTCTAGATCTATCTTGATTCCTTCTTTGGAGACAATGTGCCCCAAAAACTTTCCTTCAGTGACACAAAAGATAGACTTCTTTGGATTGAGAGAGACTCCATGCTCTCTGCACTTCTGGAGAGGACTGATTCAAGATGCTGAAAGTGATCTACCCTTGTTTTGGAGAAAATAGTCAAATCATCAAGGTACACAACCACACACTTTCCCTTCAAACTACCAAAATCCAAGTCCATTTCCCTCTGAAAGGTGGCACCAACATTGATAAGACCAAAAGACATTCTCTTGTAAGCAAAGGTGCCCCAAGGAGTAGTGAAAGCAATTTTGTGTTGATCTGGGGTATTGACCTCCACTTGATTGTATCTAGAGAACCCATCCAACATAGACAACATCTTAGAGCCTATAACATTTTACAAAACCTGATCCATCATGGGGAGAGGATATTTGTCCTTCAGAGAAGCCTGATTCAAATTCCTGAAATCCACACAGATGTGAATCTCACCATTCTTCTTCCTGATAGGCACAATGTTGGCAATCCATGTTGAATGGTGTATAGGAAAGATGATTTTTTCCTTTAGAAACTTCTGAATCTCCTAAAAATAGTGCCAGCAACCTTGGGATTATATTGCCTTTGTTTCTTCTTGAAACACTTTTGATCCCAGGTTTCAAAGGGATAAAGTGTTACATCTCCTTTGGCTAAAAATCCTTGAGATCATCATACAAATAGGCAAGGACATCAACATACCTTTTCAACAGATTTACTACCTTCTTCTTCTCCTCTTGAGTGCAACATTTCCCAATGTTCACCATCTTAGGTTCATCAAGACTCCCAATATTCACTTTTTCACACTCAGTAGACTATCGAGCTCCTTGGGAAGTTTTAGACTTAATGTACCTATCATGCTTATCAAATAGGTCTTCCAAACTCACCAGCCCTTTAGGAATCTTGTTACCTTTCAATTTGATGTAGCCATCTTGATCCATCTCTTCCTTGATATCCCCTTCATTGGAAGATACACACTCTCTAGGAAAGGTCTCACTTCCTTCAAAATACAGTTGGTCAAAATTATCCCTAAGCTCCAAGAAAGAGAGAAAATGTTGATCATCATTGAAAACTTGCTAGTTATTTACATTATCTGTACGTTGGGCCTATGAATCATTTCAATGGTAAAATTCTCCTGAGAGAAATCTGGGTGAGGAATCAACAAAGATCTTGAGAAAGCTCTAGTGTTCCTTTCTCTCGGCACAACTTCAATGGAGAAAGCATCAAGGAACTCAATGGAATCCCAGACAAGATTTCTATAATGTTTCAATATCCTATTCTTGACTTGAAAAGATCTCTAACCTGTTTCACAATAAGCTCTGCATCACCATGAGCACAAAGATTCTTCACTCCCATTTCTTTTTCCATGCTCAATCCTAGTATGAGCACCTCATATTTAGTTGTATTGTTTGTATTTTCAAAACAAAGCTTGAAAGAGAAAGGATGAATGTTCCCTTCTAGAGATGTCAACACCACTCCAGCCCAAAACCAGCTGAAGAGCATATTCCATCAAACTCTAGAGTCCAAATGCCATTAGGGTCATGAATAACTCCCTTGGAAGCCTTACCTCATCTTGTGACATAATCATGTAGTTCCCATGCCCTACATCCTCATAGAGTATATGTGCTTTTGGGTCATCAGTCTTTTACACAATGTACTCAGTCTATTTCTCGTAGTAGCACTTCTTCATTTTTCCATTGATCGGGATCAAAGCATGCACCAATCCATTTGAATCTCACCTCCTACCTCCTTATAGAAATTTCTACTCAGCAACATCCCATATGAGGGAGGAATATCAACTACCAAAATGGTGGCTAAGACCCTTTTCTCTAGAAAAGCAGCAAAAGCCACTTGTGCATCTTTAATTCTACCAACTAGAGGTACTTTCCTACTTTCCATGGAATAACAGAACCAAAGGCACATGTTAGGGTCAGACCCAAAGCATGAGCTACCTTTGCAGGCATTACATTATCTGATGCTCCTGAGTCTATAACACAATTACTTGAGTTTATGGCCAGCTATGAGAAGAGTCACATAAAATGGTTCAATTTTCTCATTAGGGGAAGTGACTGCAGCCACAAGGCTTGATTGAGGTGAGGAAGATGGGGTGGGAAAAAGGCCTTTAGAAGTACTTGGATAAGACTTTGGATTTGGAATTTACAAAGTTTACCATTTTAGCAAAAACTTTGGATGGGTTTGGTAAAACTCTGCCTCTGAAATTTAGATTTTAGTCCTTTTGAGGTGATCAATAATATCAAAAGATCCAGAGGTGGATGGGGCATCATTGCTAGGAACTTGAGAGACTCTTGATCTATCAGTTTTAGGATTTGAAGGAGAAGGAGTTTTGGAAATAGAAGTAGAGAAGGAGGATTAAAATTACTCACCTTTTGTGTGGAGGCAGTGGGAATGGGAGCTCCTCTTCTTGCAATCACTGGAATAGTTGTAGGAAGCTCCTTAGACTTCTTGGTAGGATGCACCACTTTCTCTTTTCTATTTGTTTTCTCCTGAGTCATAACAACATATGACTCACTATTCATATCAGCTACTCTCTCATCATATTCATCTTCATCATCCATACCTTTAGTGGTGAGGAAATGAACTTGAGACCCACCAAGATCTTTCTAGTTCTTCAACTTCTTCTTCATATAATTCATTACACTCCTCATCATCAGGTTCTTCAACTTCACAAGTTGCATTGACCAGAACCTTGATGGGTGGGCCTTCAATAGCCAATCTGGTATGAGAAGCAGGAAGGTGGTTCCTGGGCTGAAAATTATTCCTTGGAACATCTTGGTAAGGGGTATGTTGAGCCAATTGTTTCTTGAGAGAAATGAGATCATTTGCAAGCTTCTGTACTAATTGATCGAAATGGCTCCAGGGAAGAGGAAGAGGAAGAGGAAGAGGAAGAAGAAGAAGCTTTAGATTTGGAGGATTCTCTTTTTAGTTTACTAGACATGATCAAATCATCCTCAACACTGATATCCAAATGTTGATTAACATCCAAAGTTGCAAGGTTAGCTCTCCTTAGTGCATAACTCACTTTAGGCAACTGGGCATTGAGGAAGAAGCACTTTTGGATTTGATCCACTAGATGAGTGTTCTATGGAATTTTATTAATTAGCTTGTTGAATTTAGCCAAAATCTCCTCATGGGCTCAAATGGATCCTTCTTGATATGAGAAATTTGTGCTAATAGAGCATGCACATCTTCAGCAGGTTTGAAACACTTTGCTCAAACTAAGTCATCATGGTATTCCAATTAGTGATAGACCCAACAAGAAGATGGTAGAACCAATCAACAACATTTTCCTGTAATGTCTCCACAAAAATCCTGACAGAGACATCTTCATGTTCAACTCCAAGAATCCCACATGCAACAATGAAGGCTGCAATGTGTTCATCTGGATGAACCTTCCCATCACCACTAGAACTTGGGAAAAATTTCCTATTACCCCTAGGAAACTCATGTAATGGCTGAGGAAGAGAAAGAGGCCCAACTTGTTGTCCCAAGGCAAAGGAACTGCCATCTTTGGAAAAATTGACTGAAGGGGAACTAAAACACCAACAAGAATCAAAGCATGGAGATTAGGACTGAGATGTTCTTGAGGAACGCTATCTTTGGAATTTCTATCTTTAGTAGGAGGTGTGCTTGTAGAATGGGTCCCTCTGTTCCTTCTTGCTGGAAGAGAGAAGTTTTGTTGTTCCAAAAGTTGAAAATGGGAATCCTCAACCCCGAGAGCTTTCCTCCCACATGTATACCATAGAGTCATCCAGACCAACAATGATCTTGAAGTTGTTCTTTTTAGAAAGGGATCCGTTTGAAATGAAATCCCCAAGAGTCACCAAAAACTGTTGGGTTTTTAAAATGATCCTTTTAAAAAACCATAGTTAGGGACAACAAGTCCCTCCTCTTTAATGGGAGAGGTTCCCTTATTGAAAGCAAGAAACAAACTTATATACAAATGTATAACTTTCAAAGTGTGGATTCTTGATCCT
Organism: Taxus wallichiana var. yunnanensis; assembly: GCA_018340775.1. Lineage (NCBI taxonomy): Eukaryota > Viridiplantae > Streptophyta > Pinopsida > Cupressales > Taxaceae > Taxus > Taxus wallichiana. The sequence goes on along the minus strand of CM031239.1, from coordinate 511,243,715 downwards.
TTGAAATGTTTTATGCCCAAAGATCATCAATACAAAAGGATGGAAGAATTAAGGAGATGAGGAAGGAAGAACATAACAATACCTTCAGAGATATAGATGGTAGAGTATCACCTTATACGTATTGAACCAGGGAGATGTAAAATAGAATCATTCACTTTCATAACCAATATAATTCCAAAGACACAAAGTTCCAGAAATCATATAAACAAGAACACAAAGTTTCTTATCATAAAATATTGATGATTCTAAGTTTCAGACACGGAAAGAAGAAAAACAGAGGAAGAAAGGGGAAAACTTTTGTATTGATTACTTCAATATATTACTTTATAGAGTACTAGGATCCAACCCAACAACAACATGGAGAATCCATTAAATAGTTTCCAAGAACGGTTACATTCGGTTACAACTAATGATGAAAAATAATTCGAGAAACCAATGCGAGTCTCTCCATACCTCAGCCATTTTCATGTCTAGCAATAAAACTAGATGCATTGAATCACAACCGTTCAATATGCCCTTGCAAAATTTGAATGTGATCTGTCCACATGGGAGAGATTTAAAATGAAGTGGGCCTGAGGACGCCTTTTACATTTTGTGCCCTTTGGAGAAATGGCATTTTGGAACATTTTGGCCCACCCACCTACTTTTGATATGGTCTTGACACATGGCCTTACTTAAGTGGGGACAAAGTCACGGTTTACTTTTATAATTTTACTTCTTTTCAATGCGGGCTCAAAAACACAAATTTCTCCACCAGACCGCTTCCCAATTTGACCTTCAATGCGGGCTTAATATTTGAATTTTCCTTGGCATGGGCAGGTTGTGGGTCACTTTTTAAATTTAAGCTCCTTTAATGAAAACAAGGCTCAAATTCTCAAATCTTCCCGATGGCCTGATTCCCCGCCTTGACTTTCTATTCGGGATTATTATTTGACTTTCTCTCTTTTATTTGGTGGGGCCGTATATTTTACCCTGAACACGTGGAGAGATGGTGCTCATTTGGAACCTTCCCTTAAATTTTTCCTTTGAAATTACACCAAGCTGACACATGGAGAGCTCCATCAGTTCTTTATACTTAGCTGATTTGGGCTTACTTCTCACTTGAATTATGTTGACCTCTAGACACGTGGAGAGGCGGTGCTCATTTGATCACGTCTCTCCTTTGACTCTCTCATTTGATCACGTCTCTCCTTTGACTCTGTCTCTCCTTTGACTTTGATCACGTGGTGAGATGGCACTCATTTTGAAATTGGCCTTTTGCTTTCACTTATGAAATTGAGTCATTGAGGCATGTGGAGGCTTCTATCGACCCACTTATACTTAGTCAATTTAAGTAATCGACTCTGTCTCTTTTTGGACCTAGGACACGTGGAGGAATGGCACAAGTTTAAGAACTTCCCTTGGCTTTGACTCTTGAAGTTACGTCGATGAGACACATGGCACCATTCGTTGAACCTTCAATACTTAGTTGATTTAGGATTTTTCTGTCTCGTATTTTACACTGGGACATGCAAAAAGTCTGCACTTATTTGAGGATCGTCCCCATGGGCCCTGCCTTTGAGTTGCATCATTTAGGCGCATGGAGGCTTCCACTGTCACTTGAAACATGGCCATGTTGCATCTAATCAGAGATATCCACGTACTACCCGTGGATAATGGGGCAAAAATTAATGGGAAGGTACGTTTGTCATTCCCAATTTGTGAAAAATAAAAAGAAGGGAAAAAACTCCACCATTATGCTCAACTTTCAAATTGTTCTTCATGGAATGGAAAACTGCAAACAATACCAAAGCTCGATGCGATCCATTACTCTAAGGAACCGACTAAATTTTTCAAACTTGACTTCAAAAAGAGGGGAATTTTGAGTGTGAAACACCACCCAACCAAAAAATATGAAATTAAAGTACATGTTTAAAATAAATGATACCTGAGTGAGGAAACACACTTTTTATTTGGTTGAGGTTCATGATTTTTAGTTTGACATGATATCAAAAGTGAATCCTGCAAAATAAAGGCTATTCAATGTCCATAAAAATATTTGAAATTGAAACTTGTAAATTTACAAACTAAACTAAAAAAATGATTACATCTACTTGTCTTGCCAAAGGAGAAACTCCCTCATGATGTAATTAGAAACATGGATTGAAATGAGCCACTAGAGGATTAGGGGTGATCACTCCTAATTTTTGATGGATATTCCAGAGCAATAATAGAATTGGGTGTCACTTTACCTAATATTGAAAGGATGATTTAAGAAGGATTTTTAGTTTCCCATAACCTTATAAGATAAAGAGGGGTGTCACAAAGATTTATAGTCACCCAAAATCTTCCTTAAAAATGATAATAAAGGTTTAATAGGGTTTTTTGGTTGTCCTCAAATATTCTTCCCATGGACCTCACATGTTATAGATTGATCCAGGCCTAAATGTGTAAAATAACATAAATTTGAAAGGAAATGAAATATCCTCATGCCCCCACCATACGATTTTCCATAAGTATCGATTATGTGTAGTCACAAAATCATGCACATTAGACATTATTTAGATCGGTCTCATACTACTATTTAGAAGGTTCTTGAATGAAGAAAGTAGTAATCAACCCCATATTTTGGCCATCTTATTTTACTTTTATTTCTTCATTCCCACACATTTTTACCTACATGCCTAGTTTGTTTCGACACTTTCCCATTAATTTATCCTAAATGGGGCATCTCGGGCTGTCTTGGGCCCCCGAATCCTTTTCAAATCATCTCACCACTTTTTGAGCCTTTTCTAATAGTTTTTTTATCTTTATCTGTTTTACAGTCAGCCATGTCGGGGTTAATTATGAAATTAGATCAAGAGAACCCTATAAATATAAAGTTATGAGACCATAATGAGGGTCCTAACATCATCTACTACTATCACTCAATCTAGAGTTGCATCCATTGCATCACATGTATCCACATAGTTTCGTACATCAAATCTAGGAGATCTACATCAACACACACTTCATTGGAGGAAGGTCCTCATTACATTATTCAAGTACATTTGGTGCGATTCAATAAATCTATCTGTGACATAACAAAGGTCACAAGTCATCTTCCGACCCTAAAAGAATTAGATTCTGAGATTTTTTAGAGACCATGGCACCTATTTCTGCATACCAGAGCACCCAAGGGTGCCCCGTATCCTCTTAGGTGCTCCATTTTTCTCGATCCTCCATATCCACCATTTTCAAGACCTTTGTGTAGTCGTTCCTCCTTCCGGAATTTCCTGTCGGACATGCGACATCGTAGCAGTCATCTACAATCAGCTGAGTTCTTTCCTCACTTTATTATTACACATTAGGGTGTTATTACATTTAGTATTACTCACTTATTCATTTTATACTATTTTATCATAGTCATTTACAATGTTTTATGTCCTCCTATATTAGATTAACTATATTAGCATACATTTAGTTTATCCTAATTTTAGTTAATCATTTTGGTGAACCCCACATTTCTTCATAGCACCTTCTAGGGTTTGTATTTGCATTTAGACATCATGAATATCTCCATAAATGATTATTTTCTAGCTAATCCTGATTTACTTCACCGCATTCAACATATTTTTGCTACTACGTGTGTTTCTATTGACATGCATCCGGATTCCATTTATAAGACATTTGTTGATGCCTTTTCACAACATATAGCATTCAAGGCCAATCCTCCTGCTAACATTCATCCCTTTAATAATGATCCACCACTACATATTATGTGTTGCATTCACAATGTAGGTGTTAAACATACCCTAATCAACAATGTCTCTACATTTAATTTGTGTCCCATGTCCTTCCTTCAAGTTTTAGGTCGGTTCGCTCATGACGTTAGTCCCTCTTTTATTTCCTTGCATCATTTTGATGGTACTATTTGTCCATGTCTTGGTCATGTTACCTTTCCCTTCACTATTGGTCCAAAAACACTCCCCCATAATATTCTTTGTTATATATTTTTCCATCTCATATAATTGTTTTTGGGTAGACCATGACTTCATGATCGACATCTTCCTCAAGGGTGGTTGGTTCATGATCAACATCTTCCTCTTCAAGATCGCTGATGGTGTAATTTACATTTATGGGACTAGTAGTGTAGGGTTCTACATGATTATGGCAGATTGGTTCTCGCCCTTATAGTTACTTTGGTTCCGTATCGAGTCCCGAGAATCATATATGACCAATCAGCTAATAGGTAACCACCCATCTTGGCGGTGAAATCCTGTGATAGGCAAATGTAAAAGAGGGGAGGGAGATCAATGACGATATCTCTTGGGTGAATGAAAAACTTGGGCATGCATGAATGGTAAGTTGAAGTCCTTTGATAACCCCAACGGTCTTAACAGTTATGCCATCCAGCTGAACAACCCCTCTTGCAACTAGCACATATTGTATGCCTAGTACATCTATAATTTTTTTGGGCATGACAGAGCTACTGGCACCAGAATAAATCATGTAATTATGTACTAGGTGGTCGCCAATGATCGGGGAAATGTAGAATGGCGGTGGTTTGTTTGTTGTCGAGAATGATTTTCCCTTCCGGGTTGACACAAAATTGTAGCAGTTGTCACTCCATGGCCTAGTGATCCGCTGGTTGTAGCAAAACTATTCAGAGCTTCTTGCAACGGGTTTCTTTGAGAAGGGATCGAGAGTGCGTCCCACATGGTAATGCTTAGATTGGTTTTCTTCATTTGTTCTACTATCTTTGAAAGGAATCACTCCTACTTTTATGACACTTTTTTGGGCATTGGGGTCCTCCTTTGGAAAATGTTTGTTGGGTATCATGATGCCTAGAGAACCATCTTTCCTGCGGCGTGGCTAGCTCAATGTGGTGTTTTTGGTGATTTCTTTCTCGACTTTTTATCAACCACCATTTGTAACCCGGGTTGAGAAGCGGATGCTAGATCAGCTTCGGGAGGTTTAGGCTCCATTTCTCTCTTCTTGAACGAGTGTTTGCTTTTGCACCGATGAAGAATCATGTATTCAATCCACAAAATCTTCGCTTGCCAGTTTAGCAAAGTAGATTCTTCAGGTGCCTGTGGTTGATTTGTTGCTTCTTGCGTAGATGAATTGTTTGTTAACTCTAAAGGGGTAGATACACTTTGAACCATAAGGGCTGGTAAGAACCCCATTGGGACAAAGATTTTTATTGTGGGGTTGAGAGCAAGGATAACACCATTCGTAGTCTTGAACTAGATTATTTTGAACAGGTACTATAGCTCTAGATGAGATAGATGCAAGAGGGTTTCAAAAGTTCAAGTGCTTGACATTTGTAACTTGACTTGTAGTTTGAATTTGAGGCTGAATATTTCCTTGAAAAGGAGGACAGTTAGCTTGATACTGCTGATTTTGTGGCTGATACGGACGATTGTATTGAAATCTGTTGCCTTTTGAGTGCAACGAGCTCATTTCAAAAAAATTCAGATGGCGAATTGACTTCAAATAGGTCATTTGAAGAGGGAGGGGAAGATTGAGATGGTTGTTTGGAGTCTACTTGAATAGGAGTAATGATAGGCTGATGATTCATAAGATCTAGAGAAAAGGGCATTGGTGGTCGTGGAGCTATCTTTCCAGATGAATTAAATAATTCTTTGCACTTATGGAAACTTCGTAAGCATCATGAAGTGTAGTCCCTCCCATGGATTGGATCATAACTACTACATCACTATTCAAGGCACATAAATAGTACAAGAATGCATTATGTGCGAAGTCTTTAAGAGCACCGGAATCCTATTCCAAGTCCCGTGGAATCGGAAGTTGAAATCAATCATATATTCTTGGGATGCTCTCTTTATGGTAGTGAGTTGTTCCAAAAGTGATAGGTGATCACTTTTGTCTTCAAATGTTTACATATATTTTCTCCCAACTTGTCCCAAGTGGTTATAGTGCCAACACCTAACTCCGCAAAACCATTGAAGTGCTTTTCCTCGAAAGAGGTAGCAAGAAGTCTAACTGCAACATTGTCTTCTATGATATTATGTACTGTGCGGATGTTGGCTACATCAAAGATATGCTCCACCGTAGTAACGTGAGTTTCCCTCGTGTAGAAGGGTAAAATTTTGAGTGCCGTAATAGGTATCAGGTCACGTTGAGCCAACATAAGAGGACTTTGCTTGCATTGAAAGGGGGAAAAACTTGGTTCCTTGCCATAGCAATGAAAGGTTGATTGTTCTGGATGGAGGAAACCTTTCGTAAGGAGGATTCAAATGACCCCTACTAGATAAATCTGCAACTGGGGATGTGGAAATGCCTCTTCTCCTTCTCTTTGGAGGAGACATGGAAAGTTCGATATGCTGATAATTTCCTTTCTTTAAAGAATCTCTTGTCTGAATTCTTCACATAAGTTACCACACTGAAATTTGGAATCCAGAGATAGAGATTCGTAAGGTACTTTGACTTTTGTAAGTGAGAAGAGAAGTACCAACTCTGTCCCACCGGGCATGCCAAAAACTGTTGTCGCCAAATCATTACACCCTCCGAATGGCCAGGATGTGAATAGGACATTTGGTGTGATTGGGACACATGGGATCACCTCTCAAGCTATTGGACTTGGGGTCAAGGTGAACCTCTAGAGAAGGCCGGCTTCCTCCTCCTAAAATAAGTGTTGTACTACTCCTAGTGTAACAAAAATGATTATCTCGATCCTATTCTAACATCTTCATTAGAGTTTAGGGAAGAGATTTGCAGAAATGAAATTATAATAGGGATGGTGATGCACCAAATAAAGGGTGTTTCCAGATCGGAAGGGTTAATTTGAAGAGGGTGTGTGCACCACAGTCACCTCATCTACTGAACTTAGAGAGGGTACATGATACCACAAACTAAGAGACATGTGTTCCCTTTGTTAAAATTTATCGACCGAAAATATACTAGTTTCCCAATGATTAAGGATGAACTCAAGAAGGGCGACCAAAATCCACAACTCAACCGCATGCAATACTCTGCCACTCGATAAGCATAGAACTCCAAGAACTGTAATAGAAACTTAAACTTACACGTTGTACTTGCAAGTATGAGAAAGGCACAAAGAAGCAGAAGGATGAAAGGACCAAGATTAGTCACAAAACAAACACTTTTATTGCTTCATAACATGCACAATGCATCATACGTTCGAAAGAGGTAATAGTTGCCATTACAATCTTGAAGAGGAAGCTTGAAAGTTCTCTCAACACACAAGAACAACTTGCAGAAGAGAGAGGACTCTTGAAAAGAATACACTCACCTGAGATATCTAACTATCTAACTTTTTTGAACTGTTGGAACCCTTTAAAATGAGCTTCCAACTTACATTTATAAAAGAATATGTGAGAAAGAAGAGGAAAGGTCATAATTACATTCCTAAATTGAAGGCCCATGATGTATTTATCATAGTTAGTTGAATAACTTGAGAAGGTTCCATCATGGGTAATTATTTACTTGATGACCTAGTCTTGTCAAATAATTAAAAGAATATTTAAATAAAATATTTGAATAATAATAATAAATATTATTATTAAAATATTTTAGTTAAAATATTAAATTAATTAACATAATGTCGGGATCCCCTCTTGACTCGTTTGACTTGAAGAGGAGGGGGTCCATGTGAATAGAATCGGACATAGACCAACTCGGTGAGTTTTGAATCCTCTAACTCGGTGTTGCAATCGATTTTGAACCTCACACCAACTCTTTCCTTGCCTTGGCAATCGAGCTCTTTGCATTGAGTCCTTCGAATGGTGAGCTATCAAACTTGATTCTTATCTTTTTCCTTGGTTAAATTGAGGACATTTATGCATTCCACATTGCCTTTTGTGAAACATAAGTGAGCTTCCCCATGAATTCACCGAGCTCCATTGGTTAGTTTTATCCTTTCCGAGTTCTATTTTTCCACGAGCTTGGTTCATTCTCTACATGCTCATCCTCTATAAGCTCGAACGGAGCCAATTTACCCCACCGTCATGGCTTTTTGAACACCTTGTGAGCTAATCAAAATGAACTCAATTCTCCACAACTCGTCTTTCACTAGCTCTTCTCAATGCTCATGCATAGGGTTCCTTGACTGAGTTGTATATCTTCCTCATTAAGCCAAAATGCATGTAGATCCTATGAACCTGGCCTGACGCAAGTTAAGACTCGCCTCACAAATGCCACTGCTACGGTCTTGCTTCAAACTCCAAATCGAGCCATTCTGAATTACCAAGCCACCTACATGCATCGTGAACATGAAGCTTTAAGCTTGAAATTGAAAGCCTCTACAAATACATTAAACTTCGACACCCATGAGCTTAGTCTTTATCTTGACTTGGTACCAACGTTTCCACAATATGAAAAGTTTGACTCTAAATCATACTTCATGGCTTTGTTCTATAATACATTAGTGACCCACAGAGGTTAAAAAATTCAATGAATTTAAATTATTTCACTCCTGCATGTTGCGCTATTTAGAAATGATTTTTGAGCTATGAAAATTGTTAGGGATCACGTCACGTGGCCCTATCAACACTCAATTGATTGATTTCTCTGTGATAGCTCTAGCTTGACAGATAGAGTTATTTCTTCTTATTTTGGACCACATATTCACATGCATTCCACATTCAAACTCCATGAAACAACACCACGAGCTCCTTGAATTGTCATTCACGCTTTCCTGAGCCAATTCTTTCCAACTCGGCGAGCTCTACATGAAATCTACTGAGTTTTCCTAGCATCAATATCACCACCAAGTGTGTCCCCATGAGCTCTTCAACTGACTCGGCCTGGCTTTGTTTTGCATGTCGACCTAAGCACCCGGTTGGCTCAACTTGGACTCTCACATGTCTATGTATCAAGCTCATATTTACCATCTTGCACATCTGAGTTCCTTATTCCCTCGGCAACAATGGGTCTATGCTCATTGGTTATAAACTCAAGCACTAGATCATGTGTTAAGCTCTTCTTTGATTCAGTTGATCTCTTGAGCTATTCTATGCTTTATATCTCTGGGAAATATTAAGACTTGTTCGATCATGTTCACAATTTCATGCCTGTTCCTTGATGTTGATTCTTGCTATCACCTTGAGAAATTCATGTGGTATTTCAAGGGATTCTCTTCGAATACATGCTTAATCCATTTATATCATGTTGAGCTCCAAACCTCAACACGTATTTTTGGATCATTGTCTGATCATGCCTGATCTCCTTCCATGCATACCTTGCAACAATTTTTTTCCAAAGATTTTACATGACCCATTCAAGCTTCAAGCTTTTGAAAACATGGATATTACAGGATAGAGTCCATCTAAGTGATCCCTTCAACTTGTGGCCATGAAAATATCATTTTATCTCGTTGAGCTAGGTTCAGCCATATCCTATTTTCCCATGTCATCTTATCATATCTACAACACGTCTCTAAGAACCGCTATGTAATAAGTGATTTCACTCAAGATATTAGTAAACTCAACCATCAATTCCTTTGGGTCTAACTAGGATTAATATTTTAACTAAACTTTTGTCTGAGCTATAAGCTTGATCTCTTAGTGAGCTCAAATGTTTCAACGCTGAGCTATTTCCTTTCTCCCAAGAAACATGCTCGAATTTCTAAGTGACTCATTGAAGATGCTCATATAATTGCAAAGCAAATTGTGCTTCATGAATATTCTGATATGAAACAGATCCACCTCTATGAGATTCACTTCCATGAGTTACATCATAAAACAAGTAATGTCTCAATAGAGAATCTTTGTAATAAATTTCATCAGGTCTCCTAGTAACACTCTCACTGTCACTTAATCGATTTTGATAAAAATATCTTGAAGGGAAATCCCAAATTTGAGGATGCATTCGATACTGAACAGATGAAAACATAGTTGGACAACCTACTTGTTGGAAGCACTCAAAAAGGCTTCTATCTTTGTCTTTGCAACATGGCTACCGCTGGTTAAATACTGTCAACCGGATGAGATCTCACCGTGGTTTCAACAACTCATCACTGTCGGCACATGTATTTAAGCTCGAAACTGAGCAAATCTCTTTGCTACGAGTTTCACCTTCCATACATCAGATGGTTCGCTCACTTAAACTCCTCTGCAACACTTCTCCAACGATGGGTTGTTTCGCTCCATTCGACAGTTTGATCATTGTTACCGCTATGACGCCTTGAGATTCTTGTCAATGAGCAACTCGGTCCACCTCCTATTCTTCTACCATGCTTCGTATTGATGAACTTGGTATTATATCCTCTGAAATTAGTATTACGTCATGTTGTTTTCCCCATGACTTGTTCCAATTCACAACTGTCCTATTAATCTGGAAAGTAACTCTATGACCTGTAAATTTCTCATCCTTGATGTGGTATGTTGGTTTGTGGAGCTTTTCCCTTTACTTGTCAAGTGGCTATCACCGCTTGGTGATGCTTTCTCAAATTTCCACGTCCTTGGCAAGATGAGACTTGGGGCCCCCTTTACATGGAAACCTTGTGTTGGCTTTCCGTTGAAAATTTTCCACCATGGAAATCGGGATGAAGATATCCTATGTGTAGAAATACCGACTTGGCTTGCCATCATCAAATTTCTAACCTTGGTAATATACTGAAATATTTCCCATGCGGGGATCTTACAATGGCTTGCCATCATCAAAGTCCCACCTGACAGAAGGGATGAAATTCTCCCAAGCCAATGCCTTAGCACAGATTTGAACCCCAAATTTTCCTTCTCGACTTGCAATCAAACCAAACAAAACCTCTGAATGCTCACGACCTTGTCCGGCTTGACTGAGTGAGCCAATGCTAAAACGTCTGAGCTCCATCCTCAAATGATCGATTCTTTTCCATTGGCCAAGCTATACATGAATGTTCAAGTGATCGGGGTGGTCAAGTGTTCGTTGCATTTCATGAAACAGTTTGAATGCCTATACAGGATGTCCATGCCTTCTGTAAGCTACAATTATCATATTCCATGAGAAAAGATCTGGTTCAGTCATGTCATCGAAGACTTTGCGAGCATCCATCAAACTTCCACACTTGTCATACATGTAGATAAGTTTATTTGGTAGTAGTGTGTGTCTTCCAAACGTGTGTCCCCTGCCATTGATGTGAGAGTGGATTTTCTTGCCCTCTGCAAGGGCTTTCTTAGCAATGCAAGCCTGTAGTAGATGAAGATATGTTGAAGAATTTACAAATGGATTGTGTGTTATAAGAAGAACGTGTAGTGCCTCCTTCAAGCGACCCTCTCCACAGAATGCTACGAGATTTTGATTGAGATGTATTTGGTTGCTTGGTTGCAAACATTTTTTCATTCAAACACTACTAGATGACCTCATCGTCATATCTGCATAATCTCATATCATCTCGGTCAAACAAGATAATTCTCCCAAGTGGTTAGTCGAGAACTGTCTAATGGATTAGACCTAGCCTCATGTTAACTTAGCTTTCCCTGACTCAACCTTCATATCTTTTTGCATCGATCTCTACCGAGATCCTTATAGAGTTCCCTTCATTCGTCAATTTTCAACTAGCTATATTTTGCATTAACAAGATCTCATCAAGCTCTTATAACTGAGAGACTCTACCGAGATGATTTCTGAGATGACTATCAATTTGACACCGAGTTCTCTATCAACTTGACCCCGAACTCTTCACTGAGTTGAGATCAAATGGGTGCCTTTCGATGTTAGGTGATCTCTTCATATGCAATTTAGGAATTATTTTTAATTATTGTATCTCGATAATAACCGGAGGTGAGTTCCTGAGACTATTATTTGATTTTGAACGTGATAGGACCCCGTTGTCCAATCTTACCATGTGTGAAAAACTAGATAACATTTTTGGTGACCTCTTGGGGATGATTTCCTGCTAAGTGTGATTCCAGTGGCCTTAAGTCATCCACTGGGTATGGGTGTTGGAATCCTAAAGTAGTATGATTTTATTTGACACATCCCGAAATATCCTTGAGCATTGTGGATATCATGGACCTCCCTGGAATGCTAAGCATGAAGTATACTGAATCTGTTGAATACTTGACATCCATGGAACACTACAAAAATTTGAATGAAGCAGATTTTGAAACTCTTATGGAAACCTTGAACCTTTCTTCTCCTTGACACCTTCCAATGATGAAACAATGCACGAACAACACAAAACATAGCAACAGGGAAAGAAAAACATCAACACACAACAATGTGCATAAGCACTTGGAGGAAAACACCTAATTTAACTTTACAGGGGGTGGAATGCTTCTCAAAAACAATCTTTGAGATGTATCCCATTCACATGAATGGGCAGTTCTTCTCCATTAAGCCTAGATAAAAAAATGAATTTTCCTCTTTAACTTGTGATGATGTATGTCCCACTCCGAGAGAGTGTCAAATTTGGCATGCCTGCCTTGTTGGGCCCTATCTTCATCCCATTTGGGAAATAAATCTCCCTCTTGAAAACACCTATCCGACACCTTCTTGTCAAAGGATTTCTTAACTTGAGCACGATGCTGCTCCAAAGTTTTATAGCCTTGTCTTGTACTTCCTCTAAATCCATTAGTTCAACAAACCTTACTTTGTTAGAGGATCACTCTCTATAACTTCAAGTTGATGAGCTAACTCCAAAGAAGGTAACTCCAATGAGAGTGGGAGTTTTCCTCTCTTCCATATACAAGAAAGAAAGGAGAATTTCCGATGGCCCTTTTAGGTGTGATCCGATTTGCCCATAAGGCGTCTTAAGTTTGTGTATGTAGAGTCCTCTTGTTAGTCTCCATTGTGCGCTTAATAATCCTTATGAGGTTTTTGTTGCTAGACTCCTCCAATCTGTTTCCTTTTGGATAGTAATTGGATGAAGTTTTGAGGTATACCCCATTTTAACACCCATTCACTCAATTTCATACCAAGAAAACCTAGCATGTTGTTTGAAATGAGTATAAACGAAACATCGAACCTCGTCATTATACCCTCCAAAAATCCAGAATCGCCTTTTCATTTCTCTCTTTTAATGCTACCACCTCTATCCATCGAGTAAAATAGTCATTGCTGAAAGGACTCACTTATGTCCATCACCGGAAGAAGGATTAATCATTTAGATGAAGTCCAACCCCCATTAAACAAAGGGTTGATCCACTTGAATTGGATGTAGTGGAAGAGTTGACAACTTCTGCTTACCTATGAAAAGGAACATTCCTTGCATTTCCTTACCCAGAGATGGGAATCCTTGAATAAATCGGCCAATAGTAGCTGGCCCGCATGATCTTGGTAGCTATTGTTCGTGTAGAATAATGTCCTCTAGATAGTCCATCATGAAATTCTTCTAGTATCTTTCTTACCTGTTCCGGTCCTACGCACCGAAGGAGAACACCATTCAAATATTTTCGAAAGAGAACGCTATCTACTAAAAATATGGGATAGATTGAAGATGGAAAGTTTGTCTCTGGTTTTTATCCATGTTTGCTAGATATGCTCCCGAGAAGACAAAATTCTTCATTTTGGATAACTAGTCATCTTGATCAACATCCTCATCGGTATTTAAGAGTGTCACGTCCTCATTACCTTTTGATTCCATGCACAGTGAGTTCTTACGACACAAACCCTTACCTATGAAAAGTTTAGTGACTTTGATTTGCACGTCATACTCCATTACCTTTGTGATCCATCAAGCATGCTTCTCATTCATTTCTTTGTTCAAGAAAACTCCTTGACACTGGATGAGACACCATAAGATGAATCTTGTTATTGGACAACATGTGGCTGAATTTCTTCAAAGCTTGAATAAACACAAAGACTTGATTTTCAATGAATGTGTATTTGAACTCATAGTTCTTTGAGGGATTGACTGAAGAAAGCAATTGGTTTCTCCATCAGGTTGTTGTTTTGTTGGGTGAGGATCCCTGAAATGCTCTCTTGACCTACAAAAGCATAAAGGATAAAATTTTTGTCAAACCTGGGGTTCACAAGTGTGGGAGCTTGAGAAATGGCTATTTTGATGGCTTCAAAGCTTTCTCGTCCTTCCTTTTTCCATGAGAATGGAATGTTTTTCTTTAGCATGGTTGTCAGTGGTTCACCAATGTCGGCAATTGAGGGATGAATCTTCACACGAAATTTATGGTTCCTAGAAAACTCTGGAGGCCCTTCCTGTGACTTAGGAGAGATAAGGACATAATCAAATGAATCCAAGCTGGATCGATTAATAATTCTTCCACTTTGAAACAACGTGCACCAACAATTTTCCTCGTGCACTACAAAAATACATTTCTTGCGGTTAAGTGAAACCCCAAATTCCGTACACCTTCGAAAAACTTTCCTTAGATGCGTGATGTGATCTTCTGCATGCTTAGAGTATATAGTTATATCATCAAGGTAAACCAAAATAATATCATTGATTAGTCCCTTAAATGCCATGTCCATGGCTCTTTAGAAAGTAGCCCTAGCATTGGACAATCCGAATGGCATATTATTATAGGCATACGTGCCCCACTTGGTAGTGAAAGTCATTTAGAATTGGTCGATTCTTGGACTAGGATTTGATTGTAACCCAAATATCCATCAAGCAAAGAAAATATTTGAGCTCCTGCCACCGTTTGAAGAATCTGCTTCCATCGATGGAAGAGGATAATGGTCTTTTAATGACGTGCGATTCAAATACCTGAAATCTACGCATAACCAGATCTCTCCATTCTTCTTCCTCACGGGCACTAAATTGGCTACCCATGAGGAATGCTTGATGGGAAAAATTATATAGGCCTCGATAATTTTGGTTAGCTCCTTTCTCATTAGTGGCTCAATTTAGGGATTAATTGGTCTCTGCTTTACGACGAACTAGCTTAGCATTAGGATCCAGTTTGATGGTATGTTGTGCTAGACTTGGATTAAAACCACGTAGATCTTTATAGCTCCATGTAAAGAAGTCATGATACTCTTGACAAAGTTTGATGAAATCTTCTTTACTCTTGACAAAGTTTGATGAAATATTCTTTCTCCTCGAAGTACACACTTTTCCGATCTTGATAAAATTTTCATTTGATACTTTAACTTCCTCAAAATATTCTTCTTTAACCACCATGTTAGGGCTTTGTATTTTGGCTTGGTCATCTGAATTGAAAATGGATTCCAAAGTGACTAAATATTTTGGTAACTTGTTGCTTTTCAATTGGATAATTTTCTCACCATATGAATCCTGCAACTTATCTTGATTCTTTGTAGAAAACTCCACCTCTTCTTGTAGGAAGAGAAAAATTTGTTTGTCATTATCGAACACTTTCCAACAACTCACATTATCAAGGACTACTGGTTGAACCACCATTTTAACAAATTTCTACTCTTCTTTCATGATATCAACTGGTATGTTGTATTGTGAACCAATTGTAGCAAGCCTATCCGCATCTTGATTTTGATCTCTAGGAACTGCATGGATCCCAAAAGCTTTGAAATCTTCAATCAGGTCCCAAAATCGGTTCTTGTATGATCTTAAAAGATCATTCTTGGATGCACTACATGCCGAAACTTGATGAACAACTAACTCACTATCTCCAAAAATAGTCAGGGCTTTGATTCCCTTCCTTTGGGCTAGCTGAATTCCTTGCACAAGAGCCTCATATTCAAGCAACATTGTTAGTGCAACTGAACTGCAACTAGAAATATGAGAAGTACTTATCTCCCTCTAGAGAAATTAACATAACACCAAAGAACTGGATCCATTCTTACTTCTTGAGCCATCGAAGAACAATTTCCATAGTCCTTTAGAATCACTTGGTGTTTTGAAAAGTTGTGGTATGATCGTATCTTCTTCATGGATACAGTAAGTACCTAATCCTGTTTCTTCCAAGACTAGAAAACCAACTTCTTCTTCTTCCAATACATCAACGTAGGGATCGTACTGATGATTTCTACTTACTTCATCTAGCAAAGTATCAGGGACATCTTCAATAATGGTGGTTGGTTCATGATCAACATCTTCCTCTTCGGGATTGCCGATGGTGTAATTTCCATTTATGGGACTAGCAATGTAGGGTTCTACATGATTATGGAAGATTGGTTCTGCCATTGTAGTTACTTTGGTTCCGTATCAAGTCCTAAGAATCATATGTGACCAATCAGGTAATAGGTAACCGCCCATCTTGGTGGTGAAATCCTGTGATAGGAAGATGACAAAGAGGGGAGGGAGATCAATGACCGATATGTCTTGGGTGAATGAAAAACTTGGGCATGCATGAATGGTAAGTTGAAGTCCTTTGATAACCCCAACAATCTTAACAGTTGTGCCATCCAGCTGAACAACCCTCTTGTAACTGGTGCATATTGTATGCCTAGTACATCTATAATTTGTTTAGGCATGACAAAGCTACTGGCACCAGAATCGATCATGTAATTATGTACTAGGTGGTTGCCAATGATCAAGGAAATGTAGAATGGTGGTGGTTTGTTTTCTAGGAATAATTTTCCCTTCTGGTTGACACAAACTTGTAGTAGTTTTCACTCCATGGCCTGGTGATCCGCTGGTTGTAGCAAAATTGTTCAGAGCTTCTCGCAACAGGTTTCTTTGAGAAGGGATCGAGAGTGCATCCCACATGGTAACGCTCAGATTGGTTTTCTTCATTTGTTCTACTATGCTAAAGGGAATCAATCCTACTTTGATGAAACTTTTTTGGGCATTGGGGTCCTCCTTTGGAAAATGTTTGTTGGGTACTGTGATGCCTGGAGAACCATCTTTCCCTATGGCGTGGCTAGCCGGTGTTTCTGGTGATTTCTTTCCCACATTTTTATCAACCACCATTTGTAACCCAGGTTGAGAAGTGGATGCTAGATCAGCTTCAGGAGGTTTAGGCTTCATTGCTCTCTTCTTGGAATGAGTGTTTGCTGCCACTGATGAAGAATCTGTATTCAATCCACAAAAATCTTCTACTTGCAATTTTAGGAAAGTAGATTCTTCGAGTGCACATGGTTGATTTGTTACTTATTGCGTAGATGAATTGTTTGTTAACTCTGAAGGGGTAGATACACTTTGAACCATAAGGGCCTGGGTAAGAACCCCATTGGGACAAAGATTTTTATTGTGGGGTTGAGAGCAAGGATAACACCATTTGTAGTCTTGAACTAGATTATTTTGAACAGTACTATAGCTCTAGATGAGCTAGCTGCAAGAGGGTTTCGAAAGTTCAAGTGCCTGACATTTGTAACTTGACTTGTAGTTTGATTTTGAGGCTAATTATTTCCTTGAAAAGGAGGACAGTTAACTCGATCTTGCTGATTTTGTGGCTAATACTGAGATTTATTGTATTGAAACTGTTGCCTTTTGAGTGCAATGAGCTCATTTAAATTTTTTTGCGATAACGACTTGACTTCAAATAGGTCATTTAAAGAGGAAGGGGAAGATTGAGATGGTTTCTTGGAGTCTACTAGAATAGGAAAAATGATAGGCTGATGATTCATAAGATCTGGAGAAAAGGGCATTAGTGGTCATGGAGCTATCTTTCCAGCCTGAATCAAAGAATTCTTTTCACTTATGGAGACTTCTTAAGCATCAGGAAGTGTAGTCCCTCCCATGGACTGGATCATAACTACTACATCGCTATTCAAGGCTCACAAATAGTACAAGAATGCATTATGTGCAGAAGGCTTTACGAGCACCGGAATCCTATTCCAAGTCCTGTGGAATTGGAAGTTGAAATCAATCATATATTCTTGGGAAGCTCTCTTTATGGTAGTGAGTTGTTCCAAAAGTGATAGGTGATCACTTTTGTCTTCGAATTGTTTACATAGCTTTTCTCCCAACTCGTCCTAAGTGGTTATAGTGCTAACACCTAACCCGAAAACCATTAAAGTGCTTTTCCTCGAAAGAGGTAGCAAGAAGTCTAAGCTATGCAACATTGTCTTCTATGATATTATGTATATGCGCAGATCTTTGGCTACATTAAAGATATGCTCCCATCAGTAGTAACGTGAGTTTCCCCTATGTAGAAGGGTAAACTTTTGAGTGCCGTAATAGGTATCGGGTCACGTTGAGCAAACATAAGAGGACTGCTTACATTGAAAGGGGAAAAACTTGGTTCCTTGCCATAGCAATGAAAGGTTGATTGTTCCTAGGTGGAGGAAACCTTTTGTAAGGAGGAGTCAAATGACCCCTACTAGATAAATCTGTAATTGGGGATGTGGAAATGCCTCTTCCCTTCTCTTTGGAAGAGACATGGAAAGTTTGATATGCTGATAATTTCCTTTCTTTGAAGAAGATCTTGTCTGAATTCTTCACATAATTACCCCATTGAAATTTGGAATCAAGAGATATAGAGTCACCAGGTACTTTGACTTTTTTAAGTGAGAAGAGAAGTACCAACTCTGTCCCACCGGGCGTGCCAAAAACTGTTGTCGCCAAATAATTGCACCCTCCGAGTGGCCAAAGGTTGTGAATAGGAAATTTGGTGTGATTGGGAGACATGGGATCACCTCTCAAGCTGTGGGACTTTGGCTCGAAGTGAACCTCCAGAGAAGGTCGACATCCTCTTCCTAAACTAAGTGTTGTACTACTCCTAGTGTAACAAAAATGGTTATCTAATCCTATTCTAACATCTTCATGGGGTTTTAGAGAAAGAGATTTACATAAATGAAATTATACTAGGGATGGCGATGCACCAAATAAAGGGTGTTTCTAGACTCAGGAAGGGTTAATTTGAAGAGGGTGTGTGCACCACAGGTCAACCTCACCTACTACAACTTAAAGAGGGTACATGATACCACAAACTAAGAGACATGCGTTCCCTTTGTTAAACTTTATCAGATCAAGAAATATACCAGTTTCCCAATGAAGAAGGATGAACTCAAGAAGGGTGAACAGACACCACAACTCAACTCGCATGCAATACTCGCCACTCGATAAGCACGTAACTCCAAGAACCTGCGCAATAGAAACTTAAACTTGCACAATGTACTGTAAGTACGAGAAAGGCACAAAGAAGCAAAGAAGGATGAAAGGACCAAGATTAGTCACAAAACACACTTTTTATTTCTTCAATAACAAGCACAATGCATCATACATTTAGAAGAGGAAATAGTTGCCATTACAGTCTTGAAGAGGAAGCTTGAAAGTTCTCTCAACACACAAGAACAACTTGCAGAAGAGAGAGGACTCTTGAAAAGCATACACTCACCTGAGATATCTAACTGTCTAACTTGTCAACTGCTTTGGAACCCTTTGAAATGAGCTTCCAACTTACATTTATAGAAGAATATGTGAGAAAGAAGAGAAAAGGTCATAATTACATTCCTAAATTGAAGGCCCGTGATGTATTTATCACGATTAGTTGAATCACTTGAGAAGGTTCCATCATGGGTCATTAATTACGTGATAACCAAGTCTTCTCAAATAATTAAAAGAATATTTAAATAAAATATTTGAATAATAATAATAAATATTAATATTAAAATATTTTAGTTAAAATATTAAATTAATTAACATAATGTCCTCAGGATCCCCTCTTGACTCGTTTGAATTGAAGAGGAGGTGGTTCCATGTGAATAGAATCTGGACATAGACCAACTCGGTGAGTTTTGAATCCTCTAACTCGGTGTTGCACTCAATTTTGAACCCCTCACCAACTCTTTCCTTGCCTTGCAATCGATCTCTTTTGCATTGAGTCCTTCGAATGGTGAGCTATCAAACTTGATTCTTATCTTTTCCTTGGTTAACTTGAGGCCATTTATGCATTCCACATTGCCTTTTGAAACATAAGTGAGCTTCCCCATGAAATCACCAAGCTCCATTGGTTAGTTTTATCCTTTCCGAGTTCGATTTTTCCACAAGCTTGGTTCATTCTCTACATGCTCATCCTCTATAAGATCGATTTGAGCCAATTTACCCCACCGTCATGGCTTTTGAACACCTTGTGAGCTAATCAAAATGAACTCAATTCTCCACAACTTGTATTTCACCACCTCTTCTTGATGCTCATGCATAGGGTTCCTTGACTGAGTTGTATATCTTCCTCATTAAGCCAAAATACATGTAGATCCTGTGAACTTGGCCTGACACAAGTCAAGACTCGCCTCATGAATGCCACTGCTACGGCCTTGCTTCAAACTCCAAATCGAGCAATTCTGAATTACCAAGCCACCTACATGCATCGTGAACATGAAGCTTTAAGCTCGAAATTGAAAGCCTCTACAAATACATTAAACTTTGACACCCGTGAGATTAGTCTTTATTTCAACTTGGTACCAACGTTTCCACAATATGAAAAGATTGACTCTAAATCATACTTCATGGCTTTGTTCTATAATACATTGGTTACCCACATACGTTAAACAATTCAATGAATTTAAATTATTTCACTCCTGCATGTTGCACTATTTAGAAATGATTTTTGAGCTATGAAAATTGTTAGGGATCACTTCATGTGGCCCTGTCAACACTCAATTGATTGATTTCTCTTTGATATCTCTCGCTTGACAGATAGAGTTATTTCTTCTTGTTTTAGACCACATATTCACATGCATTCCATGTTTAAACTCTATGAAACAACACCTCAAGAGGAGGGGGTCCATGTGAATAGAGTTTGGACATAGCCCAACTAGGTGAGTTTCAAACCTCTAACTCGGTGTTGCACTCGATTTTGAACCCCAC
Source organism: Taxus wallichiana var. yunnanensis (assembly GCA_018340775.1). Lineage (NCBI taxonomy): Eukaryota > Viridiplantae > Streptophyta > Pinopsida > Cupressales > Taxaceae > Taxus > Taxus wallichiana. Next base: position 511,223,158 of record CM031239.1, on the reverse strand, counting down.
ACCAACTCTTTTTTTGCCTTGGCAATCGAGCTCTTTTGCATTGATTCCTTCAAATGGTGAGCTATCAACTTGATTCTTATCATTTTCCTTGGTTAACTCGAGGCCATTTATGCATTCCACATTACCTTTCGTGAAACATATGTGAGCTTCCCCACAAAGTCACTGAGCTCCATTGGTTAGTTTTATCCTTTCTGAGTTCCATTTTTCCATGAGCTTGGTTCATTCTCTACATGCTCATCCTCTATAAGCTCAATCGAAGCTAATTTACCCCGCCATCATGGCTTTTTGAACACCTTGTGAGCTAATCAAAATGAACTCACTTCTCCACAACTTGTCTTTCACCAGCTCTTCTCGGTGCTCATGCATAGGGTTCCTTGACTGAGTTGTATATCTTCCACATTAAGCCAAAATACATGTAGATCTTGTGAACTTGGCCTGACGCAAGTCAAGACTCGCCTCACGAATGCCACTGCTATGGTCTTGCTTCAAACTCAAAATCGAGCCATTTTGAATTACCAAGCCACCTACATGCATCGTGAACATGAAGCTTTAAGCTCGAAATTGAAAGCCTCTACAAATACATTAAACTTTGAAACCCATGAGCTTAGGCTTTATCTCGACTTGGTACCAACATTTCCACAATATGAAAAGTTTGACTCTAAATCATACTTCGTGGCTTTGTTCTATAATACATTGGTGACCCACAGAGGTTAAACAATTCAATGAATTTAAATTATTTCACTCCTGCATGTTGCACTATTTAGAAATGATTTTCGAGCTATGAAAATTGTTAGGGATCACGTCACGTGGCCCTGTCAACACTCAATCAATTGATTTCTCTTTGATATCTCTACCTTGACAGATAGAGTTATTTCTTCTTGTTTTAGAACACATATTCACATGCATTCCATGTTAAAAATCTATGAAACAACACCACGAGCTCCCCGAATTGTCATTGACACTTTCCTGAGCCAATTATTTCCAACTCAACGAGCTCTACACAAAATCTATTGAGTTGTCCTAGCATCAATATCACCGCCAAGTGTGTCCCCATGAGCTCTTCAACTGACTCGGCTTGGATTTGTTTTGCATGTCGACCCGAGCACCCAGTTGGCTCAACTCGGACTCTCACATGTCTATGTACCGAGCTCAATTTTTACCATCTTACACATCTGAGTTCTTTACTCCCTTGGCAACAATGGGTCTATGCTAATTGGTTATAAACTCAAGCACTAGCTCATGTGTTGAGATCTTCTTTGATTCGGTCGATCTCTCGAGCTATTCTATGCTTTGTATCTGATGGGAAATATTAAGACTTGTTCGATCATGTTCACAATTTCACGCCTCTTCCTCGATGTTGATTCCTGCAATCACCCTGAGAAATTCATGTGGTATTTCAAGGGCTTCTCTTCGAATACATGTTTAATCCCTTTATATCATGTCGAGCTCCAAACCTCAACACGTCTTTTCAGATCATTGTCTGATCATGCCTAATCTCCTTCCATGCATACCTTGCAACAATTTTTTCCAAAGATTTTACATGACCCATTCGAGCTTCAATCTTCTGCAAACATGGATATTACAGGATCGAGTCCATCTAAGTGATCCCTTTAACTCATGGCTTTGAAAATATCATTTTATTTGTCGGGCCAAGTTCAGTCATATCCTATTTTCCCATGTCATCTTATCATATCTACAACATGTCTCTAAGAACCGCTATGCCATAAGTGATTTCACTCAAGATATCAGTAAACTTGACCATCAATTCCTTTGGGTCTAACTAGGATTAATATTTTAACTAAACTTCAGTATGAGGTATAAGCTTGATCTCTCAGTGAGCTCAAATGTTTCAATACTAAGCTATTTCCTTTCTCCCAAGAAACATGCTCAACTTTCTAAGTGACTCGTTGAATATGCTCATATAATTGCAAAGAAAATTGTGATTCATGAATATTCTGATATGAAATAGATCCACCTCTATGAGATTCACTTCCATGAGTTACATCGTAAAACAAGTAAGGTCTCAATAGAGAATCTTTGTAATAAATTTCATTAGGTCTCCTGTAACACTCTCACTGTCACTTAATCGATTTTGATAAAAATATCTTGAAGGAAAATCCTTTATTTGAGGATGCATTCGATACTGAGCAGATAACAACATAGTTGGACAACCTACTTATTGGAAGCACTCAAAAAGGCTTCTACTATACTGCAACATGCCAACTACACGTTAAATATCTTTGTCATTGGATGAGATCTCACCATGGTTTCAACAACTCATCACTATCGGCACATGTATTTAAGCTCAAACTGAGCAAATCCCTTTGCTACAAGTTTCACCTTCCATACATCAGATGGTTCGCTCACCTAAACTCCTTTGCAACACTTCTCCAACGATGGGTTGTTTCACTCCATTCGACAGTTTGATCATTAGTAAGAAGAGCTTGTTACATTGTTACCGCTATGATGCCTTGAGATTCTTGTCAGTGAGCAACTCGGTCTGCCTCCTATTCTTCTGCCATGCTTCGTATTGATGAGCTTGGTATTATCTCCTCTGAAATTGGTATTACATCGCGTTGTTTTCCCCATGACCCACTCCAATTCACAACTGTCCTATTAATCTGAAAGTAACTCTATGACTTGTAAATTTCTCGGCCTTGACGTGGTATGTTGGTTTGCGAGCTTTTCCCTTTGCTTGTCAAGCGGTTATCCCCGGTGATGCTTTCTCAAATTTCCACGTCCTTGGAAAGATGAGACTCGGGCCCCCTTTACTCGAAACCTTGTGTTGGCTTTCCACTGCAAATTTTCCACCATGGAAATTAGGATGAAGATATCCTATGTGTGGAAATACCGACTTGGCTTGCCATCATCAAATTTTTGACCTTGGCAATATATTGAAATATTTCCCATGTGGGGGATCTTACAATGGCTTGCCATCGTCAAAGTCCCACCTAACAGAAGGGATGAAATTATCCCAAGCCAATGCCTTAGCATGGATTTGAACCCCAACTTTTCCTTCTTGACTTGCAATCAAACCAAACAAAACCTCTGAATGCTCATGACCTTGTCCGGCTCGATTGAGTGAGTCAATGCTAAAACATCTGAGCTCCATCCTCAAATGATCGATTCTTTTCCATTGGCCAAGCTATACATGAATGTTCAGGTGATCGGGGTGGTCAGGTGTTTGTTGAATTTCATGAAACAGTTTGAATTCTTGTACAGGATGTCCATGCCTTTTGTAAGCTGCAATTATCATATTCCATGAGAAAAGATCTGGTTCAGTCATGCCATTGAAGACTTTGCAAGCATCCGTCAAACTTCCACACTTTTCATACATGTAGATAAGTTTATTTGGTAGTAGTGTGCATCTTCCAAATGTGTGTCCCTACCATTGATGTGAGAGTGGATTTTCTTGCCCTCCGCAAGGGCTTTCTTAGCAATGCAAGCCTGTAGTAGATGAAGATATGTTGAAGAATTTACAGATGGATTGTGTGTTGTAAGAAGAACATGTAGTGCCTCCTTCAAGCGACCCTCTCCATAGAGTGCTACGAGATTTTGATTGAGATGTATTTGGTTGCTTGGTTGCAAACATTTTTTCATTCAAACACTACCAGATGACCTCATCGTCATATCTGCATAATCTCATATCATCTTGGTCAAACAAGATAATTCTCCCAAGTGGTTGGTTGAGCATTGTCTAATGGATTAGACCTAGCCTCATGTTAAATTAGCTTTCCCTGACTCGGCCTTCATATATTTTAGCATTGATCTCTACCGAGATCCTTATAGAGTTCCCTTCATTCATCAATTTTCAACTAGCTATATTTTGCATTAACAAGATCTGATTGAGCTCTTACAACTGAGAGACTCTACTGAGATGATTTCCAAGATGACTATCAATTTGACACTGGGTTCTCTATCAACTTGACCCCAAACTCTTCATTGAGTTGAGATCAACTGGGTGCCTTTCGATGCTAGGTGATCTCTTCATATGCAATTTAGGAATTATTTTTAATTATTGTATCTCGATATTAACCGGAGGTGGGTTCTGAGACCATTATTTCATTTTGAACGTGATAGGACCACGTTGTCCAATCTTTCCACGTGTGCAAAATTAGATAACATAGATATTCACCCACCAAAGATATAACCCTCACTTATATCATGGGTTGGTCCACGTTAGAACAACCTATGGGCTTTGTGTATTTCATCGTGAAGTTTTTCTTGCATGCACTCATTCTCCCACCCCTCTCACATTAGGAAAATCTTGGCTTGATTATATTAGGGGTACCTTAGATCCGAGATCATATAGATATATCCTTTCCCATGCCTTTTGGATGCATTATCATCTGCAATAGTTATTTCCTAGGTTATACACAAAATCTCACTCGTTGGTATGCACATGGTTGCCCACTCCCTCCATTCACCGATGAGGAGTATGTTATGGGCATGTATCATTTACATCTTAATGGCTCATTACATGATCAACCTAATACTATAGCTTACCAAGTTACTAATGTGTATCCATTCAATTTTGATCCAGAGGATGACGATCTCCTTGACGAGTTTACATAGTCTCTTCACACATTACTGAGGGGCATATCATTCACACACCCCCTCCCTTATCATAGGACACCTTTCTCATCTTAGCATTATTATTACATTTATATTTTTACATAGTAATTACATCCAACTCTTGGCATTCACATTTCATACGCCTTCATCACTACATACAAAACATAGGGTATGTTAGGCTCTCCTTATTACCCATTTTATCACTCATCCATACATGCTTGGGAGATCATAACATCTTCGCCCATATCCTAGCATATGTATACTCATCATCATCTATCGATCTTCTTAAATAGGCATACTTCACACATTCTAGCACCATCATTACCTGATGATTCACTCTTGTGTTTCAGTTCATACTTGATTGTTGAGGGATTACCATTACAGTGAACCCAAAACACTACACTATAGACACATCAAATGTCATACACCATCCATTCTACACTTAGTATACATACTACATTATACTAAGTTCTCATCATGCACATATTAGTCATTCTATGCATTACATATGCCATTCGGCTATTTACACTTTGCACACTTATACATTGTCTATATTCTCGTATATTACACTAGGTTACATTACATATGAGTCTAGCTTTACATTTCTAGTTTACCTACTTATGTTACATTGCATATTATACATTCACCTTTAGCATCGCATTCAACATACCACACATTTACATACCATATTCATCACTGGGTCGTTTATACTACATTGTTTTCTACACGTTGCACTCACCACCCTATGCCACACTTTAGTTCCTCAGTCCATACTTGAATGTCAAGGGTTTACAAATAAAATAGACCTTACATTCATCATGCGAAATTCATGGGCTAAAGGCATACATTTTAGGCTAAATCATCACTCATCCCCTTTTCATCTAGTAGTGGTATATGCTTTAGGCTAGATCACCACCTCCATCTTTTCATCTAGTAGTGGTATACACTTTAGGATAAATCACCACCCCCACTATATCGTCTTGTAGTGGTATACACATTAAGTTAAATCACCACTCTTTATAGTTCATCATGTACTGATATACGCTTAGTGCTAAATCATCACTCATCCTTTCATCATATAGTGATATACACTTAGTGCTAAATCATCACTCATTAGTTCATCATATAGTCATATAAACTTATACCAAATCATCATTCAATCATTTATATCATAGTATATTAATCAATACGTGATATACGCTTTTTCTATAGGGTTAACACACATTATTTCTATATGTTGCATCTCATCACCACTACATACACACTCATAACAATGTGCTAGACACAACAAACACTATTTTACCATTTCTCGTGATGCACTCTTGTTTACAATTCATTATTGATTGCTAAGGGGAAAAAAATAAACCTCATTTCATACACTTCTATCCACTCAAGGGGCATGCTGCTCCTATTATTCCACCATGAATTCTATTCCATCCATCCATAACATATTGTATTGTCTTGGGAATTCACTCTTGTTTACTAGTGTTTTGCATGATCAATTTACTACACATGTTAGATTTATTTCTTATATATTATACACACATGAATGTTCACACTTTTATTTAGTGTGATCACATATATAGGAATCTTCCATGCGACATGGATGCTCACCTTCTACCCTTCCTATATCGGTCAGGGGGCATCCATATTCATCTCTTTCAGGTGTTATTATTTCATTTTGTACTTAGAACTTTTACATTTGGTTATACACGATTTGAAATATTGGTTATTACTTTAACATGCTAATGGGTGTTCAATGTGCAACACATTTTTGTAGGATTGCATGTTTCCATGACTAATTGCTTGTTTGTTTCTACTTGTCTCTGCTCTTGTTTGTTATTGGATGTGGGATTTTCCCTATTTTTGTGTGCATACTTTCTTATTGTTGGCATCCATGATGGACTTGCACACATTTCAACATCATGAGTGATGTCCCATGTTTGCAACCCACTTTGTGTGGCCTACTTATTTCTTGCGTGTTTGCACTATTGTGTTTAGTAGTTGCTTGTATTGTCTCGCATAACTTACAAATGTTTTCTATATGCATGCATTGTTTGTTGACACTTGTCTTTGGCTAGCCTTATTATATGTGTGTGCCTTGGTTTCTACCAAGAAATTTCCGAGTTACATAGTTCGGATTGTAGTAGTCTGCTTTTGGGGCCGTATTCTCTTATCAATGACGTCGCATGCACCCCCAAAGAGGGGGGGCATCACTTGGGGTTTACATACTAACATAACATATTTACACTGGTGTAGTTCAATGCACGTTCCACCCTTGGCATTACGGGTTTACATACACCAAATGGGCTCGCACTCGATCTACGAACCCCATACATAGTGGATTTTACAAGACATGGTGTCCTTAGCATTTCGAGAAGCAATTAAAGGCTTAAGGGTTACAAGTGGGTGTGCCTATTTACACTAATTTAGCCAATGCGTTGAATTGCCAAAAATCTAGGATGCTATAAATATATTTTCACATACATTTCATCGAAGTGGTTATATTTTGGAGGACGTAGAGTATTTCCTCCCTACACTTCTTCATCCAGTGGCGTGAGATCATCCAAAACACTCACAACAATACAGCTATCCTTCTATACCCTTTCTCTTGATATGGATTAGGTGCACATGTTCCATTTAAATTTTCATTTAGAGCATTTTACATTTACGTACTTTACATATTTCTATGTACATGCATATTTTACATACATATATATTTGACTACTTGATCATTTTCTCCTTGTAGGTCTGGTCATTAGATCAAATGGGGGCAAAACCAACAAAAACAACATCAAAAATAACATTTTGTGACAAAAATACTTTACTACCCATGAAGGTACACTACACACCGCATGTAGCTACACATGCGATCTGCCCTAGGTTCAATCTAATCAAATTTTCTATGTGCAATTTTCATCTTTAGATTCCATGTTCCTCCATCTTCTTTTTTATCATTCCACACTTGAGTCTAGTCCTTCGAATGTTTTTACTAAACTCTCCATGGATATCAAGTATGCGCTTCTATCTACTTTATATTACCGAGATTTCAACTCACCAAAATAAATTGAGGGAAAAATGTAATCACATAATCATGCACATTAGACATTATTTAGCTTGGTCTCATACTACTATTTAGAAGGTTCTTGAGTGAAGAAAGTAGTAATCAACCCCCGTCTTTTGGCCATCTTATTTTACTTTTATTTCTTCATTCCCACACATTTTTATGTACATGCCTTGTCTATTTCGGCACTTTCCCATCATTTTAGATTAAATGGGGTGTCAAGGCCTATCTTGGGGTGCCTAGGTCCCTCCTAGGTAACCTGATCCTTTTCAAATCTTCCCACCACCTTTTGGGCCTTTTTCTCGACCGTTTTTATCTTTATCTTTTTCCTAGTCACCATTTCAAGGTTAATTCTAAATTTAGATCAAGAGAACCCTATAAATATAAAGTTATGAGACCATAATGAGGGTCTTAGTGTCATCTACTACTATCACTCAATCTAGATTTGTATCCATTACATCACTTGAATCTACATAGTTCCATGCATCAAGGCTAAGAGATCTGCATCAACACACACTTTATAGGGGAGGGTCCCCATTAAATTATTTATTACATTCGGTGCGGTTCAAAAAATCTAGTGTGATAGACAATGAAGGTCATAGGTCATCTTCGACCCTAAAAGAATCAATTTATGAGATTTTTCGAGACTAGTTTGCCTATTTATACATATCGATCACCCGGGCACCCCAATACCCTCCTAGCACTCCAGGTTTTCTCATATCCTCCAAATCCACCCTTTTCAAGACCTATGAGTAGTCGTTCCTTCTTCTAGAATTTATTGTCGGACACTCGCAACACCCTATGATAGTCATCTACAATCAATTGAGTTCTTTCCTCACTTTATTCTTGCACATTAGGGTGTTATTTCATTTAATATTACTCATTTAGTCATTTTATACTATTTTAGCATAGTCATTTACAACGTTTTATGTCCTCCTATATTAGATTAACTATATTAGCATACACTTAGTTTTTCTAATTTTATTTAATCAAGATGTAATGTTGAAATATAGAAGTAGGATATACATACCTTGGTTGTCATGTAGTGTAAGGGTGCTCAATATGCACGAAGTGAAAAGGGAATGAAGTGCTCATGCCCTACATTCTATACCAAAATGCAAGAAAACATGTAAAATTTGGTATGTTCCTGAAAATACTAAATTTGACATTGAAAAAGTTCCCAAGATGAAATCATCCATCTTAGATAGTAACCTATACCAGATTCAATCCATAATTAGATGTTTTTGTACATATGTAAATTTTGAATTTGTTTTATATCTATTCTTATTCCTTATATATATGTATGTATGCATATGTATATTGTAATCCATTCTATTCTAAGTTTTGCATTATATATGGGCATGTACATGGAAATGGGGGACCAAAAAGGGGTAAGAAGTGGCAACTTTATTCCATAAATCAACAAAATATGAACTTCAATGAGTAATTTGACATGCTTATACTCAAAATTTGACAATTTGATAAGAATAATACTTATAGTTCTCATAATGTAGTTTATAAACTATTAATTATTTTTTAAAATGGTTTATATTAAGAGGATGAAATTTGAGTACGCACACAAAGTGGTCTTATTTTTTTGTCAAAAATATATCATAGTATCGCATGTGCACCCCCATTTTGTTGAGTTTTGTAAAATATTTTACAAATTCATTTGATATAAAGTTAACTAAGATATTATAATATGTTTTTCTATTTTTCAATAAATATATAGTTTTTACTATTTTTTAAAGTGGACACATCCCAAAAAAACAAAATAAGCTGTTAAGTTAAAAAAGTAGCACACTAGGATTATCTCGATGATATATCCCTACTTTTTCTAACATGGGACCATCTATCATGTTTTGGGACTTGCTACTTGAGATAGACCTCTGGAGAAGGCCAACTTCCTCTACCTAATATAATGCTAAAACTACTCCTAAGGAAGGAAATGTAGCTAACTAATCCTAAACTAACCATGCCAAGGGACCAGGAGAGGGAGAGAGGGTTAGAAGATGCATAAAAGGGAAATCCTAAGCTAAAAGGAAGTGATAACACCAAAAAAGGGTGACAAACATTGAACACAATCAAAATAGGGCTTGTAAATGAAAGAGGTATGCAAAATCCATTAACATGTAAGAGGAAGGAAAAATACAAATAAAAATGAGCTAGGGTAGAAAAAACATGCCACAAAATATATTTTTATTGCTTAAAGATATACAAAATCACTTAAATTGAAAGAGAAGGAAATGAAACATTTACAAAGGAAAAAATTAAGGCTTGAAGTTAATAGCTTCTTGGGAGACCATTTTGACATGGTTCCTTTGCAGTTTAGAATGTCCATCCCTTTCAAAATGAAAGGTTTTACAATATATAGCTCAAATGAGAGTGAAAGAAGAAATAAAAGAGGGAAAAGAGAGAAGGGGAGGCTTTTGAATCTTTAACCACCAATAGTCTGCATTAAATTATTTTGCAAATCACACGGGAACTCTACAAGGCCATTACTATATCAATTCCATCATGCAAAAGGAAATGGATCCATGCTTCATCAATTTTAGTGGTTGAACTACTTGATTTGATTGATTGTGTGCCCAAACTAAACTTTTGTGCCCCTAAAAGATGTGTTTGCCATTATGACCAGCCAAAATCCACAAAAATCAGATTTTGATGATGTTAAATTTAATTTATTGATGAGATATTTCCAATGATATAAATTTTATCTGATTTGGAGCTCGAGATCAAAAGATATGGCCATTTAAATTTTTACCAGTTGAGAGGCACATAATTTTGACACATGGTAGCCTCGATTAGCTCAGGGATCGACCTCCACAAAAGTGTGCATTACTTTTTCCTAGCCAAGTGTCCACCTCCCATTGGTTCGCAATATCATTCTCTACTTCCCGCTTGCCATCGGTCCCTATCCTTTACCTTTTTGGCTTCCTTTATGAAAATGTGGGCCAATAAGACTCTGTCACTTTTCCTACAATTGCCAAGTTGTAATCTTCTCCCTTTCTGCCTCATTTGAAATGTGAGCCAATGAAATATTTCCACGTTCCTTTGGGGAATCAAACTTTACTTATCCTTCCACCGACAAACGTGAAACATGGACCAATGAGAGGGCCCCACACTTCTTCACATTTTAGACGTTGTCAAAGATCTTGGAAATGTGATATAATAAGAAACAACCACGCCTCCACGTTGTTAGAATTTTGATATTATTATCGACATTTTCAAATTACGAGCTAATAAGAAATCTCCACTCACTTCGCATGTTAGTATTTTATTTGAAATCCTTATGACAGATTCTGAAAGGTGAACCAATGAAATGGCTCCACATTTCCCCCATGTTAGGACTCGTCAGATCGCCTTTTTCGTTCTCACTCTTGATTTGATGGGCCTTTAGATTTTTAGACTACTAAATGAGAGAAAATGTGGTGGTATCACTTAGCTATTCGCATTGCAGCTTTCTAAGTCCAAAGAACTTATAATTTTTTTCTTGAATGTTGTTGCCACATGTCCCTTTTTTTCCTTGTTGATTTTATGGACCCCACAAAATATAAACGTGGTTGATTCCGGACTTGGGGTTTGGATGAGGTGCATTTACTTAATGGGAGCCGAATGGTGCCGATGTCCACAACTTGAACCGTTGATCATCGCCATGTAGCCTTGCTAATGCTTTCCTTTGTGTTATGAATTTCCAAATCTTTTCCGCATAAGACTAGCCCTTTGACCTTTGTTTTGCGGCTTTCAAATTTCTTGTGGTTTTAAGTTAAACCCATCTAAGTATTTGACAAAGATCCTTTGTTTTGCGGGTTAGGAGAACCCATGGAACACTAAGTTCCATGTAAACCCACACTAAATTGAAATAGTCTTCTACAATTTTTAAAAATGCCAATGACTAATGCTTTTGGGAAGTGGAATTTGACGGTCATTTGAACGTCACAAACCTGTTAAAAGTCGTTAAGTCCATTTTTGACGTGTTATCCAAATTAACCTGAGGGGTAAATTTGGGATAAAAATTGGAAACCTCTAGGGTATCTTTCCTACTAAATTTGACCAATAGCATTATGCATCCATTGGGATTGGAGTCAAGCCCAAAAGCTTTGAAAATTGATCAAAAATTTTAATTTTCCTTACCTCGAGCCTCATGAAGCACGAATGAACTTAGTATGAATCAGAATCGCCTAGAATTGATCTATGGAGCTTCAAATGATATGAGGAACTACTCCTATTTTATTTATCATCAAACTTGATCAGGATGACTGAAACTACCTTGGTATGCTCTTGAATCTAATTGCTTGGGAGTTTTGATTTACTTTGCAACTGTCCCAAAACACTACATTTTTAACCAATGAAAAGGCATGAGAGGGTTTGAATAGAAAATAATCTCTTCGAGAAAAAAAAATTCACTTTAGAAGCTACCCTAAAATCTAATTTTGCCATGAATATTTCTCTTCCCGAAATGGACTGCAAAACAACAACAAAACACCACAAAAATAATGTACAAAACATGAAAATTATACATGCTTCAATGGAAAACATATAGAATGTACACAATACACTTATTTTATTGAAATAAAACCTACCCTACCCTACTCTAACTAAAGAAATGAGAAGCTAAATAAAGCCTAAAAAAATTAGTGAGAAATATCTTCCCTTTTTACAAAGTGCGGCCATGTAATTAATTTGGCAATGAACATGGCCTTTAAAAAGAATGAAAAACTATATAGGAGATGGTTTTCCATCCTTTTTTCGAAAGTATCAATAAAAAATAAAGAAAATACCTCCTCAAGTTACTCTGTATTTGGTTCTTGGAGGTTTTAATGCTGACCTTTGGCACATTGAAGATCTTTCTCATGCTTTGAAACAAGCATGACCATTTGTAACTCGATTTTGGATCCAAGCTAGAAAAATACTTGATTGGAGAAGTGGCCTTTGGAACCAATGGGATGATCCTTGTGATCTACCAATCTCTTTGCAACTCAATCTCACAAATGGGATCTTCATGTGAAATTTCCTAAAAATGGTTATTTGCAGGGATGGATTGAACTTTTTATGCCTCTATACACAATTTTTTTCTCCATGATGACTTATAATGTTTTAATGATGTCATCATGTTATTCCTCCTCCTCATCACCCAAAATGAATTTTGTAAGATAAAACTTATCCATTTGTTCTTCAAGACTGATTTGGGCAGGGCTCCTCTTGGGTGTGCTCCTCCGTGATAGTAGGTTATTGAGAATTTTATGTAGCAATAGGCTCTTTGTATTGGAAGATACATGGTGGAACTGAAAAGGTAGCGATTTTAATGGGTTTTTCCTCACCAATGCAATCTTCCAAGTTTGATAAGAAATCATCATTATAATCAACTTCGTAGATAACTCTCCTTGGGTCTGATCCTCCTTATGCTCCTCTTCATTTGGAGTTAATTCTTCCTCCTCTGATTTTTCAAGATGGGATGAGTCAAAAACCTTTGTAAATATATAGTGCCATCATGCACACTACATTCAGAGCAAGAGAGATTATTGATCATCTTGTTCTTATGCTTTCTCTTCTACAAAATCAACCTCCACCTTTTTTCTTCAATACAAACCTCTCGTTGAAGGCTTAACCAAATAGAGAGAATTTGATTAGACTCAAAATTTAAATCCCAATCATTCAAAATTTTAATGATTTATTCTCTCCTTGAGTCTTTAACTTGTTGCCGTCCTTGACTAATTTTATGATTTGTTTCTTCCCAAAATGGGTTTGGGAATGCAAGAGGAGGGGTGGGATGGGTCTCAATTGATTTCTACGATACTTGCAATGAAGGGGAAGGTGTATGATATTATTGTGGAGGAGATGGATGTTTAATAGAGAAGAGGGTAGATAATTGAAGGTGAGATGGAAGGGAAGAAGATAGAGAAGGGAATCCTTGATGAGAGTAGGTAGGAAAAAATCTAAGAACATGAAAAGTAGGCTAAGATGACATAGTGGGAAGAGGGAATGGAAGGGCTATAAGATGGTAGTGTAGGTTTCCTCCATTGTGACAGGATGCCTAACACTATATTGGTAAACCTCCATTTCTTTGACCCACTTTGTAATTTTGGGCATCATCTCAACTATAAAGTGCAACTTTTATTTGAGAGCTGAACCAACTTGGTATAGGGTCAAACCATGACAAAGATATTGGGACAACAATATTGTCACACAGAAAAAATAAATTGATATTGTATTCGACACATATTGAATTACAATCACAGGCTATTCTATAGCCATATTAATAGGAAAACTGACTTCCTATAAAATAGGAAACTACAACACACCCGAATATATATTGTTATATATTTGTTATAACAATATATATAAAACTAACCATACAATTATTTACCACAATGTAAATACTAATTCCTAACATTCCCCCCCTTAGTGTTTACATGGTAGAAAAACATCCACACTCTCAACTGCAGTATGCTCACCCCTGTGGCATGTCCAACTCTGTGACTCATGACCTTGATCCAAAAGAAAGGCTCTCTCCTTCCATGGTTTTAAACAGGCTTACCACAAACCTTGACGTGACAGGAACCTCATCAACTGTCCACCTCGTGTGGTTTTCTGGATCCTCCCACAAACCCTTTCAAGATCCATGAACTGACTTACTCTGGTGCTACTGTTCACCACTATGCTTATACATCAGGGAATTATGTAGGAAACACAACTTGCATATCACAAAACCGCACAATAGAAGATATATTGAAAAAATTTCACATTACTTCCTATAAGAATCGTAATGTTCTTAATCGTAGTCTCTGTCATTGATCGCTGCCACTCGATCTCGAACAACATAGAAAACTGCCACTGCCACTGGAAGCTTTCCTTGACTAAGTCGTTTTGGGTGCAGAATGGGAATGGAACATTGGTATGTATTCCCCCCCACAATGTGAAATTCCAAATAAGAAATCAGAAAGGGAAAAATGTATTGTGTTGTATCATACTAACTGGATCTTCTGTCTTGATCTTGCTGCATATGATCACCATTGCCAATGAACATATTCACTGACCGATCATCTTCCAACGAAGTACGGCAGAGGATCTCTGCAGTCAGAGGATCACCGTAGTTTTCTGCTCTCTTATACAATTCTTTTCCATTATTAACATTAAATCACACCATACATATGCCACCACAAACCTGCCTTGCGGCCCCGTCGTTGGTGGTGATCGACGAGAGGTCGCTGTTTCGACCTCCTTCCTCCATCAATATGCTACTTAACTTATCTGGATCTGAACATGAGACTACATGGTTTCCACATTGTATTTATTTAAGCTTCTCCCCTCAATGTGAAACCTTTTATTTCAGGACGTCGGGTACAACCGATAATGCGTCCACAAGATGGCCAAAATAGAGGGTAATTTTCAAAAAAATTATTTTCTCCCAAACTTAGAACCAACAGGACGGGAATAAAAAAATATGCACTTTTGAAAAAAACGGCGCTCGATTTCGAGTTACCGTGCAAAAGTTATTGAAGTTACAATTTCCCGTAAAATGGCCCAATTTGAATTAAAATTGGATCAACGATTAAAAATTACTCTGGATGGAGAGAAAATTTATCGTGTGACCACTCATTGGACCGGGAGGAAATGAGGATTCCAAAAATGTGAAAGGCCCAGAAAAATGGTGTCGGAAAAATATTAATTTGCGCTAAAAAACGTAATAATTGCCCTTAAAATGCAATTATTAAACAAAAACTATAGTAAAATTAAATTTTTCAAACTATAGTCTTTGCTAAAAATTAAAAAATTAGCCAATCACAAATGGCTGCAAAACTCACGGCCTTCATTGAAGTGACAGAATGATTTGTTGATAATTTGACAACCAGAGCTCCGTTTTATAAACCGAAAAATGCGTTGGAAAGGTGCTTTCAATATCTCTACAATGGTACCAACAAAATTTGATTTCATTACCTGAACAAAAATCTGTTCTTGATTTATCTTGCACAGGTTTCAGTTGCATGCGTATGACAGAACAAATTGAACATGAGTTTATATCAGTCGATCTGAAAGATACACAACGGCAATATTCCTCAGCTCCAAATGTATAAAGAAATAATTGTATCATGATTTCCACCCAAATTTCTTCTGCTGCGAGGAGATCATTTGATAAACAATGATATATTCTACACTATCAAAGCATAAAATAATGTGAATTATAGCCGTGGGCATGCAAAGAAACACCCAGATCTGTCAGAATCATTGGAGGTAGAAACCACGATCCATTATATGCGCAGGCACATGGATATACAAATTGCCTCCAGGACGTGAAGAATTCACCTTATTTCTATGCAGCAGGTCTGCAACCGATTGATGGACATCATTTTTCAATGAGAAATGACTCTCATTTGGACACAACCTCAGACCTCTGATCACTCTGATACCAAATATTGGGACAGCAATATTGTCACACAGAAAAATAAATTGATATTGTATTCGACACATATTGAATTACAATCACAGGCTATTATATAGCCATATCAATAGGAAAACTGACTTCCTATAAAATAGGAAACTACAACACACCCGAATATATATTGTTATATATTTGTTATAACAATATATATAAAACTAACTAACCATACAATTATTTACCACAATGTAAATACTAATTCCTAACAAAAGAACCCTAAAACCAATCATGTCTCTTTATTAAAAATTTGATTTTGAGTTGCACCATTCCCACCTCCATTTCTTGAATCGCCTCTAAATAAACATCTTCCATGGAGTTTCCACCATCATCTACATAACCTTGTTCTTAAAAAACATTTTGGTTAGATGAATAACCATATGGGTTAGAGGGGGTGAATTATATGCATATTATTCATGATGGGGTTCATAAAAATGATTTGGAGGAGGATTTTGAAACTGTGGGGATGAAGAGGACTAGTTCTCACGTAGCTGAAAATAAGAATCCAAAGAAGGAAATGAATTCATGATTGCACAACTTCATGAAAGATGAAAATGCGAGGAATAGAAGGGATATAATGAATGAAAATTAATGAAAGGAGAGGGAGAGAATGAAAGAACAAAAAGGATGGTGTGTAACTTAGATAATGGTTTTTTTGAATCAGTGGAGTCATCATATGTGCTAAAAATGCCTCCAAATCTTGGATATTACTAAGAACACATCAAACTTGGCAATATGAAGTTGTAAAGATCTTTAATCTACTCTGTCCCACCTGCAAGTGCATGCCAAAATTTTTAGTTGCAGTAACCAAGGTGGAGAAAGATATGAATTCAAAGTAGTACCATCGGGAATGCCAAAAGTGTTGGGGTAGTTAAGGCACCGAGGTGGAAAGGATAACACAATGGAACACCTATAAAAATAAATCTTTGAAATATTGTCCCACCGGACGTGCCAAAACTGTTATGTCAAAAATTAGCACCCTAGGATTATCTAATGATAGATCCCTACCTTTTGATAACATGGCACCATCTCTAAAGTTGTGGGACATGCTACTCAAGATGGACCTCCGGAGAAGGCCATCTTCCTTTACCTAATATAATGCTAAAACTACTCCTAAGGAAGGAAATATAGCTAACAAATCCTAAAAAAACCATGCCAATAGACCACGAGAGAGGGAGAGAGGGTTAGAATATGCATAAAAGTGAAATCCTAAGCTAAAAGGTGGTGATAGTGCCAAGAAAATGGTGATAGAATGTCAAAATGGGGCATGTAAAAGAAAGAGGTATGCACAATCCATTGCAAGAGTAAGAGGAAGGGAATTGCAAATTAAAAATGAGCTAGGGTAGAAAAAACATGCCACAAAATAGATTTTTATTTCTTAAATATATGCATAATACTGTTATAGTCAAAACATAAGGAAAGGAAACATTTACATAGGCTAAAATTAAGGATCAAAGTTCATAGCTGCTTGGGAGACCATTTTAACATGGTTCCTTTGTAGTTTAGAATGTCCATCCCTTTCAAAATGAAAGGTTTTATAATATATAGCTCAAATGAGAGAGAAAGAAGAAAGAGAAGAGGGAAAAGAGAGAAGGTATGGATTTTAAATCTTCAACACCAAAAATATTTATTAAATTATTCTACAAAGAAAATGGGCACTCTACAAGGCCATTACTATATCAATTCCATCCTACATAAGGTAGTGGATCTATGTTTCATCTATTCTCGTGGTTGATCTACTTGATTTGATTGATTGTGTCCAAACTGAACTTTTCTTCCCACAAAAGTTGTGTTTTCCATTTTGACCCATCAAAAGCCACCAAAATCAGATTTTGATGATGTTAAATTGAATTTCTTGATGATATATTTCATACGATATAAATGTTTTCTAATTTGGAGCTCAAGATAAAAAGATATGTCCATTTGAAGTTTGATCGAGTCGAGAGGCACATAATTTTGACATGTGGTAGCCTATGATTAGCTCATGGATCGACCTCCACCAATGTGTGCATTGATTTTCCTTGCCAAGTGTCCACCTCCCATTGGTTCATAATATTGGGCTTTGTTTCCCTGCTTGCCATATGTCCATGTACTTTACCTATTATGGGTTTCCATTATGAAAATACAAGCCAATAAAACTTTTCCAAATTTCTTGCAAGTTTCAGGTGTCCTCTACTCCCTTTATGCCTACTTTAAAATTTGATCCAATGAGATCTTGCCACATTCATTTGAGGATTCATCTTGTACTTATCCTCTAACCGATGATAGTCGTGAAACATGGACCAATGAGAGGGATCCAAACTTCTTCACATTTCAAACCTTGTCGAGCTCTTGGAAATGTGAATCAATAAGAAACAACCATGCCTATGCGTTGTCGAATTTTTATAGTATTATTTGACATTTACGAAGTGCAAGCCAATAAGAAAGCTCCATGTACTTTACATGTTAGTATTTTCTCTAAACTCCTTCTAACAATTGTGAAAGGCGAACCAATGAAATGGATCCATGTTGTCCCCATGTCAAGACCCGTCAAACTACATTCTTCATGTGCGGCTGCTGATTCGATGTGCCTTCACATTTTTAGATTGTGAAATGAGAGAAAATTGGGTTTCTCCACGTATATCTTCACATTGCCTAGGGGACTTAGAAATGTTTTTGGATTAAATGTTGTTGCCACATGTCCTTTTGACCCTACCGACTTTATGGACTCGACGAAATATATAGTGTGGTTGTTTACGGGACTTGGGGTCCGGATGAGGTGCATCTTCTTAATGGGAGCCAAAATGGTGCCACCTATCCATAACCTCGAACTATTGATCTACCGCCACATAGCCCCGTTGATGCTTTCTTTTATGTCACGAATTTCCAAATATATTCTGCACAACACTAACCCTTCGACCTTTGTTTCACGAATTTCAAATTTCCCACGGGTTTAAGTTAAACCCACCTAAGTCTTTGACCGAGCTCCTTTGTTTCGTGGGTTAGGAGAACCTGTGGAACACTAAGTTCCATGCAAACCCATGCTAAACTGAAATAGTCTTATGTTGTTTTTTTCAAATTCCAATGGCCAGTGCTTTTGGGAAGTGGAATTTGACAATCGTTTAAACATCGAAGACCTGTTAAAAATGGCTAAGTCCATTTTTGATGTTTTATCCAAAGTAACCTAGGGGATAAATTTGGGATAACAATAACCATTTGTACGCTCCCTAATTTTGAGAAAAATAATTGAAAATCATTTTTTTGAATGTGTAGAATGGAGTGCAAATCATGCTAATGTAATTTTTTTAAAATTTGGATGACCTGATAAAAATTTATATAAAAAAATCTATACATGTGTTTTTAGTGAAAAATGAAGACACTAATAAAAGTAATTAAGTCTAAAAACCTCAAACTATTCAGATTTTAAAAATTAATACATTGACACAAATCTAAGACAAAGCTTGACATCATAGTCATTTTTTAGAATATTGTATTAAATACATGATAAAATAGGAGTACACTCAAGATTCATATGTTATTTTTGTAAAACATGGATTCAATCACTTGAATAGGAAGTCTAACCCTTGGGATTAGATATCTAAGCCAAAGGGTGGATGGTTTCCAAGCCAAAGAATACATAACACACTCACATTATTTTTTCAAAGAAAAAGTATTTTTACATAGGAAAAATGTGCTTGGATTTTAACATGATTGTGCTATAACATGAGCACGTTATGTATTGGACTTACTGACCCATAATGCATTAACATTATAATGCAATTGTGTTATCACTAGTACATATAGTGCAAAAAGTGTCAATTTTTTTGTTGAATTCACGTCGAACCATGTTTCATGTTTTTTCTTTTAGAATTCATTTTACGATGCAAGTATAGTGCAGATATTATAACTCAAATGTGGAGTAAACATGATATTATTAGTGTCATGGTTGTGCCACATTTGTGCACTATAATCCCTAACTTAAAAAATAAAAAAATGGGCTCATCCATGTCCTTTATATTATTGTTAGAATGCTTATTTCACTAAATCAGGACTTATTCCAGTCAAGCGGCAAAAAAATATAACCATAACATATTGGAATCCAATATTGGTTATATTTTTTTTACAACTTGACTGAGAATAAGTCCCGATTTAGTGAATTAAGTGTTAAATATTGATTCCAAAAAGTCAAATATTGGAATCCAAAATATAACCAATATTGGATTTCAAAAATGTTAAATATTGGAATTATCTAGACTCCAAAATCGCACATATTGGATTCCAATATCGCATATATTGGAATCCAGAATCACATATATTGGAATCCAAAATCACATATATTGGAATCCAAAATCACATATATTGGAATTTATTGCACTCCAAAGTCCCATATATTGGAATCCAAAAAGTCAAATATTGGAATCCATTATATGGGCTAGCATTTGTTAGGCATTGTCTATGCTTTGGACTAAACAAAACATGTATATGTTTTATACGGGCTAACAACCGCTAGGCATTATTTATGATTTGTTATGTACAAAACATGTTTCTATTTTAAAAGGGCTAGTGGCCGCTAACCATTATTTATGCTTTGTTATATAAAAAAAAAATTATGTTTTAAATGGGCTAGCAGCCATCGCTAAGCATTATTTATGCTTTGTTATATACAAAACATGTTTATGTTTTATATGGTCTAGCGGATCATTAGGCATTATTTATGACATGTTATGTACAGAACATGTTTCTATTTTATACGGGATAACAAACATCTTCTATTTTTCCTTCAATGGTTGCAACAAAGGCCACAACGTGGTGTTAAATTTGATGCCCATTTAGACGTTTCTTTATTGTTTTTATCCTTAAAATAGTTACAAATCTTTGAAATAACCATCACATATGACTTGCATATTATAGATGTGACCATCAATTTTTCTAGAGATTTATTTATATATTAATTATATTAAAAATATTAAAAACAATTAAGTATATACAATATAATTTTATATTTATTTTATGAATAGTGTAAAAAAATACTATTTTACAATTTTTCAAGGGCAAGTTTTTTTGATAATTCACCACATAAGTTATTCAATCATACTTGTCAGCTTATAATCAGTGAAAATATAAATCCTCCCAACTTATATTTCAAAATCTCATCATAATATAATAGAGTTATGTAGTACTTTCATAATAACATATGTATGTATATATTATTGACAATGTTAAGCAAGTACCATCATAACAACATTATGAAAAGATAAATAGTTATTTAGCATTTTCTTGCTCCAAGTATTTGATGCCCTCTACCACATTCAATCCCTGAGACACTATTTGTGATATTTTTTTGTACAAATCGGCCATCAACCATTTATATTTTGTACAATATTTGTGTCTCTTTTCATCCCCACCATAAAATTTTCAGAGGGTTTCCCTTTGCACCTAATGTAATACACAAAGTGTTTTTAGAACTATATGAAAAATTGTTTCTACTCCAAACCTTTTCTAGGTCTCTTATTGTTATTCCCTTGACTATATTGCAATGTTCCTTTCCCCAAGTGAGTCTTGGATTCAATATAGTTGATATTTTTTATTGAATCTCGTTGATATCTTTTTAACATCAACAGAAAATGAGATTGTTGACCAAAATCCCAGTTCACAATATATGGTGATAATAATTTTATAAATTCTAATAGGCCACCTCGCAGGTTGATAACTTTCATACCAAACTTGAATGACATCTTCCTATTGTATGTTTTGTTTATCCCATATAAGTAGGTCCTCCATATCCAAAATAAGTAAATAACTCTTATCACTACTTACAGGGAAGTAAAAAAATTTATTTTCATTTCGCCACATATCAATTACAACCAATTGAAATAAACAACATTTTAGCTTATGGATAATAATTACCGATTGAGATTGCGGCTTGGATTACACCACCTTTACACGCTGCTGATCCGTTGATGCAAGAGCTATTTCAAATAAACAATCATCAATTCATAATCTATTTCTTCTATTTGAAAATGTGAGCATAATGTATTTGAAATAAACATTAATCAATTCATAATCAATTTCATGTTGTGGAAAATGAAAGCTTAAATGGATAAACATAGTGGTTTCTGTGGTGATATGGTAAGTACAATATCAATTATTCTTTGTCTTATAATTCAAATTTAGCAGGCCATTAGGCTACACTTATATTCATCAAACCACCCTTTGGTGGAAAACATTCCTCAACTATTGATGAGGATTTGTGACGACCATAGGCTATGCCATCATTGGCAAAATACACTTAGTTGACAACCTTTAATGAGGCTAGCCAAGTTCTACTTTTACATACGTATGAGATAGATCAAGCCATATGTAGTTCTGTTATGATGATGTTGAAGCCAAAACAATGTTAATTCAATGTAAGTAGTCAGTATGTAGTAGTGAATCAATGAAACATTGTAGATAATATGTAGTTGTAAATCAACAAGATATTGATGAATGTAAGGTTTTTTAGTCAAACCATTATTATATTGAATGTGGATGCATAGAGTCCTAAGCTCTATATACTTCATTTTAAATTTTTATCGTAGCTTACAAATGGATTTCTTAAACTTTTCTTCGACCCTATGCCAAACATATAAACTAATGTCTATTAGTTATCATTTCCTATAAATTTGTGGGCCTTATAAATAATTTTGTTGTAAAATACACATGGATATCATACTAGGTTGTGAGTGTTTATTCATGTTGGATACCTTCTGTGCCCTCCATAGTTACGTTTCCGATTGTTGGTTGTCTGCATAATCATTTATTGTCTTATAAATTTGTGGGGCTTATTAGCAGTTTTTTTTGTAAATTCACATGATTAACATACCTGGATCTGATGGCGTATTCATGGCCGATGTGCCCGCGTCCTCCACATATGTCATCTAAACTATAAAAAAATAAGTTTGTTAAAAAAATTGAAAACCATGGCAATTGAAGATAGATCTCATTAAACATATTTATAAAATGATTGAAAGTAAATCACCATGTTGAATTGGTTGTGTAGCATCACAATGAAATGGTTGTACATCAATATTTTATAGCTTTGTGGTTGTATACATTGTTGTATACATAAATAATAATTGTATAAGTAGCATATTTAGGTTAAAATCCATTAAACAAAATCACTTGTTGAAGTTTTTTTCAGAGACAAACCTTTCTTCATATGAGAATAGTAATGTTTCAAAACATTTCTTGACTATGTGTCTCAAAAATAAAAACAAAAGATAGTTTGGAATCCACCAATGCATGAGTGCGACACTTTCATCATAAAGCACTAGTACTAGAGAATTTTTGGAACAACATCGAGTGAACATCTCAGCCCATAAATCATACGATCTTTCACAAAGAAAAGGTTGGATGTTTCCTTATAGGCCAATTTCACTTACAGTTACCAATTTTGTGGCAGTTTCTCCATCCAATCCATAGTGACATCTTCTCTATAATCATTGTTATTATTATCACGGTTGTGCACACAAGATATTGTGTACATAAGACACAAAATTTTGAATATCTCATTGTTATCATAGAGTCTATAACATCCATCCATAATTGATACTCCAATGTCTTTAACCTTTTCCATGTATCTTTGTACTGTGTCACTTAACATTTTTGAATAACCAATTGGTATTAGAACAATAATAATACAATCCAACACACTAGTTTTGATAATGTTAGAAGCTCCATTATGACATCGAAGAAATATCATGGCCAAATTGCAAAAATCAGCGATCACACATTCAACATTGAAAGGATTAGTCAAGGAATAGATGATAAAGTTGATGGAAGTTGAATGGATATGCACATTTATAAGAAAAATTGTTTGTGACTTCCATCCTTGTTGGTATATTTCCTTCTAGTGACATCACATAGTTTTCTAATATTGTTTGAGCCACAACGAGAAGAAATTCTTCCACCTCATGATCTTTTTTTCTTTTTCCATTTTCCCCTTATATGGGAATCATATTTTATTTTTCCATTTCTCTCTTCACCCAAAATATAGAAAACTGTGTAGTGTGATTCATGCAATTTAAATTTTTGATTACATTGGATTCACTACAGGATGTCAATACAATATTATCCAGATGCTTATTTCTCAAATAATGTAGAACTTTTTCTCTCATTTTTTTGTCTCCTTTTATTCTTCAAAATAAGAATCAAATGTCTCTATTATTACACTAGCCTCAAAAGACCCAGTTGATTTAGTATTCATTTTCAACCCATGTAATTTTGATTTAGATGGGTCTATCTCCAATTTAGTCAAATATGTTTGCCTTAGCATAGTAAACAACTTGGCATGTTTTGGAGGTGAAAGAAAACCTTTTCTATGCAAGAAATGACAAACATAAGATGTTTTCTCATTTCTATACAATTTTTTGAATACTGTAAATATACCATTTTGAATGTCTTCATTTTTGACAACCAGTTTTGTCAAAATCTATTAGAATCCCCAAATTCCAACCATATTTTGAACATGAATATGGTCCACTGTTTATGGAGGCATGCATTTCCCATTTCTTGAACAAAGAAATATCCAACTCCATATCCGAATAAGACACTTATTTTTTCAAATTCAAAGCATTCCACCTGACACACACAAATGTCCCCAAATCAATAACTTCTGATGATAGAACAATACCAACTTCCTCATGATTTTCATCTATAACAAAAAAACCACAAGTCGATGTGGTAGTTTTCAAGGGAATTAATTTCCACAAACCATTCCTCATCTCTTTTCTTCCAACAAATACCACCTGCGATGAATGGAATTTTTCTGAATGGAGCACAAATAATGGAAGACATTTTACCTATATTTAGAGTAAAATACATTAATAATTAGGTCATTTCCAAACTTTAAAGTGTTTTTTCTTACATTTTCTATTAAGGAATTTAAATACTACCCTAGCAGACACCAACCTCTAGAGTTCTTTACTATGTATCATAACAAAGTAATTAACTTAATGGTTAATGACCACTAGGCTTTGATAGGACATCTTATGTATCATTCAACTGGTTACAGTAATTCATATTTTTGGATCAAATCAATAATAACATTTTTTTTTCTAAAATTCTGAAATTGAATTATGATGCATTGAAAGATATGAAACCATTTGCACCTTTTGAAAGTATTACATATGAGCCAAACAAACTATAACATTATATATATGGCATGATAGAACATTAAAAATACACACTTTAGTGGAAGATAGACTTCTAGTCAACATATAAAAGAACAACCTAAAACATTTTTAAGCCATTTACACCTATTTAATGATAAACCGTAGAGGACATTAAGATGTAATATTTGGTATTTCGAAGAGAGTTTGTGGTAGCTTGGGATTTTTTTTTTTAGAAGATGATGTGATTTATGTGTATATCGGTCATACTATGTAGTAGTGAGGATTAGATGCTTGTAACAAGACTAATGAACATGTTTAAAGGATAATGGTCGAAAGATATAATGTTTGGTATTTTGAGGAGAGTATTTGAGAAACAAATCACATTAACGGAGTTAGTGATAGCTCATCATTTTTTGTTATATAAGACAATGTGAAATATATGTATATCGGACATACTTTATTCATTATGTCTAAATGTCTATAACTACTCTAAGTACGATATTTTAAGCATAGCGCTTGGTGGAAATTCCAAAAACAAGCTATAAAAAAATGGGAAGGATTACACTTTTCCTAAACGTAAGTATGGCCCTCTTCACAATAGTCATTTTCGTGGAAACAATGCTCTCTATAAGGTCATGGTGGGTTATACCTATTTGAGAAAATATTTGATTATTAACAATGTTTTTTTAGTACCACTAAAACAAGGGTCTATTCTCTCTTACTCTAACTATAAGTTAGATTTACAATACTAATTGAAGAAATTTATTCCAAATTGTTTGAACTTATGTTAACTTATTTATAGTGCCAATCTTCTTAGGCTACAAACATTTATCTGATACGTTGTATCCATTGAGGGTAAAAAGCACTAAGAATTTAAAAATAGCGATAAAATAACAAATCACGACCTAGCTTAGTGGAAGCTAGGGTCCCACCATTTCATCTTGTCATTGTAATCACTGTTTGTACACTTTTGGCTCACTAGTGATTTTCATTGATTATAATTCTATCATATTCGATAGACTATCCATGGTGGAAACAAGTGATACACTACAAATCCTCGATAGGGATCAAGCCATATGTATTTTCCATAAAATATATTGTTTGTAACATATAATTCACAACATTTCGTATTGGAAAAATTGTTTACCTAATACTTAGTTTCATTACTTATCGAAAGTAACAACATAATGGATGCTAGTTTCAACATTTTATTTTATTAAAAATTGTGGTAAAATAATAAATCACACCTAGCTGAGTGAACGCGAGGCTCCTACCATTACGGTCATTGTAAACACTATCTGTACAACTTTGGATCGCTAGTGTTTTTCATTGATTATAATTATATCATGTTGGCTGGAATGTATATTGGATCAAGCCTTATGTAGTTCCCATAAGATATATTTTTTGAAACACATAATTCACATAGGATATTATGGGAGAAAATGCTTAGCGAATGCTAAGAATTTTTTCCTTATCAAAAGTAATGGCATAGTGGATGGTAGGTTCAACAGTTTAATAATTTGAAAACAATGATAAAATAAAAGATCATGCTCTAGTTTAGCAGTCGCTAGGCTCCCACCATTACTACCAGTCATTATAAATACCATATGTATATAGATTTGGGTCACTACTATGTTTTCATGGATTATGTAGTACTCACAAGACATATTGTTTGTAACATATAATTCACATTTGTTCGTATGAGAGAAAATGCTTAGTGACCACTAAGATTTTGTATGTATTGAATGGAATGCCATAACAACTACTAGGATCAACTATTTTTTATTTCAACACTATGTGCATGGCTTTTGAATGATAGTGTTATCCATTTATTTTAATTGTACCATATTTAGGCTATGTGTGGTGGAGAGAAATTCCTGCATTACATACCCTCTAAATGGATCAAGACGTATTATGTGTTTCCCATAGACTCAAAAGTTTCTTATTTTTGAAAATAGCCATAAAATAATAACCCATGGTATAGCTTAGTGGCTCTTTAGGCTCCTACCTTTACCTCTTATCAATATAAACACTATCTTTATAGTTTTGGATCGCTAGCCTTAATATGTAGTTCCCATAAGATACATGGTTTTCAACTCATATTTTACATCATTTACTATCAAAGAAAATGCTTAGTGACCACTAAGCTCCTTTACTTATTGACATAAATGGCATATCAGACCCTAGTCTCAAAAGTTTCTTATTTTGAAAATAGCCATAAAATAAAAAATCATGGTATAGCTTAGCGGCCACTAGGCTCCTACCTTTACCTCTTCTCATTTTAAACACTATCTTTATAGTTTTGGATCCCTAGCCTTGGTATGTAGTTCCAATGAGATACATGGTTTTCAACTCATACTTCACATCATTTCCTATCAAAGAAAATTCTTAGCGCCGCTAAGCTCCTTTACTTATTGATAGAAATGACATATAAGACCCTAGGATCAAAAGTTTTTATTTAGAAAGTATCCATAAAATAATAAATCATGGTTTAGTTTAGCAAATGATAGGCTCCTACCTTTACCTCTTTTCATTTTAAACACTATCTGTAAATTTATGGAACATCTGGCTTAGTATGTAGTTGCCATAAGATACATGGTTTTCAAGACATATTTCACATCGTTTCTTAACAAATAAAATGTTTAGCACCCGCTATGCTCCTTAACTTATTGATAGAAACAACATATCAGAAATCCTAGGCTCAAACATTTCTTATTTTGAAAATATCCATATAGTAACACTATCTGTACAGTCTTGGATCGTTAGCCTTATTATATATCTCAAATTGTTTGTTCGAACTTTCCACGTGACACATTTTAATTGGATAATTAATTTAAATTAGGGTACACTATATCTAATATTGTAGAAATCAATTTTGATAAAGAATGGAACGTAAATGTCTGTATATTATTCTAATAAACTTCAAAACTATGTTTAGGATTTATTTCTTTTGTTTTCTTATAATATTATTTTTTTGTATGCTTGTTTTAATATATGTTGTATAATATATTTGTTATTATGTTTATATTATTATAGGCTATAGACAATGAAAAATGTTTAGTTTTTAATTTTTAAACATGGAAAAATAAAATAGGGGAATTCCCCCGCATTTTCGGATATTTGAAATTTCAATAGCCTTGACCTTTTACTTTTAGAGGGGGAAAGTGAAAATTTCAAATTTTCAGTATCCCGCTCTTTTTCTATTTTTGAAATTTCTTTCATGGAATGTGCTAAACAAATTATTAAATACCTTGAAAAATATTAAGTAGGGTTTCTAATTTTTTTGGCCAATCAGAAAAGCACATGTCTTCAAAATAAATAAATAAAACGCGCAGCCGTAGAATGCGGGGATGAGTGTTCAATCCCATTTTTTTCATGTGATTATAATATTGTTTACAGAGAAGGCACACAAAATAAGCACAAAAAGGATGCACACAAAGGACACACATGAAGGAGGATAACATCAAAGGTTACGCAAAAGAATCGCATAAATTATTTGATTGAGGTAGCATATGGAGGTTTCACACATAGCATAAAGCACGTAATAATCCCAAATATTACTAAACTAGGTATTTATAGTAAAGTTGTACATTTTTTTATCACGGGATCTATTAGTTTCTTTGTAATCAACCGGTTCCTGTGTTTTGCATGGCAGTCCAATTGTGATCTACACAAGCCCTGCTTTGTCCTATCAATCGTGCTCTCATGGTCAATCCTTGTTTTCCAGTCATTTTTTATCTCTGCGCCAAACTTCCTTGTTCTTCATGAAAAATCACTTTTTGTGCATTAATGAAAGAAAATTTAATCACTTTTATGCTCTAGTATCTATCTCTATTTAACGCTTTCCCATTTCCGCCATTCTATGTCTCTCTTTGGCTATTTTCGTTTTGAATTTTTCGTTCTCATTCTTGCGATTGTTTTTTAGGATAATAATAGCTTCTAGCACAGTCACCTTATTTTAAATATTATTTTGGTTTGAAGAACCAAAAATAGTTTAATGTTGTTTACTAAGACGATGCAAAGAAACATCACTAATTAATGCATATTACATTTTTTACATGGTTTCCGCTTAGATATTTTAGGAAAATATATGAGGTTAAAAAATTAATTCAAAACTATAAAACTATATTAAGAATTCAATTGTATGATAATTATTTCCAATTATATACATGTTTCCATGTAGAATTAACCAAATGTAATGTCTTCAACATTTTTATGTTATGTGCATTGGAAGTTAAACGCATTATATATGCAATAATATTATTAAATCTAATTTTAATCACTATGTATTTTATAATCAATATGTTCTACCTTTTTAGCCCGTTAATCTATGCGAAAAATTAACATAGCTTTGAGGATTCCACGATATAATTGGTTGTTTCGAAAACCTATTTATGAAACCCCAATTATATTTTGAATTACATATAGGTTTCTACATGTATATTTATATATCCATTATATAAATTCTGGATTTATTTGTTATCATTTGTATCTTTTCAATATGATTTCTTTTCTATGAATAAACTCTACCATAGGAAAGTTTTCTACCCTAGCATCCGCTAGGCTATAATTCTAATTTGGAAAAAAGCATTCATTTTCCTTGGCCCCTCATGGATCAATTGTTTTTATATAGGCAACACAATGTTTTTTGGTCATAATGATCACTTTTGTTCTTTTTTTGTTATATTTGCAAAGATTAACAATTTAGATTTATAAAACAGCTTCATTATGAACATGATATATTTACCTTTAAGAATAGATTATCGGCCAATAGATCGTAATGAGTAGATGACATCTTATGTAAAAAATTGTTTTATAGATTCTTAGTCGCAATTCCAAGTTTCCATATTTTTCATAAATGTAAAATAATTCTGCCAAAATCTTGTAAGAAGTAGATAAAACTATATGTATACATGTATAACATATTAAAGATACAATTTTACACGTATATTTATGTATCCATTATATAAATGCCAATTTTTTAAATCTTTTATAGCTTTTTAATATGATTTCTAACAAAGATTAAGAATTTAGATTTATAACATAGCTTCACTATG
Source organism: Taxus wallichiana var. yunnanensis (assembly GCA_018340775.1). NCBI lineage: Eukaryota > Viridiplantae > Streptophyta > Pinopsida > Cupressales > Taxaceae > Taxus > Taxus wallichiana. Next base: position 511,192,897 of record CM031239.1, on the reverse strand, counting down.
AACATGATATATTTACCTTTAGGAATAGCTTAACGACCGCTAGGGTGCAACAAGTAGATAAAATTGTATTTAAAAACTTGTAGTATAACTTCTTGGTTCTTTAGTCTTGGTTATTTTCTTGTCCTAAATGTATAAAAATTCTACCAAAATCTCATAAGAAATATACAATTCTAGACATATAACTATGTAACACATGAAAAACATGATTCTAAACATACACAACTTCATTATGAACATGATATATTTTCCTTTAAGGATAGCTTAATGGCTGCTAGGGTACAATGAGTCCAAGTCTATACGTATACTATTATATAAATTCCATATTTATTTTTTACCATTTATATAAAATCCTTTTTGAATACAATCTACATGAAATTTTTTGCCTACTCTAGTGACCACTAGGCTATAATTCTTATTTGGATGCAGTCTTCGTTTACTCTTGTGGACGTTGAGATAAGTGGATTTTGTTATAGGCAACACACTTTTTTGGGTCAAGTGATCGCTTTGTTATTTGTCTCATGTTAAATACGCAAAGACTAACAATTAAATTCATAACACAACTACATTATAAAAATAATATATTTACTTTTAAGAATAGCTTAGTGGCTGCTAGGCTTCATCGAGTATATCGCGTTGTATCTAAAAAACTTGTTGTAAATCTTTACGGTCTCTCATCCACTAGGTTAGCCCAAGATATAACATTAAGACCTTATAGTGGGTTGGATTAAACAAATTAAATTAAAATAGTTTGAGCTAAGTGGGCGTTAGGTACTTACACACTATAATATTTCAAGCTTAGTGGGTGTTATAATCTATCTAGTTACCCAATTATATTTTGAGCTTAGCATCTGCTAGCTTATGACACAACATAATATTTGGATCTTAGAAGTCTCTAGGTTTTAGTAAAAGAAAGTAAGATATTATAAGCATAGTAGCGGTGGGTAGGTTATGCCAAAACATAATAATACAATCTTAGTGAATACTGGTATTAAGAGCTTAGCGGCCACTAGGTTATGCCACAACATATTATTTGGGTATTCAATTCACTAGGTTATGTATCACAAACATGATATGTATTGCAAAGAAGATGCAAACAAGATGTGTTTAAATTAAGATATTTCGAGCTTAGTGCCTGCTAGGTTATGCTACCACATAATCGTTGGAAACTAGTGGTAGTTAGGATTTAAAAACTAAATTGAGGTATTAAGAGCTTAGTGGCCACTAGGTTATGCCACAACATAGTATTTGGGTATTCAATTCACTAGGTTATGTATCACAAACATGATATGTATCGCAAAGAAGATGTAAACAAGATGTGTTTAAATTAGTTGAATTTATCGTATGATTTTAAGATTTTAAATTAAGATATTTCAAGCTTAACACCCGCTAGGTTATGCTACCACATAATCATTGGAACCTAACAATATTTAGGATTTAAAAACTAAATTGAGGTATTAAGATCTTAGCACCGCTAGGTTATGCCACAACATAGTATGTAGGTATTCAATTCAATAGCTTATGTATCAAAAAATAAGATGCAAACAATATGTGTTTAAATTAGTTGAATTTATTGTATGATTTTAAGATTTTAAATTAAGATATTTTGAGCTTAGCACCCGCTAGGTTATGCTACCACATAATCGTTGGAACCTAGTGGTGGTTAGGATTTAATAAACTAAATTAAGGTATTAAGAGCTTAGTAGTCGCTAGGTTATGTAACAACATATTATTTGGGTATTCAATTCACTTGGTTATGTATCGAAAACATGATATGTATCGCAAAGAAGATGCAAACAAGATGTGTATAAATTAGTTGAATTTATCATATGATTTTAAGATTTTAAATTAAGATATTTCAAGCTTAGCACTGCTAGGTTATGCTACCACATAATCATTGGAACCTAGCAGGTGGTTAGGATTTAAAAAATAAATTGAGGTATTAAGAGCTTAGTAGCTACTAGGTATTGCAAAGAAGATATATATAAATTAGTTGAATTCATTCTATGATTTTAAGATTTTAAACTAGGATATTTCGATGATAAGTCTTCAAAAAAGTACATGAGGAACTAGTCCATGATAAGTCTTCCAGCAGTGGACTCCCATGATGATTACAAGCAACTTATTGTACTAAATATATGCCAAAATATGGGGAAGAGCTGTAATCAAATTTACTTCACCCACAAATACTTCTTATATCTATACACTTCGCTATATAGACAACCATTCCGGACCTTAATAAAAACTAAATAAAAATGCATCCAGGAAAGATTAGGTCATTCACCTCTTGCTCCACCTCATCAATGATCTTGACATCCATGTCCCCTTTACTCTAATCAGAGGAGGAGGATGAATCGACATAACATTATGACATTTTCACTTTCGCGCAAGTAGGGAGTTCTATACCCTGATTTTTGCAACTTCCTCCGGACCAAGTACAATTGCCTACATCCCCATGTCAAGGCAAGGACATGATACTGAAGGATGACTAGATGCTCTTCCAACTTCTCATTTTCCTTATGTAAGATAAACTGCCCCAAAGAGTTGGATAGTATGTTTGTTGCACTCAACCCTTGTGCCATGTCAAAAATATTCCTCCACCCTTTGGACTGGTTTGGGTCAAGCATTAGCTTGCGCATGCTCTCACAAATATCACTATCATATTATTCTTTGAATCACTCCACCGACCGGACCTTCTCTCTAGCCAATTCCGCATACCGTGTTCCAGATTTTCCCATCCATCTAAGAAGTAAACAATTCCCTAACATCCTTGAACATCATAGCTCTCTACCTCTTCCTGCTAGGACCACACTCTATGCTACCCAAGAAACCACCAACACCCTTGTCACCATCGCAGAGAGATAGGAAACACAAGGACCAAAATAAAAAATTGGAAAGGGGTAGTGATATGTCCAACCTACTCAAAGATATAAAGCCACCAACACACAACACAAGAAAGGAAGTAAATGTGATGGTGTTGAAGATCATCGATTAGATATGCTAATCATAAATATCATGCTTCCCATTAAAACTCTTAAATTCCTAACGCCATCTTACATCTTACGTGTGTATAACCCTTAATCGATTCTGTCATGCATGAATATAATCTATCGATGTCATAAATTAACATTAAATCCAAATATGCCATATCCTCTTGTCGCCACCAAAAAATGTTACCCCTCGAATAATCTAACAATTTTTATTAAAATCTTATAAGTCGTTATGTTTTGACAAATTAAAGTAAGTTGTTTTGAGCTTATCGACCTCTAAGTTAATCAACCATGTTAACTTTGGAGAAATGTATAGTAATCAAGATCTATATAAATTAGTCGAATTTATTGTATGATTTTAAGATTTCAAATTAAGATATTTTGAGCATAACGCCCGCTAGTTTATGCCACCACACAATCTTTGTAACCTATTGGTAGTTAGGATTTAATAAATTAAATTAAGATATTTTCAACTTAGCAGCCACTAGGTTATGCCACAACATAATATTAGAATCTTAGCAGTCTTTCGGTTTTAAAAAATAAATTAAGAACTTAAGAATATAATATTTTGAGCTAAAAAATCAATAGTATTTAACAAACAAAAGAAATACATTGATTTCGGAGCTCTTTATAGCAATCAATACTTGTATAAATTAGTTGAATTTTTTTTATGCATTTAAGATTTGGAATTAAGATATTTCTAGCTTGGCTCCCACTAGGTTATGCCACCACATATTATTTGGAGACTTCCGGTGGTTTTAGATACTTTGATCTTAGCATCCGGTAGCCTATGCCACAACATATTATTTGGAGACTTCCAGTGGTTTCAGATACTTTGATCTTAGCATCCGGTAGCCTATGCCACAACATATTATTTGGAGATTGAATTCGCTAGGGTTCAATAATTCATAGCTACGATATTTTACAAGCTGTTAATAAATTACAAGAAGATATTTTGAACTTAGCTAACACTAGTATAAACAACGACATAATATACGAGAGGTTATGTTGATAGGATTAAACAAATTAAATTAACATATTTTGAACCAAGCAGAGACTAGGTACCTTCATAATATATTATTTCAAGCATAGTGGTTGCTATCATTTAATATGTTACTGAATGATATTTTGATCTGATCATCCACTAGATTATGACACAACATAATAATTGGTGCTTAGTGCTATCTAGGTTTTAAAAAAGAAATAAGATATTATTAGATTGGTTGCAGTTGGGTTACGCCAAGACATAATATTTGGATCTTAGTGGTGACTAGGATTTAGCAAATTTGAATCAACATAGTTTGAGATTAACGACCATTAGGTACTTAAACAATATATTATTTTGATCTTTATGATCACTAGGTTTTTCCACAACATGTTATTTGGTGATTTCATTAGTAGGGTTAATAATTCATAATTAAGATATTTTACAACATCTAACAAATTTTTTTTTACTATTGGCAAATAGTTTTTGAAAGGGACTATACCCTTGAGAACAAAATATGGCCTAGGAGCCGAAATAGGAATGTGAACCGGAGAAAAGGATTAAAATCCAAGTGTTACAATGAAGCTCGAAGTAGCCCAAAACAAATACCCAAACGAGGCGGATATTGATAACATTTTTGGTGCTAAACCCACAATATAATATTTTGATTTTAGTATTTTCTAGTACCTAACTAGTAAGAGAATTAAATTTTGATAATAGAAAATGATACATTATGCCACACCATAAATTTTTGGAGCTTGGTGGTTGCTTTAGGTTTTATCAAAATAATGTAGGATATTGTGATCTAATAATCCACTAGGTTATACTAAGACATAAAATTTGGAGCATAGCAATCTTAAGGATGTAAGAAAACTCATTAAGATATTAGGAGCTTAGTTGTGATTATGATATGCCAAAACATAAAACTATTTGGAATTAGAGTAAAAGTGGGTTTTCCCAAATAAACCACATACTTACACAAAAAAACCCTCATGGCCTAATATTACAGTGAAATAAGAAGAGAACAATCTCGTATGTAAAAAAAAAAAAAAATATTCCTAGACAGTACAAACTTACATTTTATGGATATTCATGAGATTAGTTGCTTCATCCTTAGCATTGGAGTAGGGGTTCCTTGAACTGGCACATCCAATAACTTAATGTGTTCCAAGAAGTCTTCATTGATTTTCATCTAGGTCATGTCCATATGAATTTTGATTCCTTCATAGCAGATATTGAGTGTAACATAATATTCAATGGCCTCATGTAGATTAGGAGAGATATTCTCTAAATGCTCTTTGTGTTCCGAAAGCTGCAGTGGGGAGCCCATTTTCTCTAACAAAGGAGAATCATGGTAAACCAAGGAGAGATCCCGCAACACATTTGGAATTTCCAAGTCCATCATAAAGGTGGGAGGGCAGCCGGACATGCTTCTGTGATCAGGTGAGTTGAGTCGATTGTAGCCATTACAATGTCTATGGAGATGAGAGGAGAAGCCAAAGAAGCATTGAAAAGAGGTGGAGAGGAAGTATATGTCGGGTCCAAAATCAGTTCAAATACCTTAAGAGAGTGCTTCGAGGTGTTTGAAGGGTTATGATCTGCCGAGAAAAGATGAGGGAGACCAAAAATTGAAAGAATGGGGAGACAACGTGATCGTTGTGGCTAACGATCATGATGTCCAAATCAAAGTCGAATGGAGATGAAGGTGATGGCGATAACTATTAGTGTGAGTTATCCTATGTGTCCTCTTCTCATGTTGGAGGGTCATCTCACATGGGTTAGGTTTAGGGTTTCATGTGTGTCATGCACTAGGGTTACTCAACACCCTATATGTACCCCTTTTCTATTCATTTATGAGCATGCCAAGACACTCTGTTGTCTTTCCTCTATGCAAGCTTTGTTTCTATTGAGCAAGTTCTTCCATTACTGATCAATTCCTTCTTGCTATTCTTTGGAGCTATTATAATTCCATTGGAGTGCAACTACTTCATGGTGCCTCATTTCTGATTCGATTCTCACAAAATATTTTCATGGTATCAGAGCTGAGATTGGGTAAATGTGCACTTGATATTTTTTTGTTGCGATTACTCTTTCTTGGTTTCATTATTTTACTCTGCATGCAAGTTTTTTTATCACTATTTTCTAGAAATTATTTTGCTAATCTCTCTAACAAGCTTTCTCGAGAAAGTTGTGTCGTTTTTGTGTTTTTTTTGTGCATGTGCAGGTTTTCATAATACCTTGAGCAATCAGGGGTTTTATGCCTTTTTTAGCTGGCTGTAGCTAAATCCAAAATAGAGATTCATTTCATTTTTTTAAATTATTAAAATGGAAGTGAAATTTTTTTAAGATCTCCGTTTTTTTTTTTGCAGGATATTTGTCTATGCATGTTAGTCTGTGGTTGCAGGATATTTGTGTTCTTCTATCATGGTTGCTCATGGAGGAGCTTTTGGTTGTGCATGGACTGTTGTCCCTCTGACCATTTCAATCTGACTGTTGTTGTGCATGGTCTGCGTGGACTGTTATGGATTGTTCAAACTTCTTTCATTGTTCAACGCCCATGCATTTGCCAAAGAAACAAAACCCATCCCTTTTATTTGTTACTGCGTGGCCTACAAACAACCCATCTCTTCCGTTTTGTTCCTACCCGCACGCCACTGTAAACTCAACCCCATCTCTTCATTTTGTTTCTACCCACGCTTTGGCTGCAACACATCCATCTCTACCATCTTTTATCCATTGCGGATCAGGAAGGAACGTCGTGGCAGGGGTAAAAATGTGGTAAGTGTTTTTTCAAAGCTTTTTGGTAAGTGGTTTCAATTACAGTCACCTTTTTGGTAAGTTTTTAAATTCCTTTCTTTTTTTTAATCTTTAAAAACAATCCTCACCTTTTAAAATACGGCCCATGGTTTTGATAGTTTTTAAAAATCCTTCTAACTTTGTTAAATCTTAAAGCAATCACAAACTCCATGCTTTTCCTTACTTAAAAAATCTTCCTTTTAAAACAAAAAGCTTTCCTTTTAAAAAAATTGAATTCCTTCTAATTGTGTTTTTTAAAAACAAACCTCATTTCAAGTTTTTAAAAAAATTATAGCTGGAATAATTTACATTTCATTTCTTAAGGAAAGTATTTTTTTAACTTAATTAGCTTTTTTAGATCTTAATTAGCCTTTGAAATTAATTAGATTTAATTTCATTAAATCTATTTTATTAATTTCACTCTAATTTGCTCATTTACGAGCTATAGTAACTTAAAAATCAACATCTAAATAACCTCTCTATTTTTTTAACTCCAATAGCTCTAAAAATAGTAAAATTGGGTGTTTCCAAACGATAACATTTAGGGGTTATTGTCGATTTTTTTCACTAATCATGCGCTCAAGTGTGCAGTGACACTTCATGCACCTCCTTGCCTTCCAAGCTCTTTTCGGCATTTTGAAGGCTATCTGAACTCCTTGAGTTCCCAAACCTTTTATTTCACCCTTATTATTTCTTACGACTAGTGAGCGCATCCGCCACAAATCTGCGTGAGGGGTTTCCTTTTACGACGTGAGACATTTTTTCTCACCACCAGGGTTGGCTTTCACCTCCTTTCTATTTTTTTCTTGTGCTTGTTTATGGTGTCTTTTTTTTACGCTCCACAAAACACTGTTGTGGTCTCCTCTCTTGCACATTATTACGCTAATTGCAAGATGAGTTACCAAGTGTTTCAAATTGCACACGCGAACCTGATTGTAATCAACACAATAAACTATAAAGTGCCAAAAGTAGGGGGGTTGTTATTGTCTTGGGTGGTTGTGTTTCTTTTCTGCATTTCTTTCTCTCTCTCTCTCACTATGGATGCACTTTCAATTCCTTTGCTTCGCCATTCAACGCTTTTGAAAGGAGATCAAAAATAATAATGAAACTAAGGGGTAAAGGGTTATTCCACATCACCATGGGAATTGAAAATGAACCGATGACACACCTGAAAAATCTAAGTGGTTAAACCGTAGTGATGAAGCTTTAGGTCTTCTTTGCATGTCCATTTCTCCTGACTTTCTCTTCCACATTGAGGCATCCAAAACACCTAAATCTACATGGAAAATGCTTTGGATGCGATGTTTGGACAACTAGATGACATGAGAGTGCATGAGTTGGAAAATGAACTACTAGGGTTAAATCCTAGTGACTTTGAAAACCTACAAGCTTTCTTCTCAAAATTTGTCCACATTAGATTATTGTTAAAAGGATGTCAAGTAGAAAAGAAAGATTCTCAACTGATCTTGTTGATTATCTCTAAGCTAGGTCCCAAATATTCTTTCTTTGTGTCAATTTTCTATGCTACAAAATTTGTTTTGGGCGATACTTGGACTATGCCCTCCTTTGACTATTTTTCATCCCAACTCATTCGAGAATAGGAAAAACTCATTCAAATGGGGTCTCTCAAGTCCAAGTCACATACCCTTGTAGCAAGTACTAGTAAGGGAAAGAAGATTGAAAAGAAGAAAGAAGAAAGGATCAACCTAAGAAAGAAACCAAGACCAAACCTAAAAATGACACAAACACTTCGACTTATGAGCCTAAGGCACAGAAAAGCAAGTATTTGTGTTCCTATTGCAAGAAGTTTGGTCACGACGAGCAACACTATTTTAAGAAATAGATTGATCACTTATCTCATTTACTTGAGAAGAATAAAATAAGTGTTCTTGAATCCATAAAACAAAGTGCTCCGAAGGTCGAGTCTTCTGCAAAAAGGTGCTAAAAATGATAAGAAGAAAGGAAAGGCCCTTGTAGCCAAAGTTTCTCCTTCATCGACATGGATTATAGATTCCGGTGCCTCACACCACATGGGTTCTTTGCATCTTGAGTTTTTCAACATCAAACCTTGTGGTATGTCCCAAATCATGATGGGTAATGACACAACAATGTCGGTTTCTGGTAATGGATTGGTAGAGATGGATGGGGGAACATTTAACCAAGTGTTGAGTGTTCCTGATCTCTCTACCAATCTCCTATCGGTTTACCAAATTACTCACCTTGGTGAAGGAATGCGAGTGGAATTTGGTCCTAACTTGGTGATTATTCGTGAGCTTAACAATGACACTACAGTGGCTGAGGGAAAGGTAGATCACCATTCACGGATGTACACCTTCTCCCACTTTACTTCTGATTCTATGCCCACTGCCTTGCTCACTCATTCAAATGAGGTTAGTAAGCTATGGCATGAGTGTTTCAGACATCTAAATTATCGCTACCTTAAACAATTGAGCCAAAATGAAATGGTCAATGGGTTACCTCGTGTCAAGTTTTCTAAGGGTATTTGTGAGGGTTGTACCCTTGGAAAGCATCCTGAAAAGAAATTTGATAAAGGAAAAGCTTAGAGAGCCACTCGTCCTTTGGATCTTGTTCATAGCAATGTTTCTGGTCCATTTCCTTCTCCTTCGTTTACTAGAGCTCTTTATGTGCTAACCTTCATTGATGACTATTCGCGATATACTTGGGTATATTTTCTTAAGCTTAAGTTTGAAGTCTTTGAACATTTTCAGGACTTTAAGGCTCTTGCTGAGAAACAGGCGAAACAGTCTATCAAGGTTCTTTGAACTGACAATGGAGGTGAATATGTAAACAATAGGTTCATGGATTTCTATACTTCTGAAGGGATCTCTTTGTAGCATATCAGTTGCTTATATCCCTTCACAGAATGGAGTTGCAGAAAGAAATAACCATACTCTGAAGGAGATGGCCACTTGTATGATTCACTCAAAGTCTCTTCCTCCGCAGTATTGGGCCGAAGCAATGAATTGTGCAAATTACATTCAGAACCATGTTCCACACAAGGCAGTAAGAGGGATGACACCCTTTGAAGCCTGGTTTGGATGCAAGCCTAATGTTGAGCACTTTCAAGTCTTCGGATCCAAGGCTATGGCTCAAATTCCCAAGAAGAAATGCAAGGCCTTGGAACCACAATCCAAACCTTGTATCTTTGTAGGGTATCCTAATGGTGTGAAGGGATATCAATTGATGAATCCTACTTCTCATGAGCTATATATTGAGAGAAGTGTTAATTTCGATGAGTCTTCTTCAACTTCTACTTCTCCACCTATTGAGGTTCTTTAGCTCACTGATTCAGATTCTGACTCATCAGATGATGATATTGTTGAGCATGCTCCTCTTCTGGATCCTCCCGACCATCAGACCTTTGAGTCTTCTAATTCTGACAGTAGTGATGACAAGGACTATGTCCCTTCTCACTCAAGTGAAGAATCTTTCGACTCTAAGCCTGATCCTCTTGGTCCCCTTTGGGCTAGGAAAACTTTGCAAAGTGTTGGAGATTTAGTTGGAGATACTTCGGATATGAGACGTACTCGCTCAAATTTCATTGGACCCCACTCTTTCTTTGCCTCTGCTTCTAATCCACAGTCTTTCTAGGAGGCTTCTGGTATTCCTGAGTGGGATTTTGCCATGGATGAGGAGTATTCCTCTCTCATGAAGAACGATACTTGGGATCTCACCACTCTTCCGAAAGGAAGAAAAATCGTTCAATGTAAGTGGGTGTTCCAACAAAGTATGGAGTAGATGGAGATGTTGAAAAGTTTAAAGCACGATTAGTAGCTAAGGGTTTCTCCTAGATAGCTAGGGTTGATTATACTGAAACCTTTGCTCTAGTTGCGAAGATGAATTCTATTCAACTAACCCTAGCCATTGCCACAACAAACAGATGGAAAGTCCATCAAATGGATGTTAAGAGTGCCTTCCTTCATGGTGACCTAGAGGAAGAGATCTATATGGAACAAACTCCGAGTTATGTCCAAGATTCCTCCCTTGTTTGTAAGTTAAAGAAGTCTCTTTATAGCCTTAAACAAGCTCCTCGAGCTTGGTATGCCAAGATGGGCTCCTTTTTACTTACATCAAGGTTTACTAGGTGTCACTCTGATCCAAATTTTTATAGCAAGATGACTCCATACTCATTCTTGTTCTATATGTTGATGACTTGTTGATCACGAGGCGGCTCTTCCTCTATTATTGATTACGTGAAGATCGCCTTAGCCAACAAGTTTTCCATGACCGACTTAGGTTTGGTTCATTACTTCCTTGGGATCCATATTTCACAATCGACTCGGGAATCTTAATTTCATAACCTAAGTATGCCCTAGATTTGCTAGCTCGAGTTTCGGATGTCGATTACAAGTCTTCTCCTACTCCTTTTCTTTTCGGGGTGAAGTTGGTTTCAGATTGCTCTACTCCCTTGGTTGATCGTACTCTTTATCGACAGGTTGGTAGGGATCTTGATTTATTTGACTCACACTCGACCGGGATTTATCATATGCTATTGGGATCGTGTCTAGATTCATGTAGGAGCCACATGAGATGCATTGGAAAGTAGCTAAACATATCCTTCATTATGTTTGTGGCACTTACTGTTGACGACATTCACTATCATGGAGGGTTAATATTGACTTGATTGGATTCATGATTACGATTGGGTCGGTGACTTAGATCATCAAAAATCTACTTCTGGCTACAGTTTCTCTCTTAGTTTGGGTCCTATTAGTTGGTCTAGAAAGAAGTAGAATGTAATTGCGATATCATCTACAGAGGTAGAGTACAAAGGAGCGTTGATGCTTCCACAAGAAGCTATTTGGCTATAGGGTATTCGAGCGAGTTTGGCATCCACTTTCGGTAGCCTACCATTATCTACTATGATAACACAAGCACAATCTCTATTTGTAGAAATCTAGTTCAGCATCAATGGATGAAGCACATTGATATCCATATGCACTTCATGCGGGAGCTTATTCATGATGGTATCATCGACATTCAGTACATTCAAACAACTGATCAGATTGCATATTTATTCACCACCCTTTACTGAGATGAAGTTTCTTCACTTATGGTCTCTTCTTGGGGTGAGGTCTTCTCTGACTGCCCATCTTCTTTGGGCTATGTAGTCCTTCTTTTCTTCTTACTTTTCTAGGAAGATTTTGTTTGTATATGGGCACCTTATCGGGCCTTTAGTTTCCGGCCCCATTGGCACATCTTTCTTATTTGTTTAGGAGTGTCTTTCTCTTCCGTTTGAATCATCACAGCTACCCCCCTTCGATGAAAGGGGGTGTTAGTGTGAGTTATCCTATGTGTCCTCTTATCATGTTGGAGGGTCATCTCACATGGGTTATGTTTAGGGTTATGTTTAGGGTTTCATGTGTGTCATGCACTAGGGTTACTCAACACCCTATATGTACCCCTTTTCTATTCATTTATGAGCATGCCAAGACACTCCATTGTATTTCCTCTATCAAGACTTTGTTTCTATTGAGCAAGTTCTTCCATTACTTGATCAATTCCTTCTTGCTATTGCTAGAGATATTATGATTCCTTGGAGTGCAACTACTTCGTGGTGCCTCGTTTCTGATTCGATTCTCGCAAAATCTTTTCAATAACAAAGGAAAGAGGGAATTGTTGCGAGAAGAGGAGGGGGGACACGGCGTTGCTTTCCTAGCTTAGAGGGGAAGCACGTGATTTCTTTTGGGAAGTTGTCATTTTAAAGAATAAATAAAAAATACCTTGGTGTAGGAAAGGAGCTTCATCTTCTCTAGCCAGTTTAAGGGACCTCTCAATCGATTGAAATGGAAAATCCACAAATCTTACCTTCCAATCATGTCAAAGATGCGCAAGAAGAAAAATATGTGGTCCATAGATCACTTTTTAGCATCGTTACAGTGTGAAGTACCTCCTCAATTACACAACAACCCTATCCTAAGGTTGTGGAAGTGAGTCCTATTCATAGCCTAAGTGATACATTGTCATATTTTCATTAGGATACGGAAATCATCCATCTCCTCTGAAGTGAGTGTTTAAAATAAATGTCTCCCTCTCATGGGGAGCCCCATCGCAATTTGTAATGGACTCGGTTGAAATAATTTTTTTTGTCTTTCCCACTTTGACTCTTCCTTTCTTCCAAGTTATAAACACACTGCTTGCTATTTACTTGGAAAGACTTACCAGACAGTCTTTCCATAAATGATGTAACATCACCATCATGCAAAATATTCCATACTACTAGGTTGGCCTTGACCTCTTCACAAGAAGAAGGCTCAATGCATTTAACAGTGCCACCCATAGTGAACAGGGCTATTGTGATGATTTCTAAAGGCCTAATATAGATGATGCTTAAATAGAGATGTCAAACACCTTCATTCCAATCTTAACCACGTGTCTCCAAGATTTATAATTTAAATCTGACTTAATTATTAATAGTCATTAATATGTCTCGCCCATCACACAAACATAATCTATGAATATCATAAATGCCCAAAAATCACAAATGTTGTATCCTCTTGCCATCACCAAAAGAGGTTATGCCTCAACATAACTCAACAAATTTTAATCTTAGTTAATGTTCAACCAACCACAACATTACTTAGTTAATGTTATTGCATTTAGTGGAGGTTAATGATTTGAATGTTAGAGAGATACTAGATGTATTTAGGTAATATATATTATATAGGAAGAATCTGAAAACGAAATGAAGCAAAGTGCATAAATATTATTGCTTTAGACATGATTTCATACTTTAAATATTATCGGAAAAAAAATCTTTAATGCCCCATTTTAATTCCTAAAATCCACCTTAACTATACTAAAATTTGGTATTTTTTTTGAAAGACATAATTAGTTTTATCTTGTTAGACCAAACTATTTTATTTAATAAATCATGCCTCATCCACTTAATGTTCGATCATCCCAAACTTTAATAAACCCATTTAAAACAAATAATACTTATTCACTCTACAAGGAAAATTTAATTTAAATTTCCTAAGGTCACCTTCCTAGATTAATTCACCCCCACCCAAAACTATATTACCCTACACACATTTAAATTAATTTTACCCACATTCCCATAAAAATCCCACAACTTAAATTTGGGAGGTTAAAAGCTTCACCCTTGGATCAAAATGATATGGGCCCTCACGATCTAGGAATTCTCCAAAACCTAATCCTCAACATAATGTTTCCTTTTATTTTTCATTTCCATTTTTTTCTCATTGTTTTTGTCTATAGGTTTATTTTCGGGAAGAAGATGGGTGTGGGGAGGAAGCCACGAAAAACACTCCATCTCCATTTTTAATCGAGCTTTGAGAAGAAGAAATCCCCCTTATATATTTTGGGATTGTTATTATTATTACTGTGTGCGCATGTGTGTGTATATATATATATATATATATATATATATATATATATATAATAGGACTCCAGATTCATTTATTTGTGTGTGTGCGCGCGCGTGTGTGCATGCGAATAGATAGATATAATCTCATTACATGTCTTTAAGGGTTATACATTAAGGAACACTTTTCAAATGAATTATAAATATGCATTTTTGTATTTAAAAGTATATATATATATATATATATATATATATATAGCTTTCCATTCGATAATAAGGATTTTATATAATATTTACAATAGAATTTAGCATTTAATGTGTATATGTTGTCTCCTAAATTTAAAAATATAAATATCTATCGGGTAAACAATGATAAGAGTACAAAAACCCTCTTTTTCATACAAGAGAACATCCATTTGATAAATGGAAGCTATTTCTTTCCTTTACACTTTAAAAGATCAAAAATAAAATATTATGAGAAATTTGCATATAAGAGAGAATATACATCACATCTACATTTTTCAAGTGGAATACCAACATTTTAAATTTATTGAACAATTTTCAGGTTTTGAGAGACTTCCTTGCCCACTCATTCAAGTATACTTATTTTCAAAGTTTATAAACAACTTGAGTTCATCTTAATTTCAAAAAACTATTTCCTTATTACAAACTAAGTGTATTGTTAAACTTAAAACATATAATAGTTTCCCTAATATTCTCAAGTTATACTTAAAATGAAACACAAATAAATATTGCACTCATGTAATCCCATTTTCTTTTTTTATTCACAAAAAAATATTTCCTTATACAAAATAAAAGGTGTCATAATCCATGTTCAATCATCAAATATGAGTATAGAGTCTCCAAATAAACAATAATAAATTAAAAAAATTACAACATTACACTTAAGGGTCACTCATGGTGCCCAAATATGACATCTTTACCAAGTAAGGCTTCACATAATTATCATGGCTAAGACTCGGCCTAGTCGTCTGCCTTGTGCACACTTGAGTAGCCATCCTGAAACCCACGTTACTGTTATGCCTGTAATCATGTACACTCATTACAAACATTAAATGCATCTGTCTAATAAAATGTTAAAATTAACTACTAAGTAATCAATCAAAATATAAACATGCTAACTACGTTAACACAATATTAGTAAGGAATGGTTAGTGAGAAAAATACACAATTCTATATTAATTCAACATGTGTTAGCCATCCCAAAAACATATAATGAAATCCATCCATAAAATAACCAAGTAATTAATGGTATCAAAATGTGTGACATAACCATATATGCATCATATAGCCAATAAGATCAACAACATTGTAAAATGTTGTATTCAAAACTATCATCAAATGAACTATCATACTAGTCAAAACTAAATTGGTGTTACGCACCCAAATCATCATACATGTCCTCAAATTATCAAATATCATAACATAATGTCAAAAATGTTCCATATTCTATGTTTAATCATAAAATATGAGTATAGAGTTACTAGATAAATTGATATGAGATAATGTAGTCACTTCATCCCCCTCTCTTGAAATAAGACTTCCTCCGGAAGTCACTTTGGTAGAGATAGGGATATTGATCCTTCAAAGGTGTAAAACCACATATGTAGCTATTATCTCATCATATCTGTTCCACTACACCCTAACTGGTCTAAGTATCAACCTCGAAGGGCCAACATCCGGTGCTCCAAAGTATACGTACAGTGCTCCAGTCTCCACTTCTTGTCATGCTCCACCTATAAAGCCGACCAATCAAAACATGAGAAATATTTGGCACATATCTACGCAATAACAAAATATGAAACACAACATGGGCTCGTGCAAGCATGGTGGCAAAGCTAGGTGGTACTTAATTGGGTCTATGACCTCCAAAATCCCAAATGGCCCCAAAAAATGAAGCGGCGTATAACCCTTTCCATAATGGATTGGGATCTTATGTGGATGAACCCTCAAGAATACTTTTTCAGCTCTTTGCCAAAGTGATGATCGATCCTCTTAGTGTCTGCATACGCTTTCTAACATGTTCTAGCCTTCTCAAGATGTTGCCTAATCAATAAAAATTGGCTCTCCAAATCTTGGAGGTAAGGCAGCCCAAGTAAAAACTTTTCATCTAGCTTTGTACCATCTCAAAGGTGCCTTGTAAGGTCGCCCATACAAAGATCGATAAAGAGCCATACCAATAGAATGTGATAGTCGTTGTTGTATGGAAACTCTACCAGTGTAAATAATCTTCCCACTTCTTCGGCCCATCACATACATGCTCAACATGTCCTCTAATACTTGATTAACCCTCTCAGTCTATCCATCATCTCTGGATGATATGGTGAACTGAAATTAATCTGTACCTAGAGCGGCTTTGAAAGGAAGTCCAGAAATCAGAATTCTAAATGGTATCCTTGTCATTCATGATGGTATTTTGAATCCCTTGAAATCTAACTATGTCCTCCATAAACACTTTGGTGATGTCTTGTGCATTATAGGTGACCTTGGTTGGAGAGAAGTTTACAACCTTGGTCAACTTATCCATAGTGACCATAATGGGATCATGATGATAAGAAGACATAGGGAGTCCTACTCGAAATCCATGGAGATAACATCCCATTTCCACTTGAGAATATCATGAGGATATAAAAGTCCTGTCGGATGAGAATGATTGGCCTTGATTCTCTTATACTTAAGGCAACATGTTACAATATCTGTAATATCCCATCGAAGACCCAACCAATTATATAACTCCCTCGAATCGGCGTGCAAATTCTTCATTCCTAGATGAAATTCATATGGGGCTCAATGATCCTTTGAAAGTATGAAGCTATGAAGATCACTGTCTTAGGCACATATATGCATCTATGAAACCGAATTAAACCATCTACCTCTAAAACACAACTTGAATATCTACCCTCTACATGACCCTATGACTCAAACATCTACCTAACACCCTCATAAAACTTGTCCTCTGGAAGGTGCTACGAATCCCACCTCTCAAATTTGATGTAAATACTATGGAAGAAATCACATGTCATCATCTACTAAGTGCATCTACAATGAAATTATCCTTCCCTTTGATATACTGAACCTCCATGTCATACTCACATATGAACTCCATCCAATGCCATTGGCAAGCATTGAGGTTCGGTTGTGAGAAGATATGTTGAAGGCTGATGATCTGTCCTCAAAATGAATGGCCTACCCAAAAGGAAATGATGCCAACGCACTAGATCATGAAAAAATATTACAAGCTCCAAGTCATGGGTAGGGTAGTTAAGCTCATAATATTTGAGCTTACATGACTCAAAGGAAATAACCCTATTCTCCTGCATAAGAACTTCTCCTATAACCTCTAGTGAAGTATCAGTGTAAAACATAAACTCCCCTATCGGATATAGAAATGCTAAGATAGACACCATGGTCAACCTCTCCTTAAGCAAGCTGGAAAGCTTGTTCACACTTATCCGACTGATAAAATTTATTCCCTTTTCGCTAAGGATAAGTAATAGGATGTGTAATCTGGAAGATTCCTCTACAAACTTGCAGTAGTAACCTGCTAATCCCATGAAACTCCTCACCTTAGTAACTTATGTTGGGGTTGGCCAATCAAGCATAGCTTTAATCTTAGAGGGATCTACCAAAATACCCTCTCTTGAAATGGTGTGCCCAAAGTACTAAATCTCAGTATGAAAGAAACTACAATTTTCCAAGTTCCCAAATAACTTCTACTCTCTTAAAACCTATAGTACCTATCTCAAATGCTCCACATGTTCCTCCTCGGAAGAGAGTAAATCAATATGTCATCTAGGAACACCTAGAAAAGTGATACAAAAAGGTCCCGAATACCCCATTCATGAGGCTCATGAAGATAGGTGGGAGTCAAGCCAAAAGGCACAGTGTGAACTCATAATTCCCATATCAAGTGTGGAAAGTTGTCTTTTGAATATATGAAAATGCAATGCGCATTTGGTGATATCTGACTTGAGATAAATCTTGGAGAACACTCTAGCTCCCGCATCTAGTAAAACAAGTCATCAATCCTAGGGAGTGGGTAATGGTTCTTTATTGTGACTTTATTGAGCTACTTGAAGTCTACAAAAAGACTAAGAGAACAATCCTTCTTCTTCACAAATATGATTGGCGCTCCCCATGGGGACACACTAGGGTGAATAAGGTGCTTCTACAACAACTCTTCTAATTGAATCTTTAGTTCATGAAGCTCACTGGAGTACATATGATAAGCTGCCCTAGAAACTAGTGTGGCTCACATTACCAAATCTATAGTGAAATCCACCTCTTTATGAGGCGATAAAATAGGAAGCTCACCCGGAAATGCATCCATAAAATCCCTCAAAACTACATAATAATCAAGGGGTGAATACTTGGAAGTACTCTTTGATTATTCACTAATACTAATGGAAAATAACTAAAAACCCTTGCACATGATCCACTTGAGTTGTTTAGCTGAGATCATATGCAATGAGATAGGCCTCTACATCTTGGAAATAAAACTGAACTCCTAATGTCGTCGTGACACTCTATAATCTTACCCCTATAGTCCACTTTGGACTATTGAGACTCAAGCCAATCCATGCCCAAAACTACCTCGTAGGATCCCAATGGAAACACCCAAAGGTCCAAGGTAGTGGATAATACTCCCAAATCAAGTACGTAACTCTCCACATAGGTATCTAATAAAATTTTGGCCCTAGAGGCCAACTCGACTCGCCAACTATCTGGTTTGCATAGCCACGACGAGCACAAACATGTCCACTACATATGGAGATATAAATGAATCTAAAGCACTGAATAAAAATAATCGATACTGAAAATACCCTTGATAGTACATGTCATCTCAATAACCATGTCATGATGCTTGGATTGATGGTTATCTTCCACTACGTAGAAATGATGATTGCGTCGTACATCTCCCATTATCTTCTTAGATACGTGAAGCTCTTTGTCCATCAAAGGTGGTAGTTTTGTGGAGACAAATATGCATATAGTGATCAAGGGACCTACAAATGAAGCATCTTATTTCCCCTCTCTAAGAATTTGTCCCTCATGTACTCGATACATTGATCCTCTTGGCCTAATCCTAACAAACTTCGAGTGTGAGATGGTTGTACTTGCTTTGGGTACCTTGTCTCTATCTCTTCGCCCACCAACACCTCCTCTAGCTCCTCCTCTGTGTATTCTCCAAGTCTTCCTAGCCCTCTGTTGTTGGTGGACATGATGTTTTGACTATTCTTGTGTGTGTTGTGGAGGCCTCAATACTAGCAGAGAGGAGGACAAAATCTTCCCCTAGATGGTGGTGTTGTACCTGTGACCTCTAACTCTAAAATTTATGCATCTTCTCTTGATACTTTCCCCTGTTCCTATCTCTATGCTCCTAGCCCTGGTCTTATTCTCCTCAACTAAGTAGGATTTATTTACAACCTTATCCAATGTGGGAGGAGATAACATCCTAACCGCCCTAACTATATTTGCATTAAGACCTCAAATAAACCTATTAACTTACAAATTCTCATCCTGTGAGATAGTCCA
The DNA here is from genome assembly GCA_018340775.1 of Taxus wallichiana var. yunnanensis. Classification (NCBI taxonomy): domain Eukaryota; kingdom Viridiplantae; phylum Streptophyta; class Pinopsida; order Cupressales; family Taxaceae; genus Taxus; species Taxus wallichiana. The sequence continues at coordinate 511,173,225 of CM031239.1, read as the reverse complement.
CATACTTTTGAAACAGATCCAAAACCTACTCTTATACTACGCTATTGTGCATGATCCTTGTCATAGGTCATGGAACTCATCAATCCTCTTCTCGAAATAAATTCTTAGACATGTAACACACCCTAAAGTGCTCTTGAAATAACTCATAAGTAATTTTGTCTCTAGTCGTAGAGAGCTTTCATTGGTGATTCCTCCACCATACATATGTTGCGTCATGGAGGACGTGTATAAAAAATTTATCTTTGAAATTTCTCTCATATGAGTGCAAGCCAACACAGTTGTCAAGACTAAGGAGTCATGACTCTACCTCAAAACCATCTATAGTGCCACTCTACTTAGGATGATGCAAGTCCGAAGGAGGTCTCTAATTATGTTGGTCGCATCACAATCTTGGCGATGCTACCAAACTATCCTCTTTACTGAGATGAAAGTGGACGTCCATCCTCAAATGGCCCCTCAGGTTGTGTGAGCGGATATGAAGACACAAGGAAACCCTCTAATGGTGAATGAAAGGCTACATGACCTCTCCCGTCTCGGAGTATTTATCTTGACAAGGCTCGAGTGTGTGCACTCATCGGATGGTGTATCCTATCACTGACGAACATCCTCCTCTTTTTAGATCATGCGGTGGTGGAAGGAACTACTTGTAAAACATCTATACACTTCAAGTTCCTCTAATATCTACAGGTCCAAGCTTGGGGCATGCGGTTTAAGCGTAGGTGATCTACTTCCCAAGTCCTCAAAGGATTATTATCTCGTACCTCATGCGAGATGACATCCTATGTACAAAATGAAAAGATAGGTTGTTAAGTTGTATATGGTTGTGAAAATGGTTTACAATATTTTTTGTTTATACTAGAAATTTTTTTAATTAACCTAAAATTTTAACCGAGCATCTAGTGTGCGAACACATGCTCGATACCAAATGAAATGCCCCATTTTAATTCCCTAAAATCCACCTTAACTATACTAAAATTCAGGTAATTGTTTTTTTCAAAGACAAAATTAGTTTTATCTTGTTATACCAAAGTATTTTATTTAATAAATTATACTTGATCCTCTTAATGTTTGATCATCCCAAAATTTAAAAGACCCATTTAAAACAAATAATACTTATTTGTTCTACAAGCGCATTTTAATTTAAATTTCCTAAGGTCACCTTCCTAGATTAATTCACCTCCACCCAAAAATATATTACCCTACAATCCTTTAAATTAATTTTATGCACATTCCCATCAAAATCCCACAACTTAAAGTTGGGAGGGTAAAAGCTTCACCCTTGGAACAAAATGATGTGTGCCATTAGATCTAGTTATTCTCCAAAACCTAATCCTGAACATAATGTTTCATTTTATTTTTCTTCTCCATTGTTTTCTTATTGTTTTTTTTTCGTCTTGAGGTTTATTTCTAGGAAGAAAATGGGTGTGGGGAGGAAGCCATGAAAACATATGGAACACTCCAATTCCATTGTTAATAAACCTTTGAGTAGAATAAATCCACCTTATATATTTTGGGATTGTTATTATTATTACTTTTGTAATTTTATTTTTGTTATTATCATTATATATTTCCTTTCTTTTTGTATTGTGTTTGAGAAGAACTCCTAGGTCTTGGTTTTCCATTTCACACATAAACGCTACATAATTTAGAGGGTTATTATTATTATTATTATTTCTCTAGAGAGATCTGATATATATATATATATATATATATATATATATATATATATATATATATATATATATATATATATATATATATCTTCATATTATAAGACTTTACTATTATATTTACGGTAGAATTTAGCATTTAATGTGTCAATGTTGTCTCCTAAATTTAATAACATAAATAGCTATTAGGTACACTATGATAAGAGTACACAAAAACCCTCTTTGCTTTCATACAAGAGAACATCCATTTGATAAATGGAAGCTATTTATTTCCTTTGCACTTTAAAATATTAGAAATATTAGCGAATTTGTATATAAGAGAGAATATACATCACATCTACATTTTTCAAGTGGAAGACCAACATTTTAAATTTATTGAACAATTTTACGATTTTTAGAGACTTCCTTTCCCACTCATTGAATTATACTATTTCTTTATTACAAACTAAGTGTATTGTTAAACTTAAAACATACAATAGTTTCCTAATATTCTCAATTTACAATTAAAATGAAACAAAAATAAATATTGCACTCATGTAATCCCATTTTTTTCACAAAACAAGATTTCCGTATAGAAAATAAAAGGAGATTCTCCAAACCTCCTACAATTTGCAAATACTTTCCATCTTTTCATTTAACAAATGAAACACATCTTATAACAATACACGAATATGGGCATACCCCAAAATGTGGAGACAATCTTACAAGATGACAAGAACACTACATTATAAGGCTTATATCAATCTTCTTTTCAATGTGGAAGAAGACATCCAAATTACAAAACATTTACAAGACAACACTAAAATGCATTTGACAAATATGCTCAAAGCAAGAATATGAGTTCGGTGCAATATGGAGGAGACAAAGTTCCAACACAAAGAAATTTCCTCTCATTGAGAGTAGTAGGATTTAATCCCATTACATACAACCTTCAAGCTACATTCAAAGAGAGGGATAATACAACTTTGAAGCAACACATGCTTGCACAAGATATACATACATCCAAAATGGAAGACTTACAAAGGAGAAATTACATAATAATTTTACAATATCCAAATGTACACCAATAAGCAAATCTTTCACCAAATGTGTAAAGAAAATTAACATGTCTAAGTCTCCAATTTCTATAACAATCTTCAAGATCCAATTTGAATTCTTTCCATACCACAAAGTCTTCAAAAACACAAGAATATAGGCTCGTTTTCCTCCCATTACATGCATTTCCAAAGTTGGGAGGACATGCTAACCTCCTCCCTCCCAAGCCCTTGGGAGAGAGGGCAAACATTCCTCAAATGTGCACAAGTACAAAAGGGGTAAAAACAAGAACAACAACACAAATCAACATTAACCACACACCCAAAACATAAGAAGAAAACCAAAACAAGGAGGAGAAAACACCAAGTTCAACCTCCAAATGGGGAAGAGTGGATGAGAAATCAAAATGAGCCAAAAGGTGTTATCCAACCATAGGAAACACGCATAAAAAAATCTCCAAAAATCCTTTTTATTCCTCCATAACAAGCACCCCTTATTTATTTTACTAATAACCAAAATTCCTCCTTGCGAAGGATTTTCAAACTTCTTGGGTTTCCTTTCCAAGGATAGGGAAGGTGGTTCAAACCATATGAACCAATTTCCCTACCTCAAACCATATGAGGGGATAAAATATGATAAACCAACATGGCTTGTCCATCAATCCATGAGGTTTAATAGGGATATTCCCTCCCTCTTCCCCCACACAACTCCAAAATCCATCATGTCATATGATGGATGGAGACAAAAAAGGAAACAAAATAAGCATACCATGTGTTGGTGCTCAAAATAGTCTCGCCCCATTTTTCCTTAGAAAATCTATTGATTTACGGCCTCTGTCACTTTATTTTTTCCCGTGTTGTGCCTGGTTAATCTTTGTTTCCATTTTTAATCTTCTCTGGGTCGTAGATCACTTATGGGTCCATGGTTTGCTCCTTGTTTCTTTGTTCCTCTAGAAAAGGTCTATAATTTGGGTCTCTCGTTCTCTGTTCATCTAAAAACTCGGGTTCTCCCATGTTTTCCATTCTCCATGGTTGAGATTTGTTTTCCTTTTCATTTCTGCCCTAAATACTTGAAGAAAAATGAATGGATGTATCTCTGAGAACTTATTTGAGCCTTGTAACACTTCTAAGTTCTCTGTCCTTGGAGAAATTTTCATTTTCGGCTTGAATGATCATTTTTTCTATTTTATGGTTTGACGGGTGTTTCTCCTAATCAAATTTACATCCTTGCATCGACAGGGGACGTGGTACCTTTTGGTTAGATGCAGCTTGGTAGGGTACTTCAAAATTTCTATGAAAGGCCTCAACTCAAAATTTGTCCACGTGGAGGAGCGACACTCGTTTGAGGATCTAATTTTTGTTTGGCCTTAGAGTAGCATCGGGAGGACACATGGAGGTTTCGATACTTTTCCCAAACTTAGAAAATTTTTATGCAGCTAAAACAGTGTGGCAAAAATGGAGACACATGGTGAGCTTGTGCTCATTTAGGGTCTCCGCTTTGGGCACCATTTTGAAATTGCACCATGGAGACACATGGAGGAACCGCGCATGTTTGGGGACCGGCCCTTGAGTTTCATTTTAAAGAAGTGCTAGGAGGACACGTGGAGGCCTCCACTCACTTTGAATTTTGTTTAGAATTTTCAATGACCAAAGGAAACTACCTCGGAGCATGACACATGGCACCTTCTGCTGAGCTTTAAGCATTCAGACAAACTTTTTAGGCAGGACACGTGGCGAGCCCGCGCTCATTCAAGGTATAAAATTTTTGGGACCATCTCAAGGTGTGCCATGGTGACATGTGGTGGTTTGAAATGTCGAAGGGTCGGGGAGGCGGACCATTGGGGGCAATTTGGATTTTTGCCCCTTGACATGTAAATGACTAAAAACATCAAAATTGCCCGGGGCCCGATAAAGGAAAGGTAAAATCTTTCTCCGGTCAACGGCAGAGGTGTAGAATCTCGAGGGAAATTTGGAAAAATTTCCTTTTGGAGAAAAGAGTTAAAAGTAAAAGGGGAAGCACGGTTCCGCTAGAACCACATTGGGACATGTGTCGGGCTCATTTTTCAAGGGTGGAGCTGTGGGGAAAACTTGGAAAATTTTCATTTTTCCAAAAGGAGGGTTGAATGGTTGAATTTATCATCAATTCCTTTAGGACCCACCTCATGACATGTGTCAGGATCATTTCCCAAGGGCGAAGGTGCGGAGAAAAATGGAATTTTTTTCCATTTTTCCAAAAGTTGTAAAAAGTCAGAGGAATTCCCCAGGTTTGTTTTTAAGTTTCAATCTTCAATGTGGATGGCCCAAATTCAAAGTAAAGATCAACAGCAACTGAGAGTCTGAATTTGATTTTCCCCATTTTCTTGAAACACGCTTGGAAGTGCGAGTCTTCATGATTTATTGGTATTTCCTACATGCCAAGTAGAGAGGGGAGTTAATGTTGATATTTAAGTTTGGTGGGAAGATATGGAAGACATCTTTTGCCATTAAAATGGTTTGACTATCGTGCTCGATCGGATTTTCTATTTTTCTTCTCCCAAGCATGCAAGGAGATAGATTTGACAGATTAGGGGCGGAAGTGGTTGGCAAGTTGAAGAAAGAGTGATCTACCAGAGGAAGAAGTTGAATGTGGGAGATATTCGATGAGATCTTCCCCCTCGAGCACTGTCGACTTTTTGTAGATCTGATTCTGAGAATCACGATCAAAATCATGGCGAGCACTGGTGCATTAAACATTTTTGTCTTTTGGGGAAGAAGGGGCTCTGTTGTGAATGTTATAAATGGCACAATTTTTTTCGTGTAAATGGTTGGAGTGTTAAGGGTCAAGACTAAATTTTCTAATAGAAAAAGATTGACAGAGCCCATCATTTTGAGAAGCCATTTTAGAAGCTTGTATATCTATTTTGTATTAAATCTAATCATGTCAAGGTGGTTGCAAGTGTATAGCCATTGACAAGCTCTGAGATTGTTCTAGAAACTTTCCCCTGTTGATAGATTTAATCAAATTCGAGTTATTCTATGTTGTCTTGAGAAAAATGTGTTTGTTTTATTTCTGAATGTATGCAAGTAGTTTTTCTTGTTTCTATTGCAATCTTGTATTAAAATCTGATTCAATCACATAGGTCTCAATCCTTGTGATAGTTTAGTGGCATCTGCAATTTCATTTCTCGGAAGAGCCTTCATCTGGGAGTGAAATAAATGATTTAAAATCACTTCTCTTTCATCTGTTTGACAAAGATTATCTGTAAGCCTTTGGGTGTACCTTAGGTGTGATTTGTCTTAGATCTTGATGCTTTGTTGGGTTCTCTAATTCAAGCCTTCGTGTTAGATTCTCATAGATTGTATGAAAAAGTGCTAATTTGGGCCTCCATTGAAGCACATATTCTGGTTAAAGAAACATTTTGGCTGTTATGTGGCATTCTGTTGGTCTAACCTTTCATTTTGTAAGATTCCTCAAGGATCCGGCTTGTCAAGTTCATCCTATCCCATCTCCCACCAAAACATTTATTCAAAAACAACCAATCCTACCTGCACTACCCTTGTTTGTCCTGTGTGCATACAAATGTAAAATATATGTTACCAAAACATGCAAGAGCAATCAGGGTCCCAAATGTCTTTAGTAACCTTTACCTTGTTGTGAAAATATCTCCATGATCTAGAAGTGAAAACTCATGAGATTCAGATTTGGTGTGTTGATCATATTTTCCCAAGGTCTTCTCTATAAAATTTATGCAAAAGAAGGATTTATCATTGTTCTTCAATAACAGAGGTTACAAAATAGGTTCTCTTACCTTGGTTGAAAGGCACAACCTAAAATAGTTAGGATCATATCACATCCTTTTAAGGTGCTACCCACTCCTTTCGAAACTTGAGTGCTAACAAGTCAGATAGATTGCTTCCCTAGCTACAAAATGACATACATGATTATCTATCTACCTCTGAGTGTCCTGTCAAAAATCCATGATGTTACTCGGTCTTTGAAGGAGATTAAATTTTGGTACCAACACCATGCACTACATACAAAACATAATCAAACACAACAAAAATTTCATCTAAAATCTACATATGATAACACCAAAGAAGGATCAAGGATACTATCTCCAAGAGCTTTCCAAGTCTCTAAGCTATTCAATCCACTTCCAAGCAAGATCTCTAAGTCTCCAAGTCCAAAATCAATCCCAAGAAAAACAAACAAAAAGTCCTCTTCCGCCTACATGAGTAAGTATTTGAAGAAAACAAGGAAATATTCCTCACAAATAAGGGGGTGACTTGTGTCACCCTCTCTTCCATCCAAACCAAGATTCCAAAAAAATTAAAGAGAGAAAAGATAAATTTCATTTTAGCATTACTCCCCCAAATTACCCAAAATGAATATAAGTCAAACCCATGCAACTTTTAAAAAGACACAAAACCCAACCATTCTTACAAGAATGGTGACTTGTGAGAGGTCAAATGGGAGGGAAAACTCCCATTTGACCAAGAAATGAAGCCCCCTTACCTATAGGTAGGGGAAAGGGCTTATTTTCATGCTAAGAGAACCCCCAAAACCAAAAGGGGTCTCCAAAAATGCCATAAATAGCCCAATTTCGGGTTTGGCATTTTGGGAACAATAGCTGAGGTTGTGGGGCCCACCCAAGGGTGATCATGTGACCCCAACCTCATAAAAAAAAATTAAACTAATCAAATACACCTCTAAAACAAGTGGGGACCATTAGGTCCCCCAAACTAGCTCCTACAACACTAAACAATAATAAATTTACAAAATTACAACATTACACTTAGGGGTCACTCATGGTGCCCAAATATGACATGCAACCAAGTAAGGCTTCACACAATTAACATGGCTAAGACTCATCCTAGTTAGTCACTTGTGCACACTCAAGTAGCCACCTTGAAACCCACATTCTCTTGTGCCCTGTAATCTGCACACTCATTGCAAACATTAAACACATCTATCCAATAAAATGTATAAATTAACTACTCAATAAATCAATCAAAATATAATCATGCTAACTATGCTAACACAATATCAGTAAGGAATTGTTAACGAGAAACATACACAATTTCATATTAATTCAACATGTGTTAGCCATCCCAGTAACATATAATGACATCCATCCATTAAATAACCAAGTAATTTATGATATCAAAATGTGTGACAAAACCATGTGTCCATCATATAGCCAATAAGGTCAACAACATCGTAACATGTTAGTATTCAAAATTTCTAATGAAATGAACTATCATACTATTCAAAACTAAATTGGTGCTACACACCCAAATCATCATACATGTCCTTAAATGATCAAATATCATAACATGATATCAAAAACGTGCCATAATCCATGTTCAATCACCAAATATGAGTATAGAGTCACCAAATAAATAATAATAAATTTACAAAATTACAACATTACACTTAGGGGTCACTCATGGTGTCGTAATATGACATGCAACCAAGTAAGGCTTCACAAAATTAACATGGCTAAGACTCAACCTAGTCGGCCACTTGAGCACACTTGAGTAGCCATTACAAACCCACGTTACTGCTATGCCCCGTAATCTACACAATCATTACAAACATTAAATGTATCATCCAAATAAAATGTATAAATTAACTACTTAGTAAATCAATCAAAATATAATCATGCTAACTATGCTAACACAATAGTAGTAAGGAATGGTTAGCGAGAAAAATACATAATTTCATATTAATTCAACATGTGTTAGCCATCTTAGAAACATATAATGACATTCATCCATCAAATAACCAAGTACTTCACAATATCAAAATGTGTGACACAACCATATATGCATCATATATCCAATAAGATCAACAACATCGTAACATGTTAGTATTCAAAACATCTACTGAAATGAACTATCATACTAGTCAAAACTAAATTGGTGTTACGTGCCCAAATCATCATACATGTTCTCGAAATGATCAAATATCATAACATAATGTCAAAAAGGTGCCATAATCATCTCCGGTCATAAAATATGAGTGTAAGTCGATGAGATAAACCAAAGCGATAAAATGTGGGCACTACTGACTCCCTCTCATAAAATCGAGACTTCCTCATAGAAGTCACTAGAAGAGATAAGGATATCAATCCCACAAAGGTGTAACATCCTCCCATGTAGCTATTGTCTCATCATATACTTCCACTACATCCTAACTCAGTACAAGTCTCGACCCTAAAATGACAACCTCCAATGCTTCGGTATACATACGGGCTCTAATATCCACTACCCATCGTGCTCCACCCGTAAAAGCCGACCAATCCAAAACATGATAAATATCCCACACATATCTACGAAATACAAAGACAAAAACACATTGTAGGCCCGTGTAAGGTATGGTGACAAAGCTAGGCGTGAGTAAATCGGACCTATGCCCTCCAAAATATCAAATGGCCCCACAAAATGAGGCGAAAGCTTAGAACCCTTTCCATAGGGGATTATGATCTTATGTGGACGTACCACCCTCAAGAATACTTTGTCACCTACTTTAAAGTGATGATCAATCCTCTTGGTGTCTACATACTCCTTCTAGCATTCTCTATTCTTCTCAAGACACTTGCCCTAATCATTACAACTTGCTGCTCTAAATCCTTAATGTAAGCTGGCCAAAGTACAATCCTGTCATCTAGCTTGTACCACCTCAAAGTTGTCCTATAAGGTCACCCATACAAAGCTTGATAGGGATTCATACCAATAAAACTGTGATAGTTTTTGTATGAAAACTCAACCAAGTGTAGATAATCCTCCCACTTCTTCTGTTGGTCCATCACATACATCCTCAACATGTCCTCTAATACTTGATTAAACCTCTCAGTTTGTACATCTATCTCTAGATGATATGTTGAAATAAAATTAATCTGTGTACCCAGAGCATCCTGAAAGGAAGTCAAGAAATAAGAATTCTAAATGGTATCCTTGTCATTGATGATGGTCTTTGGAATCCTGTGCAATCAAAATAGGTCCTCCATAAAAACTTTGGTGATGGCCTATGAATTATAGATGACCTTGATTGGTGAGAAGTGAGCAACCTTGGTCAACTTATCCACAATGACAATAATGGCATCATGATGATAAGAAGACATAGGGATTCCTACTATCCAATCCATGAAGATAACATCCCACTCGAAAATATCATGAGGATATCGAGTCTTGTGGGATGAGAATGTCCAACCTTGACCCTCGACACTCAAGGAAACGTCTAAAATATGCAATATCTCTTTGAAGACCCGACCAATAATATAACTCCCTCAAGTCAGCATGCATCTTCTTCACTCCTAGATGCACTACATATGGAGCTCGATGAGCCTCTAAAAGGATGAAGCTATAAAGATCAGATGTCTTAGGCACATAGATGCACCTATGGAACCAAAGTAAACCATCTAACTCTAAAACAAAACCTGAATATTTTTCCTCTATAGAATCCTGTGACTCAAACATCTACCTAACACCCTCATAAAACTTCTTCTCTTGAAGGTGCTAAAGAATCCTACCTCTCAAATCTGATTGAATTTCTATGGAAGCAATCACATGTCATCGTCTACTAAGTGCATCTACAATTAAATTATCCTTACCTTTGATATATTGAACCTCCATGTTGTACTCACATATTAACTCCATCCAATGTCATTGGTGAGTATTGAGGTTTAGCTATGAGAAGATATGTTGAAGGCTATGACGATCTATCCTCAAAATGAATGGCCTACCCAAAGGAACAGATGCTAATGCAGGTAGATCATGAACAACTACTGCAAGCTCTAATTCAAGGGTAGGGTAGTTAAGCTCATAATGTTTGAGCTTACAGAGTCAAAAGAAATAACCTAATGCTCTTGCATAAGAAATACTCCTAGAACCTCTAGTGAAGCATCAGTGCAAACCACAAAATCCCCTGTCGGATCCAAAACTGTTAAGATAGGTGTCATGCTTAACCTCTCCTTAAGCAACTAGAAAGCCTGTTCACACTTATCTGACCAATAAAATGTATTCCCTTTCCACTGAAGAGAAGTAATAGGATGTACAATCCTAGAAAATTCTTGTACAAAAACTGCGATAGTACCTTGTTAATCTCACGAAACTCATCACCTCATTAACTAATGTGGGTGCTGTCCAATCAATAAAATCTTGAATCTTATAGGGATCTCCCAAGATACCCTCTCCAAATGATATGCCCTAATTACTGAATCTCAATATGAAATAAACCGCACTTTTTAAAGTTCCCAAATAACTTCGCTCTCTTAAAACCTCTAGTACCTGTCTCAAATGTTCCTCATATTCCTCCTCGGAAAGAGAGTAAATCAATATGTTATCTAGGAACACCAAGACAAAGTGATCTAGAAAGGTCCCAAATACCCCATTCATGAGGCTTATGAAGATAGGTGGGCATTGGTCAAGCCAAAAGGGATGGGTGTGAACTCATAATTCCCATATCGAGTGTGGAAAGTTGTCTTGTGAATATCTGAAAATGCAATGCGTAACTGGTGATATCCTGACTTGAGATCAATCTTGGAGAATAATCTAGCTCCCCGCATCTGATCAAATAAGTCGTCAATCCTAGGGAGCGGGTAATGGTTCTTTATTGTGACTTTGTTGAGCTTCCTGAAATATACACAAATCCTAAGAGAACCATCCTTCTTCTTCAAAAGTATGACTGAAACTCCCCATGGGGACACACTAGGGTGAATAAGGACCTTCTCCAACAACTCCTCTAATTGAATCTTGAGCTCATGAAGCTCTGGAGTACATCCGATAATCTACCCTAGAAACTGGTAGGCTTATGGTACAAAATCTATAGTGAAATCCACCTCTCTACGAGGTGATAACCCAGGAAGATCACCTAGAAATACATCCACAAACTCCCTCAAAACTACATGATAATCAAGAGGTGAATACTCGAAAGTAATCTCTGATCAGTCACTAATGCTAATGGAAAATAACTAACAACCATTTCACATGTTCCACTCGAGTTGTTTAGCCGAGATCATATGCAATGAGATAGGCCTCTGCATCCCGGAAATAACAATCCGAACTCCCAAGGTCATCCCGACACTCTATAATCCTACCCCTATAATCCACTTTGGAATGTTGAGACTCAAGCGAATCCATGCCCAAAAATACCTCGTAGGATCCCAATGGAAACACCCGGAGGTCCAAGGTAGTGGAGAATACTCCCAAATCAAGTACATAACTCTCCACATAGGCATCTCCTGTGATTTTAGCCCTAGAGGCCAACTCAACTTGTCAACTATCCGACTACCTAGCCATCAATATCCCACACGGGTCCACTACAAATGGATTTATAAATGAATCAAGCACCTAAGTAAAAATAACTTAGATATAAATACCCCTAATAGTACTATCGTCTTGATAACCATGGCTTGATGCTCGGCTTGGTGGTTATCTACCGCTATGTAGAAATGATGAGTACATCCTACATCTCGCACTGTCTCGCACAGATACAAAAGCTCTCTATCCATCAAAAGTGGTGGGGTTTTTGGACACATACGGACATAGTGAGTAGGGGACCCATAAATGAAACATCTTATTGCCCCTCTCTAAGACGCAATCCCTCTTGTACTCGATACACCGATCCTGTTGGCCCAACCCTAGCAGAGTTCGAGTATAAGATGGTCAGTACCCTCTTGGTACCTTGTCTCCTATCTCTTCCCTCACTAACACCTCCTCTAGATCCTCCTCTTTGCATTCTTTGAGTCTTCCTATCCCTTTGCTCGCTAGTGGGCATGATGTTGTGAATATTGTTGTGTGTGTTATGGAGGCCTCAATATTGACGTAGGAGGCCAGAATTCTCCCCTAGAAGGTATTTTTGTACCTGTGACCTCTAACTCAAATTTCAACATCTTCTCATGATGCTTTCCCTTGTTCCTATCTCTGTGCTCCTGGGCCTTGGTCTTGTTCTCCTTGGCTAAGTAGGCCTTCTCTACGGCCTTCTCCAATGTGGGAGGAGATTAAATCATAACTTCCCCGACTATATCTACATTAAGACTTCGAATAAACTCGTTAAATTGTAACTTCTCATCCCATAGATAGTCCACATCTTGCACAGATCCAAAACTTTCTCTCATACTACACTATCTTGCATGAGCCTTGTCATTAGTCACGGAACTCATCAATCCTCTTCGAATGAAATGTTCAAATATGTAATGTGCCCTAAAGTTCTCCTCAAATAGCTCATAAGTAACTATGTCTCTAGTCAAGTGGAGCTTTTGATCCTCATTCCTCTGTAACAAACCATTACACCAAAACCTTGAGGTGTTAGTGAAATCCACACATGAGGATCATAACATCCCACCATACTTCTGTAGCCCGGACCCCGGGCTAGATTTGTGCCCGTATAGCAGGATCCCGTCCTGCCCTATACGAGCCCTGGACGAACACTGCAATGTCGACGTAGCTACTGTCTGGGACTCAAACCTAGGTGGTCACTCTGATACCAAATGTAATGAACCATTACACCAAAACCTCGAGGCGTTAGTGAAATCCACACATGAGGATCATAACATCCTCCACCATATGCTGTTGCATCACGACAAAGGTGTATAGAAAAATTATCTTTGAAATTGTTCTCATATTAGTGAAAGCCAAAACAGCTTTCAAGGCGAGGAGTCATGAATCTAGCTCAAAACCATCTATAGTGCCACTCTATGTAGGCGAATGCAACTAAAGGAGGTCTCTAATCATGCCGCCTACATCACAATCCTAATGTTATTGCCCAACTATCCACTCTACAGTGAAAGTGGACTTCCATCCTCAAATGGCCCCTCAAGGTTGTGCAAGCGACTATGAAGACATGAGGAAACCCTCTCATGGTGAATGGAAGGGATAAAATACCTCTCACATCTCGGAGTATCGTGCGACGAGGCTCAGGTGTGCGCACTCATCAAGTAGTGTATCTTCTCCATGTCGAACATCCTCATCTATCAAATCATGAGGAGGTGGAAGGAACTGCTACACAACGTCTCATACGCCATTGAAGTGCCTCTAATATTTGCATTTAAAGCTTGGGGGCATGTGTTTTAAGCATAGTTGGTCTAATTCCCAAGTCCTCAAAGGATTGGTATCTTGTACCTCGTGTAGGTGGCATTCGTGTAGAAAATTAAAAGATAGGTTGTTAAGTTATATTTGGTTGTGAAAATGGTTTAGAATAATCTTCGTTTATAATATAACCAATTTTAATTAACCTAAATTTTTACCCAGAGCATCTAGTGTGTGAACATGTGCTCTGATACCAAATGAAAAGTCACATTTTAATTCCCTAAAATCCACCTTAACTATACTAAAATTTAGTAATTTTTTTAAAAGACATAATTATTTTTATCTTGTTAGACCACACTATTTTATTTAATAAATTATAACTCAGTCCTCTTAATGTTTGGTCATCCCAAAATTTAAAAGACCCATTTAAAACAAATAATACTTATTTATTCTACAAGGGCATTTTAATTTAAATTTCCTAAGGTCACCTTCCTAGATTAATTCACCCCCACCCAAAAAATATATTACCATACACTCCTTTAAATTAATTTTACCCACATTCCCATCAAAATCCCACAACTTAAAGTTGGGAGGGTAAAAGCTTCACCCTTGGAATAAAATGATGTGTGTCGTTGGATCTAGTTATTCTCCAAAACCCAATCCTAAACATAATGTTTCCTTTTATTTTTCTTTTCCATTGTTTTCTCATTGTATTTTTTGTTTATAGGTTTATTACTAGGAAGAAGATGGGTGTGGGGAGGAAGCCATGAAAAACATATGGAACAATCCAACTCCATTTTTAATAAACCTTTGAGGAGAAGAAATCCCCCTTATATATTTTGGGATTGCCATTATTATCATTGTATTTTTAATTTTCTGTTATTATTATGATATATTCCCTTTAATTTTGTATTGTTATTGAGAAGAACTAGGAGGTTCTGGTTTCCATTTCATACATATATGTTATATAATTTAATTATGAAATGCCCCATTTTAATTCCCTAAAATCCACCTTAACTATACTAAAATTCGGTAATTTCTTTTTGAAAGATATAATTAGTTTTATCTTGTTAGACCACACTATTTTATTTAATAAATTATAACTCAGTCCTCTTAATGTTCAATCATCCCAAAATTTAAAAGACCCATTTAAAAAAAAAAATACTTATTTGTTCTACAAGGGCATTTTAATTTAAATTTCCTAAGGTTGCCTTCCTAGATTAATTCACCCCCACCCAAAAAAATATATTACCATACACTCCTTTAAATTAATTTTACCCACATTCCCATCAAAATCCCACAACTTAAAGTTGGAAGGGTAAAAGCTTCATCCTTGGAATAAAATGATGTGTGTTGTTGGATCTAGTTATTCTCCAAAACCTAATCCTAAACATAATATTCCCTTTTATTTTTCTTCTCCATTGTTTTCTCATTGGTTTTTTTGTCTACATGTTTATTACTAGGAAGAAGATGGGTGTTGGGAGGAAGCCATGAAAAACATATGGAACAATCCAACTCCATTTTTAATCATCCTTTGAGGAGAATAAATCCCTCTTATATATTTTGGGATTGTTATAATTATTATTGTATTTTTAATTTTATGTTATTATTATGATATATTCCCTTTCTTTTTGTATTGTTGTTGAGAAGAACCAGGAGGTTCTGGTTTTCCATTTCATACATAAACGTTATATAATTTAGACGGTTATTATTATTATTATTTCTCCGGAAGAGATCTAATTTCCGTGTACACACACACACACACACACACACACACACACACACACACACACACACACACACACACACACACACACACATGCCACCATAATCTGTGAAGGGGAAGGTTTGTTTAATAATGGTGGCGTTCGCGGCTCGTAGGTAAGTGAATGAGTATGTGGTGTGGTGACAACCACACCACATTAATACTTATGTGGCAGGTGCCCCCTAAACTTATTAAGTATATATATGTGTGCATGTGAATAGATAGATATAATCTCATTACATGTGTTGTTAGGGTTATACAATAGGCAACACTTTTCAAATGAATTATAAACATGTATTTTTGTATTTAAAAGTATATATATAAATATCTTTCCATTTAGATAATAATACTTTTATATAATATTTACAGTAGAATTTAACATTTAATGTGTCAATGTTGTCTCCTAAATTTATATATATAAATAGCTATAAGGTAAACTATGATAAGAGTACAAAAACCCTCTTTTTACATTCAAGAGAACATCCATTCAATAAATGACAACTATTTCTTTCATTTGCACTATAAAATATTTGAAACATTAGCAAAAATTTGCATATAAGAGAGAATATACATCAATCTACATTTTTCAAGTGGAAGACCAACATTTTAAAAGAATTCCTTTCCCACTCATTCAAGAATACTTATTTTCAACTTATGAACAACTAGTTCATATTAATTTCAAATAACTATTTCCTTATCACCAACTAAGTGTATTATTAAACTTAAAACATACAATAGTTTCCCTAATATTCTCAAGTTACACTTAAAATGTAACAAAAATAAATATTGCACTCATGTAATCCATTTGTCTTTTTCACAAAAAAAAATTCTGTATACAAAATAAAAGGAGCTTCTCCAATCCTCTTACAATTTACAAATACTTTCCATCTCTTCATTTAACAAAAGAAACACCACTTAAAACAATACACAAATATGGGCATACCCAAAAATGTGGAGACAATCTTACAAGCTAACATGAAAACTGCATTATAAGGCTTCCATCAAGGTTCTTTTCAAGGTGGAAGAAGACATCCAAATTACAAATCATTTACAAGACAACACTAAAATGCAGTTTACAAATATGCTCAAAGTAAGAATATGAGTTCATTACAACATGGAGGAGACAAAGTTCCAACACAAAGACATTTCCTCTCATGGAGAGTAGTAGGATTTAATCCCATTACATACAACCTTCAAGCTACAATCAAAGAGAGGGATAATAGAAATTTCAAGCAACACATACTTGCACAAGGTATACATACATCTCAAAATGGGAGAATTACAAAGGAGAAACTACAATATAATTTTACAATATCAAAATTTACACCAATACGAAAATATTTCACCAAATTTGGAAAGAAACTTAACAAGACTAAGTCTCCAATTTCTCCAACAATCTTCAACCTCCAATTTGCATTCTTTCCATACCACAAAGTCTTAAAAAACAAAGAGATAGGCCCGGTATTCCTCCCAACCTTTAGGCATCATTACTTGCCTTTCCAAAATTGGGAGGACATGTTAGTCTCCCTCCAAGCCCATGGGAGAGAGGGCAATCATTCCTCAAATGTACACAAGTAGGGAAGGGGTAGAAACAAGAACAAGAACATAAATAAACATTAACCACACACCCAAAATACAAGAAGACAACCAAGAAAAGGAGGAGAAAAACCAAGTTCAACCTCCATATGGGGAAGAGTGGATGAGAAATCCAAATGAGAAAAAGGTGTGATCCAACCATAGGAAACACACATAAAAAAATCTCCAAAAAAATCCTCCTTATTCCTCCATAATAAGCACCCCTCCTTATTTCTCCTCCCAATCACCAAAATTCCTCCTTGGGAGGATTTTCAAACCTCTTGGGTTTCCTTTCCAAGGATGGGGAAGGGGTTCAAACCATATGAACCAACTTCCCCACCTCAAACCATATGAGGGGATAAAATATGAGAAACCAACATGGCTTTTCCATCAATCCATGAGGTTTAAGAGGTAAATTCCCTCCCTCTTCCCCACACAACTCCAAAATCCATCATGTCATATGATGGATGGAGAAAACAAATTGACGAAATAAAATAAGCATACCATGCACTACATACAAAACATAATCACACATAACACAAAATTTAATCTAAAATATACATACTATAAAACAAAGAAGGATCAAGGATACTACCTCTAAGATATTTCAAGTCTCTAAGCTATCCAATCCACATCCAAACAAGAGTTTGTAACTCTCCAACTCCAAAATTACTCCCAAGCAAAAAGACAAGCAAAAACACCATTTCCTCCTACATGAGGAAGTATCTGAAGAAAACATGGAAAAATTCCTCACAAATGAAGGGTGACATGTGTCACCCCTCTCTTCCCTCCAAACAAAGATTCCAAAAAAATTAAAGAGAGAAAAGATAAATTTCATTTTAGCATTACTCCCCAAATTACCCAAATGAATATAAGTCAAACCCATGCAACTTTTAAAAAGACACAACACCCAACCATTCTTACAAGAATGGTGACTTGAGAGGTCAAATGGGAGGAAAACTCCCATTTGACCAAGAAATGAAGCCCCTGACCTATAGGTATGGTACAATTGCTTATTTTCATTTTAAGGAAACCCCAAAACCAAAAGAGATCTCAAAAATGCCATAAATAGCCCAATTTCGGTTTTGGAATTTTGGGCACAATAGCTGAGGTTGTGGGGCCCACCCAAGGGTGATCATGTGACCCCAACCTCATAAAAAAACTTAAACTAATCAAATACACCTTTAATACAAGTGGGGACCATTAGGTCCCCCAAACTAGCTCCTATAATAGTAAACAATAATAAATTTACAAAATTACAACATTACACTATAGGGGCCACTCATGGTGCCCAAATATGACATGCCACCAAGTAATTATTCACACAATTAACATGGCTAAGACTCGTTCTAGTCAGTCTATTGTGCACAATTGAGTAGCCACCTTGAAACACACATTCTCCTGTGCCCTGTAATCTGCACACTCATTACAAACATTAAACACATCTATCCAATAAAATGTATAAATTAACTACTCAATAAATCAATCAAAATATAATCATTCTCACTATGCTAACACAATATCAGTAAGGAATGGTTGACAAGAAACATACACAATTTCATATTAATTCAACATGTGTTAGCCATACCGATAACATATAACAAAATCCATCCATCAAATAACCAAGTAATTCACGATATCAAAATGTGTGACATAACCATATGTCCATCATATAGAAATAATACCAACAACATCGTAACATGTTAGTATTCAAAACATCTACTTGAAATGAACTATCATACTTGGTCAAAACTAAATTGGCACTATGCACCCAATTCATCATACATGTCCTCAAATAATAAAATATAATAACATAACATTAAAAGGTGCCATTTCCAATCATAAAATATGAGTACAAAGTCAACCGATAAATGGAAGCTAGATAATGTGGGCACTACATCCCCTTCTCCTAACATTAGACTTCCACCGGAAGTCACTGGAAGAGATAGGGATATTGATCCCTCAAAGGTGTAGAATCCTCCCATGTAGCTGATGTCTCATCATATCTATCCCATTACACCCTAATCTAGTTTAACTCTCAACCCTAAATGACCAACATCTAATGCTCTAATATACATATGGGATCCAATATTCACTTCTGTCATTCTCCACCATAAATATGACCAATCCAAAACATGAGAAATATAATACACATAGCTACACAATACGTAATTAGGAAAGACATTGTGGGCCCGTGCAAGGCGTGGTGATAAAACTAGGTAAGTTGTTGCCTAATATATACAACCCGCTACTCCATATCCTAAAGGTAAGTTGGCCCAAGTACAATGATGTCGTGTAGCATGTCCCAACTCAAAGTGTCCCGCAAGGTTTCCCATATAAAGCTTGATAGGGAGGAATACAAATAAAATTGTGATAGTTGTTGTATGCAAACTCAACCAGGTGTAGATAATCCTCCCACTTCTTCTATTGGTCCATCACATACATCCTCAACATATGCTCTAATACCTGATTAACCCTCTCGATCTGTCCACATGTCTCTGGATGATATGCTTTGAACTAAAATTAATATGTGTACCCAGAGCATCCCGAAAGGAATTCAAGAAAATCATGAGGATATAAGTCATGCGGGATGATAATCCTCGGCCTTGACCCTCTCGACACTCAAGGGACTGTGCTAAAAATCTACTATATCCATTTAAATACCCGGCCAATAATATAACTCCCTCAAATTGGCATGCATCTTCTTCACTCCTGGATGTGCTGCATATGGGGCTCAATGAGCCTCTAAAAGGATGAAGCTACAAAGATCACATGTCTTAGGCACATAGATACACCTATGAAACTGAAGTAAACCATCTACCTCTAAAAACACCCTGAATATATGCCCTCTATGGAACCATGTGACTCAAACATCTACCTAGCACCCTCATAAAACCTTTCCTTTGGAAGGTGCTAAAGTATCCTACCTCTCAAATCTGATTGAACTACTATGGAAGAAATCACATTTCATCATCTATTAAGTGCATCTGCAATGAAATTATCCTTCCGTTTGATATATTGAACCTCCATGTCATACTCACATAAGAACTCTATCCAATGCCATTGGCAAGAGTTGAGGTTCAGTTTTGAGAAGATATGCTTTGAAGGATACGATGAACTTTCTTCAAAATTAATGTCCTACCCAAAAGGAAATGATGTCAATGCACTAGAGCATGAACAAATACTACAAGCACCAAGTCATGGGTAGGGTAGTTAATCTCATAATATTTGAGCTTACATGACTCAAAGGAAATAAATTGATGCTCCTGCATAAGAAATGCTCCTAAAATCTCTAGTGAAGCATCAATGTAAACCAAAAACTCCTCTATCGGATCCAAAACTGCTAAGATAGGCATTGTGGTCAACCTCTCCTTAAGAAACTATAAATCTTGTTCACACTTCTCTCGACCAATCAAATTTATTCCATTTCTACCGAAGAGAAGCAATAGGATGTGTAATCCTTGAAAAGACCTATACAAACCTATGGTAGTACCCTATTAATCCCATGAAAATCCTCACCTCGAATCGATGTGGGTGTTGGCCAATCAAGAATAGCTTGAATCTTAGAGGGATATATCAAGATACCCTATTCTAGAATGATGTGCTCCAAGTACCGAATCTCGGTCTGAAAGAAACTATACCTTTCTAAGTTCCCAAACAACTTTTGCTCTCTTAAAACTTGTAGTACCTATCTGAAATGCTCAACGTTCTCCTCCTAGGAATGAGAGTAAATCAATATATCATCTAGGAACACCAAGACAACATGATCTAGAAATGTATTGAATATCCCATTCATGAGGCTCGTGAAGAGAAGCTGGGAATTGGTCAAGTCAAAAGGGAAAACTATGAACTCATAATGCCCATATCGATTGCAGAAAGTTGTCTTGTGAATATCTACATCTGCAATGCAAAGTTTGGTGATATCCTAATTTGAGATCAATCTTAGAGAAAACTCTGTCTCCCCACATCCGATCAAATAAGTCATCAATCCTAGGGAGCGGGTAATGGTTCTTTATTGTTACTTTGTTGAGTTGTCTCGAAATATACATAAATCCTAAGAGAACCATCCTTCTTCACAAATATGAGCACTCCCCATGGGGACACACTAGGGAGAATAAGGCCCTTATCCAACAACTCCTCTAATTGAATCTTGAACTCATGAAGCTCTGGTCATCATCCAATAAGGTGCACTAGAAACTAGTGCGGCTCTTGGTACCAAATCTATAGTTAAATCCATCTCTCATACGAGGTGGTGATCCAGAATCTCACCTAGAAATACATCCAAAACTCCCTCAAAACTACATGATCATCAAGGGTAAATGCTTGGAAGTACTCTCTAATCAATCAATAATGGTGATGGCAAATAACTGAAAAACCCTTTCTCATGCTCTGCTTAAGTTGTTTAGCTAAGATCATATGCAATGAGATAGGCCTCTACATCCTGGAAATAACAACTACACTCTAAAGGTCATTATGAGACTCTATAATCTTAGCACCATAGTCCACTTTATCCTGATGAGAATCAAGCCAATCCATTCCCAAAACTACCTCTAGGATCCTAATGGTAACACCTAGAGGTCCAAGGTAGTGGAGAATACTCCCAAATCAAGTACACAACTCTCCACATAGGTATCTACTGCAAGTTTTTCCCAAGAGGCTAATTCGACCTGCTAGTGCACATTGTTCCACTATATATAAATGATTCATATCCACCACTAGCCCAATGCACATTGTCTCCACTTTCTACATATGGAGATATAAATGAATATGAAGCACCTAAATAACAATAATTGAAACCAAAATAGCCTCTCTAATAGTATATATTATCTCCATACATGACTAGCGCATCTTATGTCTTCCACTTTATACTCGTATAAAGGAGCTATCTATCCATCAAATGTGGTGGGACTTATATACATATACACAACTTTCATCATGTGGATTCCTGATACTTTAAGAGATTTCATACCAAAATGTCATCAATACAAAGGGCTCAGAAGAATGGAGAAGATGGAAAGGGGGGGAACAACAATACTTTCTAGATATATAGATTTCAGAGTATAACCTTACTTGTATTGAAATAGAAAAATGCAGAATGGGATCATTCACCTTCACAATACGTATCAATCTTCAGACACAAAGTTCCAGAGATCATATACACAAGAGCACAAAGTTTCTTTGCATGCAGAGATGAACAATTCACTAATTAAGAGCCAAAAGTGAAAGAAAATAGCAGAGGAAGATAAGAAAAACTTTTGTATTGAGCAATTTCAGTTTTTTACAATCTTTCAAAAATGCCAGGAACCCGTATACAATGGCAAAGCATGTTTTTATAACAATCCTATTTCATCTTTGCTTTGCCTCCAAGGAAAGAATATCCCAATGGGATCAAATTTGTTGGAGATTCATTTGGAAAGAGACAGAAACAAGAATGCACTCATGGAAAATGCAGATGCCCTAAACGGTTGAAATTCATCATTTCAAATGTGAATGCTTTAGGGCAGAGAGATGATGGTTTTCCTCATCCATTTTCCCTCATCATTTCACCTTTGTAACTACCTCCAAAATGTTTGAGTGCCCAGTTGGCACATTTCTCCTTTTCATTCACAAATGCCTGATTACCCTATCTCTTCAAAATCAATCATATTCCCTTTGAAAATCATGTCGATTTTGTTCCAAAATAGACCCAAAATGCATTTCCACAAAAAATGACCACGAACAAAGAAGGAAGGACAAAAAATGATCCACATTCATCCATTATAGAGCTCGAGCCAAAAATGGTGATAAAAAGATCAGATGCAGATGTAAATAAACCATTTTCCCTCTTTTTTACCTCAAAATCGGGACCCTACACATGTGTCAAAATTAGAGAAATGATGAGCCAGGTGGAAAAAATATGTTTCCCAACATTTGGGAGAAAAGGCATGATTTCTCGATTTCCTCCACCCCTCCACGCAGCTCCGCCAAAGGCTGGACACATGGCACCATCCGATTGGATGAGGAAACGGTCCAAAAACAACCATTTGAGCCCTTTTGGTGAGAAGTTCAAAATCTCAAATTTCTCTCGGGTCCGCCCTCCCGATTTGACTAGGACACGTGTCACCTTCTGATTGGATAAGGGGGCGGGGCTCAATTTGCAACATTTTGAACTTTTGGCACAAAATTTGATTTTCCTCCATGGGTCCATGGGTCCCTGCCCTGATGACACGTGGTAGTCTCTAGATTGGTTGTGGGCCCAAAGGGAGGGTGGAAAAACTTGAACCTTTAACCCTTTTTTGACAAAGGGTTCAAAACAAAAATTCTTCCACTCGGCTCACTACCCCGAGGACACGTGGTGGTCTCTGATTGGATGATTTGAAATGGGGTGAAACTTATCTCTCCATTTCTCCATGCGGGCTCATGGGTCACTTTTTCTAACTTACCCCTTTTGGTGAAAAAGTGCAAAAATCACAAGGAACTCCAGGTCCACCAACCCGCCAAAGGAAAATTTAACCACATAGGTCCGCCGAGCCATAACTTGCAAAATACAAGGAGTTAGGAGGACTTCTTCAACTTTTTGGAAAGGGGAAGAGATTTCCCATCTGATGAATGAGTTTTTAAAATTCTTCAAAATCTCTGGTTAGTCCCAGATTCAAAAATACCTCTTTCAAGCATACTTCAAAGGCACCAACTCAAAATTTAACATTTTTAGACTTGGAAAATGGAGGGAAATTTGAGGGTGACAACAACTGGCTCCTTCTGGGGATGACTTGGCTTGGCATGAAATACAAGGAAAGATCAAGAACCTTAGAAAACTTTGGGAAAAGAAGACCAGTGCCTTATCCATTGGGCAAACGGAGTCAAAAACAAGCTCAAAATAGAAGGGGAGCACACACCAAGCGGGAAAAGAAACAAGACAAAAAAACAAAGGAAAACAAACCAAAGGGAAAGCTGTACAAAATATACAAATGACTCCCAAGTCACTAGGATTTGAATAATTTCAAGTGTTTCCCACTATAAGGAAGTGGGAGAGAAGAACCATCCATGTAATCCAAGTAGAAAGAATTCTCACCGGTAAGATGTCTGATTTTGAATGGGCCCAGCCAAAGAGAATCAAACTTACCATGGCTGCCCCTTGGTTCATGCCTTTTGTCCCAAAGAAGAACAACATCTCCCACTTGAAAAGTTCTAGACTTAGCCTTCTTGTCAAATAGAGCTTTTACCTTGAGTTGGTGAGCTGATATCCTATCAACCACCTGCAATCTATCTTCATTCAACCTCTGAAGGTACATAATCCTTTTGTCCAATGAGCTGGAAAAATGGCATCTTCAATGGCCTTCATCAAGTGCAAGGCTGGTAGTTCCAACATTACTGGTAGCTGAGCATCAACTCCATATACCACTTGAAAAGGAGACATTCCAATGGCTCTCTTAGGTGTAATTCTATCAGCCCATAAAGCATCATACAGTTTCTTATGCCAATTCCTCTGAGAGTCATTTACAAGCTTCCGAAAATTGTGACTAAGTTCTTGTTCATTGATTCAGCTTGCCCATTCCCTTGGGGATAATAATCTAAAGAGTGTGCAAGGGAAATGCCATAGCCATAGCAAAAATCAGTCATTTCAGTAGAGGAGAAGTTTGAAGCATTGTCAGTGACAATCTTGTTTGGTATCCCAAACCTTATTAAGATATTCTCCTTGATGAAATTGCAAACAACCTCCGAAGTAGTACTTTTGACTGGAATGGCTTCCACCCACTTGGTGAAATAGTCAGTGGTAGTCAAAACATGAGTGTGTCCAACACTTGAGGGTGGATTGAGTGTGCCAATAAAGTCTAAACCCCATTGTTGAAAAGGCTCTTCAATCACTACTAGTTTGAGAGGTAGAGCAGCCAATTTGGGTCTGCCAACAAAGGTTTGGCATGCTTCACATTTACTTACCCACTCGGATGCATCTCTAAATAATGTGGGCCAATAA
Organism: Taxus wallichiana var. yunnanensis; assembly: GCA_018340775.1. Classification (NCBI taxonomy): domain Eukaryota; kingdom Viridiplantae; phylum Streptophyta; class Pinopsida; order Cupressales; family Taxaceae; genus Taxus; species Taxus wallichiana. The sequence goes on along the minus strand of CM031239.1, from coordinate 511,148,217 downwards.
TACCCAACATGAAGAATCTTGTGGGTTGTTACAGCAGAAGAGAAATGACCCCCACAGGCCTGATCATGGAAAGCTTGAGAATAATCTCTTTTTTTGGTCCTTGTCAACGCATTTCAAAAATCTTCCATCAATGCCACATTTGAACAATGCATTTTCCCATAATACATATTGAGCATGATCTCAATTTGATGGTTCTTTTCTCCTTGGTGGTCAAATGGGATGGGCATTCCCCATAAGTGAGAAAGTATGCAATGTCAAGCATACCATTCATCAGTTGAACTGAGGAAAAGAACAACAGGCATATCAACTTCTTCCTCTAGCAATTTAGCATCAGCTCCTTCGACAATGAGCTCACATAAGCCCTTTCCTCTAACCAATTTTGTGGGTTTGATGTCAAGATCATACTCCTAAACTTTGGCTACCCAATTACCTCTCTTGGTTCAAATCTTCTTGTGTGTTAGAATGGATTTAACAGTTGTATCAGGCACAAGAACAATAGCATGGGAGTTGAGGATATAAAAATGAAACTGTTTCACCACCTTAACCACTGCAAAAGCATGTTTCTCCATCATGGTGTACTTCAGCTCATGGGATTTCAAAATATAACTCATGAATGCTATGGGGAGCTCATGACCTTCATTATTTTCTTGGGTTAACACAACAACAAGAGTGTATTCGGTGGCATAGCAATAAATAATAAAGTCCTTACCAAAATCTGGGCATGCCAAGATTGGAGTCTTTGCTATAGCTCTCTTGATGCCTTCAAATGCAACTTTTCCTTTAGAGGACCAGCCAAATGTCTGCTTCCCCTTCATCATGTGAGAAATGCTCAAAGTAAGCTCTACAAAATCAGGTATGAACCTCCTTAGGAAGTTGATTTTTCCAAAGAAAGAATGCACACCTTTCTTGCTGGTTGGAAGAGGGATCTGCTGAATTTCCTGAACTCTCTCTAGATCAATCTTGATCCCATCCTTAGAGACAATGTGTCCCAAAATTTTTCCTTCAGTGACACAAAATACTGATTTCTTTGGATTCAAGGAGATGCCATGCTCTCTACACCTTTGGAGGACTATTTCAAGGTGTTTGAAATGATCAGTTCTGATTTTTGAAAACACAGTCAGATCATCAAGGTAAACAACTATGCACTTTCCCTTGAGGCTGCCAAAGGCCAGGTCCATAGCCCTCTGAAAAGTAGCACCAACATTGATGAGGCCAAATGGCATTCTCTTATAAGTGAAGGTGCCCCAAGGAGTGGTGAAGGTGGTCTTATGTTGATCAACAACATTTACTTCGACCTGATTATAACCTGAGAACCCATCAAGCATGGATAACATCTCTGAACCCATGACAATGCTTGCAATACACTTGATCCATGGTGGGAAGAGGATAATTTTCCTTCAAAGATGCTTGATTCAAGTTTCTAAAATCAACACAAATCCAGATCTCACCATTCTTCTTTCTAACCGGCACAATATTAGCAATCCACGTTGAATGGTGAATAGGAAAAATGATCTTTGCTTTCAATAATTTCTGAATTTCTTGGAAGATTGTATCAACAATCTTAGGATTATATTGCCTCTACTTCTTCCTGAAGGGCTTGATCCCAGGTTTGAGAGGGATGAAATGCTTGCATTTCCTTTGGTTGGAAGGCCTTAAGATCATCATAGGAATAAGCAAGGACATCAATATACCTCTTCAACAAATTTGCAGCCTTCTTCTTCTCTTCTTGTGTGCAACACTTCCCAATGTTCACTAGCTTGGGTTCATGAGAACTTCCAATGTTTATCTTCTCATACTCACTGACTGACTGGGGGATCCTTTGGAAGTTTTGGGCTTAACATACCCATCATGCTTATCAAATAGCTCCTCCAAACTCACTAACCCCTTAGGTATCTTATTACCTTTCAGCTTTAAACAACCATCATGATCTATTTCTTCTTCTTTACCTTCTTTCATTTGGAGGCACACACTCCCTAGGTGGATTTTCACTCCCTTCAAAGTACAACTGATCAAAATTATCTCTAAGCTCCAGGAAGGACAACAGATGTTGATCATCATTGAAGACTTGCCAATTATTTGCATTTTCTGGCACACTAGGCCTATGAATCATCTCAATGGTGAACTTCTCTTGGGAGAAATCTGGATGAGGAATTAATAGAGACCCCGAGACAGCCAATGAATCAGCCCTCATGTTTCTTTCTCTTGGCATGGCTTCAATGGAGAAGGCATCAAGGAACTCAATTGAATCCCAAATCAGATTTCTGTAATGTTTTAGCCTTCTATTTTTTACTTGGAAAAGATCTCTAACCTACTTTACAATCAGCTCTGCATCACCACGAGCAAGGAGATTCTTAATTCCCATTTCCTTTGCCAAGTTAAGACCAAGAAAGAGAGCTTCATACTCTGTTGTGTTGTTTGTGTTTTCGAATTGGAGCTTGAAAGAGGAAGGATGAAGCTTCCCTTCAGGAGAAATGAGCACTACACCAGCTCCAGAACCAGCTGAGGAGCAGCTCCCATCAAACTCTAAAATCCAAATGCCATTGGGATCAAGAAGTACTTCCTTGGGATGCTTTACCTCATCTTGTGACATGACCATGTAATTTCCATGACCTCTGTCTTCATAAAGTATTTGTGCTTTTGGATCATCCATCTTTTGCACAATATATTTAGTTTTCTTTTCGGCAATAGCTTCTTCATCTTCCCATTCACTTGGAATGAGGGCATGTGACCAGTCCATCATGATCTCTCCTCCAACATCCTTGCAAAATTTTCTACTCAATAGCATGCCATAAGAAGGAGGTATATCAGCTACCAAGATGGTTGCTAAAACTCTTTTCTCTAGCATAACAACAAATGCAACTTGTGCATCCTTGATTCTACCAACCAACGGTACTTCTCTACTTTCCATTGAATAACATGAGCCAAAAGTGTGGGTTAGGGTCAGGCCTAGGGCATGAGCTACCTTGGCGGGCATCACATTGTCTAAAGCACCGGAATCAATGACACAATTGTTGAGTTTATGACCAGCTATGAGGAGGGTAACATAAAATGGTTTGATCTTCTCCTCAGATGAAGTAACTACTGCTACAAGGTTGGGTTGAGATGAAGGAGAAGGAGTTGGCAAGAGGCCCTTAGAACCATGGGGTGAAGGTTTAGATTTAGAATTCACAAAGTCTACCATCTTAGCAAATGCCTTGGGATGAGTTTGGTAGAATTCAGCCTCTGAGATCTGAATCTTAGTTTTCTTGAGATGGTCAATAATATCAAATGAGCCAGAGGTAGATGCAACATTATTAACAGTAGTAGATGGGACTTTTGATCTATCAACTCTATCACTAGGATGACAAGAAGTTTTAGGAGTAGGAGTAGAAGAAGAAGGAACAACAGAGCCTACCTTTTTTGCATGGAAGAAGTTGGAATAGGAGCTCCCCTCCTTGCAATCACTGGAATGGTTGTAGGAGGATCCTTAGATCTTTTAGCAGGCTGCACTACCTTTTCTTTCTTATTTGTTTTCTCATGAGTCATGACAACATAAGATTCATTTCTCATCTCTACAATTCTTTCCTCATAATCATCTTCTTCATCTATACCTTCAGTAGTGAGAAAATGGACATGGGATCCACTCAGCTCTTCCAAATCTTCATCAACTTCCTCTTCAGGCTCTTCATAGATTTCATTCTCCTCTTCATCATCAGGCTCCAACACTTCACATGTGGCATTGACTGGAGCCTTGATTGGTGGACCTTCAATTGCTAATCTAGTTTGAGGAGAGGTCAACCGATTTCTAGGCTGAAATTCCTTCTAGGCACATCTTGATAAGGAGCATGTTGAGCTAATTGTTTCTTGAGAGCAATCAGATCATTAGCAAGCTTCTGGACTAATTGATCTGCATTAACTCTAGGAGAAGATGTGGAAGAAGAAGATGCCTTGGATTTAGATGAATCTCTCCTCAGCTTGCTAGACATAATCAGATCATCTTCCACACTAACAACTAACCTCTAATCAACATCCAAGGTGGCAAGATTAGCTCTCCTAAGTGCATAGCTCACTTCGGTATTGAGCATTAAGGAAGAAACACTTCTGAATCTGATCTACAAGATGTGTAGCTAGTGGGATCTTGTTGATCAGCCTATTGAATTTAGATATAAACTCCCTCATAGGCTCATGAGCTTCTTTCTTGATTTGGGAAATCTGAGCCAAGAGGGCATGCACATCTTCAGCTAGTTTAAAGCGCTACTCAAATCTGGTTGTCATGGTGTTCCAATTGGTGATAGATCCAGGTAGGTAGTGATAAAACCAATCAACAACATTATCTTGCAATGTCTCCACAAAAATTCTAATAGAGACATCCTCATGTTCAACACCAAGAACACCACAAGCAACAATGAAGGCTGATATATGTTCATCTGGATGAACTTTCCCATCACCTCTGAATTTGGGAAAATTCTTTCTATTGCCTCTAGGAAATTCATGCAATGGTTGGGGAAGAGCAAGAGGCCCAACCCTTTGGCCCCAAGGTAGAGGAGCTGCCATTCTTGGAAATATTGTTTGGAGAGGAACTATAACACCAACAAGGATCAGAGCATGCAAATTGGGACTGATCTGATTTTGAGGACTATCACTCCCAGAAGTTTTATCTCTATCAGGAGGAGTGCTTGCAGATCTTTCTCCTCTTCTTTTTCTTGTTGATGAAGGAAGAGAGAAACCTTGGTTGTCCAACAGCTGGAAATGAGGATCTTCTTCCCCAAGGGTTCTTCTACCCCTAGTATATCTTGGAGTCACCAGATCAAAGATGATCAAGATGAAATTCTTCAAAACTGAAATCCTTCACAATGGATTCCCCAGTGAGTCACCAAAAAATGTTGGGTTTCAGATTTGCACTTTGGGTGAAACCACAGTCAGGGGACAACAAGTCCCTCCTCTTTAATGGGAGAGGTTCCCTTATTGAAAGCAGTAAAGACTTATATACATATACACAACTTTCATCATGTGGATTCCTGATACTTTAAGAGATTTCATACCAAAATGTCATCAATACAAAGGGCTCAAAAGAATGGAGAAGATGGAAAGGGGGGGGAAGAACAACAATACTTTCTAGATATATAGATTTTAGAGTATAACCTTACTTGTATTGAAATAGAAAAATGTAGAATGGGATCATTCACCTTCACAATACGTATCAATCTTCAGACACAAAGTTCCAGAGATCATATACACAAGAGCACAAAGTTTCTTTGCATGCAGAGATGAAAATTCACTAATTAAGAGCCAGAAGTGAAAGAAAATAGTAGAGGAAGATAAGAAAAACTTTTATTGAGAGCAATTTCAGTTTTTACAATCTTTCAAAAAATGCCAGAACCCCATATACAATGGCAAAAGCATGTTTTTATAACAATCCTATTTCATCTTTGCTTTGCCTCCAAGGAAAGAATATCCCAATGGGATCAAATTTGTTGGAGATTCATTTGGAAAGAGACAGGAAACAAGAATGCACTCATGGAAAATGCAGATGCCCTAAAAGGTTGAAATTCATCATTTCAAACATGAATGCTTTAGCAGAAGTATATGGCGGTTTCCTCATTCATTTTCCCTCATCATTTCACCTTTGTAACTACCTCCAAAAATGTTTGAGTGCCCAGTTGGCACATTTCTCCTTTTCCATTCGCAAATGCACGATTACCCTATCTCTTCGAAAATCAATCATATTCCTTTGAAAATCATCGATTTTGTTCCAAAATAGACCCAAAATGCATTTCCACAAAAAATGACCACAAACAGAGAAGGAAGGACAAAAATGATCCACATTCATCCATTGTAGAGCTCGAGCCAAAAATGGTGATAAAAAGATCAGATGTAGATGTAAATAAACCATTTTCCCTCTTTTTTACCTCAAAATCGGGACCCTACACGTGTCAGAATTAGAGAAATGATGATGAGAGGTGGAAAAAATGTTTTCCCAACATTTGGGAGAAAAGGCATGATTTCTCGATTTCCTCCACCCTCCACAGCTCTGCCAAAGGCTGGACACGTGGCACCATCCGATTGATGAGGAAACATGGTCCAAAAACAACCATTTGAGCCTTTTGGGAGAAAAACACAAAATCTCAAATTTCTCCATGGGTCCGCCCTCCCGATTTGACTAGGACATGTGTCACCTTCTGATTGGATAAGGGGGCGGGGCTCAATTTGCAACATTTTGAACTTTTGGCACAAAATTTGATTTTCCTCCATGGTCCATGGGTCCACTACCCCGATGACACGTGGTGGTCTCTATTGGGTTGCATGGGCCCAAAGGGAGGGTGGAAAAAACTTGAACCTTTAACCCTTTTTTGACAAAGGGTTCAAAACAAAAATTTCTTCCACTGGCTCACTGCCCCGAGGACACGTGGTGGTCTCTTCGATTGGTTATGGCTTGGTGGAAACTTATCTCTCCATTTCTCCATGCGGGCTCACTTTTGTCACTTACCCTTTTCTAACTTACCCCTTTTGGAAAAAAAAAAAAAAAAATCAAGGAAACTCCGTAGGTCCGCCCCAACCCATAAAAAGGAAAATTTAACCACATAGGTCTAGGTCCAGTACCTCGAGCCATAACTTGCAAAATACAAGGAGTTAGGAGGACTTCTTCCTTTTTGGAAAGGGGAAGAGATTTCCCATCCGATGATAAGTTTTCAAAAGTCTTCAAGTCCTTGGTTAGTCCTAGTCCTAGATTCAAAAATACCTCTTTTAAGCATACTTCAAAGGCACCAACTCAAAATTTAACATTTTTAGACTTGGAAACTGCTATTTTTGTGTAGTGTTGGGAAGGGCTACCACCGCCTTCCTAAGACCGATGCACCCCTCTCGGGATGGAAAAGAGGAGCTAAATCCAATACAAAGGTCGATTAAAGGTCTATAAACATCATGGAAGTGATTTTGGAAGATTCGGGAAGGATTTGGATAAGTTGGGGTAGTTTGATAAAAAAAATAGGGTTCGAAAGCCTAGGTAGTACATAGGATCAAAAGAGAATCTTGAGCTTTGGGAAATGATTCAGGGAGCTCAAGTTATCATCATTTCAAGTTGTCCTCTAGGAAGGCTTCAGGAGTTAGTCAAATTTGTAGGAGGACATGTGTCAGCTCTAGGAGTCTAGCGCAATTTCATGTCCCTTTCGTCCCTCAAGCTTAGGGACATTAGGGACATAAAAATGTGCCCAACCCCAATAAGGCCTCTGGTCACACATGGAACCTCTCAAATAGCAGCTTAGCTCTCGGGTGCTTACAGAAGCTCATTCCCTCAACCATATAGATCATGATAAGTGGTAGCTTCCGGCACACTGTGAAAATTGATGACCCTCATGTCCCTTTGTATTGAGGAACATGAGGGACATAAAAATGCATACAGCCCCAAGAATCCCTCAAGTCACCCATGTGACCCCCTTCAATGCATTTTTTCATCCCCAAGAGTTAATGGACCTAAACCCTCAGCCGCTGGATCTCTGACAAGTGTCAACACCAGGTGCCACATGAAAATTGATGACCCTCATGTCTCTTTGTGCTGAGGGACAAAAAAAATTTCCCAGCCCAAGGAATGCCTCTTGGTTCCTCATGCGACCATTTTCCAGCCCCTAGGTGCTTCCAACAAGCTTTTTGGCCTAAACACTCCACCGTTGGATCTCCACCATGTGTCGTGATGAGTCGTGAGGTGTAAATTGATGTCCCTTTCATCCCTTAATGCTTAAAGGACATTAGGGACATAAAACTTTCCCCACCCCCAGTGTGCATTTTTTTGAATTATTTTAAAGCTAACTTTCTCGGTTCTTACTTTCCATAGTTCATATCATTCACTTTGCTTTGTAACTTTCCCAACTTGCAAATGTTCTACCATTGCTTCTCCAAACTAGATCTTTCATGGCCATTGAATCCTCCAAAACTTGAGAACACATCATAATAATAGGAAGGATTAATCGGAAGAGTCAAAGGAATGAAGAACAAAGGAGAAGAACAAAGAAATCCACCCAAAAACTCCATTGTCATAAGACGAAGATACAAACATATCTTGTAAACCTACCCGGTGCAAAAATGAAGAACTGTTTCTGTTTGTGTTCTTCACTCTACAAATCCATTAAAACACCACCTTCAAATCCTCCTTCTACACTTTGTAAACCACTCACAACAAAGAAATCTTCCTTTCGGACCAACGAAGGAAAAAACTTGATTTCCCATCAAATCGGTAGTCAATTCGAAGAGAAATTTCACCGGTGGAAGAAGAAGAAGAAACCCACAATGAAAATGTGATTTTTGTCATGAATGGAGAAGAAAACCAGACCTTAAAATTTCAAGGTTCGTTAATGGCTTCCGTGTTTAGAGGTGCCGCTAGGTCAAAATTTTGAAACTTTAAAATCTTCCAAATCACTCATTGGGAAAGTACAAGATTTCAGAGGGGCGATATTGGGAAAAAACCCATATCGTAAAACTTCATTCAGTAGTAATCCGACCACCAGGAGCTCACTTTCTAAAAATAATAGGTCATCTATATAGGGACTGCTATTTTGGGAAAATCATCAACCGAAGAACCCGCAAAGGAGGCGGTGAACAAAAAAGCGGTATAGTAGGAAATAATTATCGGAATGGTCATCTTGGTCCAGAATTGACACTTACTAAAAATAGTAAGTGGTCCCATGAGCACCTGCTAAAAATAGAAAATTGGTCTAGAAGGTTATGGGAACATAGAAATAAGGAAGAATTCGAGTTGTAGCATCTAATTGAGGATTGGAGGTGCTGATTTTTCATACTTACTAAAAATACTAAGTTGATTTTTTCAAAATAATAAGTGTCAAGAGACGACGGGACTCAAGTTTATACAATGGGTGTTGTCACTAAATATTTCCTTCACCGAGATTCAATGCCCGTCTCCTCAATGTTATCTTTTCCAGTGGGTCATAAAATTTTCACAAGAAGCATCTTTAGCATCTCTCATGGATATTTCAGAACTCATCTTGGGAGACCTTGACAGTGTCTTTCGACACTCACTACATGGTTCAGGTCATAAGTTGGAAGTTGTGGTCCTCGGTGGAAATAATTCATTCAATTTGGTAGGGCCAATTTTGAGCTCCTATCTCTTCTAAGGGAATATTCATGAGTCACGTTCATGGTCATCGACATAATCATTCAATAGTGTTTTTAAACACTCTTTCTAGAGCATCCATGAGCCATTTTGATTGAGTTTTGCAAAGTGAAAAGTTTACAAAGATTCAAAATTTCATCACATTGGAGCTTTCCATCAACAAGGATCATCTGAATTCATCAAGAGTGACATCCTCTCTCTTTTCTCTCTTTTCTTTCTTCCCCTCAACTTTCTCTCTCATCAAGTGTTCTAATTATTCGTTAGGGTAAGAAATTTTTGATATGACTTTAAGTCATCTAAAGGTGAATTTTGACAAATAATGTAAATTAAGTCACCTTGATTTTATAAAAGGGATTTAATATTTGGTAGGAATGTGAATAGTCTAAAGTAAGAAATAAGGCATATGGAGGGTCACCGGGAAGATGAAGAGTTTTTCGTCTCTGCTATAAATTGTAATGATCATTCAAAGGGGTTTTAATTCTAAAATTCTTCTAGTGGCTATATTTTGTAAGTTCATGAGAGAGTTTTTACTCACTTGTGAGTGAAAAGAGTTAGTCATTCCCCTATACTCAATGTCTTCCAAGGTCTCATTCTATGTACAATTTCTACTTGAGCATCAATACAAGGAGTTTCTATCCTTTTTTGACTAAGGGGTTTACTGATACTTTGTGTTCATTAAATTCTAATTGGTCTTATTATTGTTTGTAGTATTGTTTCTTCCTAATTTTAGTGCATGTGATGAAATTTCTAACTGATGTATGTAAGACTATGATTTTCTACTTGCAACATTAGTTCCTCTTATCTAATATTCTCACTCCCTTTCCCTCTCTCTAGCAAATTCTTCCCTTGTAGATATTTTTAAAAATTTCCACATGGTCAATATAGTGCCCCTCTTGAATCCCAGTGCGAGAGCCAAACCGGATGAAAATCACTTCACTCACGCATGTATATACGGTAGCTACACCATTTAAGTAGAGGTACTTAGATTCCCAGAGCGTTGGCAAGAAACCTACCAATTTGTCCCCAACAAATTTTCTCGCCAACATGTATAGAAAATATAGCTTTGGAATTTCTCTTATATGAATACAATCCAAAGCAAATGTCCAAGATTGAGCAAACATGACTCTACCCCAAAACCATCCATAGTGCCACTATATGTAGGCAAGTGCAACCGAAGGATGTCTCTAATCACATTGCTTACGTCACGATCTTGGCGTTATTGCCAAACTATCCTCTCTACAGTGAAAGTGGACGTCCATCCTCAAATGGCCCCTCAAGGTCGTGTGTGAGTAGCTATGATGATGTGAGGACACCCTCTCATCGTGAATGTAAGGGCTACGAGACCTCTCCCATCTCGGAGTATCATGTTGATAAGGCTCGAGTGTGTGCTCATGATACACACGCATGCACGCACGCACACACGTACGCACACACACATATTGGTATGAATATACACCGCCAAAAGTTGTGAAGGGGAGGGTTTTTTCATGTGGATCATGCACCCATTGAATCTCTGAGTGATCCCATGCAACGTTGGAACATCCCCAAGGTGTGGGACCTTTTCACCTTGGGATGAACCTCCAGATAAGGCCAACTTCCTTTAAACTTGGAGCACTTTATTTAAGATCAATATGCAAGGCTAAAACATTTGAAAATAATTCTAATCTACTCAACTGATGAGCTTAAATTCGAGATAAAAAGAAAAAGGTGATGCACCAAGTATATTGAACAAATAGACCCACTTAAATGCACAATCAAATCCTCACAACAATATATGATATGCACATATCTTTCAATCTTCCTCTATCCATGACTATAAATAATAATGCAACTTTGTAACAGAAAGGAAATAAATTTTCCACAATTGATATCAAAGTAACTATATCACTTTTCACATGAATTGAAACAAGATAACTGGGATAAAGGTAGATTAACCAATCACATCAAGGAATTAAACATTCACAAGATATAAATTGATTAATGATTAACACAATAAACTAGACTTCTCACAAAAAATATTGTTCTGAATATAACTGAAAGGCTCAAAGTATATGAAGCAATCTTCCAAGCTTGAAGAGTAACTTATCAAAATGATTTATCTATCTCTAAACTTAATGCATTTTTTACTATTTATAAGCTCCAAAGGTGGAGCCATTACAGTTTAACCTTAACTAACAAATTACTAAAATAGAGTATAATAATTTCAAGGGAACAAGATCCCATAAAAATAGTAAAGTTGTTGCAAAGGTTTAACTAAGTCAACCCTACAACTTTTACTGATTTATATCTTGGAACCATCCCAATCATGGCTGCTGGCTTAGCTTGGACCTGCATCATCTTTCTCTTGTTTGGTTTTCCCCGATCTTCTTCTTCCCACATAGCCATCCGATGTTTGTAGTCAACAAAACATTTGATGATTCCCTATACCTCCCCTTCCTCTAGTCCACAAGCATAATGATTCACCACATCTACTGTATCAATCTCCCTTGCAACTTTAGTGGAAACCTTTTCAACTTATTCACCACTTTCTTCAGTGACATATATAAAATTATGGCATGAGACCAACCTGTCAATTGAATTACTATTGAAATTTTTAGTTATTTCATCATCTTTCGTTACCAAATATTTGAAATTTGATTTAATTTGGTCCATTGGAAGAGCATCAATATTCTCATTGAAAAACTTGTAGTTGATATTATCAAACTCTTCCAAAATATCATTTAGACCATCCATTATTTCCACGTGTTTATCATCCAATTTCTTAATCAAATCCTGCAACACTTGGGATCTAAATTCCATGGCCTTTTGAAACTCAAACAATTTAGAAACATCATCAATTACTCCTTCCAGAAGCGGTAAATCTCAATCCACATCTCTAATCTCACTCCATGTAGTTAAATTCAGATTCAAATTATTATTATCCTTAGAGAGAATTTCATCTATCTTGTGAATATAAGTCCTCTTAGTTTGTAAATCATTATACAATTCAACAACTATTTTAACCAAAGGATTAGCTTCTTGAAGCATACGTTCTATCCATCCATCCACTGATCTTCCCTTCTGACCTATCTTCTCAATTTCATGATATGAAATATCATCCAAAATGGAAGAAACTGTTAGAGAAATTGTAGTTGAAGGATCAATAGTTGGAGTGGGTTGTGTTACTTTCCTTAATAGAGCAGTGAGTTGTTTAACCTTTGACTTCAATTCATCTTTGGAAGATTTATCTTTATCATACTTCTCAAAACAATTCCAAGGGCCACTTGAACATCCTGTTTGGCACCTTCATGTGTTTCCTTCCTAGTGAAAACCTAGAGATTTGATAATCTACTGCTGTAATAGCTTCCTTAGTTTTCCTTTCAACGGGGGTAGCTATTTCCATGACCCTCTCTCCTTATTGGTTTATCGATAAAATAGAGATGATCAATGGTCATTTGGAATGTCTCTTCGGATTAGGTTCTAGTACACTCAGATATATCATGCCTACAAGAGGCACCTTCTTCTTATGCTTTGGGGTTTGACAATATAGCCACTTAGGTATAGTAGATGTAGATGAAAGTGGTATGGTTGGTACAGAACTTGGAGCACTAGATAAAACAATAGCACTGGTAATATTAGTTGACAATGAAATGGAGGTGGTAATGATAGAAGGGGTGGAAGTGAGAATAGCCTCGGGAGTGGATGTAATGAGACTGGAAGTTTAAATGGAAGGAAATGAAAGCTGCTGAGAAAATGGAGTGGAAACTAGAGACCCAATCATTTCCCCTACCAAGAGGATAGGAAGGGATGAAAACACTTCGCCATGGATGGAGATGTAAAATGAAAGATGAGTGAAGGAGCAAGTGGATAATGATTGGGAAAGTGGAGTTCAAGATAGTGACAATAGTAATGAAGAAGGGGTGGAAAATCTTGTGACACAACTGGATAATCACTAACTTCGACAACTTCACTTACTTGTATTGTAGAGGACACAACCTTAGCAATGGGGACTTTTTTAAGAGAGGAACTCCCAAAAACAAATGATATCTTCCTTTGAATTATATTAGCCTTTTCAGTAGACCTTTTACCTTTCGTGGGTGTAGGGAGACTCAGTGTTGGTTGGGCTTCTATTCTTATAGATTGATCTATCCCTTTGGGTGAAATTCCCAAGGTAGCCAACCAATCATATGTCCTTTTAAGAATGGGCCCCTTTCCTTAGTATTTCAATGTTCTTCCTGGGACCAATCAATCCATGGAAAGGGTTGATCAACAACATTATTGTTCATGTACACTAGATCCAATACTTCATCATCATCCTCCATTCCTTCTAGAATATCTGCAATACTGAATTTTTTAACCTCATCCAAAGTCAACCTTTCATATTCTTGTTGTTTGATGATAACCTCATCTTGACAATGAATCCAAATATCCTCTAGTTGAGGCACATGAGAACTGGCCAACCATGTTTCACTGAACTTACCCCAGTAATCAAAGTTGGTTATGGGATGGAAAGTTTTGCAAAAGTAACTTCAGACATTTCTCCATCCACATTCTTCACTTTATAAATACTAGCATAGGTATACCTTCCTATTGAAATAGGAAACTGAACTCCCACCTTATGTCATTTGTTTTGAATTTTGTGATAATCCAACAATTACCAAACCAATTCTAATAAAACCCATTTATCGGTAGGACATCTTGGTAACTTGCTTGGGGCACCCAAGAAACTAGGAATCTTGATGTATGTAAATGTTGGGAATAAAGATAGATGGCTCCCCATTCCCTTACCTCTTTAAAATCTTCATCAAAAATCCTTTGATTATACAAATTTTTATCAAAACGATAAAGGAGGACAACAAAAAGGAATCATTGACTCTATGAAAATGTTTGTTTCCTTCTTCCATTGTAATTTGAGGATAAAAGTGATAAATTTGTGACACACTTCTAACACCTTTTGTGTTCAAACCATTGAATTCCCCATGGCAGCGACAACATAAATGAGGAAGGAAGTCATGAAGAAGTTTTTAGACGTCAAAACATTGCTCAACTAAAAAAATTGAGCTGCTGATATGTTCCCCCCATTGTATGAATTCCTTATTCTTCTTGATAGTAGCAATATAGAGGAACATCCATTCCTAAAACTCCTTCATGAAAGTGAGACCCAAAATTCTACTCAACAATACAATAAGATCACTTACTTCTGGATGAAGTCTAAGTAGAACAATGTTTTAGGAAGCTTGATGACACTCTTGGCCAAGTAACTCTTCATGACTTTTTACACAGTTCAGTTTATTTAACCCAATGTACCATGGTGGTTTCCGGTGAAATTGTTGCATATCCTTCAACATCTGGAATTTTAAATAAATCCTCAAATAAATCAGCATCCAATCTGATAATGACCTTACCATCATCATCTTTTACTGATTTAGAATCCTTATCAAAATGGGTTACCGTAGCTAAGACAAACTCAGGACAGAGTGCATAGATGCGGAAAACTTGGCGAGAACGAGCCCACTGTTGAATATGGCCTACATCCAAGGCTTCTTATTAGGTGATTTTAGTATTTCACGAAGTCTGAAAAATCTATTTGTCCAAGGTCAGTATTTCCAATATTCCCCAAATCTGAAGATAGGCATGAGTGAGGAGAAACTCCTAAGAATGTGTACTTCATCTTTCCTTGCCCCTTGATGCGAAAGTTGACATTGATTTGGAATTAATAATCTGAATAGTCTTTGGAAATTTTGTAAGAAACCGTAAAGGTTCTGAAATCCCAATGTTCGAAATTACGAAAATGGTAACTTTGAAAAGGATTCAACTCTGAAATACAAATCTCCAAAACGCTGACTATAAAAATCCCAAAAATCAAAAAGCGCTACTAAATCCAAAACTCTGTCCTCTGAAAACCCAAAACTATGAACTCGAAAATTTGAAATTATGAACTCCAAAACCTAAAACTATGACCTTCAAAACCCCCGAAGCGTAACCTCTGAAAACCTAAAACTATGACCTCTGAAAACCTGAAATTGCAAACTCTGAAAACCCAAAAGGCACATAACAAAAAATTGAAGAAAATGGTTACACAATTCTTGGACTTGATAAAACTAGATGCCTACATGAATTGAAGTTTTTAGTATTGAGAAAATAAATAGATGAAATGGTTAAAGTAAGAACAACAAATGATAAGGGTTTCCATGTCAAGAAAGAAAAGAGAAATAATTTTTAAAAATTACCTTGAAATTGATTCCTTGAAAGTACAAAATGGTGTGGTAAAAACAAAGTGTTAGAGAAAAAGCTAGGTGAAAATGACAGGTAAAAATTCAAGTTTATATAGGAAACCTTGGAATTAATGCTCGAAACCTGGACACATGTGGGGGTTGTTGGAAATTAAATGTTTGTGGAAGGTCCAAAATTGTAACCCCCAAAACTCTGAAATGAAGCATGATCATTGCAATGCGAAACTCAAGTCCAAACCCCGAAATTTTGAAGTTATGAAATTTTAGAACTTTGGAGTTTCAAACTTCGAAACTCTAGAGAAAAATTATCCACAAAAACAACGTGAGACTCCAAAACCCGAAAGTCCAAAGTTCCAAAATTTTGGACTTTCGGGCTTTCCAGTTCGAACTTTGGAAATTTGAAACAAAAATAACAAAAATGCTAAAGAGGATTCCGAAACTGAAATTGTAAAAGTCCAAAATTTTGGACTTTTAGGATTTCAGAGTTCGAACTCCAAATAAAAAATTTCATTTCACAATCAACAAAACTCCGAAAAGAAAAAAATCCCGAAACCCAAAATCCAAAAATTTGGACTTCAGAGTTTTAGAAAACTTCAAAAATTTAAAAGCACATTCAGGAAAGAAGAATTCAAGAAGGTTTAAGGAATTTTGACAATTTTTTAACAACACCTTCCCGTTAAGGTAAATTTAAAGGTTAACGAGAGGGTTTGTTTAATAATGGTGGTCTAAGGGCCGTTGTCTACAGGTAAGAGAATGAGTATGTGGTGTGGCCACCACCACACCACAAACCTTTGTGGTGTGGTCGTGGCCACACCACATTAATAATCCTTTGCGGAGGGGGTTGGTGGCCCCATCCCCCACACACACACACATATACATACATACATATATACATACATACATACATACATACATATATATATATATATATATATATATATATATATATATATATATATATATATATATATATATATATATATATATATATATATAACACAACAATGGTAGTAAAATTCGATTCATGTATTTATATATATATTTTTATTAGTATAATAGGACTCCACAATATATATATATATATATATATATATATATATATATATATATATATATATATATATCATGTGAATAGATATATATATAATCTCATTACATGTGTTATCGGGGTTATACATTAAGCAACACTTTTCAAATGAATTATAAATATGCATATTTTGTATTTAAAAGTGTATACACACACACACACACACACAACTTGAAGTGATGCACGAAAATTCGCTACACTTCTCAAAACCATTTCAACTTTTCGATTGGTTGCATTTTCAAGTTCAATAGTTGACTCTAGAGATGAAGTATTGTGTTCTTATTTTTGACTCATATACTAATTTCAACTTGTCTCAAGATTCTTTTTTTGTTGTGGTCTCACGAATATGAGGTTATACCTCATTTGAAACACTAAACAAGATTATTAACTTTTCTTTTTGATTTGCGCACAATCGAATGTAGGTTATTGTGTAACATCGGTTTGCAAAATCTTGTTAATGTACTAGAAACAACGGACCGTATATTTTCAAAATCAAGTTGTGCACAAATTTTGTTTTGCATGTTGGATAATTATCGAACACAAAAATTGAGAATCGCAAAAAGAATTTTGGTGCCGTAATTGTGGCCATTGTGAAAAGTGATAAACAGTAGAAGAAAAAATTGAACACTTTCCCCCCTTAAAGCATGCACACGCCCCCAAAAATATTATTTTATTTATTTTGGGCTCCTTTTCGGCTATGCACAATGATTTTGTGGAACTATTGCCTCATTACAAATTTGGCTCTGTGGCCGATTTACAAAAATACAATGGCTCTTTTCGCGATTTGAAAAAAAAAAAAAAATTGGACTCTTTGGCCTCTTTTGAAATACAAGTAATCTCTATTTTTTCAATTTTTACAAAACAAGGCTTATTAAAAATTGGACCAAGACGTAGAGCTCACAAAAATACACACTTAAAAAAACCAACACCTCAATCTGAGGTACCAGTTGAAAGTTATGAATTTTTAAAATTGCAATTTTTATATCTTTCTAGGGCCCTTTCCAAAACTGGAAAAAAAAATTACTTCTAATTTTTTTCGGAAAATCCAAAAAAGGAATTTAAAAAAATAGATTTTATAACAAAAATGTGCATAAGGCTTACATGCATGCATATAACCTTGTTTCATATTTCGTCAACCTTGTTTCCTCCTCCGCCCCTTCACCTTAAAAGCTCTATTCTGCAGGGTTGTACAGAATGGAGCTCCAATTCGCCAATGATGGTTTTGGTTATAAATTGAAGACACACAAGCGATCGAAGTATCCAATTTGTTTTTTTCCTTTTACAGTGTGAATATGTCAAGTAAATCCGTAGGTAATCCACGCTGGTATATATCCAAATACCACAGTATATAGTTTTGCAAATACTTCATAAATCCCTAAAAAAAATTGATATATAGTTTTGTTTAAATACTTCATATGCAATGAACAGTATTAAAAAAAATTGATACAATCACTTTGTTACCAATATTGGAGGTGTGTGGAGTAGGGCAGGGGCTCTGTGAAGAGGCTAGGGGCAACTTTGGCTCCTCCTAGCTCAAGCTTCTTATTCCTCCTCCCTCAAAACTTCCTACACTTTCTCTGGATCAGAATATTGCTCTGATACCAAATCTTGTCTGCAACCTAGATTTAATTACAGAAAACAAGATGGTGCTTGCATAATTTTATTAATATGAAATCAAGAATTACAAACAAATGAGAGAGCTGCAATATTTATAGATATTGGACAACTTCTATCTCATCCACAATATATGGAAGCAAATCACCTAATCTGAGAAAATATACGAATAATAGCATATTGCCCCTAACTGCCCCTATTTCCCCTCATGGAAATCATCTGGGAACAAAATATGCAAGATAGAACATGATCCCACAAACATTGGGATGAGAACACTATCACTTAGTTAACTAATAACTAAGGATAACTAATACCTATTGACATAAGTTTAAAGTATTTAAATTAAATACTTTAACTTATTACATTTATTCAAATATCAACTAATGATGAATTAAGCTAAGTTTTATTCCTAACAAAAACACATTTGATAAGAATTTTGAATGTAACGTGCTTGTATTATGGCTCTATTGTGTTATCGCATGATCAAACCATAACAAAAACACGGTGTGTATATGATTGCATTTTTAATATGTAAAAAATTGAAAAATAACATGAGAGTGTTTTTTTATTTTGCTTAGAGACCACCCATTCTTTGGATCTAAGCGTAAGGGCGGTACTATTCATTTCGTGATTGAATCCATGTTTTATAAAAGCATATAGGAATCTCATGTGTACTCCCTATGTCTCACCTAAGATAATATTATAAAAAATCATGATGCGATATCAAGATCTATCTTAGATCCATGTCTATGTATTTATTTCTAAAATCCTGATAGTTTAAGGTTTTGATCCTAAATTTCTTTTAGTAGTGTCTTTATTTTTCACCAAAACGCATATATTATTTTTTCTAAGTAATTTTTGATCTGCTCATCCAAACTTAAAAAAATTACATCACACAATCTAAACTCCATTCTACACACATTCAAAAAAAGATATTTCTCTCAACATTAGGGTGTAATACACTCGTTTATTTCATTTTTAGGATGTGTCCACTTTGAAAATGAGTAAAAACTAATATATTCATTAAAAAGGAAAAATAGTGGGACCTAATACTTGAACTTATATAAATTTATAATAAATGGATTTGTAAAATATTTTTGAAAAAAATAGGACAACTTTGTGTGCACACCACATTTGATTCATTTAATTTCTACCATTTAATAATTTTTAGAATTTTAGAAACTAAATTCTTGTTGTTATCAAATTATCAAATTTTGAGCATATGTATGCCAAATTACTTGTTAAAGTTAAGTTTTACTAATTTCATAAAAACATGGCCACTTTTGACCCCCTTTTGGTCCTCCATTTCCATGCACATACCATGCTTGTTGATTTAAATGAAATGAGGCCAGCCGCATAAGTGTTGAAGAGGTGTTTCCAACAACAATGAGGGGGGATACAGATTCTTCACCCGATTCCGAGAAGGGTCGACCAGCTCATCTAACACCTAATGAGTACAAGTATCAAGTGTGGGGGAGTTTGCATGTGAAATTGTATGTGAACCATGACATTAAAATATTACAAGATGTTCATGGAAAGTAAGTATTAGTTTACATTTTTAATGTAATCATTTTTACATGTTATCAAATTTGTCAAAAAAAAAAGATTATTTTAATTTTGTTATTTTCATTTAGGTACTTCAAAAAATAATTATTATGTGAGAAAAATTATTATTTTCTAAAAAAATAATTTAGAATACAAATCATAACCAATTGAATGTAGAAAATGGTTGGTTAAGTCTACTAAAAAGAGGTCAGAGTGCCTCTTATGTTGTGGACATTATTGAAAAAATAAAAAAATGTGCTTAGGAGGATGAGGCAACATATATGGTTATGACGAAAAAATAAATCAAAATGATTCTTTATATTTTTTTGTGTTTATATTAATTTATGACCAATTTAATGTGCAAAATAATTATAGGGGATTTACACATGAGGAGAGACTAGTGTGTTGATCTCGTAGGCATAGATGCATCTTCATGGAAAATACAATGTGAAAAGTGGCTCAAATGGGACATAGAACGAGCATTTGGTAATTTGGAAAAACAAAAAATAAAATTTAAATTTTTTTGTTTTCGTCAAATTCATTAATTCTATATTTTTAATGTATTGTTATCAATATAGGGATCTAAAGTATCTATGAAAAATCCCACCAAGCCAAAATGAATTAGGGAAGTTGGTGACTCATCGTCTAGGACAAATGAGCATAGATAAGGCTTCTTACAAATTTACAAGTTTATTTAAATAATATAATATACACCATTTATTAATTCATACATCAATTATATTTGTAACTTTAAATTATTTTTATAGGATAAAATGTATAACTCAAAGCCCTTGGATGGAACACTAATACATTCAACGAATGGGCACATTCTCGTGGGTTTTTGCTAGTAAGATGTCATTAATTTATTAAATAATTATTAAAATCAAGTAGGTAACAAAAATTGAATTTCAAATATTTTATTCATATAATTTAAATTTGAAATATTATAATAATTATTAAATAATATTATTGTAGGTGAATAAACCCGATGACCTTGACTTTAGAGAGGGTGTATATGATGATTATCCTAGTGCGGCTATGACAACCCATAATTGCATGGAATAAAACACAATTCAAACAATACAAATAATGAGCACATAGATTATCATGATGATAATGAGCTCGTAGATGATGATGATGGGTAGTTGATGTTTTATTTAGTTTGTAATAGTATTTTTATATAAATTATAATTCAAATTCATGTTATTGTATTGTACATGAGAAATTAACTATTTTCTCATATTCGTGAGTACATTTTTATCTTTGTCATTAACTTACCTAAAATACAATATTATGTTTAAAAAATGACATGTATTATTTTAGTAATGTCGAGTTTATTTTAAAAAGTATGCAAAAAAAAAATTCATATATGATATTTTATTTTAGCATTGTAATTTACATTTTAATTTTTTTTTATATATTTTAATTCTATTAATTTGTGTAAATGTTACTATGATCTTATTAATTGTGTTTGTATGAGTGGTATTCAATATCATTTTTAGTATGCATACTACTACTTTAAAATATGACAACTTTGTAATGTGTGTGTGTGTGTGTGTAATGTAATATAGTCTTTTGATATTTCAAATAATTATATTGCATTTTTTAAAATTTATCGAAAAATGTACATCACATTTGTGCCACTTGGTATTGCGATAATGGCCCAATTATTGTTATGAAAATATGACACAAATGTGTGGCAAAAGTGGCTCAAAATTGGTGCAATAAGAAATGTCTAGTATATTATGGAAGTGAAAATAGGAATGTGAGTCAAAACTATTGAAGGCTTTATTGTATCAACTTCTAAAGGAAGAGGGAAAGATACAAAGTTACATGGTAGAAATTAAATAAGGAGCACTTCGGTGAGAAGGGAAGTCATGTGAATTACATATTAGGAGCAACCTGAAATTGAGGCTTTATAGGTTGAGATGTAGAGTTAGTCATATTTTTAACACCAACCTTGTTAGCATTAGATTCTCCTTTGTAATTATATTTTCCATGGAATTTAAAAATAGATATAGTAGAATCAGAGATGCATACTTAAGATTGTTCAAAGTAATAAACGTGGGAATAGTAGAATCGATAAGATTAAACATTGTAACATGTTGAAGGGGAATATGGATTGACCCTATAGATATAAACATTGTATATAAAGAATAATATGCTTAGCCATAAGAGATAATATAATATCATAAACAAGGGGTCTATCATAACATGTAGTAAACAAAGAAAAATATTCAAAAGTAGCATACAAATGATTCATACCAGAATATAAGAAGTAAGTGTGTATTTTGTAGCATAAGGAAAAATTGTAACATGTTATATTAGAATAAGAGAAATAAATTAAGTGTAAGCATTGTCCACATTATCATGTACAAGAGAAGTATTAAAATTAGATGTATAATATGTAATTATAGTAGGAAGAGAAAAGATATCACATTCCATTATAACATTGTCCATAGTAATAGTAGTTTGGGAAATAAGATATTTAATTTTATCATTTGTTATTTTAAGAATTGTATCATTTTCAATTTCAAGATAATCTATAGAATCATTTCCAATATACGTCACCTAATAATTTGTAAAATATGATGTATCATTGTGTTCAATATCATTAGAATCCTTACTAGAATCATAATGACAATTACAACCATTATTAGAATGTATAACATTTGTATGCTTGAGACTAGGTAAAATTTTTAGATCACACATAAAAGAAGCCTCAAGGAAGTGAGTGAATCCAATTCTTAGAATATATTCCACATATTGTATGCCTACATCAATGGGAAGCATTTTTACAAGATCCTATAAAGAATATCTCTATAGGAAGGGGTGTGGTGAAGGAAGTCAAGGAGGGAAATTATAACATGATAGGATTGGTTAAGACTATATATAAAAGATAAATCACAAGGGAATACTTGAGGAGGGAGAGGAGCTATTTATTTTTGTAGCATGATAGGTGGATGGGACATCATGCATGGCATGAGTCCAAGGTCATCTGAGGAAGTTGTTGTAATCAATATCATGAGGTAGAATGTGACACATGGTAGAAAGTTTTTATCACCCAAAGTAATTGGTAACGTGATTTTTCCAAGAACTTTATTGGGTATATCATCAACACCTCTTATACTCATATCAAAGTAGATAATATGCGGATATTCCAATTCTATAAAGCCAAGAAATGTTAAAAATATTGAATATACAAGGGGAGACTGTTAGAGATTATATTCTTAGAAAGAAGATATTTTACACCACAAGATATGATATCTTTAGTGTAACACAAAGTATTATGAATAGATTATGCATATAAAATCTCCACATCATCTAGATTCAAGTACATATTGCAAGATTCCTTAAAGATAACTCTACCTGTAGGAGTGTGGTGATGAAAATTATGGAGGGATATGGTAGTGTTATTGGATAGAAAAAGAAAGGAATCAAGAAAATAAGGAGCCATGAATACACAACCGAGAACAAAATCAAGAGGTAGGAAAAGGGTTATGCACCAATGTAGAAAATGATTTTATAATATAGAATATTAGAAATGATTACTCAAAAGGAAAAACACAAGAAATCGGGTGCACTTAACTAGTTATCAATTTAGAAAGCTAATATGGTAGTTTCGTATGGTTGTGCAAGATGGAAATGATTTACATGTGCTTCACTTCAATTTGTAGATACAAATTGAGCAAGAAAAAAACCATTAGGGTTACATGGAACCGTAATACGGTTCCCGTATGTACCAAAAATTGTAAGGTATCAGATTGTATTGCGGAACAACGTGACAAGTGCCCCAATGATGATACAGGTCTCCTCGCAAGGTGTTCGGAATCCGGAAAAGATCTCCAAGTGTGCGTTAACATCCCGCATGCCCCGCTTAGCCCCCACGTGCTTTGTTTTCCCTTTTCCCCTCTTTTCTTGGCCTTTTTCTCTTCAGTGAAGAAACCGCCGCCTTGCATGGGTGGCAGTCTTGTGACCGTCGCCCTAATCAGGGTGGTGGTCTCAGAATTGCCGCCCTGCTCAAAGCGGTGGTCCTTTACGCATTTTCCAGAAAGCGTTTTAACGCGACTCACGTAAAAATCAACGATTCACCACTTTTTTGCTGACTTGGGCTTGCATTTATGTTTTTGGTCCCCTGGAATAGTGTTTGGCCATTGTTTATAGTTTTAGAGTTCAGTTTGGTTTTGATCTTTGGGTGAATGAAAAGCTATAAATAAATGGCTTGTGCTCAAACAAAAGAGCTGCCCCTCATTCACTTCTCATGCTCTCATTTTCAATAGTTTAGTCTATTATTTTGCTTAGAAGCCATAGTTTCAATTCTTTGCATGTTTAGTTAGCATTGTTCAGCTGTTGGTAAGCCACATATCCATCTTGTGCAAGCAGTGTTGTTATTTCACCCAATCCATTGGAGTAGAATAGCTTAGGAAGCCATTAAAGTTGTAGGTTTTGCTCCTCAAAATAGGATAGTTTCAGGTTCTAGATGCTTTATGTTGCATGACTCGTAATAAATCCCGCTAGGAATTGCATAAGCCAAGCTCTGTACTCTTGCGCTATCCCTCTCCTACTCGCATTATATTCAGTTTGCATTCTGAGCTGCCTTTGTCCCAATATCTACTTCTGTTGATGCTAGCATTACACGCTTTTCTGGATTCACGTGAACACAAAGGAACGAGGAGATCACACTGAGGGGACAAGATCACACACACCATTGGATTCGCCACTGTTCTGCAGAATCCAGGTTCTAGCTTTCAAAGTTCTAAAGTTAGAAATATATCAAATAGAGTAGATAATCACTTCTTTTCAGTTAAGTTTACTTTCGATATTGCCAGGGAAGCTATGGGGATTGATAGTTTCTGAGAAACTATGATTCATTCCTCACTTCTGAGGTAGGATCGAGAGTCTGGCAAATAGATTAAGCAAGTTATTTCATTATTTAGAATAGATCTACAAATTACACAGACAAATAACTACACTCGGTTATTTTGTTTGTTTTAAGTTTTATCTTAGTTGTCAAATTCTAGATACATTTAAATAGCTGCTTTCTTAAATTCTTAAAGTTTCTCAAAAAATACAAAAATAGAAATTATATATATGTTCTAGATTTATTCCACGTAGTTAAAATTTGCTTTGTTGCAGTTAGATTTACATTATTGTTTTGTATGACAATCACGGGACCTAGGGAGCCCAGGGAATACGTATTTGAGCCAATTGTGCCTCAACCCAATCTCGTCACAGAATAGTTGACATAGACCAAACCTTAGAATAAAAATCTTCCAAACAACAACAGATTTACGACAGATCAGCTCTCAGTTGAGGGGATTAAATATAGAAGACGACCAAGCACACATGTTTTGGTCAAATCAACCGAACTACGATAACCCTAGGAAAACATACACATGATCGTAGAAGGGTTCGAAGAGAAACAAACCTTTGGTTATGATCCTTTGGTCCCACAGCCAGATGCAGGAGACACTCTTCTAGATATAGATACCAGCCTAAGAATCCAGGTTACAAGAACGCCTATGAGGTACTCTGAGAAGATCGCGCAGTTATTGATCCTAAATATAGAAGTTTGAGAAAGCATATGATTATTGGATACAAGGATTAGGACTTGATTTCATACATGACCATAAAGGACCGTAACAACCAAGAGTCTACGGTTGTGATCCACAAATCCCGCAACCTAACAAATCCACAAGTCAATCAGACATAGACACTGGCCTACGTATATTAGTATTCAGATCTACCCCACTTCCACCCACCATCGTCGAACAGTTATCCTTATTAGATATAGTGGCTAACAAAGCTAGAGAATTCTAGACTAGGCCAGAGAATCGTCCTTAGAGTTGATTGTATTCATTACCCACCATATGACCTTATCTGGAGACATACACGAAACTATCCCAAGTCATTTTCCACGTATTCCATAACCCATAAATTGAATCACGCTAGAGCTCGATATTTATTGGAGCCTTCGAGCAGTCATCCTTGTTGATCGATCTATCACACTAGTTCAGGTTAGAAGGGCCTTCTTTGCCTTAGATTCATAAATTCCACTAGTGCGTATTGAAGACATTAGATTTCCTAACTAGTTTGTCTACATCCCACACATATTCCATCCCCACCGGCTGTCTCGGCACAACCTCGAGAGGTCGGGTATGCGGAAGAGTTACCTGTAGATTCCCACACTCGCTTGTCACTTTTCCAGCGTACAAAATTGGTGAACCCGACGTGAAACAAACAAAATTAGTGAAGCTGACGTGAACTTCCTACTTTCTTGTCCAGAGTCATAGTATTACGTTTTCTTTCAAGTTTAGTTTACTTTTCATCTTCTCCACCTCATTAGCTTTCACAAATCATTTTCGCTCTCTCCCATTATTCTCATGGGTATTCATATACCCCCCGAATATGTCGGGATTCGATGCATATGGCAGACCCCTCTTGGGTCTTGAGGCATACTACGCCCAACAGAATAGACAATCATCACCCTCACTCTCGGTATGGGGTGACAACTACTCAACTAATCAGTTGTCAACACAAACTCCAAGAATCAGATATAATTCATCTTTTCAAACTGAGGAGTTAGATCAACCCCCTCAAAAACAACAAACAGAGCCTTCAGGCTCAAATAATATGACATTCACCGGAGAATCTGGATCATCTCCTCAGATGCTACTTAGACCACAAATTAGTAGACAATCAGACCCATACCTAGTCTTAGATGATGAATAGTCAATACATTATCCTAGGAGTGAACAACGCTCTCAGGGTATATACCCACCTGTAGGAGGTTTACAAATGCAACCCGAGGTCTCTTTTCAAGAAAATACCTCTATACCATTGCATATAGGAAATACTCTCGAAGAAACTTGGCAAGATAGCGAGTAGTTCATAGCAGGATATCACATGCCTATACAAAACCATGGTATACAACAAACGCCACCAAGGCAGAATATCGTGACTTCACCAAATGAAGTCATTTCAACGTTAGTAGAAAAAGTGAGAGGGTTAGAACTTGCCCAAGCAAGTCAAAATTTGCAATTCGTGCAAACAGGGGGTTCCAATCCTCCACGCCATCCTAGCCAAGTAGATCTCCTCATAGGAGTAGGCACGTTAGGCATGCCTCCTCAGTATCCACAACAAACGCCAACTAGGCCCATCATCTCTAACACCATTCCTCCCGATGCGTATCAAATAATCCATTCCTGGACAATACCCCGTCATACTTAAACATGTACTCCAAATCACCACAAGGAGATATGTTCTCCTCTCCTGGCATGCTTGCTCAAACACAGGTGTTTCCTTATGCCCCTACCAACGCATACTCTGTGCCATATCAACAACCCATCCCACCACCACTCCCTCAGCAACCACCATCAATGGTCGAAACCTATGCGATAGGGACTTATTCAGAATATTTGAAAGAGCCCTTAGACTTTTCCATACGAAGTGTCATGCTTCCAAAACCCCTTCCCGATTTACCCAAGTACAAAGGTGAGGGAGATCCAAACACGCATATCAAAGCTTACGCTACAGCCATGTAACATCCTCATTTTTATACATTAGAACAAGTCAAATTTTTATTTTTTTTAAATGCCTCCGTGTTCTAAATACATAATTTAGAACTCACAAATCAAATAAACATTCTTATAACAGATAACCATATGCGGCTGTAATGACTTGGAGTACCTCCGATCTATTCATTCCATGACTCGGAAATCTACCGATCTATTCATGAGTAATAAGAGTTGGATTTTCATTTAACCCTTCACTCTCGTGGTTCTCTTCCCTATTCGGGATTCGAGAATGTTCTCCCGAGGAACCTAACCAATAATTGTTACCATTATTCATCGGCATCTCATCCCTTAGACTAGGTGATTCGGACAACGCAATCAGCAGCTTGCGATACTTTGGCCAAAGATTTGAAACATACTACTTATGTCTCGTATTCCTTAACGACATACTCGTCAATCTGGAATACGTCCTTCACCCCATTCTTATGTTATATAGAATGTCTTATACCGACTTCTGTCAGTCCCTCCTATCCCAAATTATTCACTCGGAAACGGATTAGTAAGGTGATAACGTTATATGGATGCCCACGAGGACTAGGGATACGATGACATACTGGTTCAACCCTAGTTAAACCAATGTGAAGATACCTCGAATCTCCTAGGCAGCCTTATAACGTGACCACATTCCTAATCGGTCCCAGAGTAACTTGTTCGAGTTAAAGATGTAAATCTTAACGATCAATGCAAAGGGTTTCGTCATAAGTCACCTGCATTGTTGTCTCTTCGAGAAGATCCTAATCTTCTCAAAGGTACAACCCTGCGGCAGCTGACTTGTGCCGTTAACCTTTAAATCCACCTCGAAAAGATCTACTTGTTAAAAAGTGTTACATACGCTGAGTTAAATTATATTAAAAGACGTTCCCATAGGTTAGCCTTTCCCGATCCCCCGGGTTCCTCACCTTAGAATGACCTTTCTTAATAAAACCCTTTACACAGAGAAGTTATTAAGACTAAGGTTCCATCAAGGAGTTCATAGAATATACATAATTCTAATTCAACGAAATTGGACAATAACTCATAACCCTCACATATGATTGCCAATAGAACCCTTTTTGGTTTATTTCAGTTCTCATTACTGAATTTATATCATACTTATAAGTATCAAGATATAATGATTAAGAATCCAATTAAATGTTGTCCCGCTTAATCAAGACTACGGATTAATAATTTAATTCAGCTTGTTTAGCGTTACGCTTAGGTTTATTTTAACCCTAGTTTCTAGTAAGACAGTGATCTATATTTCAATTTAGCTTTAGATAGAACACACTAGAATTGCTAAACAATCATAAGTATTCATCACACATATTCTTATGCTTACATTGATAATCACAAAAATCTCCAAATTATACAATAATAACAATGCTCTCCGGATATTTAAACCGAAGAAGGTCAAACTATCAAGATAAGAATACAAACACATAAGTAACAAATATCAATTTCCATTCCTTTCGAACTAATCAAATACATTTTATGCATTCAAAGATACTTGATACAATACTCTACGGAAAAAGAACATCTTTCCACATGTAGTACATTTAGAAAATCAAGCTGTATTTCAACTTAAAATCAAATTAAACAATCTGATCATCTTATCAGATCTGCGTGCTTTTACCACTTACGGCATCCATCTGCAAAAATTGTCAACATGGGTCGGCCGATAAACCGAGCATGATAAGCACTAACTCTTAAAACAATTGCAATCCATCAATTGTTTTCATTAAACACCCTGTTTAAATGAGATCAAAACACCAAACAAGTAACCACATTTCAGACTATGCATTTGTAAAACAACATGACTATAAACGCGTAGCTCATATTATAGTCACTAAATAGTCACAGATACCTTTCAAATATTCATCAAAACGTTAGAGACCAAGAAGACAAATACATCTAACCAACTATCCATCTGAATCCCAAGGACAGCAACATCCGACGGACTAGTATATTCAACATAATAAATGAATAACCTTTCATGATTCCATCAGCATGATAGAACAATTCCAAAAGTTAGATCAACAATTATATCAACCTATACTTTATAACAGAAGAGAAATAAACGAAACATACATATTTCCCTCATAACTAGCTCATGACTGTACCGTCTTTCCAAGAGCAAAGCATTCACTTTAAACACATACAAATAAATCAGACGAGACCACCAAAGCACCACTGTTTTGTTAAGGTTTAAAATATAACAAACTACTACACAGAAGCTATCACACTAATAGTGATGACTATCTACCAAACAGACTCTGCATGACCTCTCACACGAAGCGACAAACAAGAAGATAATCACCGCCATTGCCTATTAAGGTGCAGTCGACAACTCCTAAGTTCAATTAAACTCAAGGATTGATATCCATGCGGCGAAAGACGTAACACGCCAATAATCCCTTACATCAACCTACACCCATTCTAGTCCTTTCTAAAATCACTCAGTAAGGCTTTTAGACCCAAGGTCGTAATCGAGAACTTCGATTTTTTTGCAGTCAACAATAGACTTCTTGACATTAAGCAATTGATGTTTCCCTAAGACTATACAGAGATAATCTTACAACATTCCCGCAACATGCACAACCTCATCTAACTGGAATAATCAGAAAGAAAACATAATCTACTATGCTCACATCTGGATGCATTCAGAGTTTGAAGTATGGTATTCACGACCCACTTTTACAGAGCCAAGATACATGATATCTATCTATACTCAAGGAACCCAATAGTGTCAAAAACAACAAGAGTACCAATCAGGCTTAAATAGAGGCAGATACTATAGTTACCTATCAAGGATTCAACTGAATCCGAACTACGATAAACAAGATAAATAATAGTTAATGATTCCAACTTAACAATGGTGAACATTCAAAATCGAAGCTTATACAAAAGCTAATACGATTTCGCAACAAGGAATCCCAACCGAGCCTCTTTAATATTTTTCGCTCAAGCTTACACAGAAAGGAACGTAAAAATACACCCCAAAGAGTCTGTACCAAAATTCATTACAAAATAACGAGAGGTCACACTACCATTACTCCTTCAAGACTACGACAAAATCAAATTACCAATATTCAAATATATATATATAGCTTCAACAAAGTGGTCCAAAATATACGAATCATTCAATGGACTCCATAGAGTCGTTTTGAATACACTAAATATACATATTGCATACTATCAACAAGTTGAATCCCATAACCTCCACGCAAGGGAAAAAAAAAACAACTTCAAAAAGGTCGCATTGAAATACTGTAACACAGCAAGTTATCCTTTCATAAATAACTTTAAATATCTTAGCGAAACCCAACAGGATTCTGTAACCACCATCTATAATAACCACGACAGAACTTACAAGGAAGTCGAGTTATACTGAACATTCAATCAAAAGTCCACAGTATCTTTTCCTACCAGTATCGACAACAAGTAAGCATTAACAACAAGTATCAACAGTAGCCTGTACCCATCAAGAGAACAATTCATGGGCTCTCACAGAGCAGACCCAGCATACATTCTTGCATATATTTCGCAAATTAAAGCCGGAATGCAAAACACCATGAAATATTGCAACAGTTCGAAAAATAAAATACACCCATCAAGGTTTTAATTGAAAAATCGAACCAGCAAGAAGATACAGTAACAAAATCACCCCAAGCTACCATAAAAACCATCTAATTCCAAAAATCATCTGAACAGAGTTGTTCTAATGAAATCATTTGAAAGAGAGCAAGATTTTTAAAGGTTAGGGCCTAACATGCCTGGTTATTTGCTTAAAATTTCGAAGCAGACCACTGAAAGAGCTCGAACCTTCTCCTCCTTTTCCAAGTTAGATCCACCAACAAAATTTTGCTATTACCATGACTTATAAATTTTCCTTGCCAGAGAAAAGAGCTAGTTACGCTCATACTTGCCATGCAACTCCAAGAAGACTGGTGCGAAGAACCAGTGATCAAACAGAGGGAAAACCGGAGCGATTGAAAAACCAAACAAACCATTAACTTTCCATTTTGCATGCCTTCCCGTGAAACCCGATCTCGAAGACCGAGTTCATAAATGACATTTACTCCAAATTTCCTGCTAAATTTCCATTGCCACCGTCCGCCATAGTTGGCGATGGACGATGCACATCAAAACCATTTCCAACTTTGGCGACCTGCCACGGCTCTCAGTTAGCCATTTTAAAAACCTCCACCAAATTACCTGTCCCTCATGCTTATCCATGCATTTAATGACATAGAAACTGCCGCCCATGGTTTGTACCTTTCCATATGTCCCCTTTCCTCCTTATTCATTAGTTAGGTTAGTAACTTAGGTTAGGATTTAGGCTAACACTTAGTCTAACCATTTTGCACATAGATACTAACTTAGAACATTAGCTCTTAGCCTAGGTCTAGGTTAGATTAACACTAATCTAACCCCTAGGTTAGGTTTAGTTTTAGGTTACTAACCTTAACAAATCCAGTTAGGTCTAACATTTCATATGCTCAGAAAAAGAACCTACAACATACATTCACGAACAGGGTCTACTCCTGCCCTGCCAAATGGCTATTGAATTATATGTAATCGAATTATTACGGTCCATGATCAAGACCTTCCAGGATATATTACAATATCGGGAACCAGTTCATTTAACATGATCAACTTTGAGTTATACTCCTGACTAGCTTATTCATGCATCCGGACCTTGCAACCTGCTTAAGGTCTATAATTTTAATTCATCACGAATAAGCTTAAAGCATCACTTGGATCAATACCACCGATCCGAGGCTAGATCTTATAGATGGATAACTCCATAATTGCTCGAGATCGAGATTAAACTCGGTGCAAAATGAAAGAAATAAAAGAGTCCAATCATATTCGACTCGACTCCAAAGATCTGCGTAATTTGCAAAGAAGATACAATACATATCAAGCATGAATTCTCAATCAAGGGAACACATCCTTTCAAAAGAAATCACATATCAACACTTGTATGCTCAAGAGGAAGTAACTACAGTCCAAGGTGTTACATGCTTCCCTCCTAAAAGATTCATCGTCCCGATGATTACATATTCGATTAACCTTCAGGTCAACCAATTTATTAGTTCACAAAACAATGCGACTATTTTCCAACTTGAATAGTTCCAGAAATCAATGTCACAACACATTTTATTCAAATTTGAATAATGTTTACCTTCATCTGGCTTTCATATAAACTTAAAAAAATATAAGTTCATAAAAGAAATGTTTTGTCAACAGATTTCATTCTGTTGAAAAAGAGAAGGAAAAGCAATCTTCATCTCTTCCAAATTTTCCCAAGTTGCACTTTCTTCGTTAAACTGGTCCCACTGGACCTTACATTGTTGTATTTCACGATTTTTCAAATGCAATTGGTGAGTTTCAGCACTCGTGTGGGTTTAACCACGATTATTCCTAGGTCTTGGACTGCAAGGAATTCAATTTAAAACATGTGACAGCTTCAAAACGTATTTCTTAAGCAAAGAAATATGGAAAACATCATGCATGCGAGATAAAGCGGTGGTAATGCTAAACAATAAGCTACGGGATTGATTATTTTGACAATTTGAAAGGTCCCACGAATCGAGGTGACAACTTGGCAGCCTTGCCAAAAGTTATAGAACTCTTTCTAGGTTTAACACGAAGAAAAACCTTCTCACCAAGCTCAAATCGTGATCAATCCGCTTAAGGTCAGCATAGCTCTTCTGTCTATCCGCTGCTTCCTTTAATCGTTCACGAATTAGCTTAACTTACTGTTCCATTTCTATGAGAATCTCTCGTCCAATTACCACTCTATCCTCAACACCATCCCAACTAACGGGAGTTCGCACTTTCTTCCATAAAGTGCTTCAAATGGTGCCATTTTAAGAACATTAGCTCTTACCTTCACCCCACATAGATACTAACTTAGAACAACTACTTCCTTGGGATGGGGTTGTTGCTAAAATATTTCCCAAAACTTTGGAAGGCATCGCTCTTGATTGGTATTATAGAATACCTAAGGCTTCCATCCATTCATTTAAACAACTCGTATCAGAGTTCATTAAGGCATTTGACATGAACAAACTGTTAAGAACAGGAATCAGGGAGTTCTTACACATCAAACAAGAACACAACGAATCTGTCGCCCATTTCATCCAAAGGTGGCATACAGTCCTTTATTCCTCGCCAAGTTCACCAAACATGGATCAAATGGAACTATGTGATTTATTCCTTCATTTGCTTAGCAGAGAAGTGAAGGAAGAAGTCCAGAAGTTCCCATTACGAACTTACGATGAAGTACTAGAGAGTGCTCTTCGAATAGATCAAGCAACAATTGATAGTGGTCGTAAGACATATGGAGCAAACGGGAGGTTAATCACCCCCAATCAGAACACTACAAATTATCCCACCACCGCAAACGTCAATCAAGGACCTAAAATCCTTAACAAAAATTGGGGTGTAACAACGGATGGAGTAACCAACCAGCCCAAGAAGGTAAATGTTGTCAATACTCCATCACAAACAAACAACCAACGAAACAACAACTTTACCCCGACAATCAATACAGTGGATTTTAACCATCCACAACAACAACAACAACGGTGAAATCCCATACAAGGGCCAAGCCAAAACTCATTTGGTTATCAAAACCAAAATCAAAGCCAGAAACAACAAATGCAAAACTTTAATCCTAATAGGCAACAATTTGATCAGAGTTTTAGGCCACAATATACACCAAACCAACAAACCAGGAATTACAATCCCAATTCATATTGTGGTTTCCACAAAATTTGAGGTCATGATACTAGAACATGCCGTGACTACAATAAATTCATGCAACATTTGCCAGAAGAACAAAGACAGTTCTTCACATATTTATTTTTGGCAGATCCCGTGTCACCACCACCAAGCACGCTCGTAGGGGCAGTTTCCCCTCAGAATGCTCCCCTCAAGATCTTTAACGATCCACTCCCAAATCATGATAATAACAGACTAAATCCAACTGGGACGAACAAGGGTGCAATGACGGGAAACAATGATCATGAAGCCTCGACTTCACTAAATCCATCAGTTGCGCCACAATTAGGAAATCAGCCGAGACCCAAGATAGTCAGTTTAGTAGAACTAGACGTTGAACTACCTATCGAAGCTATAACAAGAACACGAGAATATTTCTCTCAACCAAGCCCAAGTCACCTGCCAGAAATAGATAAGAGTCAACAAATAGTAGAAAAACCCGTGGGTGCCTATGATTTAATTAACGACCTAACAAAAACCTTCTCGCACATTTCATTTTTAGACTTACTAAAAAACTCTCCTGCTCACAGGGCTGCTCTTTTAGAAGCATTAGGTTTAGGTCATTTAATTAACATCACTCCACCTCCTGAAACACAGGTAAATCATGTAGACTTTGATGTTCATCCTCCAGGGCAGCCGGACAAGGATGTCAAATTCATATTCGAAATAAGTAAAATGCCTACAGATGCTGAGATTGCACGCCGAGGTGATCCAGCCTTACACTTACAAGTATGGGTTTATAATAACTACGTAAAACGAGTAATGGTTGACGATGGGGCCGCAGTTAACATAGTCCCCTTCTCTTTCCTTCAAAAATTAGGATATGGGGAAACAAACTGTTCCACCACTCGAAATACATTGAGAGGCTATGATAGCCTTAAAGCCACTTCGATTGGAACTATATTACTACCGGTCACCTTAGGACCCAAAACAATCTTGATTGAGTTTTATATTATAGATCGGGAAACCAATTATAATATGATCCTCGGCCGACCATGGATACACCGAATGAAGGCAATCCCTTCTACGTTATTCCAAGAAGTAAGATTCTTGCATCTAGGAAAGGTGTTTGTAGCCAAAGGCGATCCAAAACCTTTTGATATACACCTAGCTGACTTAAAGAAAAGACCAGGTGTGCACTCGGAATTTGAACTTCCAACAAACCAACTTAATAAACCCACTGACGCAAAACTAGAGGAGAAGTTGGTACCTACAACGGATCTTGAGACTATGAATCTAGTCAAGACAATCCCAGCCTCAAAAGGCGAGGCTAACATTGTAGAAACAGATATCATTAGGAACTACTGCAAAAATCGTTGAATTACTAGAACAGGATCTACCAATGTTTCTACCATTTGATTCTATGGGCATGGGAAATTCCCTAGGTGTTGGTTCTCTTCCAGCTGAGGATCTCTGTATGGTGGAAGTAGAATGCGCAAACACAACAAATATCCTAGCATCCATATTCCCAGCTAAATATTGGACTCTCCATTTTGATGGAGCTAAATTCCATTATGGAGCGGGGGCTGGTGTAATCTTTACTTCCCCTGAAGGAAAGGTCCTACCATTCGCCTTCAAACTCAATTTCGAATGTACAAACAATGGCGCTGAATACGAAGCCCTCCTCCTTGGCCTCATTTTAGCCAAGAGGATCGGTATTAATAACATCAGAGTATTAGGAGACTCACAATTGGTAGCAAACCAAGTCTCTGAGATATATGAAACCAAAGCCGAGCATTTACAGCTTTACAAAAAAGTTGTATTAGATTTAAGCAAGGAATTTGACTTCATATCAATTGAAACAATCCCGCGAGAAGAAAATCTTCTCGCTGATTCAATAGCAACTTCCGCATCACATTTTACTCCAAGCAATAAGTTAGAGGATACCCATTTCATAGTATCCCTTCATGATGAACCATTGATAAAGACAACGACAAATTCTCTTTTAAACAAAAATGAATCTACTATCCTAGACCATGTTGATAGTGATATGGCCACTTTGGATTACTTAAACACCTATGCGGCACTACATCTCTCCTATCATATGATAGATTTGTCCTTAATCCCACATTCATCTTCTTACTGTGGAAATCCCATAATGGAACCTAGCGTATACACGGTAGAAAGTGGGGACGATTTGGATTTACCTCCAGCCCCACCTGAGTTTGAAGAAGGTAATGCCTCTTTAATCGAAGAAACAATTGATGTTAACATCGGAATGGAGGATGAACCAAAAATATTGAAATTAGGGTCCTCGTTAACCCCAGAAGAAGTAGAAATACACACTCAGATCCTCAAGAACATCAGAAAGATTTTGCATTTAATTATAAGGAAATGACAGGCGTTGCACCACACATTGCGTGTACACAACCTTGTCACTAAATCTGATGCAAAACCAGTTAAACAAAAATCAAGACCCATGAAACCCAAGGTGGCTCTCATGGTGAAAGACGAAATAATAAAACTCCTATAAGTAGGGTTCATCAAACTAGTCGATTACTCTCAATGGGTATCTAATATTGTTCCCATTCTCAAAAAGAATGGGAAGATACGCATCTGCATAGATTTCCGAGACATTAACAAAGCATGTCCTAAGGACGACTTCCCATTACCATCCATAGATGTCATTGTTGATGCAACAACTGGATTTGAACTCTTGTCTCTCATGGATGGATTCTCGAGATACAATCAAATTAGAATATCTGAGCAAGACCAAGCCAAAACCATGTTTATAACTCCTTGGGGAACCTATTGTTATGTTGTTATGCCATTTGGCCTCGAGAACGCTGGTGCTACGTACCAGCAAGCTATGACATATATATTCCATGATTTAATTCATAAAATCGTGGAATCCTACGTAGATGACTTGTTGGCTAAGGCCAAGAAGCGTTGTGACCATCCGGAAGTACTCCGCGTCATTCTTTCACGCCTAATAGAATATGGAGTCACACTAAATCTAGAGAAATGCGTCTTTGGTGTAACAGGAGGAAAGCTCCTAGGTTACATCATATCGTCACGAGGGATAGATGTTGATCCAACCAAAATTCGGGCTGTCCTCAAAATGGTCCCACCTTCGAATGAATCTGGAATCAGGTCATTTCTCGAAAAACTGGGTGCAATCCGAAGATTCATCCCGGACTTAAGCTTCGTCATTCATCCAATCAACAATTTACTCAAGAAGGATTATAGCATTGATTGGACTAAAGACTGCAATGAAGCCTTTGATGCAGTTAAGCGTTTCTGTTATCACCACCTATCTTAATGCCACCCAAGCTAGACCACCTGTTAATTTTGTATTGGCACGAGCTACCGATATCTCATTGGCCTATATGTTGGCCCAAGAAGACAATGACAAAAAGGAACGCGCGATTTATTTCATTAGTCAAACATTACTTGACTATGAAACACGTTATACACAAAAGCAGGGACGAGAATGCCTTGCCATAGTCTTTGCTTGCTACTAAACACTTAAGACACTATATCTTTGAATCAAGAAACGAGGGTCATGGTAAAAACAAACCATTTACGAACTTTCCTCACACAAGGATCCTTGTCTAAAAAAGCTAGATGTTTTATAACCTTAATGGGGGAATTCGAATTAACATTTGTAAATCAGAAGTCGGTTAAGGGACAAATCATTGCGGATTGGTTAGCTGATAACCCATTAGATGGAGGTGATTTAGTAGATTTATATTTTCCAGATGAGTGCATATACTACATCGAAACCCGACCCTCTATCTCTGAGTGTCCCTGGTACACTGATATCATTAATTATATCATGGACCATACATACCTAGAAGGAGCTACACCACAACAAAGAAGGCGGTTACGTATTATTGCAGCCAAATACGTCATCATAGAGCAAGTACTCTACCGAAAAGCATTCGATGGAATGCTCTTGAGATGTGTCGACACAGAAGAATCCAAGAAGATTCTCCACGAATCTCACAGTGGAATGTGTGGAGGCCACTTCGGTGGCCATGCCACCGCTCGCAAAATACATCGAATGGGCTATTTCTGGCCCACTCTAGAACACGACGCAGTGGAGTTTGTACGCAGGTGTCATAAGTGTCAAGAATTCTCCCACGAAATTCATATGCCAGCACAAGCTCTACAACCAATTGCTACTCCATGGCCCTTTTCTACATGGGGTCTTGATTTGATAGGGAAATTCTCTCCCTCGTCTACAGATGGCCATAATTTTATAATCACGGCCACCGAATATTTCACCAAGTGGGTAGAGGCTATGCCTCTTACTACTGTACCAGGTTCTGTAATCACCAAGTTCATTTTGAACCAAATCATTTGCAGATACGGTATCCCACAAATCATTATCTCCGATAATGGAACTTCTTTTAAGAATGAAGAGGTTCGCGAGCTATGCAATAAATTTAAGATAAGCCATCATACGGCTTCCTTGTATTACCCTCAAGCCAACGGATAGGCTGAAGCGACAAACAAGACACTGAAAGCCATTCTCCTTAAAACTATGAAAGAAAACAAATGAGATTGGCATTTGAAGTTATATCCGGCCTTGTGGGCCCACCAAACCTCAATAAGAACACCAACGGGAGCAACTCCTTTCTCACTAGTGTTCGGGGCAGAGGCAGTTCTCCCACTCAAGGTTGAAATACCCAGTCTCCGCATTTCATTACAAGGGATTCTGGATGAAGACGCTTACAGAGAAGCACGTCTTTCCCAACTAGAAAGCCTAGATGAAACTAGGTTAGATGCTAAACAGTGACATAGAGTTTATGCTGACTGGATGTGCCGGCAGTACAACAAGAAGGTCTATGAACGTGACATATACGAAGGTGATCTAGTTCTAAGGCTAGACAACCGGATCGACAAGAAGACCGGCGAAGGAAGGAAATTCTGGCCCAAATGGTTGGGCCCATACCGAGTCATGAAGGACTATGGAAATGGTGCATACCTCTTATGTACGCTAGAAGGTGAGGAATTTGGCGAAACAGTCAATTCCCTACACCTCAAGCGGTTCTACGCATAAGTAGCTAGCACTACTTATATAACTATCTACATTGCATTTTCATACAGATTAGGATCATGTTGTCCATTTGTTTTATACACAAATTGTGATCAAGGAATCTATTCTCAAAGCAATTCATTACAAACTCATGATGTTGTTGGCATAAACTCTTTAATCGTACCTCTCCATTTTCATGATGTCATCAAATTATCTCGAATCATTTTATCAAATAAAGCTAGATATGACAAAGTCTTAAACGGTAACCATACCAAGATCTGCGGGCTTGTTCTCACTTTTAGTTTCTTCTTAGGATAGGTGTCTTGCCTATGGTCTATTCTAGAAGCTTCATGGTGTCACATCTATCCCATATATATGTCTCTTTGGAAATAAGCACATACTGACGTTTTACTCAAGAAAACAAGTCAAACGTTGATTAAACAGAAAATTTTAATTTTACACATTTCCTTGCCCTACCAACCTTTGGTGATGAGCTTGCGTCTCTTACTAGTGACGTAGGGTTGGGAAAGGATGGAAATGCCCTTACTCACCTATGCTTTTCCCACGGTGTTAAACCCACGCTTTTACTAGTAGCATGGGGCAAAGTGTAGGGGGTCCTCTTGATAAATAAATGCAAA
The DNA here is from genome assembly GCA_018340775.1 of Taxus wallichiana var. yunnanensis. NCBI lineage: Eukaryota > Viridiplantae > Streptophyta > Pinopsida > Cupressales > Taxaceae > Taxus > Taxus wallichiana. Next base: position 511,108,692 of record CM031239.1, on the reverse strand, counting down.
TGGTCATACACAAACAATTCAAACTTTGAAACTTTGAGTCAAAAATAAATGAATCAGATGTTCAAAATTCCAAGAGAGTTAAAATCCTAAAAACCCAGATTTTGTCTACTATGTGGCCATCTACGGATCTAAGTCTAGATAAACCACAAAGTAAGTTGCATTCTAAACTATGAAGTCACTCGGGTAGAGTAAGCTTGTAGCTTCCAATTTGGTTCCACCAAAGCTTTGTCTGTCTTTCATCACTATCATTTTAGCACATTTCATAACTTGTGCCCTTCTTGACTCTTGGTGATAAGCCCTCGCATCTTACTAGTTGCGTGGAGTTAGGAGTGGGGCAAGTTTATATGTTCATCGTACTGGTTTGTATTCATCACTTTGCAAAACAAACATGAGGTATCCAAAATTGCTTACAGAAGCTAAGATTCAAAATCACATTATATCTACATCACCATATATCAGCATCATGAAACACAAAAGGAAATAAAAACATTTACATCATTTGTTCACCATTGCATATATTCTAGAAAGCATATAAACATACAATGAACTAGAAATAGAAAGGAAACCATGAGTGCCAAGATTTTGATCCAAAATAAATACGTATATATAAATGATCAATGTTTATATACAATGCCATCATGCACTAAGCATGGTCAAAACGCTCAAAGAGCCCGAGATATACAAAGAATATATAGTACAAAATCTACGAGAGCCAAGTGGCCTCTCAATCCCTACGCGACCCCTCCGAAGGTGCACGCCCATGCCTAGGACTCCGGCTACACCGGCGCTCTGAATGTATGGAGGGCTCAGGGTCCCAAGGAGCAGCCGCAGTCTCACCACGAGAATGGCTCCTCATAAGACACTCAGCCATCCTATACCCCGCTAGCTCGGTGCGAAGGGTCGATACCATCCTGGCCACATGCCAGACTAGAGCAAAGACGTCGGTATGCCTACCGGCTGCTGAAGGCTCCTTAGCGTCAGCAGACGCTCTCATGCACGGGTCCTATCCATGGGGATCATCAGGGAATCAGTACATACCCTGCGGATCAAATCCCGCCACTCATCAATAGTCTCTGCAAACAAAGGAGAAAACAAGTTAGAAACCAAACAAGAAATTAGGAATACAAGATTGCAACTAAGGAGAGCCTACAAGCAAACATTAAAAGGGAGAAAGGGTAACTTACTCGGATCACCAGGCCTCCAGGATGGGTCGCTGGGCCGGCACCTGCCGCGGATGCCACTGCCGACTGAGGGGCTGCTCCTGTGGTGGGAGCAACGTATCACCCCGCAACGGACTCATCCTCTCTACCACGGCCCTGGGAGAGTGGCTCCTCTGAAACCAGAGTCACCCTCTCTGCGCTCTGCTCGGCCCTCTCTACCTGCATAATATCCTGAGTGTCATGCCACTCAGGATCGCTGTCATCGGTCTCCTCCTCTGTTCCTCCCTCTGTGAACTCCTCAGACTCGGAGTCAATATCAATAGGGTCATCGCTGCTATGAGCAGGACCCGCAGCAATCTGAAGCAAAGGTGCCCGAGGCACACCGGCTCTCCCTCTAGCACGTACTATCCTCCTGGCTGCAATGGGAATGCCAGGAGTAACCACTGTCCAACCTCGGCCTCTAGGCCCCCCTCTGGCCTCATGAACTGATCTCGGCCGGCGCCGGCGGGGAAGCATATCCGTGTATGGTAAGCCAAATTCTGGCCGAGGAACTCGGCCAAGGGTGCATCTCCACACGTCCCACTCTGTCGATAAGCCGCCTGTACCGTGGGCGGGAGATCAAGGTAAGAGTCTCCTCGCCTCATATGCCCGCCATAGTCTGATATGGTGTGGCCTCCATGTCGGCAGTAGTCGGTCGGGAGGCAATCCCAGGCGATGAGGTGCTCTAAGCACCGACATGTCATGTCCATCCCATCGTAAGTTAGGATCTGCCACCTCCACACCCCTGCCATGGGGATGAAATGCTCATAGACTAGAGTCGGGTGGCTCAATGATCGCCTTACTGTAAATGGACTACCCCGTATAAGTCATGGTAGGTAGTCCCAAGAATGTCTGCCCCCCAGGCATATTTCCAACCATGCCCCTCTATCTGTGCAATAATGGGGGCCCAACAGTATAATAATGTGTCCCCTCCCTTGTCCCCGATCAATCTCGAGGCAAGGATCCCCATGATGGCCTGGCGAAGTAAGGGGATGGGCAAAGAGGGAATAGATTGAACTCTCACCCCCTTCTTTGACCTCGTGGAGATGACTACATCTCCCATATATGTGGCCCACTGTGCAATCTATGCCTGTGAGCTGCTTGTCTCTAGGGTAAGCCGTCTCCCGATGATCGGGACCCCCAGAATACGATAGACATCCTCCAATGTAATGGTCCACTCACCACGGACCCCTGGCAATCGGAAGGTGTTCCGATCTGCATCCCAGTATGAGAATAGGTCACAAAGGATGTGACTAGATGGTGCAACATGAGGCACGCGTGATATGCGCAGTATGCCAGCCCTCTGAAGTGTGTCCTCCTCATCCTGTGAGAGGGCATCTAGTACCCCTGGGAGCCAATCACACTCCCTCTCTCTACTCCATCGGATGTACTCCTCTCTCACCTGCATACACCCAAAAACACACAAAACAGAGCAAGTTAGCATCCGAGTAATACTAGAAAAACCATGTAAGCACGTAGAAATGCTAGAAAAGCAAAAACATTTTCAAAAAATGATTCTTTTGCATTCTGTGCAAAACCGCTGCCCTGAGCAGAGGGGTAGTTTTATGGCAGGCGCCTAGGCAGGGCGGCGGTCGTGGTCTGAAAACCCACGCGGGTTTTAAATGCTAAACAAGCCTAAAAATGCAAAAAATGACCCTTTTTCCTAAATACAAAGCCTACCCAGTAGGTGCCCCCCTAGGTGGACCTTTTGACACTAGCATTTTCAAAAATGATCCCCCCATGACAAAGATTTTAACATTTCAAAATTAAGGGGGAAAAAGGAAAAACTAAAGAAAACTAACCTGTGATCTCGCGGGTCGATGTTCCGCACGTGGAGGCATGATCGCTATCTCGTCGCGACGTTTTGACTCTACTCACGCAAGAAACCGTCACCGTGGGTCCCAGAGCTCAAAATCAATCAAATCAACTCGCGTAAATGAATAGGAAAATGGGCCCACTTTCATATATATAGCACTCTGTTTCGTTTTAAAATTACTTTTTCACAGGTTTGGGCCACTGATGGAGGTAAGTTCCTATCCTCGCACAAATGGTACGTTCTCATTCCCTGTTATCTTAGCATTTATTTTTCAAACTATTGTATCTATCTGCACTTGAGTTCTCTTTTCGTTTTGTAGGTAGCGGGAATTTTGGATGGCGTCATTTCAACACACGGATGTGTCAGGTATAACTTCTAACTTCCCATTTCGGGACTGCCATACTTGGACCCACCGTTTTACACCTCTCCATGGCTAAAACACTTCTCCGAGGGGGCAATATGTACGTACCCAAAATTGTAAGGTATTGTACTACCGGAACAACGTGACAAGTGCCCCAATGATGATACAGGTCTCCTCGCAAGGTGTTCGGAATCCGGAAAAGATATCCAAGTGTGCGTTAACATTCTGCATGCCCCACTTAGCCTCCACGTGCTTTGTTTTTCCCTTTTCCCCTCTTTTCTTGGCCTTTTTCTCTTGATGATTTAAACTGCCACCCCGCATGGGTGGCGGTCTCGTGACGATCGCCATCTTGATCGGGCGGCGGTCCTATAACCGCCGCCACCATGCTCAAAGCGGTGGTCCTTTATGCGTTTTCGAACATTATGTTGCATAGTTTCAGGTTTTGAACGCTTTATGTTGCATGACTCGTAATAAATCCCGCTAGGAATTGCATAATCCAAGCTCTGTACTCTTGCGCTATCCCTCTCCTACTCGCATTATATTCAGTCTGCATTCTGAGCTTTGCCTTTGTCCCAATATCTACTTACGTTGATGCTTTAGCATTACACGCTTTTCTAGATTCATGTGAACACAAAGGAACGAGGAGATCACACTGAGGGGACAAGATCACACATACCATTGGATTCGCCACTGTTCTATAGAATCCAGGTTCTAGCTTTCAAAGTTCTAAAGTTAGAAATATATCAAATATAGTAGATAATCACTTCTTTTTAGTTAAGTTTACTTTCGATATTTTCAGGGAAGCTGTGGGGATTGATAGTTTCTGAGAAACTATGATTCATTCCTCACTTCTGAGGTAGGATCGAGAGTCTGGCAAATAGATTAAGCAAGTTATTTCATTATTTAGAATAGATCTACAAATTGCACAGACAAATAACTACACTCGGTTATTTTGTTTGTTTTAAGTTTTATCTTAGTTGTCAAATTCTAGATACATTTAAATAGCTGCTTTCTTAAATTCTTAAAGTTTCTCAGAAAATACAAAAATAGAAATTATATATATGTTCTAGATTTATTCCACGTAGTTAAAATTTGCTTTGTTGCAGTTAGATTTACATTATTGTTTTGTATGACAATCACGGGACCTAGGGAGCCCAGGGAATACGTATTTGAGCCAATTGTGCCTCAACCCAATCTCGTCACGGTAATAGTTGACATAGACCAGAACCTTAGAATACAAATCTTCCAAACAACAACAGATTTACGACAGATCAGCTCTCAGTTGAGGGGATTAAATATAGAAGACGACCAAGCACACATGTTTTGGTCAAATCAACCGAACTACAGATTACCCTAGGCAAACATACACATGACTGTAGAAGGGTTCGAAAGAGAACAAACCTTTGGTTGTGATCCTTTGGTCCCACAACCAGATGCAGGAGACACTCTTCTAGATATAGATACCAGCCTAAGAATCCAGGTTGCAAGAATGCCTGTGAGGTACTCTGAGAAGATCGTGCAGTTATTGATCCTAAATATAGAAGCTGAGAAAGCATATAATTATTGGATACTAGGGATTAGGACTTGATTTCGTACATGACCATAGTAGGACCGCAACAACCAAGAGTCTACGGTTGTGATCCACAAATCCCGCAACCTAACGAATCCATAAGTCAATCAGACATAGACACTGGCCTACGTATATTAGTATTCAGATCTACCCCACTTCCACCCACCATCGTCGAACAATTATCCTTACTAGATATAGCGGCTAACAAAGCTAGAGAATTCTGGACTAGGCCAGAGAATCATCCGTAGAGTCGATTGTATTCATTACCCACCATATGACCTTATCTGGAGACATACACGAAACTATCCCAGGTCATTTTCCACGTATTCCACAACCCATAGATCGAATCACGCCAGAGCTCGATATTGATTGGAGCCTTCGAGCAGTCATCCTTGCGATCGATCTATCACACCACCGAGTTAGAAGGGCCTTCTTTGCCTTAGATTCGCAAATTCCACTAGTGCGTATTGAAGACATTAGATTGCCTAACTAGTTTGTTTGCATCCCATGCATATTCCATCCCCACCGACTGTCTCGGCACGACCTCGGGAGGTCGGGTACGTGGAAGAGTTACACCGTAGATTCCCATGCTCACTTGTCGCTTTTCCGAGTGTACGGTTCCTACCTAGTAAACGGTTTCATATGGTGATGAGATGGATTTATAAAACTTTATATACACTTATGCCTAACTATGTTGTGATTCACTTAGAAACCATAGGTGTCACACATTACAAAACCCTATGTATGATCTTAAATAGATTGAAACCCTAATTATGGGTAGGAGACCTTAAAAAAGGTTACTAGTTGGTTTGAAGTTCAATCCATACATAAACTTAATTGGTAATACTATGAAAAGGCCTCAAATGACACATGGTTATTCACCCAATATGGGATATATTTATGGATGCAATTAGATTTGGTAGTTCGATCACTTGATCGTATATCAATAACTTGGTGTGCTTGTCTCAAATGGTCTCTAGCTTGGGAAGCATAAATCTATGACATGGTTGTGTGTGCTTTAGACATGTGTATGTGTTTCTCCTAGAGATTTGTAATTATTTTTAGGAATTTAGGAGACCTTGGAATGATTTAAAAATATATTTATAATGGGTGCTCTTTAAAAATATAGGTAATTGTCAAGAAATTAAATGAGTGTATTTGACTTTCTTATATAAGGGTTCTTAGGTTTAATCTCAAAAAAAGGATGACTCGTGAGGAAATTAATGAATCATATAAATATATCAAATTGAGAAAGTGATATTCGGTGACCGGGGACTAAATTGTTAACTTTGGAATGAATCATGGATGGTTAAATCCGAGATGAATAGTCATGTATAGGCGGTGATAATATTACGCAAACTTATGGGAATTATTTTTGGAATGGACTTACTATTATGGACTGATGCAAGAATTTCTCTAAGTGACTTAGTAGTGTGACTAAGGAAGCAAGTCATGTAATGGTGATAATGGTGTGCAATTAATTTTAAAAGGTTCGTGAAAGTAATTTTTAGGGATAAATCCAATAATGTCATTTATAAGTGATAAAATACCAAATTTAGGTGTCTCTCCAATAAAATATGGGTCAAGGGAGTCTCCAGCAATATGTAGAGAAAAATATGGTCAACAAGGATTTGAACATAGTTTCTTTCAAAATGACAAGGTGTAGTTGTAATTGAGGGAAGGAAGATTCTAAGGTAAAACTAATAGCTTAAGCCTCTTACATATGTTCCATTTGTAGTTATAATATAAATGGAAAAATAATTTTATTAAATTGGATATTATCCTCTTTTTAAAGAAATATTCTATTTTGAATGTTGAAAATTTCATGTTTTTATCCTTCTATGTTAAACAAAGAAATATTTTTATCTTAATGGTCAAAGAGGAGTTGAAATAGATATTTATTTTTAGTAAAAGGAAAGAATGCTAAGAACTTAATAGCAAGGAAATTGGAAATTGGGATGAGATTAAAATTTCTAAGAAGATATAAAGGGCATTTGATCATATAGATTATAGAGGAAACATAATGAGTGAATGGAAGCATTTAATCAAATATATTACTTTTCTTAAAGGCTACATAGCTAAGATGGTTGAGTTTAGTAGACCTTATTGAAAAGTTGAGCATTCGAGTTTGCAAGACTAGATGAATTCATCTATCACTTGTACATATCCAAGAGAGGGATAATGGGATAGAGATTCCTTACATTATTAGTTCCTAAAGATTTTGGGAAAAAAATCTCAAATTGTGGATTATGATCCAAAAATGGATCTAATAAATTGGCTATGTTGGATGGTTATAATCGATTATTTTTAATTATGTAATCCATGTTTGTAAAGTAATTTTATAAGGAAATTCATGTACAAATAAGATTCAATTTATTTATAGGATGATCCAAACATCCTTGAAAAGTAATCAACCACTTCTTGTTCCTAAAGTATTTGATAAATCAAACAAATTTGTATTAAAAGGACTTTACTAGATATGGAAATGACAAAAAATATGTTTTGATTAAATATTTGAGGTCTCCTTGAAAAATACGACGTTAAAAATAGGGCATATGATTTTGATTTTTCATTCAAATGGTATGGCTTCCAAAAGCTGTAAAACATTTCAAAATGACAAGTTATAACTAAGTCATTGATTTTTGTAGAAAAGCCAATCATCGGCCACTTAATATTAGAAAAATATCGGGGTGTCACCATGGGTGGTATTATAGGTAGACATATGGTTGTAACCATTTCTCCTCCCATTTTCCATTTGGTTTAGATTCTTGATAACTCTATTGATGCATATGCATAAATATGGGTGTTTATGGAAGAAAAATACGGGCACTTGAGAAAGAAAGTTCGAACAAATGGAATACTACACATCCGAGATGGTTGGGTATAATAGTCTCTCTTATTGAAGAAGAACATTATCCATTGAAGAGTGCAAATATCATCACAAGTGAAGGATCCATTAAGGATTTGGTATTGATGTAATTCCAAGAAGGCATTATCTTGTAAAAGATTGAGAGGAAGTGGATTTTCAAGTTGGATCCATGTTCTATTTCTTATTATTCTCTTAGATAGAAGTGATTGTTTTCGGTATGGTGAATTGTTTTTGAATTGTAATAAGCATGTACGAAATGGTACACATGTTTAGATAGATTATATTGAATTATGTATATAAAATATATGAATGGTATTACCTTTTACATTATAATTACATTGTGGATTGGGGAGTGAAATCGACTCACTCATTGGATTTTTTCCCATATCGGGTTTCTCCGAGTCAAATATTTGTGTTCATATCCTTTTATTTTTGTTATCTTATACTTTCATGTTTACTAAAAAACTATAGATATAGATATATATATATATATATATATATATATATATATATATATATATATATATATATATATATATATATATATATATATAATAGTCAAATAATCACCTATATGTTGGGAGTTAAAAGGATTCATGTTGGTGAAGCCAATTGTGGAATATCCACCTTCTTTATGAATCATTTCTAGTCACACTTTTATGAAGATAGCCATATGTATTTTTGGGCCCTTGTGACCCTAAAATTACTTTCCTCGAGTTTAATACCACTTTGTTAGTATTTTTTTCTCATTTATGTATTGGATTATAGGTCAACGTGGTTATAAATGTACAAGTGTTGTAGTGCATATAATATAAGTAATCAATCAATAAATTTGTTGCAAGAAAGATATTAAAATTGTATGAATAACCCATTATTTTTTAATCATCCTGGACACAACCAAAATTTGAATGCAAGAATTTTGAGAGATTGATTACATATCCTATACTAGTCATTGTGCACATTAAAAATATTAGGGTTAGGAATCTTACATACACTAGATTGATGTTTAACTTACATCTAGTGATACTTGCGATTTTTTATTCACTATAATAATGGAGGCATAACACATGTTTCATCACTATATCATATTTTAATAGGTTTCACATTTATCTAAAGCGCACATTAGTTTTTTTGGAAAAGGAGATTGAATTCCTAGTGATTTTCATTAAATAATAGACAATCTTAGAGTGGATTTTACGTATTATGACATGCATAATGCATTCACATCATTATTTTTATGTTTCACGGACATACACCTATATTTAGATATGATATCTCCTAAAAAATGGGCACATCTCCACAAAACTAATCAACACACATTTCTAGTTCTATTTCTTTGGTAATTGTTCATCTCAATTTTTGGAGTTGTTTTTCATACACTATCACTTATGGTTATACCTCCGATTCATATATCTAAGCACAATTATGTTCCTAACCTTAATTTTCCTATGTAATTTATTTTTTAACATTTTTAATGTTCTAATTTAAGAAAAAAATTAGGCAATTACCCATTTGAATTTATTTATTTAATCTAAATTAAATCTTATTATAATGTGGTATGGTTAGTCTGGTGTAGTTGTTTATGTAATGCCACTTTCTACATCTACATGTGTAAGTGCTTCATGAATTTCATAATAAATATGGAATTTAATTGTGCATTATACTTGCTAAAGGTTATTTTACATAGAAATTTATTCGTGAAAGCCTTCAACACAATGAAAATGTGAATTTTTTTATACACTCTAAATAAGCAATTATTTTGAAAGGAAAATTATTCATGAAATCCTTCACTTAACATAAATACGGGAGTGGGTTGTAATTATGTTAATCCCAAATTAACAAGATAATTGTAAGACAAGTATTATACATAATACTCACTCCAAAATATTTTCCAATAGATAAAGAGGATAGACGATGAGAGGCATGAAATGGTGGATTACATACATTTAGGTCCTTCCACACTAAAAAAATCTTATGTTTCTTTTGTCTTAAATGGACCCCCTTACTTCCTTGTCATTATTACTTAAATATCATTATTTTAATGAGTACTTATGGAGGTAATTTTGATATGAATTTAACACACAAATCAAAATTCCAAAATAATAATAATCTATAGAACATTTTATATATTTCACATTTTACATGCAAACGTTTAAATTTTAATATAATTTATCTACAATATAAATTTCACTTCTATGCTAAAATATTTAAAGTGTGTAGTAATATTTTTAAATGTTGGACACAAGTTACATATTTTATTGAGGAGGTCAAATTTCATAAATATAAAATATGATTTAAAAGAGATCACAATGTAAACTTATCTAAAAACTAAGATTCAATATATTTCATTTTTAAAAATTATGATATTTGTTTAAAAATAACTTGTGTCTTGGAAATTTTATATCCTCAAGTTTTATGTTTTCACATTTTTCCATAATTAATTTGTTATACTACATGACACGTGGTTTACTAGTAACACCCTTGTCATCTTCTCCCATTAGACTAGGAATTTTATTGTATATGCGCATGCCAAACTCAAAATCCCCATATGGGTAGAATTTTGTAATCTCCACTTCCTTTATGGGGCTTTATAGCCTATTTTCTTAAACAATTTGGTCATTTTATCTTCTATGATAAAGGAAAAATCTATAAGGCTAGGCCACAAAGAAGGATTTTATCATCACCAACATCTTCAAGGATCTTAAGGAAATAATAGACATTTTGATAGAATATAAATGCATTTATAAAAACTTTTTATATATCAATATTTAGTGTCAAGACATAAATCATAAGATTCATGAATGTTCATTAATAGGTAGCCTATGATTGGTCTCTTTGCTTGAATCCTTATTAGAGTTAACAAAACTTATTGCTAGTTTATACATATGGGTGGACTATGGTAACCAATAAAAGTCCAACCACCAAGCTTGTATAGTAGGAAAATCAATAACTACTATATACAAACAGAAACCCATAGGAGGTTCTTGTCTCATCACTAAATAGCCATTTTTGTTACTTATCAGATGTCACTACTCATTTCAAATACCTCAAAAGTAACTATAATATTTTTGGGTATTCAATGTTGTGTGTTTACTTCTCAACCATCACAACTTCCCTTAATGGTGAAAGAATCAATATTTTTTGGTAAATAGGTGATTTGTGAATTGAAAATGATCATTTTCCACTCTCATAAATCTTCTCTACCTCTTGAAGAAGTATGTTCAAGAAAAGTACTATCCAACTTGGTGATTATATACACATGAAAATGAACATATATACCTCTCTAATATCTTTTTATCTTTAGATGAAAAGGTATATGAGAACAACAAGAACCTTTATGTTTCTCAATGTTAGTGTATTATTAGATTAAAAATGGTCTGCTTGACTCATCCCACAAGTTTAAGGATAGGAATTTTTGTTTTTTTACTCATATTAAGGTGTTGAGTTTGAAATAAGTTAAAATATCTAGTTTTTATTTCATTCTACTACCGTGATCTATTTGGCATAGAGATTTACACCATGTGTCCAATCATGATCATTATCATGTAGTTGTTACACCAATTTCAAGCCTAACCTTTCCCCATGTCCTCAATTGTGGTTATACGCAACACCCATTAGGTTATATTGAAAAGTTTTTTTGTGTTGGTGAGCAATCTGTTGAAATTATGAATATTTACACTTCTAATGATGCCATAGAAATGAAGGAATTTTGATGGTTATTTTTATCACACTTTTTTATTCCATATAGAATCCATGTGGTTATTTCAATATGGTTGAATTTATGGAAGACAAAAAGACACACCTTGTGATGTGGTGGTACCCCAAGAAAATAAAGAAATGTTTCTATGTGCCACAACAAACATGGGTTAATTGATCCCAACCACCACCACCGTGCTACTCCTCTATTCCATGTTTTACCTAATTCAATTTCAAAAAAATTAGTGGAAGAGTAGTGAAAAGGTTAGATGTATCCACTCTATCAAAATAAAACCTTTTATCCTTTATGAATAAGCATCTCGGTCATCCATTTTGCATTAAATGTTTAATGCCTCATATGAAAAAGGTTAAGTCCTAAATTTACTTAAACACAACCAAGATTACTCATGATTGAAATCATTCTCATATTATATGAAAGTGTAGCATTTCTCCTTGGCTAGATGGATAACTACGTTAAATTTCTTGACGATAGTATATAATCTCACATATAACTCCATTACTCTATAAATATGGAAACAAGTGAATTTATTTTGTAGAATGCCTGTGATGTTTCATACTATATGAGTTGTTAAGACCTTCACAAAAATTAGATTTTTCTACTTTTGATGGGAATCTTCAAAAGGAGACTTCCAAAAATAATTACAATGCAATTATTGAATAAGATTTCCAAACCATTGGTTCAATAAATTGAATGCATAGAAACAGAAGTTACAAGTGGTGGATTGTGTTTATAAATAATTTGTAACCACAATTTATTATAAGAAAGTATTCAACATATTCAATTCTATTTTTGATGCAAACCAAAGGCTCACTAATCTTCTCGGTGTTTTATAATATTTTTTCCCATTCTCATGCGCTTTACGCAACTTGACATAATTCTCTCGCTTGAGGAACCAATGAAACTTGAACCAATTCTCTAGCATGCAAGGAAGTACCCCAACAAATTTTTCAAGTAGTTATTGGGTCCAAGTGCTAAATCGCATTTAGCCCAAGTATACATATTGGATTACTTAGGTCCTTGAAATAATGTTTTCCTTCCTCTCTCTCTTTGTGTTCTTACACCTATCTACTAGTTTATTATTTTAGAGGTTTAGTTGAAGGAATTAACCTTCCTCAAAACCCATCGCTTTAGATGGTTAGTGGGAAATTTTCTAACAATTCCTTCCTCAATTTTATTAAAGAGGAATATTCTCATCGATAATTCCATGGAATGGCCAAAGATTATTATTTTAATTTTCCTGTGGATCTTCTATTAAATAGAAGAAAACCTAGTGCTACATGCAGTTTGACACTCTCATACCTTAGTGGTTGGAAACGGTCATGGATTCGTCCTAGAGATAAATTTAATTTTCTTATAATTAAATTTAAAGAGTATCTCCTTCAAATATATAAAACTATGTCACTTAAAGAGTTGTGAAAATAAATAGGGTACTAGGTAATAAAACCTCTCTCTTTAGCTATATTAAATTCCAGTTAGCTCTATGATCTTGATAATTACCCATGTTTGTTATTCCTATTATTGAGCACCTTAAAACATTGCCTATTCCGAGTTGGAATGTATCATTAGAAATTTCTTTGGGAATAGTTATGAAGGCTCTCAAGGTTTCCATATATTTGCTTAGGATGTTGTAGACTTAGGGAAGTTGTTAGTATGTGGGTAGTCTTGGCCTTCTTAATGTCAAACTACAAGGTACAACCCTTTGTGTCAAGTGGGTAACTCATGGTCTTAAACGAAATGAGATTTGGAAGATTTCTCTTTGAAATTACATCTTTCAAGGCTCCCATATTTCATAAAGACATGGAAGGCCCTTGGTATTTGATCCCTTTTAACCACCTTAGTTCCATTAAAAAGTATTGAATTTTTTTCCTTTTATCTAGAAAATAATTTAAAAACTAATTTGGAACAAAAATAATTTTAATCAAGACTATCTTTGAATTCACATTCCCTATAGTGGTCCCTAGTTATCTCCTACTACAATGTTCCCTTTACTATGGTTCTATGGGTGAAAATCCCCATCTTATTTAAAAAGGGAATTCATGCGATATTTTATCTTTTTATATATCAATATGTCTTACCACTTTTAATATATAAATATGTCTACTAAAAATATTTAGTGTTAACCCATAAATCTCAAGATTCAAGAATGATCATTAATGGGTAGCTTATGACTCGCCTCTTTGCACAAATCCTCCTAAGAGGTGACAAAAAATAATTCTAGTTTCTGTTATGGGTGGACTATGGTCAACAACAAAAGGCCAACCAATAAGCTTGCATAAGCAGAAATTCAATAACTAACATATAAAAACCCATAGGAGGTTCTTGTCTTATTAGTAAATAGATAGTTTTTATCACTTCTTAGGTGTCACTAGCCATTCCAAGTACCTCATAGGTAACTATAATATATTTGGGTATTCTAAGCTATGTGTTTACTTCTCAACCATCACAACCTCCCTTAAAGGTGAAATAATCAAACTTTGTAAGTAAAAAGATTATTTTGAATCTAAAATAATCATTTTCCACTCTCAAAATTACTCTCTACCTCTTGAAGAAGGAAATTATGCTCAAGGTACTTTCCAACTTGGTGATTATATACACGTGACAATAAACATGTATACATATCTAGTATATTTTTAGATTTATATGAAAAAGTAAATAGGATAAACAAGAACCTTGATGTTTCTCAATGTTAGTGTATTATTGGATTAAACATGGCCTATTTGACTCATCCCACAAGTTTAAGGATAAGAAAACTTGTCAATTTTTTTCTCATATGAAGGTGTTGAGTTTGTAATAAGTTAAAATCTCTACTTTATTTCATTTTGCTACTAGATCTATTTAGCATAGAGATTTATGCCATGTGTCCAATCATGGTAATGGTCATGTAGTTTTTGTTACACTAATTTCAATTCTAACCTTCCCCACACATTATCGATTCTGATTATGCACCACCCATTAGGCTATGTTGACAAGTTTTTTTGATGTTGATGGCAATCCTTGAAATTATGAATATTTATACTTCTAATTATGCCATAGAAAGGAAGAAATTTGGATGGTAGATTTTCAGCATGCTTTGGATACTAGCTAGAATCCATGTGGTGATTTTAATATGGTTAAAATCATGGAAGATAAAGAGATGCTCGTCATGATGCAATGGTACACTAGTGAAAGAAAGACATGGTTTTATGTGCCATAATAATCATGGGTTGCTTGATCCTAACAACCAATATTGTCAATCCTCTGCTCCATGTTTTAGATAATTCAATTTCAAACAAGGTAGTGGAAGGGTTGTGAAAATTTTAGATGCATCGACTTATCACAACAAAAAGATTAAGTCCTAACTTTACTTTAACACAATTAAGCTTACTAACGACAGGAATCATTTCCATATTTTATGAATTCATAATATTTCTCCTTGCCCTTTTGGAGAACTAGGTTGAATTTCTTGATGAGAATATGTCATGTCACATACAATTTCATTACTCTAGATATATGGAAAATAGGTGAACGTTTTTAGAGGCCCATGATGCTTCATATTATATGAGTTCTTACGAACTTCACAAAAATTAGAGTTTTCTACTTTTGATGGGAATCTTCAAAAGGATACTTCCAAAAAGAATCACAATGCAATTATTTTCTAAGCTTTCTAAACCCTTGGTTACAAATGGGGTATTGTGTGTCTAAATACTTTATCACCACCATTTATTATAACAAAGTAGTTGAGGTAGTAAAATCTATTTTTGATGCAAACCAAAGGCTCCCTAATCTTCTCAATATCCTACAAGAATTTGTCACATTATCATAGAGTTTATGAAACTTGACCCAATTCTCCCATTTATAAGGAAACAAAAATACTTGACCCTATTCTCCCACACACGAGGAAGTTAAGTAACTTGACTCAATTCTCCAACATACGAGAAAACACGCCAACAAAGTTTTCAAGAAGGGAAAATTTTAAGAGTCCCTCTAAAAAAAAGACTTAGAAAATATTTGGCGAATATGTGAAAATTATCTTTCGCACGAATGGAAAATATCAAGACATCACAACATCACTATTAAATGCTACCAGATGGTAGCTTTTTTATATGCTATTGGTCAAAGAACATATAGTATGATGTCTTTCGTAGCATAGAAAATTATATTGAATGGTAGAATATTTTATACTATTGGCCGACAACATATAGTATGTTTGTCAACCAAGAACATAAAAATGATATTGTCCAGTAGGATATTTTATGTTATCGGTCGACAACATACTATATGTTGTTGGCCGGTAGCATAAAATAATGCTACTGACTAACTGTATTCAGATGAATTTTTTGAATTCCTATTTCACTAGAATGGAGAATTGACCCCAAAAATTGAATTGCACCTAGAAAATTTTGGCAAACTGGTCCTAACTAGTACCCTAAAAATTCACCAATTTCAAATTTCAAAAAAAAAAAAAATCGTGAATTAATGAATATTCACCACTAAATTTTTCCCTATTTTCAAGTAATTATTAGGTCCAAACCTAAAGTACATTTAGCCCAAGTATACAAGTTTAGTTAATTAGGTCCTTCAAATGATGTTTTCCCCTAGCCTTCTCTCTTTGTGTTCTTGCACATATCTACTAGTTGATTATTCTTCTAGAGGTTTAGTAGAAGGAATTATCCTTCCTCAATCCCCATCTCTGTAGATGGTTACTTTGGGATTTTTATGATTCCTTCCTCACTCTTATTAAATAGGAATATTTTTTCAATCATGCCATAGAGTGGTAAGATATTATTCTTTTTCTTGTCTCGAGATCTTCTATTAAATAGAAGAAAACTTATTGCTACATGCATTTTGACACTCTCCTACCCTAGTGATTGAAAAGGTTCAAATGGTCATAGATTCATCCTAGAAATAAATTTAAATTCCTTATAATTGTATAATCCTTTCAAGTATCCTTTAAATATATGAAACTATGTAGTTTAGAGAGTTGAGAAAAAAATAGGGTACTTGGTAGCCAAACCTCTCTCTCTTTCTCTCTAGCTAGTAAGCTCTAGGTTAGCTCTAACATTTTGGCAAACCCATGTTTTCTATTCCTACCATTAACCACCTTAAAATATTACCTTTCCAAGTTGGAATGTATTCTTAGGGATTTCTATTGAGCTAATTATGAAGGATCTAAAGGCTTCCACATAAAGGCTTAGGACATTATAGACCTAGGGAGGTTGGAAGTCTTGGCTTTCTAATTGTCAAACTACATGGTGCAACCCTTTTTTCAAATGGATAATTCGGGCAAGTGCACCAAGTGGGGGGCCAAAAGGGGGTCTTAAGTGAACACTTTTTTTCTGAAAAATAAAAAATCTTCAACTTTTATGAATTATTTGAAATAGTTACAATTAAAATTGGAAGATGTTGTAAGAACATGAATCATGGCATTTTGAGTCTAGTTTCTAAGCTACTAAAGTTTATTGAATACAATTTATTTTAAGTGGGTCAAATAACTGAAATACCAAGAGGTGCTCATGTTTTTGTTAAAAAAACATAATATAGTGACTTTTGTGCCCCCCACCATTTTTTTAGCACCATTTAGTATTTTTGAAAACCCTTTGGTATAAAGATAGCTAGGAGCATCTAGTTTGGGCTCCACTTGTTTTTTAAAATTTTTTAGTGATTATTTTTTTATGATATTTCTAGTATAAAAATTTTAAATTTTGAAAAATAACGGAGCTCGATCATGCCCCCTTAACCACCTCAAAAAATATCAAAAATTAGATTTTTTTTAATATGTATAGAATTAGGCCTAGTTTGGGCTAGCATAATTTTTTTCAATTTTGATGAGCCAAAAAAAAAATACACAATGAAAGATAGACATGTTTAAACTTAAAAAATAACTACAAAAAGGCATAGTTAGAAAATAAATAATATGGAAACCTTATATTAGTTAGAAAATTTGAAAAATTATATTTTTAGAAAGAAGAAAGTTTGCTCTACATCGTAGTCATATTTTTATTAAATGAATCAATCGTTTTAATTTGATTTATGATGGAAGAAGTGGAATTTTAGCATTTTTATGCAAAAACACGTTGTTTTTTGTGTTTGTCTTTAGGTCCATGCCTCAGGCTTGGGGATCTAAACCGGATCCAAGCCTTGAGGCATGCCTTGGAAAAAGTAAAAACACAAAACATGTACGTGTAATAACGTGTACACGTTCTTCATAGTAAAAAAATTATGTTTTTTTGGCATGCTTCTATTTACAAAAATAAATGGTTTTTCATTTATTATTATTTATATTTTATTATTTCTTATACTTTAAATTTATTTTAGTAAATATAAGAAATTAGGGTCACTATGCACCTTATGGAACTAGTCTCACAACTCCATGAGTCATGGTTTAGGAGATAGTTTTTATAGTATAATTTGGTCAATACATAGGTAATTTTCAATATTTCAATTTCACCTAAAGCTTTAAGCATTTAAATTTTGTAGCTAATTGAACACCCTTTAGAAGTTTTTAGAGAAAATATAAAGCATCTGAGGGTGATTTTAGAAAGAATTGAATATGTCTAAGTAAATTTAGGAAAGTTTAGGAAATAAAAATATCATTAAGGAGAAATCATTTAAGACCGGGTTTTTAAGTGTAGGGAATGAAAGCTAAAACGGTAAAAGATGACTTCTCTGGATGATTCCAGGAGTTCTGGAAAGACTTAGGATGAAAAAATAGGAATTGGAAGGATATTAGAATACTCTATAAGGTGGAATAATCAACATTGATTCAAGGCTTAAATATTTCTTTAGGTACTACAAAACTCTTCAACTTCCCCTCTAAGTTCAAAATGAAATAGGACCTAAATTTTGAGTTGCATAGATAGAATTAGATTTTTAGAATAGTTTCATTGATCGTAAAATGTGATTTGTAGTGTTTCAGTGAAGTATGGAGGTCAAGAACATGTAACTCATACTCAAATTTCATTCAAGGATTCATCTCTTATCCACAGGAGGAAACCCATTTCCATGAGGAGCAACTTGAGAAAAAAGTGTCCATGTACCATAAGCATGCTTACACCCATGTTTCATCTTGGTCAATAAATTTAATTATGAAGGATTCATCATATTTAAAGGTGAAATGTGGAGCTCAAGGAGTGACTTGATGATAATCATATCCTGACTTTGTCATTGTACCCAAATCTCTCCAAAGAACAAGCTAAAATGAGCTAGTCATGCCACCGAGGTATTCAGACCATCATGTGTGAAGTATTAAGGCATCGTCTATCTCCATGAGATACATATGAGTAAATACACGTATGAGAATCTTGAATTTGATTCCATGAAAGGATGATTTTAGAGCCAAGAAAGGTGAAGGGATGATCTTTATATGGAGCACCATGTTTCTAAGAATGAGCAATCATCTGAGTTCACTTGATGCAATTCACTTGGTACTATTTGTAAAAACTCATTCAACACCTAGTAGTGTGATCAAACCTTAAGGAGGAGGCACATTACAATCACCTCATTTTTTCCATAGGACAAGAATCTCATTCAGGAGCAATCCTCTATCTACAAAGTGAGGATCTCATTTTAGTAAGAAGTAGACAAGCATCATAGAGTTGATTCATGGTCACTAAAGTGAATTATGGACCAAATTTAAAAATTAGTACCAATTCAAGTAGTGGTAGAGCTAAAATCCAATCCGAAATTCAAAAACCTACAAAATGATTATATGTTTTTGCAAAACAAAGACCGACTATAATATATGGCCTAAAATTTTTAGGTCATTGCTGAAATTTTGAAAATGAGTAAGTATTGACAAGATTAGATTTTGAAAAACTATCTTCTAGATTATAACTTTCAGAGCTACGAGACCACTTCCATTAGGTGCAGAGTGACCCTAACTTCTTATATTTACTAAAATAAATTTAAAGTATAAGATTTCTTTTATTATTTCTTATACTTTTATTGTTTCTTTATACTTTTATTATTTTAGTAAATATGGCTCCTTCAGTTCCTCCTAAACTTCATATAGCTCAATGTGTATGCATTTCACAACACTTTGAAATGTGTGCACGTTATAAAGTGTACACATTTTAGGTCCGTGAATTACCAAGCCTAAGAAAACATAACGCGATCGTGTTATTGCAAAACATGATCACATTTTGCTCATTTTCACTTTCTTTCCCACTTTTTGGCCCCTAACTTGGTGCACTTACCCATTCATTCTTTGAAGGAAATGAGATATGTAATATTTCTCTTTGAAATTACATCTTTGAGGATCCCGATATTGCATAAAGTCACGAGATGCCCCGAGTATTTGATCCCTTTTAACCACCTTAGTTACAATAAGAAGTATTGGAACATTTTTTTCTTTTATCTAAAAATAAATTAAAATAAATAATTTGGAATAGGAATGGTTTTAATCAAGGCTATCTTTGGATTCACATTCCCTACAGTTGTCCCTAGTTCTCTCTTATTATGATGTTCCCTTTGCTATGGTTCCAAGGGTGAAAAACCTCATCTTATTTGAAACCGAAATTCATGGGATATTTGACCTTATTACATATCAATATGTCATAGAGCCTTTTTATATATGAATATATCTAATACCAATATTTAGTATCAAGCCATAAACTATAAGATTCATGAATGCTCATTAATGGGTATCTAATGATTGGTCTCTTTTCCCAAATCCTCGAAAGAGGTGACTAGAAATAATGGTTTTTTTTTTTGCATATGGGTGGACTATGATCACCAAAAAAGGCCTAGCAACAAGAATTCATAGCAAGAAAACCAATAACTACCATATACAAACCCTTTAGAGGTTCTTGTCTCATTAGTAAATAGTCAATTTTTTTCACTTCCAAGGCGTCACTACCTATTTCAAATACTTAAAGTAACTATAATATCTTTGGGTTTTCAAAGTTATGTGTTTACTTCTCAACCATCAAAACCTCACTTAAAGGTGAAAGAATCAATTTTAATTAGCAAGTAGGTGATTTATGAATCGAAAATGACCATTTTCAACTCTCAAAGTTCTTCTCTACCTCTTGAAGAAAGAAAGTATGTTCAATAAAATACATTCCAACTTGGTGATTATATACACATGATAATAAACATGCATATACCTCTCTATTAGATTTTTATCTTTAGATGAAAATGTATATGGGAACAATAAGAACCTTGATGTTTCTCAATGTTTGTGTATTATTGGATTAAACATGGCGTATTTGTCTTATCTCAAAAGTTTAAGGATACGAACACTTGTCATTTTTTTGCTCATATGAAGGTGTTGAATTTGTAATAAGTTAAAATCTCTATTTGTTTATTTCATTCTCGTACCAAATCTATTTGGCATAGAGATTTATACCATGCATCCAATCATGATAATGGTCATGTAGTTGTGGTTACACTAATTTCAAGTCTAATCTGCCCCATTTTGTCGGGTTATGGCTATGCCCCACCCATCAAAGTTATGTTGACATGTTTTTGACATTGATGACCACTCCTTGGAATCATGAATATTTATACTTCTAATGATGACATAGAAAGGAAGGCATTTTGACGATGGATTTTCAACACACTTTTTTATTATAACTAGAATCCATGTGGTGATTTCAATATGGTTGAATTCATGGAAGACAAAGAGATGCTCTTAATGATGTGGTGGCACACATGTGATAGAAAGACACAATTACATGTACCACAACAAAATTGGGTTGCTTGATCCTAATAACCACTAATGCTACTCCTTTACTCCGTATTTTACCTAGTTCAATTTCAAACAAGGTAGTGGAAGAGTTATGAAAAGGCTAGATGCATCCACTCTATCACAATAAAACATTCTCCTTTGTGAATAATCATCTCACTATCCAATTTTTCATTAAATTGTTGATGCCTAAGGGGAAAAAGGTTACGTCCCAACTTTACTTGAACATAACCAAGATTACTCATGATTGGACTCACTCGATATTATATGGATTCATGATATTTTTCCTTGCCCTCCTGAGAACTACGTTGAATTTCATGATGAGAATATGTCATCTCACATACAATTCCATTACTCCAAATATATAGAAAATAAGTGATTTTTTTATAGAAGACCCATGATTATTCATACTATATGAGTTCTTACGACCTTTGTAAAAATTAAAATTTTATACTTTTAACGGGAATCTTCAAGAGGAGACATCCAAATGGAATCACATTGTAATTATTGAATAAGCTATCCAAACCCTTGGTTATTGGTTCACTAGTTTGAGTGCATAGAAAATGGTTATAAGTGGGTGATTGTGTATCTAAATAATTTGTCACCACCATTTATTCTAAGAAAGTAGTTTGACATAGTCAAATCTATTTTTATGAAAACCAAAGGCTCACTAATCTTCTCAATATTCTTCAAGCTTTGTCACATTATTATGGAGTTTCGTAACTCGATCCAATTCTCCAACTTGGGAGAAAGCAAAGCAACTTGGCTGAATTCTCCAACATGTGAGGAAGCACCCCAAAAGAATTTGCAAGTTGTTCTTAGGTCCAAACCTTAAAGTAAATTTAGCCCAAGTATAAAAGTTGGGTTGTTTAGGTCCTTTAAATAATGTTTTCTCCTAGTCTTGTCTCTTTATGTTCTTGCACCTATTTACTAGTTGATTATTCTTATAGAGGTATAGTTGAAGGAATTATCCTTCCCCAAACCCCATCACTATAGGTAGTTAAGAGGGAATTTTTGAAGATTCCTTCCGCACTCTTATTAAAGATGAATATTTTGTCAATAATGTCATGGCTAGATATCATTCTTTTATCTTTCCTTGAGATATTCTATTAAATAGAAGAAATTCTAGTGAAGCATAAAGTTTGATACTCTCCTACCTTAGTGATTAGAAAAGTTCAAATAGTCATGGATTCATCCTATAGATAAATTTAAATTCCTTAAAATCCTTTCAAGTATCTCCTTCAATTCTATGAAACTTAGTATATAGAGATGAGAAAAAATAGGATACTTGGTAACCAAACCTCTCTCTCTCTCTAGCAGTAAGTTTTAGGTTAGCTCTAAGATCTTAGTAGCTACCCATGTTTTCTATTTCTCCTATTGAGAACTTTAAAGCATTCCCTATTCCAGGTTGGAATGTAAGATTAGGATTTTATTTTGAGCTAATTATGAAGGATCTAAAGGTTCCCACATAGTGTCTTAGGATGTTGCAGACTTAGGGAGGTTGAAAGCCTTTGCCTTCTCAGTGTCAAACTATAAGGCTTTGTGTCAAGTGGATAATTTAGGCTCTTAAAGGAAATGAGATATGAAATATTTCTCTTCGATGTTACATCTTTTAAGGCTCCTCATATTGCATAAATACATGAAAATCCCTTGGTCTTCAATCCCTTTCTACCACCTTAGTTCCTATAAAAAGTATTCCAATGCTTTTCCTTTTATCTAGAAAATAATTAAAGCAACTAATTTGGAATGGGAATGGTTTTAATCAAGGTTATCCTTGAATTCATATTCCCTACAATGGTCATTATTTCTCTCATGCGGTGTTCCCTTTTCTCGTGTTTCCATGTGTGAAAAGCCTCATCTTATTTTAAAATGGAATTCATGGGATCTTTGACCTTTTCCTAAACAAACTGGAGTATGGATTCCTTGGCCTCCCTTGGTGCTAAGTTTCACCTTAGCACCAATGACTAAGCTCTCCCATCTCTAAGGTCCAACAACCTATCACACATAGGAAGGATAATTTTATGAATGGAACTCTTAAATTTTATATATATCCCAATGGTGTATCATACATGAATTACATAATTCTATTAACTAGTCTTTTGAAAAATTACCATGTAAGGGTAAACTGATTGGCTATGCCATTAGATCTTTCAAAAAAACTTATAATTGTTTGTTAACTTGATTACAATAATAAAAGAAATATATAGTTTATTGATAAAAAAATTGATTGAATGAATTTTTCTTTATTGATTCAATAAACACAACCACATGTAATTCGTAAGATATGTGTTCAACCAATTGATTTACCTTTGTTGGCATCCTCCAAAAATTGGAGCTTTGAAACATGAAATATAGATTCATCTCAAAGAAGAGGAAATTTTTTAAGATGTGGTTATGACAAACATGGTAGATACATATAAATGGGGAAACTATTGGAATGATGAAGATGGTGTTATGTCTCAATTGTTACATCATTTTTACTATGCTAAGTAGTTTGATTGATGGAAATGATGGTATGTCAAAAATATATGTTGCCTTTACTACACCATACACCGAGACAAAATCCTCTAAAGATACCTAAATAAATAAGGGATGAATTGGGTTTGAATTCAAATATTCAAGAAAGAGTGAGAGGAAGGGAAAAGGGTTCAAACCCTCTCGATTATCTTTCTTGTTATTTATTTTAAGAAAATTAAAATACATACATTAGTAAAAGATTATACTAAATTCATATTATATTTTTATATTTCTTTCTATATATTTATATATGACATATTTTTTTCTTTATTTATGAATTCAAGATACATTATAAATTATAAAATATTATATATAACATTATAAGTGGCTATTCACAATAAATAATAGATGTTTCCCATAGAATTTTGGGGAAAATGGGACCCATAATGGTGTAATAACATTAGTGAAATTATGTTCAAAACAATGCAAGAACATAGTCTATAGGGAAATAAGAAAATGGACTTAAGGAAATAAAGTTAAGTGGGAGCTAATGTACTAATATAGTCGTGGTTGATTTTAGCTATTTTTACCATGTAAAAATACTATTTTTATCCAAAGGATGAATATCAATCATAAAATTACCCTACACAAGTATATCTATGAAATTTAAGTTCAATCTCCTTCCAAGTGACAAATGATTGGAAGTGGCCTATAAAGACCCCTTTAGCGGAGAAACCTCAACTTGGTTATTAGTTATCCTCCCTACCACTTATTCATAGTGCTTCTTTGATTGATGGTTGGAAGATCAACTATAGTGGTGAAACTTTGGGCCTAATTTTTTCTAAAATTTGGAAAGCTATCATTAAACCCAAGAAAACTCACTCTCTTGCGTACTTCATCAAGGATTTGCTAGTTGGGAACATGCCTACTCACTTAGGGGTTGCCATTACTATTTTCCCTCTTGTAAAAACCTTAATGCTCTAAGAATCTTTTTTTTTATATAACATGCCCAATCAACCTAGAAGTCGATTCACGCTTGTCTCTTCCTATTTTGTGAAAAAACAATCTTGAGAAATCATACTCTTAGGGGATTTGGCCTTATTTCTTATACATTACAACTAAATATGGCATATTTTTGCGTTGAAATTCGTTTTTAGCTATGCAAAAGGAAATAATGTAGTTTTTTAACTTTTATATTTTGATGGGTTTTTAATATTAATATGGTGTAAGCGATATCAAATGTCATGTGATAGATTCAAAGCGTGCAAAGGTGGTCTATTTGGAGTTGGAGCACCTCTTTAATATGGATTGGACCATTGGTGAGTGTCTTGTACTCTATTAGCCAAGTTCCTTTAGATTCTCTTCATGTTAATAGTCTCCTTCTCAAGGTCATGACTTTGGAGATTGTGGCAAACATCATTCCAAAAGTAGATAATATAATTGTTTCCATGCTCACATTTTCCCTCACACAATCATAACTCCCCCAGGGTAGGCCTAGTAATTGGCATAACATGCATCCAAGCAAAATCGGTTAAGACAATCCATCTAACAAGAATAATTAGGGTGATAAACTAAATAACTCTTCACCTTTAACATTTACTTTAATTACTTATGCAATTTAATAACCTCTTACTTTTAACTTATATTTATTTTTTGGGATTAATATCTAACTCTTTAATGCTATTAACTATTTATAATTAATTAAAATGTTTTAAAGGTTTTCTCAATCCGTGCGAGATTGAATAAAAAATAAAATGTATTTTGTAAGATTAAGAACACGTAAGAGGTTTACTACCCTCTATAGAATATAAGGTATTTTGTTTAACGACCTAAATTTGTTGGAGGATGTGCTCAAGGAACTAAGTATACTCCACATGCTTAACACTACAAACAACTTAAATAACAATTAAACAATTAATATAAATTTTAATATTTATACAGGAAATGCAACTTAAATTTTAAAAATAAATATTTCAATTTCTTGCTTCCTATATTCCCATATTTTATTATGGTGAATAAACAGTTTGCCTGTCAATTCCACATTGTATATATGCATGAAAAAAATCTTGACCGCAAATTTGGAACGTAAACTTAACGTATTCAATATTTAAGTGCTTTAACCATTGGATTTCAATATTCTTTCTGAATTATGTGAATATTGATATGAAATGAAAGGGGTTTTATTCGGTATATGGAACCGTTGATGTTCTGAGATGGTTGGATGAGTTATATCTTTCACAAAATTGTTCCTGCTCCTAACTCAATCATCTTCTCCTGGTTTAATCATCTACTCCAATTTAAAATTGTGAATAAATTATGTTTTTAAAAGAAGTTATTCTTTTACTTATTAATTTAGTTTAACATCTTTTCTAATTTTTTAATTATAATCCCTTCAAGCAATTCTATCATAAATCAACTTAATATTTCCACGAGTATATGGACATTAAATTTTGCAAACTTACATGTTTTTTAAAAGTTGCTTCTAATACAATTTGGCTAATGCAGCTGAAGCTATGGACTGGTCGCTCAAGAGATTCTTCTACTTTCCCAAAACTGTTTAACTATATATCAATAAGTAATATTTAAAAGATGGCAACCAGGAAGAACTATGTGCTGAAAAACAATAGAGATTCCTTACTAAGGGAAAGCTAAGCAATGCAAAAATCAGATTGGTGCCTTCTAACCAAGATTGTTACTGATGCATGGCAATGCAGAGCGGGAAGGACTTGAGGAAGACCAGGCATGCATGAAATACTGAGGTAACACTGTGCAGTGCTCAAAGGTATTTCTCAATGTACGATAGAAAGCATGAGAATATTGTATTAAAAAAATTAATACCTAGCATAGCTGATACCTTTGTATTCATTTTTTCTTTTACTACATATAATACTTGGTAAATTGGTTTTCCCTCGAAGTTAAAATGTTTGACAAGATAAAAGAGAGATGAATATGAAATTTTATAACAATCACAATTAAGAGAAGAGGTATAAAAATCATAAGTAAGAGAAGAGGTCGAGTGAATTTATATAGATTATTTAAATGTTACCTATCAATTTTACAATAGAATCTCAAATCCTAAATAACTTAGACAGATGTTTAGGACGCCAACATTTCAAAGCTGCACGATTAGCAATCAAGCTAGTTGTCTAGCGCGCTAATATTTAAGGGCTGTAGATCGTTACTTTTAATTTTTAATTTTGAGAATTTTCATCATTCTAGTTATGGTGAAATACTTGTGATAAATGGGGTCACATTTCTATTTTTGAAAGTGTATGAAGATGGATCTGTAACATAAAGTTATGGATAAAATAAATCATTTGTTTAAGTCAATTTTGAATGTGTTTTTTTTTTTCAAAATGCAATGGACTCTGTATAATATTTACTGCCCAAGTTGCATCTTGATTTTTATATAACGTCAAAACCAGTGCTCCTTTATGCGCATTAAGACTGTGTGTGCTCTCATATTTAATATGTAATATGACGAGAAAGCAGTCACTACATACGCCTCCAAATACCAAATCTTGATCTGTATAAATCATTAAAACCAGTGCTCCTTTACACACTAAAACTGTGTGAGCTCTCATATTGAATATATAATATGAAGAGCAAGCAGTCACTACATATGCCTCCAAATATCAAATCTTGATCTTTATATAACGTCAAAACCAGTGCTCCTTTACACACTAAAACTGTGTGCGCTCTCATACTTAATATGTAATATGAAAAGAAAGCAGTCACTACATATGCCTCCAAATACCAAATCGAGATTTCAGTTTGATCCAGATATCATTAAAAATATTTGTTTCAACAAAAACTCTTGAACCATGAACCATTCATTATTTATTTTCTGAGAGTCCAAGAGATCAATTATTCTACTATTAAAGGTTTATAAAAACTGTGAAAGGACACTGCCTGAATCCAGTCCTGATGCAAAGGCGCTGTTGCTAGTTGTATTATCCACCGGAAATCAACTGGGACATATGAACAAAATTGAGGATTACTGTGCTGTATCGGTGGTTGGTTATGTGCAAGCTTATGTACTGAGATAGATAAAAAAAATTCATTGAAAGGAAACATAAGCAGACCTTAGCTGCTGGGAAATTGGAAACATATTAAATATGCTGTAAGATATTGTACTTCAGGCAACATATTAAATATACTTCAAAACCTTCAGACTATCCCTAGGTATGTAGTCATAACCTGCAAAATAGTACGGGTTCTGGGAGAGGGCGTGCGCCAGCGCAGAAATTGCTTGTTAGATACAGCAGCTCTCACAGAGTGATTTGGTGGTGGTGAATCGGTGATGGTGATGATCGTTATTATGGGTTACATGAATAAAATAATTGCAATGCTACCAATTCGATTTTAAATTATTTTAACATGTCAAATTTAAAAATAAATTTATTCTTAGGCTAAGCGGCCAAGGATTGAGGGTATCCATTCCGTCAAATTCACCCGGGGCACGATCCCGGCCTCATCCCTTATTACGGTGCATCTCCTGACTTCGCTTGCAGCAAGAATTGAACCCTGGTGGGCTCTTTAAGAGCCAAGCATCTTCACCATTGAGTCAATAGTCATTCAAAAAAATAAATTTTTTTTTTTTTTTTTTTAAAACATGGTTAACTCCATGAGAGTAAACCATATGGTTTATATATTTTATGTTTGTATTATATGATCATGTTTCACTAAAAGGAAATAAATCAAAAATCAAAATAATTTACAATCAAAACATGAAATATACGTATACGAGGAGAATTAAATTATAGTTTTGAGTGCGACGTGTGTGTGTGTGTGTGTGTGTGTGTGTGATTAATCTATAACATGTATAAAATAAACAAAATAACTACAAAATATACTAATAGTTCAATATTAAATGTTATGATATTCATGGATCGAACTTAAAACATATATATTATATAAATGTTATATTATATACATAGAAATTAAGACAACTGACTTAACATATTTACTGTATTAATAATAAGATATAATTGAAAATTAAAAAATGAGATAACAAGTATACAATTAGTGAGGTAGATGTATTGTTTACGAAGAGTTTGGCGGTGTTTTTTACGGCTTAGGATGTTTTTAAATAGAAATTTTAAAGTCATTTTTTAATTTTTATAACACATTATAAAATAAAAATTTAAAAAACAAGAAGTTTTTAATTGAGTATAGTGTGGATTCGTACACAATAAGGCATGTTGTACCCCACACAAACCTTGTCATACCCAAGTATATTTTGCCATACCCTATATGCATCTCGACGAACCCAACAATATATCCAAACCAAATATGCACCACACTCATACTTGCAACTTGTACAAGCATACCCAGAATGTAGCCAAAATAGAAAGACAAGATTTATGATATGTGTGTATTAAACTAGTTCTTTATAAGACGTACGTTACATCAAGAACAATTGAAATATTTAAGAAGTTTATTCTCCTATTAATAGAAATAGTTATAGTTCCCATGCTATAGAGGAATATAAAAAATAACAACAAATTAGGAGAGGGAGGTTGGCACTATTGTTTTGGGGGTAGGCTTTGAGGCCATGTAATAGATTTCTTTTTATTACTATAAAAGTATATTTTTGTTGGAGGTGATGTCGGTTGCACTTCCTTAATGCTTTTCTACTTGTTTACTAACATGGCATATTGCTATATCCATAGTAGTTTGGGATTCGATTTGGGGTTAGTAGTGTACAAAAGACGTTGAGATAACTCCACAAGAGGGATATGATCATTGTTGTTCTACATCAATTGGTATAAGAGAAACAAAAAACTATTGGGAAGACCTAACACAAATTGTAGAAAGCATTTAGTTAGAAGAGTTTAATAATCTTGTGAAAATAAAATCTACTCATGAATAATATAGTGATTTATAGAGTTCTTTCGGATCTGACATGAAATATTCGGTTGCATAGTCATAAGAAATATATTTTTAAAAAAACTTTTATTACAAAATATTATGGGTTGTGTTGAGATGGTTTGGTTATGAGGGGAACCGTTTATAAGCTAAGTAGAGCTTAAATGTGCACAACAAGTGTATGATAGTGTGTTGAGGAGGCATAAAAAGAATGTTTTAGCAAAGTGGTAGTGCAAGTACACAACACGATGAATTTATATTGAAAAGGATGGACAATAGTAGAGAAAGAGGTAGAGATAATTGAGAAAAATGAGAGAAGGGTGATCAAGTTCCTTCGAGGAAAAAGAGTTTCAGATTTGAAGTTTATGTACATGGAAAAGAAACAAAAAGAGGTTAAGTAACAAAAATGAAGATGCAAAAGAAGGATATTATGAAGGCCATCAAAGAATTGATAGACATGATTTTAACATCAAATATTTCTCACACATCATAGAGAAGAAAAAGAGAGAGAATGGAATGTCTCATACCATGCATAGTTAGGATGAATAGAATTTTTTTTTCTTGCATCACGAAGACATTTAAAGAGATGACAACATTTCTTGTGGAAGGAGAGTTTTTGTTAATATGAAGACAACAAAAGGACCTCCATTGACAATGGACTTCACGCTTGAAGATGGTGAAGTTGAATACATTCAACATGTTACAACAATTTTTATGTGCAACAAGACGATGAATGTAAGAAGCAAAAAGAAGAGGAAGAGACATAGTCAAAGATAGATTTGTACCAAGGATATGAGTAGTGCAAATTAATTTACACACATGGCATGCATTTTATGCCAATAGAGATGAAGACTAGGAGAATCAATCATCTATAAGAAGAGTAACATGAACAAAAAAATAATATTAATATCAACTTCTAAATGTGTAAAAAGGAAAAGGGTGCAGCTTATAAAGCACCATTAGTGAAGGTGCTGATGGAAATTCTTAATTCACCTATAATTATTTTTGTTGACTCATATACAACAACAATAGAGAAGGGAGGAGGAGAGACAACTTCAATCATGGTTGAGAGAACCCATTTGAATTAGATATAAAAGACACAAGAATCTCTAAAGAAATCCTCATAAATGCGGATAAAGAATAAGAGAAAGCAAGTGAATGGAATGAGGTTCAAAGCATGACAAAGGAGGTTGCAATGAAGGAAGGTGGCAAGAGGTTGATATTACAAAAAGAGTTGATGAGATTGAAGAAGATGTCAATGGGATCTTGAAGATTCATGGTGCAATGATAAATGAATCAAGTGCAACTACGTGAAACCAAGAGTTATAAAAGATGCCTAAGTGACATTTGAAGGAGTTTGGGTAATTGATTTTGAGATCTACTCGTGCATATATATGAAGTGATGGAGAAAGTACACTAGAGTTCCCATTAAAGGAGGTCCCTAAAGGGATTTTTGAACCTCATAATTTTGTTTTACTTTGATTGGTATGTGTCCGGGTATAGAGGAGGAGAAGGAGAAAGCCATTTTGGAGATTAC
Source organism: Taxus wallichiana var. yunnanensis (assembly GCA_018340775.1). Taxonomy (NCBI): domain Eukaryota; kingdom Viridiplantae; phylum Streptophyta; class Pinopsida; order Cupressales; family Taxaceae; genus Taxus; species Taxus wallichiana. Next base: position 511,077,627 of record CM031239.1, on the reverse strand, counting down.
CACTAAAAGTGTGGAAGTGAATGAGCATGATAGTGATGTGTCAAGCGGCTCCCAACAAAAGGAAATGTGAATGAAAACATTAGAAGGCTCCAAATTCAGATGGTGAAAGTAAGAATAAAGGAAGAGAATGGCATGTGAGATTGTACAAATATTAGTTACAAACAAGGAACCAAAGAGCATACTTTCACAGAGGTGGATCACAAGGGAAGAAAAGCATGATATTGATCTAGGAGACTCAATTTGTTTTTTTCAAGTGGAGAATGGTGCAAGAACTGAAACAAAGGGGCATTTGACTGGTGCAATCATTGCATCACTCTATGTAATTGATAAAGTGTAGGAAATTAATTTTTAGGTGATAAACATCCGAACAATTGAGATATTTTGGGGCTTCGTTCTCTCGTGAATAGAATTTAAATTATAGTTTCCCTATTTTAGAGAAGTAGTAAGTTGGTAGGGTAACATAAATATGGAACATTAGAGTAGGAGAGGGAGGTTGGGGGCATTGGTTGTGGGGCTTGGCTTTGAGGCCATGTAATAGAGAATATTGATAAATATAACAATATAATTTTTGCATTGACATTTTGTTGGTGTATATGGTGGTGAATGTTGGTTGCACTTCCTTAATGCTAATCCCACTTGTTTACTAACTTGGTAGGTTGCTACACCCATTGTATTTTATAATTCAACACTTCGCTTTGTGGTAGTGGTATACAAAAGACGTTGAGATGGTTCCACAAGAGGGATATGATCGGTGTTGTTTTACTGTTTGCATCAACATGGCGGAACAACAGAAATTAAATTCAAAAGGATAACTATCTTGTGAAAACACCCATTGCTTTTGACCATCAACCATATAACTAACTTCTCCATTAACCAAATAATTAAATTCAAATGAAAGAGACTAACTCTTATGTAAAAATGCACATTCAACCCTTTGTTTTGGGGTATCAACTATAGAATTAGATTTATAGGAAAGAGGCTAACGACCTTGTATAAATGCATGTGCAACCATTTATTTTCAATCATAACAAATAACATATAAGGAGATTTGAAGGAAGGAGGATAACTATCTTAAGTAAAGAAACCATCAACCACATATGCATATATGTGTATTATAGAACACTCAATATAATTTTTACCAATATAAATGAGGTCACAAATTTGAGTTGATTTTTTTGGGTAATTGAAAGTCACGAGCCTGCATGTTTGCAACATAGTAAGCCTCTTCCAATAACAAAATTAAAGACAATATTAATGTTTGATATAGGAGGAAGTAACCAAACCCGCATGGTTGATTGGGTATACAACAATTTTATACACATAATACATGTGTGGCGGAATAATAGAGACTAAATTTAAATGAAAGAGGATAACTTTCTTGCAAAAATGCATGCTTATAAATTTCAACCATTTACTTTCAAGTATATATGCATATGGGTGTTGAGAACATTCGATAAAAATTTCAACCATCATAAATGAGAGGTAGTTGAAAATCAAAGGTTTGCATTTTTGCAAGATAGTTAGCCAATCCAATAACAAAATTATAAACCACAATAGCATTTGATATGGGAAGGAGTGCCAAACCTACATGTTTGACAAATTACCACAATTACATAATGAATGTGGAAGCAATATTTAAGAAGTGACAAGATCGAGTTAGACAAATGGAGAGAGGAACTGAACCCACATATATTTGATATGGTGAACAATAATTAAATACCCTAAACAAAATGAGAGATTCAAACATAGAATAGTGAGGTCGAGTTCAACCAAACAAGAGAGGTACCAAACCCATATGTGTAATATAGGGAACAATCATTTAAATAATCTAAACAAAATTAAAGATTTAGGCTAACTATCGTGAAAAAACACCCTCAAACTTTCAGTCATTTACTTTCGACCACCCATCATGTATATTATAAAACACTAACGAGGTCTAAAAATTAAGTTGATACTAATATTTTGGGTGACTGGAAATCATTAGTCTCTTCATGGTTTGATATGCCACCCGTAATAAGCTACCCTTAACAAAACAAAATTAGGGACTAAAATTGAAACACATTTGAAGTTCACGAAGTTGCATATATGAAATGGGAGAACGCCCTTAGCAAAATTAGAAACAAATATGTTCACGTAGAGTATATGTTTTAGATTTGGAGACAAAATTCGAACCCATCATCTATCATTAAGGTCTGTCAAATAAAACTTTACAACCTCCATACTCAGGAAGCTTTCGGATTCACAGTGGCATGCTGTACTCAGGTCTCCGAAGAGAATGGCACATTCTGTTTTACTATATACTAAGAGAGAACCCCCAAAAAAATAAAAACAAAAGGCACATTTCTTATGTAAAACAAAAATTAGCCTGTCTTTCAAAAACGACAATTACTAATACATAAGAATATACAAAAGGGAGGGAGGAGGACTTGAGGAGAAACAAGCATGCATGCGATACTATATCGTCCATTAAGCAATAACAAGATTTCATGATCAACTTCCTACCATCCTGCAAAATGAGAGAATCGGAAAGAAAAAAGAAACACAACAATGCAAAATTCATAACCAGATGATGGAGCTCTCACAGTGATTCTAATGGTGGTTGTGCGGCTGCTGCTTCATCTTGAGCTTCATTGGATAGCCGTCCCAACTGCATCCGTTTTCAAAGAATGAAGAAGAAGCTCCTGTTCCTGCTCCTGCTCCTGCTCCTGCTCCTGCGTTACTGCTGCAGTGATTATTGTTGTTGCTGTCATTGGTAACGCCGTCTTCAGACGGCATAAGTCCTAGGGTTTCCACTGCCTCACGGACCTCATCGTTTTCATGGCTGCTGGTGAAAGCCTGCGCTTCTTCATGGCCGGCCTCGAGCTTAGCAGGAGAATTAGCAGCTTGAGTTTTGTTAACAATGGTGTTATTAGAAGCTGTATTTGTGTACGAAATGCCTAATGCTCCCTGGCGATATAGCGAATCAAGTTGCTGGAAATAAGGACAAGTCTTGGAGTTCTCGGGCCTCTTCCTGTTACTGTCCTTTGCCTTTCTGAAATACTTGTTTATGTTCTCCCATTTTCCTTACATCTCTTGGCACTGCGGTCGTATCCCAGACAAGACATTCCGGCGGAAATCTCTTCCCACAGCGGGCCCTTGGCGCCGGCTTCTTGAAACCGGGGCTCCATGCTCGTACGCAGGCGAATTAGGCTCAGTATTTCCGGCTTCGGCCACCGTTTGTTGTTCGGATCGTATGGCTCCTTCACGTCCTGCAGCTCCTGAGAAAAATCTCCGGGACTCACGCTGAGTGGAGCCGCCATTATTCCCGGCAGCTGGAAACTGTCACCCGTGAGTTTCTGTAAGGCGGTGAGGAAGGCGGCGTCACATGTAGCCGCTCGGGCGCGCTCATGTGACCAGAGCTGGTGCTCGCGGTCCAAGCGTGCGGTCTCTTGCCGCCGCCAGGCTTCTTCACGGCTGATTCTTTCCTGTTCTCGTTGTTCTAGGGTTTCGAGGACCTTACGCATCCAGGCTTCTTGCTTGTCCATGAATTTCTTCATCTGCGCGTCGAAGTATGTCTTAATTTTTGATTTCCAGTGCTTGCGCTTTCTTTTGCCGGTGGAAACCAATTGCTGCTCTTCCTCCTCCTCTTCTTCCTCTTTGCAGTCGTCCTCTTCCGAAGAAGAATCTGAAGACATGCTGAAGCCTCCCGGACTGTTGTTGTAGGCTTCCGGGAATTTCTGAGAGGCTTCTCCGTTGAAGTCCATGGTTTCCGTTAAATTTGTGCGCAAGCAACTGTCGGCAGCGTCAATGGTAGTTCCTCCGTATAAAGCCTCAAGCTGGCTAAAGAAACGATAATGCTTTCCGTCTTGTCTTCCTGCTTTGCCTTCTTTAGTTTTCTTGTAGTACTTGTACAGATTCTCGAACTTCTCGCGACACTTCTTGGAGCTTCTCTGGTAGCCGTGCTCTGCCAGAACCCTGCAAACAGTAAAATCGGCATTAAGATCGACGCACAAGTCACTGAAATTCAAACATTTCTGGGCTGAACTCCATCAGCTGCATCGAAGAGCACCTAGCTAAATTTGATTGCATAATAAACCCTAAAATTAAATTATTTTCGCTACGCTTCGGTATCTTAGGTGATTGTTTGTTCCAGGTGAACATTTTTTCACGGCGTGGAAAGTGTGTGATGTTTTCAAACCTGAGCGTGTGCTAACCGTGTGACATTCTTTCTGTTCATTTGCCGTTAGGATATGCTTATAATTGGTTATGCAGCGAATAAAACGATTGAAGCGTGATAAAGATTTCGCGGCGTGCTTACTGTGCGATTTGGTTATTAGGAGCTTAGAAACTGAGCAAATGACGAAATGCAGCTTTAATTCTTAAAATAAATTAGTTCTGGACATACTAAACCCTAAAAACTAAGTTCTTTACACTCATTACCGATCGAAAGTGGATAAAATGCAAAATATAGAAGCCGGTGGAGTGTGTAAAACTGTCATTTCTATGCCGCATTTCTCCAGGCTTCGTTCTGTAGCTTAAACTTCCCGGTTTTGTGAAGTTTAAACTAATTCTTCCATGAAAGATCCACTCTTGTTGTCATTTAAAGTGTCTACATCTGCTTCTATTTTCTTCCTATATTTAGGCAAAGCATACTGTAACTGAATTTCTTCCGAAAGCTCAGCCCGGGGTAGTCAGAACAGTTATACATACAGTAAGCTCTTTCACGACAAATTTCACACAGATCTAGGAAGTACTATTCCTATAAAAAAGAATGCAAAAACCAGACCTGACTCGGCGGTTTTTTCGCCGCTGCAAGATTCGTAACGTAAGAACCTAACTAAAACCTAAAAGGACACAGAACTAGCTTTGTTCCGGCACTGATGAGAATCGAACCCTATCTCTTCGATATTCGACAAAAATGAATGCTTGCCAGCAATAAATATACAAGAATTAAACAATGCCGAAGATCCATAGTTCCGCATTCTTGAATTGCCTGAAAAATTATTCCTGCATGGCGGAAAAGCAATTGAATTACCTTGAAATTTCGTCCCAAAGAGGGCCTTTGTGCGTGGCTTCACGAAACTTGGAATCCATTTCTGATCTAATCTTCAACAGCGTAAGAGTCTCCTGTCTCGGCCAGCGGCTATTTCCTCCTCCTCCTCCCCCGCCGCTTCTATCCCCTTCGTCGAAACCCTCGTCGTAATCATCAAGATCCCTGGCAACGCCATTAACACTAAGAGCTTGCGGTTTGCTGATAATCCCCGGCGGCGATATCGTCCGCTTTAGCGACGGCGGAGGCGAAACAGACAAAGACGGCGCCCCTGTAGAATCCGAGCCCAAACTCAATTGCTGCGCAATACAATTCCCATTCCCATTATTGTTATTACTACTGTTATTATTATTACTGCTTTGTCTCTGATGCAGATGGTGGAAGCCATGGTGGTTTTGCCGATTCTCCTCCTGGTATAATCTGTGGCTCTGTTGGTGCTGCTGGGATTCGATCTGGTGCCGCTGAAAAGCCGCGTGAAACTGCTGCTGCTGTTGCTGATACTGTAGATGCATCTCCGGAGGCATTTCCTGCGCCAGGCTAAGCATATGCCCGCGTCCAACCATGAACTGCTGCAACTCCGCAAGCCCATACTGTTCTCCTATCTGCATCTTCCTACCCCAACTTTAAAAAAACAAAAACCCAAATTTTTATTACTATCTCCGATCAAACGTGCCTGCGCCTACAAATGCGAACAATTCTTAGGTGTCTTGGCCCGCGGTTCTATGCAGCCCTCACGAACACAATGCACAGGAAATGAAGATGATCTCCTCGCGCTGCATATTTTTTCGGTTGGATGAATCTAACAGCACTGGTTGGTGGCCGTTAAACACCACGTTCCCCATTATTTTTGGGTAGTGTTTTGCAGGAGACAACCACCTAAAGAGAGAAGCAAACGGCGCCGTCCTAGTTAACGGCTCTCTTGACGTCAGGAGCGGGGAAAGAACGTTCTGGCACGCACGGGCCCCGCCTGCCTACGGCTGCGACCGCTTACTTCCGGTTTCCAGCAAGTTAACCAGTCCCCAAAACAGCGCATTGATGATGATGTGGACGTCCATGTGGACACGAGGGTGGCGCAAACACGTCTGTCCTTCAATCATGGCATCGTGGGGGCCATGCGAGGCGCATGATGCCTTGGTTTCTAGAAAATGATTACCCCGAATATTACGACTTACGTAAAAGAAAAAGCGGCCCTTAAAAGACGAGGGGGCGGGGAAGAGAAGTGGTTTGATGAACATAAGAAGATGGACGTGGTCTGGTTTTTGTCTTTTTGTGTTTCGAGGGTATTTGCTGCCAGCTGCGGGTGGTGGTATCCAAAGGGGAAAAGGACTTCATACGGCCAAGGTGACAAAATAATCGAGTGTGCCTTTGAATTGATGTGCGAGAACGTGACAAATTTAAAAGATTGCAAGGACATCTACAGTGTAAATATTATTCCTAAACTTTACCCCCTACATATAGGATTCCAAAGCTCTCCCACAAGCTCTGCCTCCTATGACCGACATCGACACAACAAATTTAGCATTATTGATAATAAAGTCCACTAATCTGATTATGGGTTATAGGTCTTAGGCATGGCGTATGGTTACCCTCACCACCATTTATGTGCTAATTCAATTAGTACAAAGTAAGATGCCTCAATTGTTGGAAAGTAAATTGAAAAAGTTAAAAACCAAGGGTTCAATTTATGACCTTCCAATTTGTATTGGAATGATGGTCACTATATCTGTTTGATAATGGTATGGTTGTCGATTATATTGTCAAATTTCAATTCACTCTTTCGAACGTATCAACATTTTACACTCTTCCCCTTGATTTAAGGGAATGTAAGTATATACATTGGCATGTTCCGGGATGGTTATCAAAATGTAACAATTATGTAGTAATCTTGGTTGTGGTGTATGAGGTAAATCGGTAATGTGTTTTGGAAGACATATTGGTTCCTTACGCAAGACTCATGCAAACTATACTTCTTTTCATTTTTATAATATTTCTTATTTTGGAAATTGAGTGCCTAGGTAAGTTATTAGATTAATGCAACGGAAACAAGCTAATCATCATAGTCATCTTGGTTTTTAACGTCCATGTATTATTGAACATTTGGATAGATCAAATAAGACTCTCCTAACTATCATACTCAAATAGACTATTATTTTGACCAAATTGATCACTCTTAATGAATTTGCTCATTTGTTTATCACATTGAAGATATTTTTACTAACTTGTATGTTTAGTTATTAGCATTGCTTACATATGTTTGATATAGAGAGTTTTGACATTATCACAAAGGTATGTTAGGATTCAATAATGTCATTCTTGTTTATCACGGAGGTGGTTTTGTAAAGGGATGACTAAGATCCTTAGTCGCAATATATTTTTTTGGTATTGATATGAATTTTCAATTGTTATATTATTTTTGTAAGAATTCCATACTCACGGGTTTCATGTCACTCAAACTATATTGTATATTGGTGGTATATGAACTACGTAATTGTATATATTTTTGTTGTTCATAAACTTCTTATTGAATTCAAGAAAAATTTCATTGTTTGTTGAAGTTTTTGAAGTGATTATATAATTATATAATCATACATCTTTTTATTCAACTAAAAATATTATATTTAAAGGCTTTGTATCACAAACTATGTCTTAAATTATTTGTTACTCAATTTTAGTCTCTTTTTATTATGAAAATGTCTAATTTATAAAATATATAATTAACAACAAACTAATATAAATTTTAATTAAATATTAACAAATATTGTATTTTATTGATATTAGTTTCTCCATATCACTTTGTAATGTTAATGGGAAATTCCAATTGCTTTTCACACATATTTAACACTTTCAGAAGGCACTGAATGAAAAATATTCTTAAATATATGGACAATTTAATGGCAGCAATGTTAATACATTTACAAGTAAAAAATAATACGTATTTAACCAAGGCATACAAAAATAAGTATATACCATGTAGTGTGTGAGGTTGACTTCACGTATACATTGCATGCATGATGGCCTTAAAATAAACTTGGAGTGCCTTATATGTTTTTTTTTTACTAATCTCATGAACTATATTATCTTAGCTTTCAATTTAAGAGCAATTATTTCCATGAATTAACACTAGACCTAATAGGCGTTAGGTCAAAATCATAGTCATTGCAATGATGGTGCAATAGTCCATGGGTATATCTTGTTAGGATGAAACACTATTAATGATTCATTGATCAACAATTATGCAGCGGTTGGACTTTGGCTTTCATTTTCACCCCTTTTCCATGGAAAGTCTCTTTTTTTTACAAGTTTGTTGCCTTTACAAATAGACGTGCTTTATATAATATTATTTTCTAATGTTTGAAATAAAATTAACATAATTGTTATAATTACTAAACTCCAATTTGAATTAGAAAAGAAAGGTGTTCATTTTTGGGTCATGGAAGAAATTTTGAGAATGTACGTTTTTTACCATTACTTAATAATTAAAATAATGTTTACCAACTATTATCTTAAAAATAGGATTTTTCTATTTTATGAATTATTTATATTAGAATTTTCATTCTTTATATTCTAGTTTTTATCTATATACATTTAATTCAATTTTAATATATCAAAATATTATTATTTTATTTTTTTTATTTATTTGCATCTAATTTAATTCAAAATGACCTCATTTTTAGATAATTTAATTCAACTGTATATCAAATTATTATTATTTTATAATTGTTATTTATTTTCATTTAATTTAACTCAAAATGACTCATTTTGTAATCTTAATAACTAAATTTAAATTTATATATACTTAGTTATAATTTAAGATAGATTATTTACATTATTTAAATTTTGAAAAGCACTATTTGCATTACACTTGTATTATTTAAGTGAGGAAAACATGCACGATAGTGGAAATCAAAAATTGGTGCATATTTTAAAAATGATCATTCCTATATAGAGGTGCTTCTTTTTTAAAAAAGATATACTACTTTATGATTTTTACTAATAGACACTTCATAACTTTAAAATGACATATGCAAATACATACTTATGGAAAATAGCTACAAGAATAAAACAAAATATAAAAGGATTATTATGTTTATAATCATGTTTTAAATAATTTAAATGGTTGAAGTGATTATGATAATAAATTATAATATTCTTGAAACTAAAAAATGGTATTGTGGTATTGTTTAACATTATTTATAATGTTTTGAATAAAAATAAGAAATTGAAATACATTTGAAATAATATTATGTAAAAAGTTATATGTTTATTTGATTATAAATTCAAAATAAAATTTTGAGTTTGATTTGATTGTTTTAAATTTAAATTTCGTGAAATATATTTTAATTGTAAAATTATGTTTATTTATCTCTAATATTTCGGAGAAAATATATTTCATCTCCTATTTTAGGTGTAAATGGACTAGGCACACTTGTTGGGAAAATTTGGCAAGTGGATTGTACCAACAATGCACTATAGTTAACTAAAATACATTATAACTAGGTTTAAACTAATATAACTCTACAAATTAAACATAATTGTAGAAGTTGATATTATAAGAGACTAGGAAAAATGAAATGTTTATATAAATAAGTTAAATAGAGTACAATACACATTTTTGTAATTCAATAGATAGATGCCAAAAATTACAATAAATAATAGGTTCGAAAAACAATGCAAAGAAGACCCGTAAAAATCACTACAAAATGGAAAGCTATGACCAGACTCACACTACTCCTTATGTGGCAATACTAAAACCGTACTAATACAAGTGTTGAATTATGAAATATTGAAACAAACATGTTTGAAAACGATGGTTGTGTTAACAAATGGACAAAACCTTGAAATATAGAAATGATTTTGTAAACACTCAAATTTGGTAATTCTACTCTTTGACATTGTTGTTCTTGACATTTCTCTCTTGCTCAAACAACTGCACTCTACCCATTCTCATTTGGTACATCTTTAGGTCTTTTGTCTAGATTGTTTGATCTTACACACTCACATGTTGACATTTTTTTAGAATTGAATGCTCGAAATGAAGTAAGAAACTCCACTTTTCATCTTCCAAACTTCACATTATAGATTACCACTCTTAGTTTAAAAACATATATAGTAGGGGAAACATGTCCATACGATACTAACCCTATTGTATCGTCTTGACACAACCCACTTTGGTCTCTAACTTCATGTTGGACATTATTCTTTAGGTGAGTTATTTCCCTTAGTCGGCCTTTCCAACTTAAATAACCTTTAGAAGCATATATAAGCAAGTGAAACTCACCTCATTTAAAGAGGAAGCACTCTTATGGACTCCTATTGCAAAAGCTAGCACAAAAGGCACCTAAAGCTCCCTACACTCTGAAAATACCTCTACACATTCATTAGGGTAATACTATCTATAATTCTAAAGCATATCACTAGGTCTAGGGAATTGATTCCCACATTTGCAAGCACTCAAATTCACCCACTCAAGTAGATTGGAAAGAGAGAAACTCAAGTCATGCATTATCAAAGAAATGATGTCAAATTTGATTGTGTTATAGTTAGATATCACATGTTAGGTTGAGAATGATGTGTGGTTTGATGCCTCTTTGGAGTAGTGTCGATATTAGATGTGCACAGGGGTGCCCATAACCCAACTAATGTTTTTTTAACAAGACTTCATCCATAGTTAGGGTTTTGAGATGATGATCAATCAAGTAAGAGATCCTCGTTGCATGTGCAACAACTAGGGTTTGATAAAAACTCATATTTCCGAGGCCACCGAAGGGCACAAGAAGTTACATATTCCAATTCCTAGGGGGATTCAAGATCATATGTTACAAATTGACATATTGTGTTATACCACACCAAGATCGGAGAAAACATCTTCAAGGCCAAAATAGTTTATTTATCCATTTTACACATCCGATGTCCTCTATTTCGACCTAAAAGATAAGTGAATCTTTTCATGTTGTTTTTGCTTTCAATCGCATGGTTAGATTAATCATAATATGTTAATTCTTTCTATTTGAGTTGAGTTTTAAATATGATTTAGTGTTTATATTGTATTATCTTTGTTAGATCAATAGTCGACTCTTATATGTCATACACCTAATCATATTGAAGTAGAAATTTAATTTAGTGTTAAAGAAGTTTGTACTCTAAATTTTCATAATGGGTTATATATGTGTGTATAAATATTTTCCAATAGCACATTACACAAAAATCTTGTTAGTACACAAGACTCAACCACCTAAAACTACTCACTTAAAATTTAAACCACTAACAAACCTTAATAAACAATAAATATGCTAAATGGGGTGTCTCAAAAGGAGATGTATACCCCTAAAATAAAAATAATAATAAAATTTATTAAATTATATACAACCTTAGATCATAATACACAATAAACCCCCTTGATCTAAAAGAGACCAAAAGATGATCTAGAGTAAATGAATTTGAATTCATCCAACAATACATGTCGCACCTCGCTACTTTTCTCTCTCTACCTATGTGTACTATAAATTTATGTTGACACCACGAACCTATTATTTATCCAGAGCTTGACCTCTTATGTCCTATGCCTACTATTTCTCTAGGACATAATATGAAGATGTGTAACATTTTGGGCATACTCATACCACTTGACCATACATAGATTTGTATTGTAGTATATATGCACTACCACGGGAATAATCAACCACATCAATCCTTATCTCGATGATAATTTTTCACCTCATGTATGGAACATATAGCTATGATATCCCAACACTCGACCACTTTACAAACACTATCTATTGGTTACAGACCTATCAGCTATATAATCACCTAAATAACACTAATCAAATAAAAAATAGTTATTTCACATATAAAACAAGAGGTGAGAAGGATATGTAGATAAAAAAATAGATAATCATTGTAATACTCATCAAAAAATCTTAAAAAAACCAAGAAAACAACTAATAAGGATAAAACTCAAACAAAAACTAGAAAATCAAAAATTATTACTGTGTCACTTTCCCTATATTTGAGTTAGTAGCATACTATAATATGCAAACTAAGTTTATTGATTGATTTTTATTACTTATTGTGTAATAGTTTCAAAATATAAATATAGTAATGAAACAACCTAAATTACATAAATGATATTACTTCACACACTATGTTATAAATATATGATAATTGAGCAAATAATTAGGATTAGGTTTTATGAATAATTATTCATGGTATCAATATCAGATTGTGTGATAGTAAGCTCAAATTAGATGAGGAAGCTATAAAAACTATCATCAAGTTGTTTGTAAAATCTGTAGCCAAGAAATCTGCACTAGATAGGTTCATCAGGAAAGGGACGTGTTTATGGCCGAAACTATCAAGGGAGATATGGATATGTCCTATGGGGATCTAAGTTGTAGTAAAATGTTGTGATATTATTCTCCCGTGTATTTGGATCTATTTTATGTTTATTTATTGCTTCTCCTCACTTATTGACCTAAAAGGAGTTATTTGTCATTTTTGGATCGACCTCCACCGATGTGATGAGTGATGCATTACATACCAATACTCTAAAGAGGGATAAATAAAAATGTAGTTATCTCAATCCTATGATGAGATGGAGAGTAATAGAGAATGTAAGGGTAAGTGCAGGAAGTTGATGGACAAATATAGGGTCATCCGTGGACATCATATTGCAAATAACAACATAATATCAACTTGTAGGGATTATTAGCAATACATACACTCAAAATTAGACAAAATTATATTAATATGAATCATAGCATCTGGAATATAGTTTCTAAAATACTAATTTTTGTAAAAAATGGACAAGATTAGCTATATTAAACACTCAAAATTCAATGACTTGGTATTTTTTTATAAAAATGCCGATAAGATTATAGTCCGTTTGCCCACAATTTGGATGACCAAAAATTGATATATATTTTTTTCCTTTGGTGAGAAGTTATATGCCACTATCTATCTTGGGATGGATTTTATTTTGTATTTTTTTGAGTAATATTTTATTTTTTATGATTTTTTCCGTGAAAGTGGTATGAAAACATAAAGAAAACAGAGCACTTTCCGTTTGCCCGCCATAACTTCATCAAAAAATATTGAAATCAAATAAATTTTTTTTTAACATGTATATAATTTCACCATGGTTGGGATGGTATAATTTTATCACATTCTGATAAGTGAAACAAATTTTACAGTCTTAAACGTAGACATAAACATTCACGGGAAAAAGTGTCTTAAAGACCTACTATTAGTAAAAAATTATAAAATGATATTTATCCTCTTCTATTCACTTTAAAATCAGTATTTCTACAAAGCTAATAGTCTCCCCTACACAATGGTACCATTTTTATGACATATTTTTTACTTTTCGGCATGGTTCAAGTCCGCGGAAGACTAAATTTGATGTTTTGCTGTTTTTAATGTAAAATTCAGGATTTTATGTCCACTTAATTGTCCCCCAACTTGGTGCACTTACCCGTAAACAAAATTAAACTCTCTATTCAACCCTCACACTTAAAAATTGACACTTAGTTTAGTTGTAATGCTTGGATTTGTGATCTAGGGAAACAAAAGAGATTATTTATAATTTGAGTAACTTTTTGTTTTAGTTCTCTAAGGAAAAGTTGTTTTGATACTTTACTTAATGCTTTTATTAGAGTTTTCCTTTGATATGAATGTTAGAGTAGGCTATTTACCTTAGCTCATGTTCACATAGGTATTTTATTTACCTTCTACTTTATTTATCCTCACCCGCTTATTTGTGGATATTTATTTTATATTATTTAAATAATAGGAGGGTATTATCTAGTTGTTGGGTATGTGCACCAAGTTGGGGGCCAAAAGGGGTCTTAAGTGGATGCATTTTTCTAAAGAAAAAAATTCAACTTGTACGAATTTTTCAAAATAGTTACACTCAAAATTAGAAGATGTTGTACATGTTATCCAAAATGTGCCCCCTGCTCATTTTGTGGCTAACTCCTCTCATTCTTCCCTCTCTTGTGCCTCAGTCACAAAATTTTGCTTTTCAGGCACTCAAAACCTTCTGGAAATGGCACCATTGGATAGAGCTCTTTCTCATCTTTCCAAAAAGGTAAAGTTTTCCTCCTAACTCCATGTATTTTTCAAGTTATGGCTCGGCGGAGTTTTTGTGGGAAATTTTCCCCTAGAAGGCCCACAGCCAATCAGAACTCGCCACGTGTCTAGGCCAAAAATATCAAAGCGACCCGATTTGGCCCTGTTTTGCCCTAAAACTTCAAATCGCCATATCTTTCGATCCAGAGCTCGGTTTTTTGCGTTCTTTATATCAATGGAAAGCTGGTGAAATTCTCTACAAGATTCCAGGGTTAATTTTGAATTTTGGTGGAGTTTGGAGAGAGAAAATCAAAAACACTTCTGGCACGTGGTAATGGCCAGAAATGACGTTTCAACAACCAGTTTTAATGCAAAATGGGTCGCATTCTTCTTCAGCATGGCCAAAAATGTCAGGGCATGGGTCTGTAAGGACGCCCATGCTGTTTTAATGCATCTTCATTCAATGGGGAATGGCTTCCACGTTTTTTACACGTTTTCTCTCTCCTGGGCTCGACCCATGCATTGTAAAAGCCAGATTTGGCTCATTTTTTGAGGTGGAACATTTTTTTGGATAGCAAGCTTCTTCTTTCACCTTCAACAAGTGATTTTTGCAAGTATCAGACCTTCTTCATGATTGTAATAGGTTTTTGCCTCTTTGATGTTGCAAATGCAAGGATTTTGACAGTGAAAAATGACAAAATGAGACTACGTGATCAATTTTCACCCTTTGTTTGTATTGTCTTGCTTGATTTCAAACCTCTAATTACATCTTATCAGCTTGTGTATGATGTTTCATGTTGCATTTTATGAAATTGTGTCAATTTGCATGAACAAGAAGTGTTCACCACTCCTTTGGTGTATCACCTATTAGTTTAGTTTCAATTTTTGCACTTTCTATCTCTGTCTCCTTGGAATTTAGAGTAGGATTAGGATTCAAACCTCTACAATTGTGTAAATAATAGATCTGATCAGAGGAGTTTGAGGAACCAGCCTCTAATCTGGAGATTCCTCTCTCATTTTACAAGTCCCACACTTGGAGAGAGGTTTCAATGTTGTGCAATCACACTGGATGCCTGAAACATCAACTTAGAAACCTGATTTGCATCCAGGGGTGCTGCTGATTTACAACAACAGTACAAATATGAATCGTAGCATTTTGAGTCTAGTTTTTAAGCTACTAAATTTTATTGAAAACGAATAAGTTTAAGTGGTTCAAACAACTAAAATACCAACAAATACTCTTGTTTTTGTTAAAAAACATAATAGAGTGACTTTTGTGCCCCCCACCATTTTTTGAGCACCATTTAGTATTTTTGAAAACCCTTTGGTAGAAAGATAGCTAGGAGTATCTAGTTTGGGCTCCATTTTTTAAAGAATATTTTTTTATTTATGATTTTTCTAGTACAAAAATTTTATGTTTTGAAAAATAACAGAGCTCCAACCATGCCCCCACCCTAACTACCTCAAAAAATATCGAAAATTAGATTTTTTTTTTTGAATATGTATAGAATTATGCCTAGTTTGGGCTAGTATATTTTTTTAAAATTTTGATCATCCAAAAAAAAGATACACCATGAAAGATAGACATATTTACACTTCAAAAATAGCTATAAAAAGGCATAGTTAGAAAATAAATAATATGGAAAACTTATATTAGTCAGAAAATTTGAAAAATTATATTTTTAGAAAGAAGAGACTCTACTCTACGTTGTGGTATAATTTTTTAAAAATGGATCGATTGTTTTATTTTGATTTATCATAGAGGAAGTGGCATTTTTACATTTTCTTGTAAAAACACGTTGTTTGTTGTGTTCGTGCAGGTCCATGCCTCGGGATTGGGAAAATAGAAAACGCATAATGCGTATGTGTTACATAATATGTACGCGTTTCATAACGCATACGCGTTATGTGTAGTATAAACATTATGCATGATTTTAACATGCTTCTGTTTACTTATTTAAATTTATTTATGTAAATATAAGAAATTAGGGTCACTCTGCACCTTATGGAATTAGTCTCATAGCTCCATGAGTCATGGTTTAGGAGATAGTTTTTAAAGTATAATTTGGTCAGTACATAGGTAATTTTTCAGATTTCATTCAGCCTAAATCTTTTAGTGTTTAACTTCTACAATCGAAACCCTAAACCATAGGTCATAAACCTAAACACTAAATTGTAAACCTTGAGCCCTAAACCCTAAACCCTAAACCTTTAACCATGATCCCTAGACCCTAAAACCTAAACCCTAAACCTTAAACATTCAGCCCTTACCCGTGAGCCCTAAACCTTAAACCATGAACCATGAGCCCTAAATGCTAAACCTTAAACCCTGAATCGTAAAAACTAAATCCTAAACCCTAAACCCTAAACCTTAAACACTGAATCCTAAACCCTAAACCCTAAGCCTTGAACCCTACACCCTTATCCCTGAGCCCTAAAATCTAGACCCTAGACCATATACCCTAAGCCCTAAGGCCTAAAACCTAAAACCTAAACCCCGATCCCTAAACCATAAACCCTAAACCTTAATCCCTAAACATTAAATCCTAAACCCTAAACCCTGAACCATAAACCCTAAACCCTAAAACCTGAACCGTAAACCATAAACCCTTATCCCTAAACACTAAATCCTTAACCCAAAACCCTAAACCCTAAACCCTAAATCCTTAACCTTGATCCGTAAACCCTAACCATAAACACTAAACCCTAAACCCTAAACCTAAAACCTAAATCCTAAACCATAACCCTAAACCTTGAACCTTGAACCCTAAACCCTAAACCTTAAACCCTGAACCATGAGCCCTAAACCCTAAACCCCAAACCATATTTCATCAATATTTCCTAGTCTCGTGCCTAGAACCATCATTTAGTCTAGCTTATAAAACTACATTGTTTATGAGATGTGGGACAAGTAACTAAATGGATATGACATCTACCTTGTGCCTTGTAATGCATATATTACACATCTCTTCCAAACTTGTTTCTCCCCACATATACTTGCGCTCTTGAATGTAAATTTATTCACACTCTGAAACAAATTTCACATTTCTCATATTTCCATGTATGGTATTATGCAAGCTAGGATGACCCATTGGAAGCTGGAAAAAATAACCATCACAACAAAAAAATTAATCTTAAAGGAAACAAAAGAAACATAGAGAATATATCAATGTAGAGGTGTAGGATCATAATTGAATTTCCTGTAGTATCCTCTCCTCCGGAGAAAGATAAAGTTTAATTGTTCTACTGGAATGGATAGTAAATTTGACATAACTTCCTAAAGTGTTCAAAATAAGCATAGAAACAGGGAATGGCTAAGAACACTAAGGAGTTATCAATCACCTAGTAAATCTTTCTTGTTTAGTTCTAAATGGGAGTTACTTGGCAAACGATTTAGTGACCTTCCATTCATTGATAATTCCTTATATGATAAACCCATGGATGTTTTCAAAATATCAATAGATGAAAAACATCAAATTTTGATGACTCTCTTTGAATGTTGTGCCTACAAATTCAATGAACCCTGAATTATGTGACCTAAATCCTTAACCCTCAACCATGAGACCTAAACCCTAAACCCGAAAACCAAAATAATAAATCCTAAATCCTAAACACTAAATACTAAACCCTAAACCCATAACCCTAAACCCTTGACCTAGACCCTAAACCCCGAGCCCTAAGCCCCTAAATACTAAATCCAGAGCCCCGGCTCTAACCCCAAACCCTAAACCAAGTAACTCAACCCCAAACCTTAAACCCTAATCCCTAAACCATAAACCCTAAACCTTAAACCTTGAACCCTACACCATAATCCTGAGCCACAAACCCTTAACCTTAAACCCTAAATCTAGAGCCCTGATCTCTAACCCCTAAACCTTAAACCCGTAACTAACCCCTAAACCTTAAACCCGTAACTCTGAACCCCAAACCCTAAGTCGTAAACCTTAAACCATGCACCCTAACCCCTAAACCCTAAACCCTGAGCCCTGAGCCCTAAACCATAAACCCTAAACCTTAAGGCCTAAATGTTAAATCCTAAATGTCCCTAAACCCTAAACCCTAAAAACTAAATCATAAACCCTAAACCTCCCCCCTAAACTCTAAACCCTAAGCACTAAATCCTAAACCCTAAACCCTAAGCCCTAAGCCCTAAGCCCTAAGCCCTAAGCCCTAAGCCTAAGCCCTAAACACTAAACCCTAAACCTTGAACTCTATGACCTAAACCCTTAACCCTAAAACCTAAACCCTAAACCTCAAGCCTTAAACCCTAAAACCTGAACCCTTTTCCCTAAACCATGAACCCTAACCTTTAAACCTTAAACCCTAACTCCTAAACCCTAAACCGTAAACCCTAAATCCTCAACCCTAAACCTTAAACCCTGAGCCCTAAACCCTAAACCAATACCGTAAACCCTAAACTCTAAGCTCTAAATCCTAAACCCTAAACCCTAAACCCTAAAACCTAAACCCTAACCCCCTAAACCCTAAACCTTGAGCCATTAACCCTAAACCCTAAGCCTTAAACCATAGGCCTTAAGCCATAATCCCTAAGCCAAAACCCTAAACCTTGAAACCTTAAACATAAACCCTAACAACTAAACCCCGAGCCCTAAACTCGAGCCCCGAACCTCAACCCTCAACCCTAAACCCTAATCCCTAAACCGCAAACCCTAAACCCTTTGCCCTAAACCCTAAACCCTAACCTTTAAACCTTAAACCCTAACTCATAAACCCTAAACCATAAATTGTAAACCTTAAACCCTAACTCCTAAACCCTAAACTGTAAACCCTAAATCCTCAACCATAAACCCTAAAAACTAAACCCTGAACCCTCAACTCTCAACCCTAAACCCTCAACCCTCAACCCTGATCCCTAAACCCTAAACCCTGAACCTTGATCCATAAACCCTAAACCCTCAACCTTGACCCCTAAACCCTAAACCTTGAACCTTGAGCCCTAAACCCTAAACCCTAAACCCTTAACCTTGAACCATAAACCCAAAAATCTAAACCCTAAACCATGAACCCTAAGCCCTGAGCCTAAACCCTAAACCCTAAAATCTGAACTATGAGCCTTAAACACTAAACCTTAAACCCTAAACTCTAAACCTTAAGTCCTAAACCATTAGCCCTAAACCCTAAACCCCGAGCCCTAAACCCTAAATCATAAACCCTCACCCAAAGGAAAGTCCTAAAAAGATCATTCAGTGTGTTTCAGTGTGTAGGGAATAGTGTTTAAGGTGATCGATCGACTCATTTAGTTTTTATGAGAGACTACTTCCTTTGAAGGCCTAAAAGGCATTTTTGGCCATTTTGTAGTTAATTGAACACCCTTCAAAACAAGCTAAAATGAGCTACTCATGTCACCGAGTTATTAAGGACCATTATTTGTGAAGTATTAAGGCATCGTTTGTCTCCATAAGAGACATATGAGCAAAAAAATGTATGAGAATCATGAATTTGATTCCATGAAAGGATGATTTTAGAGCTAGGAAAGGTGAGGGGATGATCTTTATATGGAGCACCATGTTTCTAAGAATGAGCAATCATCTGAGTTCACTTGGTACTATTCATAACTGTAACTCATTCAACACCTAGTAGTGTTATCGCACCTTAAGGAGAAGGCACATTACAATCACCTCATTTTGGCCATAGGACAGGAATCCCATTCAGGGAAAAATCCTTTATCTACAAAGTGAGGATATCTTTTTAGTAAGAAGTAGACAAACATCATAGAGTTAATTCATGATCACTAAAGTGAATTATGGAACAAATTTAAAAATTAGTACCAATTCAAGAAGTGGCGGGGCCAAAATCCATTTTAAAAGGTCAAAAACCTTTAAAATGACTATATGCTTTCCCAAAACAAAGACCGACTACAATATATATGCCCTGAAAGTTTTAGGTCGTTTGCTAAAATCCTGAAAATGAGTAAGTACTGACTAGATTAGATTTTGAAAAACTATCTTCTAGATTATAATTGTTAGAGCTACAAGACCACTTCCATAAGGTGCAGAGTGACCCTAATTTCTTATATTTAATAAAATAAATTTAGAGTATAAGATTTCTTTTATTATTTCTTATACTTAAACATTTATTTTTGTGGTCCATACTACACAAAACGCGTACGTGTTACAAAATGCGTGCGCGTTTTGGCTTGTTTGAAATGCGTACGCGTTATGGTTTGGTGATTCCCGAGCCAAACAAATTAAAACGCGAGCGCATTTTTCTTTTTTCAGATTCTTGTTCACTTTTTGGCCCCCAACTTCGCACTTACCTGTTAGGTATAGTTATTTCCTTGATCTATGGTCTTGACTAGTTATTTTTTATCTAGTTCTTTCCTTGATTTATGGCTTGATCTATGGCCTTGACTAGTTCTTATATTGATCTTCCTTTCCTATATAAGCAAGGCCCCTTCTCATTGTACTATATAGAGTTCCATGAGATATAATATATGATATTGTTACTCTTTGTTTGCAAATATTTTTGTAAAGTTATTCTATCAAATTTCTTTCACTTATTGAATGTGATGATCTATTATCATATGAGATCTTTATGGATTGGAACAATCCTCTCATCCTTCCTTTTAATGAAATGCCTAGATACTCCTAATGAGTTAGGGTGTATGTATTTACATAGATGACCATTTGAATGGTTTCCTACACGATAAACCAAAATGTAACACCTATGATAACTAAGCTAACTTGTATATTTGAAAGGATGACCATTGTAAGTAAAAGGAATGGGTTCATAGTGTGTGGATGAGTCCATTGACCAAAAATATCATGGGCCCAATAACATTTCCATGTTAAAATTTGAATTAGATATGAGATAGGATTTTGTGCGGAGATAATATATAGATGTATTCATTAAAGTGTGTAGTGATTCCTAAAATGTTAAAGTGCACAAGCAAATATGACCTCATGGAATTAGGTTATGGTATAGATTAAGAGGGTTTAAGTTGGTCAATAAATAGGTAAATATGATAATGTTGGAATAAATTCCTAATTGATATTTCTAAGTATCATAGGATAAAAAATGAACTATAATTTCCCCCTTTTAATCTAGTATTGAAAATGCTTGATTAAAAGTTAAGAAAAAAGTAAATACAGGGCTCACATCCTAATCATAAGATGATAGTATAAAATTAAAGAGTAGGCCCATACATTGATTTAATATGAAACCTACAATCACATGGAAAATGTGTATATAAAATATCAATGGTGACATAAAATCAACATATGAAAAAATAAAATATGTAAAGTGAAATATTCCATATAATGACTACTCCTAATTGGTCATGTCAAACCACATGCCCTCCATGTGTTATATCGAATTTTGCATCCAAAGCTTTATCTCATGCTAAGTAAGTTATGAAAACTTATAAATGATGTAATATCCCATGCAAGATAAACCTTGGGTCAATGAAGCTAGTGTATGAGTCATTGAACCACTAAGAAATTCTAATGTATCAACCATTGGGACACTTAGAAATTATAATAAATTCCTAATTGATATTGCCAAGTACCATAGGATTAAAAATGAACTACAATTTCCCTAGTTTAATCTAGTATTTAAGATTCTTGATTAAAAGTTAAGAACGAGTAAATATAAAGATCACATCCCAATCATAGGATGATAGTCTAAAATTGAGGAGCATTCCCATAAACCAATTTAATGTGAAACCTACAATCACATGGAAAATGTGTGTATAAAATATCAATAGTGACATTAAATAAACATATTAAAGAATGAAATATGTAAATTGAAATAATCCATATAACAACTATCCCTGATTGACCATGTCAAATCACATGCCCCCATGCATTCTTTCAAATTTGTGCACCCAAAGATTTATCTCATGCTAAGTAGGTTCTAAAAACTTGTAAATGATGTAATATCTCATGTAAGATAAAACATGGGTCATTGAAGCTAGTGTAGGATTCATTGAACCACCAAGATAGTATATTATATCAACCATTGGGACATTTAGATATTGGAATAAATTCCTAATTGATATCGCTAAGTACCATAAGACAAAAAAATGAACTACAATTTCCCTCTTTTAATCTAGTAGTGAAAATGATTGATTAATAGTTAAGAACAAGTAAATACAACGCTCACATGCTAATCATACGATGATAGTCTAAAATTGAAGAGCATGCCTATATGCTAATTTAATGTAAAACCTACAATCACATGGAAAATGTGTGTATCAAATCTCAATAGTGACATTAAATAAACATATAAAAAATGAAATATGTAAAGTGAAATAATCTTTATAATAACTACACCTAATTGGTCATGTCAAACCACATGCCCCATATGCATTGTATCAAATTTGTGCACCCAAAGCTTTATCTCATGCTAAGTAGATTATTAAAACTTATAAATGATGTAATATCTCATGCAAGATAAATCTTGGGTTGTTGAAACTAGTGTATGAGTCATTGAACCAATAATAAATTCTAATGTATCAACCATTATGACACTTAGAGATCGGAATAAATTCCTAATTTATATTTCCAAGTACCACAGGACAAAACAATGAACTACAACTTCCCCCTTTAAATCCAAAAGATTGAAAATGCTTGATTAAAAGTTAAGATTAAGTAAATACAAATCTCACATCCCAATCAAAGGATCATATTCTAAATTTTAAGAGCATGCCCATACACCAATTTAATGTGAACCCTAAAAACACATGGAAAATGCATGTATCAAATATCAATAATGACATAAAGAAACATATCAAAAAATGAAATATATAAAGTGAAATAATCCATATAATGACTATGCCTAATTGTTCATGTCAAACCACATGCCCCCATGTATTATACCAAATTTATACACCCAAATCTTTATCTCATGCTAAGTAGGTTATGAAATTTTTTAAATGATGTAATATATCATGCAAAATAAACATTGGGGTCATTGAAGCTAGTGTATGAGTCATTGAACCACTAAGAAATTCTAATGCATCAATTATAGAGACACTTAGAGAGTGAGGTGTATCATTCATTATTCCATTGAGAGAGCATGTCAATCATTCATTGGGATACTAAGAGAGTTGATTGTTTGAGTCATTAGGTCACTTATAAAGTCGGGTGTGTCAATCGTTGTGCCCGATGAGAGATCCATATATATCAATCATTTGACCCCCGAGAGAGTCAAATTACTTTCATAAGGATATAGAAAATATGATATGAATGTGAATTAGTTGTTAAAATACTAAATGATGAACTTATACATAGTCCATGCTAATGTGAATTGAATAAATATCATAGGTGTAAGTAAATATATAAGATGAACTTATACCAAGTCCATGTAAATATCATTTAAATTGAAAGAGTGTGTTTCTAACCTAATTAAATATCTAAGTGTTGTTTGATATTCAAAAATAAGAAAGATCAAAGGTTTTATAACATGTATACTATTCCAATTAATTAAATTCCATCGTTAACCATTCATAATCAAAATAAATCATTCATACTTGAAATGATTGAAACGATTGATAAATGATATGTGGGTAAGTGCACTAAAATGGGGAGTCAAAAAGTAGATAAAAATAAAAATTAGCTATAACACATACGTGTTATTTTTTTTCAGGTTTGGTAATTTATAAACCTAAAATTCATACGCATTTTTAGTGTTACGAAACACGTACGGGTTTCTAGTGTTATGAAATACGTATGTGTTTTTAATATTATGAATTTTGGAAGGGGAAGGGGGCATATTTACTAAAATAAATGTTTTTATTATTTCTTTATACTTTTATTATTTCTTATACTTTAAATTTATTTTAGTAAATATAAGAAATTAGGGTCACTCTACACCTAATGGAAGTGGTCCCATAGCTCCAACAATTATAATCTAGAAGATAGTTTTTCAAAATCTAATCTGGTTAGTACTTACTCATTTTTAGGATTTCAGTAAGGACCTAAAGCTTTTAGGGCATATATATTGTAGTCAGTCTTTGTTTTGGGAAAACATATAGTTGTTTTGTAGGTTTTTTTACCTTCTAGATTGGATTTTGGCCCTACCATTGCTTGAATTGGTACCAAGTTTGAAATTTGATCCACAATTCACTTTAGTGACCATAAATCAACTCTATGATGCTTGTCTACTTCTTATTGAAATGAGATCCTCACTTTGTAGATAGAGGATTGCTCATTGAATGAGATTCTTGTCTTAAGTCCAAAATGAGGTGATTGTAATGTTCCTCCTCCTTAAGTTATGATCACACTACGAGGTATTGAATGAGTTTTTAATAACAATACCAAGTGAATTTCATTAAGTGAATTGAAATGATTTCTCATTCTTGGAAACATGGTGCTCCATATGAAGATCATCCCCTCACCTTTCTTAGTTATAAAATCATCCTTTCATGGAGTCAAATTAATGATTTTCATACACGTATTTTATCATATTTCTCTCATAGAGATAGATTATGCCTTAATACTTCACACATGATGGTCTTGGATACCTCGGTGGCATGAATAGCTCATTTTAGCTTGTTCTTTGGAGAGATTTGGGTACAATGATAGAGGCAGGATATGATGATCATAAAGTCACTCCTTGAGCTCCATGTTTCACCTTTCAACATGATGAATCATTCAAAATTTAATTTCTTGACCAAGATGACACCTGGTGGAAGCATGCTTATGTTACTTAGACACCTTTTTCTCAAGTTACTCCTCATGGAAATGGGTTTCCTCCTCTAAATAGGGGATGAATCCTTGAATGAAATTTAAGGATGAGTTACATGTTCTTGACCTCCATACTTCACTGAAACACTAAAAATCACATTTTATGATCAATGAAACTATTCTAAAAATCTAATTCTTCATGTAACTCAAAATTTAGGTCTTATTTCATTTTAAACTAGGAGGGGAAGCTGCATAGTTTTGAAGTACCTCAAGAAGTATTTGAGCCTTAAATAAATGTTGATTATTCCACCTTGTAGATTATTATAATAGATTATAATGCCTATTTTTTATCCTAAATCTTTCCAAAACTTTTGGAATCATCCAGAAAATTCAACTTTCATCGTTTTAGCTTTCATTCCCTGCACTTAAAAACCTAGTATTAAACAGATTGCTCGCGAATGAGATTTTATTTCCTAAACTTTCCTAAATTTACTTATAAATATTCAATTCTCTCTAAAATCACCCTCAAATGCTTTATATTTTCTCTAAACACTTCCGAGGGGTGTTCAATTAGCTATAACCAAAAAGGCCTTTTTAGGCCTTAAGAGGAAGTAGTATCTCATCAAAATTAAATGAGTTGATCAATCACCTTAGGCACAATTCCCTACACACTAAACCGCACTTAATGATATTCTTAGGAATTTCCTTTGATCCAAGGTAAATTTTTAACTGATGGTAGGCTAGCCAAATGAAGGATACACAGTGACTAAAAAGCCTTATTTTCAATTAAGGGCTTATTTATCATGCTTCAAAATTTAATTTTCATGTTAGTTATTTTGGCCATTCTGGAGCTAATAAAACACCCTCTATGAGAGTTTAGGAAATATCTTAAGCATCCATAGGTGATGTCATGGAATATTGGAAGTGTTGGAGGTAATTTAGGAATATTTAGGAAATGTTCATACATTCAAAGACTAGATGCTCAACAATAGGTTTTCTAGGTGCAGGAAACAAACACTCTAATGGTGAAACTTGACTTCTACGAAAGATTCTAGGATCTATGTAAGGAGTTAAGAGGAAAAAAATAGAAATTGGAAAGCTATATGATTCCTTTACATGTTGGAGACATCCATTTTTCTCTAAGGCTTGAAGGTTTCATGAATAATTTCAAAACAACGCAGTTTCACCTTTTAGTTCCAGATAAAATTGGGCCTAAATTTTTAGGTTCAGGAAGAATCAAGTATTGAAAATTGTTCCATTGATATTATGATGTTTCCACTCATGGTTAGGAAAGTGAGTGAAATTTGAGACTCAAGGAGTGATTTGACTATCTCCATATCTTGACTTTGTCATTATATTCAAAGCTTCTTCAAGGTTCTTCAAGGAACAAACCAGGATGAGCTAGTCCAAGCTACCAAGGCATCTAAGACCATCATATATGATGGAATGAGAAATCATATAAGGATACTTTTACATACATGTTAAAAATTTAGTTTCTTTTTTCCTCTCTACTAAATATTTAAAAACCATTCTCGTTATAAAAAATCCGCTTTTACATGGGAACACCAAACTTCTCACAATACATTTCTAGGACTAAGCCTTATGGTAGAAAAGAGATTCAAAATAGGGTTTTATCAAAAAATTATATTCTTGGAGTATTCTAAATTAATGTATACATGTTTCAAACCTTCCTAAACATCATCCATACATTGGCTCAAGGAGAGAGGTAATTTACCCTATTTTAGTCATATGAACTTAATTACGATGATGTGATGAGATTTAGGGATTAGTTGGTCTCAATAAAATCATGCACAATAAATAAAATGTGACTATATGATGTTTTTTTGGGTTTTATGGACCATAACTACATCATTATCTGAAATAATTAGTTATATGAGTGAAGAAGCCTCCTAGAATGATGAATCTTTTTATCCCTATAAAGGACAATGAGATTATAAGTGAGAAGCACTTGATGAATGGACCACTGAGGTCAATAAATAATGCCCTCTTTTACTTGAACCAATCCATGAAACACTTCCATACTTTTCTAACCATCTTGCACTTGATGAGAACTTGAAAAAATGCATACTAAAACCATGATGATCCTTCCACCTAGGAAACACAGTTACTAATGAGATGTGAGACTGGAAACCTTCCGACCTTCAAATGATGATTATACATCTCCTTTTATACCTTTTGATATAATTTAAAGAGATCTTCGTTAGAATACAAAGGATGCATTACAATGACCAACCAAAACTGTTGGTCCCATACTAGAAAAAACCGCAAACTTCGAGAAAATTTGAAGCAATCGAAAAAAACTTGAACAGACTCTAAAGCATTCTACTTGAGATAAATACCATCACCACTCATGGTTATCCTTTCTCATCATGCTCATGATGATCATTCCCTTGATGAATTGAATTTCAATGAGGTCCTTGATGTTTCAGATCCTTCACAGACCTCATGATTCTCTTGATTGTACCCATTTTCCAAGTGACTGTATTTTGTACACATTGACACCCTGATATGTTCATTATCACATTGTGATCCCCATGATGTCCCTTTTTAGGCCTCTGGAGGAAGTTGTATTTCACTAAATCTTACGAATTAATTTATCACCTTGGGTAATCATCCTTACACACTAAAATAAACTTGAAAACCTTGTTAAGACTTTTCTCTCAGTCGGGGTGAAGGTTGAAATGAAGGTAGGTTGGCCATAGGAAGGATGCACAGTGATTGGGAATCATAATTATCAATTAGGGCCTTAATTTTCATGCTTAATATTTTTAATTTTTCATGCTAAATATTTTACATCAAAACAGTGAATTTAGACTCAATTGTACCCCTTAATTATATCATTTATTACATAATTATGTTGATTTTTTCAATAAGATAAGAAATTTTGATTAAATTGACCCATGTGAAACTTATTGGAACTATATGATTTCATTTTTTACTTCATCTAGGACTAATTAAAAATATAGGCATAAATTAATCGGTCAATTCAATTAAAATTGAAGATACAATTTTTGATGCAAAAGTATCACGGGGGAACTGAATTTCTTATAAGTTTTACAATATTTGTTAAGCACATAGGCACACACAAGGATGGTGAGAAGGATAATGGAGAAAGGAAAGTGCAACACAAAATTTGGGTGATGGTGATGATTACGCAAGACTTGCACTAATTTGCTTTATGCAATATTTGAATTCTATAATGTGAATTGATTACAAAAGTGAAAGAGCACAATGTGCGCATGAAGAGAGTTAAATGTACCATTTGAAGGGATAGAGTAAAAAGGAGTAGAGAGACAAATTAAGTCGCACGGAACTAGTGAAATTTATTAAGGGATATGAAGAAACACCATTGTAATAGATTTAGGATTTTTGTTGATTTCTGTAACAGCCCCAATAATGGGAGTAGTATTTTTAGATGTCATCAAGGATTTTCAAATTAATAAAAACATGTACATGTGTTTTGATTTGTTATGTATTATAAGGCATTTCATGAGTGCATATATTTGAGCAGTTGTTGTTTCCTTTGAGAGTTGTGAGGTTTGTAAAATATAATTTTGACACATCTAACACTCCTACAAATGTCAGTAAACAATCCAAAAGGCCCCAAAACTAAATAATGAATATATTATTTCCCAAAATAGACATCGATTTTAGAATTTAAACACTAAAATCTTTAGGCTAAATGCTGAAATCCTAAAAATTACCTATATGTTTGACTAGATTAGATTAAAAAACTATCTCCTAAATTGTGACTCATGGAACTGTGAGACTAGTTCCATAAGGTGCAAAGTGGCCCTAATTTCTTATATTTACTAAAATAAAATTAAAGTATAAGAAATAATAAAGTATAAATAATAATAATAATAATAATAATAAATGAAATAAATAGCAAAATAAAATATACTTTATGAAAATAAGAAAATAAAATAATTTTATTTTGCTATTTTCATTTATTATTATTATTATTATTATTATTATTATTTATACTTTATTATTTCTTACACTTAAGCATATATTTTTGTAAATATAAGATTTCCACAAACACATATAATGACTATACTCTAAGGAACGCACACGTGTTATAGTGTGTACACGTTCCCTTAATTATGCACCCAAACCTAGATTTTAGAGCTTTAGAATTTCTTTGGTTTCCCAAACCTGTGCTTTGGACCTATAACAACACAACAACCTACGTGTTTTTGACAAAATATGTAAAAACTCACCTTTCACCATGATAAATCCTACAAAAATAATTTCTATCTTTCTTTAAAAATTCCTACAACATCAAGAAAACTATCCTCTTTCTAAATATATACTTTTTATATTTTTCTAACTATTCTAAGGTTTCTATTTATATTTATTTCAAACTATGTATTTTATACCTCTATTTTTAGTGATTATAAATGCTTATATTTTTTCGTTTATCTTTTTCACTTCTCTAAATTGAAAAAAATATACAATCCCAAACTAGGACTAATTCTATACATATTAAAAAAAATATAATTTTTAGTATTTTTGAGGTAGTTAGGGGGCACGGTCATCTATCCATTATTTTTTAATTTTTAAAATCTTTGTACTTGAAAAATCATAAAAATATATTTTCACTATATATATATATATATATCCCAAACTAGATGCTCCTATCTATCTTTCTACCAAAGGGTTTTCAAAAATATTAAATAGTGCTAAAAAAATGGGGGGGGGGCACACGACTGTCTACTATGTTTTTTACAAATACAGGAGAACCTATTGAAATTTTAGATATTTAACCCACTTACACTTAGCCATTTAAAAATATAGTAGTTTAGAAACTAGACTTGAAATACTACAATTCATGTTCTTATAACATCTTCAAAATTTGAGTGTAACTATCTCAAATAACTCCTACAAGTTGAAGTTTTTTTTTTTCGTAGAAAAACGTTTCTACTTAAGACCTCCTTTTGGCCCCCCATTTCCATGCACTTACCCATGTACTTGTTCAAATATAAAAGAGGTGAGATAAAATAAAATTTACAAGGAAGAACATGGTCGATCTGGATGTGCAAGATAGTGTAGCAAGATGATTACAGACTTAAAATGTTTCGATGCAAGTTATAGAACTACAAATTGGGCACGGGCATGACCGTATAAATCATTATATGGTCCATGTTATAACTTTATGATATTGGACCCTTTGATAGTCTAAATCTATAGATTTTGATATCTTGTTTGTGATTTCTCATCTAGTAATTATATTTGATGTATGTCACCATTTATCACACAACTTTAAGATGTCATGTAATCACCTACAAAAATGTGGAAACCCTAAAAACCTGAAAAACACTTCATCGAGCATTAGAAAACCAAAAGGAGAAAACATGTGTGTGTGGTGAGAATGGACTACCTTAGATGGTTAGACTCTTAGTTACTAAATCAATCTAATTGTTATACTACATCTTTCATTGTGGAATCAAGCCTCGTGTATTTATCCTAAGTACTTGTGTAAGTCTGAATAAATAACCAACCCTTGAGGGTTCACTCGTGTCTCTTGAAACTAATATGGATGAATAAAGACATAATATAGAATATAACCAACATGGTATTAGTGAGATGTGGTGTACCTCAACTATGTGACATAACCATTTTGTTGATTGAAACCTTGTTTGCATGTATGTGCTAGTGTTTTCATTGATGTAAAAGGTGAAAGGACATTAATGATAAAGAATGATGATAAAGAGTGCAAGAGGAAGTTTGTAGTGATGATGAAATGGGAAGACAAGAAGTGACATGGTTGCAAGAGTGGAGATGGTGAGAGTTGTTTGGTCTAGTAGGCCTAATTAGGAGGTCTATTCAGCATGGGTAATGGCACATGAGGGATAGAGATGCATGGAGGTTTTGAAGCTTGGTAGAGGCATGGATAACATGATGGTAGTGTATTGAGTCACTCATACAGGTCTCGAAATGTGGTTGCAAAGGTGTGAGCATGGTTTGTAGGTCTTCATCTAGACCTAGTATAGGTGTTTGGTGGTCTAATGGATCATGAAGGTCGACTGGATAGGTATGTGGGCCGATGAGGGCATGTAAAGGAGTGAGACATGTTGTATCAAATATTTCAAGGAATTTTGAAATTATTCGAAGTGTATATAGTGTTCACCTACTATGTCTAGGTCTATACTAGACCTAATTCCATGAAGTAGTTAGGAAATTCATGGTGGTTGGAAATATTTAGAGGAGTGCAAAAAAAAATGAGACTTGGGTCAATTGAAGGAAGTCACGATAGTGCTATGGGAAAAAATTTAGGTGTGTATGTTGAATATTTTGCATGATATGATGTTTTTAGTCCTACCGAGCTCAAAAAGATGTGTTTTCCATCTTGATATGAGATATTTAGTATTGGTTGGAATCAACGAAAGTTTACATGGGGACTCGAGTCATTCGGTATTTTTTTGCATGGAGCTAATAAGGTTTCAAATTTGGAATGAGTTCAAATGAGGTCATGTGCTATGAACATTTTCTAAGAAGCCAAGGTGGTCAAAAACCCTACTTGTAGACACCTAAATTCCACTTTCACAATCTTATTGCCAAAATGCACGTAAATCACTCTCATTCTTGCCAATTCTGTTATAATTAGTGATCTTTGCTAATTAACTAACATTTCTTACCACTTTAGCCAATTAACATATGATTTTTTGATTACGTAACCCCTTTTGCATTCAGGATGTCACTTTATGGTGAATCATAAGTCAAAATCCTCTTCAAAACAAACAATTAACATTTATTAGCTAATTAAGCCTATTTTTCCCTTGTTTTGATCAATATACCCTAGTATTGACTCAAAACCCTCTTCCAACCACTCAAAATCACCCCATTCACCTCCACAACATCTCAACAAGCTTCAAAAGCTTATCCTAGCCTCCTAGTTGACCCTAAGCGGTTGATTAAGGTTTCACACCTCTTAATCACTTGGTAATTCACTAATTATGATTAGCAAGGCCTAATCATGATCAGTAATTCTAATCTAATTTGGGGATTTTGGTCCCACATGCACCAAAATAAAAGTTTCTCCCAAAAGGAAAACTATAAAAAGGGTGCACCTCATTCCTTTATATTTTACACCATGCTTTGATTTGCGTCTCATATAATAAATATGATATATAGCCAAGTTCAATCCTTCGCTTAAAGCCTTGAATGGGGTTAGTAGATGGATATCCAAAATGACCAAGTAGTCATTGGGAGAGGCCATTTCACCTTGTTTGGAGTAGAACCATAACCATTTGATTGCCCTCTTAGGTCTATTTAGGTCCATGTTAGGTAATTCAAGCATATTAGTAGGCATGTTTAGTTAGATTTTGTATTGTTTTCATACTAGTTAAGCATTCTTTTAAACTTCTATCTTAATGTTACATTCCTAGACTTAGAACCTTGGCTAGCTGGATGGAAATGATGTTATCTCTCCTTGTTTAGTCATGTAATTTACTTTGTAAATTTTAGGGTGTCATCATTTGGCACGCCTTGTTGGACCATACCTCATTGTATTCAATTTTTAAAGCTTTTTAACTTATTTTCAAAGTTTTTCATTTCAAGTTTATGGATTAGTTTCAAGTTTCCTATATTAATTTCAAGTTTTCTAGTTTACTTTCAAGATTTTAGAGTAATTTCAAGCTTTTTAGATTAACTTCTCAAGCTTTTTAGATTAGTTTCTCAAGATTTTTAGATTAATTTCAAAGTTTTAGAGTAATTTTCAAATTTTTATAGATTAATTTCCATATATTAGTTTTAAGTTTACTTTTAAGCTTTCTAGGGTACTTTAAAGCTTTTAGATTAGTTTCTCAAGCTTTTTAGATTAATTTCAAAGTTTTAGAGTAATTTTCAAAGTTTTATAGATTAATTTCCATTTTTGAAAGTTGTTTCAACTAGATTAGTGGTAGAAGTTGTGTTTTCTTACTTTTGTAGGATTCAAGGAGGCGAAGCCCTATCAAAATTGCCAAAAATAGCTAAATATTTGACCTTTTTGAATAAATTCTTGTCAAAAACTCAAATTTTGGCCACTTCCAGTGAAGGGGCACGCAGACGTTGAACTAGGAACGTAGGTGTTAAAGCAAGCACACGTGTTGAACTAGGAGCGTATGCGTTGAACCCCCAGGAGCACAAGCGTTAAAGTAGGAGCACACACATCAACTCATCATTTTTTCAACTTTTTCATTTTCACAAAGGAGAGCACACACACATCAACAAGGGAGCACAAGCATCAAAAACAGAACACACCTGCTTGTCCTGGGAAGTGCACACGTTGGCTTAGATTTTTCAATTGTTTGTCATTTTTACAAGGGGGAGCACATGTCGACAAGGGAGTGTAGGCATCGAAATAGAGCACACCCACTTGTCTCGGAAGCACACATCACTTGACTCGCTTTTTTCAACCGTCATATTTTTACAAGGGGAGTGCACATGACGGCAGGGGAGCGTAGGCATTGAAACAAAGTGGGCACACGTTAATAGGGGCACATAGGTGTGTCTATATAAATTTTCTTGCAAACTCAAAGTTTTCATTTTTAGTTTTTAGGATTTATGTTACTTTTCAAGAGGTTTTTAGATGCCATTTTTGTCAATTTCATAGATTTAGAGTAATTTTTTTATAAAATCACTTAGGGTTTGAAGGAATTAATCTTGTTTCGTTGAGTTGTGGAGCTCAATTACTTCATATTAACATGCAATGTAAAACTTGCTGGAAAACGCAGTAACCATCATCGGTTAGGATGGACCAACATCATCACCTAAGACCAATACCAATAAAGAAAGGAGGAACCAACATCAGTTAGGGCTAACCGACATCGGTTACCTGTGCGGGAATGTTTTAATTAACTCTCGGGAATTAGATCTATTTTTAGCATACAAGTATATCTATTGATTGTAATTGCATGGGTAAGTGCCTAAGTTTATAAATGCCTACATAGACATAAAATCTAGGGTTTAGATGTAAGAATAAATAAGAATTAAGAAGAACTTGCAAAAGTTGGTGAGAGAGAGAATTCTTGGAGGAGAAGAAAAAGCTTGAGGGAAAGAAAGTATTGTACATCTGAGAGGTGTGGAAGATTGTAAATCTTCAATTGTATATCTTGTCAAAGCTTTGGATAATAGATTGGCTTGTTTCTTGGTGGTCATAGCCCACACTGGTTGAACCACGTTAAATTTGGTGTTGATTTATATCTCTTGTTTTGTATATTTCTTCTAGTAGAATATCTATTTTTATTTACATGTATGCTTAGATCTGATATATTATCTGTACAACCAATGTGCTAACCCCAAAACTAGTATCGAGCTTTTTCCGAGGGTTTTGTGTGTTGATAGATTTACTCATAGAGGGTTTTCTGATTGAGTGGGAGCTACAACAATGGTAGAAGAAAACAAATACAAGGTAGAGAAATTTGATGGCTGAAATTATCAATTATAAAAGATGCAGATTGAGGATTATCTGTATCAAAGAGATTTATATTTACCGTTGAATGAGAACTCAAAACCTACGAAGATGACTGATGAAGAATGGAAGATTCTTGACAGAAAAGGATTTGGGATCTATAAGATTGAGCCTAGCAACATCTGTGGCTTCCAATATTATAGAAGCGACTTCTACGGTAGGGTTAATGAAATCTCTTGCTAATTTATATGAAAAACCTAGTGCTTTAAATAAATTTTATTTGATGAAGAAACTATTTAGTTCTAATATGCATGAAGGTGGATTTGCATCTATTCATTTGAATGATTTCAGATCTATTGTAAATCAGTTAAAATCGGTTGATATACCATTTGATGATGAAGTGAAAGAACTTTTATTCTTATGTTCTTTGCCTGATAGTTGGGATAACTTGGTAATGGTTGTTACTAATACAACATCTACTAATAATATTTTGAACTTTGATGATATGGTTAGTATAATCTTGAATGAATAAATTCAAAGGAAGAGTTGAGAGGAATCATCATCTGGGAATGATTTTAATGTAGAAAGTAGGGGCATGCAGAAGGAGAGATCCAAGAGTAAGAGTAATGGAAAATCAAAGTCAAGGGATAACATAAATCCGTAAGTAAGGGAATTAATTTTAGAAATGTTGAAAGAAAGGACATGCAAAGAAAGATTGTTGGTCAAAGGACAAAGAGAACCAACAACTTAAAAAAGGTAAAGAAACAAATATTGCTACATTAGAGTTAATGTAAGATGCTCTTATTCTTTCTTTAGATAGTAGAATTGAATCATGGGTTTTATATTCAGGAGCTTCTTTCCATGCAACCCCTAATAAGGTTTATTTCGAAATTATGTCCTGGGGCAATTTTGGGCATGTTTATTTGGGTAATGATGAACCTTGTAGTATTACTTTGGTAAAGGGTAAGTTCATCTAAAATTGAAAAATGGAAATACATGGGTATTGACAGGATGTGAGGCATGTGTCAAGCCTCGGGAGGAATATTATTTCTGCAGGGCAAATAGGTGAATCGCATGCATTGTTACTTTTATAGGAGACTCTTGGAAAGTCACCAAGGGTGCTTTGTTGTGGCAAGAGGAAAGAAGGTAGGAACGTTATATTTACCTACATTTGTTACTGATTCCTTTTCTGCATTATCTACTTTAGATTCAGATGCATGCATGTGGTATAACCGGATGGGCCATATGAGTCAAAACGGAATGTAGATCTTAAAGGCTAAGGGTCAGTTATCATATTTGAAAGCTTTAGATATTGATTTACGTGAGCATTGTGTCTTTGGAAAGTAAAAGAGAGTGAGATTTTCAAAGTTGAGGTAACTAAGAAGGAGAAAAAATTGGAGCTTGTACACTCGGATGTGTGGGGACCACTCGGGTAGCTTCTCATGGAGGTTCCCAATATTATGTTACTTTGATTGATGATGCTATGAGAAAGGTATGGGTTATTATATTAAACTTAAATCTGATGTTTTGATACTTTTAAAAGATGGAAAGCCCTTGTTGAGAATGAATCAAATTCTAAGTTAAAGTGCGTTAGATCGACAATGGTGGTGAATACTTTGTAGTAAGGCTTTCAATGATTATTGTTCGGTGAATGGGATACGTAGAGAAAGAATAGTTCCAGGGAACACCACAGGAGAATGGTGTTGCAAAATAATGAACAAGATAATCATGGAACGTGTTAAAAGTATGAGGATACATTTTGGACTGCCCTTACATTTTTGGGCGAAGTAGTTGATACAATGATTTATTTGATTAACACTGGGCCTTTAAGTTCACTAGATGGAGGAATACCGAGAGGAAGATTGACCGGAAAAGAGGTAGATCTTTATTTTCTTAAATTTTTGGTTCGAAGTGTTACCACACTCAAAATCCCCCTCATTTTTCAAGTCAAGTTTCAAAAATTTTGAGTTGGTGCCTTTGAGAGATGTTTGAGCAGATTGAGAAGTCTGGAGATAGAAAAATTCATGCTTTGAAGAAGTTGGTGCTCATTTGCAATCTCGCCCTATTAATTTAAAATCTTGCAGTCTGCATGGTTTGATAAAATTTATGTCTTCCCGTCTGGATGCTTGAAAATTGTTTCTTTCATTCGAATGAAATTGTCAATCCTTCTCTTTTGGTTGTGGATCGTGTCGAGCCTTGTATTATTTGTAGTTTCTCTTTCCATGGAGAATTGTAGTGCCCACATTTTCTAGCCTCTATTATCTGTTGAATTCTTAAACCACAGTTATGACTTAACATGGATTTTGACATATTTTGGACATTATGATATGTTGGTTTTCCTTCATGGACATGTATGGTGATTTGGGGCGCGTAGCACCAATTTGACTAGATTAGTAGATTGACACATTTTATTTGAGATTGTGGATACTAACACTTTTCTATGCGATTTGGGCCTAATGGATACATGTTGGATACTTAGTTTAGTCACATATCTTGATTTTATAAAGTATTCGATTTGCTTGATGAGGATACATGATGGCATGGTGATATGACATTTTTATGTATTACAATACCTAACGTATGACAAATTGTGTGAGATTGTGGATTCCACATTGATGTTGTGATATCCTTAATTTACATGTTTGAACTGATTTCGCTTAGTGAGTAGTTAGTTTACTCTTGTATTGGACATGTGCATTTAATGTGTGCAATGAGTGTGCAGGTGACAGGTCACAGGAGAACATGGGTTTCAGGGCGGCTACACAAACTATGCACAAGCAGCCCACGGGGCTAAGTCCTAACCGTGTTAATTGTTTGAGGTCGTATAGTTTGATTGTATTTGGGCACCATGGGTGACCCTCATATGAGATGTAATATGTCATGTAAATTTTATTTGTGTAGAATGTTTTATTTTTATTATGTAAATTAGGTTTGGGGCCTAATGGCCCCACTTTCTTTAAGTTTTGGGTTGATTTATTTTGTATTAATTAGAGGGGATTAGGGTCACATGTGAACCCTTGGGTGGGCCCCACATCCTCTACACTTGTGCTCAAATATGTCAAACCCGAAATTTAGCTATTTTAGGCATTTTAAGTGACCCCTTTTTAGTTTGGGAGTTCACTTAGCATGAAAATAGACCTTTGGACCCTACCTAATAGGTAGAGGGGCCTAATTTCAAGGCATAGAGGAGTTTCCCTCCTATTTTGCCTTTCTTTGGTCACCATCCATGTAAGATAGATTGGTATATGTGTTTGTTAAAAGTTGCACAATTTTTTTTTGTTTTTCATTTTGGGTAATTTGGGAGAAGGGTGTTAAAAGCTATTTTATATTTTCTCTCTTTTATTTTGAGAATCTTTGACCTTGAGGGAAGAGAGGGGTGACACATGTCACCCCCTCATTTGTGAGGATTTTTTTGGCTTCTCTTCAAATTCTCCCTCATGGGGAAAGAAGAGAACTTTTTTGGGGGAGCTTTTGCTTGGAGGCTTGTGGATTTTGGGAGCTAGAGCTTGCTTGGATAAAGAGGAAAAAGTTAGAGTGTTGGAGAGCTTTTGGAGGTAGGCTCCTTGAGCTCATTTTATGTTTTATATTATGTTAGATCTTAGTATTGTTTTGTTTAAAATGTGTGTTGCTATTTATTTATTTTTATTATTGGCAAATAGTTTTTTGAAAGGGACTATACCCTTGAATACAAAAGAAGGCCTAAAAGCCAGGATGAGCAAGAAAACCAGAGCGAAAAGGATCAGAATCCAAATGTTACAATGATGCTCAAAGTAGCTAAAAATAGCTACCAAAACAAGACAGAACAGCAAAAATACTGCAAAAAGCAATAAAGGATCCGCAAAAAAACAACAAAAAAGCAAACAAGGACAACAGAATCAACTGCAGCTACTTCCTAGTAGCTTTGTCTAAGATGGTTTTGATATTCTTCCAGGAATTAAACATTCCCAAAGTAGTCATATGGGCAGCGTCATTAGGATCCAGCTGCTCCAAGGTCTTCTTTCTTTCTTTATCAGTACCCCAAAGAGTTGAAGCACTCCGCTTAGGTTGAGACACTTCGACGTGTGTTCTTTATGTGTTGATTATACTTGTTGTTTTATTTTTTCTCCATCCATCATATGGCATGATGGATTTTGGAGTTTGTGGGGGAAGAGAGAGGATTTTCCCTCTCAAACCTCATGGCTTGATGGGCAAGCCATGTAGGATTTTTGTTACTCCCCTCAAATGGTTTGAGGTGGGGAAGGTGGTTCATATGGTTTGAACCCCTTCCCCATTCTTGGAGAGGAAACCCATTGGGTTTGAAAATCCTCCCAAGAAGGATTTTGGTGAATGGGTGGAGAAATAAGGAGGGTTTGATGACTTTGGAGGAATAAGGAGGTTGTGGAGATTATTGTTTATGTGCAACCAATGTTGGCTACACTTTTGGCACTTGGAGATCTCTTTCTTCTCTTCCCCATTTTGGAGGTAGAATATGGTTTCTCCTCCTTTCCTTCTTTGCAAATTTTGGTGTTTTCTTAGTATTTTTCTTGTCTTATATGTGAAAATAATGTTGGATTGTCTCCCTTATTCTTGTGCAAAATTTGTGGAAGCTAGTCCTCTCTCCCATGGGCTTGGGGAGGCTAGCATGTCTTCCAACCTTTGAAAAGGCATGTAATGATGCCTAGAAGGTTGGGTGGTTAAACAAGCCTTGTTCTCTTGAAGTTGGATCCTTGTAAACCTTCAAAAGTTGGAGTTCATATGGATGATAGTTGGAGCCTTAAGCTTGAAGATTGCTGGAGTATCTTTGGTGGCATGGTCTTTTATGGCTCTCTCCTTGTTTTGGAAAATTTTTAGCTTTTGATAAGCATGTGTTCTTTGTAAAAATATTGAAATAAGATCCTTTGTAAGTTTTCCATTTGGGGTATTTGTATAGTTCGCAGAAACATGTGTTTCAAAATCGTATTCATTTCACTCTTTGATTATAGTTGAAAGTTGTATGTATTTGTAAAACTTGCTACTTTCCATGAGTGGAATAGTCTTGCTACATTAAGAGGTGATGCCTTCATGGTTGTTTGAAAAGAAAATATATTTTCAAATTTCAGTCTTCCAATGTAGAATGGAGTAATTAGTAATTCTTTGTTAAAATGAAATATAGTAATAAATATTTTCCTATAATATGAACTGTTGTAACTCCTTGAAGGAAAGATGATTGATTGGAAATATTGTTATTTTTGTTGATCTCCTTGTTCAATATTGTAAATTGATTGTATTTAAAATAAAGTATCAATTGAAATACATCTCTTCTTATATATTTTGCAATTTAGTGAATAAAATACATCTAGTTCCTCTCTTCAAATGAAATGGATATATTGAAAGGAGTAGGTATCTCATTTTTCATATCAAGGTCTAACCATACTTTAAAATGAAGCAACATGGGAAGATTTTCTTTAACATGTTATCAGAAGTATTTTCACATAAAATAAAATAATAGAAATTTAACTATGTATATAAAATAGAGTTGGCTTATACTAATTTAACTATGATTAAAATTTGCATAGATACATACATACTTGATTTATTTAACAGTATAGTGGTAGTCTTACTATGATTCATTTGTGTGTGTGTGTGTGTGTGTGTGTGTGTGTGTGTGTGTGTGTGTGTGTGTGTGTGTGTGTGTGTGTGTGTGTAACGGTTATAGATTTTAATATAAATGTCATTATATTATCTCTAATATAATATAAATATATATATTGTATTAAATAAGGACATTGTAGGTTTACTTATTATGTTATAAAGATATTATATTATATATATAATATAATATATATTACCAAACTTTTAAAACAAAAAAAATAATAATAAGACAGTTTATTTAAGAAAATATATATTTAAAAGAAGTTTTTGGGAGGGCCGAACCCCTCCCCACTCCCTGTGCACCCACTAGAGGCACCACCACATCCACACCACTATCCACTTGTGTAGCCCCTCCTAGTTGCGCCAACCCCACTCCCCACGCAGCCACACCGTGATCTCCCATTCGCTTGCACATCCATACGTAGCCACCGCCCCTTCCACCATGGACCCTTCCCTCTCCTCCCATGTTTCCCTCTCCTCTCCCTCCCCTTCCCATGCGCAGAATCCTCCAAAATCCCCACGTAGATCCCACACTCCCAACCGCCGCTCTCCCCATCAAAACCTCGCAACCCTTCCTTCCCCAAATTTCAAAATGAGATTTGCTCTTCATAAAAATACATATAAATAAATAAACAAATAGTTCAGTTCTATATACATATGTATCTATGTGCTTCAGGCCGTCTTCTTTCAAATAAATTTACTCCCTTATGTTGGGGTATCCAACCATTACCCTGACTGTAAATGAAGGAAGCTACCAAAACAGAAATGATAAAAAGACAAGTAAAAAAATAAAAAATAAAAAATTGTCAACCGGTTTTATCCATGAAAATCACTCTCCTTAGCTCTCCAAGCAACCTGCAAATGACACAAGCAGAATAAAATGAGGAAAAGAAAGAAGGGAAAATAACATAAGGAAAATTTAGGGCATCCTTAGGGCAAATTTAGATCAAGGATGAGATCCTTTTGATCCTAGGGTCCACAAGTAACCCTACTTCCTTTTTATGCCATGGATAATTTTAAATGGGAATGGGAAATAAAGTTTAAAATGTGTGTGTGGGTAACACAAGTTAAATGGGGAAAGGTAATTTAGATAAAAGGAGGAAATACAATTAAAATTAAAAGGGGTGTAGACTCATATTAGGGTGTCCCTAGTAATCTTAATATAAATTAAATAAATAAATTTGGTTGGGGCTAGTGATTGAGAAATTGGGTAAACCAATTTAGTTTAATATAAATAATAATGGGAATCATATTTGTATTGTTAAGCATTCACTTTCAAAAAAATTACCCTAAATTTTAGTGACATATTTGTCTATTTCCGGTGTCCCAAGGTGAGGCATTACACTCTTTCCATTGAGAACAATTTGAAATTCGGGTGTAAATGGTCGAGTTCCGCCTCCTCTGTATTTTTTCTATAGTCTTGAATGACGAGTGTATCTTCCCTGTCAATTTTTGCCCCAAACATCCATGAGTACGTGGACATATCTAATTGGATGTGGTGTGGTGGATTATTTTACAAACTTATCATTTTTTTGTTATTTTTGCAAAAGTGTCAAATTGGCTCCGTGGCCCTGAAGGATCCTGATTGGTTGAATCGAGCTAAGGCGGGAAGGCGATCGTCGGAGCACTTTGAAGATTTTGGCTTTATTGCCAAAAGGAGTAAAGTTACAAAATTGAATCAGTAACTCCGCTGAAGCCATGTATTGAATATCCATTGAAAATTCAAAGCAGAGAGGTGGGTTGTCGGGACACTTTAGGAATTTTGGCTTTGTTTCCATAAAAGGCATAAAGTGATAAAGTGAACCGTAGCCCCGCTCATGCTAAGGGATAAAGTCAAATGTTGAGCCCACATCGAAAGTCAAAACGGGAAGGCGGGTCATCGGAGCATTTTGGGAATTTTGGTTTTATTTCCAAAAAGAGAGTTAAAAGTTATAAAATGCTCCATGACTCACTGGGGTCTTGAGCCTGCATTGAAAATTCAAAATGGGGAAGCAGGTTGGCGAAGAACTTTGATATTTTGAGCCTTATTTCCAAAAGAAGTAAATTTATAAAGTGAGTCACGACTCTATTAGCACTAAGATGCCACGTGTCTCTTCGGTACACTTTTGGTATGGTGCACAAATGCGGAGACCCCAAATGTGCACAAGTCCTCCATGTGGTCAGAGTCCGAAAAGACAGCCATCCATTAAATTGGCTAAGTATAAATATCCAGTGGAAGCCTTCACGTGTCCCAACGACACACCTCCAAAGGCCAAGTTCAAAGTAGGATCCTAAGTGAGCGCAGACTCTCCACGTGCCTCATCAATGCAACTTTAAAGGCGTGGCCCAAAGAGAGACCCTAAACTAGCGTCAGCCCTCCACATGTCCCAGTCCAAAAAGGGGACACCACCATTAAAAAGTCCAGAGCCTACAAAAGCCTCCACGTGTCCAATCGGCGCTCTTTCAAAGTAAAGTTCAGGGACAGCTTCAAATGTGTGCCACCCTCCATGTGTCTTAGGTCGGGTAGAACATCTCTGTCAATGGGAGGTACTTAGGTAGAATACAAAGGAAATAGAGTAGGCTCGCGGATGACACCACGTGTCATTTCGGTGTAACTTTAGGAGTAAAAAGAGGGGGAAAATCTT
Source organism: Taxus wallichiana var. yunnanensis (assembly GCA_018340775.1). Classification (NCBI taxonomy): domain Eukaryota; kingdom Viridiplantae; phylum Streptophyta; class Pinopsida; order Cupressales; family Taxaceae; genus Taxus; species Taxus wallichiana. The sequence continues at coordinate 511,035,234 of CM031239.1, read as the reverse complement.
AAGATGCGTGAGGTCACCACGTGGCCCTTGTATGGACAGAACCTTTCGCATATTATGAGCCCGTGTTAAACACCTAACCCCGCACCTTTAGACAGCCATGTCTTTCAACCAGGAGCTCATAATTGAGTGGGAAAGGACTTTTCTGGAGATCTTCCGGCTCATTACTCACCCACCACCATTAATGATCTAGTCCGCCATTTTTGAGGTTATCAAGTCTCTCACCTATCGCCATGGAAACATAAAATATTATTTTCAATAGGATATCTTGATTTGGGTGAAAATCTGGAAAACATATTTCATGCCATTAATACGTGATCTGATTGCTTCAAACAGATCATATTTGATCTGATCTTCCATCCTTCCTTCTCCAACATGCCAAACAGATATGGAGAACCGACTGGATATCTTGATTTGGGTGAAAATCTAGAAAACATATTTTGTGCCATTAATATGTGATTAGACTGCTTCAACTAGATCAAATTTGATCTGATCTTCCATCCTTCCTTCTTCAGCATGCCAAAGACATGTAGAACCAGATTTGACAGATTGTAGGTGGATTTTCAGGGGCATTGATGGTTGGTGGTTGAGCTTCTAAATCAGATTTTCTTCCTTCTCTTCTTCTCCTCTTTTCTCTTCATCTATAAATGTAAGAGCTTGGCTCATTGCAAATGTTGGACTCTGATACTTTTGAAGTGTAAATAGAATCGAAAGTAATAAATATAGTTTAATTTCCCTTTCTCTCTATCTTATCTATTATCTCTTCTTGCTTACCTAAAATTTGTGGATCATTTATCTTCTGTAATAAGAAACTTTGTGTTCTTATTGATATGATTTCTAGAACTTTGTGTCTATGGAATGATATCTTATGTTGTGAATGAGAATGATTCTATTATGTATCACCTTTTCTCAGTACGTATAAGGTTATACTCTGCTATCTATATTTCCTGAAAGTACTGTTATATTCTACTCTTTCCTTTCTTCAGTTTCTTCCATTCGTTTGTATTGATAAGCTATTTTGGTAAAAACATTTCAAGATGTCAGAAGTCCAGCCTTAAGATGAAAGTTGTACATTTTTATATAAGCTTTGTTGCTTGCTTTCAATAAGGGAACCTCTCCCATAAAGAGGAGGGACTTGTTGTCCCTTGACTATGGTTTTGTTAAAGTACCATTTTAAAACCCAACAGTTTTTGGTGACTCCACTGGGGATTTTGTTTCAATGTATCCCTTTCTAAAACAACTTCAAGATCATTTTTTTGGTTTGGTGACTCTACGATATACACATGGGAAGAAAATCTCTCGGGGTTGAAGATTCTCATTTTCAACTTCTGGAGCAACAAAAATTCTCTCTTCTTCCAACAAGAAGGAACAAAGTAACTTGTTTTGCAAGCACACCTCCTGTTAAATATATAAATTCCAATAATAGCATTCCTCCAAAACAACTCAACCCTAATCTTCTTACTCTAATACTTATTGGTGTTTCAGTTCCCCTTCAGAAAATCTTCCCACAGATGGTAGCACCTCTGCCTTGGGGACAATGGATTGGGCCTCTTGCTCTTCCTCAACCATTACATGAGTTACCTAGGAGTAGTAGGAAAGGTTTTCCTAAATTCCGAGGTGATGGGAAGGTACACCTAGATGAACACATTGCACCCTTCAATGTTGCATGTGGGATTATTGGGATTGAGCATAAAGACATTTCTGTTAGGCACTTTGTAGAAACATTGTAGGATAATGCTACTAATTGGTTCTATTATCTTCCTGCTGGGTTAATTACTGATTGGACCACCTTGACATCTTAGTTTGAGCAATGTTTCAAACTTGCTAAAGATGCACATGCTCTCTTGGCTCAAATTTATCATATCAAGAAGGAACCATATGAGCCCATGAGAAAATTTGTGGCCAAATTCAATAAGCTCATTCATAAAATTCCATAGAACACTCATCCTATAGATCAAATCCAAATATGATTCTTCCTCAATTCTTAGTTACAAGTAGCTATGCACTAAGAAGAGCTAACCTTGTAACTCTAGATGTTGATCGGCATTTGGCTATCGGTGTTGAGGATGATTTAATCATGTCTGGTAAATTGAAAAGAGAACCCTCCAAGTCTAAAGCATCCTCCTCTTCCTCTCTTAGAGCCAATTCGAGATCGAGTTAGTGCGAAGTTGGAAAATGATCTCATTTCCATCAAAAATCAATTGGCTCAACATACTCCTTATCAAGATATTCCAAGAAGGAATTTTCAGCCTAGGAACCAATTACCTCCTTCTTAGAATAAATTGTCTATTGAAGGCCCACCTATCAAGGTTCTAGTCTATGCAACTTGTGAATTTCAAGAACTTGATGATGAGGATGTTATGTTTGTGGAGCCTATTTTCATGTTAGAGTGTGGTACACCTTCTATGTGTTACACTCGGGTATTTTTACGGCGGTCCCGCTCGCCACCGGCCGAGCGGTCGGGGGTTCGGGGCAAAGCCCTCGAAGAAAATTTTCATGGGTGGTTTATTAACCCATGGGTAATGGGTAACCGTTATGGGTTGTTTTTGGGCCCATGGTTTTTTCATCTTTTGCCCATTGTTTTGATACCCACGGTTTTATCAAACTCAAGCTAAGCGATTTGTCTATTTATATGGTCTTATGCATATGATAGAGGCACAAGCAAATGTATTACAGATGTGTTTTGAGTTCGGGTGTGAATTTCAGAGTTTTTTTAGCATAGCTCCAAACGGATCTGGGTATTGTATTGAGAGAGTGGAGGCTTGTAATAAAATCTGAGCAAGTGATTCTTGGTGGACGTAGCCCAAATTGGGTGAACCACATTAAATATTGTCTCTCTGTGTTGTGTTATTTATTCTGCACTTTTATTTGCGATCTGTAATATTTTCTGCATATTAGTTTCTACTATTGCGATTCTGTAAGGGATTATTCCGCATATTTTATCTCTTATTTCCTAACAATTGGTATCAGAGCCTGGTTTGGTTTGTTGAAGTGTTGAATCGCAGGGAAAGTTTTTAGCTTGAGTGGGAGCTATGGCAGATGAAGGAAGATCTAGGGTTGATAAATTCAACGGGCATAATTTCAGTCTTTGGAAGATGCAGATGGCGCTTTACCTTTATCAGAAGGATCTTTATACTTCGTTGTCTGAGAAGGTGAACAAACCCTCGAGTATGACAGATGCGGAATGGGATTTGTTGGATCGGAAGGCACTTGGAACGATCCGGCTGAGTCTTGCATCTTCGGTATTATTTAATGTTTCAAAGGAAAAGACTACAAAAGATCTAATGGATGCATTAGGGAAGTTGTATGAAAAACCCTCTGCCTCTAATAAGATATTTTTAATGAAAAAGTTGTTTAATATGAAGATGTCTAAGAATAGTTCAAAGAGTTAGATCATTTAAATGATTTCAATACGGTTGTGAATATGCTAGCTTCTACATTCATAGAATTTGATGAAGAAGTTAGGGCTTTATTAATTCAGTGCTCTTTACCTGAGAGTTGGAATAGCCTGGTAATGGCGGTAAGTAACTCGGTTCCAGCTAACTCGAAGTTGAAGTTTGAGGATGTTGTAGGGGTGATTCTAAGCGAGGAAATGCAAAGAAAAAGCTCAGGGAATCTTCTACTTTAGGGAATGCTTTGACAGTGGAAACTAGAGGGAGATAGAAGAATAGAGGAAACCGTGGAAAATCAAAAGATCGGGCAAGGTCAAAATCCAAGAACAAGATTGTATCTTTGGAATTGTGGAAAGCCCGGGCATGCAAAGAAGGATTTGTTGGGAGATTCGGGATAAGAAGAAACAACAGGAAGAAAACAAGGAGGCAAATGTGGCATCGGGTAATGTATGTCAGGATGCTTTGATTCTTTCTTTGCATAATATTACTGAATCTTGGGTTTTAGATTCAGGGGCTTCTTTTCATGCTACTCCACATAGGCATTATTTTGTTGATTATGTTCAAGGGGATTTTGGGCATGTTTTTCTTGGTGATGATGAGCCTTGCAATAGTTGGAAAAGGTTTTGTTCAAGTTAAGATGCGAATGGGAATACATGGTTATTGAAGGATGTCGACATGTGCCTACATTAAGGAGAAATTTGATATCGGTAGGGCAGTTGGGAAGTGATGGTTGTACTGTGATATTTACAGCAGACTCTTGGAAGGTTACCAAGGGTGCTCTTGTGGTGGCAAGAGGTAAGAAGGTTGGAACCTTGTATTTAACCACTGATAATACTAATGATTGTAATCTTGTGGCTTCAGATGCAGATACAACATTATGGCACTATAGGCTCGGTCATATGAGCCATAAGGGCATGAACATCATAAAGAAGAATTTGCCTGGATATACAGAAACAGGTTTGGATTTCTGTGAAAACTGCATATATGGGAAACAGAAGCGAGTAAGGTTTCTCAAGGTTGGACCTACGAAGAAAGAGAGTAAGTTAGAGCTGGTACATTCTGATGTGTGGGGCCGACTCAGGTATCATCTCTTGGGGGTTCAAGTTATTATGTTACTTTTATTGATGATGCAACAAGGAAAGTTTGGGTTTATTGTATTAGACACAAATATGATGTATTTGACACTTTTGTTAAATGGAAAGCCTTGGTAGAGAATGAAACAGGTCTTAAGCTAAAATGTCTTAGGTCAGATAATGGAGGGGAGTATTGCAGCAATGAATTTAATGATTACTATTCTAAGAATGGAATCCGTAGGCAAAAGATGGTTCCAGGAACTCCGCAGCAGAATGGGGTATCAGAAAGGATGAATAGAACAATAATGGAACGTGCTAGGAGCATGAGATTACATGCAGGATTACCTCTTTCTTTTTGGGCAGAAGCGGTGAGCACAGCTTTGTACTTGATAAACATAGGACCCTCAAGTGCCTTGGATGGAGGCATACCTGAGGAGGCATGGTATGGTAAGAAAGTTGATTATTCATTTCTTAGAGTCTTTGGATGTGAGGTGTTTGTTCATATAGACAAGGATGATAGGACCAAGCTAGAGGCTAAATCAGAAAAATGTACTTTCATTGGTTATGGCGGTGATGACTTTGGATTTAAATGTTGGAGTATTAAGGACAAGAAAATCATTCGGTCTAGAGATGTGGTCTTTAATGAGAAAGTCATGTATAAGCAATAGTTGTAGGAAAATAGGGAATAATCCATGAAAGAATATGCGGTGGTAGAGGATCTTCCAGGATGGGAAAGTGACCCATGAGTCGGTTCAGAACCTACTCAACAGAACCCCAAACTCCTACGGTGAGGAGGTCTTCTAGGGTAAGAAAAGAACACAACGTTTTTCTCCTTCTCTTTATTATTTATTACTCACTGATAGTGGAGAACCAGAGAGCTTTGATGAAGCAATGTAGGTAGATGCCAGGAAGAAGTGGGAGCAAGCCATGGATGAGGAGCATCAGGCTCTCATGGAGAACCAGACATGGGATTTGGTAAAGCTACCCGAAGGAAAAATAGCATTACAGAATAAGTGGGTGTTTAGAGTCAAAGAGGAAGAAGGAGGAAAGAAAAGATACAAGGCCCGGTTGGTGGTCAAGGGGTTTGCACAGAAAAAAGGTATAGATTTTGATGAGATTTTTTCTCCTGTAGTAAAAATGACTTCTATCGAACCATTCTTGGAATAGTGGCAGCAGAAGACTTGCACTTAGAACAGTTAGATGTAAAGACTGCATTTCTCCATGGTGATTTGGAGGAGGAGCTATATATGCAGCAGCCAGAAGGATATGAAGTCAAAGGTAAAGAGGAGATGGTGTGCAAACTGAAGAAGAGCTTATATGGCTCGAAAAAAGCTCCACGTCAATGGTATAAGAAATTTGATAGCTTCATGATGGAGCAAGGTTATATCGATGTCATTCGACCATTGTGTGTATATAAAGAAATTTGAGGATGGAAGTTATATTATCCCGTGTTTTTATGTTGATGACATGCTTTGGTTGCGGGTAAAAACATGCAGGAAATAAAAGTACTCAAGAAGCAGCTAAGTGAATCATTTGCTATGAAGGATTTGGGTGCAGCCAAACAAATCCTTGGTATGAGGATATCTCGGGATAGGAAGGAATGGAAGCTAACTTTATCTCAGGAAGAGTACATTAAGAAGGTATTGGACAGGTTTAACATGCAGGATGCTAAACCGGTTGGGACTCCTTTGGCAGGCCATTTCAAGTTATCAAAGGAGCAGTGTCCCATGACAGAGCAGGAAAGAAACCAGATGTCCAAGGTACCTTACTCATCAGCAGTTGGCAGTTTGATGTATGCTATGGTGTGCACTAGGCCTGATATTGCCCATGCAGTGGGAGCTGTGAGTAGATTTATGAGTGATCTAGGTAAAGAGCATTGGCAAGCAGTAAAGTGGATCCTTCGGTATTTGAGAGGGACCATGGGGACAGTTTTGTGCTATAATGGATCAGACACCACTTTACGTGGTTATGTAGATTCAGACATGGCTGGAGATGTAGACAGCAGGAGGAGCACGACAGGTTATATTTACACTGTAGGTGGGACAGCAGTGAGCTGGATTTCACGACTACAGAAGCTGGTGGCTTTGTCAACCACGGAGGCTGAGTATGTTGCTGCCACAGAGGCAAGCAAAGAGATGATTTGGTTACAACAATTGCTTGAGGAGTTGGGGCATAAGCAAGAGGAATGTAAGCTACATAGTGATAGTCAGAGTGCTATACACCTAGCTAAGAACTCTGCTTTCCACTCCAGGACAAAGCATATACAGTTGAGATATCACTTCATCAGGACAGCTTTGGAGGAAGATAAGTTGAAGTTGGAGAAGATTCATACCAATCAAAATCCTGCAGACATGATGACCAAGGTGGTCACAAGGGATAAACTAAAGCTATGTTCAGCTTTGGTTGGCCTTTGCAGATGACAGTGAAGGGTTGAGAAGCTTGCTCAAAATGGAAATCAGTCTCCAAGTGGGAGATTGTTATGTTTGTGGAGCCTATTTTCATGTTAGAGTGTGGTACACCTTCTATGTGTTACACTCGGGTATTTTTATGGCGGTCCCGCTCGCCGCTGAGCGGGTCAGGGGGGTTCGGGGTGAAGCCCCCGAAGTAAATTTTCATGGGTGGTTTATTAACCCATGGGTAATGGGTAACCGTTATGGGCTGTTTTTGGGCCCATGGTTTTTTTGGTCTTTTGCCCATTGTTTTGATACCCACGGTTTTGTATCAAACTGCTTAAGCAGTTGTCTATTTATATGGTCTTATGCATATGATAGAGGTACAAGCAAATGTATTACAGATGTGTTTTGAATTCGGGTGTGAATTCTCTGTAGAGTTTGTTGAGCATAGCTCCAAACGGATCTGGTATTATATTGAGAGAGTGGAGGCTTGTAATAAAATCGAGCAAGTGATTCTTGGTGGACGTAGCCCAAATTGGGTGAACCACATTAAATATTGTCTCTCTATGTTGTGTTATTTATTACTGCACTTTTATTTACGATCTATAATATTTTCTACGCATATTAGTTTCTCTTGCTGCGATTAAGCAAGGGATTATTCTGCATATTTTATCTCTTATTTCCTAACGAGGAGTTTAATGAACTCTATGAAGAACCAAAAGAAGAGGTTGATGAAGAACTAGAAGAGCTTGGTGGATCTCAAGTTCATTTCCTTACCACTGAAGGTATGGATGATGAAGATGAATATGATGAAAGAGTGGCAAAGATGAATAGTGAGTCATATGTTGTTATGACTCGGGAGAAAATGAATAGAAAAGAAAAAGTGATGCATCCTGCTAAGAAATCCAAGGAGTTTCCTATAACTATTCCAATGGTTGCAAGAAGAGGAGATCATATTCCCACTTTGCCTCCATGTAAAATTTGAGTAATTCTAATACTCCTCCTTCTGCCTCTTGTTTCCAAAAATTCTTGTCCTTCAATTCCTAAAGTTGATAAATCAAAAGTTTCTCTTGTTCCTAGTAGTGATGACCCATCCACCTCCGGGTCTTTTGATATCATTGATCACCTCAAAAATACCAAAATCCAAATTTCGAAGCCGAGTTTTACCAAACCCATCTAAAAGCCTTTGCTAAAATGGTAAAATTTGTCAATTCCAAATCCAAAGCCTCATCCAATACTTCTAAAGGTATTTTCCCACTCCCTCTTCCTCACCTCAACCAAGCCTTGTGGCTGCAGTCACTTCCCCTAATGAGAAAATTGAACCATTATATGTGACTCTCCTCATAGCTGGCCATAAACTCAGTAATTTTGTTATAGACTCAAGATAATTAGACAATGTAATGCCTACAAAATTAGCTCATGCTTTGGGCCTAACTCTAACATGTACCTTTGGTTCTGCTATTCCATGGAGAGTAGAGAAGTGCCTTTGGTTGGAAGGATTAAAGATGCACAAGTAGCCTTCGTTGTTTTTCCAGAGAAAAGGGTTACAACCACTATTTTGGTTGCCAATATTCCTCCCTCTTATGGTATGTTGCTAAGTAGGAATTTATATAAAGAGGTAGGAGGTGAAACTTAGATGGACTGATCACATGCTTTGATTTTGGTCAATGGAAAAATAAGAAAGTTGTTACCAAAAAAGCAAACTAAGTATATTATGTAAAATACTGATGATCCAAAAGCAAAAATACTTTATGAAGATATAGGGCATGACAACTATATGATCATGTCAGAGGATGAGGAAAGTATTCTTAAGGGAGTGATTCATGATCCCAATGGAATTTGGACTTTGGAGTTTGATGGAAGCTTCTCTTCAGCTGGTTCTGGAGATGGTGTTGTGTTAATCTCTCTAGAAGGGAAGATTCATCCATTTTCTTTCAAGCTTCATTTTGAAAATACAAATAATATAGCTGATTATGAGGCTCTCATCCTTGGGTTGAGTATGGAAAAATAAATAGGAGTAAATAATCTTTGTGCTCGTGGTGATGTAGAGTTTATTGTGAAACAAGTAAGGGATCTTTACCAAGTCAAGAATAGGAGATTGAAACATTATAGAAATATTGTTTGGGATTCCATTAAATTCCTTGATGATTTCTCAATTGAAGTTGCCATGCGAGAAAATAATACTAGATTGATTCTCTAGCTATCTCGGGATCTTTGTTGATTCCTCATCTAGATTTCTCTCAAGAGAAATTTACCATTGAAATGATTCATAGGCCTAGTGTGTCAGATAATGTAAGCAACTGGAAGGTTTTCAATAATGATCAACACTTTCTCTCTTTCTTGGAGCTTAAAGATAACTTCAATCAGTTATATTTTGAAGGAAGTGAAACTCTGCCTAGAGAATATGTGCCCTCTAATGAGGAAGATATCAAGGAAGAGATGGATCAGGATGGCTATATTAAGTTGAAGGGTAACAAGATTCCCAAAGGACTGGTGAGTCTAGAATATCTGTTTGACAAACATGATAGGTTCATCAAATCTAAAGCTTCTCAAGGGACTCGACAATCTACTTGAGTATGAGAAGGTCAATATTGGAAGCAATGATGAACCCAGGGTGGTGAATATTGGAAAATGTTGCACTCAAGAAGAGAAAAAGAAAGCAATAAACCTATTAAAAAGTATGTCGATGTTCTTTCCTATTCATATGAAGATCTTAAGGCTTTTTAACCAAAGGAGATGCAACACTATATCCCTCTAAAACCTAGGATCAAACCTTTCAAGTAGAAGAAAAGGCAAGTACAATCCTAAGGTTGTTGATACTATTTTTCAAGAGATCCAAAAGTTACTAAAAGCCAAGATTATTTTCCCTATACATCATTCAACATGGATTTCCAACATTGTGCCTATCAAGAAAGAAGAATGGTGAGATTCGCATCTGTGTAGATTTTAGGAATTTGAATCAGGCCTCTCTAAAAGACAACTATCCACTCCCCATGATGGATCAATTTTTGCAAGTTGTCTCAAGATCTAAGATGTTGTCTATGTTAGATGGATTCTCTGGATACAATCAAGTGGAAGTCAGTACCCCAGATCAGCACAAGACTACTTTTACTACCCCTTGGGGCACCTTTTCCTACAAGAGAATGCCATTTGGTCTTATCAATGTTGGTGCCACTTTCCAAAGGGAAATGGATTTAGCTTTTGGAAGTCTAAAGGAAAGTGTATTGTTGTGTACCTTGATGATTTGACTATTTTTTTCCAAAACAAGGGCAAATCATCTTCAACATCTGAAATAGTTCTTCAAAAATGCAGAGAACATGGAGTTTCCCTCAATCCTAAGAATTATGTCTTTTGTGTTACTGAAGGCAAGTTGTTGGGGCATATTTTTTCCAAAGAAGGGATCAAGATAGATCCAGAAAGATTTCAAGCAATCTAGCAGATTCCTCTTCCCACAATAAAAAAGGGTGTTCACTCTTTCTTTGGCAAGATAAATTTCTGAGGAGATTCATTCCAAATTTTGCAGAACTGACTATGAGTGTTTCTCACATGATGAAAGGAAAGAAAAACTTTGGTTGGAATTTCAAAGGTAAAGAAGCATTTGAAGGTATCAAGAAATCCATTGCTAAGACTCCCATCTTAGCATGTCCTAATTTTAACAAGGATTTTATCATCTATTGCTATGCTACAGAAGAGTACCTTGGTTGTTGTGCTAACTCAGAAAAATTCTGAGGATCATGAACTTCCAATTGCATTCATGAGCTATGTTCTGAAAGCTCATGAATTGAAATATACTATGATGGAGAAACATGATTTTGCAGTGGTCAAAGTTGTCAAGTAGTTTCATTTTTATATTCTTAATTCTCACTCTGTTGTGCTTGTACCTGATACAACCATCAAGTCTATTCTTACACAACATGAGTTTGGAACTAAGAGAGGAAATTGGGTAGCAAAAGTCCAAGAATATGACCTTGATATCAAGCCAACTAAGCTAGTTCGGGGTAAAGGCTTATGTGAGCTTATTGTTGAAGGAGATGATGCGAATTGTCCAAAGAAGCAGTTGATGTTCCTGTTGTCCTCTTCCTCAATTCAACAGATGAATGGTATGTTGGTATTGCACATTTTCTTACTTATGGAGAGTGTCCATCCCACTTGAGTGCCAAGGAAAAGAGAGCTATTAAGCTAAGGTATGCACAATATGTATTATGGGAAAATGCTTTATTCAAGCGAGGCATAGATGGAAGATTCCTTAAATGTGTGGACAAAGAGCAACAAAAGAAGTTGTTTTCAGCTTTTCATGATCAGGCTTGTGGAGGGAATTTCTCTTATGCTATCACTTGCCCATAAGATCCTTCGTGTAGGTACTATTGGCCTACATTGTTCAGAGATGCATCAAAATGGGTAGGTAAGTGTGAAGCCTATCAGACTTTTGTTGGGAGACCTAAGTTGGTTGCTTTACCACTCAAACCAATAGTGATTGATGAGACTTTTCAATAGTGGGGATTGGATTTCATTGGAAATCTTAACCCACCTTCTAGTGCTAGACATACTCACATGTACTAACTACTACAAATTACTTCACAAAGTGGGTAGAGGCTATTCCAGTCAAAAGCACTACTTTTGAGGTGGTGTGTAATTTCATCAAGAGAACATCTTGATAAGGTTTGGGGTACCAAACAAATTGTGACTAATAATGCTTCAAATTTTTCTTCTTCTGAGATGATGGATTTCTATTATGGTTATGGAATTCACTTGATCATTCTTCATATTATTACCTCAAGGGAATGGACAAGCAGAATCAACAAATAAGAATTGGTAACCATCGTTCGAAGCTTGTCAATGACTCTCAAAGGAATTGGCACAAGAAGCTCTATGATGCTCTCTGGGCAAATAGAATTACACCCAAAAGAGAAATTGGGATGTCTCCATTCTAGGTGGTGTATGGTGTTGAAGCTCAGCTACCAGTAATAGTGGAATTACCAGCCTTGCACTTAATGAAGGCTATTGAAGATACAAGTTTCATCAGTTCCTTGGACAAGAGGATCATGTATCTCTAGAAGTTGGATGAAGATAGGTTGTAAGTTTTGATAGAATCTCAGCTCATCAACTAAAGGTGAAAGATTTGTTTGATAAGAAGGCTAGGCCCAAATATTTTCAAGTGGGAGACATTGTTCTGTTGTGGGACAAAAGACATGAACCTCGAGGAAGCCATGGTAAGTTTGATTCTCTTTGGCTTGGTCCTTTCAAAATCAGACACTTTGCTGGAGAAAATTATTTCTACTTGGATTATATGGATGGATCCCCTCTCCCACTTCCTTATAGTGGGCAATATTTGAATTTGTTCAAGTCCTAGGTGATTAGGTAGTCCTTTTGTATATACTGTGTGTGGTGTTGTTTTTGTTTTTCCTTTTTGGTTTGTTTCCCTTCCGTGTGTTGTCTTCTTCTATATTGCTTTACCTTTGACTCTATTTTCCCAATGGATAAGGCACTGGTCTACTTTCCCAAAGTTTTTCTTGAGTTCTTGATCTTGCCTCATTCCTCTATCTAAGCCAAGTCATCCCCAAAAAGAGCCAACTTGTTGTCACACTCAAAATCCCCTCATTTTTCAAGTCAAGTTTTTAAAATTTTGAGTTGGTGCCTTTGAGAGATGTTTGAGAAGATTGAGAATTATGGAGAGATAGAAAAATTTGTGCTTTGAAGAAGTTGGTGCTCATTTATAATCTCACCCTGTTAATTTAAAATCTTGTAGTCCACATGGTTTGATAAAATTTCCATCTTCCCGTCTGGATGCTTGATAATTGTTTCTTTCATTCGAATGAAATTGTCAATCCTTATCTTTTGGCTATGGATCGTGTCGAGCCTTATATTGTTTATAGTTTCTCTTTCCATGGAGAAAAATTTGAAATTCGAGCATAAATGGTGGAGTTTCCCCTCTTTGTATTTTTTCTACAGTCGTGAATGATGGGCGTATCTTCCTTGTCAATTTTTGGCCCCAGAATCCACAAGTACATGACATCTCTAATTGGATGTGGCGTGGTGGATATTTTGTGAACTTATCATTTTTTTTATTTTGCAAAAAGTGTCAAAAATTGGCCCGTGGCCCCGAAGGATCCCACGATTGGGTCAAATCGAGCTAAGGCGGGAAGGTGGATTGTTAGAGAACTTTGAAGATTTTGGATTTATTTTCAAAAGGAGTAAAGTTACAAAAATGAGCAACTCCGCTGAAGCCATGTATTGAATATCCATTGAAAAGTCAAAGCGGAGAGGTGGGTTTTCGGACACTTTAGGAATTTTGGCTTTGTTTCCATAAAAGGTGTAAAGTGATAAAGTGAACCACGGCCCCACTCATGCCAAGGGATAAAGTCAAATATTGAGTCCGCATCGAAAGTCAAAAAGCGGAAGGTGCGCCATCGGAGAATTTTGGGAATTTTGGTTTTATTTAAAAAAAGAGACTTAAAAGTTATAAAATGCTCCACGACTCCGCTAGGGTCTTGAGCCCATATTGAAAATTCAAAATGGGAAGTGGGTCAGTGGAGAACTTTGAGCCTTGAGCCTTGTTTCCAAAAGAAGTAAAATTATAAAGTGAGTCACGACTATGTTACCACTCGGGTGCCACGTGTCTCTTTAGCACACTTTTGGTATGGTGCAAAAACACGGAAACCCTAAATGTGTGCGAGGCCCTCCAAGTGTCCAGAGTCCAAAAAGACAAAGCCAGCTCCATGTTGAATTGGCTAAGTATAAAGAGCCTAAAGCCTCCATGCGTCCCAACATTGCACCTCCAAAGGCCAAGTTCAAAGCAGGATCCTAAGTGAGTGCAGACTCTCCACATGCCTCATTGGTGCAACTTCAAAGGCGCGGCCCAAAGAGAGACCCTAAACTAGTGCCAACCCTCCACGTGTCCTAGGTTCGAAAATGGGAAACTAGCCATTTTGAAAATTCCAAGCTCGAAATTCTGATTCTTCAAGGTTAAAAAGCCTCCCACGTCCAATCAACGCTCTTTCAAAAAAAAAAAAGAGGGTCGGGTCATTTCCAAACATGTACTAGCCCTCCATGTGTCTTGGGTCATGAAAAATGTCTCTGCCAATGGGAGGGACTTAGGTAGAATCTCAAAGGAAACTTAGATAGCAGGCCCACTGGAAATGATGGATGCCACATGTCAATTCGGCACATGTCGCTTCAAGAGTAAAAAGAGGGGGAAAAATCTTAAGACATGTGGCAGGTCGCCACATGGCTCCTGTATGGATAGACCCTTTCACATATTACGAGAGCACGTTAAACACCTGACCCCGCACCTTCGAGATAGCCATTTCTTTCCTAGGAGCTTAGAATTGAGTAGGAAAGGACTTTTTGGAGAGCTCCCGCCTACTTACTCACCCGCCACCATTATGATCAAGTCGCCATTTTCGAGGTTTCAAGTCTCTCACCTATCACCATGGAAACATAAAATATTATTTTCTTTTCAGCGAGGATATTTGATTTGGGTGAAAAATCTGGAAAACATCTTTCATACCATTAATACGTGATCTGATTGCTTCAAACAGATCAGATTTGATCCGATCTTCCATCCTTCCTTCTCCAACATGCCAAACAAACATGGAGAACTGATTGGATATCTTGATTTGGGTGAAAATCTGGAAAACATCTTTCGTGCCATTAATATGTGATCGATTGCTTCAACTAGATCAAATTTGATCTGATCTTCCATCCTTCCTTCTTCAGCATGCCAAAGACATGCAAAACTAGATTTGACATATTATAGGTGGATTTGCAGGGGCATTGATGGTTGGTGGTTGAGCTTCCAAATCAGATTTTCTTCCTTCTCTTCTTCTCCTCTTTTCGCTTCATCTATAAATGTAAGAGCTCTTGGCTCATTGTAAATGTTGGACTCTGATACTTTTGAAGTGTAAATAGAATCGAAAGCAATCAATACAAAATAATTTCCCCTTTCTCTCTATCTTCATCTATTGTCTCTTCTTGCTTGCCTGAAATATGTGGATCATTTATCTTCTGTAATAAGAAACTTTGTGTTCTTATTGATATGATTTCTAGAACTTTGTGTCTATGGAATGATATCTTATGCTGTGAATGAGAATGATTATATTCTGTATCACCTTTTCTCATTACGTATAAGGTTATACTCTACTATCTATATTTCCTGAAAGTATTGTTATATTCTGCTCTTTCCTTTCTTCAGATTCTTCCATTCATTTGTATTGATAAGCTATTTTGTTAAAAAAATTCAAGATGTCGAAGTCCAGCCTTAAGATGAAAGTTTTACATTTGTATAGAAGCTTTGTATTTTTTGGGATTTATAGAATTCTAAAATTATTAGGAGTCGTGATGTTGAATGGAATGAAAAGAGAATGTACATGGATCAAATTTTGGTACCCAAGGATGAACCAGTTCGAAAAGTTTGTGAATGAAAATGAACTCTTGGATTTAAAATTATTACTTGCGGGGTTGCCGATGCAGGTGTCGGTTTACCCACGGCCGACATTGGTCATCCGAATCGTATCGATTATAGAAGAGCCAACCCAACATCGGTCGTGAGAACCGATGTTGGTCATAGGTGACTAGCGTCGGTCAATGACATATTTGGATAAAAATGTCCGAGAAAGTCTAGATTGAGCCTCCGATACCCCAAAATCCTGTGAGAATGTCACAACGGGTAAGTAAACCTCCATAAAGGTTTGCACCTTCTCTATTTTATTTATTATTGACTGATAATGGTGAACTAGAGAGCTTTGAAAAAGTAATGCGGGATAGGACCCATGTCTAGTGGGAGAATTGCATGGATGAGGAGATGGAATCCTTGGAGCAGAACCCAGACTTGAGATTTGGTTAAGTTTCCGGTAGGTAAGAGGACATTGTAGAACAAGTGGATTTACATGATTAAGGAAGAAGAGGGTAAACAAAAAGATAAAAGGAAAAGCTTATAATAAAGGGATTTACATAGAAAGTAGGTATTAAATTTGGTGAAATATTTTATCCCATTGTTAAGATGACTTCTATTCGTACTATATTGAGTTTAGTTGCAGTAGAAGATTTACATTTAGAGCAACTAGATGTAAAGACAACTTTCCTTCATGTTGATTTGGATGAAGAGATTTATATGCAGCAACCACTTGGGTATGAAGTCAAGGGTAAGGAGAAATTATTGTGTAGGTTGAAAAAGAGTCTATATGGGCTCAAGCAAGCTCCAAGGCAATGGTACATGAGGTTTGATAGTTTTATGCATGAGCATGGTTACTTGAGATGTGAATCTAACCATTGTGTTTATTTCAAGAAGCTTGAAAATGGGAGCTATATTTTTTTGTTCTGTATGTGGATGATATGCTTATTGCAGGATCTAGTATGCAGGACATTGGTGAGCTTAAAGGAAAGCTAGCTCACACATTTTCTATGAAGGATTTAGGAGCTGAAAAATAATCCTTGGCATGCAAATACATAGAGATAGGAAAAACAAGAAATTGTATTTGTCTCAGGAGGATTATATCTACAGGGTGTTAGAAAGGTTCAAGATGCAAAATGTAAAACCTATTAGTACACCTATGGATAGACACTTCAAATTGAGAAAAGATCAGTGTCCATCATCACATGAGGAGGTCAAATACATGACACGAGTGCCATATGCTTTAGTAGTTGGGAGTATCATGTATGTTATGGTTTGTACCAGACCATACATTGCATAGGCAATGGGAGTTGTGAGTAGATATATAGCCAACCCAAGTAAAGAGAATTGGAAAGGCATCCAATGGATACTTAGGTATTTGAAAGGGACATCTAGCATGTAGTTATGCTATAGAGGTTCGAGATATTTCATTATGTGGCTATATTGATTCGGATATGGCTAGAGATCTAGATGGTAGAAGGAGCACTCTTTGGATATATTTTCACGATGGTCGGATGATAGTTAGCTGGATCTCAAGATTACGATTACGAAGGTTGTGGCTTTGTCTGCTATAGAGGTAGAGTATGTTGTAGCTACGGAGGGGGAAGGAGATGATATGGATGAGTAGGTTCATTGAAGAGTTGGGAAAGGAGAAAGATTATTGTAAATTGTTTAGTGACAATCAGTGTAATTCATTTGGCAAATAACTCGGTGTTTTATTTGAGAACAAAACACATTCGGTTGAGGTATCACTTCATCTGCCGGTATTGGAGGATGGACAGTTGAATCTAGAAAAGATTCATACGAGTGAGAACCCTGTGGATATGCTAACGAATCCATTAGTAAAGGATAATTTGGAGCTACACTCCACTTCGGCTGGTCTTCGAGTTTGAGACTTGAAGAGGAAGAAACAAAGCTAAGGAAGGATCCATAAATGATGTTGTACATGTATGGTGCGGTGATTAATCTCCAAGTGGGAGATTGTTGAGTTGTGGAACTTAATTACTTGATTAGCATGGAATGTAAAACTTGTTAGAAAACACGATGTCGTCATTGGTTAGGATGTACCAGCATTGGTCACCTAGAACGACATCGGTCGGGAAAGGAGGAAATGACATCGGTGAAGGGCTAACCGGCATCAGTTACATGTGTGGGAATGTTCTAATTAACTCTCGGGAATTAGATCTATTTTTAGCATAAAATTATATATATATTGATTGTAATTACACGACTAAGTGCCCTAAGTTTATAAACACCTATATAAGAATAAAAGCTAGGGTTTAGAAGTAAGAATAAACCATAATTAAGAAGAAATTACAAAAGTTGGTGAGAGAGATAATTCTTGTAGGATAAGTAAAATCTTGAGAGAAAGAAAGTACTGTACATATGAGAGGTGTGGAAGATTGTAAATCTTCAATTATATATCTTGTCAAAGCTTTGGATAATAGATTGGCTTATTTCTTGGTAGATGTAGCCCACACTAGGTGAACCACGTTAAATCTGGTGTTGATTTATATATATTATTTTGTATATTTCTTCTAGTAGAATAACCAGTTTTATTTGCATGTATGCTTATATTTGATATATTTTATGTACAACGGTGTGCTAACCCCAACAATTTCCATGCTTTGTATGAGTTTGGGTTAAGGTGTCTATGCTCTAATCTTGCACTTCGTGTGATCTAGAGAATGAAAATCACTCTTAAACCTTATTTTGTTATCATTAGAGTAAGTAGGAAACTTTGTTAATCATCTTTTAGTTTAAATGTTTTTCACTTGCTAAATAACCATGGTTAGAATTTATGTATGCTCTTCCCTTGCACCTAGTGTGATCTTGGGAATCAAAAGCAATTTTAGTCTTTTCATTAAAAAAAACTTGGATGAATTGGGAATAAACCTTGTTTTTACAAAATTTGATGGTAGTTAGTTGATTTACAAACATTTTTCATGGTTATTTTCTTATGATATTGTGAATCTATTTTAAAACTACTAACCATTTTGTGAAGGACCTAACACTAGTCAAAGAAAGGAGGACCTAAACAATTTTTCTAACTACACGTGTGATTGTAGGTTGCCAAAAGGAGTACGAAAAAAACTACGGTAAGTCTAAAAGATAAAAAAATACACCATAATCATCACATTATATTTGCATGTTTCAGATTAAGATCTACGACTCGTCCGCTCAACTAGAACATAACCACTTTGGCATAAGCCTTAAGCTACAAAAATGGGAGTGGTCCTAGGAACCCTAAAGTATTTCATGCAAGAGGGAACCTTATAAATGAAATAGGAAAGTTCTCCACACTACCGACTTGTCTAGTACGCCTTGGTGAGATTAGCATCAAAGATATCTATATCGCGACCCCAGTGAAAGTATAATTGAATGTAATTTAGTGCTCATTATACTGAAGCGGGTAAAGTAAATCTGAGATACTCCCAAATTAGTCAGTGTGACTTTTTGGGTAAATTGAGCTCGCTCATAGATATCTTGTGACATCTAGAGAGAGAACCACCTAGGAATATTGTCGGCTTAGAGCCATTGTTTTTTTCTTAGATAGTATACTTGAGAGCTCTCACAAAGTGCCAACTTTGTTAGATTCAAACTCTTATTTTTTGAACAAGGGAAAGAATCTCTTACAATTGAAACCGCGTGACATTTCATCACAAAATCTACTTAGTGGCATTTTGTCCTAGTTTTTCACTTGTCTTAAGACAACGTGAAACTCTACCAAAATAACACCAATTTTATTTCAACACCTCTTGGTCTACACCCTTGTTTTCTCATTGCCCATTGTTTGGACAAAAGGAAACAACATATACTGAGATACCACAAGATATCGCATTTCTACCACTTTTGTATTCTACTTGCACGACTAGGTTGTAATGTTAGAGCGCAAGTGTTGAAAGTGTGCATGGTATGTACTCACGATCTAGTAGGCCCCCTTGTCTCAAAAACCCATATTTGAGACTTATTATCATCGTAGTTAGGAGTTTTTCATCCTTTTCTTCTTTTTAAGTTGTTACACTACCCACATTGTAGCCATATAATTGAGATATTTACGTTTTGTTTCCATTGTGAAATTAGGCCTAAATATCTATATTGTAGAGTTACGATGTTCACACGCATGGAAATTTCTTGTTATACTTAGACGTAGTTTTTACATCCTCACTTTTTCTTGGGTTTTTTTGAGTTTTGAGGATACATTATTAGCATTGCGATAACATAATTTTGACACTAGAAATATTGCTTTCATGAAAGTTTGGTTCATGTGTCCAAATAGTGTCATTACACTACTCACATTGTTATCATCCATTTTACGAGACTTGGACTTTCTTAGTGTTTAGAAACTATTTTTTATTATATCTTGTTAAAGATCGTGTCAACATTCTCTTATCATTTAGGCCTTGTTTGGTGTAAACTTGACTTAACTGGTGATGTTGTGTTGTCACTATTTGGTTGCAAACCTATCTAAATGAAATCTTAGAGAATAAACTATTTAGTGTAAACCAAATTTTGAGCATTGTACGTCATTGTATTATTCTAAGGAAAAATTGTGTCATATATTACCTTGCTAGGGTAGCTTGTTTGTTATTCTTTAGTTTGTACATTCGTTTTGACCTATCACTTTTGTGGTTATTCTATAGTCACCTTGTTTTAACAACTTAGGGTCATTACGCTGCACAAATTTGACTAGGGTCCCTTGTTAATAAACCTTAGTGGAAATATTTCACGTTGTACCTTCTATTCTAAGTAATTCCTACTATGAGAATGGGGTCATGAAAGTTGGCAACCAATATATTTGGAGGTGACAACCCTCTTTTGGAGGATAATCTCATGGTTGACCATAGTGGTGGAGAGGAAGATTCTCTTTGCATGAATGCAGAGCTTCATTCCGCCCATTTTGACACCTACATTTTTCATAACAAACATGAAGTTTTTATGCGTGTTTTGGAATTAGGAGCCAAATTACCTTCTAGAGTAGACCCTTGTCTTATCGTTGGCATGGTTCAAGGAGAAGAAGAAGTAGACTTCCCTCATCGTTCTCTTAACAAAATTTTAAATCCAGGTCATGCCTCTACTTTTGCATGGAAGAATAATGAGGAGATACCATTTGAAAATGATGGAGACTATCGTTTTCCTCCTATTAAATTTTTTGTGAAGTTCATGAAGATGTTCATCATGCACAACCTCCTCCTAACAAAAATCTTCATGAAATACCTATTAAAGAGGTTACATTAGAATAACAGTCCAAGCCCTCACTTGTCAATTGGCGCTTTGGCTTCACATATACAAAAAGAATAACCAAAAGTTGTGAAACAAACTATACCAAAGGAGAAACCTAAAGCTTCGTTTTACGAATTCCTAATAAACACTCCTTGATGGGAGGTACAAAGAGATCCTTGTGAAGAGATTCTCACAACAAAGCGGGTTGGGAATACACCTAGGCGTAATCCTTTGTATATACCTATGTTGCCACCCACACAAGATCCACTTTTTAATCAAGAGTGGTCAATAATGAAGAACGCCCTTCAAGCGTTACAAGAGGGCCAAACCGGTAACAATAATAAGAAGTATCGGTTCGATGAGTTATGTCCTTACCCATTTGAAAAAGCCATGTTGTAGGTACCTTTCCCAAGACATTTTAATTTTCCAAAATTTGATAAATATAAGGGAAAAGGTGACCCTCATGATCATATAAAAGACTTTTATATGGCATGTCAAGAGGTGGCATTCAGTGACAATTATCTTATGTGCTTGTTTCAACAAAGTTTAGGGAGTAACGATGCTAGATTGGTTTATGCATATCCCTAAGGGATCCATATCAACATGGCCAGAACTATCAGATAGTTTTGTATGAAACTTATCTTTCAATATAGAAAATGACGTTACCATGTTAGATCTTTGCAATGCCGGACAACAAAACAACGAAAGCTTCACTACGTTTTTACAAATATGGAGAGGGTTAGCTAGTTTTTCCTTGCTCCCTACCCAAAAATAAGCTGATAGGAATATTTGTTCCTAACCTCCATCCAAACATTACATTCCACTTGCAAATACATTGTGGTAACATGTTTGAAGAGGTAATAGAAAAAGGGAGTCAAATTGAAAAGGCATTGTTAGCTAGGGGACTCTAAAACCTTTCTCCTACAAACTCAATGATTCTAAATCTAATGATAAAAAAAAATTCCTAATAGAAACCAAAATTTCATTAGTGATGGGATAGCAGACTCTAAATGGGTGTAATTCATGCAAAACCAAACACCATTGAAACTTGCAAAGGGTAATCCACCTACCAAGTATAAACGCTGCACTTTGACTCCTCTATATGAATCTATATTGTTTATACTAAAATAGTTGGAGGCCTTTAACATGGTTAAATACCTTGAAATGTATCCCTACATGGATGATACACCCAAACCATCATGGTTTAGGGAGAATGAGTTCTGTGGGTTCTACCGTGTAAAGGGTCACAAAATTGAGAAGTGTTTAAGATTAAAACACTATATTCAAGACCTAGTCGACATCGGTGATATTGAAGTGACTCCATTGTCACTGAAAAATATCCAAATGAAAACTTAAGGATATTCAAAGATCCTTTTCCCAATCACAAAGAAAGGAAAAATCCAGATAGGGGACAATTGTCTCAGAATAAAAATGCTAACTATATGTCAAAAAAAGACCATTTTGATGCCTTGATAGGTTTTGTTGACCCACTCATTGAGAAAATCAATACAATTAGAATTAAAACAAGAGAGTGCATTGTGGCAACACAGTGGGCTTGCCTTGTTATAAATTTTGAGCCTACTCCCCTCCTCCTTAAGAGATTCACTATGATGTGTTAGATCAACTAGAAAAAACTATAGTTAAGATTTCCATCTTAGACCTTATAAAGATCTCTAGCATCTATAAGGATATACTTTAAAAAACCTTACGAGGGGATCGGGAGTATCCATTGATGTTGACCCCACACATTTGTAGGCCATGGTAACACAACTTTTCCTTTGGAACACATAGCCTTCAGCACTACAAAAGCCTTAGTTGAAGATCCTTCACATAACCTACCATTTCATATTGAGGTTATCATCAAACGTAAGAAGGTTAAGAGCGTGCTTGTGGATGAGGGATCAAGTCTTAACATATGTACTCTCAAACTAGTTTTCTAGCTAGGTTGCATATAAGTTGATCTAGAAACAAAGGTCATCACCATTAAGGCATATGACAATGAAGAATGAAAATCAGCTAGAATGATCACTTTCTTATTAGAAGTGGGTTCTATAACACATGATACGAAGTTCCACATCTTGGACTGGATTTCCCTTACAATATCTTGCTCGATTGCTCATGGATTCATGTCATGCGAGGCCATGTCATCAATGTATCATTAGTGTTTAAAGTTGCAATATGAGGGACAAAAACTCACCATACAGGGGGAACCTCAACCTTTTTCTCATTGTAGAGAGTTGTCAAGATTTTTACCTAGAATCTATGAGTGTCCATCCACGAAGATTCCTATTCCTATCTAAACATAGGCCCTCAGTTCATGAGTGGATCCATATACTCTATCTATCAATGAAAATGGTTCTTCCACCTCAGAAAATCCTTTGTCTACATGGGTGATGAAGGTCAAACCAAGCGGTTGTGGAGAGTATGATCTACAACAAGCCCTAATGGTTCACAATGGTCCACTATTAGCCCAAGTGCATGGTAGGTTATGTTTCAAAGTTTAGAGATCAAGAGAGGCTTTCCCTTTCAAGCATTTTACTCCTAATGGCTTGTTAGAAGACAAAAGGTTTATTATGGAAATTGTATTTTGTCCCGATGATGATGACATGGCTACATACTATAAATCACCTAAGTATCCCATTCTTAATTGGATAATGCTTGTCATGGCGTATAAAAGACAAGGCTACAGCTGCCAAGAAAGGCTTATTAGAAGATCTTGTAATACCTCTGCATTTAGTAGGTAAATCGGGTATACAAATCCATTTATATGAGTCTCACTCTTTAGATAATGAGCATGCTTATTCAAGAGAATGATGATAGTTTTTCCAAAAATGAAAGTGAAACAAATTCTCGATGTAGTCTTTATGAAGACCTTACCTCTACGAACCTATTCACCAATATGGATATCCTTACTATAACCCATGTTATACCAACCATATCCCCTATAACTCAACTATTAACCCTCACCTACCCATCACTCGTGAATTGGGATCAACAAAAAAATGTACCTATTGATGTGTTTCAAAATGATGAGGCCATTGGTGAGTTCCAGGGAATTAGAGACAACATTCCAAGAAATGATCAAAAGAAGGGGTTCTTCATTCAACTTAACGCATGCACATACTTTGGAGAGGAAGTAGAGTTGTGTAGGAATTTAAGTAAAAAAGTGAGAAAGGGAAAAAGTTCCAAAGAAAATCCTTATGGAAAGAAAAAGGGAAAGTCCTATAGCGAAAACCTCTTTGAGGTGCTTCTAGACAAACAAACAAAATAACTTATGGAAAAGATAATGTACCCACTTCAAGATGAATAGCTCCCAGAACCACCTATGATAGAGGAGGATCTCAATCTCCCTCCCGAGCCTACACACATGTGGGATGAATCAATTTTATTAGTGGAAGATACAATAGAAGTTAATATCGGCATGAAGGAACTACCGCAGATAGTTAAGTTGGGAGCTTCCCTCTCATCCAAAGAACAAAAAACATTCACATGACTCTTAAAAGAGTATGCAAACATCTTTGCTTGGTCTTATGTTGAAATTCTAGGACTTGATCCTACACTTTGGTGGTACACGGTCTTGTGGTACACCCCGATGTCAAGCCTATCAAACAAAAGCTCCGAAAGATGCATCCTCGTGTCACCTTATTGGTAAAGGTAGATCTAGAAAGGGTACTAAAAGTAGGATTTATCAGGCCTATTGACTACTCAGTGGATCTTCAATGTGGTCTCGGTTCAAAAGAAGCTAGTTGGTATTAGAGTATGTAC
Organism: Taxus wallichiana var. yunnanensis; assembly: GCA_018340775.1. Lineage (NCBI taxonomy): Eukaryota > Viridiplantae > Streptophyta > Pinopsida > Cupressales > Taxaceae > Taxus > Taxus wallichiana. Next base: position 511,011,002 of record CM031239.1, on the reverse strand, counting down.
GGATTTCAGGGATATAAACAAAGCTTTTCCTAAGGAATATTTTCCTCTTCTAAACATTGACATGATTAGCGATTCTACGAGGGCTATGAGATGCTTTCACTCATGGATGGCTTCTTAGGTTACAATCAAATAAATATTTCAGAAGAAGATTAGCACAAGATGGCTTTCACAACCCCATGGGGGACATTTTGTTACCAATTCATGCCTTTCGGCCTTAAAATATAGGTGCTACATATCAAAGGGTGATGACTATAATCTTTCATGATATGATAAGTGACATCATGGAAGATTATGTAGATGATATATTGGCTAAATATAGAACCCACGAGGAACACCTAGAAATTTTACGGCATATCTTTCAGCACCTAAGGGATTACAAATTCTAACTTAACCCAAATATGTGTCTTCGGTTTGCTTTATCACGGGAAATTACTAGGATTCATTGTTTCATGGAGAGGAATAGAAGTGGACCCTGAAAAGGTCACGGATATCATAGAAATGCCTCCCCCTAAGAATATTAGATAGTTGTGTAGCTTACAAGGAAAAATCCAGGCCATCAGAAGGTTTATTTCATAGCTAGCAGACAAGTGTCATACATTTACACATATTCTTAAGAAGGATGTTAATTTCAACTAGGGACCAGAACAACAACAAGCATTTTCTTTGCTAAAATAATACTTGGCCAACCCCCTGTTCTCATGCCACCCATGGTAAGAGAACCCTTGTTACTTTATATCTCTGCTACACATTTTGCAATTGGGGCACTGTTGGCCCAATATGACAAAGAACAGAGAGAAAAAGTTGTATATTATTTGAGTAGGACATTGGTAGCATATGAGCTAAATTATCCACAAATCAAGAAGGCTTGCCTAGCCATGGTGTTTTCTTTCCAGAAGCTACGTCATTATATGCTTAACAATAAAATAAAGCTAATTTCAAAGGTCAACCCTTTGAAATATTTATTTTCCAAACCAGCACTAACTAGAAAGATGGATAATTGGATCATCTTATTAAGTGAGTTTGACATTGAATACATTCATCAAAAGTTAGTAAAAGGATAGGTGTTAGCAGATCAACTGGAAGAAGCTCCACTACTAGGTACTGAACCCTTGAGTCTAGAACTACCAGATGCATCCATTATGTACCTCAAAGAATCTACAATTTGGCAAATGTACTTCAATGGCTCTTTTACCTTTCATGGTTTAGGTGCCGGAGTTGTGTTAATCACTCCCACAAGAGACTTGATTCCATAGGCATTTCGAATTGGATTCCCTTGCACAAACAATATAGCATAATATGAAGCTTTCATTACAGGAATGAATCTGGCCATCAAATGGGATATCAGACAAGTAAAATTCATTGGTGATTCAATGCTTATTATCAAATAGGTCATAGATGAATATAAAGTTAAAGATGAAAATTTAATTCCATATAAAAGAATGGTCAATTCCTTGAAATAATTCTTTGAGTAGATAAAATTTGAGAAAATACCAAGAGCTCGAACAAAGCAACATACACCATGGCTATGGTAGGATCTATGTTAAACATTATGCCGAAAGTAATGATATTCCATTCTTTGTTGAAAATATAAGAACAATGGCATACAACATACCAAACTCTTGTTTAGTGTGTGAAGTTGTTGGTCCCTTTTCACCATGGTACGCTAAAATATTTAATTATCTCCATGATGGAACCTTCCCTATGAACATTTCCCATGCTGAAAATCACAACCTCATTCATCGTATAGCCCGATATGCCCTATTTGGGGGCACCCTCCTCCACCAAGGCTACGATGGGAATATGTTGTGATGTTTAAATTCTGATGAATCTATCCAAAAATCAAGGAGGTGCACAAGGGAATTTGTGGATCTCATACTAATGGGATTGTCCTTGTAAAGAAGATACTTAGAGTAGGTTATTATTGGCCTACCATGGAGCATGATTGTTGTCAACATGTAAAGAAGTGTGTGGATTGTCAAAAGTACGGTAATTTGATACATGCGTCGGCACAATCCTTACAACCAATCACAAGGCCCTGTCCGTTCTCAAAGTGGGGTCTTGATCTAATGGGGAAGCTTAATCATGTATCCTCGAATGGCCACAAGTTCATTATAATGGCCACTAATTACTTTACAAAATGGGTAGAGGCAGTTCCTCTTACTTATACAGAAGGTCCCCAAATTTCAAAGTTTATAATGAATCATATCATCTGCAAATATGGTATCCCTTCTTCCATTATCACGATAATGGTTAGTCGTTCAAAAATTTAAAAATGTGAAAGCACTCTGCAAACACTTTCAAATTTCCCTTAAGTTTTCAACCCCTTATTACCCTCAAGGTACTAGGTAGGCCAAAGCTTCCAACAAAACCTTAATTCACATTATGGAGAAAATGGTGAATACCGTAGGTGTAATTGACATTTGCAAATTCACCCCACCCTTTGGGCATTCAGAACTTCTATCAACACCCCTACGAGTGTAAATCCATATTCTTTAGTATTCGGATATGAAGTCATCTTACCTTTAGAGATCGAGATCCCTTCTTTACATATCGAGCTAAGGGATTACTTGAATGAAGAGGAGGACTATAGAGTAACCCGGTGACATAGTTGGAACTATTGGATGATAAACGCCTTCGCACCCTCAATCACCTAAAAGTGTATCATGATTGAGTATGGTAGACCTACAAAAATAGGGTCATACCTCATTAGTTCGATGTAGGGTACATGGTGTTGAAAGAGAATAATAAGAACACCAATAAATATCAAGAAAAGAAAGGGAAATTTGAGCCCAACTAGCTATCACCATACATTGTGGTTGCCAAGTTTGGTTTAGGTGCATATAAGCTAGCCTATTCAGATCGCCAAGAACTTTGAGAACACATGAATGTAATTCATCTTAAACGATTCTACGCTTAAGTATGGGGTGCATGCAAAATACCAAGAAAAGTAAAGCAAAAAGTATAAAAATAGAAAAGATAAAGATAAATAAGAAAGTATGTCCAATAGTGAAAACCACACAATGGTGGAACGTTGAACAAGTCCTTTGGTGAAAACCAGCTTCCGGCACCAAGGGAGGGTCCATTGTTCACAAGCAATCTAGGTTTATGGAGTACGACGACTTGACCCTAAGTTAATCTTTGCCTTCGTCTCAACCCCTTGTGAGCCTATCGTTCTTTGCCCTAATCCGGCTAATCTAACCTTTTGAGTGTGGAGAAGTTAACATTGAATGAACCCATCTCATGCTGGGGGAAGCTTCGCAGCATCACTTCTGGCATATACCATGTGGAACTCTACCCTCATACATCCCATCTAACATTGGGGCATCCACGTTTCTTTATTTCCTTGCACGTTTGCTTTGGAAAACTATTGAGAAAACATCAAAAACATTCGTATAACTTTTGAAAATCCCAAAAACATATAGATATGTCCTTTGGAAAAATAAAAACATTCAAATACATTTCTTAGAAAACTCCAAAATAATAGAAAATTGTCTTATAAATAAAATCAAAATTATAAAAAAAATCCAAAAATTGTCCCAGAAAAAAAAAGTAGTGGTTCGCTTGCTTTTAGTTGATTGGTTTGGATGGTTTTGGTTGCATTAATTTTTCATATTGTATGCTTTAAATTAGATTCACTTGCTTACTTAGATGGAATATCACTTTAGTCTGTAGTGTATTTCATTGATTCCATTTAATCTTGCATACTTGTAAATAATTTTTTTGCTTTGATTAGATTTTTTTAAACTTGTGTTTTTACACTTTGTGTTATAATTTCATCATCATATCACACATATCCATCACATCTATACATCATATATCAAAACAATATGTTAAGTCTACATCATGCATGTATACTAAAATTTAATCATCAAATACCGTATCACCAATGGGGCGGGGGGGTTGCACATGATCATAAATCTACCCTTCCCCCACACCAATATCAAAATATAAACATATTTCTCAAAGCTATCTCATCAAGCATACAAGTATTATATCAAATAAAGATATCTCATAATCTAACAAGGTGATACAAAGCCTATAATAGTAAAAAAATTTAAAAGAAATTAAAAATTAAAAAAAAATTGTAAAAATTTATAATTTTACAAAAATTGGTAAACAACATATATGCAGTTAAAGCATGTGTCAATTACATCATCCTCAAACGTTGAAATATGTCTTACAAAAGCATATTTCTATGGTTCTTGCTTGTTCTGGTCTCAAACGACTTGCGGATCATCATGATCTACCTCCATTAACAAAAGCTCAATGCATACTACGTCGGTACTCTCGTGCAACAATGAGTTTCCAGAGATTGTGTCGTAGTGCATGAAGGTTTTTCCATAGGACTACTTATGTCCTTTGTTTTCCCTCACATGCGTTATTACTTGGAGCATCATTTTTAACCCTTGTTATTATCACACAAAAATTTGGCAACTACAACTTGATAACAAAAACATGGGTGCAACACGTTATTTGTTTATGTGTGATTGTACTAGTTTCTCTGTTAGGTTAGCTGGTTTATTTTCTCGTATTGCATTACATTTTGTATGTTGCATGGAGCTAAATATCATTTTACTTTCTCATATTGCATTGCATAATGTATGTTGCATGGAGTTACGTATTATTAGCAGTAAACAATTGTTACTAATTTAAATTCTAATGTTATATTACACTTTTGTTTATTTTAAATAAAGGTCGATGATATAGACCTAGGGAAAAATGATATAAACACGTTGCTTATTGAAAGGTTGGATGCAAAGATTGGGATTATCCTATATTTCTCCATTAATCATTTCTTCTCCATTATCATTTATTACCACTACTAATTTTTCTTCCAAATCACCGGTGCAATAAACAACCACGTTTATCCCTATTCTTATTCATTCTCAATACCTAAGGGTTTCGTGCTTGTTTTGATTCATTTTCTTCTATCCATTTCAAATCATATTTTCAATCGTCGATTGACTTCTTCTATCACCTTATCAACACTCGATGAGGGCATCCTTCAACTTGCTAATTTCTCTTCAAAAATTAACCTATTTTACGCTTGTCTACTATGTTTGAAGTGAAGTCACTAACTTTACCTCAAACATGGGCAAATGTAGACACCTAAATTCTGCTTTTACAATCTTATTGCCAAAACGCACGTAAATCACTCTCATTCTTGCCAATTTTGTTATAATTAGTGATCTTTGCTAATTAACTAACATTTCTTACCACTTTAGCTAATTAACAACACTTTTTGATTATGTAACCCCTTTCACATTCAGGATGCCACTTTACAAAGAATCGTAAGTCAAAATCCTCTTCAAAATAGACAATTAGCGTTTATTAGCTAATTAAGCTTATTTTGCCCTTGATTTGGTCAATATACCCTAGTATTAACTCAAACCCCTCTTCCAACCACTCAAAATTATCCCATTCACCTCCACAACATCTCAGCAAGCTTCAAAAGCTTATCCTAGCCTCTAGTTGACCCTAAGCGGTTGATTAAGGCTTCACACCTCTTAAAAACCCGGTAATTCACTAATTATGATTAACAGGCCTAATCATGATTAGCAATTCTAATCCAATTTGGGGCTTTTAGTCCCACATGCACCAAAATAAAATTTTCTCTTAAAAGGAAAACCATAAACAGGTGCACCTCATTCCTTTATATTTTACACCATGCTTTGATTTGCATCTCATATAATAAATATGATATATAGCCAAGTTCAATCCTTTCTTAAATCCTTCAATGGGGTTAGTGTATGGATATCCAAAATGACCAAGTAGTCATTGGGAGAGGCCATTTCACCCTATTTGGAGTATCAACCATAACCATTTGATTGCCTTCTTAGGTCTATTTAGGTTCATGCTACGTCTATTCAAGCATATTTGTAGGCATATTTAGTTAGATTTTGTATTGTTTTCATACTAGTTAAGCATTTTTTTAAGCTTCTATCTTAATGTTACATTCCTAGACTTAGAAACTTGGCTAGATGGATGGCAATGGTGTTATCTCTCCTTGTTTAGTCATGTAATTTTCTTTGTAAAGTTTAGGGTGTCATCACTACCTAAACCACATTGATCGGCGATGGGGAATTTTTTTGGTATGAGCTCAAAATACGTTGGATCATCAAATTTTATTATTGGGGGATAGAAAGGACTCTCTCATATTTTAGATGAGAGTGGTTTGGTGTCTTAACAGGTTGGTGCAGCCCATTCAAATTTGCGTTTTTATGAAAGTTTAATTTTATTTCACATTTTCCATTTGACCTATGATATAAATTGTCTGAGTATAGGGAATATATTCTATATGTTTGAGGTGATTTCAGACCTTAGTGAGGTCATTTTGAGGTCTACACAAGTCCAAAAGTGAAGACTAGTTCTTAGGCCTAATAGGCAATTTTTATAGTCATAGAGAAAGGAGGTTCTTGGGCATGTGTGGCCTAAGAGGAGGTGTCTAATGACTATGAAGGTGTTTTACACATCCAATGTGACATGATGTAATTTTTTTTTAGCTCTATAGGTTAGTTTGGTTGGAAAGGATGAGGTCACAAGTTGACCTACTTGACAGGGTTTAAGGAAAATGAAGGTTCTTTGATGAAATTGGTCTGAAATACCAATATCTTGGCTTGACTCATGATTTATAGCTATTGGAGAGTGATTATGGATTAAATTTTATCCTATTACATGCATTTAGAGGTCTTTAAAGTTTCATCACAAGTGTGAGAAGATCAAGTTTCCAAGACTGGTTTACGGCAATTCAAGTATCCTAAAGGAAAAAGAAGTTTTGATGGCTCTGTGGGCTTATTAATGAGGTATAAACTGGTTTTTATGTTCCTTGTGTCATTGGATTTCTAATGAGTGGTTTCATGCCATGGTTGAGGTGATATGTTGAAGCTAGGTCTTCATCTTTGAAGACTAGTGCATTGAAGGTGCTCAAAATGAGTAGGAAACAATCCTACTTGATGGTGTCATGAAGAAAATGGATGATGTAGAGGTTCTGAACCCGTGGAAGGTTTTGATATGATGTACTTGAAATTTTTGAATCTATTGGAGCCATTATGGGGTTGGTTTATTCTCTTTGAGTCCAAGATGTATTCAATGGAGATGAAACTAGCCTTTTAGGCCTAGTTGTGCATGTTGAGTGTATTAGTCTAATGCCAACCTATATGGTCATTTAATATGATTTTATATGGTTTTTTAGGTATATTTTATTTTTGGTATGACTGACCTAAAGGTGTTTAGGATTTGAGTCATGTATATAAAGTGAATGTATTTGCTCATTTGAGTTAGTAGAGTAGATAGAATTATGAGAGCTATAAAAGGTGAGAGAAGAGGTTAGAGGGGTCAAGGGAAGATTTCATAAGAAGCATAAGAAGATGAGAAGGGAATATTATAAGGTCTTCAAGGTCATTAGACTAATCATCTTATGAAGGAACAAGATTGAGAGAACTAGAAGAAAGAGTTGTTTGAGAGGGTTTTGAGGTGTTGGAGCTAAATCATGTTATCACAATCTATTGTATGAGCAAAAATACTTAATTTTTCTTCATCATTAGGTGGTTTAGTGGGTGCTTGATCATATTAGAAGTTATATCATCTTTATATAGTGGGTGTTATACTAAATAGGGGTGGGTGTTCCTTTTTAAGTGGGTGCTTCACTAAACAAATCTTGTGTGTTGTGTAATATTCATGAAAGTATTTTGTATTGAGTAATATAATCAAAAATTTCAGTGGGTTTTCTTCCCTTTGAGGTTTTCCCACTTCATATCTTGTGTTCTTGTGATCTCTCTTGGTTCATGTTCTTATGATTGGTTGTTTCATGTTAATAATCTCACATTGATGCATGATTGAATGGTTAATGGTTCACACAAGCTAAATACAGTTGAAGGAAAGTTTTTATAGACTGATTCACCCACCTCAATCCTAGTGTTTCTAAAAAAATTTATCATATCATGGTTCTTTTGAATAAGTTTTATCACTTGAAGGATATTCGTTCAAGCACTAAAATTGTGAGTCAATAGATTAGCACTTCCACCAACAAGGCTCCTTTGTTTGATGGGTCAAACTATGTTTTTAGATAATCAAGATGAGGAATCACTTCATGTCTTTAAAATGTGAATTTTGGTAGTATTTTTAGATGGGTATACATTTCCTCGAACTCCTCCAACTATTACTGTAGACAAGAAGAGTAGTAATGCTAATTCCAAGACAATGAATGTAATTTCGTGTGGATTAACAGAATTAGAACTTATCAAGGTTATGCATTGTACATCTTCTAAATCCATGTGGGAGAAGCTTCAGGTCATCTATGAAGGATATTCCAAGGTAAGGATGAAAAAGCTCCATGTTAGGAAATAAGAGATAAAATATGTGGAATAATCCCTTACGAGAATCACAACAATAGAAACTAATATGCGAGAAAATATTACGGATCTTAAATAAAAGTACGAGAATAAATAACACAACACAGAGAGACAAGATTTAATGTGGTTCACCCAATTTGGGCTACATCCACCAAGAATCACTTGCTCAAATTTTATTACAAGCCTCCACTCTCTCAATACAATACCCAGAACCGTTTGGAGCTATGCTCAACAAACTCTATAGAATTCACACCCGAATTCAAAGCACATCTACAATACATTTGCTTGTCTATCTATCATATGCATAAGACCATATAAATAGACAATTGCTTAAGCAGTTTGATACAAAACCGTGGGTATCAAAACAATGGGTACCAAAAAACCATGGGCCCAAAAACAACCCATAACGGTTACCCATTACCCATGGGTTAATAAACCACCCATGAAAATTTGCTTGGGGCTTCACCCCTGAACCCCCATCAATGGGGGCTTCACCCCCAAACCCCCTTGACCCGCTCACCGGTGAGTGGGACCACCGTAAAAATACCCGAGTGTAACACATAGAAGGTGTACCACACTCTAACATGAAAATAGGCTCCACAAACATAACACTCCAAACATTCATAAATCAGTTTGAAAGCCTAAAGATGAGGGAAGAAGAATATATTGTTGTATATCTTATCGAGTTTATCAAGTTGTCAACACCATTAGAGGTTTAGCTAAAGAGGTAAAATAAAAAAGTGGTGATGAAAAGATGTTGAGATCTCTAACTCTTGAGTTTGATCCTAAAGTGTATACTAATAAGGAAGCCAAGTATTTAAAGATCATTTTGATGGATGAGATCAATGGTATTTTGACAATATATGAGATGAGGATTGTGTATTTAAAACCTATCAAGAAGGAAGTAGCTTTCAAGGATGAGAAGAAGTCAAAGGAAAAGAAGACCACTAATTTTGATGATGTTGAGATTGATGATGATGAGATGATTGCAATGTTTTCTAGAAGTTTGAAACTTGTTTTAGGTAAGTATAAGGGTAAATTTCCTTTTAAATGCTTTAACTATGGTGAAATAGGTCATTTTTCCAACAAGTTCCCTCATAAGCACAAGGATGAAGATGATGAAGATCATGACAAAAGGACTCATAGGTCTAATAAGGGAAAGAAGAAGTTCAAGATATTTGAGAATAAGAAGAAGTCCAAGAAAATTTTCTACACCAAAGAAGATTGTTGCACATATGAAGAAAGTAGCTATGATGGTATTTTTACTCGATTCGAGTTTGAGCATGAAGATGTAGGTGATGAATTTTTATTTATGGCCAAGGATGTTATGAGATCTATGAGTGAAGAATCCATATTGTTTGGTGACTCCATATAATTTGAAAAAGAAGAAGAATATAATTACATAAAAATTGGTTTGATGTGTGTTCAAATAGAGTTTAAGCACACCGAGAAGAGTAACAAGAATCGGAGAGAACAAGTCAAAGAGTATGAAGGAAATATACATGAGGTTGAGGATAAACACTAGTCCGAAACTAGTAAGCTTAATGAGGTTGTCAAACAGTTAGAGATGCATATGAGTTCTATGACTACAAGCCTATAATCCAAGGAGGAAGAATGCATTAAGTTTTAAGAAGAAATGATTTTTGTAAGGGAGTCTAAACTAACTAACAAGTCTAATACATTCCAAAAATTTGGAAAGAGCTTCAAGGATCTTGTTGATATCTTAGATTGTCAAAGGTCTGCATGAGATAGGACATGTTTGGGGTTCAAGAAATACCTCAAAGGAAAATAAGTGATGTAAGAAGACATTGTTCCAATCAAGGAAATTGAAGGTCTAAGCACCAAAAAGAGTAGAAGGAGAGAAAATTCAAATACAATGTGAAGATAAAGTATGTGAGGTTACCCAATGCAAGGTATGTAACATATTTTAATGGTTATTGTTATAATTTTAATGGTTTTGGACATAGAGAAAAGGAGTGTAGAAGGATAGTCAAATATGATCACCCATGGAGGGATAATAGATATGATCAATCAAGGAACATTATTTTTTTATCTGTCATGAGATATGTCACGTTGTTACGTACTCTCTCTATAAACCATCCAGATCAAAATTGGAAAGATGAAGTTACTTAGAGGTAAGAGTGAAGTTGTATGTTTTAACTACAACAAGGTTGGACATGTTGCTAGAGATTGTTTTTATGGTCTGTAAGACAAACTAGGATGTTTAAAACTCTTAGAATGTAGGAGAAGAGGTAAGGAAGGCCATGAGATCCAAGAGTGAATAGTTTCATTCCACCTAAAGCAAATGTTGAAGAAAAGAAAGAAAATTCATAGGTCTCTAAGAAAAATAAAGAAGGAAAAGGTGATTCACATGTGTCAAAGAGGTCATGGAACCTCTTCAACTTATTTTTCTAGAATCCTCATGTAGTAGGATGTCTCTAATAGGATTCTTAGAGACATTTATCATCCATATGAAGCATGGTGTTAAGGGGGAGATTAAATGGTTTGAAGAATGATATTGTAGTAGTGCGATCACGAGGTCAAGATGTGTTCATTTTTTCTTAAAGGTATACAATCTGTTTAGGAGCTAGGTTAGTTTCTTTTGTATGGAAAGGATGTTGGATTCATGAAGAAGAAAGTAATTCATTTTGTATGATGACTTGATCAAACCATCGAGGAAGGTTGTAATATTGCATTCCATGTATGCTTGTATCTTAACAAATTCTATATGTTGTATCTCAGTCCTTTATTCATGTTGTGAGACGTATCAAGTATGTTCATACATCATAGAGGTAGTATAAAGAAGTGTAAATCAAGATCGAGTATGTGAAATTCAAAAGGGTTAATTATTCAGCTGATATGTGTTGTTCAAGACTATGTATAGATGCTTAGGTTTTTAGTGTTTCCTTAAATAGGAGTATGGGATGTCAAGATGGTGTGCAAGGCTATACAAGTTTAGAATGTATATTTGAACCTTGATTAAGGTCTATAGAGTATGCAAATGCATCATAAGCTAAGTTATGTTTTTGAGTTTATCCTTTTAGGGGTAATTGTGTAGTAAAGGAAAACATGTATTGTTACTTACATGTGTCTTAAGATCCATGGTGTTTTGTATGATTATCCGAGTTGAGGGGAGTTTGAGTGCTTGTTATCCAAAATTAACCCCCCAGGGTAATTTTGATAACATGCATCAGAAAATTCAAGTCCTAGGTTGAAAAGAGCAAGTTCTGAGAAAAGGTGAAAGGCTACAAAAGGAACAAGCTTGGGCCAGAAAAAATCATGAAAAATGGCTAAGTCCTAGTCTTCGCAACAGTTGGTACATGAGGGACATCGAGGCGCGAATTGGATGAAAGATTGCTAGGTGGTCTGCAGAGCACAAGGAACATCCGGGCCGTCGGGGCGCGGGACGCGGAAAGCTAGTTCGGCCGAAGAAGAAGAAAATCGACTAACTGCTGAGCAAAACAGTTTGGGACATTCGGGCCGTGGGAACGCGAACCGGCCGAATCGGGCGAACCGGAAGAATTTGTCCCAAGCAGATCTAGGGCCGGTTGGAGCAGATGTACACGAACCAGTGAATCAGTGAATCAGAAGTTTTTGTCCCAAGTAGCACTGGGACAAGTGGGACAGAGGGACGCGGAAGGCACGGATAGCCGAAAAGCCGAGAACCAACCAAATCATGACACGTGTCACAAGGAGAAAAGTCCAAAAGTCAAAGGGCGAGTTTTGAAGGGTCAGCCCGAGCCAATCAAAAGAGGACGCATGTCCTATGGAGTAGGAATGCGGAGCTTAGGGAGGAGTTAGAATTTGGCCAGAAGTTCACCCAAAAGCTAAAAGGAAAAGGTCTGCCCCGTGCCCCCTGTCGACCAATCAATGCATGCCGCGTGTCCCAAGTGGCGGGGGCGCGGAGGAAAAGTAAAAAATGTTCCAAGTCATCAAAAATTCAAAGAAAACCCGCGGGACAGGGAAGGAGACAGAATAACACATCCAATCAGATCACGACACGTGTCGTCCAGGTGGCAGAGCGCGGGAAGAAATTTAAAAATCCGTTTTCACCTGTTTTGTGCCCTAAATCTTCAGACCTCCATAACTTTCGATCCAGAGCTTAGATTTGCACGTTCTTTATATCATTCAAAAGCTGGTGAAATGCTCTACACATTTCTAGGGTCAATCTTGCATTTTGGTTTGGTGTGGAGAGAGAAAGTTAAGAAACGGCTCTGACGCGTGATAATAGACGAGTGAGCGTTTGGCGACCAACTTTAATACAACAGATAGCTCGCCGTTTCTGCTAGACAGTCCACCATTTTGCCAGGGTTCTCACCTACCGCCATAATGAAATGAGTTAAATGTGACCTGGGAGTGGTTGGGGTAGATTCAAATCTCCTCTCTCTTCCCTCTCTCTTTCTTCCTATATATTGTACAGAGGGGCTTCTTTCAAAATAATTACAAGTTGTTCATCTTTTCTGCTCTGCCCTCCCTTCTTTTTTCTTCTCCAGGGTTGAAAATGGAGTTCAAACCTCCTCCCTCACTCTATAATGGTGTTTTTCCTTTTACTATTGAAATGATGTTAATGCAAACTTCTAGAGCAACAAAAACGTGTTTTGTGATGCATCTGTCCATCCTTACTCGTTCCTTTGCTTGTTTTCTTCTTGCCTCTCTTCATTGCAGGTATTTGTGCATGTTCTGATGTTCATTACAGGTCTGGAGCTGTGTTCACGAGTTTTGGGGCATTTTCTGTGTGAAATCTATCTTTGGGCCTGTGATGCATCTGTCCATCCTTCCCATTGCTCACCTCTCCTTGTCCCATGGTAGTTTTGATAGATGTTCAACATTCTCCTTCTCTGGTGTATCACCGTTTTAGTGTAGGCTTTTGCTATTTTTCCCTTTTCTCTCTCTCTCTGTCTCCTTGGCATGGTTAGATTAGGTTTAGATTAGCTTGCCTGCACTAGAATAGCTTGTGGCAGGTAGTTTAGGAGCAGGAACCAGCCTTCTCTAGAGATTCCTCTCTCGGTTTTACAAGTCCCACGCTTGGAGAAAGGATTCCATGTTGTGCAATCACACTTGGATGCACGAACATCAACCTCTGGCCGATCTCGCATCCGGGGGTGCTATGAGTCTGCAACAACAAGGTGCTCATTATCATTTATATGTGAATATAGGAGTGTAGCGGGATAAGTATGATTGAATAATTCATCATGAGAAGGTACAATATGTTATAGCATACTATAATGATGAGTAACATGTGTATGAAGATGTATAAGATGAGGAGAGCTGATAGTGAGCTTCAAAATGGGATCTAAGGTGTCAATCGGGGATATCGGGAAGAAATTTTGACTATTTCTAAAATAGGAAAGGGGACTTAGTCATATGGTCAAACAAGTTGTGATGACATAAAGGAAGACAAATAACAACGAAAAGTTGCTTCGGAGATGTAGTGTTGGTTTTGACCTATCTCCATGGCATTTGGTTAATGTATGTGCTCGTATTTTTGCATAAACAATTAAATAATGATGGTATGTTTCAAGGGGAGTAATTAGATGATGCTTCATGTGTTTATTATGCTCCTATAGCATAGAGAAAGTTGGAAAAATTGGTCTCAAGGAGAGGCTTAGGGATCTTGGTCCTAAAAGTTGTTACCATCTATTTGTAGTAGATTTAAGTCAGATTGTGGGTGTCTTCAACTGATCTAGGTCTAAGGATGTTTCAAGAAAGATTTTTTTGCTCAAAATTCAGGTATGCAAATATATATGTTATGATGTGCATCTACCTAGTGGGAGCTACAATGCTCTCGTGAAGCCAAAATAGAGATAAGAGAAGAGTAACATAACCTTGAGCTTGATTGATGATTTTGGTTGATGTTTCCAACTAGAAGGATGTACTAATATGTTTATGAAGGTAAAAATATTTTTATAGGTATGTTCTTTTTAATTAATGTAAAAAGGGGGAGAAATATCATGTTGTTTTCCATCAATGAAAAAGGGGAAAATTATCACTTGTGTGTTCTAGTGTTGTCATTGATGTAAAAAGTGTATTGAAATTAATGATAAAGTATGATGACAAGGAGTGAAAGAAGAAGGTTTTAGTGATGATGATATGGGAAGAAAAGAAGTAACATGACTACAAGAGTAGATATGGTGAGAGATGTTTGCTCTAGTAGGTCTAACCATAAGGTCTAGTTAGCATGAGTAATGTCACATGAAGGATAGAGATGCATGAGGTTTTTTTTTTTGAAGCATGGTATAGGTATGGAGATCATGATGGTAGTGTGTTGAGACACTCATACAGGTCTCAGAAGGTGATTGCAAGGTGTGAGCATGGTTTGTAGGTCTTCATCTAGACCTAGTCTAGGTGTTTGGTGGCCTAATGGAGCATGAAGGTCAGTTGCAGAGGTGTGTGGGACCATGAGGGCATGTAGAGGAGTGAGAAATGTTTTCTCAAATATTTCAAGGTATTTTTAAGAGCTTTGAAGCATATATATATATATATATATATATATATATATATATATATATATATGGTGTTCACCTACTATGTTTAGGTCTAAACTAGACCTAATTCCATGACCTAGCTAGGCAAGTCATGGTGGTTGGAAATATTTAGAGGAGTGAAAAAAATGAGACTCGAGATAGTTAAAGGAAGTCATTATAGTGCTATGGGAAAAATTTCAAGTGTGTATGTTGAATATTTTGCATGATATGATGTTTTTAGTCCTACCGAGCTCAAGAAGGTGAGTTTCCTAGCTCGATATGATATATTTTTATTAGTTGGAACATGTAAAGTTTGAATGGGGACTGATCCATTCAAGGATTATTTTTATAGATATAAGAAGGTTTCAAAGTTGGAATGAGATTAAATGAGGTCATGTTCTTTATGAATGATTGTTAAGAAGCCAAGGTGGTCAAAAACCCTACCTAAACCCTAGTTCATTAGAGATGGAGGAAATGTTTTTGGTATGAGCTCAATTCATTGGATCATCAAATTTTATGATTAGAGGATGGAAAGGAATCTCCCATATTTCATATGGTGGTGGTTTGGTGTCTTGACAATAGGTGGAGCCCACTCAAATTTGCATGTTTCCAAGAAAGTTTGATTTTCTCTCAGGTTTTCCATTTGACCTATGATCTAAATTGATGTTCTGAGTATAAGGGAAGATATGATAGATGTTTGAGGTGATTTCAGACCTTGGTGAAGCCATTTGGAGGTTTACACAAGTCCAAAATTGAAGACTGGTTCTTAGGCCTAATAAGCAGTTTTTGATGGTCATGGAGAAAGGAGGTTGTTGGGCATGTGTGGCCTAAGAGGAGGTGTCTAATGACTATAAATTTTTCATACACATCCAATGTGATATGATGAATTCTTTTGTTGAGTTCTACAGGTCAGTTGGGTTGGAAAAGATGAGGTCACAAGTTGACCTACTTGACAAGGTTTAAGGACAATGAAGGTTGTTTGATGAAATTGGTCTGAAAGACCAATATCTTGGCCTGAATAAAAATTTATAGATATTAGAGAGTGATTATGGGTTCAATTTTATCATTTTCTATAATTTGAAAGTTCTTGAAAGTGTTAGCACAAGTGTGAGAAGATTAAGTTTCCAAAACTATTTTCTGGGTAGTTCAAGTATCCTAAAGGACATAGAATTTTTATGGCTATATGGGATGATTCATTAGGTATAAAGTGGTTTTTGATGTTTCTCGGGTCATTATATTTCCAATGAGTGGTTACATTAAATGGTTGAGGTGATATTTTGAAGCTAGATCTTTGTCTTTGAAGACTGGTTTGTTGGACATGCTCAAAATGAGTAAGAAACAATCCTACTTGATGGTGTCATGAAGAAAATGGATGATGTAGAGGTTCCTGAGCCTATGGAAGGTTTTTATATAATGTCATTGAAATTTTTGAATACTCTGGTTCCATGATGGAGCTTATTTGTGCCTTTGAATTCCAAGATGTATTTGATGGAGATGAAACTAGGCTTTTAGGCCAAGTTGTGCATGTTGAGTGTCTTAGTCTCAATGTCGGCCTATATGGTCATTTTATATGATGTTGTAGGTGTAATTTCTTATATGTATGACCTGAATTAATGGTCTTAACTGACCTAGAGGTGTTTAGGATTTGAGTCATGTATATAGAGTGAATGTGTTTTCTCATTTGAGTTAGTGGAGTCGATAGAGTTGTGAGCAGCTAGAGAAGGTGAGAGAAGAGATTAAAGGGGTCAAGGGAAGAGTTAGGAAGAAACACGAGAGGTTTTAAAGGGAAGAGTATAAGGTATTCAAGGTCATTAGACATAATCATCTTATGAAGAAGAAATATTTAGTGAAGTAGAAGAGAGAGTTGTTTGAGAGGGTTTTGAGGTGTTGGAGCTGAAATTGTGATCACAATCTGTTGTAGGAGAAACAATACTTAAGTGGTCTTCATCATTAGGTGGTTGAGTGGGTGCTTGATCATCTTATGGGTTGTATCCTCCTGTATAGTGGGTACTACTCCTTATGAATTTGGTTCTTCATTAAACAAATCTTGTGTGATGTGTAATATTCATGAAAGTATTTTGGATTGAGTAATATATTCAAAAGTTTCAGTGGGTTTTATTCACTTTGAGGGTTTCCCACTTCATATCTTGTGTTATTGTGATCTCTTGGTTCATGTTCTTATGATTGGTTGTTTCATGTTAATAATCTCACATTGATACATGATTGAATGGTTAATGGTTCACACAAGCTAAATATAATTGAAGGAAAGTTTTTATAAACTAATTCACCCCCCTCTCAATCCTAATGCTTCTAAAAACCCTTCTATAATTCTTGGAGTGACCATTATCTTGATAAAACATGGCTATATGATTTTTCCATACTTGTAAATGAAGGAAGATAGACTCTTTGATTTATTCGAGTGCTTTAGACTTCTAGTAGGAATGTCTCTGGATGATGTGAAACTGATTTGGGAATATTTAAGAACATTTTTGATTTTGGAAATGTATTTTAATAAGATATTATCATAATTTCTGCCAAAATATCTAATAAATAATTCTTACACACATGTAGTTGCATGAATTCCAAGAAGATCTAACAAGTAATGCAATATGAAATTAACTCACAAAAGAATAATGGTGCAAAATCAAGAACCTCTCAATAGCTCAAGTGGTGTGTACATATATGAGTGTTGTGTAACTCCTCCATGAGAATATTCCTAAAATAGGAAGGGGAGTTACACTCCAGAATGGGAATGTAACTCCTATGACATACTATGACATGTAAGACATGTCATAGTAACTCATATGATGCTCAATACACCTAAGAAAGATGAGTCACCAAGGGTGAGGATTTATTCCAAGTAAATAAATACGAGGAAAATAATATCCTACACTAACAAACCCCCTTAAGCACAACTTTGATGGGTAGAAAATAAAATCGTGTCCTAAAAATAAGGTTTAGTGAGGTACCCACGTTCAATGCAACTATCACAAAGTGGAGTAAAGGGATAAAACCCAATGGGAACCCCCACCCCTCAAAGAGAGACAAAGAGAGATAAAGTTAGAGAAGGAATATAAATGAGTCGAATGATTGACTAAGCCCACTACAATGATAATGTCACTGTGAAACTCTCTAACATACATTGAATATTGAGTGAACTCAACCTACATGCCTTGACCGAGGTGATTAATCTGATAGATTGATAGAACATTAGTTGAAAATGAGAGGATACTTATAACATTGTTAAATGTTCCACCACTCCCTTCAATATAGCCTCTCCTAAAAACCTGAGTAGAAGTGTCATCACCTAGTCAAATAGTAGAAATGTCACATGGCTCCAAGGAAGTGAACTCCACATGTGAAGATACCATATGATGTGATGCACTCAAATTAATAACCCATGTAGGAGTCAAAAGATATAAATTTAACTAGAGATCTCCCCTTTGTTTTCTCCTTGCACGGTGATTACTCTTTCCCTTTTCCATTTCCATTTTCCTTAGAAGATTCATGAGTAGATGAAGATGGTTTCATAGAATCGTGTACACCTATGTTGTTCTTCTCAAGAAGACTCGTAAGGAGGTCAATCTACTTCTTCAAACATTTACTTTCATCATGCCTACCTGTGCAATACCCACATTTGATGATGTTTCCTTCTATAGTGCCCACCTTTTTTCTTATTCTCATTTTGAGTTGTATCAAATCATTGTATCTCAATTATCTATATTGACAAGGATATTGCTACTATGTTCTATCATTTTGATGTGACATTATTTCATAATATGGTTGTTTTCTAGCACTAGGATGCTAAATCTTGTTCATAGGTTATCAATAAGGCATGTGATGCCACGTTCTTTGATCAATTTTATGTGTTGAGATGATATCATGTGTTGTCACCAAATCACTGCACCCTCCGAATGGCTAGGATGTGAATAGGACGTTCGGTGTGATTGGGACACATGGGATCACCTCTCAAGCTGTGGGACTTGGGCTCAAAGTGAACCTCCTGGAGAAGGTTGGCTTCCTCTTCCTAAACTAAGTGTTGTACTACTCCTAGTGTAACAAAAATGATTATCTAGTCCTATGCTAACATCTTCATGGGGTTTTAGGGAAAGAGATTTACAGAAATGAAACTATACTAGGGATGGTGATGCACCAAATAAAGGGTGTTTCTAGACTCAGGAAGGGTTAATTTGAAGAGGGTGTGTGCACCACAGGTCAACCTCACCTACTACAACTTAGAGAGGGTACAAGATACCACAAACTAAGAGACATGTGTTCCCTTTGTTAAACTTTATCAAACCGAGAAATATACCAGTTTCCCAGTGAAGAAGGATGAACTCAAGAAGGGTGAATAGACACCACAACTCAACTGCATGCAATACTCCACCACTCGATAAGCATAGAACTCCAAGAACCTACAATAGAAACTTAAACTTGCACAGTGTACCTGCAAGTATGAGAAAGGCACAAAGAAGCACAAAAGGATGAAAGGACCAAGATTAGTCACAAAACACACACTTTTATTGCTTCAATAACATGCACAATGCATCATACATTCAGAAGAGGCAATAGTTTCCATTACAGTCTTGAAGAGGAAGCTTGAAAGTTCTCTCAACACACAAGAACAACTTGCAGAAGAGAGAGGACTCTTGAAAAGCATACACTTGCCTAAGATATCTAACTATCCAACTTGTCTAAACTGTTGGAACCCTTTGAAATGAGCTTCCAACTTACATTTATAGAAGAATATGTGAGAAAGAAGAGGAAAGGTCATAATTACATTCCTAAATTGAAGGCCCATGATGTATTTATTACAGTTAGTTGAACCACTTGAGAAGGTTCCATCATGGGTCATTAATTGCCTGATGACCTAGTCTTCTCAATTAATTAAAAGAATATTTAAATAATAATAATAAATATTATTATTAAAATATTTTAGTTAAAATATTAAATTAATTAACATAATGTCGGGACCCCCCCGTTGACCTATTTGACTTGAAGAGGAGGATGGCCATATGGATAGATTCTGCACATAGCCCAACTCGGTGAGTTTTGAATCCTCTAACTCGGTGTTGCACTCAATTTTGAACCCCACACCAACTCTTTCCTTGCCTTGGCAATCGAGCTCTTTTGCATTGAGTCCTTCGAATGGTGAGCTATCAAACTCGATTCTTATCATTTTCCTTGGTTAACTTGAAGCCATTTATGCATTCCACCTTTCCTTTCATGAAACATATGTGAGCTTCCCCATGAAGTCACCGAGCTCCATTGGTTAGTTTTATCTTTTCCGAGTTCCATTTTTCCACAAGCTTAGTTCATTCTCTACATGTTCATCCTCTATAAGCTCAATCGAGCCAATTTACCCCACCGTCATGGATTTTTGAACACCTTGTGAGCTAATCAAAATGAACTCAATTCTCCACAACTCGTCTTTCACCAAATCTTCTCGATGCTCATGCATAGGGTTCCTTGATTGAGTTGTATATCTTCCTCATTAAGCAAAAATGCATGTAGATCCTATGAACCTGGCCTGATGCAAGTTAAGACTCGCCTCATGAATGCCACTGCTATGGTCTTGCTTCAAACTCCAAATCAAGCCATTCTAAATTACCAAGCCACCTACATGCATCATGAACATGAAGCTTTAAGCTCGAAATTGAAAGCCTCTACAAATACATTAAACTTCGACACCCGTGAGCTTAGTCTTTATCTCGACTTGGTACCAATGTTTCCACAATATGAAAAGTTTGACTCTAAATCATACTTTGTGGCTTTGTTCTATAATACATTGGTGACCCACAGAGGTTAAACAATTCAATGAATTTAAATTATTTCACTCCTGCATGTTGTGCTATTTAGAAATGATTTTTGAGCTATGAAAATTTTTAGGGATCACGTCACGTGGCCCTGTCAACACTCAATCAATTGATTTCTCTATGATAGCTCTAGCTTGACGATATAGATTTATCTCTTCTTGTTTTGGACCACATATTCACATGCATTCCATGTTCAAACTCCATGAAACAACACCACGAGCTCCCTGAATTATCATTCACGCTTTCCTGAGCCAATTATTTCCAACTCAGCGAGCTCTACATGAAATCTACTGAGTTGTCCTAGCATCAATATCACCACCAAGTGTGTCCCCATGAGCTCTTCAACCGACTCGGCTGGCTTTGTTTTTGATGTTGAACTCGAGCACCTGGTTGGCTCAACTCGAACTCTCACATGTCTATGTACCGAGCTCATATTTACCATCTTGCACATCTGAGTTCCTTACTCCCTCGGCAACAATGGGTCTATGCTCATTGGTTATAAACTCAAGCACTAGCTCATGCATTGAGCTCTTCTTTGATTCGGTCGATCTCTCGAGCTATTCTATGCTTTGTATCTGTGGGAAATATTAAGACTTGTTCGATCATGTTCACATTTTCACACCTCTTCCTCGATGTTGATTCCTACGATCACCCTGAGAAATTCATGTGGTATTTCAAGGATTCTCTTTGAATACATGCTTAATCCCTTTATATCATGTCGAGCTCCAAACCTCAACACATATTTTCGGATCATTGTCAAGATCATGCTTGATCTCCTTCCATGCATACCTTGCAACAATTTTTTCCCAAAGATTTTACATGACCCATTCAAGCTTCAAGCTTCTGCAAACATGGATATTGCATGATAGAGTCCATCTAAGTGATCCCTTAAACTCGTGGCTATGAAAATATCATTTTATCTATCGGGCCAAGTTCAGCCATATTATGTTTTCCCATGTCATCTTATCATATCTACAACATGTCTCTAAGAACCACTATGCCATAAGTGATTTCACTCAAGATATCGAGTAAACTCAACCATCAATTCCTTTAGGTCTAACTAGGATTAATATTTTAACTGAGCTTCATTCTGAGCTATAAGCTTAATCTCTCAGTGAGCTCAAATGTTTTAACATTGAGCTATTTCCTTTCTCCCAAGAAACATGCTTGACTTTCTGAGTGACTCATTGAAGATGCTCATATAATTGCAAAGTAAATTGTCCTTCATGAATATTACGATATGAAATGTCCACCTCTATGAGATTCACTTCCATGAGTTACATCTTAAAACAAGTAAGGTCTCAATAGAGAATCTTTGTAATAAATTTCATCAGGTCTCTTAGTAACACTCTCATTGTCTTCGATTTTGATAAAAATATCTTTAAGGAAAATCCCAAATTTGAGGATGCATTCGATCTTTGAATGATAACAACAAATTTGGACAACTCCGGTTGTTTGAAGCACTCAAAAAGGCTTCTACTATACTGCAACATGCCTATTTCCTGGTGCATGGGAGCTATCACCTATCCCTTCCATCGGGATAATTTGATCATGCCAAACACCGTCGAGTTCAAATTGATTGGCCTTTCTTTCCTTGCATCCTTTAATCTCCATGCATTGATTAATGTTGACTCAGGCCTCAACTCGGTCTTGATTCCCATTTGACAAACACTTGTTATTCATTTTACCGATATCCTTTCAATGTTTGGTGTTCCTCACTTTGTGATGCATTCAAGGTCCATGCGCCGCTCCACTTGGCATTTGACTCGTTCTTCTAACTTGGCGTCATTCCTTATTCACCTGTTTATATGGTGATTCACTCGCCATACCTCGGTCATCAACTTCCTCCTCCAAATTTGCCAACGTGCTCTGATCCTCCTATTTACATGGCTTGTGCGGAAGTCTCATGTTGGTTTTCCATCCCAATATTTCCAATTGACCATGCTTTCCTGAATCTCCCCTACGTGGAGTTAATAGCTTGGCCTGCCATTCATAAAAACCCACTTGGAAATCATCATGGAATTTTCCCATGCATGGAAATATCATATCGGCTTGCCATGATACTATCTCCATTATCGAGATGAGTTCTCAATGCCCATGTATGAGTTACCTTAAAACAATGCTCTGCAATGACTTGGTAGTCTTCCTAACTCTAAGCTAACAATGGAGTCTTTGGAGACTGTAAACAATCTGATAACTAGCACAGTGAGGAAGATAAAGGGAGCTTTGAGCGTAGAACTGAAATTCTCCTAGGAAAGTGCCGTGAGGAAGTAATTGGCTATATGCAGCAGCTACAGGGTAGAGAAGTAAACTTATCTCAAAAAATTAGTGGCCTCCAGAGAGAGTTAATTGCGACACCTGTCGCAGGGCAATCCCTAAGAAGCATTGGTGTTGATCACGATGTTCTAGTTACATGACCACAGTCGTGATCAGTTGTTGCAAAATCTTGTAGTTGTAGTAGAAGAATGAGATAAAGTTTTAGTTGAGTTGTCTCACCTTTTTATTTTGGAAAGTTTCTTCCATGGAAGAAGCTCGATCAAATATTGAGGCAATTTTTGTAAATGATGCTGAGATTGTGTTCACTACTATTTCTAGTAGTGGCCGAAAGTTATTCCAGTGCCTAGCCCATGGGTTTGATATGGTGGTTATAGATGAAGCTACAAGCTAGTGAAGTAGGTGTGTTACCTCCACTTTCATCTCGTTTTCACATTTTATCCAACTCTATGCATGAAGGATCTCATTGCGAGCAACATCATATCGACCTCTTTAGATTTGACACCGAGCTCCCTATGATGAGATCCTTCTTCACCAAGCTGAGCTCATGATACGATCTCCCTTTCCCTAAACCAACTCGATGCATAACCCTTAGAAAACTCATCGCAACATGTTAGTCAACTCGCCGAGCAGCTTGTTGAGCTACTTGGTGAGTCATCTGGGTTCAAAACCCTATTAGATATTTTCACATTTGTCTCCATAAAATTTTGAATATAATTGAATGTTCTTTAACCATGAAGATCATGAAATGACAAAAATACACCTTTAAATGTGATTAGTTAATTTTGACCACCTGTGCGCCATTAGCTAGAAGTGGGTCCAGTACAGACAATGCTTCATATCACGCGACACTGTGAATGTTCCTAAAACATAGAATTTTGGTTTGTAGGCCTCCAAGTTCTTCCATGAATCCCTCTTTGGTTCAAAGGTATAATAGGACCCCATTGTCCAATTTTTCCATGTGTGCAAAATTGGATAACATTTTTGGTGACCTCTCGGGGATGATTTCCTACTAAGCATGATTCCAGTAGCCTTAAGTCATCCATTGGGCATGGAGTCTATGTTAGAATCCTGAAAGTAGTATGATTTTATTTTACACATCCCGGAATCTCCTTGAGCATTTCCGATATCCTGGACCTCCTGGAATGCTAAGCATGAAGTATACTAAATCTGTTGAATGCTTGACATCCATGGAACACTACAAAAATTTGAATGAAGTAGATTTTGAAACTCTTATGGAAACCTTGAATATATCTTCTCCTTGACACCTTCCAATGATGAAGCAATGTGCGAAACAACACAAAACATAACAAGCAATAAGGAAATAAAAACAACAATGTACAATAATGCACTTGGAGGAAAACACCTAATTTAATTACAGGGGGTGGAACGCTTCTCAAAAACAAGCTTTGAGATGTATCCCATTCACATGAATGGGAAGTTCTTCTCCATTGAGCCTAGATAGACAGAATGAATTTTCCTCTTTACAACTTGTGATGATGTATGGCCCACTCCAGAGAGCATCAAATTTGGCATGCCTTCCTAGTTTGGCCCTGTCTTCATCCCATTTGAGAACTAAATCTCCCTCTTGAAAACACATGTCGGATGCCTTCTTGTCAAAATATTTCTTAACTTGAGCTTGATGCTGCTCCAAAGTTTTCATAGCCTTGTCTCGTACTTCCTCTAACTCCATGAGTTCAGCAAACCTTACTGTCAGAGGATCACTCTCTATAACTTCAAGTTGATGAGTTAACTCCAAAGAAAGTAACTCCAATGAGAGCGGGAGTTTTTCCTCTCTTCCATATATAAGAATGAAAGGATAATTTCTGATGGCCCGTTTAGGTGTGATCTGATCTGCCCATAAGGTGGTCTTAAGTTGTGTATGCCAAGTCCTCTTCTTAGTCTCCATTGTGTGCTTAATAATCCTTATGAGGTTTTTATTGCTAGACTCAGCCAATTTGTTTCCTTGCGGATAGTAATTGGACAAAGTTTTGAGGTATACCCCATTTTTAATAGCCCATTCACTCAATTTCATACCAAGAAAAGCCAGCGTTGTTTGAAATGACTGTAAAAGAACAACACCGAACCTCGTCATTATACCCTCCAAAAAATCTAGAACTGCCTTTTCATTGCTCTCTTTTAATGCTACCACCTCTATCCATCGAGTAAAATAGTTTGTTGCAGTAAGGACCCACTTATGTCCGTCATTGGATGGAGGATTAATCATTCCGATGAAGTCCAACCCCCATTGAACAAAGGGTTGATCCACTTGAATTGGATGTAGCGGAAGAGCTGCCAACTTCTACTTACCTGTGAAAAAGGCACATTCCTTACATTTCCTTACCCAGAGATGGGCATCCTTGAATAAATCTAGCCAATAGTAGCCGGCTCGCATGATCTTGGTAGCTATTGTTCGTGCGAATAATGTCCTCTAGATAGGCCATTATGAAATTCTTCTAGTATCTTACTTACCTATTCCAGTCCTACGCACCGAAGGAGAACGCCGTTCAAATATTTTCGAAAGAGAATGCTATCTACCAAAACATATGGGATAGATTGAAGATGGAAAGTTCATCTTTGGTTTTTATCCATGTTTGTCGAGTATGCTCCTGAGAAGATGAAATTCTTCATTTTGGATAACTATTCAGCTTGATCAACATCCTCATCAGTATTTAGGAGTGTCACGTCCTCATTACTTTTTGATTCCATGTCTGCAGCAAGTTCTTGACACAAACGATTACCTCGACAATTTTAATTACTTTTTATGTGCACGTCATACTCCATTACCTTCATGATCCATCCAGCATGTTTTTTGTTCATTTCTTTGTTCAGTAAAAACTCCTTGACACTTGGATGAGACATCATTAGATGAATCTTGTTGTTGGACAACATGTGCTTGAATTTCTTCAAAGCTTGAATAACCGCAAAGACTTTCTTTTCAATGAATGAGTATTTGAACTTGTAGTATTTGAGGGATTGATTGAAGAAAGCAATTGGTTGCTCCATCAGGTTGTTGTTCTGTTGGGTGAGGATCCATGAAATGCTCTCTTGACCTATAAAAGCATATAAAGATAAAATCTATGTCAAACCTGGGGTTCACCAGTGTGGGAGCTTGAGAAATGTCTATTTTGATGGCTATGAAGCTTTCTCATCCTTCCTTTGTCCATGAGAATGGCATGTTTTTCTTCAGCATGGTTTTCAGTGGTTTAGCCAATATTGCGAATTGAGGGATGAATCTCCACATGAAATTTATGGTTCCCAGAAAACTCTGGAGGCCCTTCCTGTGACTTGGGAGAGATAAGGACATAATCGAATGAATCCTGGCTGGATTGATTGATAATCCTTCCACTGAAACAACATGCCCCAACAATTTTCCCTCGTGCACTGTGAAAATACATTTCTTGGGGTTAAGTGAAACCCCAAATTCCCTACACCTTCAGAAAACTTTCCTTAGATGTGTGATGTGATCTTTTGCATGCTTAGAGTATATAGTTATATCATCAAGGTAAACCAAAATAATATCGTTGATTAGTCCCTTAAATGCCATGTCCATGGCTCTTTGGAAAGTATCCCCAACATTGGACAATCCGAATGGCATTTTATTGTAGGCATACGTGCCCCACTTGGTAGTGAAAGCCATTTTGAATTGGTCAAATTCTTGGACTAGGATTTAATTGTAACTCAATATCCAATTAGCGAAGAAAATATTTGAACTCCTACCACCATTTGAAGGATCTGCTCCATCGATGGAAGAGGATAATGGTCTTTTAATGACGTGTGATTCAAATCCTCAGAAAGCTACTCATAACCGAATCTCTCCGTTCTTCTTCCTCAAGGGCACCAAATTGGCTACCCATGAGGAGTGCTTGATGGGAAAAATTATACAAGCCTCGATGAGCTTGGTTAGCTCCTTTCTCATTAGTGGCTCAATTTTGGGATTAATTGGTCTGTTTTTGCAAACCGCTTAGCATTACGATCCATTTCGATGGTATGTTGTGCTAGACCTGGATCAAAACCACGCAGATATTTATAGCTCCATGTAAAGATGTCATGATACTCTTCACAAAGTTTGATGAAATCGTCCTTCTCCTCGAAGTACACACTTTTCTGATCTTGAGAAAATTTGCATTTGATACTTTGACTTCCTCAAAATATTCTTGTTTGACCACGATGTTAGGGCTTCGTCTTTTGGCTTGGTCATTTGAATTGAAAATGGATTCCAAAGTGAATAAACCTTTTGGTAACTTGTTTCTTTTCAATTGGATAATTTTCTCACCATATGACTCCTGCAACTTATCTTGATTCTTTGCAGCAAACTCCTCTCTTCTTATAGGAAGAGGACAATTTGTTTGTCACTATCGAACACTTGCCAACTACTCACATTATCAGGGACTACCAGTCAAACCACCATTTTAACAAATTACTGCTCTTCTTTCATGATATCAACTGGTATGTTGTATTGTGAACCAATTTTAGTAAGCCTATCTGCATCTTGATTTTGATCTTTAGGAACGCATGGATTCCAAAAGCTTCAAAATCTCCGATCAGGTTCCAAACTCAGTTCTTGTATGATCTTAAAAGATCATTTTTAGATGCACTACCTGTCGAAACTTGATGAACAACTAACTCACTTTCTCCAAAAATAGTCAAGGCCTTGATTCCCTTCCTTTGAGCTAGCTGAATTCCGTGCACAAGACCCTCGTATTCATAACATTGTTAGTGCAATCGAACCGCAACCTTTGAAAGATGAGAAGTACTTATCTCCCTCTAGAGAAATTAACATGACACCAGCACCAGATCCATTCTTACTTTTTGAGCCATCAAAGAACAATTTCCACAGTCCTTTAGAATCACTTGGTGTTTTGACAAGTTGTGGTATGATTGTATCTTCTTCATGGATACATGAGTACCTAATCATGTTTCTTCCAAGACCAAAGAAACCAACTTCTTCTTCTTCCAATACATCAGCGTAGGGATCATACTGATGATCTCTACTTACTTCATCCAGTAAAGTATCAGGGACTTCTTCAACAAGGGTGGTTGGTTCATGATCGACATCTTCCTCTTCGGGATCACCGATGGTGTAATTTCCATTTATGGGACTAGCAGTGCAGGGTTTTACATGATTATGGCATATTGGTTCTGCCCTTATAGTTACTTTGGTTTCGTATTGAGTCATGAGAATCATATGTGACCAATCGGCTGATAGGTAACCACCCATCTTGGCGGTGAAATCCCATGATAGGCAGATGGAAAAGAGGGGAGGGAGATCAATGACCGATATGTCTTGGGTGAATGAAAAACTTGGGCATGCATGAATGGTAAGTTGAAGTCCTTTGATAACCCCAATAGTCTTAACAGTTGTGCCATCTAGCTAAACAACCCCTCTTGCAACTGGCACATATTGTATGCTTGGTACATCTACAATTTGTTTAGGCATGACAGAGCTACTAGCACTAGAATCGATTATACAATTATGTACCAGGTGGTTGCCAATGATTAGGGAAATGTAGAATGGCAGTGGTTTGTTTTTGTAGGAATGATTTTCCTTTCCAGCTGACACAAACTTGTATTAGTTTTCACTCCATGGCTTGGTGATCCGTTGGTTGTACTAAAACTGTTCAGAGCTTCTCACAACATGTTTCTTTGAGAAGGGATCGAGAGTGCGTCCCACATGGTAATGCTCAGATTGGTTTTATTCATTTGTTCTACTATGCTGAAGGGAATCACTCCAACTTTGATGATGCTTTTTTGGGCATTGGGGTCCTGTTATCCAAAATTCACCCCCCAGGGTAATTTTGATAACATGCATCAGAAAATTCAAGTCCCAGGTTGAAAAGAGCAAGTTCTGAGAAAAGGTGAAAGGCTACAAAAGGAACAAGCTTGGGCCAGAAAAAATCATGAAAAATGGCCAAGTCCTAGTCTTCGCAACAGTCGGGACATGAGGGACGTCGAGGCGCGAATCGGCCGAAAGATCGCCAGGTGGTCTGCAGAGCACAAGGAACATCCGGGCCATCGGGACGCGTGGGACGCGGAAAGCCGGTTCGGCTGAAGAAGAAGAAAATCAACTAACTGCTGAGCAAAACAGTTTGGGACATTCGGGCCGTGGGAACGCGAACCGGCCGAATCGGGCGAACCGAAGAATTTGTCCCAGACAGTCCGGGATAGTTGGAACAGATGTACGCGAACCGGCCGAATCGGGCGAATCGGAAGTTTTTGTCCCAAGTAGCACTGGGACAAGTGGGACAGAGGGACGTGGAAGGCGCGGATAGCCGAAAAGCCGAGAACCAACCAAATCATGACACGTGTCACAAGGAGAAAAGTCCAAAAGTCAAAGGGTGAGTTTTGAAGGGTCAGCCCGAGCCAATCAAAAGAGGATGCGTGTCCTATGGAGCAGGAATGCGGAGCTCGGGGAGGAGTTAGAATTTGGCCAGAAGTTCACCCAAAAGCTAAAAGGAAAAGGTCTGCCCCGTGCCCCCTGTCGACCAATCAATGCATGCCGCGTGTCCCAAGTGGCGGGGGCGCGGAGGAAAAGTAAAAAATGTTCCAAGTCATCAAAAAGTCAAAGAAAACCCACGGACAGGGAAGGAGAGAGAATAACACATCCAATCAGATCACGACACGTGTCGTCCAGGTGGCAGAGTGCGGGAAGAAATTTAAAAATCCGTTTTCACCTGTTTTGTGCCCTAAATCTTCAGACCTCCATAACTTTCGATCCAGAGCTCGGATTTGCACGTTCTTTATATCATTGGAAAGTTGGTGAAATGCTCTACACGTTTCCAGGGTCAATCTTGCATTTTGGTTTGGTGTGGAGAGAGAAAGTTAAGAAATGGCTCTGACGCGTGATAATAGACAGAAGTGACGTTTCAGCGACCAGCTTTAATACAACAGACAGCTCGCCGTTTCTGCTAGACAGTCCGCCATTTTGCCAGGGTTCTCACCTACCGCCATAATGAAATGAGTTAAATGCGACCTGGGAGTGGTTGGGGCAGATTCGAATCTCCTCTCTCTTCCCTCTCTCTTTCTTCCTATATATTGTACAGAGGGGCTTCTTTCAAAATAATTACAAGTTGTTCATCTTTTCTGCTCTGCCCTCCCTTCTTTTTTCTTCTCCAGGGTTGAAAATGGAGTTCCAACCTCCTCCCTCACTCTGTAATGCCATTTTACCTTTTACTATTGAAATGATGTTCTGTGTAAACTTCTGGAGCAACAAAAACGTGTTTTGTGATGCATCTGTCCATCCTTACTCGTTCCTTTTCTTGTTTTCTTCTTGCCTCTCTTCATTGCAGGTATTTTTGCATGTTCTGATGTTCATTACAGGTCTGGAGCTATATTCACAGAGTTTTGGGGCATTTTCTGTGTGAAATCTATCTTTGGGCCTGTGATGCATCTGTCCATCCTTCCCATTGCTCACCTCTCCTTGTCCCATGGCAGTTTTGATAGATGTTCAACATTCTCCTTCTCTGGTGTATCACCGTTTTAGTGTAGGCTTTTGCTGTTTTTCCCTTTTCTCTCTCTCTCTCTGTCTCCTTGGCATGGTTAGATTAGGTTTAGATTAGCTTGCCTGCACTGGAATAGCTTGTGGCAGGTAGTTTAGGAGTAGGAACCAGCCTTCTCTGGAGATTCCTCTCTCGGTTTTACAAGTCCCACGCTTGGAGAGAGGTTTCCATGTTGTGCAATCACACTGGATGCTAGAGTGATCAACTTAGAAGCCTGATCTGCATCCAGGGGTGCTGTGAGTCTCGCAATAATAGGTCTTCCTTTGGAAAATGTTTTTGGGTACCATGATGCCCGGAGAACCATCTTTCCTGTGGCATGGCTAGCTGTTGTTTCTAGTGATTTCTTTCCCACATTTCTATCAACTCATGCCATTTTTAACCCAAAGTTGAGAAGTGGACACTATATTAGCTTCGGGAGGTTGAGGCTCCATTGCTCTCTTTTTGGAATGAGTGTTTACTGCCACTAATGAGGAATTTGTATTCAACCCATAAAAATCTTCTTGCCGCTTTAACAAAGCGGATTCTTCGGTGCCTGCAGTTGATCTGCTTTCTTCTTGCGTAGATGAATTGTTTGTTAACTCAAGGGGAAAATACACTTTGAATCATAAGGGCTCTGGCTAAGAACCCCATTGGGACAAAGATTTATATTTTGAGGTTGAGAGCAAGGATAACACCATTCATAATCTTGAACTAGATTATTTTGAGCAGTACTATAACTCCGGATGAGCTAGCTACAAGAGGGTTCTCGAAATATCAAGGGCATCACATTTGCAACTTGACTTGTAGTTTGATTTTGGGGTTGATTATTTCCTTGAAAAGGAGGATGGTTAGCCTAATACTTGCTGATTTTGTGGCTGATACTTGACGATTATACTTGAAATCAAGCTTTCCTTTTGAGTGCAACGAGCTCATTTCAAAATTTTGCAGTAGACGAATTGACTTCAAATAGGTCATTTGAAGAGGCGGGGAAGATTGAGATGGTTGCTTGGAGTCTATTGAAATAGGAGCAATGATAGGCTAATGATTTTTAAGATCCGGAGAAAATGGCATTGGTGGTCGTGGAGCTATCTTTCCAAATTCCTAAATCAAAGAATTCTCTAGCACTTATGGCAACTTCATAAGCATCAAGAAGTGTAGTCCTCCCATGGACTGGATCATAACTGCTACATCGCTATTCAAGGCTCATAAATAGTACAAGAATGCATTATGTGTAGAAGGCTTTACAAGTACTAGGAATCCTATTCCAAGTCTTGTGGAATCGAAGTTGAAATCACTCATGTATTCTTGGGAAGCTCTCTTCATGGTAGTGAGTTGTTTCAAAAGTGATAGGTGATCACTTTTGTCTTCGAACTGTTTACATATCTTTTCTCCCAACTCATCCCAAGTGGTTATAGTACCAACACCTAACCCGCGAAACCATTGAAGTACTTTTCCCTTGAAAGAGGTAGCAAGAAGTCTAACTGCAACGTTGTCTTTTGTGATATTATGTACTACACGATGCTGGCTACATCAAATATATGCTCCACTAGAGTAACATGATTTTCCCCCATGTAGAAGGGTAAACTTTTGAGTGCTTTACGCAATAGGTATCGGGTCACATTGAGCCAAAGATAAGAGGACTGCTTGCATTAAAAGGGGGAAAAACTTGGTTCCTTGCCATAGCAATGAAAGTTTGATTGTTCCTAGGTGGAGGAAACCTTTCGTAAGGAGGAGTCGAATGACCCCTACTAGGTAAATCTACAACTGGGGATGTGGAAATGCCTCTTCTTCTTCTATTTGGAGGAGACAAGGAAAGTTTGATATGCTGATAATTTCCTTTCTTTGAAAAATATCTTGTCTAAATTCTTCACATAAGTTACCACACTAAGATTTGGAATCTAGAGATATAGAGTCGCCAGGTACTTTGACTTGTGTAAGCGAGAAGAGAAGTACTAACTCTATCCCACCGAGCGTGTCAAAAAATTTTGTCACCAAATCACCGCACCGTCCGAATGGTCAGGATGTGAATAGGACATTCGGTGTGATTGGGACACATGGGATCACGTCTCAAGCTATGGAACTTGGGCTCAAGTGAACCTCCGGAGAAGGTGGCTTCCTCTTCCTAAACTAAGTGTTATACTACTCCTAGTGTAACAAAAATGATTATTTAGTCCTATGCTAACGTGTTCATGGGGTTTTAGGGAAAGAGATTTACAGAAATGAAACTATTCTAGGGATGGTGATGCACCAAATAAAGGGTGTTTCTAGACTCGGAAGGGTTAATTTGAAGAGGGTGTGTGCACCACGCTTTAACCTCACCTACTCGCAACTTAGAGAGGGTACAAGATACCACAAACTAAGAGACATGCGTTCCCTTTGTTAAACTTTATCAAACCGAGAAATATACCAGTTTCCCAGGTGAAGAAGGATGAACTCAAGAAGGGTGAATGACACACAACTCAACCGCATGCAATACTCCACCACTCAATAAGCATAGAACTCCAAGAACCTACAATAGAAACTTAAACTTGCACAAAGGTGTACCCGCAAGTACGAAAAAGGCACAAAGAAGCACAAAAGGATGAAAGGACCAAGATTAGTCACAAAACACACAAATTTATTGCTTTCAATAACATGCACAATGCATCATACATTCGTAAGAGGCTATAGTTTCCATTACAGGTCTTGAAGAGGAAGCTTGAAAGTTCTCTCAACACACAAGAACAACTTGCGCAGTAAGAGAGAGGACTCTTGAAAAGCATACGCTCGCCTAAGATATCTAACCGTCCAACTTGTCTAAACTGTTGGAACCCTTTGAAATGAGCTTCCAAATTTTACATTTATAGAAGAATATGTGAGAAAGAAGAGGAAAGGTCATAATTACATTCCTAAATTGAAGGCCCATGATGTATTTATTACGCTTAGTTGAACCACCGAGAAGGTTCCATCATGGGTCATTAATCGCTCGATGACCTAGTCTTCACAATTAATTAAAACAATATTTAAATAATAATAATAAATATTATTATTAAAATATTTTAGTTAAAATATTAAATTAATTAACATAATGTCGGGACCCCCGTTGACCCATTTGACTTGAAGAGGAGGATGGCCATATGGATAGATTCTGCACATAGCCCAACTCGGTGAGTTTTGAATCCTCTAACTCGATGTTGCACTCGATTTTGAACACCACACCAACTCTTTCATTGCCTTGGCAATCGAGCTCTTTGCATTGAGTCCTTCAATGGTGAGCTATCAAACTTGATTCTTATCATTTTCCTTGGTTAAATTGAAGCCATTTATGCATTCCACCTTGCCTTTCATGAAACATATGTGAGCTTCCCCATGAAGTCACCGAGCTCCATTGGTTAGTTTTATCCTTTCCGAGTTCCATTTTTCCACAAGCTTGGTTCATTCTCTACATGTTCATCCTCTATAAGCTCGATCGGAGCCAATTTACCCCACCGTCATGGATTTTTGAACACCTTGTGAGCTAATCAAAATGAACTCAATTCTCCACAACTCGTCTTTCACCAACTCTTCTCGATGCTCATGCATAGGGTTCCTTGACTGAGTTGTATATCTTCCTCATTAAGCCAAAATGCATGTAGATCCTATGAACTCTGGCCTGATGCAAGTTAAGACTCGCCTCACGAATGCCATTGCTACTACGGTCTTGCTTCAAACTCCAAATCAAGCCATTCTAAATTACCAAGCCACCTACATGCATCGTGAACATGAAGCTTTAAGCTCAAAATTGAAAGCCTCTACAAATACATTAAACTTCGACACCCGTGAGCTTAGTCTTTATCTCGACTTGGTACCAATGTTTCCACAATATGAAAAGTTTGACTCTAAATCATACTTCGTGGCTTTGTTCTATAATACATTGGTTGTACCCACAGAGGTTAAACAATTCAATGAATTTAAATTATTTCACTCCTGCATGTTGTGCTATTTAGAAATGATTTCTGAGCTATGAAAAATTTTAGGGATCACGTCACGTGGCCCCGTCTCGCACTCAATCAATTGATTTCTCTGTGATAGCTCTAGCTTGACAGATAGATTTATTTCTTCTTGTTTTGGACCACATATTCACATGCATTCCATGTTCAAACTCCATGAAACAACACCACGAGCTCCCTGAATTATCATTCACACTTTCCTGAGCCAATTATTTCCAACTCACGAGCTCTACACAAAATCTACTGAGTTGTCCTAGCATCAATATCACCGCCAAGTGTGTCCCCACGAGCTCTTCAACTGACTCGGCCTGGCTTTGTTTTGCATGTTGACCCGAGCACTGGTTGGCTCAACTCGGACTCTCACATGTCTATGTACCGAGCTCATATTTACCATCTTGCACATCTGAGTTCCTTACTCCCTCGGCAACAATGGGTCTATGCTCATTGGTTATAAACTCAAGCACTAGCTCATGCGTTGAGCTCTTCTTTGATTCAGTCGATCTCTCAAGCTATTCTATGCTTTGTATCTGTGGGAAATATTAAGACTTGTTCGATCATGTTCACATTTTCACGCCTCTTCCTCGATGTTGATTCCTACGATCACCCTGAGAAATTCATGTGGTATTTCAAGGGCTTCTCTTTGAATACATGCTTAATCCCTTTATATCATGTCGAGCTCCAAACCTCAACACGTATTTCTAGATCGTTGTCTGATCATGTCTGATCTCCTTCCATGCATACCTTGCAACAATTTTTTCCCAAATATTTTACATGACCCATTCAAGCTTCAAGCTTCCGCAAACATGGATACTTTGCATGATAGAGTCCATCTAAGTGATTCCTTGAACTCATGGCTATGAAAATATCATTTTATCTATCGGGCCGAGTTCAGCCATATTATGTTTTCCCATGTCATTTTATCATATCTACAACATGTCTCTAAGAACCGCTATGCCTATTGTCCACTCAAAATTCCCGCTTTTGAGAAGTTGAAAATTGAAAATTTTTGAAGTTAAATGTCTTTTCTTGTCCCGTAATGTGAAAAGTCAAGAAATTGGAAAAATCTTCGTTTTTGGGTCATTTTGTGTGATTTTCGGGCCTGTCGGACATTTTTTTCCCAAGTGTCCCAAGTTCATTTGGGCTCTCTATTCCCCGATCGGCCACTTTAACCAAAGTCCGCTTTTGAGCCTATCGTAACTTTTTTCCCAGTGTCCCAAGTTCACCCAGACTCATTGTTCCCTTTTCGTCTGTTTCGGCCAAATCGCGTACTCCACATACTTTCGTGCCTCATGTCCCAGAAGCATTTGTGCATACTTTTCCCGCATCGCACGTATCAGCTGAATCGCGCTTTCGCGTCCCGCGTGTCCCAAATGAACCAAAGGCCATTCGAGCCAATTTTTCTCACTCTTCACAAATATCTTACTTTCCAAGTTGGTAGGTGTGTATTTAATGCACATTAATTGTCTTTCTCTCTCCCAAACGGCTATATAATAAACTGCCCCTTATGCATTTTGCACACTACTTTCTTGCTATCCTTTGCTCATACCTCGCAATCAAGATTTCTACGTGCATACTCATTTCCCTTGCAATTTCATCCCGAGTCCAGATTGTAACCTTGGCTCTTCAAATTGTTATCAAAATGAAGATTAAATTCCAAGGCCAGGAGCAAGTCTCACCACTCGAGTCTGCCGTTCCCGATATCGGGATAGTGAGGTTCGCCACCTCGACTTTGGATATTTTTGGGCAAGAATGACAGACGCGAACCCTTCGCCTATGGCATAAAAATTCATGACAGTGGTTTGGAATTCACCAGTGGTTTCCCTATCTCGGTGCAATGCGCAGATATAGTGCTCTCCTATGGTGCTCATTTCAACCCTGACTCGAGTGAGCTGACGAATGTGCATGGGGAACTCATCGCCAAACTTGATGCTGCCGCCATTGGCACTACCCTAAGAATTCTAGAGATGGACAATGCTATAGTAATTTCTCAAACCAGCACAAGCCCTTTTCGATCAGGACAATGAGAAATATAAGGCGCGGGTGGCAAAGTCCTGGCTTAAAAACCCTAAAAAGGGGGCATCTCGTCTATCCAAGGTTCTTTTCCATGGATTTCAATGAGGAATTTTTGGATTTTATAATCCTACTGGCTCGGGTCATGGGCTTACCCTCTACCAATGAGTTTCATTTCTGGATGTGCCCACTCATCAATATGGTGTGTGAAGGAACTCAGAATATTAATTGGGTAGAGATCATCAGTATGAACCTAGCGGAGCAGCTTTGTCCAATGTATAGCAAACAAAGAAATTTTACATGACTTCATACTTGATGTATACTCTGGTAGCATCAAGGCAATGGTTTGGCTTCTCATACATTGATGCTCATAAGGGTGACCCCGTATATGCCTACTGCCCTCAATTCACCTTGGAAACTAGCAATCACAATTTCAGAAGGGTGAATGATGCTTTCACCATGTACATTGTCAGGCTTCTGGAGAGTGACATAGTGAGGAGATTTTCTGATGAAGCTATGAATCTGATATCGCACTACGGTGCCTACTTCATCCAATTTAGAAAATTTTCCTATATAAGGCTTGCAGGCTATGAGAGCACTCCTCTCAAGCTTCCTATGTTCTGCAATGATAAAATGGCCTTGATAGAGGTATGCATGCAACTGACAAGTTACACAGAACCTGCAGGATAAGAAAATTACTAGCTTGCACTTCCCCATCACTTTGGGAAACTACACCTACAAACAGCCCTAGATGCTCAAAACATAGAAAGAGCCCTGGCTCCCATAACTGTCCATTTCTTCGTGCCAACAACCTGTTTTGACTTGAAAAATTTATTGAGCAGAACATTAAGATCACTTATCATTATAGGGCGCATACGTAAGATTATTGGACTGATCGTAATTTGATGCTTTTGAGGTAAGGAGGAGACACTACGGTAGATTTTCTCTTCAATTAATTCAAGAACTTAACCTGTACCAAGTTCCTGAAGGGCTCTAGGATGATAATTCTAACCTGTACTCATATGAGTATGACAATGTGGTCAAACACACTCCCTTGGAGGATTTGGATTGGTTCAAAAAGGAGAAGGATGATCTGGCGGAAATCCTAGCTTCCGTCTTGGTAAGAACCAAAATCTGGTTTAACAAGAGAGTTCGCGAACTCAAAAGGCACTCAGGGGAATCCTTCTCCAAGGATACTACAACACCAAGAAGGGATGCATTGACACCCAATTCAGAAACACCTGCAAACCCCTCCTACCTCGTCAACTCAAGGTCCCACAGTCTCCACTCCTTCTTCATCCACCCAAGTATATCAGAAGAAAGCCAAGGATGTTAAGATGGAACCTATCAAGAAGAGCCTACAATGAAGCATTCTCGATTACCCTCGTGTCCAAAGAACATCATTGTTCTCAAAGTGAAAGTGAAGAGAGTGAAGTGCCGCCCCCATGAGTGCCCCTCAAGCCCCAATAGATAAGGACAAAGAAGTCCAGAGCACCAACTTCCAAGCACCGTTGATTCCTCCGCACTGTGCGTCCCGAGTGCCCCACACATATCTCAATTAGAGGCAACAACAGTGCAAACCTTGGGTGCCATGAGTTCTCTGCCTCTCTGGCCCTCTTGCCCCACCTTCTTCTTCCTCCTCCTCTTTTGCATGGGTGAAGCCTCTTATTGATAATAGGAAGAGAAAGTCTTCCTCTCGGACCTCAGGGCCCAATTTTGATGCTGTGGCGGCGTTATTAGGTACTACTCCTACTCCCGCTAAGAAAGCTTGGACTACCTCTAGGATAGTATCTGATGCTCAGGGCCAGCAATTCTTGGAGATAGCCAAGCCCAAAGTAGACAAACCAGAGCATGATTTACAAGCATCTGATCTGGAGCTCTCGAGAATTCCCATGGGAGAATCCACCCCTGAAGGTGAGATCCACAATCTTCAGGAAACAGTCACCAGAGTCATTGGGAGGGTAGAGAAATGGCAAACAAACCATAGAGCAATTGGAGGAACAGGCCCAGATTCTTACAAGTTTCATCAAGTCCCTGTTGTCCAAGGATAAAGTTTTGGATCCTACCCCACTGACTACCCTTCCACCACCTGTGATTCTCAGCCAAGATGAGGTACAAAGTATCAAAGATATACATAGGTATTCCATATACTAAGGGCTATGGAGGCCATGGTGGATGACATGCTCATCGTGGGATTGAATTTCATTGGTGAAGCCTTCAAACTCAATGAGAAGGTGAATAATCTACAACAAAAACTCTCCTCCACTATTGGGAACATAGATAAAGAGCTCAAGCTCTGAGTAGTCAGATAGTAGACCTTCATCTTATGGGGCAAGCTGATGAAAATATCTTAATGGTAAGTAAGGTCTTCGATGATGCCAAGGATAACTTTTCAAAATCATGTGTATACAAAGTGTAGAATGGAAAATCAAGGTTCTGAGGAAGCTTTGGGAGAGTTAAGAAATAGTCAGCGTATGGGTGAGGCCTTCAAGACTTTGGTCAGATATGCCTTCAAAGATATACACTTCCATCTTCATGATGAGAATTCTTGTGTGCCCTTCTCTTTACAAGAAATCAAAGCTCGATTCTGAGAGCTTTGTTAAAAATAACTTGTTCAAAGAGGATTCTATCTCCAAAGAAAAGATGAAGGAAATCTGCTCTCTCCACCCGCTATCGAAGAAGCAAGCAAGGATTATCATATACGCACGTCGAATTCAAAAAATAGATGGAGAAATGTCTCGGATTTTGGACTCAGTCCACCGCCAACACATCAGTTCCACGTGGCAGAGACATAGCAGAAGCATTGAAAAGATTTAGACAATGGATCCTCAAATCAGTGGGTCCCTCCCAATCTTGAACGCTTGTCTTCTTCTCCTGATTCTTCTCTTTTCTTCCCTTCTTCATCATGAATTTATTGTAATTAGTTGGGGTATTGCGATTAGCAGCCCTTTAACTAAACATTAGTTAAAAGAAGTAGTTACCAAGAGTAACTAATTTGTAAACTATATAATGGCCTCTCCTCGCCATTTTTAAGGGGAGGAACTTGGCTTATCTTTGAAAGTGTAAAGAAATCATAAAGAAATCAATACAGAAGGATTTTCATTCTCTATCTATCTGGTTCTTTTTATTCGCAAGCTATTCATTAAATCTTGTTAGATCATTTGTCTGCATTATGCTGAGAAGCTTTGTATTCTTATAGATGTTATTCATAGAACTTTGTGTCTCTTCAAATTTCATCTTATTAATGTGATACAAATGATCTTATTCCAATTCACTGTACCCTCACATGCATAAGGAATTATTCTATCATCTATAATTCTGAATGGTGCCTTTCTGCTCGTTTCCGCATTTTCATTCCTCTGTCCTTTTGTGATTGATGATCTATTTAGGAAACACTTTCATAATATCCAAGTTCCATAGTGAAACCATGCTTTGTATATGTGTAAATAGGTTCATTTCCAAATAAGGGAACCTCTCCCACTAAAGAGGAGGGACTTCTTGTCCCCTGACTGTTGCTCTTCTTAAAGTTCCTTTTCGACGACCAACAGTTTTTGGTGACTCCGCTGGGGATCATATTCCAGTTCCATAATCATTTATCGATCATCTTTTGATCTGGCTGACTCCACGTTTTACTCGAGGGAGAAGGGCCCTTGGTATTGAAGATTCTCAGTTTCATCTTTTGGAACAACAGGGTTTTCCTTTCCCTTCAGCAAGAAGAAATATAAGAGCTCGTTCAACAAGCACTCCTCCTATCAAAGATAGAATCCCTACGGGTGGTATCCTTCGAGAAAATCAGTCCTAATCTCCGAGCTCTGATTCTTGCTGGTGTTTCAGTTCCTCTTCAAGCCATTTTTCCAAGAATGGCAGTACCATTGCCTTGGGGCCATCGTGTTGGGCCTCTTGCCCTTCCTCAACCTTTGCATGAGTTACCTAGAGGTAATCGGAAGAACTTTCCTAAATTCAAGGGTGATGGCAAGGTACATCCTAATGAACACATCACAACCTTCATAGTTGCATGTGGAGTTCTGGGAGTTGAACATGAAGACATCTCCGTAAGGATTTTTGTTGAGACTTTACAAGATAATGCTGTTGATTGGTTCTATCACCTTCCGGCCGGAGCTATCACTAGCTAGAACACAATGAGAACTAGGTTTGAAAACCATTTCAAACCGGCGGAAGACGTGCATGCTTTGCTAGCCCAAATTTCTCAAATAAAGAAGGAATCACAAGATCCCATGAGAGAATTTGTGGCTCGATTCAACAGGTTAATTAACAAAATTCCACCAGACACTCAACCTGTAGATCAAATCCAAAAGTGCTTCTTCCTAAATGCCCAATTGCCCAAAGTTAGTTATGCATTGAGAAGGGCTAATCTTGCAACATTGGCCAAGGATCAAACTCTTTTGTTAGTGTTGAAGATGATTTAATCATGTCGGAAAGTTGAGGAGAGACCTTTCTAGATCTAAGTCTTCTTCTTCCTCCTCTTCCACTCCTGGACCTAATACTGATCCATTGGTACAAAAACTTGCAAATGATCTCATCGCCATTAAGAAACAATTGGCTCAACATGCTCCATATGCAGACATTCCAAGGAGGAATTTTCAGCCCAGAAATCGTTTGCCTGCTTCTCAAACAAGGCTAGCACTTGAAGGACCTCCTATTAAAGTTCCTATTAATGCAACCTGTGAAGTTGAAGAACCAGAGGATGAGGAGGTTAATGAAGATTGTGAAGAATTTGTTGAAGAGGTTGATGATGGAACAGAAGAACTTGAGGGATCTCGAGTTAATTTCTTCACCACTGAAGGCGTTGATGAAGGAGACGATTATGATGAAGTAGTAGTAGACATGAATAGTGAATCATACACTGTCATGACTCGAGAGCAGACAAATCAGAGGGAGAAAGTGATGCAGCCCACTAAAAAATCTAAGGAGCAGCCAAGCAACTATCCCTGTAATTGCAAAAAGAGGATCTCCTATCCCCATTTCATCCACACCAAAGGTGAGTCCTGTCAATTCTGCTACTAAAGTTACTTATTTTTCTCCTAAAACTGATAAGCCTAGGATCCCAAGTGATGATATCCTGTTCACTTCTGGGTCTTTCGATATTATTGATCATCTGAAAAAGACTAAGGTTCAAATCTCAGAGGCTGAATATTATCAAACCCATCCCAAGGCTTTTACTAAAATGATTCACTTTGTCAATTCTCATTCTAAAACTACCTCTAAAGGCCTTTTACCCACTCCATCTTCTACACCACAACCCAATCTGGTAGCCGCTGTCACCTCACCCAATGACAAAATCAAACCATTCTATGTGACACTCCTTATAGCCAGCCATAGGCTCAATAATTACGTCATAGACTCAGAGCATCAGACAATGTAATGCATGCCAAAGTAGCTCATGCCTTAGGCCTAACTCTCACATGCACTTATGGATCTTGTTATTCCATGGAGAGTAAGGAAGTGCCCCTGGTCGGAAGAATTAAGGATGCACAAGTGGATTTTTCTACTTTGCCTGAGAAGAAAGTTTTGGCTACTATCCTAGTAGCAGACATTCCTCCTTCATATGGGATGCTGCTAAGTAGAAACTTCTATAAGGATGTGGGTGGAGAAATTCAAATGGATTGGTCACATGCCCTCATACCTGTTAATGGGCAAATGAAGAAGTTGCTGCCTGAGAAGCAGTCTGAGTATATTGTACAAAAATAGATGATCCCAAAGCACAAATACTCTATGAGGATATGGGGCATGGAAACTACATGATTATGTCTCCAAAAGAAATCCAACTCCCCAAAGTGTCACCTAAGGATCCTAATGGTGTTTGGATATTAGAGTTTGATGGAAGTTGTTCTTCAGCTAGTTCTGGAGCTGGTGTCATATTGGTGTCACCTGAAGGAAGCATTCATCCTTTCTCATTCAAGTTACAATTTGAAAATACCAATAATATAGCAGAGTATGAAGCTCTCATTCTTGGACTCTAGGTAGCAAAAGAACAAGGTGTGAAGAATCTTCTAGCTCATGGAGATGCGGAGTTGATTGTCAAGCAAGTTAGAAACCTCTTCCAGGTAAAGAATAGAAGGTTGAAACAATATAGGAATTAGGTTTGGGACTCTATTGAATTTCTTGATGCCTTCTCCATCGAAGCAGTTCCTAGGGAGGAGAATACCAGGGCTGATTCACTAGCAGTCTCGGGGTCATTGCTTATACCTCATCTTGACTTCTCTCAAGATAAGTTTACCATTGAGATGATTCATAGACCCAGTGTACCTGATAATACAAGTAACTGGACAAGTTTTCAATGATGATCAACACTTTCTTTCTTTCTTAGAACTCAAGGATAATTTTGAACAGTTGTACTTTAAAGGAAGTGATAATTTGCCTCGTGAAAGTGTTCCTTTAACGAAGAAGCCATCAAAGAAGAAGAGGTGGATCAGGATGGATGTATCAAACTCAAAGGAAACAAGATTCCAAAAGGATTGGTGAGTTTAGAAGAACTATTTGACAAACACAACAGGTATGTAAAGTTTAAAGCTTCTACTAGACCTCAACAATCAGCTGAACATGAAAAAGTTAATATTGGGAGTTCTACTGACCCTAAACTCATGAACATTGGAAAATGTTGTACACCAGATGAGAGGAAGAAGGTAATTAATCTTTTAAAGAAGTATAAAGATGTCCTTGCTTATTCCTATGAAGACTTAAAAGCCTTTCAACCAAAGGAGATGCAACATTTTATTCCTCTCAAACCTGGAATTAAACCCTTCAAACAGAAACAGAGGCAATACAATCCTAAGATAGCCGACACCATTTTCTAGGAAATACAGAAGTTATTAAAGGATAAAATCATTTTTCCTATCCACCATTCAACATGGATTGCCAATATTTTGCATGTTAGAAAGAAAAATGGTGAGATCCGTATCTGTGTCGACTTTAGGAATCTGAATCAAGCTTCTTTAAAAGAAAATTATCCTTTGCCCATGATGGATCAGGTCTTGCAAGCAGTAACGGATCCGAAATGTTGTCTATGCTTGATGGCTTCTCAGGATATAACCAGGTAGAAGTTAATACCGCAGATCAACACAAAATGGCTTTCACTACCCCTTGGGGTACCTTTGCTTACAAAAGGATGCCTTTTGGGCTCATTAATGCCAGTGCCACTTTTCAAAGGGCTATGGACTTGGCCTTTGGAAGTTTGAAAGGGAAGTGTATTGTTGTATACCTTGATGACTTGACTGTGTTTTCTAAAACAAGGGCAGATCATTTTCAGCATCTAGAAACAGTTCTTTTGAAATGTAGAGAACATGGGATCTCTTTAAATCCTAAGAAATCTATTTTTTGTGTCACGGAGGGGAAATTATTGGGGCATGTTTTCTCCAAAGATGGTATAAAATTGATCCTGAGAAAGTTCAAGCTATTCAGAAAATTCCTCTTCCAACTAGCAAAAAGGGAGTGCACTCTTTCTTTGGTAAGATTAACTTTCTGAGGAGATTCATCCTTGATTTTGCAGAGCTAACTTTGAATATCTCTCAAATGATGAAAGGAAAACAGATGTTTGGTTGGTCTCCCGAAGGGAAAGGGGATTTTGAAGGTATTAAAAAGGCTATTGCTAAGACTCTTGTTTTAGCGTGTCCAAATTTCAACAAAGATTTTATTATCTATTGCTAT
Source organism: Taxus wallichiana var. yunnanensis (assembly GCA_018340775.1). NCBI lineage: Eukaryota > Viridiplantae > Streptophyta > Pinopsida > Cupressales > Taxaceae > Taxus > Taxus wallichiana. Next base: position 510,966,976 of record CM031239.1, on the reverse strand, counting down.
GCCACAGATAACACCCTAGCTGCTGTTCTGACTCAAAAGATTCTAATGATCATGAACTCCCAATTGCATTCATGAGCTACATTCTAAAAAATCATGAGCTAAGATACACCATAATGGAGAAACATGCTTTTGCAGTGGTTAAAGTTGTCAAGCAGTTTCGTTTTTACATTCTTAATTCTCACTCCACAAGATTTGTACTTATACAACCATCAAGTCCATTCTCACACAACAGAGTTCGAATCCAAGAGAGGAACCGGGTGGCCAAGGTCCAAGAATATGACATTGACATCGACTAACTAAGCCCATTCGTGGAAAAGGCCTGTGTGAACTCATTGAGGGAGCTGGACATGGGTTACTGGAGGATGAGGCCGATCTTCCTACCATTTTGTTTCTTGGCTCAATCGATGAATGGTATGCTAATATCACACATTTTCTCACCTATGGGGAGTGCCCTCTCATTTGACTACCAAAGAAAAGAGAGTTGTTAAACTAATGTCAGCCCAATATGTTTTGTGGGAAAATGCCTTTTTAAGCGTGGATTAGATGGGAGATTTTTAAAATGTGTGGACAAGGCATAGTAGAAGAAGCTACTTTCTACTTTTCATAATCAGGCATGTGGAGGGCACTACTCATCAACTATTACTGCTCATAAAATACTTCATGGAGGATATTACTGGCCTACCTTGTTCAGATATGTATCAAAGTGGGTTGATAAATGTGAAGCATGTCAGACCTTTGTGGGTAGACCCAAGTTGGCCTCTTTGCCCCTTAAACCAGTTGTAATCGAAGAACCTTTTCAACAATGGGGTTTGATTTCATTAGAACACTTAATCCCTCTTCTAGTGCTGGTCATACCCATGTATTAACTACCACAGATTATTTCACCAAGTGGGTAGAAGCCATTCCAGTAAAGAGTACTACTTCAGAAGTAGTATGCAGTTTTATCAAAGAAAACATCTTGGTAAGGTATGGTGTGCCAAACAAGATCGTGATGATAATGCTTCAATTTTTCTTCAACCAAGATGATGGATTTTTGCTATGGATATGGCATCTCCCTGGCTCACTCCTCATATTATTATCCTCAGGGGAATGGACAAGTAGAATCAACAAATAAAAATCTGGTGGCTATAATAAGGAAATTAGTTAATGAGTCCCAACGGAACTGGCACAAGAAACTCTATGATGCTCTTTGGGCAGATAGGATCACACCTAAGAGAGCCATTGGGATGTCTCCTTTTTAGGTAGTATATGGAGTGGAAGCTCAATTACCAGTAACAGTGGAGCTACCAGCCTTGCATCTAATGAAAGCCATTGAAGACACCAGCCAATGATTCTTCGATAAGAGGATCATGTACTTCTACAAATCAATGAGGACAGATTGAAAGTTTCGATAGGATATCTACCCACCAATAGAAAGTAAAGGTCTTATTTGATAAAATGGCCAGTTCGTAGATTTCAAAGTTGGAGACATTGTTTTATCAGGGATAAAAGGCATGAACCTCGTGGCAGCCATGGCAAGTTTGATTCCCTTTGGCTCGACCTTTCAAGATCAGGCACTTTGCTGGTAAGAATTATTTTTACCTTGATTATATGGATGGTTCTTCTCTCCCACTTCCTTATAGTGGGCAGTACCTGAAATTGTTTAAGTCATAGGTGATTAGGAAGTCCTTTTGTATATTCTGTATAGCGTTTGCTTTTCCCCTTCCTTCTCTTTGTTTTGGTGTGTTGTCTTCTTGTATTGATTTGATTTGATGACTCCATGGCCCAATGGATAAGGTACTGGTCTACTTCCCCTAGTTTGTCTGAATTCTTGCCTTGTCTCATTCTTTGAACTTATGCCAAGTCATCCCAAAGGAGCCAACTGTTGTCCACTCAAAATTCCCCTACTTTTGAGAAGTTGAAAATTGAAAATTTTTGAAGTTAAATGTCTTTTCTGTTGTCCTGGTAATGTGAAAAGTCAAGAAATTGGAAAAATCTGTGTTTTTTGGGTCATTTTGTGTGATTTTCAGGCCTATCAAACATTTTTGTCCCAAGTGTCCCAAGTTCATTCAGGCTCTCTGTTCCCGATTGCCGCTTTACCCGAAGTCCATTTCTTTTGGGCCGTCGGAACTTTTGTCCCAAGTGTCCCAAGTTCACCCGACTCATTGTTCCCTTTTCATCCGTTTCATCCGAATCACGTACTCCACATACTTTCGTCCCTCATGTCCCAAAAGCATTTGTGCATACTTTTCCCGCATCGCCCGTATCGGCCGAATCGCGCTTTCGCGTCCCGTGTGTCCCAAATGAACCAAAGGCCATTCAAGCTAATTTTTCCCGCTCTTCACAAATATCTTGCTTTCCAAGTTGGTAGGTGTGTATTTAATGCACATTAATTATCTTTCTCTCTCCCAAATGGCTATATAATGAACTGCCCCTTATGCGTTTTGCACACTGCTTTCTTGCTATCCTTTGCTCATACCTTTGTGATCAAGATTTTTGCGTGCATACTCATTTCCCCTGCAATTTCATCCCGAGTCCAGATTGCAACCTTGGCTCTTCAAATTGCTATCAAAATGAAGATTAAATTCCAAGGCCAGGAGCAAGTCTCATTACTTGAGTCTGCCGTTCCCGATATCGGGGACAGTGAGGTTCGCCACCTCGACTTTGGAGATTTTTGGGCAAGAATGATAGACATGAACCCTTCACCTATGGCATAGAAATTCATGACAGTGGTTTGGCATTCACCGGTGGTTTCCCTATCTCGGTGCAATGCGCAGATATAGTGCTCTCCTGTGGTGCTCATTTCAACCCTGACTCGAGTGAGCTGACGAACGTGCATGGGAACTCATCGCCAAACTTGATGTTGCCGCCATTGGCGCTGCCCTAAGAATTCTAGAGATGGACAATGCTATAGTAATTTCTCAGAACCAGGCACAAGCCCTTTTTGATCAGGACAGTGAGAAATATAAGGCGCGGTGGCAAAGTCCTGGCTTAAAAACCCTAAAAAGGGGGCATCTCTGTCTATCCAAGGTTCTTTTCCATGCGGATTTCAATGAGGAATTTTGGATTTTATAATCCTACTGGCTCGGGTCATGGGCTTACCCTCTACCAATGAGTTTCATTTCTGGATGTGCCCACTCATCAATATGGTGTGCGAAGGAACTCAGAATATTAATTGGGTAGAGATCATCAGTATGAACCTAGCAGAGTAGCTATCCAATGTACAACAAACAAAGAAATTTTACATGACTTCATACTTGATGTATACTCTGGCAGCATCAAGGAAATGGTTTGGCTTCTCATACATTGATGCTCATAAGGGTGACCCCGTATATGCCTACTACCCTCGCTTCACCTTGAAACCAACAATCAAAATTTCGTAAGGGTGAATGATGCTTTCACCATGTACATTGTCAGGATTCTAGAGAGCGACACAACGAGGAGATTTTCTGATGAAGCTATGAATCTGATATCGCACTACGGTGCCTACTTCATCCAATTTAGAAAATTTTCCTATATAAGGCTTGCTAGCTATGAGAGCACTCCTCTCAAGCTTCCTATGTTCTGCAATGATAAAATGGCCTTGATAGAGGTATGCAGCAAATGGATAAGTTGCACAGAACCTGCAGGGATAAGAAAATTATTGGCTTGCACTTCCCCATCACTTTGGGAAACTATACCTGCAAAACAACCCTAGATGCTCAAAACATAGAAAGAGCCCTGGCTCCCATCACTGTCCATTTCTTCAGGCCAAGAACCTATTTTGACTTGAAGAAATTTATTGAGCAGAACATTAAGATCACTTATCATCATAGGGTAGACACAAAGATTATTGGGCTGACTGTGCTGATGATTTTGAGGCAAGGAGGAGACACTACGGCATATTTTCTCTTCAATTAATTCAAGAACTTAACCTGTACCAAGTTCCTGAAGGGCTCCAGGATGATAATTCTGACCTGTACTCATATGAGTATGACAATGTGGTCAAACACACTCCCTTGGAGGATTTGGATTGGTTCAAAAAGGAGAAGGATGATCTGGCGGAAATCCTAGCTCCCGTCTTGGTAAGAACCAAAATCTGGTTTGACAGGAGAGTTCGCGAACTTAGAAGGCACTCAAGGGAATCCTCCTCCAAGGATACTACAACACCAAGAAGGGATGCATTGACACCCAGTTCAGAAACACCTGTGCAAACCCCTCCTACCTCATCAACTCAAGGTCCCACAGTCTCCACTCCTTCTTCATCCACCCAAGTATATCAGAAGAAAGCCAAGGAGGTTAAGATGGAACCTATTGAAGAAGATCCTACAATGAAGCATTCTGAATTACCCTCAGGTCCAAAGAACATCATTGTTCTCAGTGAAAGTGAAGAGAGTGAAGTGCCAGCTCCCATGAGTGCCCTGAAGCCCCAATAGATAAGGACAAAGAAGTCCAGAGCACTGAACTTCCAAGCACCGTTGATTCCTCCGCACCAGAATCCCGAGTGCCCCACTCATATCTCAACTAGAGGCAACAACAGTGCAAACCTTGGGTGCCATGAGTTCTCTGTCTCTTGGCCCTCTTGCCCCACCTTCTTCTTCCTCCTCCTCTTTTGCATGGGTGAAGCCTCTTATTGATAATAGGAAGAGAAATTTCCTCTCCTGACCTCGTGGCCCAATTTTGATGTCAGGCGGCCTTATTAGGTACTATTCCTACTCCCGCTAAGAAAGCTTGACTACCTCCAGATAGTATCTCGATGCTCGTGGCCAGCAATTCTTGGAGATAGCCAAGCCCAAAGTAGACAAACCAGAGCATGATTTACAAGCATCTGATCCAGAGCTCTCGAGAATTCCCATGGGAGAGTCCACCCCTGAAGGTGAGATCCACAATCTTCAGGAAACAGTCACCAGAGTCATTGGGAGGGTAGAGAAAGGGCAGCAAACCATAGAGAAGTTGGAGGAACAGGCCAATTCTTACAAGTTTCATCAAGTCCCTGTTGTCCAAGGATAAAGTTTTGGATCCTACCCCACTGACTACCCTTCCACCACCTGTGATTCTCAGCCAAGATGAGGTACAAAGTATCAAAGATATACATAGGTATTCCATATACGGAAGGGCTATGGAGGCCATGGTGGATGACATGCTCATTGTGGGATTGAATTTCATTGGTGAAGCCTTCAAACTCAATGAGAAGGTGAATAATCTGCAACAAAAACTCTCCTCCACTATTGGGAACATAGATAAAGAGCTCAAGCTCTGGAGTAGCTGTATAGTAGACCTTCATCTTATGGGGAAAGCTGATGAAAATATCTTAATGGCAAGTAAGGTCTTCGATGATGCCAAGGATAACTTTTCAAAATCATGTGTATACAGTGTAGAATGGAAAATCAAGGTTCTGGAGGAAGCTTTGGGAGAGTTAAGAAATAGCTGGCAGAAGGGTGAGGCCTTCAAGACTTTGGTTGTATCTGCCTTCAAAGATATACACTTCCATCTTCATGATGAGAATTCTGTGTGCCCTTCTCTTTACAGGAAATCAAAGCTTAGTTCAGAGCTTTTGTTAAAAATAAATTTTTCAAAGAGGATTCTATCTCCAAAGAAAAGATGAAGGAAATTTGCTCTCTCCAGTCCGCTATCGAAGAAGAAAGCAAGGATTATCATACGCACGTCGAATTCGAAAAAGAGATGGAGAAATGTCTCGGATTTTGGACTCACCCATGTCCAACACATCACTTCCATGTGGCGTAGACATAGCGTAATCATTGAAAATATTTAGACAACGGATCCTCAAATCAAAGGGTCCCTCAAATCCTAACACTTGTCTTCTTCTCCTCATTCTTCTCTTTTCTTCCCTTCTTCATCACGAATTTATTGTAATTAGTGGGGTATTGCGATTAGCAGCCCTTTGACTAAGCATTAGTTAAAAGAAGTAGTTACCAAGAGTAACTAATTTGTAAACTATATAATGACCTCTCCTCGCCATTTTTAAGGGGAGGAACTTGGCTTATCTTTGAAAGTGTAAAGAAATCATAAAGAAAAATCAATACGTATGATTTTCATTCTCTCGTCTATCTCGGTTCCTTTTATTCGCAAGCTATTCATTAAATCTTGTTAGATCATTTGTCTGCATTATGCTGAGAAGCTTTGTATTCTTATAGATTTTATTCATAGAACTTTGTGTCTCTTCAAATTTCATCTTATTAATGTGATACAAATTATCTTACTCCAATTCATTGTACCCTTACATGCATAATGAATTATTCTATCATCTATAATTTTGAATGGTGCCTTTCTAGCTCGTTTCTACATTTTCATTCCTTTGTCCTTTTGTGATTGATGATCTATTTAGGAAACACTTTCATAATATCCAAGTTCCATAGTGAAACCATGCTTTGTATATGTGTAAATAGGTTCATTTCCAAATAAGGGAACCTCTCCCACTAAAGAGGAGGGACTTCTTGTCCCCTGACTATTGCTCTTCTTAAAGTTCCTTTTCAACAACCAACAATGTCATAAGTGATTTCACTCAAGATATCAGTAAACTTGACCATCAATTCCTTTAGGTCTAACTAGGATTAATATTTTAACTAAACTTCATCCCGAGCTATAAGCTTGATCTCTCAAAGTGAGCTCAAATGTTTCAACATTGAGCTATTTCCTTTCTCCCAAGAAACATGCTTGACTTTCTCGAGTGACTCATTGAAGATGCTCATATAATTGCAAAGTAAATTGTGTTTAATTAATATTCGATATGAAACAGATCCACCTCTATGAGATTCACTACCACGAGTTACATCTTAAAAAAGTAAGGTCTCAATAGAGAATCTTTGTAATAAATTTCATTAGGTCTACTGGTAACACTCTCATTGTCACTTAATTGATTTTGATAAAAACATCTTTAAGGAAAATCCCAAATTTTACGATGCATTCGATACTAAATAGATAACAACATAGTTGGACAACCTACTTGTTGGAAGCACTCAAAAAGGCTTCTACTATACTGCAACATGCCTGTTGCCTAGTGCATGGGAGCTATCACCTATCCCTTCCATCTAGGCTAATTTGATCATGCCAAACACCGTCGAGTTCAAATTGATTGGCCTTTCTTTCCTCGCATCCTTTGATCTCCATGCACTGGTTAATGCCGACTCAGGCCTCAACTCGGTCTTGATTCCCATTTGACGAACACTTGTTATTCATTTTACCGATATCCTTTCAATGTTTGGTGTTCCTCACTTTGTGATGCATTCAAGGTCCATGCACCGCTCCACTCAACATTTGACTCGTTCTTCCAACTTGGCGTCATTCCTTATTCACCTGTTTATATGGCGATTCACTTGCCATACCTCGGTCATCAACTTCCTCCTCCAAATTCGCCAACATGCTCTGATCCTCCCATTTACACGGCTCGTGCGGAAGTTTCATGTTGGTTTTCCATCCCAATATTTCCAATTGACCATGCTTTCCTGAATCTCCCCTATGCGGAGTTAATAGCTTGGCTGCCATTCATGAAATTCCACTTGGAAATCATCATGGAATTTTCCCATGCATGGAAATATCATATCGGCTTGCCATGACACTATCTCCATTATCGAGCTGAGTTCTCAATGCCCATGTACGAGTTACCTTAAAACAACGCTCTGCAATGACTTGGTAGTCTTCCTAACTCTAAGCTAACAATGGAGTCTGTGGAGACTGTAAACAATCTGATAACAAGCACAGTGAGGAAGATAAAGGGAGCTTTGAGCGTAGAACTGAAATTCTCCTAGGAAAGTGCCATGAGGAAGTAATTGGCTATATGCAGCAGCTACATGGTAGAGAAGTAAACTTGTCTCAGAAAATTAGTGGCCTCCAGATAGAGTTAATTGTGACACCTTCCGTAGGGTGATCCCTAGGAACCGTTGGTGTTGATCATGATGTTTTGGTTGCACGCGACCACAGTCATGATCAGTTGTTGAAAAATCTTGTAGCTGTAGTAGAAGAACAAGATGAAGTTTTAGTTGAGTTGTCTCACCTTTTCATTTTGGAAAGTTGCTTCCATGGAAGATGCTCGATCAAATCTTGAGGCAAGTTCTGTAAATGGGGCTGAGATTGTGTTCACTACTGTTTCTAGTAGTGGTCGGAAGTTATTCCAGTGCCTACTCCATGGGTTTGATATGGTGGTTATAGATGAAGCTATAAGCTAGCGAAGTAGGTGTGTTACCTCCACTTTCATCTTTTTCTCACATTTTATCCAACTCTATGCATGGTGGTTTATTAGTCCAAGCCTGAGCTCCATTGGTCTCATTGTGAGCAACATCATATCGACCTCTTTAGATCTGACATCGAGCTCCCTATGATTAGATCCTTCTTCACCAAGATTAGCTCATGATACAATCTCCCTTACCCTAAACCAACTTGATGCATAACCCTTAGAAAACTCATCGCAGCATGTTAGTCAACTTGCCAAGCAACTTGTTGAGCTGCTTGGTGAGTCATCTGGGTTTAAAACCCTATTAGATATTTTCACATTTGTCTCCATAAAATTTTGAATATAATTAAATGTTCTTTAACCATGAAGATCATGAAATGAAAAAATACACCTTTAAATGTGATTAGTTAATTTTGACCACCTGTGCCGCCATTAGCTAGAAGTGGGTCCGGTACAGACAATGCTTCATATCACGCAACATTGTGAATGTTCCTAAAACACGAATTTTGGTTTGTAGGCCTCCAAGTTCTTCCGTGAATCCCTCTTCGGTTCAAAGGTATAATAGGACCCCGTTGTCCAATTTTTCCATGTGTGCAAAATGGATAACATCATGATTTGACTTGATCACTATCTTGTATTGTTATTGGATTCATACTTGATGCATGGTCGTAAACCTTGTTTTTTTGTTGAAGATTTTTTTCTATGATATATTTTTTAGATAGCATGATTATGTATGGATGATCGTTATTATGCATATGGATGTTATTATATTTTCATTATTGGTATTAGACTAAAAATGATTTTGATTATATGATTTGGGTGGGGGTTTCCCGACAAGGTAGACCCGAGAAGCGTTAACTTCCTCGGTGGATGTCAACCCCATTGTTAAAAAAAAAGTGATGTAAACAAGGAAATGTATATTGATAATATGCAGAGACTTTGAAAGAATATAGAATCTAAAAACACTATTGATTGATTTAGATATCAATCTGATTAAAAAAATTAAATATAAATATACCTAGTCTAGGTCGACGGTGACCCAGACATGGGAGACTGGATCAAAAATGTGGGAGGAATATGCAGACCATGCGAGAGATCTGAATGCAATGTAATCTGAAGAATATAACAGAGCATGAGGATGCTAGAATCAACCTACAGAGGAGGTCTAAAGGAACAAAAACCAGAAAACAACATAAATCAAGGATTAAAGGGAAGGATTGAAACTAGACCCTTGGTTGATGGCAACTAGGGTGTAAACATGTTGATTTTTCTAATGAGAGAACTAGATGAGGATTAGAGAAAACACGCAAGGGAAAAGAGCTCATAAAAGGATGGGAAAAGGTTATGGAACACAAAGCAAGGGTGTTGAGGCCGAGTCGATGGTGACTTGTTAGGGTCGATGGTGACTATGACAGAGTTGGATAAAGCTAAGGAAAGGCAAGCTAGATGAGCAACCTGTAAATATGGAAATTGATGATGAAGTTGTGAGTATTGTTGTTGATGTTCTAAACCTACAAAATATTAGATACATGAAATACCAAGATAATATGAAAAAGATATTAAAGTAATGTAAAATGATAACAATCTCACAAAAGGTCGATCACGATTGATGCATGCATGCTTGCAAGGAGGTTTGAGAGGTTTGTAATGGCTTCTAGAATGTTCAGGCATGAAGGATTGTCTACAAGTTACAAGAGAGATTCAGATTCACATGCATTCGATGGGGAATAGAAATAAAGCACATAGATTTATAGGGTTCGATGATGACTGGGTTAGGTCACCACCATCATGGGGAAAGTTTCCCAATGGGAGGATTTTTCCTATTTTTGGCATGATTTCTTATTTTTTTAGGAGTTGGCTGAATGCTTTAAAGCATTAGGTGGGAAGGGTTGTTTAGGGATGAGGTGTAGGTGAGTTGGTAGTGGAGATAGGTTGGAAAAAGTGTAGGGAAAATCATAGGTGTAGATTTAGAATGAAATCATTCCAAAATGGAAAGTTAGTTAGGGCATGATTAATTAATTAATTAATTAATTGATGTTGATTAAATAGGATTTAAAGGTGATGGGAATTTAATTAATTAATAGAATTGATTAATTAAATTTAAAGAGGGCATTTGATTAAATAAGGGGATGAATAGAATAAAATATGCACACGCAAGTAAGGGATCAAGGGTATAGATATTGAATTTAGGTGTCTACATTTTCCCTTTTTGTTGAGTGGTTTGGACTAGCAAGCCATGAGACAAAAATGATGAGATTTGGATAAGGATAAAAATAATTGATGATAAGCTCCCCTCAAATGGGGGATCGATGACATCAAGGGAAATCATGACGTGTTTGAAAAAATATTAGATGAAGGGTGGGTGGGGGAAGAAAATGATGGGTAAAAGGATTACCAAGGCAAGATTCCTCAAGAAAAAAGGAATCACAATAATGAATGGAAAACTATGGTGGTGACTCAATATCACATCGGTAGAGGAAAATTGCGATCTCAATAGACACAAGATATAATGTTGAATGGACTAATGAGTGGGTGAAAATCACTATAGTATGGATGCAGTCGGGATGACCAATGGGTCATAGGAAAGTCATCAAAATATGTGCAACTATATGCAAAAGGTATGTGAAATCCTTTGTACACAAGGAATCGAGTGAAAAGGTATGATCCACAAGGATGAAAGGATGAATGATATGGTGCCCAATGGGACACAAAAATGGCCAAGAAGGAAAAATGAAAAAGCAAGTGATGAAGTAATATGCCCCAAAGGAGAAGTATGGCCAAGAAGGTGAAATGAAATATGCCCTAAGTGGGAAAGGTATGGCCTCAAAGGAGGACTTTGAGAGTAGAAATGGAAGAGTGAATGTTGAAATAGAATGCCCCAAGGGGAGAATAAATATGGCCTCAAAAGAGGAATTTGTGCATAGATTGGATACAATTGTGAAATAAAAATGCCTGAAGGGGGAGTAAATATGGCCTTAAAGGTGAAACTAGGAAATGAATGATTAAGTAAAATGCCCAAGGGGAAATAAGTATGGCCACGAATGTGGACTTTGAGATGAATTGTTGAATTAAATGCCCAGAGGAAAGAATAAATATGGCCACAAATGTGGACTTAGAATGAAATGTGAAGGACATGAAATATTGAAGCAAAATGCCCTAAAGGAAGAATATAGATGGCCACAAGGGTGGACTTACAATGAGAGAGATTGATAAGATCGGATATAAGACACAACTTAATGATGGTGACCTATAGGTATGAATGAATCTACATCATATCAAGGAATGTGAGGAAAATATGCCTCCAAATGCATTAGAGGTAAACAAGGAGATATATGGGTAACACAAGGCACATGTGACCAAAGTAGAGGTTAGAAAATAACCAATGATAGTTAGTCATTTCAAAGATCATAAGGAAGCAATGGATGAGATGATCTCATAAACCTAATGTTGACATGAAAAAAGGGGTTTGAGATGTAACTTATATAGAGGAAAGAGGTTCTCCCAAAAAGTGGTGTTCCCTAAAACTATGCCCCAACTCTAGGAAGGGGAAAGAGCAAATTAATCAATGTGGGAAGTCTGCTAGAAGAAAGTTGATCAATGTGGAAGATTTTCTTAGGATGCTAATAAAATGGAAGGTTGATCAATGCGGAAGCCTTCAAATGCCATAAGGAGTAGCCATCCTTCGAGGGTATGGTCTACTTTATACAATATATAGATGGAAAGAATAAATGATAGCCATCCTTCGAGGGATCATCTTTTTTATTTTGATTTTGATTTCATGCTTTTTATTTTTGTTTTTCATTTCCTTCTTTTTTTTTTTTTTTTGCATGAACAATTGTCCTTCGAGGGATCAGTCTATTTTTGATAACTTTGATTTTTGATTTAAGCATCCATGAATTTTGATTTTACATGGGGGAGAGTTGGGACTAGCTAAGTAGACCACTTAGGAGGGGATAATGATGTACAAGAGACACCCCTGACCCTTTGCATGGCTCTAATAGGTGAATGAGAGGGTGATGGATGTAATGATCATGAGTTCTCACCAAAGGGGAGAACCTATCCATAAGGAATATGTTATGGGAAGATCCATGGTGCCCATATTTAAGGTCACATCTAGGAAGTGACGGAAGACCACATAGTTCCAAATCATCACAATGAGAGATGGAAGGGGCTAAGATGGAGGAATGATCCAAGGATATGACTAAGGGCACATTGGTAAATGTGCTAACAATAGAATGGTCACAAGTGTAATGCGTTAAGTGGTTCCACTTCTGGTTTACCATCAAGGGAGGCCAAATGATAGGCTCTCGACCCATACTTGTGTGTAATAATGTATGGTCCAATCCAGTTAGGGGAAAACTTTCTGCATGTTGGCTCCTTTCTAGAGTAGTGACATTCTGATTTTCTTTGAGGATGAGGTCACCAACATTAAATTCGTGTTCCTTAAGGTGCTTATTATAAGAACATTTTAATGCGCTCTGATAAACATGATGGTGTTCAAGAGTGAGAAGGTGATGCTCATCTAGTATCTCAAGTTGTGCTAGATGAGCTTGGTAATAGTCTTCATCAGAGATGAAGTCATGAAGGGACACACAAAAGATGGAATTTGAACTTCAAGAGGAAGGATGAATTCAAACCATAAACAAGATAAAAGGTGTATCCCCATGGAGGTACATATGCTAGTACGATAGGCCCAAAGGGTGAAAGGAAGCTTAGAGATGCCAATTACGACCTACTTGATCAATGGTTTTGGAAAGAATGTTCTTCGAAGGGTTTTATTGGTAGCTTTGGCTTGGCCATTAGCTTGGGGATAATATGGGGAAGAGAAGTTGAGTTGGATGTTGAATGTGTTACATATTTTCTTGAGATATTTATTTTTAAAGGAATTTCCATTGTCCATAACAAGTTTGTGGGGAACACTAAAGTGAAGATAATGTGTTGATAAATAAAATTAATGATTGGGCTCATATTTAGTTGAGGTGAGTGGGATTTCTTCCACCCATTTAGTGAAATACTCGGTTGTAGTGATGATAGAGTGATGTTTTATGAAGAATGAGGATTAATAAGACCAATAAGATCAAGGCCCCATTGTGAAAAGGGCCAAAGGTCCTGAGCCGATGGCTATAGAGCTTGACTAGGAATACAAATGAGATTGGAATGCTGCTAACATTTTTCACATTTCTTAACATATTCATAATAATCATGATTGAGGGAAGGCCAATAATAGCCAAGATGAAGAATGTGCTTAGCAATGGAACTAAGCCACTAAAGTGTCCACCACAAATACATCATGGACTTCTAGATGGCCTAAGAGGCTTCATGGGATTTAAGACATCGAGAAGAACACCATCAAATCCATGTTTATAAATAATGTTGCTAAGGATCACATAGCGGTGAGCGCATTGAAGAAAGGACCTCTTAGCATTTTTGGATAGATCAAGAGGAAAGATGGATTTGGATAGATAATCAAATATTTGAGAATACCAAAGGTCTAGTGAATCAGATTCAATAAGATTAACCTGAGGTAATTCATGAAAAGGCTGATCATGATGATGAATGATGACAGAAGCTTGGAATCCTTTGTTGTCCATGGGATGAGAGCCATGAGGGATGTCATCATATCAAAAAATTGCGATTGGTTTTCGATCGGGAACAACTTGGATGGTGTAGGAATCAAAAGCTTCAAGAAGAAGATGAACAATGTCATGATATTTTTGAAGAGTATCATTTTTACATTGATACTCACATGTGACTTGTTTGATTATAAGTTCAAAATCTCCATAGATGTCAAGAATTTGAACACCTAAAAAGACAATGGTTTCAAGGCCCAAGATGAGGGCCTCATATTCCACCATGTTGTTTGTACACTCAAAATTGAGTTTATATGTGAGGGGAATAGGAGTTTCCCAAGGAGGAATGAGAACTGATGTCAGCACCTCCCCCTTGCTGACATTTTGAGCCATCAAAGAAGAGAGTGAATTTAAGAGTGCCATATTCATGATGAAATTGATTAATGGATTCATCTGAAAATTTCTCATGAGGTAAATGTGTACTAGGAAGAGGGGCTTCTACCAATTGGTTAAAATAGCCTAACCCTTAATGGATTTTTGAGAAATGAACTCAAGGTCAAACTCAATCATGAGCATGAGCCACCAGTGATACGATCATTATGGTATGGCTTAGAATGCAATGTTTTAAGGAGATGGAAGCTAGTAACGACATACATCTTATGATTAAGAAGGTAATGTCAAATTTTTAGAAGTAGAAAAGAAGAGAGCACAACACAATTTTTTTTTCTTCAGTGTAGCAAGTCTCACAACATGAATGAAGGGTGCGACTGATGTAATAAACAACTTGCTCATGGTTTTGGTCATCATAATGGGCTAACATGGCTCCTAAGGCATGATTGGTGGCAGATGTATAAATAAAATGGCTCCCCCTCATGTGGAGGTGTGAGCACTGGTGGAGATAGAAGATATTATTTAATATTGTCAAAATATTTTTGACAATCATGATCCCAATCAAATTCAATGTCCTTGCGAAGGAGGTGATGAAAGGGTTGACAACGATCTAGAGAGTACGAGATGAAGTGGTAGACATATTTAAGGTGGCCTTGAAGGTTGTGAAGTTGTTTAAGATTGGAAGGGGGAGGCATTTCAATGATTTCCTTAATTTTTGTGGGGTCAACTTCGATGCCCCTAATAGAAATGATAAAGCCAAGGAGCTTTCTAGTTAAGACTCCAAATACACACTTGGCTAGATTAAGATGAAGACAAAAAATGAGGTACTCGAAAAGGACTTCAAGAATGGAAATATGGTTACATCAATGCTTATATTTTCTTAAAAGATCATCAACGTAGTCTTTTATGGTTTTTGGATGAGATCATGAAAGATATAAGTCATGGCCCATTTATAAGTAACACCGGCATTCTTTAAACCGAAGGGCATGATACGATAACAAAAGGTCCCCAAGGAGTAATGAAGGAGGTTTTGTGTTGATATTTTGGTGTGATGAGAATTTTATTATAACTAAAAAACCATCCATTGAGAGATAAAGCATCTCATGACCTGTGGTAAGATCCATAAGCTAATCAATGTTTGGAGAGGGAATTCATCCTTAGGGAAAATGAGATTAAGATCCCAAAAATTGGTGCATATGCACAACTAGTTTCCTGATGCTTTAGAGATGGGAACAATGTTAGAAACCCATTAGGATAATCAATGGGGATGATGAAATTAGTGGACAAAATCATGTTGCAACTCCTCTTTAACAAGGAGAGAAATGTGAGGGTGCATGTGGTGAAAGCTTTTTCTTTACCAGTTTAGCATTGGGATAGGTGATGATATTGTGGATGATGATAGAGGGTCAAGACCTGGCATGTCTAAATATGACCATGAAAATGTTTGGCTATGATGGGAGAGGAATGTGGTGAAAGATTCTAGCTCATGTGGATCAAGAGATTGGCCCACTTTGAGAATGTGAGGCTCTTGAGGAGTCCCAATATTGACATCAATGGTGGCTTTGATTAAGAAGAGAAGGTGAATCATGGTAAGGTCTTCTAAAGATAAGAATATTCTACCCCCATGTGGGAAAGGATGAATGGTAGTCATCATCATAACACACTTTGAAGGACATCAATGGTAGAAGAATATTCTTCTATCATCTTTGATGGAAAAGAGGAAGGGACCTAATCTGATTGTCACACTTGATAGGTGACTAGTCCCAAAGTTATGGTGGAGACTAAAAAATATTTGAAAGAATAGAAATGGTGTCCTCCATTTCCATGTCTTCAAGAGTCAAAAAATATGGAGAAGGTATGTTCATGTCTTTAGGAGTCAAAGAGATGGGAAGGAAGAGAAAGTAAAGAGGGTATGTCCATGTCTTTGAGCATGTCCAGATCTTCGAGGGTTGGAAAAGATGGAGAAGGTAGAGAAGATATGTCCACATGTCTTCAAAAGTCAAAAAAAGATGTAGAAGGCATGTCCATGAGAATCTCAGATGGTGGAATGGGGTCAGGGGACTGCTCCTGGTATCCTAACCCAAAATTTTCATAAGGTTTACGAAATTGATCGAAATGAGGCCATATGGTCCATGGTCATAATGGCATAGGTCGAATCCTTTCTAGGTACAATGATGGAGATAGTTATAGGAAAAATATGGGTTGTTGAGAAATATAAAGCCACTAGTATAAACCCTGGCATGTGGAATATCATTGATGTGGGAAGAGGGGGTATCAAAACCACCATAAATAAGATTGGTGCGAAGATGTGGTGGACTAAAAGGAACAACATCCCCAACATTGGTTGGTACATAGGCACCTTATCGGTCTACCAATACGGTGAGGAGTAGGAAGGGTGTTGAGCATGAGAAGGTGATACTCCCCATCATAAGTTTGTCCATTACGTTATCCATGGAGTCCTTGTTAGGGAGTTTGGATGAGGGAATGGATGAGCTAGTGGTGGATGGTGTAGATGGATCATCCTTAGGGATGAGTACATGTCATTTGGTCTATAAGTCATGTTACATCCTTAGAAGGGAGGAGTGTCCCTAGAAGCATCAAGATATTTCCCTCATGTTCATATTTAAGGGAATGATGAAGTGTAGAGGGGACACAATGCATGACATGGATCCATGGTCATCTAAGGAGAACATTGTATTGAAATTCTCCCTCAATGATGTAGAAGATATCATGGATGATATTCTCACCGACACGGATAGGGAGGAATGATATTCCCAAGGTGGGAGCGATGGCATCGTTAAAGGCACGAAGAACCACGGGTGTCTAAGTGAAAGATTCCTTTGGGATCTTAAGTTGGTCAAAAGTATGTGAAGGAATGATATTAATTCTTTCCCCACTATCGATCATGGACCATCGAATGAATGTATCATTGATCCTAACCGTAATAAAGAGGGGAAGGTCATGTTCTTCCAGTGGGATGTCTAGAATTTTAGTTTCATTGAATGATATAGAATAGTAGAAGTAGTAAGTTCTCCTATGAAAGATGTGAAGGGTTGAGCTTCATCATCGATGTCATAATACACTTTTAAGGCTTCAATAAGAGCCTGTCTATGATCTAGCGAGATTTGGATGAGCTCATAGAGAGAAATTTTTACTAGGGCTTGATGAAGTTGTCTAACGATGCTTTTTTCATAGGCTTAGGAGCTACTAAAATAGAAACCTTTGGTTTTGATGATGTGGCCAACTCCTTAGGAGGAGGGATGGTGATGAAGGTCTTGGATTTTGGTTTAGAGTTTGATTTGGTCTCACGCATGGGCTAGATCAAGTGGTTACCTAAACTACATTGATGAAAAAAGGAGGACCATCACTAGATGAGTCATCTCCCAAAGGTGAAATAGCAGATGTTGACTAGATGTGGAAGGAAGGGATTGACTCAGTCCAAGGGAAAGTCTTCCCTCTTCAATGAGTCTATGAATAATGGCCTGGAGCACTCTACAATTCTTAGTATCATGTCCAGGGGTATGATGAAAGGTGTACATAAGGTTGGAATTGAACCATAAAGGCTTCTTTCCTTTTGGGTCAAAGGCCTTGATAGGAGGAAGCGTGATTGTAGAGGTTTACAGTAAGTGTTGGAAATTTCTGTATATGATCCAACTAGAGCACTAGAAGATGCCTTATGAGACATTTTGGGTGTTTGGGGTAAAACTTGAGTGTATTGATGCTTTGATGATTTGAATTCAGTTTTGATATTGATTGGTGTTTTAGTGTTGAATGGTCTTGGATTAGTGGGTTGAAATGTTCATGGTTCTAAACATGTGATTTTGGATTGGATGGTTTAACTCTAGGAAGGATTATAGATTTTTATGTAAATATACACCCTCGAGAGGAGTAGTGAAACCTTAACTGGGGAGTTAGATGGTAATGCCATGATTGGTTTAGGTACAGAAATAACATTTTCTTGAGATGATCCATAGAAGGTGGGGATTGAGGGGATTGTGTTGATGACATAGAAGGAACATTTGAGGTAATTGCAAGGTAAAGTGCTTTTAAACATTCCTCAAATGATGAATTTGGGGTGAAAGAAGAAGGTGGTGCGGATGTAACCACAACAATTGATGTGGGTAAGAGAGTGGGAGGAAGAACTAGTATAGGTTCCATAGATGTATGATGGGAAAGGGTGGAATAGATATAGGTGAGGTGGTCAAGCCTACTAGGAATGGATGAAGTAGATGATGAGGTGGATAAGGAAGTTGATGAAGGACCAACGCTAGATGTGGAAATAGGCTGAAATGGTTGCTTCATGAATGTCTCTAAGGGCATAAATGATATATTTGCTAATGGGGTTCTAGTAGCTATAGATGTGGGAGTAGACGTCAGAGACAGATGTAGGTATAACAGATGTAGGGAGGATATCAAAGGGAATGGATGTGGTCAATGATGAAGTTGTGGATGGGATAGGTTCTGATCATCGTAGTGTTCGGGTGTTTATAGTATGAGTGTTAGGTGTTTGGGTTGTAGTAGAAGTGGTATCTTGGCTCATTGGTGTATGATTTGGAAAAGGTTGTTTAAAAATGTCGAGTGGTTGATTGGGTGAAGCATTTGGATTTTTGACTTGAATATCACCCTAATCAATGAGTCTTTGGACCAAGATCCTTGAAATTACGACATCTTTCTATGTCGTGACCTCGACTTGGTGATACTTGCAGTAGAATGGTATTCACAGATACCATACACATTTTCGGTCTCGACTCATCAACTAGTCAGATAGAGGAAGTGTGATAAGGTTTACTATCATTAATTTTTCAAATATTGTATTGTATGACTCCCCAAGGGGAGTGTAGTTAGGCATTGGTCAAGTGAATCATTGTTGAGTCCATGTGCTAGATGTAGATGTGGAGATGATTTAACAACTACAACATTGGCCATTGCCTTTGATTTGTCGTTTGGTGTGGATGGTTTAGTAAATTCATGTTTGGGTTTATTTGATTTCAGTTTTAAATGGCCCTACTCAAGGGTGCATGTTTCAAGTTTTGGGCCATGGTGAAGGCCTTATCAAAGGTTCGAATGATTGGATTTTTAAAGATTCGAAGATATATGCTTCGCACACATGAACGTGAGAAGATATCGATGAGATCATTGTGGAAGAGGAAAGGATAATTGTCTTATAATGAGGCACCATCGTGCGAAAAATTTTTAATGGATTCATCTTCAAATTTTTGGATGGCGTATAGATCATTGATGGTTATTTTTTGTGCAATGTTAATTGAAAAATGTTCTAGAAATAATTGCATGAGTTGGGAGAAAGAGAATATTGAATATTGAGGATACTATTATACCAGTCCAACCAGGGACTAGCCAAGGACATGGGGAAAGTGTGAGCATCAATTCCTGATCATGCACAATAAGATAACATGCATGTTTAAATGCATGAATGTGTTGTTGTGGATCTTCTTTACTATTAAACTTAGTGAATTTTGGAAATTCCCAATGTAGAGGATATGGTTTAATTGGTATGGATGGGTGAATAGGATCATTATAGATTTTCTCATATGATAACGAGACCTTGGTTCCTAAAGTAATAGCTTCAAGGTTGGCTAACCTACTCATGAGGGCATGCATGGGATCATTTGAAAGAGTTTGTTGGGGATGAGAGGTGGTGGCTGCATGTAAGAAGTGGTTGGATGAATTTTTGATGAACTTGTGGATGTGTTGGTGTTTGAGGAATTTGTTGGGGATAAACCATGGGTCTGATTAGAAGGGTGGTTATTGAAATAATTATTTCTATGTGATGGGAAGATGATAGAATTGTTGGTATTCGGTAGGCTATTATGGAAAGTGCTGAGTAGGAATGTGGGTATGAACAGGTTGAAACTATTGTTGAAAGGGGTTAGATACTACATAATGTAAAGGACCCATGAAAGGGGGTTGGGAAGTATTGACAGCATGCTAGATGTGAGAAGATCATATTGTCCAGATATGGGATATGATGTTTGGGTGTATCTACTAGGGACACTAGTGGAATAATCAACTAAAGAGGTGAGGGGAAGAGTAGTGTTGATTAGCAAGAGGTTGTTAGGAATAGGTGTGACTATCTAAGTGTTTGATGAGTCAAGGATTGGTGGAAGAGGAATCAAGGTTGGCTATAGAAATCTCATTAGTTGTAAGTTGGGTAGTTTGGGGATTGGTTTGATAAGGATAAAGTTGTTGGAGTGGTGGTCCATCTAGGGGAATCTGGGTTGATCTCCTAAGGAGATAATCTTGGAGTGCCACTAGATTGGTATCCAAAAGCTCTTAGAACATGGTATCACCGAGAGGGACCTTAGGAGGTCCAAAGGATTCTGATCAAACGGATGGTGGAGTAGCTGGTCTAGATGGGATAGATTGATGGTATAAGAATGGGTTAGTCTCACCTAAAGTTGTAGTGTGAACAAAGGGTTCTAGGTGAGAGACATCAATAAGAGGTTGGGTGCTCATAAAAGAGGTAATCCAATGCATAAATGGGTAACTATTGTAAGAGACATTTTTTGAGATAAGGAATCATTTGAAGTAAAGTTTTGTTCCATTATCTTGGCTGCTAAACGAGTGACTACGAGCATGAAAATAGTTTTTACCCAAGCAAGTCAAGTAAACATTATTTTTATGTTCTTACTTTATTTAAGAAAGTATGAAAATAAAAGGGGATGGATAACTAGGTGCCTAAGAGAAGGAAAACTATGTCTAGTTTCAGGTTTTTATGGCTAGGGAATGTTTGAGGTAGTCTGTTGTTGGGTGATGAAATCCCAATCATTAAATCAGGTAAGAGGGTGTTTTGATGTGTTAATTTGATTTGTGAGGTTTAAGGTTGTGTGTGATAAATTTTGGAATGCAAAGATTAAACCCCTATTTAAGCTATGTGGGAAAGCATGATGTAAAAATAATGTTCTTTTTAATCCCAAAACGAAGTATGATATTCGATGAGGACACAAGCAAGAATGGGAAATTACGATGCAAAAAGGAAGAAAATAGGAAAAAGTGAGGAATACCTAGATAGCACTTTTCCTATTTATCTGCACTTCTTGAGTGATGAGCGATCCAAGCCATGAACCCAACAAACAAGTGATAAAGTGGAGCCTCACGCCGTGTGTTAACAAAAAGACAAAAAAAAGAAAAGATCACCTAAAGGGTGGTCCCACCAGGCATGCCAGAATGTTGTAGTATTTTCTCATTTTTATAAAATGAATGGTCTAGTAATAAAGAAAGTACAAAAGACCAAAATTTTGGAGGGTTTATGTTACCTTGGATGTATGATGATATGGGCACACAATGGATGATGGATCCTTGCTCTACAAATCAGATGAAATCTGCAAGTAAGATTGAAAATGATTTTGATTAGATGATTTGGGAGGGTGTTTCCGACAATGTGGACCTGAGAAGTGTTAACTTCCTCATTGGATGCCAACCCCATTGTTAAACAAAAGTGATGTAAACAATGAAACGTATACTGATAATATGTAGAGACTGAAAGAATACAAAATATAAAAACACTATTGATTAATTTATATATCAATCTAATTAAATAAACCGAGAGATAAATATGCCTAGTCTTGATCAACGACAACCCAGAATATGCAAAGGCCGGTCAATGGTGACCTAGGATAGTAGATCAAAATGTGGGTGGAATATGCAGGTTGTGTTGGATTTGAATGCAATATGGAAGTCAATAGTAGTCTGGGATTCTCAAATCAACCTGTAGAGGAGGTATAAAGGAACAAAAATAGGAAAACAATAGAAATCAAGGATTATAGGGAAGGATTGAAATTAGGCCCTTGGTCAATGGCAAGTGGGGTATAAACAAGCTGATTTTTGTTGTAACATATGAACTGGATGAGGATTAGAGAAAATAGGCAAGGGCATAGAGCTCATTAAGGATGGGAAAATTTTATAGAATAAAAATCAAGGGATACCGAGGTCGACCCAAAGGTGACTGTCAAGGTCAACAACAACTATGAAAAAGTTGGATAAATTCAAGGAAAATGCAAGCCGGTGAGAAACCTATAAGTATGGAAATTGATGACAAAGTTGTGAGTACTTGTTGATGTTCTAAACCTGTAAAATATTAGATAGACAAAATACCAAGATAATATGAAAAAATATGATTAAAGTAATGTAAAATGATAAAAATCTCACAAAAGGCCAATCACAATTTATGCATGCACAAGGAGGTCTAAGAGGTCTATAATGGCTTCCTGGAATGTTCAGCACAAAGGATTGTCTCGCAGTTGCAAAGAGAGCTTTGGGATTCACATGCATTATGTGGGGAATAGAAATAAAGTGCATAGATTTATAGGGTCAATGATGATTAGGTGGGTCACCACCAATCGTGGGGAAAGTTTCCCAATAAGAGGATTTTCCTGTTTTTGGCGCGATTTATTGTTTTTTAGAATTGGTCGAATTCTTTAAATCATTAGGCATGAAGTGATTGTTTAGGGATGAGGTGTAGGTGAGTTGGTAGTGGAGATAGGTTGGAAAAAGTGTAGGTAAAATCATAGGTGTAGATTTAGAATGAAAGCATTCCAAAATGGAAAGTTAGTTAGGGCATGATTAATTAATTAATTGATGTTGATTAAATAGGATTTAAAGGTGATGGGAATTTAATTAATTAATAGGAATTGATTAATTAAATTTAAAGAGGGAATTTGATTAAATAAGGGGGATGAATGGAATAAAATATGTGCAGGCATGAGATCAAGAGTATAGATACCAAATTTAGGTGTCTACAGAGGTTTTCCTTTAGTGTGTAGGTGACAGTATTTGGCCATGTGAGAAACGTGGGTTTCAAGAAACATATTCCAATTAGCACAATAGGCCTATACAGCCAAACATTTCCCTTTGTTGTTGATCACGACACCTTATTCGATATGTTTACACCTTGTCATATGTTTGGACCTTCATACCTATGTGATTGTTTTTTCCATCTTATATCCGTATGAAATGTACTCATCTTGTTATAGTTTTATGGTGTAAATTTTAACTCTCACTCTTTTTTAATGCTAACATAGTGTCTAATGTTCCCTTTTTTAGATTTTGAAATTTTTAGTGGCTTGGAATGTTGTGTATGTGATTTAGGAGGGATTTGGACACCTAATCATGGATTGGGTGAGCCTAATTTCCCCTCTAAAATGCCACATCTTTCCTAAACTCGGATTTGGGAAAGATGTGCCATTTAGAAGAGTAAAAGGCAAGAAAATGACCTCATTTACCTTCTAAAGATACCCTAGCCCCTATCCCTATGGGTGGGTGGGATATTTTCAAATCAAATTAAACCAATTGGATAATTTTTCCTCTTTTCACATACTTCTTATTTATGAAATTTTGAATTTGGGGAATGTGTTGGAATTTGGAAATCCTAATGAGTGTTTTGAGTTTATTTTTATTTCCTTTCTTTTATTTTTTGATGGAAATTTTTAGGGTTGGAATTGGTTGTGATTTTTTGGAGGGTGATACTTTTCACCCTCCTATTGGATTGTGTAGTCATTCATTTCCCTTCATAATATCTCATGTTCATTGTTAGGGGATCTTTGGCTTGGAAACTTTTGGGAGAGCAATGTTTTGGTGAAAATATTAGAAATGATGCAAGAGCATCCATAAGAAGACCTTCAATTTCAAAATTCATGCTTCTTGGAGTCAATGTGAGTTGTGAGAGAGATTTAGAGGTTCTAATGGTTCATGTGAGTCTTTTCAAGCAAGTAGTGAGGATGGAAAATTTGAATTATCCTTTCTTTTGTACTTTCCCTCCAAAAGGGGAATTTGAAATTACAAGGGCATGTAATGAACAAATGGAGTTGTCAAATATTTTTAAATTATGTTAGAGGGATTTGGGAGTTTATTAAGGTCTATAATTTTCTTATTATGTGTAGGATGTGTCTTGAGTTTTTAGGTGGAAGAGAATCATCTAGATGCTTGAAATAATGTACAAAGGGCAGTTATGAGCCCTCATGGATGGAAGCTCAAGAGTCACAAGGTAAATTCATTTATATTATTTTAGTTGGTACATGCATGTGAATTAATTCAAATATATGTGGAGTATTAGTCAATTTTAATTATATTCCTCGTAGTAAGAGGAAGGAAGAAAAAGTGGAAGCTTCACATTTTGTAAAAAAACACTATGGATATGAATATGAAGTCTAGTTTGTATGAAACTCGGTATTGTTGAGAATTTTATGAGTTTGGATTTAAATAATGATAGTTTCTTCCTATAATTCCAAGGGGAATCCATTATATGATTGTTGACAAGTTTTAAAGGCATCACTCTGAGATTTATGTGATAAACTAACCCTTGTTTGATGTGTGTATGATTCCTTAACTGAGATAAAGGGAGAGTATGACTGTGATCACATGGATAGAGGTAAATGCTGATTATTTTTATTGATTTCATCTCTTAATATTATTGAATATCCTTTCATGGAATTGAATCCTTCATAATATCCTCTTTTTATGCATGTTGACAATCACTATGATGAACTGTGTGTGCAACTGTGAAGTGCTATGTTGAATCAGTGCACAAGATCTCAGCCATGTTAATGAATTATTTGAGGATCCATATGTAGAAATTAGAGGATTATTAATGTACCAAGAACCTTGTATGCAATGGAAGATGTTGTATTTATATTATTGGAAGAATGCATAATAAAATTATGTGAAATCGTGTGTTTTACCCAAGGCAGACAAAGAGAAAAATACTTGAAAAGAGATTACATGTGTTATTTTGTCCTTTTTGGTAATAAAATGTATTAAATTAGGATGACACAAACCTTCATTTAAAATTTGGTGGTTGGAAGAAAATATTTGAAGAATTTATAACCAAATAATCCTTACCAGTGTATTGAGAGGGTTTCATTAATCTGAACTAGGGCATGAACTTTGAGGTAGCAAACCAAGTTATTTTTGCCTAATATTTGTAAATAATCATGTTAGAAGAGTCCCTTGAGAGATTCAAAAATAATTTTTTATTTTCCATGGTTAATTTTTGATATTTTCTTGACAGTTTGGAAAGAGGTCCTAAAACATAGTTTAAATGCTAGTAAAGTGGGTTGTTTTACAAAGTAAGTATACCTTAACTTTTGAGTTCAAACCTAAAAATTCTCGTGCCTATAGAAATACATAATGTGTCCTCAAAAATTATTATTTTGTTTCTTAATTCCATGTGTAAGATAAGTTATAGGGGCTACAAAACTTTCCTATATTAGTTTGTGCTTTAAGAGCAAGAAATGCAAAAAGTGAGTTAGAAGGGCACAAGGAGTTGGAGTCTGATATTTTGGGAGCATATTAAGGATGGTAAGATAGTACTATGGAAGCTTATGAGGTCTTCTAGAACCTTCTTAAATATATATGTGTGTTTTTGCACACTACCATGTCTTAAGGGCATAAAGAGGCTAGTTTTGAGAAACAAAGGAGTCAAGTGATTTTGGTTATTTTGAATGAATTATGTGGTCACTCTAACCATGTTGTGAGGTTTATGAGAAAAGGAAGAGGAATAAGGAGTATTTAAGGAGCCATAATTTAAAATTTTCATTCTTTGACAAACAAGTAAGCAAACTAGAAGTTGGAAATAAATAAGAAAGGTAAAACAAATAATAGTTACATGGATTTGGATGAGTTGGGTGGTTGCAGTGGTAATGGAATGAGGTATGCATGTAGAGATAAAAGTGAATGATTTATAGGAACCTTGTAAGTGTCAAATTTTCAACTTACAAGTTGTAATCCATTTGGGCCTAGATGGTTGATCCTCTTTATAGAGACCGTGAGAAGTTATGTTTTGTAAACTCTTGAAAGTTGATTATAGGCATGCTAATTTATATTTTCTCTACATCAGAATGCATTTGGAGAATTAGTGATAAACTTGGATTGGATTTTGGGATTAAAATTGCAAGGTAGGATCTTGCATATTTTTACTACTTTGTTGTTTATGTGCTTGAATTTGTTTCATGTGAAATGTTGCTTGTAAAAATAGAAATTTGAATGTTTAATTTTGGTTCATTTTACTCCATCCACCCTTGAGAGGTGTGGATTTTGGAGCTTGATGGGAAGAGGAAGGAATTCCTCCTTATTCAATTTCTATGCTTGTTTGGAAAAATTGAAAGCATTTTGGTTTAAACCACTACATTTGGCTTATAGGTAGGGATTTATTCTATTTAGTTTGGAAATCAATCCCTATCTCCATTAAAGAAAACTTGAAGTTTGAAAATCCTTCATGGAGAGGGAAATGAAGAGATAAGGGGAGTATGATAGAGTGATAAGGGGTGAATTTTGTATGGAGAGATAAGGAGAAAATTGATGTTTAATTTGGAGGATTTTGGCTATCTTAATTGGGATTTTTCCATCCCCTCTTTCATAGAATGAAGCATGGCGCTTATCTTGTTGTTTTGTCTTAGTAAATTCACCTTGAATGTCGTTTATGAAACCATATTTTGAATGTGAATAAACTTCTTTTCTCCTAAGTGCTGGTTGGAATTATGTTTCCTCTTTCCCATGGGCTTGGGGGAGGCTAGCAAGATTTATTAGATTCCTTGGAAGCATGTGATGATGTCATTTGGTTGGTTGTCAACCAAGATTTCTTCTAGGGATATTTGGAGTTTTTCTCATGTTGTTTTGAAGCTGGGCCAGCTATTTGGAGGGTGCATTACAGGTTTATTGTTGTTAAGAATTTGTTCAAATTTTGGCAAAATTTTTCCATGTTGTCTCCACTTTAGTGGAAGGCTTGTAGTTTGTATTTTAAATTGTTTTCCTTATTTTTCTCTCTAAGGAAAAATGTATGAAAATTACTTACTAAACTAAATTGTTTTAATGCTAAAATGTTGTTTAAAAGACTCGAGAAATAATTGTTATTGTTTTCTAAAAATGTATCTTGGTTGTTGTTATAAAATGGGATTTTTCAATTTGTATTCAAAGGTTCTATGTTGTTGTTTTAACCTCTTTTTTCCTTTTTAAAAGTTACCTTAAACTTCAAATAGATCAGCTTAAAAGATAGACTGAAGTTAGCATGTTCATGGAAAATTTGCAAAGTAATTTATCTTTCCTTTCCTCATAGTTGAAATCTGAAACTTCTGCACTTAAACCTTCTTCCATAGAATCATGAAATAGTTTGCATACTTGTTTAAAATCTAAAAACAGTTTCTATTGAAATGATCAAGTCTAGGAAATGAAATAATTGTATTACAAATCATATCTTGTTGTTTTAAAGTGAATAGTGTTATGAAACATCTCCCTTTCCATCTCGGTTGTGTGATATCATGTTTAAACTTTTCCATGTTTAACTTGGTTAAATATCCCAAAATTGTTCCTATGGGAACCTTGTTACATTGTTATTCCTACAAATTTGGATAGTGTAAAACTTATTCTCTCTTCTCTCTCTCTCTCTCTCTCTCTCTCTCTCTCTCTCTCTCTCTCTCTCTCTCTCTCTCTCTCTCTCTCTCTCTCTCTCTCTCTCTCTCTCTCTCTCTCTCTCTCTCTCTCTCTCTCTCTCTCTCTCTCTCTCTCTCTCTCTCTCTCTCTCTCTCTCTCTCTCTCTCTCTCTCTCTCTCTCTCTCTCTCTCTCTCTCTCTCTCTCTCTCTCTCTCTCTCTCTCTCTCTCTCTCTCTCTCTCTCTCTCTCTCTCTCTCTCTCTCTCTCTCTCTCTCTCTCTCTCTCTCTCTCTCTCTCTCTCTCTCTCTCTCTCTCTCTCTCTCTCTCTCTCTCTCTCTCTCTCTCTCTCTCTCTCTCTCTCTCTCTCTCTCTCTCTCTCTCTCTCTCTCTCTCTCTCTCTCTCTCTCTCTCTCTCTCTCTCTCTCTCTCTCTCTCTCTCTCTCTCTCTCTCTCTCTCTCTCTCTCTCTCTCTCTCTCTCTCTCTCTCTCTCTCTCTCTCTCTCTCTCTCTCTCTCTCTCTCTCTCTCTCTCTCTCTCTCTCTCTCTCTCTCTCTCTCTCTCTCTCTCTGTGTGTGTGTGTGTGTGTGTGTGTGTGTGTGTGTGTAATATTGAGTTGACCATATTCTTATTAAAAAATACTAAGTTAGAGTTTAAACCCTTAAACAAATTTCCTGTACTTAATGAAATATACTACTATTTTAAATAACCTTGTTATCAAGAAAACTATTCAATTGAACATATACTATATATATAAATACAAAATATGATATAGAATATCATCTTAATTATGTAGCTCACTTGAATAAATCCTACAAATATAAATACATGTGTGTGTGTGTGTGTGTGTGTGTGTGTGTGTGTGTGTGTGTGTGTGTGTGTGTGTGTGTGTGTGTGTGTGTGTGTGTGTGTGTGTGTGTGTGTGTGTGTGTGTGTAAATGAATTTATTAGAAAAAATGAGATTGGAGATCTTTAATAAAAAATGGTATTATATTTTATGTCAAGGGTTGTATTGTTGTTTATTTTTAAAATAGTAGATGGGAGTAGGGTGGTTGGGTACGACTATCCCAACCTAACCCCACTCCTCTCCCTCCATACGGGATGTGGCATATGCCACAATCCGCCCATTCCTCCAACCTCTACATAGGCTGCCCATGGACCTTGGCCATCCCCTCCCAAGCACAAACCCCGAGGCCTTAAACAAATAAATAAAAACCACCTATAGGGCATTTCCACCATTGTGACTAAAGCACGCGTGCGCGCACGCACACGCACACACACACACATTTGAACCAACAATACATATTTTTAACCTCAAATAAATAAATAACTAATTTCAAATCTACTATGTGGAAGATCCTCCATCAAAACACAAGGTGAGAAAATTTGCAAATCCTTTCAAGGATCATATTTAAACAAATAAACAACAAGGGTCCTCTTTTTCAACAAAAACATCACTAAAATCATACCCTAATGGGTTTAAAATAGAAAGAGAATGTCAAATGGATTAAAATCCTTCAAAATCTTCTTCTTGTGATCCATGTGAGCTTCCTCCTTCTACCTGTACTCTAGAGACAAAAACAAAAAAATTGCTACTGAATGAAATGTGAAGGGGATAAAAGAAATATAAGATTTTAGGTTTTATGAATATCCTTATTATATTTTAGGGTTTTAACATCCTACTGTGGAGATCTCTTAAATTAAACGGCTCACGTTTAATTTGATTTTAACTTAAATTTATAAGGTTTCCCTCCTTTTGGAATGTTTATTAATTAAAATATTTTTGTCTTGTGTACTAAATGTTTAAGGCATGGGTCCATTTAGGAAATTAAATAGGACCCATGACAATATTAGCCAACTAAAGGCTTTCTCAGAATATTTTATCGTTTCGAAACAATCATGATTGGCCATGTCCAAATAAAAGTTTATAACCTCTTTCAACACAATAATAATAGTCATGATTTTATAATAGAGTTAAATTAATCCATCATGATTAAATCGTCATCAACTTTTAATTACCACATTATTACCCCCGAACTCATGAAAGTGGCGTTATGCTAACTCTTCGCCTCATAATGCCAAAAAATGTGATGTTGTCGCAACAACATAAAAGTTACTGAATATTTCACCTCTCCTTTTTTGTGAAAGTGGTCAGGTGCTACTTCACCATGTTTGCAACTTAGTCACATTATATCCTAATGGGTTAGCCTTACTTTCCTTTCTTATATATACCTTTAAAAATTATTACCATTATTATTACTATTAATATCATTGTTCGGGTTATTTTGGTTATATTTCACCAATTTTGGAACTCATGTCGAATAGAGTGTAACATCCGGTATCGTATTGGTTTCAACACCGGAAACTCTCGTGTTTATATTTTTAGATTTTGGTAGCTTAAGTTAGGTAAAACCACTTTGTTTAAATCATTTGCGCAAAATTCTAATGTATTATTTTTCCTCGCACAAGATGATAGGGCGTGGTACCATGCGAGGTAAAATGGAGACTCGAGGTCATGAGCAATCACCTCTAGAGATTCCTATGGATCCCATGAAAAGAACACAATTCATGGAAAGCATTAGAAGTTCAGTTTTTGCCTCAAATCTTCATTCTAGAAAACCCGATTTCACCAAAACGGATGTATCTTACAAAATATTATTCACTTTGACCTAAAACTTCTCATGAAGCATCATGAAAACATTATCTAACTTTCCATGTTCACCATCTATCTAAAATATATCTAGAACTCTCTATTCATTAATACTTACCGATGTCAACTTAGCTTATCTTCACCAACCTACTTCCCAAGGACCATGAAACACCAAAAAAACTCTAAGAACTGACATGAAACTCATCATATGGCTCATATATATTGCCACCATATTACTACCATGCTCAAACAATATTTATCAACTTAATTTATCATACCTCTAGATCATTTTTTATGCTCTAGGACTAGGAATAAGCCTAAAACGACTCCGACTCAACCATGAAATCACATGAATTGACCTTTTTGACCCAATGCGTAAAACTTACACACCAGTATTACATAATATGAACCATGCTTGACCTCATGAAATCCTTCATTTAAATTGGGAGGACTCATACTATGACTATGCAAGCTCAACCATGCACCAGACCTCATGACCATCACCAAACATGACACTACTAGTTAACCTTCATGTTTGACACTTGACTAACACATCATATAAACTCATACAACAATATGAAACCCTTTTCCATCAATGGACTTGATATCAATGAAAAAACTAATACATAATGGCAAACAGCTTAGCATGTTCCTATTAACTAGAATGAGAATGGAACAACCTGTGAAGGGCTACATGATTTGATGGGATAATTAGAGGAAAGGTTCACAATGACTAAGAGAGGGGTTTCAAATGATGGGCTTACTTTTCATTTTCAAACTTTTCAATTTTACATGCTATACATTTTTCCTAAAAACACGTACGTATGGTCCTAACCCCCGCCCCACATATTTTTGACTAAGGTAAATTTCATCGGTTTTTCATTATTTTCATATTTCCACTTGTGTATATAGGTTTTCTGCAAATTTTTACACCTGAATACTCGCTTAAGATCAGTACATTGGGCATTAAATTTTTCATTCCTTATGTACATCAACACTTAGCTCCGTGAAAGCTTTCAAGAATCTTGGGGTACTGATCTCCTTCCTAGTTTAGCGTTGTTAGAACATTTTCAACATATTTCATCACTTAATCAACTCATACTCGCTTATGCATCATATGGGGATATTTTGGGGTTACTTATTCAATTTTTACATTATGTCTTTATTTACAAAATTGGGTCTAGGTGATTAACTAAAATATTGGTTTTTAGAAGTTAATCTAAATAGTACAACAATTTAATAACTAATTAAATATGATTACTAAATAATTTATTCGATACTTTAGATGAAATGAAATAATTGAAATAGAAGGGAAAAAGTACTAACTTGAATAGAACTTACCTCATAGTGATCTAGTGTTGCACGGATGATGAACAGCGGATCAAAGTGTTGCAAAAGACACCTTAGAAAATTACGTATGTGGTGGATATAACCAAATTGGGGCATCCAGAGGAAGATTAGGGCACCTATGGGTGCCCCGTCCAGTAGTATGGGCACCTTGGTCTATAGAACAATTCATAACATGAGTCTGAGTTGGTCACTAGGTCTTCACAATAAATCATTTTTTGTCATGTGGATGTCACACTAGCTTCATTGATGACATCATAAACCTGCAATGAAGATTCACCTACAAAACCCCATATAAAGCATCAAACCCCTAAAAAAGAAAGATGCATATGAAGGGGTTGGACCCAATGTGCAATGATGTGCCTAGAGTGCCCTAGTGCCAAGGGTGTGCAATGATGTGCCTAGGGTTCCCTAGTGCCAATGACGTAGAGATAATGGACAATAGCTAGATAGAATGCAAAATGGTGGATGGAATAGAATAGACTTCCCTTTCCTATGCAGCATGTGTGATGCAAATAGTTCCCAAATGTAGTCCTTTGCCTTAGTAGATATATATCCCTTAGTAGAAATAATCCACCCATAAGGTAGTAAGTATGTTGTGTTTATATAGGGATCTCTTACTCAAATTTTGACACTAATGACCCGACATGTTGATTAGTACCTAGGGGAATGGGAGGAAAACCCGTAAAGACTAACCTTGAAAATATAAATGAGACCCATGTACAACCGGGACTGGGTGCCTAAAAATAAGGAGTGGGGTGCCCATAGGCCCCTAATCCCTCCCTAGGCACCTTAGTTAAATACTAGAGATGACAACTAAGTAATTAACGACATCCGAGACAACCGAACTCGTGCAAATAATCGAGGATTGTGTAAGACACTCAATGAAAATGACTGACTAAACTAACAATAGTATTAGGGGATGGGTCATTAGTGAATAATTTTCTTACGTAAGATCCATATATAAAACAACATACTTGGTGGTATAATTGTAA
Organism: Taxus wallichiana var. yunnanensis; assembly: GCA_018340775.1. NCBI lineage: Eukaryota > Viridiplantae > Streptophyta > Pinopsida > Cupressales > Taxaceae > Taxus > Taxus wallichiana. Next base: position 510,934,501 of record CM031239.1, on the reverse strand, counting down.
TAGTAAGTGTGTGATTTTGTGACTACATTTGCCCCCACTTTATGTTGGTGAGCGAAAAGCTTGGTAACATAAAGTAGATAGAGATGCATACCTGATAGAAATCTGGAGAAGCCCATGTTGTACTAAAATACACAAAGTGTGGTAGTAAAATCATGCCAAAAGAACCATATAGCGTGTCGAACCATGGATCAACATGTTGATCCATGCAACATAGTGAGAAATGTAATGTCATGATGAAGTGAACTAAATGCGAGTGATGATTGTAATGTTAGATGATTGATGATTTCAAATGTTGTATGATGATGATGAAATGGGGAAGGGAGTGATCAATTCCTAACCCAATCACGTTTATATGAATAATCGACCGGAGGATTTGGGCATCCTACCACCAGAGGAAGAGTGTAGGGAGAAAAGTGTGTTATTCTCCAACCTCTAACTACATCCTCAAGATCTAGCCACTACAGATGGACTCAAATCAAAAATTTATGGTTTTTGGATCCAAATAATTTCAATCAAACAATATACCCATTTAGGAGTGGTATAGGAAAGGCACTCTTTCCCCACTCCATGGTTGTCACCACAATGTGATGGCTTCCAAGTTAGGTCATCTGGAAGAAAATGCAAAATGTGGAATGACTTCCCAAGTTAGGTCATCTGGGACAATAACACATGTAACTCCCAAGTTAGGTCATCTAGGCGGAATTTTTTTATATTGTATTTATTGAATGATATGATTTGGATTGTTATAGATTTGAACATGTTGTTTAGTTAATTGATTGTTTTTTTGGTTACTCATAAAAAGATTTTACGCTAGTTACCCCCTGTTAGGTCATTAGGGGAATCGATAGAGATTGGTGAATGATTGCATGGAAATAGTTTAACACTTTTCACCCTTAGGTTAGGTCATTAGGGGAAGTGATGAAATGTCAGCATAGAGTGGATTTATGTTTGTTGCCCCCAAGTTAGGTCATTAGGGGGAATTGATGGTGAAATGTCGCATGATTGATTAGTAAATGTTTGGGATTATCAAATCAGTAGTGTTTGTTTGAATGCATGGTGATATAAGGGGAATTATAAGATGACCCCAATTATATGCCCCCCTTTTGGTGAAAGGGGAAGTGATGATAGGAATGAACGTTGAGCCAAAAGTTAGCATGAAATAAATAGAATGTGATAGAAAACACCAAAATGTGTATAGATTGAGTGAAAAATACATCAAGGAGAGATATAATGCATGTTTCATGTGTATGATACAATATTAGGTGGAATTCAAAAAGAACACCACACACGGGGTGTAAATTAGAGTATAAACTCTTAGATATGGAAAAATTATGTGTTATGCATTACTTGCCAGATAAGCACAAAATAATGACTATAATAAAGTGGGTGATAAAAAGTAACTATAAATAGTAAGATAAAAAGGTGATTAGTCACTTCATTTATCTTTTGTGTGATTTTTATAATGATCTTTGAGTAAGTAAGGATGTTACAAGTGCAAGCATCACTACCTAGCCGATTTGAGATGGTGGCGACTACCATCACATATGATAGAGAGTTGGTAAGTGTGTTGTTTTTCAAAAATGTATGGTGTAGTATTCGTTTCTATTGATTTTTTGCAAATTTTAGACTTTTAATTTTCTCAAAGTGTGTGAGATCTGGACAAGAGCAAAGGTGAGGGCACTAGTTCCCCCAAGATAGGATCGCCCAAACCCGGGCACTAGTGTCCTACTCCTTGCGCCCATCCCGCATCTAGGTGCCTAGGTTCCGAAAGTGTGTATTTGGTCTAGAGTGGTGTAAATGTGATTTTGATTATGTAATAATGTTGTAAGCGAGTGTGTATGGATTTATATAGTTTTATAATTTTGGGTTTGTTATTGTTCTATGTTTTGCATGGAGGGATATTCACTCGAGGGAATTTTGCGGTGGTCATCATATGAGTACTTTGCTTGGGTTGGGCTTGTTAGACGATGATTGGGATATTATGGACCGTGTCATCCTACGACACATAGTACGGATGGGGGATATGCCCCACAATATGCCTATGTTGATTGTACTATGTGAGAGATGGTGTGCGATATGTGTACATTTTGGTTTCCTATGGGTGAGATGATAGTTACTTTGGAGGATGTGTATCATATATTGTAGTTGTTAGTTATTGGGGAGAGAGTACAAGTTATACCATTGGAGGATATGGAGAGACAGATGCGAGCTGTTAGATGGTATTTTGTGGGGACTCGAGTACCTACCAAGGCCCATATCAGTTTGGACGCTATCTTGAGGTTAGGGGTTCCATGCTTGTGGAAATTCATAGCCATTGTGATTACTTCATCTATAGTCATAGAGGGAGGAGGTGTGGGCATCTTATATAAGATGCATGACATATGTCATCGGATAGAGGAGGATAGTACCAGATATGTGTGGGCATGATGTGTGTTGTCCCACCTATATAGAGACCTATATCGATTTACTCAGATGAGAATGGAGGCGGATAGGTGTTACTAATTTATTGCATATATGGGCCTATGAGCATATAGCAGTGTTGAGGCTAGTTAGAGGTCCACAAGTAGAGTGGGATAGGATAGATATATATGTGAGGAGATGGATTGGTGTGCGTAGGCAGAAGATGGACACCGATAATTAAAGGTCCTTTATAAATAGGATGGGGCCCGAGGCATTTGTATGGAGGCCATACTACGACTATGTAGGATGGATAGAGGATGTTATAGAGTTGTGTTGTATACGTAGGACTATGTGGTTAGAGGACCGATTTCCAAGAGAGGCCAAGTTATTCTAGGTGGAGAGAGTATCAAAACATTTTGGCATGGCTCAAGACATGCCCCCAAAGTCATACATATGGTTTAGAGCTATTAGAGAACCTAGGAGGGAAAGAGTTAGACCATGTCCCACATAAGAGAATCTAGTACCACCCGGGCCAAATGAGGTAGACACGACAATAGAGCTGATAGATTAAGATGGCACAGGGGTGTATGGAGGAGTACCGTGAATGGTGGGTGGAAAATCAATGGCTATTATTTTATTTTTGTTCACATACATAGCAAGATTACCACAGGGAGGAGGAGGAGAGGGGGAAGCACATCCCCCAACAATGTACGACTATAGTGGAGTGTGAGTATCTATGTATAACTATGTTATGTGTTTTTTTTTCTTATGTGATAATGATGGTTATCTAACATATTGTTTTATTTTTTTGTAGGGGATACATATTGGTATTTTATAGTGGACACATCCATCTCACACATTGACATGGAATGTGCCCACCGATGTACTCATGGGTAGAGGAATGCTAGAGTGCATTGATGTCATTGCGGGAAAGCATGCCCATTTGTTTGCACCATGGCCATAAAACAATGATGTGCACTGTTTTTATAGGAGAGAGGGATGAGGTGTGTAAGGAGATTCGATGAGCCAAAGAGGCAACGGATGGTGGTTTGTTGGTGTAGGATGTGTTTACGCATTACGTTGAGTTACATTGCCAGTTTGTAGAGATGTATACTGAGGTCACACTACTACCGAGTCAGGTTGAGAGGTATCGAGGTCCAAGCCAATGACGTAGAGTTAGTGGTGAAGCATCGAGTTTGAGGTCTCTCATAGTTCCCGAGAGTGATAGTGATGATGAGATTTGAGTTGTATTATTGTATATGATGTAGGGAGTTTCCCCCAGTGATGAGATGTTTTTGTAATGATGGTTTTATTCGATATATATATCTATATATAGTTAGATTTTGTTGGTATATGATGAGTTTATTTTATTGTGTATTGATGTCGTAATGTGATTGATGATGTATGATTCAATTATTATTTTTGTAATGTATGTAATGTGTTGGATATTGTTCATGTTAATTAATGTAGATTTACACTAAAAGTTTTAATGTGAATGACGATAGATAATATATGTAATTTGATGGATGAGTTGAGTGAGATGTATATTAGTTGAATAGAATTTGTAATGTGTAGTTAGTGTAATGATGATAGTAGAATGTATGTAAAAATAGATAATGTATGATTTCCAAACTAGCATGTCGTGATGAATGTGTGTTGACATGATAATGTAATGTGATCGTAATATGTTAGTGTGATGAATATGAGGGGGAGAAGATTAGCAATGGCCCCTAACAGTATGGATGATTAGGTTCATTTAGTTAATACCCCTCAACAGTCAAGAATGAACCACATAAAGCAAGAGTGCATCATCGAGAAATGATTGAGTGTGCTAGATGAATTGACGAAGCACATGATGAAAGGTTCTTATAAAAAACCCTCAACAGTCATGTAAGAACCGTAAGAACACAAGTGCGTCATCGGGGGTGAGGTGATAATAATCACCTACCAGATACCAAGGTGGCATGAAGTGGTGGAAGCATGTGGCATGGAAGCAGTGTGAGCATATGAACCAAACTGAATATCATATGGAGCAGCAGTGGGATGTACAAATGCAAAGGGCCGTGGAAGCCAATGTGAAGTAGTAACATGATGTGGTGGATAAGATGGATTAATTGGATGTGATGGATGTAGTGGAGAGTGCGCATGAGTGACAAACTACAATGGTGGATGTACCATGACCTAAGCACCAGATGGAGGAGATGACTCAACTATAGTAGAAACTCTCTAACGAGGTAGAGGAGAGATGGACCACTCACGTGAGCAAGAGCCAAAGGAAATGATGCCCTTATCCTCTAATTGTTGTAATCTATCGTGAAGGGAAAAACAATCATTGTCCCTATGGTCATTGATGTGATGATAATTATAATAAGGTTGGTCACGTTGACACTGTAGTCTATGTTGTGGATGATGTTGGTTGGATGGAAAGTGAATTAGATGCTTTTCAAGTAAAGCACACAACACATCATGAGGTCTAGCATGGTGAGAGAAGTGTAATGGATCACATGACATAGATGGAGTGGAAGGAGAAGTAGCCTGTCGTGGAGGAGGAGAAGAATGATGCTTCTGTGATGGAGTGGGTTGAGCTTGTTTGCTAGATCGAGATGGAGACTATGTAGGATGCTCAACTGGTGTCAATGGAGGAGAACTAGATGATACAATAGTAGGAGATATGCATGGAGGATCAATGATATGTTTTGAAATAATATCTTGTTCTAGGTATATGAATTTATAACACAAATAATGAATGACTCACATGTATCATACTGCAATCTTTCTTAAGTGCGGGAATCAAACCATGACAAAAATGAATTTCTTCTCTAGATCTATAGGTTGGAATACTAGTTGATGCATACAAGCATTGAATTATAAGATATAATCCTTGATAGATTCTGATGAGCCTTGATGTAAAGTAGGTAGGTGGTCATAAGTAACTCTAGGGCCATTATTGATGATAAAATGATGGAGGAAAGTGTCCTCCATGTCATAGTAAGTACTAATGGACCCAAATGGAAGATGAGTGTACCATTGTAAAGCCTTATCAATAAGATTGTATCGAAATGCCTTAAGCAATAACCTATCATTAGAATAGGGGTCCATAGCCATGCGGTAATGTTGTAGATGTACACGAGGGTCATAGGTGTATCATTGAAAAATGTGAATATAGGCATGATAGAGTCCTTAGGAAATGCAAAATTATGAATCTTCTTAGGAATGGGGTTACCCTGTAAGCAATTTTTATCAATATAAGCATATTAAGCCCTACTTTATAAAGTGATGAGACTCGAACTTTGAGATTGTAATTGACCTATGGCATGCATGAGAGATATGATATCCTATGAAGGAATAGTAGAAGATGGAAATAATGTATTAAGTGGTTATAACTTTCCATTATGAGTGATCATAGGAATATCAAGAGAAGATAGTGGATGCCTCAATGCTAAGGGCACACTAAGAATGGGTACCGAATAATCTATAGTATATTATATAGATGAAATACCCATAGCATAGGTAGGAATAGCATCAGAAACATCCCTAAGAGGTGAAGTGACCGCTAGAGACACACCTATAGGAGAAGATGCACTAATAGGTGTAGATGATGTGATAAGAGGAGATGAAATGGTAGGAGAAGAAGAACCCACAGATGGAGACAAATCATGCACTATGCTAGATGTAACCTCATGAGAAAGTGGTGATGGAGATTCACACTCAAAGAAAATGAAAAGTAGGAGAATCATGGCTATCAATTGTGTCATCAACATCTCCTAAAGACTCAGATATGAGAATGTCATTAAGCGTACTATTGATAGGATCATCAACATAATATGAAGGTGTATGAGAACTAGTATGTGATGAATGATGAGAAGTAATATCAGAAATAGGAGAATCATGAGATGGAACTATAATAGGAGAATCATGAGATGGAACTATAGCGGTGGTCCGATTAGGGGAAGAATCTTAATGCACATGTGAGCGATTTTCAATACCAAGTAATCGACAAGAGAATCATCTAGAATTTCCTTAGAAAGATAAGGAGGATCACTAGTACCCGTACAGCATGGTCTACAACAAGTGAAGGCTATCGGATCCTCAAAAATACTAATTTCAATGAGATAATATTCAAAATGAGTAGGAACATATTGTTGACCATATAAGAGTTGTTGTTCAATATCAACTAGTATAGTAGGATTACTATCACGAGTCGAGCTCATGCATGATAGTAGCCTCATCATAGATAGGGTTAACACTAAAATGAGACATGATGGGTGGAGAAGAAGATGAACTATTCTTAGCCATTAAAGTGTGAAGTGGATCCTAGGGCAAAATATTCTAAAATATGGGTTCACCAAAATGATTAACTAAAATATGGTTTTTTAGAAGTTAATCTAAATACAACAATGTAATAACTAATGAAATATGATTGCTAAATAATTTATTTGATATTTTAAATGAAATGAAATAATTGAAATAGGAGGGAAAAAGTACTAACTTGAATAGAAATTACCTCATAGTGATTTGGAGTAGGATGGAAGATGAACAAGTAGAATAGAGTGTCGCAAAGACACCTCTCAAAATTACGAAAGTGGTGGATCTGTCCCGGTCGGGGTGTCTAGAGGGAGGACTAGGGTGCTATGGGTGCCCTGGTCTATAGTATGGGCACCCTGGTTTGCAAAACAACTCGAAACTTGATTCTGAGTTGGTCGCTAGGTCTTCACAATAACTCACTTTTTGTCGTGCGTGATGTTGTTATAGCTTCATTGATGATGCCATAACCTGAAATGAAGATTCACCTAAAAACCACATACAAAGCATCAAACCCCTAAAAATAAATATGCATATGAAGGGGTTAGACTACCTTTAAAGCAGCCACAATGGTGGTATTACAACTAAGTGCTACACTACATCTCAGACCCAATGTAGTTCTATGTGATTGTGTGTGTAATGATGTGCCTAGGGTGTCCTAGCGGAAATGACGTAGAGATAATGGGAAATAGCTAGATAGAATGCAAAATGGTGAATGGAATAGAATAGACTTCCCTTTCCTATGTAGTGTGTGATGCAAATAGTTTCCAAATGTAGTTTCTTTCCTTAGTAGATAGCTAGCCCTTAGTAGAAATAGTCTTCCCATAATGTAGTAAGTATGTTGTGTTTATATAGGGATCTCTTGCTCAAATTTTGACACTAATGACACGACATGCCGACTAGTACCTAGGGAATGGAAGGAAAAACTGTAAAGACCGACCTCAAAACTCTAAATGAGACCCAAGTGCAATTGGGACCAGGGCACCTAAAAATAATGACTAGGGTTCCCATGGGTGCCCAAATCCCTCCCTAAGCACCCTAGTTAAATACTAGAGATGAAAACTAATTAAAGAAAATGAGACTCCTAAGTGACGAATAGAACTGTAAATAATCGATGATTGTGCAAGCCACTCAATGACAATGACTAACTAAACTCGATTTAAAGGACTAGGAGATGGGTCATTAATGAATACTTTACTTACGCAAGATCCATTTATATAACAACATACTTGGCAAAGATAATTGCAATAGTAAGTGCATGATTTTGTGACTACACTATGTCCTGTGTGACAAAGTGATCTTTGGGGTTATAGAAGGTAGTGAAGTAGCTCGGGCTTCATGGGCATGTTTTACTCCCCTATTACATTTAAGGGGAAGATACAATATTTGTTGAATAAATTTGGTACATGGTCATATTCCTTCACGGGGTACATTTGTACCTCTTTCTTCTTCTCTCCCTTACACATCTTGTTGGGTTGCATGCAACTAACACTCCCATTTATCCTTGGCATAAATTGGGGACTGATCACCCCCAATCCTTTAGTGAAGTTCAAAAGTACAAATCTCCAAGAAAAATCAAAGCATGAGAAAATAGGTGTATTCTTTCCTTTTTTACATCTTTTCACTTTACATATATGCAAATGTAAATCTATTTTTACATGTTATATGTGAGTTAAGGTCAATTCTCTATCATGTACATTGACTATACTCTATGTTGCAGGTTTCATTATGGATCATGCCAACACCAAGTAGAATAACGTAAATTCAAAAAAAAATCAATAAAAGGAAAAGTGTGCTTACACACTCAAGTACAATTTTGTTTAATAATTTATTTTTTAATTCATACTTAAAGGGGGAAATTATAGACACTCAAATTTGGTAATTTTCACTTTGGTAACCTTTGATTTGACTATACACTCTTGCTATGATAAATAGAACTTATCCATTCCCACTTAGCACTTTCGAGGTCCAATGTTTAGCTTGTTTATCCCTTCACACTGACATGTCAACACATTCTAAGAATACAATGCAAAAATCAATAGAAAACTTGATAGGTCCCAAACCTCACATTGCATATTTTAATGCTTCTAGTCAAGGTTGTAAAATTTGGTTATGAATTTATATCTGGTCCTAACCAAATTTGTACATTCTTGGAATGACATTTCCTCCAACACTACTTTTAAATCAATATATTTTGTTTGGTCTTATACATCATCTAGGTTGGATTTTCTTAGATAAATCATTTACAGGACCCTATATAAGCAAGTAAACACTACCTCATTTACTAACCTAGAAATCCTAAGGTGATATACTAGAACGCTCACATTTTTATACTTGCAAAAGGAATCTAAAGCTCCCTATATATCACAATAACACATATAAATTCATTAGATGATCACCCACATCAGGTATGAAGCTAAAAACTAGGTCAAGATAGTCATATCTCTCATCCACAAACACTCAAACATCCTCTCTCCAAGTTTTTTAGCAAGAACCAAGTCAAAACAATCATGGTCAAAGAAATTGCAAAATTTGATTGATCTATCTAGATATCATGTAATAGGTAGAGAATGACATGCACTTTAAGGAATTTTTAGAGTAGTGTCGATGTCGATGTAGAAAAAGGGTACCCATAATCCTTCTAATGTTTGTTTACATGACTCTTCATCCATGGCTAGGGTTTTAGATGTTTTTCATTACATTTAGATATATTTATGCATGTGTGATAACTAGGGTGTGCTAGTGACATACAAATATAGGAAGGTGAACACCACATAAAGTTATAGGAGCTAATTCAAAGTAGGTCCAAGGCCGGACAGTTAGGTCACTACCATATGGTATAATTCTAGTAGTTTGGTTAGCCCCATCCCAAGTGGATTCATAGCTACAATACTAATTGCAAAGGTACTTTAGGTTGAACTCATCCATTTCTAGTATTTTATACTCCCATATCATTCTTGAATCATCTATAGCAAGCTAAATGCACCCTTTTTTTTTTTGAAAATTTATATATTGTGTTGTATGATCTAGAACATTATTTTAATATTGCTTAATTAATGTTAGAATTTAGCTAATTAGAATATTCATCAGTATTTTAACCTTACCCTATTAAACCTAATTAAATTATACATCACTCATTTCAATAATTCAATTAAGGGTAAACACCTTACAAAAATCCCTACCATCTCATTTATATATTATCAACACTTCAATGATCCTGTAGATTCCCTTTATGTCTATAGTGGTTTTCCTAAGGTTATGGGACACACTTTTCCTAATATTATCAACTTGGATGATGATAATCCCAATGAAATCAACCTTAGGATCAATATTTATAATCTTATGGATACCATTATATCACAATTACCTCCCACTCTACAACCTAACTTACACAATAAGGATGTTGGTTGAGTCCTTATCACTATCACTCACACTAAGCATCCTCATGTAGAATATCTTATTTAACCTAAGCCAATCATCAATTCATTTATTGTTGATTTTAATATTCATGAGTATGATGATGGTTACACTCTAGATGATCCCTTCTGTGCAAGCTATTCCTAGGCTAAGAATTTATAAATTCTTCATTATCGAATCATTACAATCTAATTTTTTTCATACATCAACACCATCATGGTCTCCTCACAAAGCATGCCTACTAACTTTATCCACAAGACCAATGGGCTCAAGGATGATGAGGATGTCTACTCTAAATTTGACTCTTAAGGATAATATCTTGAACTACACTCCTCTAATCAATGATCGATGCCCGATCGATAGTTTAATCCCTAAAATAATGCCTCAACCCCTATAATTCCTATTTTTATATATTCTCCTTCTTATTCCCCTTATCTTTCTGTACATGTTTCTATGACTCTACCCTCTACACAATTACCTCTAGATATTCTTTCCATTGTGGCCCCTAGCATTCCTATGGATAATCCATACCGTATATGGTATGAGACTGTGGGCATGATATTTTAGATTGTATATCCTACCAATGACATATGAAGAAAATCAAATAATAGGTTATATGATATCATAAAAATAAATCCACTCAACCTTGTTTTTATTAACTACTCTATTTATCTCATCACGGTTGATTCTCACATCAATACAATAATTTTTGGGTTATCTTTTACAAATTCCAAGTATGGGAACCTTCCCTTATAAACCTAAACGTAGTGTGTGATTATTGATATCCTCAATCACAAAAAAAAACCTTACATGTCATTATCTTGATCTCCCTACTTATTCTTCCACCTTTATCTCTCCCTTGATGATATCTACCATTATGTTTTCACTCACATATCTAAATCAATTGACAATTATCTCTTCAACACACAATCAAAATTCAATGTTGGTATCAATATCATTCAAAATACTTGAGAAGATATCACAATTCAAAATTGAAATCAAATAATCCATGACATAATTAACATTATAGATGATGCATATCAATCATTCGTACTTTGTAATTGATTTACTTATCCGCAATTATCTTTTCCTACTTGGTTTTTTACATCTAATTCTTCTGCCTTAGATACTTTGTAAATTATATCTATCATATCCCACTTAGGTTTCTATGTCCATTTATTTCTTCCTTGATACTTTAGTAATTTTTCTATTATCTCCCTCTTGCATTTCTATGGATATTTATTCCTATCTTGGATAGTTTGGTAATTTTACCTATCATCTCCCGATTGTATTTTTATGGCCATTACTTCTTATCTTGTATTCTTTGGTAAGTTATATTTCCTTTTCTTCTTGGTTCTACCTCACATTGTTTGGGTTAGACCTCTAATTGATCCCCATCCCATTCAATCCTACAATAATAAATTACCTACTATATCATCATCATTTTACACTTTTTAATCATTTCATTTTTAGCTATGAATTTTATTACATTTGTCCACAAATAAGACAGCTTAAATAATAAAATGTAAATATCACATACACATGACAATACTAAAAATGTTATCATGTGTGTGTGCGTGTTTTCATGTGTTCATGTGTGTGTGTGTGTGTGTGTGTGTGTGTGTGTGTGTGTGTGTGTGTGTGTGTGTGCACATTCATGTGTGCCCATGTGCATGGGTGTGGTGTGTTCATGTGCGTGTACGTGTGTGTGTGTGTGTGTGTGTGTGCATGTGCGTGTGCGCGCGTGCATGTGTATGTGCGTGTGCGTGTGCGTGTGCATGTGTGTGTGTACGCACATGTGCATGTGCATTTTTGTGTGTGTGTGCCTATGCATGTGCATGTGTGTGTGTGTGTGTGTGTGTGTGTGTGTGTGTGTGTGTGTGTGTGTGTGTGTGTGTGCGCGTGCACACTTATAGTATATCTCAATAAAATATAACATTCATCACTCAAGCACCTCCTCCCTCAATCGGAGTACATTTGATGTTTTCATCTCGATGGTTCTTGAATAGTAGCATGTAGGGACTATGCCGGTGACATGGCTCTTGACCAATATCCTATAACATCTCCCTCTATTCTAACTTCCTAAACCTCTAACTCTATTATATGTGTTGAATCATTCACTTGACATGTTGATGACACATGTTCATTTTATAGTCTTCTTCCTTCTCTCATGGTAATGGTGTATGTTCTTATAGGATTCCCTGCCTCAATGCGGTTGTATCTCCTTCACATTTTGTTTCAAGAATCTCACACTCCACCTCCTCCTTAATTATAAATGCACCCATTGCATCTCCATTCATCATTGAAACTTGATCAACTATCATATATGTATCCTTGAAGTCCAACATGTCATCTATGATGTCGTGACATGCAACCTCAATCAAATATTGTCACTCAACCGTGGTTCATGTTAGAAAGACACAAAAACCACATACCTTGACATATATCTACCAAACTAATTTATCACAGTCCTAAACACAAAGCTACTCCTATCACTTTGAGGCTCACCTAGCTCATTGGGTCACTCAATCATGATAACTTTGTCTTCTTATCCTTGTAAATTTGTCCCATCATTGTTATATATCAATCGGTGTGCCACTGTAAATTTGTCCCATCTCTCTTAGTACACCAATATCATTTGTGGTCTCACAAACCTCTACTCTCTTCTCAAGCCTCTCCATCATATATGTCTCTATCTAGGAACCTATATTTGGTAGATATCCTCCCCTCAAGCCTCTCTGTAGAATCGCCACTCATGGTTTCATCCCATCGGTCTCTCTAATCTCTCCTCCTCTCGTAACCCATCTCTCAATTTTGTCCCTTATATATATAACCTAAGGTCCCTTTATTCCTCCTTCTCCACTCCATCACTTTATCCTAACACCTTATGGTAGGGCACACCTTACTGGAAATCATATCAATGGAAACATTAATACCTCTGCGGCCCTACTCTTCCTCCTCTCTCTTACATGTCATCATTGATACATTGGGAGAGATATGGATGCCACATGGGCTAGTCACCAAAAATGTAAAGGAAATATATCCACTAGGTGCATCTCCACCCACCACACATAATAACTAGTGATCTCCAAGGTCCCCTAGAGGCCATTATCTTCAGCTAACTAGGCCATTGAACCACTATTCCCCCATGTGGCTCCCACATTATCTAATCCTATGTAACATGAATCAAAAGTTTATATCCAATCTGCCACCCTCACTATTGGGCCCTTCTACCATTATCATATATTTCGGACATCCCTTGCTACCTACAAAAATTTCCTTGTAGATCTATATAGGTAATTTCTCATAAATCCATGCTTCCAATAGTATAATTGGTCCCAAAATCCTCGTCTTTTGTATTGATATCCTATAAAAATAATGTACTAGTCAAATCCATACGGTAGTCCCCAAACTGAATTGAATCCCTTACTTCAAGACATCCCTACATGCCAAAATCATAAATAAGGGTATTACTCCATCTACCTTGTGGCACAAGATTCGTGCAACAAACATACAAATAATTTCATTGTAAATATCCAAAATATTAGTAACAAATATGACACTCAACCAACCATCATTGTTATTGGATGATAAGCATCACTTCCTATGGTTCATTATGTTAAGGAATTCCTCTCTATTGTGCTTTAGGACATAACAAAACATATGAACACCATGAATGGGTAGCCCAATAATCACGTACACATCTTATAACGTAATTTCAAACTCCATATGTTTTCCTCCATCCCTCCACCCAAAAGTGTTGGATTTGAATTCCTAGTGTCCCAAAAACATCTAAATAAAATCTAGTTCCAACGATATCCACATAATATTCATAATGTATATGAATTTGAGGCTCTATAACTATGCAACTTCCTATACAAATAAACCCCACAAAGATAAATATGGAAGCCATGACACATCTAATGACCTCCATAGATGAATCCTCCATGGAACATGCAAAATATAAAAAAACACCCATTAGTTCTCAATCCCAAATACTCATCAAGAATCCAATTCAAAATACTAAAATTCAAAACAATTGAATCATTTGAAAAACCATCACCCCTATAAATCTTTACAAGATCATCCTATAAACAAAAATAAATTTTATTACTACATCAACCACCCTAGTATAACACCATCAGCCATCATAGAAAATTCCATTCCTCCAATGACATCGACCACACAAGAAAAAATACCATCATCTATGCTCAAAAACCTCAACACCATCAATCATGATGCAATCAAATTCTCTATCATGGCCAATGCCATCTTTCTCACGATATGTAATCTCCCTAGTAATAAATACAAGAACTTAACTTAATGCTCATAAATCAAAATGCTCATAAACCCACCTAGAACTTGACATGATATACATTTAGAATAACATTGGGGAAAATATTTCTAGCAAAATTTACCCAAGAATACATTTTTATATTTTACTCTTAACTACCCTTTACGAATTTAAAAACAAAACCTATTATGGGATTCACACTTCCTTGTCTTGACCATCACCTTAACTCTTTCATTCGTCACTAATATCACTCAAATCGATAAAATCATGGCACATGTTTTATTAAATACCAATTAGTAAAGTGAAAAATGAATTCCTTCCTTTTCTATATATAGTAATTCTTATAATTGGTTTCATTACGATTTCCTCAAATCTATAAACCTTCATATCTTTTAATGACAACACCTAAAAACATTCTATCAATTATGACATGATCATGGAAGTGAGCCGATCATTTTAACATATTTAATGTCCCTCTCAAGGTTCATTTTAAGAAGGTCCCTCTGAAAAATTAGTTTAGAAATTTTGGCAAATCTCAAAAATCAACTTTTGAATCGTTGGTGAATTTCTGAAAAAATGTTTCGTGGAAAAGGTGATTTCACAAAGATCAATTTTCCTTGGTTTCCCAAATTAGGTCGAGCGAGTTAGCATGCGGTTAGGTAGGAAGTTTGGTAGGGTGGGTTGGATGGTTGAAACTTGAGGGGTTGGGCGATTAAGGGTTAGATGGGCCACAACTAAGGGTTGAACGGTGGGTTGGACGGGTAGCTTGGATGGCTAAGGGTTGTATGGTTGGGTTGACAACTATGAGGTTAGACGAGTTAGTTGACGGTTAACATGTTAGATGGGTGGGTTGGACGGTAAAGGTTGGGTCAATTTAGAAAGCTGATTTTCATATCTTTGAATTGAATTTTGCAAGGTTTTGAAAATTAAAAAAATGTCAAAATCTCATATCTACTGAAATATACAAGTTTTTGTAAAAACTCAGCGAACTAAAAGCTCCTATCTGGTCCAGATCTATGGATTTGTATAAGGAAATTTTTAGTTTTGATCACTTATGCAAAAAATTTGATTTTCAACAAAGGGTTAAAATTTGCAAACTGGTAGTGATTTTTATAGTTTTTTAGTTATTTCCTTAGTTTGATCCCTAGTAGAGTCACCAAAACTGTTGGTCCGAAAAATTTTCGGTTAGGTAGGTCATGGGGAAACAGCCAACAGTGTGCAGGGCATAGCCCCTCTTTGAGATAGCAAAGTGAAATTGGTTTATTACTAATCTATCAAGCAAGAATTTGTGCAAATCTACACTATTCTAACTTTAGGGGTTTGGGATCTCATCCCAGTAGAGGTAGTTCTAACAACGAATAGAAAGGTAGGAGGGAAGGAATGGAGGAGGATAGATCTGAAGGAAGAAAAGAAATGAATTCCAAGATGGAAAGGTCGAAGGTTTATGCTTTGGGTTGGTAGTAAACAGAGCCAAACTTACTTGCATAAACGATTAAATAAATACTGATGAACATATGACAATAATAGGAATGAATCCAATAGAATAAAAACATAGATCTAACTCAAGAAAGATCTAATGCAAATAACACACACATGAAGCACAAAGTTTGAATATATGTATTAATATTTCTTCTGTTACAAGAAAGCACAAAGTCTTTCTCTCTTCACTTCTCTTTTCATACAAAATGGTCCACCCTGAATACAACAAGTATTCCAGTATTTATAGAAGGAGAGGAGGAAAGAAGACAAAAGCAAACCAACCACTACTTACAAAATATCTTACAAGATATTTACAAAATATCTAAAAAGTCAAAAGTTGACTTTGGGCAAGTTTTTGGATGGCAACATCCCATGGTGCAACATGGATGATGTCATCGTAAATGCCAACAAGCTTTTTAAATATTTTTACAAAAATTATCAAAGCATACACAAGAGGAGAAACTACTCCTCATCATCCCTTTGCTCAAACTTGGTGTCTTGCTTCTGATCAGGAGAGTCGATGTGACACTGTGCTCGATATTCCATAAACTTGCTGATCATTGCTGAAGTTGATCATGATCTGGACCTTTGAAATGGTCGCCAATGACTTCACAAGTTTCTTTCTCATTCTTGAGCTTGTCAGGTAACCCGGTAAACTCCTCGCATGCATCGATCAAGAAGCCAATGAAATCGTGGCAGGCCAAGAGGTTATTGATTGACTCTCGGTTGAAAGTGACCTCAGTGCCAAACCTTGAGTGACTATAGCCTTAAAGCACTGGAATGTATCATCTGCTTCCCTCAAGGTGTATGATTCACTAAGCATCCCTAGAGACATCTTTGTAACTATTTGCTCCATGTTGTATCATGCATCCAGGGCTTCATCCTTGATTTTATCTATCCTCTCCAGGATATATTCCATTTGATCAACTCGTAATCTAATGCAACGAGAGCTTTATTATGTGCCCGTGGGTGATCAATAACGCCTGACCTTTAGTAGGTCGTTAGTTGAGTAGTTAGCCATTGCTTGGAATGTTTCATGTTGCAACCTGGTGTTATCTAACTCCTCAGAGAGGGAACCTACTACTACTTGTAGCTCCTTATTTTCTTGATCTATATCCTGGTAGAGCACTGTGAATTTCCTAATCATTTCCTCACTATCTTTGAGGATTTTCTCAATCTAGGATGATACTGTTGTGCCTTGTTCACCAATCTTAACATATTCATTTATTTTATCCTGACTGAGAACTTCAATGGGTTCAAAGCAGTCACAGGAGGAGCATTGCCCATTTTCTGCAATGCTTGGAGGAGATGTTTGTTTTGTTCCTTGAGTATTCTCTTCTCCTCTTTTTCTTCTTGTAGCTTTTTGTAGAGAGCATCCACTGCAAACAAGGCTTTCAGATGAGGTCCCCATTGTGACTTGAGTCACTATGAAGTCTGTGGGAGATAGATCCTTCTTTTCCTTTGTGGGGTTTGGGTAAGAAATCTCCATGACTCTCTCCCCCAAAGTGCTCTTAGAAAAGTGAGTTATTACTTTCTGCTTCTTAGGTCCCTTATTCGGAATGATGGAGAAGTCCATGGGTGCGATGGGAACCTTTCTCTTATGCTGACCTAGATGGTCAAAAATCTAACTAGGACTTATGGGAGTGGGAGTAGAGGGAATAGAAGAATAAATGGGAGTGAAAGGGGAAGCAACTATAGAGGCCTCAAGGAAGTATGTTGAAACAATCGGTGGTGGCATTGACAAGAAATCCAATGCACCACTGCTTTTGGGGCCTAGAGTTACTATAGGAGAAGAAAAGGACATGGAAACGGAAGGGATCTATAATTGGATGGAGGGAACACTGGCGATAGATCCGCAAGAGAGGAGAAGATGGAAGAGGTGGGAGATGGAAGGGAGCAAGGGAGAGAAGAAGACACATCCATATGAATAGATGTTTCGATGAAAAGAGGAGGAGAAGAAATGGAAGAAGGGATGATGAGTACCTCTGCTTTAGTTGTAGATGTGATAACATCTTGGGTAGATGTATCCATTAGAACCTCGCTTTCTCTTCTTCTTTACCTGGAGACACCGTGTCGACTACTTGCTTCTCGAAGTAGAGGGAAGGCCTTCAGAGCTTCTTCTTGTTTGCTTGATTTGCCTCCTTGTCTTTTCCTTTTCTTTTCAAAGACTTGGGCTGGTCTTGGATGTGCTCTACCTGAAGGAGAAGTAGTGAAATCTACTCTAAGGTAGGTGAGACCATTCTGTTTGCACCAATGTTTGGTGCATTGCAATGTGGGCTTAACCCTTTCTTGAATGGTTTTCGCGCCTTGGCTCTGTCGATCTCCACGAATGGCCAATCATCCCCATCTGTGTCAAGGTAAACTTGATCAATTTCTTGATCAGTCTCTTGGAATTCCTTTGGGACGATGGCTACACCATAGTGGATGATCTCCTCCAGAGCCACCGGGAGTGATCCTTTTGCCTAATGTCTATCTCATGTGTCAGGTCGATCCAAATGTCCTTGATCTCAGGAACATGGATGGGATCAATTTTTTCCTTTAGGAGGCAACTCGGTAGTCGAAGGTCAGCCTTGTTGGGAAGTTGTGTTTCAAATTCAGCAGCTCTAGCTCAGCGTACATCTCCCATGCTTTGGCAAGTGTGGTGCAGGTGTATCATCCAACTGTAAGGGGGAATGGAGTTCCTCCTTTCTTTCTCTTCATGCACTTCTCATGGTAAGTGATCAGTTGCCTTAACAACTCCAAGAGGATCAACTTTGGCCCTGCATACCTTGGCAAGCTTAGTTGGTTCACCCTCAAAATTCACAGCTCTGAGGTATGTGAATGTGGGGAATTATGTGAACAACGCTCCCCATTTCTTTATAGCAGCAATCACACTCGGCTAGTCTGACCGTGTCTCATGTTTGGCCTCATAAAGCAGATTACCTCATAGAAGAAGGCATCATTAATCTTAGAGAACTGGGAGATGCTAGCCTCGAGCTTTAGTTCTAGGTAGAACTCATATATCTTGACTTGGGGCCATACCCCATTTTGAGCTAAGCCTACGAAATCTCTTATTGATGCAGCAGTGTATATAATGTAGGAATTCATGTAGAACTTCCCAATTGTTAGAACTTGTTGAAGTTGCTTTGGGAGATGGTGTCACTGATGATTTCACCCCAGCCAAAACGCTGATCAGGCGCATTCTTGTTCATGGTCTCTAGATACCTCAGCATCCATTTGTGGAAATAATGGGCATCAAGGAGCCCAAATACTCTGTTTAGGAAGGTGATTGTATCACTCAACTCCTCATTGAAGTCACTATGGTGGATGGTTTGTGGCCATCTGCTCACCGGCTTCTTGTTCTTTAGATAAAGCTCGTTCATCATCTGCATGCATTTATCCTCATTGTCATCCCAGGCCTTCTTGTAGTCTTCTAGACTTATTTCTACATATTTCCTGTGATGAGGAATGCCCAGGGTCAGTTCAAAGTGATGGGCTGTGAGGTCAATGATCATCTTTTGCTCTTTTCTTCGACACATCTAGTGTCCTTGTTGTAACACTCGAGTAACCAACATAATAAATTCATTATTTACAACACTTACTAGAAGCCTAGCTGCAAAGTGTAATCCACTGCCCACTAGTTTGTTCATCCATGGGCCACTGCTTGCTTAGTTGGTCCTTGCCCAAAATTCATCCATATCAATATGACCTAGCTCGGAGTCTCTAATGTCGAGGCTACACTCTGCATATGAGTCAGGCATCCTGACTTTCTGATAGTTGTACTTTCTCTTTTTTTGACCGCTTAGCTTTAGCTTTAGACTTTGTTGGTTTCTTGCTTGATGAAGACATGTGTGAGCTCAAGGATGGATGTTGTTGTTCCAGATTTATAAAAGATGAAGAACGATGTGGGATCCACAAGCTCGAAAAATGACATGCGGGGTGACAAGGACGGCTGACAGGCATAGAGAAAACACTTTTTTCAATTTTCAATTCGTGAAAATGACAAGTGTCAGTGCCTATTTATAAGAAAATTGGAATTTATTACTTCACCAACTTCTTTTGGCGCACTTTTCAGAGCGTCAACACAAGAGAAAATGTGCCTTAGCGCAATTTTATGAACGTTGACATAATACTTTTAGCGCGAAAGATTTAAAAGGGGCACAACTTTCATGATGTCAACATGACATTTCCTGTGCCAAAGGATTGTTTTAGGTGGTGCAAATTTTGGCATGTCGACACAATATTTCCTGTGCCTAGTTCAAAAAGGCACACATTTGGGATTCTGACACACAAAAACTGCACCGAAGGAAGAAGCTGAAAAATGGATAAGTTCGTAAATAACTTGATTTTCAAAAGGGAGTTTTAGGCCATTTTGAACGTTATCAGACTTCTTTAGGGGACCAAAATAGAATTTTTGGTATGGTTACTTGCGAATTTCCTTGTCAATTTACAGAGATAACACAATGTCAATCAATCTAATAAATCCAAGACTGTATTCTGTTGTTGCAATTTTATTATTGCTTTCTATTAAGAAGCATTCTACAAATTTTAGAAAGCTAAAATTCCAACTGCAATTAATGATAAAATGATTGGTCTCACTCTTGAAGAACAACAGGTAATTGTTACTTTTACAATTTTCTTGTTATAATGATTTCAAATTCAATATTTTTCAATAAAATAATAATTGTAATATTTTCTTTTGCAAAGAAGAATTATTGTTGCAACAACTCATAAGGAGGCAATTACTCAAGGTAAAGCCCCTGTAGAGGTCTCTGCTGATTTTGACATGGATTCAACAGAATCAACACCAATAAGAGTTCCTCGTCAAAATGACCTAGGGGGTCACTATGTGCATCATGTCTACCATCACATTTAACTACAGGTATGAAGTTTTCTATTGATATAATTAACTAATTCAAACAACTAATATAGATTATGTAGGTAGTACTGTATTTTAATATTTCTACTATTCTTTTTTACATTTATTGTATTCAGAAACTATTGAAACGGGTGATGATGATCAAACTCATTCTGACGCACAAGATTGAAATGTTACACTTGTGTCTCCAAACGTGCAAGGTAAATTGTAATATTTAATATTTAGCGTGTTTTATTATGTTACTACTTTTTAGAATTTACAAGGCCTAACCATATAATGGCTTCTAACAATTTGTTGTTTGCATCTTGCAAGTAATATATCTTCTGAGCACATTCCACTTGCAAGGAGGCCACCAATACCACCAACACATTTAGTCCAAATAAAAATAAGATCTGCAGAAAGAATATAAGGTTTCCTATAGAATCAGTTGGAAAGTTAAGCCTGCAACAACAGAATTCCCTGGAATCTCACTAGGAGGTGTTTAAGTGTAACGGCCTCGCAACTTTTCAACAACATCTCCCTTGACGAGGAGTATTTGGGCTTCGATACTAGTGATGCTGATAAGGTAAACTATTTTGACACTCATGATATGATTCAATCTACTCCACCTCAACCACAACAACAATAAAATGTGCATGATGTATAGGAAAGTGACTCTCCTCCTCTGCAACAAATGCTCCACAAATAGATGATGAAAAGACACATTTTATATTAGAAAATCTGATATCATATAGTATGGGGGAAATAATTCAAGAGGTTGTAATGTCTTATGTGGATTTGGTGCAGTGTTGGGAGAGGAGAGAAAAAAAATTGATTAAAGAAATAAATACAAGATACCATAATCACGCTCAAAGGCATTCATTGTTCACTGCCGTAGAGAACCAACCGCCAAGGTAGGATGTTTTTCTAAATAAATCTCAGTCATGGAAAATTTCCTATACTAATAATTACAATGATGAAATTATAGACATAGTGTTAAACAAGTTGGAGAATCGAATCTTTGAAGCATAGGCTTACCACAACAAATGGGAAAAAGACAAGATAAATGTTTTAATAACAAATGTTGAAAAAGAAAAAGTTGTGGTGAGTGGGCTTAAATCCTAATATTATAAGCATTGTAATATATTTGTTTAACTTATCTAATAGACTAAAATTTGTTATTTTTGTTTTATAGGCAAATATGAAAAATTAAAGAAAGAAGTAGTTGTTTTTAAGCACATTTAAAGAATGCCCGCAAAATCCACGAATTCGTTTGTATGCAGTTGAAGGAAAATCGATAGTAATAAATAAACAAAATAATACATTGAGAAAAATAATCAAGGAGCATAAGATGAATCCAGAAGTCTTATTGAAGGAAAAGACAGACACAGATGCAACACTTTTTTTAGCGAGGATACATAGCAAGGGAGGAATAGAATATTCTTAAAAATATCAAATCATTTGCATGAGATTTGCAGGCATCAGGAGTTATAGCAAATAGCTCTTTACAGACACATCATAGATTCCTCCACCTCTAATGCAAGAAAAAGATCAATCTTCTCCTGCTACATAAGAAATTCAATATGTTAGTGAAGTTCACCATGTGACAGTGTGTTGTCACAATTCGACACTGGCGTAGGAATTAAAAGATAGTGGCTAGCCAATTTTTTTGTTTTTATTCCATGAGGTAGACGTAAGGACAACTATGATTCAGAATCATAGGTAGAAAAGAGGATGACCTCGTAATGTGTCCTTATATGATAGAAATTGTCTGGAAGCTTTGAAATGTAATATGTTAGTGAAGTTCACCATGTGATAGGTGTGTTGTCACAAATCCAACACCGATGTAGGAATTAAAAGATAGTGGCTAGCCAAAAAAATTGGTTTTATTACTCGTGAGGCGGGCATAAGGACAACTATGATTCGAATCATAGGCAAAAAGAGGATGACCTCGTAATGTGTCCTTATATGACAGAACTTGTCCAGAAGCTTTGAAATGTATTGACAACCCCCTTTTTGTAATTGTATTGGCCGAAAATGCTTTATGAATTTGTACTTTTCTTCATAAAGTAATCTGCCACATGAGAGAATGATTTCAACAGTACTTTGGGAATTGGAATTGTAACTATATATTGTTATTCGATTTCTACATAATATAAATGATGTTTTTGTCTCTTTGTTTACGTAAATTTTGCTTAAATTTACTTGATTTTGTTTTTTAAAATATTTACATTTCTTGATTTCTTACAGATGTAAAATAAATCAATTAACAGATATAAAAGATAGATATTTTCTTATTTCAGTTTAAAAACCAAATATAAAAAACAAATATTTAATATTGCATTTATTGAAAGTTGTAATCTTTGTATGAAATACATCAATAGTTATAATTTATTACATTAAATTATTGTAATGAAATCTATGTGAATTGAAATAGTCTTGGATCAACACTTTCATTTGTGTCTTGGAAAACAACTGTAACATGATCTTTGGATGTGTCTTCATCCCCTGGGTCAAGAAAAATATTACTAACTCCTATTATTTCTACAGTGAATTCCATAATGCGATTGCTCTATCCTAAGGGAAAGACTCCACTAAGTAACGTGATACATACAACCTCATACAACTTTCTAGATTCATGTCCAATTTGTTTCAAACTTTTGATTTTAAAAAGGATAGTGCATTGAAAACCCTCTCATCTTCCACAGAACCCAGAATCATAGTTTGACAGAGTTCATACAACTTAATATACTCACTCAAATATTCACTTAGAATACTACTTTGAAACAAATATCCTTCCAAATCCTTTTAATAACACCATAATCATATGGGTTTTGTAGAAGTTGAACTTGTCTTATCATAGTATTAGCAAAATCCATTAACTAGGAACTAAGTATTTTTATTTGTAAAATACCTTCTACAAAAACTCTGTTTATCTCTTCAGTCTTAGAGAAATGGTTAGTTAGATCACTCATGTTTTTGACAAATAAAGGACTGATAGATGTATAAGGTTTTCCCCAGACAAATTCCAAAACCGTGGATTTACAACTCATTGCTTCAAAAATTTATCATTTTGAATCTTTCCCAGATCTCTTTAGCTAATGATTCGAGATCTTTCTCAACTTATTCCTAGTTTCCATTAATACTGCATCATATAAATTTCATGCCACTTTTACTTCTTCTATTTATGAGATAACCGTATGCGTACCCAAAATTGTAGGGTACTTTGCTGCCGCTGAAACGATGTTACACATGCCCCAATGATGATACAGGTCACCTCACAAGGTGTTCGGGATCCAGAGAAGCTCGTGAAGTATATGTTAGCATCCCAAATGCTTTATCCAAGTTCCTTGTGCTTTGTTTTATCCCTTGCCCCCCTTTTCTTGGCTTTTTGACCTTTGTTATGAAACCGCCACCCTACTCAGGGTGGCGGTCCTTCACACATTCTCCAACACGTTCCTTTGATTGTGACTTGCATGAATTTTCAACTTTTACCAGCTTTTCTCAACCGCCTTAGCTTGTATTTATGTTTTTGGTTCCCTGTAATAGTGTTTCTCCATTGTTTAATGGTAAAAGAGTTCCATTCCAAGTTACCCTTTGGTGAATGGGAATTCTATAAATAGCTGGTTTGTTTTCAAACAAATGGCCCCTCACCTTCTCAATTCTATTGTTTAGTCTTTCAATTTCTTGTTTAGAATTCATTTGGTTTCATGTTTTGCATTCATACTAGTTTTCTTCTTCTACTTAGAGGCCATGTGATCTTCTTGTTTTAGTTTTGTTGTTGTTTCATACAATCAGTTAGAGTAAGGTAGTTTTATTTCAGTTTGGAATCCATTAGAGTTGCAGGTTGTGTTCTTCACAGGAAGTAGTGTCTAGAATCTCTCGGTACACTTGTGTTATATTCCCATAATAGATCCCGCTAGGAATTACATAAGCCAAGCTCTGTCACTTGCGTTATCCCTCTCCTACTCACATTGTATTTGGTCTATACCCAAAGCTTTGCCATTGTTCGAACACCTTCTTCTGTTGATGCTAGCATATACACACTTTTTTGGATTCACGTGAACACGAAGGAATGAGGAGATCACACTGAGGGGACAAAATCACACATGACTAGATTCGCCACTATTCTGCAAATGCCAGGTTTGAGTTGTCAAAAGTTCTAGTTAAAACATATCAAATAGAGTAGTGAATTATTTCATTTCAGTTAAATTCACTTTCGATATTGCGGGGAAGCTGTGGGGATTGATAGTTTATGAGAAACTATGATTCATTCCTCACTTCTGAGGTAGGATCGAGAGTCTTTCAATTTAAGTTAATCAGTTATCTAGCTATTTAGGTTAAAATCACAACTGCACAGGCAAGTAGCTATACCAGGCTACCTTGCTTGTTTTAATTTTGTTATTAGACTAGTTGTCATTTTCTGAATATATTAAATAGTTGTTCTTTTAATTCTGTTAAATATTCTATCAAAAATACAAAAATAGAGGAATATATGTATGTTGTAAATATATCTTGCATAATCAGTTTACTTTGCTTTAGTTAGAATTGTATCATCTTTTGCATGACAATCACGGGACCTAGAGAGCCCAGGGAATACGTTTTTGAGCCAATCATGCCTCAACCAAATCTTCCCACAGCACTAGCCGACATAGACCAAAATCTCATAATTCAGGTCTTCTCGAACAACATCAGACCTACAAGAAGTTAGCACACAGCTGAGAGGATTAAACATAGAAGATGACAAAGCACACACGTTCTGGTCAAATCAACCAAATTATAGACTGCCTTGATAGATATCCGTATGACTGTAGAAGGACTTGAAAGAGAGCAAACATTCGGTTGTGACCCACTAGTCCCACAGCCTGATGCGGGAGATATCCTCATTGACATAGACACTAGCTTACGAATTCAAGTTGCCAGAACACCTGTAAGGTATTCTGAGAAAATTGCGCAACTCCTAGTTCTGAACATAGAGGCCGAAAAGGCATACGACTACTAGGATACTCGGAATTAGGGATTGACTCTTCATATGACCATAGGAGGTCCACAACAACCATAAACTTATGGTTGTGATCCACAGGTCCCACAACCCAACGGGCCTACAAATCAATCCAACGTTGATGTTGGTTTGTGAACATTAGTATTTAGGTCCTCTCCACTCCCACTAGACATTATCACACAACTCTCATTATTAAACATAGCAACCAATCAAGCTAAGGATTTCTGGACTAAACCAGAGAATCATCCATAAAACCCCAGAGAATCCACTACACATTTTACCACCATTTTCATGACCTTGTCAGGAAATATATACGAAGCACCCATAGGTCAGTTTCCATGTATTCAACAACCTATAGATAGGATCT
Organism: Taxus wallichiana var. yunnanensis; assembly: GCA_018340775.1. Lineage (NCBI taxonomy): Eukaryota > Viridiplantae > Streptophyta > Pinopsida > Cupressales > Taxaceae > Taxus > Taxus wallichiana. Next base: position 510,908,403 of record CM031239.1, on the reverse strand, counting down.
CGGCTGAGCTCGATATTGATTGGAGCCTTCAAGTAGCTATCCTCACCAAATGATCCATCACACCTATTCAAGTTAGGAGGGCCTTCTTTTCCTTAGATTCATAGATCCCATTATTACGTGTTGAAGACATAAGATTACCCAACTAGTCTGTCTATAGCCCGTATATTCCATCCCCACCGGCTGTCTCGGCACGACCTCGGAGATCGGGTGTGAGGAAGAGTTACTTGTAGATTCTCATGCTCACATGTCACTTTTCCATCATACAAAATTGGTGAACCCAACGTGAACAAACAACTATTTCATCTTCTCTACCTCATTAGCCTTCACATCAGCTTCACCAAACAAAATTGGTGAACCCGACGTGAAAGGAACAACTGCTTCACTTTCACATTTTCATTTTTGTTCAAGTGTTCCACTTTCTTTCTTCCACCTTCGCTTCTTCCCATTATTCTGTAGGTATTTATATACCCCCCGAATATGTCAAGATATGACACATATGGTAGACCTCTCCTAGGTCTCGAAGCATACTACGATTAATTAAATAGACAACCGTCACCCTCGCTTTCAACATGGGGTGACAATTATTCAGCTAACCAATTATCAACACAAACTCCACCTCAAAGGACTAGATTTAGTTCTTCTTTCCAAATAGAGGAGTTGGATCAGCTCACTCAAACGCAATAACTAGAGCCTTTAGGTTCAAACAACATGAAACTCACTAGAGAATCTGGGTCATCTTCTCAAATATTACTCAGACCATAAATCAATAAATAGTCAGATCCATATCTATTTCTAGATGAGGAATATTTAGCACGTTATGCTAGGAGTGAACAATGCTCTCAAATTATGTACCCACCTATAGGAGGTTTGCAAACACAACCCGAGGTCTCGTTCCAAGAAAACACCCCCATCCCTCCACCTATGGGAAATGCCCTCAGTGAAGCTTGGCAGGGTAATGATCAATTCATAGCAGGGTACCACATGCCTATACAACCTCAAGGTATACAACAACCGCCACTAAGGAAAAATACCACGTCTTCACCAATAGAGGTCATCTCAGCCTTAGTTGAAAAGGTCAGAGGGTTAGAACTTGCCCAAGCAAATCAAAATCCACAGTTCATGCAAGTAGGAACTTCCAATCCTCCACATCATCCCAGCCAAGTAGACCTCCTCACAGGAATAGGCACGTTGGGCATGCCTCCTCAATATTCACAGCAAATGCCAACTAGAACCACGTTTTCAAACGCCGCTCCAGCTAAAAATATGATACCTCCCGGCTTAGCACCAAACAACCTATACCAGAGCAATGCTCCTCCATACTTAAACATGTATTCAAAATCACCACAGGGAGACATGTTCTCTACTCCCGGCATGTTCACTTAACCACAGGGATTTCCTTATGTCCCTGCAAATACATATGTTATGTCGTATCAACAACCTGTTCCGCCTCTACTCCCTCAACAGGCACCATTAATGGTCGAAACCTATGTGATATGGACTTACTCATAATACTTGAAAGAACCCCTAGACTTCACTATACAAAGTGTCATGCTTCCAAGACCTCTTCCCAATTTACCCAAGTACAAAGGGGAGGGAGATCCGAATGCACATATCAAGGCCTATGCCACAGCCATTCAAGAGCTGCTCCCTTGGGATGGGGTTGTTGCTGAAATATTCCCCAAAATTTTAGAGGGTATTGCCCTCGATTGGTACTATAGAATACCTAAAGCTTCCAAACATTCATTTAAACAACTCGTGTCAGAATTCATCAAGGTTTTTGACATGAACAAGTTGTTGATAACAGAGGATCGGGAATTCTTGCATATTAAGCAAGAACACACAATGAATCAGTTACTCATTTCATCCAAAGATGGCGTATAGTCCTCTATTCTTCAACGAGTGCTCCAAACATGGATCAGATGGAACTATGTGATTTATTCCTTCATTCTCTCAGCAGAGAGATAAAGGAAGAAGTCCAAAAATTACCATTAAGAACTTATGATGAAGTGCTCGAGAGCGCTCTTCGAATAGATCAAGCTGCAATAGATAGCGGTTGCAAGACATATGGAACAAACGGGAGATTAATCATCCCCAATCAAAACACTATGACCTATCCTAATACAACAAATTCCAATCAAGGACCTAAAATCCTTAACAAAAATCACGGAGTAACAACAGATGGAGTTACTGACCAAGCTAAAAGAGAAAATGTTGTAAACATTCCACCACCAGTTAACAATCAATGAAATAACAACTTTACTCCGACAATCAACACGGTGGATTTTAATCGTCCACCACCACAAAAAACAACAAAAATCCAAACACAGGTCCAAGTCAAAATTCAACTGGATATCAAAACCAAAACCAAAGGCAATAAACTCAAAACTTTAATCCTAATACTCAACAGTTTAATCAAAGTTTTGGACCACAACACATTCCAAACCAACAACCTAGGAGCTATAATCCCAACTCGTATTGTGGTTTCCACAAAATTTGAGGCCATGACACTAGGACTTGCCATGATTACAATAAGTTCATGCAACATTTTCTAGAAGAACAAAGACAACTCTTCATAGACATGTTCTTAACAGATTCTGTGACACCCACGCCAAACACTTTCACGGGAGCAGTCTCCCCTCAAAACACACCCCTCAAGATCTTTAATGATCCACTCCCAAATCACAATAACAACAATAAATTAAATCCAAATGGGACGAACAAGGGTGTAATGGTAGGAAATAATGATCATGAAGCCTCAACTTCACTAAATCCACCCGTCACACCTCAACTAGGAACTCAACCACGAACCAAGATAGTTGGTCTAGTGGAGTTAGATACTGAGCTACACGTAGAAGCCATAACAAGAACACGAGAATATTCTTCTCAACCAAATCCAAGTTATCCACTAGAACCAGATAACAGTCAACAAACATTAATGAAACCCATAGGTGCTTATGATCTAATTAATGACTTAACAAAGACCTTCTCTCACATCTCCTTCTTGGATTTGTTAAAAAATTCTCCCGCCCATAGGGCTGCCCTCTTAGAAGCATTAGGCCTTGGCCATTTAATCAACATCACTCCTCCTCTAGAAACACAAGTAAACCATGTGGATTTTGACGTTTATCCTCCGGGGCAGCTAGATAGGGATACTGAGTTTATATTTGACGTAAACAAAATGCCAACAGAGGCTGAAATTGCATGTAGAGGCGATCCAGCCTTACATTTACAAGTGTGGGTTTACAATAATTATGTTAAATGCACAATGGTTGACGATGGGGCAGCAGTTAATATAGTCCCCTTCTCTTTTCTTCAAAAGCTAGGATATGGAGAAACAAATTGTTCCACGACATGAAATACGCTAAGAGGTTATGATAGCCTCAAGGCTACTTCAATTGGGACTATAATACTACCAGTCACCTTAGGACCCAAGACGATCCTCACCAAGTTTTATATCATAGATCGGGAAACCAACTATAATATGATCCTGGGCGACCATGGATACATCGCATGAAGGCAATCCCTTCTACGTTATTCCAGGAAATAAGATTCTTGCACCTAGGAAAGATATTCGTAGCAAAAGGTGACCCAAAACCATTTGATATACACCTAGCAGACCTAAAGAAAAGGCCAGGCATTCACTCTGAGTTTGAACTCCCAACAAACCAACTTAACAAACCAATCGACTCAAAACCAGAAGAAAATTTGATACCTACAATAGAACTAGAAATTATGAACCTAGTCAAGGGCATCCCAACGCTCAAAAATGAGGCTAACATTGTAGAAACGGTATCGTTAGGGACTACCACAAAAATTGTCAAATTACTGGAGCAAGATCTACCAATTCTCCTACCATTTGATTCCACAGGTATGGGATGCACCTTAGGAGTTGGTTCCCTTCCAGCAGAGGAAGTTTGCATGGTAGAAGTAAAGAAGAAGAAATAGACGTAACAAATGTCCCAACATCCATTTTTCCTAGTAAATATTGGACTCTCCACTTTGATGGAGCTAGATGTCGTTATGGAACTAGGGTAGGTGTGATCTTCACTTCACCTAAGGGAAGGATTCTACCTTTTGCCTTTAAGTTAAACTTTGAATGTACAAACAACGGGGCTGAATATGAAGCTCTCCTCCTTGGCCTCATCATAGCCAAAAGGATCGGTGTTGATAATGTTAGAGTATTAGGAGACTCATGCAGCTAGTCGCAAACCAAGTCTCTGAAGTATATGAGACTAGAGCTGAGCACTTACAGCTCTATAAAACAACAGTATTAGATCTAAGCAAAGAATTCAACTTCATATCTATCGAAGCAATCCCATGAGAACAAAACCACCAAAAGCAATGAATTGGAAGATACACGTTTCATGGTATCACTTTGTACTGAACCATTGGTGAAGAAAATATCAACAAACCCTCTTCTAACACATATAGCTGAGAAAGAATCTTCTATCTTAGATCATATTGACAGTGATAGAGTCGCTCTTGACTACCTAAATGCCTATGCAGAGCTACACCTCACACATCACGTAGTAGATTTTTCCTTAATCCCGCACTCGTCTTCCTACTTTGGAAATCCCATGGCAGAGCTCCCCCCATAAAAGAATCTTGATATTTATGAGATAGAGAATGGAGAAGATTTGGAACTACCTCCCATTGCTTTGAATTTGAAGAAGGTAATGCTTCTTTAATCAAAGGAATGATTGATATAAATATCGAGAACGGAGGAAGAACCAAAGATCTTGAAACTAGGATCTTCGCTAACTCCAGAAGAAATAGAAATACACACTCAAATTCTCAAAGAACATCAAAAGGATTTCACATTTAATTATAAAGAAATGACAGGAATTACACTGCACATCGCAGTACATAATCTTGTCACCAAACCAGATGCAAAGCCAATTAAACAAAAATCAAGACCAATGAAACCAAAAGTAGCTCTCATGGTAAAAGAAGAGGTGATGAAGCTTCTCCAAGTAGGATTCATCAAACCAGTCGATTATTCACAATGGGTATCTAATATCATCCCCATTCTCAAGAAGAATGGGAAAATATGCATTTGCATAGACTTCCGGGACATTAATAAAGCTTGCCCCAAGGACGATTTCCCATTACCATCCATTGACGTCATCATTGACATAACAACTGGATTTGAGCTTTTGTCTCTCATGGATGGGTTCTCGGGATATAATCAAATCAAAATATCTAAACAAGACCAGGCCAAAACCACATTTATAACTCCTTGGGGAACTTATTGCTACGTTGTTATGCCATTCGGTCTCAAAAATGTTGGTGCTACATACCAGCGGGAAATGACATACATATTTCATGATCTTATTCATAAGATTGTGGAGTCCTACGTAGATGACTTGTTGGCTAAGGCCAAGAAGCGTGATCACCGGAAGTGCTCCGCATCATTCTCTCACGATTGATTGAATATGGAGTCACACTAAACCCAGAGAAATGCATATTTGGTGTGACAGGAGGAAAACTCCTGGGTTACATCATATCATCACGAGGGATTGATGTTGACCCAGCCAAAATATGGGTTGTTCTTGAAATGATTCCACCATCAGATGACTCTGGTATCAGATCATTTCTTGGAAAACTCGGTGCAATCCGAAGATTCATTTTGGACTTAAGTTTTGTTGTTCATCCGATCAATAATTTGTTGAAAAAGGATTACTGCATTATTTAGACAAAAGAATGCCAAGAGGCCTTTGAAGTAGTTAAATGCTTCTTACTGTCTCATCCCACACTAATGCCTCCTAGACTGGATCACCCTCTAATCTTGTATTCATGAGCTACGAATGTCTCATTAGCCTATATGTTGGCTCAAGAAGACGATGATAAATGAGAACATGCAGTCTACTTTATTAGTTGAATGTTGCTCGATTATGAAATGCGTTATACGCAGTGGAAAGTGAATTCCTTGTCATAGTCTTTGCCACAAAATGTTTAAGGCATTACATGTTAAATCAAGAAACAAGGGTCATTGTAAAAATGGACCATTTACGGACATTCCTCATGTAAGGGTCCTTGTCTAAAAAGGTTAGACGTTTCATAACCTTAATGGGTGAATTTGAATTAACATTTATAAACCAAAAATCCGTTAAGGGACAAATCATTACAGATTGGTTAGCCAACAACCCGTTAGATGGAGGTGATCTGGTAGACCTCAACTTTCCCGATGAATGCATATATTACATCGAAACTAGACCTCCCATCTCTATATGTCCTTGGTATACTGATATTATCAATTTTATCATGGACCATACGTATCCAGAAGGTGCCATGCCACAACAAAGAAGGTGGTTATGCATTATCATAGCTAAATATGTTATTATAGAACAAGTGCTCTATCGCAAAGCTTTCGATGGAATGCTTCTAAGGTGTGTTGACACAGAAGAATCCAAAAATATTCTTTACGAATCTCACAGTGGAATATGTGGAGGCCATTTTGGTGGTCATGCCACCACTCACAAAATACATCAGATGGGCTATTTTTGGCCCACTCTCGAGCATGACGCAGTGGAATTTGTACGTAAGTGCCACAAATGCCAAGAATTCTCTCACGAGATTCACATGCCAACACAATCCCTGCAACCAATAGCGACTCCATGGCCCTTTTCTACGTGGGGCCTAGATTTGATAGGGAAATTCTCTCCCTCGTCAACAGATGGCCATAACTTTATAATCATGGCCACAGAATATTTTACCAAATGGGTAGAGGCCATGCCTCTTACCACTATACCAGGTGTTGTGATCACCAAGTTCATCTTGAACTAGATCATTTACAGGTACGGTGTCCCACAAGTCATTATCTCAGATAATGGCACATCCTTTAAGAATGATGAGGTCCATGAGTTATGCAGTAAATTTAAAATAAACCATCATACGGCCTCTCTTTATTACCCCCAAGCCAATGGGTAGGCCGAAGCGACAAACAAAACGTTGAAAGCTATTCTCCTCAAAATGGTCAAGGAGAACAAGTGAGATTGGCATTTAAAACTATATCCAGCCTTGTGGGCCCATCGAACCTCAATAAGAACACCAACAAGAGAAACTCCTTTCTCGCTAGTATTCGGGGCAGAAGTAGTTCTCCCACTTGAGGTTGAAATACCCAGTCTCTGCATCTCATTACAAGGGATTCTGGACAAAGAAGCTTATAGGGAGGCACACCTCTCTCAACTAGAAATCCTAGATGAGGCCAAGTTAAACGCCGAATAGTGGCATAGAGCCTATGCTGACTGGATGTGCCAACAAGTACAACAAAAAGTCTATGAGTGAGAAATATATGAAGGAGATCTAGTTCTAAGACTAGATAGCCGGATCGATAAGAAAACCGGTGAAGGAAGAAAGTTCCGGCCCAAATGGTTGGGCCCATATCGAGTCATGAAAGACTACGAAATGGTGCATATCTCTTATGCACACTGGAGGGTGAGGAATTCAATGAATCAGTCAATTCCTTGCATCTTAAACGGTTTTACACATGAAGCATCAACACTATTTGTATAATTATATCTACATTACATATTCATTTAGTTAGGTTCATTTTGTTCACTCGTTTCGTAAAATTTTGTGATCAAGGGACTTATTCTTAAGCAATTCATTACAAACTTCTGATAGTATTGGCAGGAGCATTCAAATCATACTTCTTCATTTTCATAACATCATCAACTATTTCAGAATCATTTCATCAATTAAAGCAAAATATGACAAAGTCTTAATGATAGCCATACCAAGGCCTGCATGCTTGTTCTCACTTTTGGTTTCTTCCTAGGATAGGTGTCTTGCCTATGGTCTATTCTAGAAGCTTCATGGTGTCACATCTATCCCGCATATATATATATATCTTTGGAAATGAGAACATTCTGACATTTTGCTCAAGTAAGTCAAATATAAATCAAACAAAAAAATTTATTTTTACACAATTCCTTGCCTCTACCAACCTTCGGTGTTGAGCTTGCGTCTATTACTAGTGTGTTCGCCTAAAAATCTATCGGGTGTACGAGATCTATGGATAGACGAGCCAACAGCAGTGTGCGAGGCATAGCCCCTCTTTCAATCAAAGAAAGCGAAACTGGTTTATTACTATTCTACCAAAGCAGGAATCATGCAAGTCTCACAATATTCGCCTTCGGGGTCGGGATCTCATCCCATTAGAGGTACTTCCAACTGTAAGAGAAGGGAAAGAAATGAGGTGGGGAGATAGGAAAGATCTGAAGGGAGATAGGAAATGAATTCCAAAGTAGAAAGGTCGAGGGTCTATGTTTTGGGTGGTAGTAAATGTGAGCCGAACCTACTTGCATAGATTTAGTAAAGCAATACTTGATGAATAAATGACAAAAAGTAGAGATAGATTCAATAGAATAAACGCATAAATCTAACATAAGAAAGATTAAATGCTCATAACACACATATTCAGCACAAAGTCTTAATATTTGTATTACTATTTTCTTCTGTTACAAAAAATTTCAAAGTCTTTTCTTCTTACTTCTATTTTTCATCTGAAAAGTATCCATCCTCTTGAATACAACAAGTATCCAAGTATATATAGAAGAAGGAGAAGAAAGAAGGCAAAAGGGAACCAACAACTAATTTACAAAATATCTACAAAATATCTAAAAGTCAATGTTGACTTTGGACAACTTGGTGGATGACAACATCCCATGGTGCAACATGGATGAGGTCATCGTTTGTACCAACATACTATTAGATATTTACAAAAAGAGAAGCCAAGAGGAAGAGAACTATTCATCGTCGTCTCGCGGCTGGAAGGGGGTATCTTGCTTCTGCTATTGTTTGGGAGAGGTGATGTGGAACTGAGTCTGATATTCCATGAATTTACTGATCATGGGCTGAAGTTGATCCTGAGCAGGACCCTTCGTATGATCACCGATGACCTCACAGTCTCCCACTCATCTCTGAGTTTTTTAGGGAGTTTGAAATATTCATTTCCTAGCCTCCATCAGAACCCCACAAAATCACGGCAAGCCAGAAGGTTGTTGATGCATTTGGTGTCGAAAGTGGCTTCTAGCCCTAACCCTTGCGAGAGGATCTCTTTGAAGATCCTGGATAGTTTCGTCTGCCTTCCTCAAGGTGAAAGAAGGAGTAAGCAAGCCTAGAGACATCCTCAGAACAATTTGCTCCATTTGATGCATTGCATCCAGGGCTTCCTCCTTGACTTTATCAATCTTTTCCAGGACGAACTCCATCTGGTCGACTGGTAATCCAACGCAGCAAGGATCTTGCTGGGTACCCTGGGGTGACTGAAGACGCCAAATTTTACTAGATCGTCGACTGAGCAGTCGAGCATTTTCTGGAATGTTTCATGTTGCAGCCTTGCATGGTCCAACTCCTCGGAGATAGGTCCTGCAATCGCCTGGAGATCTTTGTTCGCCTGATTGATGTTCTGATACAACTCGGTGAACTTGACTATTACCTCCTCGCTGTCTTTGAGGATTTGATCTCTCCAGTGGAAACTGCCATACCTTGTTCACCAATTTTGGCGTATTTGTTTATCTTGTCCTGACTTAGGACCTCAGGAGTTTCCGTGGCAGTTGTAGGAGGTGCATTGCCCATTTTCTATAGGGCGTGGAGAAGATTTTTGTTTTGTTCCTTTAGCAACCTTTTCTCCTCCTTTGCTTCTTGAAGTTTCTTACAAAGGGCATCCACTGCAGATAGGGCCTCTCCTTGAAGACTTTCTGAAGACGTTCCCATTGTGACTTGGGTCACTGTATAATCTGTCGGAGACAGATCTTTTTTACCCTTTGAAGGATCGGGGTATGCAATCTCCATCACTCTTTCCCCTGATGCACTCTGAGAGAAGTGGGTTATGGGCTTTTTCTTCTTAGCCCCTTTTCCAAGATGACAGAGAAGTCCATCGGTGCGATAGGGACTTTCCTCTTTTGCTAGCTCAGATGCTGGGAGATCCACGCTGGACTTAAGGGAACGGGACCAGAGGTAGAAGAGGGAGCAGCTGCAGTGGATGAGGGGAAATGGGTAGAGACACTTGGTGGTGGCATTGAGAGGGAGGCCGAGAAAGTGCTCATAGGGGGAAGGGACACTGCAGGGGAGGAAGACGTGGGAAAGGAAGGGAGCTGAGAGATGAGAGAAGAAATGGTGGGGGACAACTCCACGAGAGAAGAGAAGATGGATGACGAGGAAGGGGGAACAGTAGAAGATGGGGGAGAGGACATGACCAAAGGAATGGTCGCTTGGGTCATGTGAGGAGGAGAAGGAGGAGAGGGAGAAGGGATAGAAGGGACCTCAGTGGTTGTGGTAGTGGCGACACCCTGAATGGATGTGCCTGTCGAAACACCTTCCGCCGCTTCTTTCTCTGGGGATACCAGCTTACAACCTGTTCTTGTGTGTGGAAGGAGGGCTCTCAGGAGCTCCTTCTTGAGCAGAGCTTGATTCACCCTCTTTATCCTTGCCTTTGACCTTTGGCAGATGCTTTGGCCTGACAGGTGCGTTGCCCAATGGGGATGTAGTGAAATCTACCCCGAGGTAGATGAGGCCATTCATCCTGCACTAGTGCTCTGTCCTCCGCAATGTCTCTTTGACCCTTTCTTCAATGGTCTAGGGTGATTTTGTTCTGTCTATCACAAAGCAAACGGCCAGTTGTCCCCATCTGTATCCAGATATACCTGATCAACTTCTTGATCGGCAGTTTGGTAACCCTTTGGAACGATGGCCACGCCGTATTGAATAATTTCTGCCAAGGCCAAGCGGGAGTGGTCCTTCCTTCTAAGTTTGACCTCATGGTACAGGTCGATATAGATGTCCTCGATCTGTGGAATATGGATTGGATTGAGTTTTGCTTTGGGAAGGCAATTCCTTGGATCAAAAGTGGGCCTCACCGGGAAGTTGTGCTTCAGATTGAGTAGTTCTAGTTCGGCAACCATTTCCCGGGCTTTGTGGTGAGAGATGCATGTGTATCTGCCCACTGTAAGGGGGAAAGGAGTTCCACCCTTCTTTCTCTTCAGGCACTTCTCATGGTATGTCACGAGCTATCTGGATAGCTCCAACAGGATCAGCTTGGGGCCGGCATATCTCGGCAATTTGGTGGGCTCACCCAGGAAGTTAGCTACCCTGAGATAGGTGAAGGTGGGAAATTGTGTAAATAAGGCCCCCCACTTCTCTGTTGCTGTGACAATGCTCTTGGTCATTCGACCGTGAGTCATGTTTGGCCTCAAAAGGCAGACGATGCCATAGAAGAAAGCATCGTTGATCTTCGTAAACTGCGGGATGTTGTTCTCCAGTTTCAGCTCTGGTAGTATTCATATATTTTTACCTGGGGCCAAACCCCACATCGGCTCAGTGCCGAGATAATCCCTCTCTGAGGCTGCAATGCATAGACTACGTAGGAGTTCATGTAGAATCTCCCCATTGTGGTGAGTTGTTGGAGCTACTCGGATATGGTGCTGCTTATGATCTCTGCCCACTCAAAGCATTGATCTGGCACATTCTTGTTCATAGTTTCAAGGTACTTGAGCATCCATTTGTGAAAGTAATGGGCGTCGGAAAGCCCAAAAACTCTACTAAGGAATGTGATGGTGTCACTCAATTCCTCGGAGAAGTCACTGCGGTGAATAACCTGTGGCCATCTGGTTATTACCTTCTTGTTTTTCAAGTACACCTCATTCATCAGTTGCATGCACTTGTCTTCGTTGTCCTCCCATGCCTTGGTGTAGTCTTCTACCTTACAGTCACAAAGTGTTGATGGTGAGGGATGCCTAACATGATTTCGAAGTGTCGGGCGGTGAGGTTGATTATGACCTCGCCCTTTTCATTTTCGACACATCTTGTGTCTTTGTTGTAACAACGGGCCACAACCATCATAAATTCATTGTTTACTACACTGACGGGATCCCCCCAGCAAAATGCAGTCCACTACCCACCAGCTTGTCCATCCAAGGACTTCCTGTGACTCTCCTGGTTCTGGCCCAGAAATCCTCCATGTCGATGTGACCGAGTTCGAGTCTCTTATGTCCAGGTCACATTCTGCCTGGGACTCGGGCATCCTGACCCTCTGGTATTTATACTTCATTTCTTCTTCCGTAAGCTTAGCCTTACCCTTTGACTTGGTTGGCTTCTTGCTTGATGTAGACATATATGGATCTGAGTTCAGTTGCTGATCTGCAAGAAGAAGAAGAGAAGTCCAACGCCAAAGAGCCATATTAGCTGTCAGATCTTCCATTAAAGCACTACAGAATAGAATGAGGAGTTAGCAATTTTAAGGCCTCAGGGCGCAGGGCGCAGGAATACTGCAGGCTGCAGAGTTATTAGAATGGTGCACTGAATTGGAGTGTTACAAGGAACAAATCAGCGCCAAAGGGCACAGGGCACAAGGATTTTGCATATGACATCATGTTATTGTAAGCGGGGATGCGCCTGCACCGTTATGCAGTTTTATACTTGGCACAAGGAATGTTGGTGTTGCATGGGGGCAGGGTGCACCTATGGCGCAAGTATTTGACCTGCAACATAGAAGTTTGGTGCGCCAAAGGGCGCAGGTTTATTGTGTGTAGCACCAACTTTAGGCGCGCAGAAGGGGACTTTGGCGTGGCGCAGGAAAGCTTGCATGACATATTGTTGTGGTGAGCGAGGATGCACCTGTGCCAGGTTTAGGATTTACTTGGTTTACACATGGCGCAGGGAGCTCATGTGTTGCAGTAAATTTTAGTGCACCATAGGCGTGACTGTGTTTCTTGCGAGGTGGCGATTGCGTCAAGGGAAAAACGTAGCTTGGAAATGATTTTTCAAGTTTTTATCTCTCTAATGGATTTGTGATCCTTGAGGCTTAACTCCACATCGATCCGAGTGGTGAAGGGGGCAAGGCAAAGAGGTTTTGATTTGTTTTCTAGGCAGAGTCCTCTTGGCGAGTAGATCTGGAAAGAGGAGGAAAACAACTGGGGAGAAAGATTGCAAGAATAACAGGGGAGGGTTTGATGATTCATAGATCCATTGTTTCCTACCACACAAACAATCAAAACAAAACATAAGAGGAGTAAGAACCACCTACCTGGAATATATAGAATGTGAGAGATGAAACGGGGTCCACGAACGTGATACGAGGAGGACGGGCATGCTGACAGGTGCAGAGGAATAAAGTTATCACGTGTTTTTAAATTGTGAAAGTGACAGGGTGGGTGCGCCTATATATAGCAAAGGTGCAATAAATGCACCAACCACTTTTTCAAGAGGTGCACCAAAACATGTGTCGACACGTAAAACTGTGCGCCCTTTGGCGCGGATAAACGCGTGTCAACACGGGAATACTTGCGCCTTTGGCACAAATTTAAGACTGTCAACACTTCATTCCTTGCACCCTTTGGCGCACCAAAACACGGCGCAACAATTTAGTTGTTAACATGAAGGCGCATGCACCTTGGCACACGCAAGAAAGGCGCATCACGGGAAGGCGCAACAATTGATGTGTCGACACGTCAATCTGTGCCAAAGGAAATGAAGGGGGCACAAATTTATTCTATGTAACACAGATAAAAGGTGCGCCCAACCAAAAAGGGACCAAAATGGCTAAGTTTGGAGAACTAGATTTCCGGAAAGGGATTTTGTAACATTCCGAACATAGAGGGGTCCCTGACGAGGGACCAGACAAAATTTGGTATGGTTACCTATAAAATTTCCCTCGTCAATTTTACAGGATAACATAGTGATGTAGGGTTGGGAGAGGATGGAAATGCCTTTACTTTCCTGTGCCTTGTCCATGGTAATAAGCCCGTGCTTCCTACTAGTAGCATGGGGCAAGGTGTAGGGGGTCCTCTTAATAGTAAACATTGAAGGTCATAAGCAAATAGTTCAAACAAACCTTTGAAATCTTGAGTCAAAAACAAATGAATCAGATGTCCAAAATTCCAAGAGAGTTCAAAACCCTGAAAACCAGATTTTGTCAACCAAGTGGCCATCTACGGATCTAAGTCTGGATAAACTGCAAAGCAAGTCACATTCTAAACTATGGAGTCACTTGAGTAGGATAGGTTTGTAGCGTCCTAATTTGGTTCCACCAACTCTTTGTCTATCTCTCATCATTACCATTTCAACACACCTCATAGCTTGTGCCCTTTCTAGCTCTCGGTGGTGAGCCCTCGCATCTTACTAGTTGCGTGGAGTTAGGAGTGGGGCAAGTTCATTTGCTCATCATACCAGCTCATCATCACATTTTTCAAAACAATATGAAGTACCGGAAAATTGCTTATAGAAACTAAAGTTCAAGATCACATGGTGTTTGCATCATCATACATCAGCATCACAAAATACAAAAAGAAAACATTTGTGACATTTGTTCTCCATTGCATACATTCTGAAAAGCATATAAAAACAAAAATTCTAATAAACATCTAGTATACATGTGGAAATGAATCACAAAACTCTAGGTACAAAGAGATCTAGATCCAAAAAGAGGTATATATATATATATAATCAGGTTTCATGTACAATGCCATCATGCACTAGGCATGGTCAAAACGCTCAATGAGCCCGGAAAATACAAAATGCTCGTATAAACAATCTAGCAAGAGTCACTACAAAAAGAGCCAAGTGGCCTCTCAATCCCTATGGGATCCCTCAGAAGGCACATGACCACGTCTAGGACTCATATGCCAACGCTCTTTGTTGAATGCACCGAGGGCTCGTGGTCACACCCGTGTGCTGCCATCTCGCTACGAGAATGGCTCCTCCTCATCAGGTGCTCGGTTGTCCTGTATCCAGCCACCTCTATGTGGAGAGAAGTCATAATCTTCGCCGCATGCCAGATAGAGGCAAAAACATCGGTGTGCCTACCGCCACCGAGGGCTTCCCACATCCACGAAAGCTCGGCATGGGTCTTCTCAGGGGAGAAGCAAGGTATCCATGCATACCCGGTGAATCAAGTCTCACCACTCATTAGCAGTTACTACAAACAAAGGAGAAAACAAGTTAGAAAATAATCAAAGATAGAATCAAGAGTAAATGAAACAAAAGAAATAACAAACTAAGACAAATTCTAACTAAAACAAATGTCAGGAGAAGAGTGACAACTCACTAAGATCGCAGGGAGCTCTAAGAAGGATCTCTAGGATCCATGCCTGCCACTGATGCCACCACCGACTAGTGCCCCTCTCCCACATCTGGGGAAATGTGACGGCCTGCAACAAACTCACCATCTCCACCTGGGTCCCGAGAGAGTAACTCCTCTAAAACCAGAGTCACCCTCTCTGCGCTCCACTCCGCCCTTTCGGCTGTAGGATCTCCTAGGTGTCATGCCACTCGGATCACTCTCATCCCCATCCACTTCACTTCCCCGACAGCCCTAGGATCCTCCACCTCTACACCTCTCCCATATGAGATAATGTGCTTGTACACCCAACTCATGACAAGAGTCGATGGCTCATGATCGTCCTTGTAAACGGACTACCCTATATAAGTCATGATAGGTAGTCCCGAGGATATCTACTCTCCAAGCATGACACGTCCATGGCCCTCAACTGTGTAATAATAGGGCCTGTAAATATAAGAGGGTGTCCCCTCCCTTATCCCCAATCAGTCTGGATGCAAGGATGCCCATGATGGCCTTGCGGAGCAAGGAAATGTCTGACTCAATGATAGAGCGGATCCTCACGCCCTTCTTCAACCCCATCGATATGATCACATCTCCCATATAGGTGGCCCACTGAACCACCTGTGATCTAGATACAACTATCTTAAGAGATAGCCACCGCCCAAGGATCAAAACCCCCAGTATATGGTAAACGTCCTCTAGGGTGATAGACCACTCACCCCTAACTCCTAGCAATCGAAAGGTGTTCCGATCCACATCCCAATATGAGAACAAGTCACACAATATGTGACTAGCAGGTGCAACATGAGGAACCTGTGCAATCCTCCATATACCAGCCCTCTGGAGAGTATCCCGCTCTGCCTGGGAGAGTGCCTCCAACACTACCGAGAGCCAATCACACTCCCTCTCCCGGCTCCATCTAATGTACTCCTCCTTCTGCATACACCCAAAAACACGCAAAAGGAGTAAGTTAGTATCAAAATTGCATTGGAAAAACTATTAAGAACATGCAAGAATGCTAAAAATGCAAAAACAAGTTAAGTAAAGTGTTGTTTTGACACTCTGTAACGGACCACCACCCTATGCAGGGTGGCGGTTCCATAACCACCACCTTCTAAGGTGGCGGTCCCGTAACCGCCGCCCTGCTCAGGGCGGCGGTCTTGTCCCACGTGTTCAAACAAGTCATGTGCCCTAAAAATGTTAAAAACACAAAAATTGACCATTTTAACTAAAACAAAAGCCTACCCATTAGGCGCCCCCCTAAGTGACCCTATTAACACTAGCATTTCTAAAAATGGTCCCCAAGACAAAGATTTCGACATTTTAACATTTTGGGTGCAAAAACGGTAAATCGAGAAGAACTAACTTTGAGATCTCACGGATCGACGTTCGGCTCTCGTGAGGCATATTCGCTATCTCACCACGAACATTTTGACTATAATCTCGTCAAAAACCGTCACTGTGGGTCCTAGATCTCAAAACTATCAAATCAACATGCGTAAATGAATAGGAAAATGAGCCCGTTTTATATTATATATATATATAGTGTTTTGACTCATTTTTGAATGCCCCTTTCGCAGGTTTGGAGTGCCGACGGAGGTAAGTTCTTATCCCTGCGCAAATGGTAAGTCCTCATTTCATATTAATTTAGTATTTATTTTCTCGACTTATTTTATCTATTTGCACTTGAGTCCTCTTTTCATTTTGTAGGTAGCAGGAATTTAGATGGCGTCATTTCGACACACAGGCGTGTCAAGTATAATTTATAGTTTCCCATTTTGGGACCGCCATACTCGGACCCACCGTTTTACACCTCTTCATGGCTAAAATGCTTCTCCGAGGGGGCAATATGTATGTACCCAAAATTGTAGGGTACTGCACCGCCGGAACGATGTTACACATGCCCCAATGATGATATAGGTCACCTCGTAAGGTGTTCGGGATCCATAAAAGCTCGCGAAGTATATGTTAGCATGCCAAATGCTTTATCCAAGTTCCTTGTGCTTTGTTTTATCCTTGACCCCCCTTTCTTGGCTTTTTGACCTTGAATTCTGAAACCGCCACCTGTCGTCGGTGGCGGTCCTGTAACCGCCACCATCCTTAGGGCGGCGGTCCTTTACGCGTTCTCTAGCACATTCCTTTGATCGCAACTTGTGTAATTTTTCAACTTTTACTAGCTTTTCTCAACCGCCTTAGCTTGTATTTATGTTTTTGGTTCCCTGTAATAGTGTTTCTCCATTGTTTAATGGTAAAAGAGTTCCATTCCAAGTTACCCTTTGGTGAATGGGAATTCTATAAATAATTGGTTTGTTTTCAAACAAATGGCCCCTCACCTTCTCAATTCTATTGTTTAGTCTTTCAGTTTCTTGTTTAGAATTCATTTGGTTTCATGTTTTGCATCCATGCTAGTTTTCTTCTGCTATTTAGAGGCCACGTGATCTTCTTGTTTTAGTTTCGTTGTTGTTTCATACAATCAGTTAGAGTAAGGTAGTTTTATTTCAGTTTGGAATCCATTAGAGTTGCAGGTTATGTTCTTCACAGAAGTAGTGTCTAGAATCTCTCAGTACACTTGTGTTATATTCCCACAATAGATCCCACTAGGAATTGCATAAGCCAAGCTCTGTCACTTGCGCTATCCCTCTCCTACTCGCATTGTATTCGGTCTATACCCAAAGCTGCCATTGTTCGAACACCTTCTTCTGTTGATGCTAGCATATACACACTTTTCTAGATTCACGTGAACACGAAGGAACGAGGAGATCACATTGAGGGGACAAAATCACACACGACTAGATTCACCACTATTTTGCAAATGCCAGGTTTGAGTTGTCAAAAGTTCTAGTTAAAACATATCAAATAGAGTAGTGAATTATTTCATTTCAGTTAAATTCACTTTCGATATTGCCAGGGAAGTTATGGGGATTGATAGTTTCTGAGAAACTATGATTCATTCCTCACTTCTGAGGTAGGATCGAGAGTCTTTCAATTTAATTTAATTAGTTATCTAGCTATTTAGGTTAAAATCACAACTGCACAGGCAAGTAGCTATACCAGGCTACCTTGCTTGTTTTAATTTTGTTATTAGACTAGTTTTCATTTTCTGAATATATTAAATAGTTGTTCTTTTAATTCTGTTAAATATTCTATCAAAAATATAAAAATAGAGGAATATATGTATGTTGTAAATATACCTTGCATAATCGGTTTACTTTGCTTTAGTTAGAATTGTATCATCTTTTGGATGACAATCACGGACCTGAGAGCTCGGGAATACGTTTTTGAGCCAATCGTGCCTCAACCAAATCTTCCCGCAAAGACTAGCCGACATAGACCAAAATATCATAATTCGGTCTTCGAACAACATCGACCTACAAGAAGTTAGCACACAAAGTGAGAGGATTAAACATAGAAGACGCACAAAGCACACAAGTTCTGGTCAAATCAGCCAAATTATAGACTGCCTTGATAGATATCCGTATGACTGTAGAAGGACTTGAAAGAGAGCAAACATTCGGTTGTGACCCACTAGTCCCACAGCCTGATGCGGAGATATCCTCATTGACATAGACACTAGCTTACGAATTCAAGTTGCCAGAACACTTGTAAGGTATTCTGAGAAAATTGCGCAACTCCTAGTTCTGAACATAGAGGCCGAAAAGGCATATGACTACTGGATACTTGGAATTAGGGATTGACTCTTCATATGACCATAGGAGGTCCACAACAACCACAAACTTACGGTTGTGATCCACAAGTCCCATAACCCAATGGGCCTACAAATCAATCCGATGTTGATGCTTTGGTTTGTGAACATTAGTATTTAGGTCCTCTCCACTCCCACCAGACATTATCGCACAACTCTCATTATTAAACATAACAACTAATCAAGCTAAGGATTTCTGGACTAAACCAGAGAATCGTCCATAAAACCCCAGAGAATCCACTACACATTTTACCACCATTTTCATGACCTTGTCAGGAAATATATACGAAGCACCCATAGGTCAGTTTCCACGTATTCAACAACCTATAGATAGGATCTCGACTGAGCTCGATATTGATTGGAGCCTTTGAGCAACTATCCTCGCCAAACGATCCATCACACCTATTCAGGTTAGGAGGGCCTTCTTTGCCTTAGATTTGTAGATCCCATTATTGCGTGTTGAAGACATAAGATTACCCAACTAGTATGTCTGTAGCCCGTATATTCCATCCCCACCGGTTGTCTCGGCATGACCTCGGGAGGTCAGGTGCGAGGAAGAGTTACTTGTAGATTCTCATGCTCGCATGTCACTTTTCCATCGTCTGATAACCATATCAACTCTTTTTGGAATGTATGAAGTGGAATCTCCTTTCCATGTGCTGTTATACATAGATGATCATGTATATTGTATTTTAAGAAACACCTGGGATTTTTCAAATCTATCAATACATTCTAGTTTTCAAAAGAAGCACCCTGAAAACTCCCATAAAAATATATAAACCGTCGAGACTCCAAAGACACATGTCTTCTCGAGACTTATGAAGTTTTGTTATGTAGAAAGAATGATCTTGTGCATGCTTCGTTAAAATATTAAGCTCCCTCAACATGGGAAAAATACCATAGAGTGTGAGTAAAGTTTCTATGTTTGTTAGATGGCACAATAGATCTTTAGCTTTATCTACATCCTTTCAATATTTATACATAAATCCTGTCAATGAAGGATATTCATCAAATATTCTATAGGTAGGTTCATACATAGATATCCATCTAGTATCTACATCTTTGAGAAGTTTTTTTCCTCTATCAATCCAATTACAAATTTTTGAAATTCCAAAAATCTCTTTAGATCTGCTAGAATAATAATCATGCAACTCACGTATCAATTACTCAACTCTAGCTACATTTTCAAATGTGCTCACAATTTTGTAAGCCGATTCATTATATGAGCCATAAAATGGAAAACAACCATATATAGAACAATAGATGTTTGAATTCTAACACGAGACCATTTTGAGCTCCCCGCATTACAATCGCACCATCGATTCCGACACAAAATAAAAAAATTTTGCAACGAAAAAGTCATCCATTCCGCGACATCCTTCATATTTGAGAGCACCAATTTATAAATATTTTCAGAATTACAATTATCAGGTCATTTTATGAATTGCTAAGAGGTGTGAGTTCTTATTTCATTAGAAATGTAGAAACATGAATACAAATCCATGAAGTATTATCAACTCGTAGTAACATCATCTATTGAAAGGAAATATACTTAGTCTTTTGAACAAACAGTTTGAGATCCTCATTTTCTACTAAATATATACATTTTGCAATTTCCCAACCATTGGTATTCACCAATGAGATTGAGGAACATTCTGTAGACTAATAACTCGATACAAAATTTTATTTTCTTCAAAATCGACATCGGTCTTCCCCTTTTCAATATATGGAATACGGTAGCAAACTAAATACTTCTTGCATGCATTTCTCCTCCATAGGTTTGCTCAATCTTTCTACTATGGTCCCACCTTTTTCATTCACATATTTCATAGATTTTTGTTCCTTTTCATATTCTTCTGTATTTGACATGTAGACAATCTTTTGCATCTTTCCATTTATATGTTTTGACTATGTTGCCATCCTTTTGCTTTTGGGAAATGTATATTTTCCCATAATACTTTTCAATTGTGTCCAATTTGAGCTTGCATCATGTGATCCTTCCCATGTTTCCAACCACATATTTTTCATTGACATTGTGTTGGAACATCATTACCATTTTCAATGTACACAGGTTCAATAAACGGATATTTTGCAACCCATTCGAACTAGAATTTCCTTCCAATTGTCCAGTTTTGTCCTCTTTCTTTTGACATATTTTATTATTTTCTTGGGGTTCAACTTCTACATCTGGGCTCTCAGCAGGAATATCTTGATTCTTGCGTCTCTTTTTTCTCGAAATAGAACTTGGAGTAGAAGTTTCCTCTGCTGGTGTATCATGAGAATTTGATGAATTTTCTTGTACTTATATGTCATCAAGGGACAATGTTTTCCTCAACATATAATGGATCATTGATATATTTAAATTGATTATTTTGTGAAGGAATCTATGAAACGTCTGCATATAATTCTATAAAATTGTTACAAATATAGTATTAATTTTATCTATAGTTAATTTTTACACTGCATGTCAAACAGGATTCAAGTGCGATATGAAAAACATAATTATTAAATACTGTAAGATTAAATAATTTGTAAATAGCACATGCCACATACCGATATTTTTAATCGATGCGAAACTCCTTCATTTTTTTATTTTCCAAAATAACCAAGTAAAGTATCTCTAGAATCTATGGTTGAATTAGTAACCTTCTTACCATGATTTCTAGTATCCATGACTGCTTAGGGATAGCTCTTATGTTCAAAGGATCTGAGATTAGACGGTTTAGGGTTAGACGGTAGTGGTTGGACAGTAAAGGGTTGGATAGAAAAGTCTTGGATGACTATGTGGTTGGATGGCAAAGGTTTGGAAAATTGAGGGGCCGGAATGCTCACGGGTGAGAGATTGGACGGATGAGGGTTGGACAAATGAGGGGTTCGATCAATGAGGGTTGGACGATGAAGGGTTGGACGCCTCATGGTTGGATGGCTCAGGGTTGGATGACTCGAGTTGGATGGCTTAGGATTTGATCGCTAAGGGGTTAGGCACGAGTTACGGGTTGGATAGCTCAAGGTTGGACGACTCAGGTTGGACGGCTAAGGGTTTGGACGAGTTAGGGGTTGGATGGTCAAGGGTTGGATGGCTCAGGGTTGGACGGCTCAGGTGTTGGATGGCTTAGGGTTGGATGGCTCTGAGTTGGATGGCTGAGAGGTTGTTTATGTTTACTTCGAAATATGCGCATGAAATGATTCGAAATGGTGGTGAATTACATTCATAAGATCTTATATATGTGTAAAATCTAGGTGAAATGAATAGTATAAGGGACATGTCGGTCAAATTTTTGGCTACAAATCATAGAATATTCACCAATTCGAATTTCCATAATCCTCGATTTTCGCAAGATTACAAAAATTCACTACTAAAAATTTCTATAGTCCCTCTATCAAATCCCACTACTAATCCTCATTTTTTCATCCCTTTGATGTTTAGATCCATCATCTCTTAGACCCTTAGCTAGGTTATTCATGTCTTATTTTACTAATTATCTTCTAGTGTTTATTTTTAGCCTTACTTCTTCAAGGTTCCAAGTAGTTATTGTCCCCATCACAACCATGTTAGGTTGTGGAGCTTGTTTTCATGTGTGGAAGTGTTGGAGACTGTACACTACAAGTATTGTACACTTTCCACAGTTGTCTCACCGGAGTTTGGGGTTGGCCTTGGTCCCCGAGCAGGGTCCGAGAGTAAAGCATTCCACGAGAAAAAAATTGGCCTCGAAAAACATGCTTGATATTTTAGGAAATGTGTTCTTCTCATATGGGCAGATTTTTGACCCATAGGTTTATGGGTTGGTTTTTGCCCATGGTTTTGTACACACGGTATTGTAAAACTGCTTAAGAAGTTTCCTATTTATGTGGTTTTGTGCATATGGTAGGGTTGATGTAACATTGCAGATGTGTGTGAATTCGGGTGTGAATTCTATAGATTTTGTTGAGCATAGCTCCAAATAGATTTGGGTATTGTATTAAGAGAAGAGGTGGCTTGTAATAAAATCTGAGCAAGTGATTCTTGGTGGACATAGCCCAAATTGGGTGAACCACGTTAAATATTATCTCTTTGTGTTGTGTTCTTTTTATTCTGCACTTTTATTTCAGATCTGCAATAATTTCTACATATTATTTTTGTACTATTGCGATTTTCATGAGGCATTGTCCACGTATTTTATCCCTTATATCCTAACAAGCCAAGTGACATTGATAGGTAAGTATTAGGTAGGTGTATATCATTTAGTGGAATTCAATACTTCTTTATACTACTTTCATTACCACTTTACTTTTAATATTTAATTTTGATTTCAAGCATTGCATATATATTTTTCCAAATACCATCTCGTGTTTCACTATTGTGAAATATGTTGATCCTTGGTTTGGGCATATGTATACACCTCTATTTTCATCTTGATAACCATTTATTTAGTATAGGAGTTGTTGATGATTTTATTCTTGAGTGGGGCCTCAAGGACCTACTAAGATTGGGGTGTGATCAAGCTTGCTCACATAGGAAAGACCACATCATTTGAGAGATGGCATTATTATACCATAGTTCTCTTACCCTTTCCTTATTTCTTCCTTTTGTTTACATATTATACCCATCATGCTTATTTTTCTCATTGTGTTTATTTATTTATTCTCATTGTATGCTTTGATTCCTACTTTCATTCACTCTAGACCTTATTCATTTCCCCATTTATATTTTGGCTTCTATCCCCCTTATTTTTGACCTTATGTCCTTAATTCACCCCTAGTTGAATACCATCACCCATGGGTGATGGTGTCAAGATCAGGCCTCCATAGCTAACATCATCTTCCACTAGTGATGGCATCGATTATATATACCCCTTTCTTTTTTCATTTTAGTATCAAAACACCATAAATTAATCAAACAAAAAGGCACTATGTGTCTTGCATATTTTCACAAGATTTCACACTTGATGGAATTGAGGGTGTGTAGCTTACCATTTTACATTCGTGTCACCATACTGAGTTAGGACTAGAAGTCTTCTTGTCAATCTTTCCATTTCTCCATGCATAGCAATTATATCTCAAGTGTTGTTGTCTCTTGGGAGGATTATGCATCGGTAGTCAAACTACAGCTTAGTATTTATAACCCTTATAAGTCCTTTACTTTATACTTGTATGTTGTTGGTTGGTCATTCATTTCTATAAAATAGAGTAGATTTATGTTTTCTTTGATATATTGCATTATCATATTATGTTACACCCTTAGATTTATACATCTCTTAAATTATTCTTATCATGAAACATAGAGGATACATATCTTTATCTTCAGGTGTGGGGATTGAAACCTATAACTATATTAGGTTAGTATCACAACCCTTTAGAATTATGAAATTAGCACTCCTTGACCACCTTTGGTATTTGCATTGTATGTCCGGACTTAGATTTGATCCCGTTATTTGAGAAGCCACCAAGAACCTTTCTTTTCCCGTCATACAAATCCCACCCATTGTTTGGTATGTTTTTAAACAATGATAAGACATTATTGTTTAATAAACTTATGTGATGTTGTCTCTCATGTCATTCCTCATCATTTGACATGTTTTTAATCATAAATAAGATATAGACCTAATATTGACAAGCTAAAAGTGAAGTGGACACCGCTATAGTATAAAGACGGAAGATCCAAATCACAAGGATAAATCTACAATTGAGAATTGTCCCAAAAATTAAAGTTTGTTTAGCAAGAAGAAATATTAAATACCGTTATATCAAAGCTAAAATATCAAGGTCAAAATCCTCTTGATAGGGTATTGTGTAGGATAAAGCTTTGAATTCAATTTCTAATGAGCTATCACTCAATAATTCAAATAGCTTGAGATGCAGGAAATATTCAACATATATAACTTGTACAAATCCACTATGCTTAGCTATCCTTTCAAATGCAACTAATGTCATAGACTATAGACAAGACAAAGGGGATAAGAACCACATAAAACTCGGAAAGTCAAAATTCATGTATTTCTCTCCAACTCACATGGTATTTATTACCACTTCTCTTTATTAATTCTATATAGAGTTGAAGCTCTATGGTAATGAATCCTTAATTTTTTCATTTATTTTAGAGTTAAAGTATTTGGTCTAGTTGTTGAACTTGTATATTGCTTGAATTTGTGATGTTTTTCAAAGATTACTACTTTTGAGCTAATCTCGAGTCTTTTCTATGTTATGTGTAATGTTAGTTGTCAAGCCTCTTGGTTATGACTATGAAATATCTATGATTTAGAGTGTAGTTGATAGAATTGCTATGGTAATTAGTCTTATGGCTCTCTAGTCTCCATCTTACTACTCTATAGGATATAGCTCGCCTTTAAGCATTCATGATTAACTATGCTTGCTTCAATCATTTACATTGCATATTGATTATCCCCGCATCTATAAGATATGTAAATACAAAGCTTCAACCACTTTTTCCTATGTCGTGTATCATTGTTTTTTTCATTTATTTAACTTGTATTTCTTTCCCTTTTTCTTGTAAGAAAAATAAAGTAGATTGTTTTCATGTATTAAATTAGGAAACTTTTTCTAGATATTGATAAATGGGGTTTGCAAATGACCCTACCCTGTTATAACAAAATTAACAAAGTCTCCACCCTAGATATAGCAATTAGGTGAAATAGGACCACAAGAGACAAATATAGGCCAAGTCAGTGAGACAACAACCAAAAAATAGCACAAAAGTAGCAAAAAGACATCAAAAACACCACAACATGGGAGAAAAAAATCCACCCCAAGATCAAGCCCTACTAACACTTCTAATTCTTAGAGGATAAATCTTTAGAATGCCTTGATTCCACCAATTTTGAACCACTTGAGTCCAGCTTATCCTCCTTAGGATTTTTATAAATTATTTCTCATTCAAACCCGACTTTTCATGTGATCTCTAAATTGAAAGCCTTCCCAAAAGTTCAAAACTTTCAACTATATATCTTTATTCCCGGAGGAAATGTGAATAAAACCAATATAAAATTGCACTTCCTCCTCTATACCCAAGGTCAACCTTCCTTAATCACCTCCTTCTCCTCATGGTGGCAAACATCAATTTTACTTTGTTGCCATATCTTCTCTTCAATCTTTGAAAATTGATGCTCCTTGATTCTTATGAACCTAATCATCGAATGGATAGATCTTCCAATTCCTCGATATTTTTCATTCTTTATTGTAAATTCTTGAGCTTCTTCTTCTTCTTCTTCTTCTTTCTTCTTCTTCTTCTTCTTCTACTCTTCCTCCTCCTCCTCCTCCTCCTCCTGAGTCTTCCAATTCATCCTCGGAATTCCTTCTTCTTTTGTAGTGTATCCTTATTCTCCTTCTCACACCCCACATCATGTATGTTATCCTAGTGTTGGAGAACCTCTACTCCCATGGGATTGTGTAATAGAACTAATTCTTGCGATTTTTTTTTTGTTGGAGCTACCATTGTTCTCTTCTCAAGTCTTCCTCTTCCACTGATTAATCAAGTTATCTTCCTTATTTCTAGGGGTTTTAGAGGTAAAAATCTAGCCACCTAACCCAACCTACAACACGTTTTGTATCTAAGACTAGACTCCTCATACTCAATCTTTTGGACCCAAGTTTCAAATTTTGAATGGAGGGAAATAAAGTCAGAAGATCACAGATAGAAAAGAATTGACACAAAACCTTGCATGTATCAATCTATACCTAGCCTTTGTAGTTCCATCAAAAGCTCTTAAAGTACTAAAAGTTTTAGCAATACTTTTCATTCAATCCTCCTCTCAAAACTCAAAGAGAAAGCCAAAGTGAGCCACACCCAAATCAACATAACACGATGTTTCCCCTATCTCGGATCAAAATTTGACATCCATTTTCCAAAGAAAGAGCCCCATATCACCGAGGAACCAAGGGCCATCCACTAAGGCGTGCGTATAATCCTCTAAAAGTTTGAAGTGGATTAGAAACAATCCGTTAGTCATAGCAAATATTTCCATACTACCTCTAGGTTTCCACTTTCTACCTACCCACCGCCAAAGACGTCAATATTCGGCCTAACTGCTATCAATTTTGCCATGAGAGCTACCCGATTGCATTGAATAACTCTATTCACCAAAGTTGTCAGGGAATATCCATAAGAAAACTTTTATCATCCACATGGGTATTCAACCTTGTAGAAAATAGGGATCACATGTATCGTTTTTCTCTTTCCCTATCTTCCCAAGAGGTAGTAGAAGGGTTCACAGAAAGGAATCAAGAACCTTCCTCTCTCTATTCCCATCACCTTTGTCCCAATCAGTTTTGTCATTCAAAGTAAGGCCAGAAAAAGACTCCCCCAACTTTTTCCACCTAAAGAACCAATCTCCATGACTCTTTTTGAACTTGTAGTTTTCAAATTTTCTCGCCCATCTTTAGAGGTTTTCTATAAATTTGCCCTACATTATGTAGACATCCCATGATATGCTAGATTCGATGCATTCTACCTATCCCTCATGTACGTTCGCATAGGGATATTTATTTAGAAATAGTCAAAATTGAACTAATTAAATGTTAAATCGGGATAAAACTAAGCATTAATTAATAGTCTAACACTTTGTTGGAACCGTCTCTACATGTTGAGTTACTTATATGACCTATAGACACCCAATTTTAGTAGGACACTAGTTATTTTCTATAGTGTTAGTGTAATTGTTTATTTATCGATTATTGGTCTAGATAAGGCTCTTATTGGTATGTGTTATTTGTGTTTGTTCTACGTTTTACATGTTCTTTGTGTTTGTTCTACTTTTGACACATTCTTTGTGTTTGTTCTACTTTCAACTCATTTTTGTATTCTTCTTTTGTTATTTTTCTATTCTTCTCTCTACTCTTATATCCTTCATCTTTCCACGGATTTTTCTCTTCCGTCATTTCTTTTTTATAGTATGGATATGGTTGATGAGAATTGTACAATTGTAGATAACTTTGTATGAACTAAAAGATGACTGAAAATAAAGAAAGTGTGCCAATAAAAACTTATTTTGAACCAATAGTCAAGAGAGACAGATAAGTACCCTAAAACAATGCAATTTTCTAACTAACTATAAGAGTTGAGAAATTTTTAAGCCATATAAGTAATTCCAAGATGCACTCAAGAGGCATATTCAAATCACAGTAGTAAGGTATTTATTTAGAGACAATTGTGCATGATATTCTTTTAAGATTATGAACCCACAAAAGAGATTGGAAGGGCGAGCAAGAAAACATAATTATCCCACACCTAATCAACCATTTTATCGGTAAAAAAGGACCACACATTTTCATTATAGCATCACCCATATTAACATAATAATAATAATAAATTAGGAATTATATATTACAACATATAAAATTAATTTTTTAATTCTAGCTCTAAATTTTCTGGTAAACCAAAAAAATATTGAAAATAGAGACAACATAGAGAATAAAAACTTTAACCCTTTAGACACGCAAACTTATTTTATATTTATAAAAAGAAAAGACAACTAGTCGGGTACCAAAATATTGAGCAAGTCATTTTATTTCATCTTGTTTAAAGACTTGATGTGCCCTCCAAAAAGCCATATGAATGGGATTAATATTTGTTTATAGATTTGGTCCAACCATGAATACCTTTGAGTTTCAAACAAATGTAATTTAATAATACATCTTAATCCAACCTTTGTACGATGATTGATATTGTCTCTACCTTGCTTAATGGACTATACCAAATCAAAGGCTAATGATTTTGAGCTTGAAATTCCTATGGAATTTTAAAATTATGAATCTTTTCAACATCATGTCTTTAGTCATTCAATGAAAGTATATATTTTTAATTACAAACATTATAATATTAATAATTGAAAAATGAAGAAATAGGGTACAAAGATGGTCTACAATTTAAAAATTGGTGATTGGTTGGTAATCAAAATTTATAAATAATAGTAAGTAGAAAATTTGTAACAAAAATAATATGAAAAATAAAGTCATGAAATGATAAATCATTAGGGATAACTATAATCTATAATCTAGAAAATAAATTTCAAAATAAAATGGTATAAGTGAAACATTTTTACTAATTGAAAATAAAATTTATATTATAAGGGAAAATTTATTTTCTAATAAAAATATCGTTTTCACTACCAAATTTTAATTTAATTATACCAAATAACATATATTATAATTTAAATAAGTCACCCACCAATAAATATATATTTTAGTAAAGACAATATACAAATTATATATGTATGTTTAGCCCTACCGAAATTTTCCATTATTTATATTTAAACACCATCTTCTTATATTTTAATATTGAACTTTGTATTTGTTAACGAATACACACAACCTTCTTAATTAACAAAACCTCACTTAATGCATTTCTAAATAACAAGGAAAATATACAAAACTAACATAAATATATTGCTAGACATGTTTTTGGGATTTTATTTAATATTTTGCACTCGTTATGCCCTTTGATTAAATGTTTATAATTTTCAATTTGGCATTCTCATCACATGAGAAAAGTAGGCACGATGTACCCTCCTTTAACATCTATCTATTTATTCCTTTGTATTAAAATGGCAAATCAATTATTAAAGTCGTGCCCATAATTCTTTTCTAAAAGTAGGAGCGCATTCCTTCCCTTTACCTTTTCATTATTTTTTAAACTTCGTCTTAGGTATGGGTGTCCTTCTACGTCTATTTTTCATCCTCCGGATATAAAAAGTGGTTTTATATTAACAAATGCACCCAATTAATCATAACAAAATGTATTTGAAGTTTAATTTAGAAAACAACAAATAAGAAATTATGTAAGTTATAAAAAAATAAAAGAATTCAACTGTTTGGAGAATAAAAATTTCAAATTATAATATATTAAATCACATGTGTATATTATAAAGACCAACACTAATTTGATAGGTAGTAGAAAATAGGTTTGGTTAATGAGGTGAATTAAATGTTGAGCCTACAATTTGTAAATGATAGTGACCACTTTCATAATGACTATGAAACTAGTCGACTATAATTACAATCATTTGTAAAATGGTCTTTTTTTATAAGTGTGAAGCTAATTTCAAGATTGAAATAATTGTGTCATATTCTTCAAAACCTCATCCCTAACAAAGAGGTCACCCCAAAATATATAGTGCCCCAAATTCCACAAACCTAACATACCCACATTCAAACCAATTAAGTTGACACAACTAATTCCCCTACCTATAACTTAGCTTCATTCTTAGCCAATAAGTTGAAACCCCTAGTTAGAAAGACATCCTCCTATATACAAGACTCTACCAACTTTGTCAACTTTGTGAAGGATAAAAAGGTCAAGGATGGTGAGTTATTGGTGATTTTCAACGTTGTATCCCTCTTCCCCAAGGTTCCCATTGATGAGGCAATTTATGGGGTAAGGGATTACATAGATGATGAAATGCCCGAATAGTAGCTTTGTCCTTCAAGTGAACTTTCATCTCTTTCAAGGGTATTATCTATGAACAAACCGAGGGAATGGCAATGGGTTCTCACCCCTCCTCTCCCTTAGTGGCCAA
This sequence comes from Taxus wallichiana var. yunnanensis, assembly GCA_018340775.1. Classification (NCBI taxonomy): domain Eukaryota; kingdom Viridiplantae; phylum Streptophyta; class Pinopsida; order Cupressales; family Taxaceae; genus Taxus; species Taxus wallichiana. The sequence goes on along the minus strand of CM031239.1, from coordinate 510,878,132 downwards.
CCTCTTCATGGAAAATCAAGAGGGAAGGGATCTCAATTATTTTCCAATCAAACCCAAATGGTGGAGAAGATACGTCGACGACACGATTCTATGTTAGTGAACATGGTCTTGAGAAACTAGAATAATTCAACCCTAACATTAATAATCTAGCTCCTAGTATAAAATTCACCAAGGAGGTGGAGGAGGGAGGGATCTTACGCTTATTGGATGTCCTCCTCATGCATATAAAGGGGACAATTCCTTAATGCCAAAAGATTTGAAAATAAGGCACCCACATTGATTTATGCCTTCATGCCACTTCACATCATCACCTAACACAAAAAAAGGAGTATTAAAAACTCTTGTCACTTAAGCCTTAAGAATACGTGATGAAAACCACCTCGACCAAGAAATTCAAAGACCTAAACAATGTGTTCGAGAAGAATGGGTGCAATGCTAAGAAAATAATGAGCATTGTAAAACAAGTAAAGAGAGTCTTAACTTTGATTTCAAACACTAACCCACAAGGTCCCTAACCACTGATCATGTTCTTTTATTGCATTATATCGAGGGTTTCTCCAACAATATCACAAATATCCTTAAGCGACATAACATTAAAACCACATTATTATCTTATAAGAAAACAAAGAGTGTTCTAAGGTCAACAAAAGACTGAGTAGGCCCCTGGTCCAAAAGTGGCATGTATGGAATAGTGAATGTTCTTGTGTAACCCCCTATATAAGTGATAAGGGAAGGTCCATTCAATGTAGGATCAAAGAGCGCATTATTGATATTCACCGGAAAGAAAAAAATGTTGGCTTTGGCTAAACACTTGTGCAACACTAGATATTTTATTTTCATTGAGGGAATGAAAGTTCTTACAGTTGAAAACCAAATTATAAGTTTTTAATCTAAGAGAAGTTGAAATTGAAATTTGCTTTTGTAAATTGAACAAAGATGAAGGGATGGGTCTTAACCTTTTCCTAGAGACCTATAGTCAACATGTTAAAGAATATCTCGTAATATGTTTTTGAGCTCCTTTAGATTGTTTTCTTAAAAATTCCCCTTTTGGTTCTCTTGTTTTCTTTTCTTTATTTCTTTCCATTCATTGGTTCCTTTCTTGATTCCACGTGTTAGACGTTTTTATTGGCTAACCTTTATGCTTTTCAATTTATTTTAACCTTAACTTTTTTGCACTAACGACTCCAACAACTATGTAGGTTTGTCTCTTATCCATTCAGTTGCTTGGATAAGATTATGTTTTATGCCCCGATTTTGTTTTCTCTATTGTTATTTTTATGATGGATCATATGAGATAATGGACCATACGAGATAATCTAAAACATTGATTGAAAAAACTACACATGGTTGTTCCAAAAATTCTCTATTATTTTTACAGATGTGAAATCATTACATTGTTGACTTATTCACTTTTCCTAGATTTTTCGCAATTCACCGAGAAACCAATCTTCTTCTTGAAACCAAAAATGTGATCCTCATGTCTAGAATGCAAAAGGAAAACAAATGTGCCAAACCAAAGAAACTTTGAACTTCATTGATATTTATTGGGCCCCTCAACTAGATAATATATTGGTAATCAATATACAAGTATAATGTTTAACACAGACATGTGTATTCCCAACTCTTAAATTTTCAAGCACTTACAAGAATAAATAGTAGAGTTTGTATGATTCTCCATATGATTAAAATATACATTTTTTTCATGGATATTTCAAAAATAGATGGATTATTTCCTTATAATGGATGGACATTTCAAAATAGATAGATTATTTCCTTAAAATGGAAATATAATTCTTCTATGTGTGTTCATGTCTCCTTAATGCACTAGTACACCTTTGTTCTTATAGACTTCTTAAATTCAAATAGCCTTGTTGGCTTACAAAGAAAGTCCACAAAAAATGAAAAATAATGAAAAACATAGCCCAAAACCTTGAAGCATTTGGATCGTGGGTGAATAGGTCTCGTAAGACAAAATACTAGTTCCATAATGATTATAAAACTCACAAACTATAAGAAATAATGGGGAGGAGGGGGAAATGCAAAAGAAATAGGAGTCAAAGGAAAAGAGACATATGGGGTCATATAGAGAAAATTAAGAAGTTGAAAGTGTCAAAAACACGCAAATATGAGTTGATAATTAAATGATACAAGGAAAATGTGCCAACCTAACCTAGATTAGTGAACAATAAACACATAAATACAATAACTTACTAGAGCGATTATCTAGTCATGTACCAAATTTAGATCTACATAATACCCATATTTGGGGGTGTGTGTCTGTGTGTGTATGTGTGTGTGTGCGCGTGCACGCGTGCACACACGTGCATGTATACATGGAAATGCAAAATAACAACCATGTGGATAGAGAATGATCAAAGTCAACTTGTTACATCCATGTTGATATGTTTGGAAAAATGATTCCCCTATAAATAAACAAAAATTCAATATATAAATAGATTGGTAAACAAGGAATTGATCATGAAATCTATAAAGTATAAGAAGGAGAATATTCAACAAATACACCGATAATGTTGAAGGTTATAAACATGTTTTGATAATTTGAGTATTTCTTAGGAAAAGACTAAGGTATTTGAATTTAATCAATGTATCCCATGTCGTGTCTTGAATCTACTTCCATGTAAGGAAGCATAAAAGTGTCTAAAATCCTATGTAACATCATATGGTTGCTTAAGTATGAGGAAGTGAAGACAATGTGTTGGAGATAATAATCAAAATATATGTCCCCTTTTGAGTCGGAGATGAAATATGAATTACATATCTTAAAAGAAATGGACTACACACATCAAGTTTATGATATGGTAAAAAAATCTATGATGCAAAATTATATCGATATCAAAATTTAAGATTCATCTCGTAGGTCGAGAGGTGAATGGATTTTTTTCAATACACTTTGTGTAAGGAGGATTAATACTAATGTTTTGGTTCCAAAGATCTGGAACCATCATTCGAGCGAGTGAAGCTTTTGCTTGAGAGCAGAGATGGAAAATGACCTATTATAAATAATCCATTTTCCAAGAGACATGTCATTCGAAAAGATGTGAAAGTAAAATAACAAGAAAAAGGTAATGAAGGAAATAAGATAAAGTAAAATAAAAATAAATAAAATAAAGTCAAAAATTATAATAAGGATAAGGGGGAAAACCACAAAAAGAAGTGAAAATAAATGACAGATTACGAGGAAAGGGGAGGAAGAAAAATTTGACCACACAATTAGCATGAACACATAAGGTAAAATAATTGATATAAACTAATAAACGGGAAATGGAAATAAAGGACATACACAATAATTCAACGAACACTAGCCGAAGGGGGAGTGAATGTCAACTTATGCAACATGGGTTTCCATGATTGACTTAGTTTCCACCCGTCATCGTGATTTAGGTTGTTCGGATGTTTTTCAATCTCGACGGCTTCACGTAATTTCTTGTTTGTGTAGTGTGATTCAATTGCTATTAATTTTTGGCATTGATGCAAATGGCATGTTTTGTGATGTCTTCGTGTTCCGCAAAATCCGATTTTCCAACCCAGGTATACTCTAAGTCTTTACAATGTTCATGTAGTATTGTTTTCAGTGACCTTCTTGTTTCCCTAATGTATGTTTTACCGCAAGCACACAGTATGGAGTAAACCCCTTTTCTTAAGTTGGGACAAATCGGGTCTTTAGGGTTTTTAATTTGTTTCTTATGGTTTTTACAAGTCTAAAACAAGTTTTTATACCCTTTTTTCTTAATATCCTGGCAATCCTATCAGTAGTTCCAAATGTAGGGTAGGAAAGATTTATTGTTACCACTATTGCAAAAGAGCTGAGGACCGAGACGACCTTGATAGGCCCCCCTTAGCCCTCTTGGCAGTGGCTCTAATTTGCCACTTTTTGTATCCATTCCTTGTGAGAACATTGGTTAGGTGTTTCTCTTCAGAGGGTAAGTGATTTTTATCGGATATTCTAAGAGCTCTTGTAAACATGGTATTTAAGATACCATCCTTTTAAGAAGGGTGATGATGCGAGTCTGCTCTAATATATATGTCAATGTGAGTCTTTTTCGATAAAATTGTCTGGCAAGAGAACCGTCCTCATTCCGCTTGATTAAGACATCAAGAAATGGGAGCATTCCACTTTCTTCAATCTCCATGGTGAATTGTATGTGTGATGATTACATATTTAAGTGCTCAAGGAATTTATGTAGTTGTTCCATACCATGTTTCCAGTTAACATTAGTATCATCAACAAATATATACCACCACTCAGGTTTTAGGGGTGCAGATCTAAGGGATTTTTCTTCAAATTTTTCCATGAATAGGTTTACCACAATAGGTGATAGAGGAGATCCCATCGCAACCCCTCATTTTGCTCAAAGTATTTACCATCAAAAGTGAAGAAGGTGGAGCGAAGATAAAATTTGGTCAATTTTGTCATATCTTGGTCAGTTAAAGCTTTAATCACTTCTATAGCATCATCAATCGAATTTTGGTATAAAGAGAAATAACATCAAAGCTAACCAAAATGTCTTGTTTTTCAACGCTCTTATTTTCAATTATGCGAACAAAGTCAGTGGAATATTTTATAAACGCATTTATGTTTTTCCAAAAATTGTTCGAGTTTACCCACTAGATATTTAGCTAAACTATAAGTGGGCGAGTCAATAGTGTCAACAATAGGTCTAAGAGAGTATCCCATTTGTGTATTTTTGGTAAACCATATATTCTAGGAATAATTGGATCTAAGGGTTTTAGCCTTCGTTTGAGTTCCACACTTAGAGATGAATTGTTGATGACCCAAAGAACCTCCTTTGTGATTTTGTTAAGAGGATTCTTATTTACATACCTATAACTCCCACAACTAAGATGATCTAACATTTTACTCATGTAGTCATATTTATCTAAAATCACCACAACATTCCCCTTATCAGCTTTAAGGACAATAATATCTTCATTTTCATTAATTTTTCTTAAATCCGGGCTTCCTCTTTAGAGATATTGCAATTGGGAGGTTTATCCTTCCTTAGGATAACAAAACAATCTTGTCTAATCTCCTCAAGAAAGGTGGGTCGTGGTACCAAATGGCATTTTCAATGTTCACAATTAAGTTCTCATAAGGAATAAATCTTGGAATTAAGGAAAACCAAGACCCCTCCCAATAATTTTAGTGGTGGGACCATCAAGGGTGAGTGAGGATAGGTTTACAATGTTGTGGTTCCCATCTGTGAGACATGTAAAATGTCAACATGCTTAATTATGAGTAATCATCCTGCAAATAACATTATCCATATAATAATTAATTGCAAGATTAATTATTATTATTTAATCCATTTTATGATATTATCATCATTTATCATTTATCCCAAATCCTTTTAATTCACCATTATATCTCATTTCATCCATTAATCATTTTATTTCCTTATCATATCTTATTATCCTATTTTAATTCTCCATTAACATTTCCTAGGAATTTAATATTCCTACATCTACCTACCCACCTACTCTACACATCCCTACATCTATCCTTTCCATGTAACCTCACCCTTAATCATCATTTATTAACCTAATCTACTTATAATCCTAATCATATCGTCACCTCTAAATCTGGAGGCTTCTATTTCTAGAAGCCTCTCTAAATTTACATCGTTCATATTTAAAAATTAAAATGTATCTCCCTCCCTCTATTGAATTTTTAATTCAATGGAGACCTCTCTCAAATTATAGAAATCTCCATTCTAGAATCCTCCATTCCTCTCATGCATTCTCCACCCTTGATCCAAATCCAACATGGCTTCATCTTAGCCATTGAATCCTCCACCCAAAACTATAAATTTAACTCTCATCCTCCATGAGAGCATGAAATTAGAAACCCATATCAAACCTCTGCCAAATTTTATCCATCATCCATCCTCAATCAATCCATTATTCATCTACAATCCTTCATCATCTTCATCAAGCAATTCAAATCACAATCGGGGGAGGTGTTGTTTGTGTGTCTCCACCAACATCTGAAGCAACAATCAAAAATCAATCCAAGATAAAATACAACAAATAAAAGGAGGATATTTGCAAATTTTAGGTAAGTTCGGCTATTTTTCGTTCTCCCCCTTTTAATCCATTGCTCTATCTGTCTACAAATGTATTATTGAAGAGATTAGATTAGGGAAGTGATTTTCTTTGTTTTCTCACATTTTCACAACTAATATTTTCCGCATATAAATTTTGGCACCCACCATGGGGATTTGCCCCATTTTTAATCATTTCTAATCTCATTTGATCCCTTGTACAAGTTTATCAAAGTTTCAAGAAGTTTCATCCTCATTTACCCCTTCAAATTCGAAATTTCAAACTCCGACTTCGTTTTTAGTGTGAAAACAACGCCTTTTCTCTGTGTATTAGCACATATGAAGGCATAATGATGCCTATGTAATAAAATTTCACCTATGTAAAAGTTTCATCACCTATTCAAAACCTATAACGCCTTTATTTAGCCTTTGAAACTCCGAAATTGTAGTCGTTTACCTATTTTTGATTTTTTAACCCTATTTTTCATCTTTTTCACATAGAATGGTGCCTATGTTCACGAGAATGGGCATATATTTTCATAAATTATCACTTATGACCTATATTAGATCCTTTTCGGATACTTCAACACCTTTTTTAGCCTTTAAAACTCAAATTGTAATTATTTTGCCTATTTTTGACTATTTTGACTATGTTTTCGTATTTTGCACACATAATGACATCTATGTTGTTGGACAGATATAGCTGACTTGTGGTTATCATAACTTCTTATCATGATGTATCTCTTTTATATATGATCTATTATCATTAGTAGGCCGGCCTTGCTAATGGCCATATCATAGGAATAGTATAAATAGGGGTTATAGGTAGTGGATGATCATCATATTGAGTATTTGAGTCTTAGTGTATGTTTTGGAGGTTTCCCCCTCGAAGTGGCTAAGTTATTATACTTTCATATTGAGAGAATTTATTTACAATATTGTGTTATTGGGAGTTTTATTGCTGGTGATAATTATAATTAATCAAGTAATTTCATTACAAGTGTTATAAGAGCCTGATCTCGATCAACGCGACGTCAAACCCTAATCGTGAAGGATCAGCTATATCTCAAGATTGGTAGTGAATTTTTCTATAATTTATGTTTTGGTGTGGTGAAATCATTCAAGTAATCTTCTCTCCAAATTTTAAGAATTTTTGACTTGTTTTACAAAAGTTATTGCGGTTCTATATTTTTCCATAATTTGGCTCCCTAAGGCGCAATTTTTGGAAAAATTTCAAGTTTCTTATATTTTTCGAAACCTCTCCAAAAAATAGATAGGGTTTATTTTTTTATGAATTCCTATATTCAGCCAAAAAAATTGTGAAACTCTAAACCCTAAAATTATGCCCTATTCGGTCTACCCCTAGGCCCAAACCCTACGTCACTACCACAGGCAGATCTCCCCGAGGCCAAGGAAAAGGACAAGCAACTCCAAGAATGACCCAAAATAAGGAAGATATGGATTCAGAGTCTTCTGGTTCGGGAGTATATGAGGTGGTCATCTAACTTTAGGAAAGGGTAAACAATACGGTGAGTAAGGATTACCTTAATGTTAAGCTTCATCAAATGAAAGGTAGCCTTAGGAGTGATATTCAAAAGGATTTTCATGTAATGCAGTAAGAGTTATTATGTGCTATTTCAAATACAACTTCCAATGCCAGTCATATGGGTTCCTCTAGTAATGGTCACACAGATCCAAATCACTCCAATCAGGGAGGATCCTTTACTCATTCAGGTGGATCTACTCACCAATGGAGGGGCATGATTCCAAAAGTGGAAATGCATAAATTTGATGGAAAGGATCCACTCAATGGATTACCCAAATGGAAAATTTCTTTGATCTCCATCAGATTCCAGGAGGACAAAAGGTAATTGTGGCATCCTTATACCTAGAACCTGATCAATTTGTTTGGTATCGTTGGTTATGTGCTCAAAGGAAGAAGAATGGCCTAAATGTCACTTGGATAGTTTTCACTAAAGAGCTTCAATTACACTATAGTTCTAGTGTTTTTGAGAATTACTTCAGCCAATTAGCAAAGTTACGCCAAACTGGTTCAGTTAAGGAGTATGTCCATCAATTCCAAAATTTGTCATTGCTTGTGGAGGATATTACAGAAGAGTATTTGAATGACCTATTTTTTTAGGGTCTTAAGGACCACATTGAGCATGAGTTACACATGTTTAACCCACTCAAGGTTTCTGATTCTATTATCATGGCACGTAGAGCAAAGGAAAAATTTCTTTCTAGTAGAAGTCAATCCTTCTCTAGCATAAAAGATCGTAACACTTTGTCTCCTTCGTACCTTCAAAGTGAGTTTGGTTGACATCTCAACAAATTAAAGAAAAAATAACCAAAGGGTTATGCTTTAACTTTGATAGCAAATATGGACCAAATCATAAATGTTTTGAGAAAAAAATCTACATTGAAGGGTCAGTGATGAGGAAGAATATGAGGAAACATCAATAGAGGAAGTGGAAAAATTAGAGGAAGAATTTGGAGATCCCAAGCCCACTATTTCATGTCATGCTCTATCAGGTATTAATACTCCATAAACCCTTCAAGTCATGGGTTATCTTAAGAAGTAGAAGGTAACAATATTGATTGATTTAGGGAGCACACATAATTTCATCAATCATAAGTTGGCAGTAAGAATAAATTGTTTCATCTACCCAACACCTAAATTTCAAGTAATGATTGCAGATGGTGGTACAGTCCAATGTTCAGGTAAAATTACATAAAGTCAAACTCATGATGGGTGACTACACATTGGAATCTACAATGTTTTCTATTCCCATGGGCGGAGCAGATATTGTCTTAGGTGTTCAGTGGCTTACAACTTTGGGCACCATAGAGATAAATTTCTAGGAATTGTTCATGTGCTTTCATTCTAATGGTAAAAATTTGGACTTCGAGGTATACAAGCTAAACATCCTCAAGTGGTGAGTTCTCGCTAAATGTAGAAGATTCTTAAAAGGGTTCTCGAATCTTTTGTAGCATGATTGTTCTTTATGGAAGCCCAACCACAAATGAAGGTATTGCATCCTAATCTTCAGAAGGTTATTAATCAACATGCAGTTGTCTTCAAGGAACCAAGAGGATTACCTCCTGAAAGAGAGCATGATCATGTCATTCAATTAATTCTAGGAAGCCAACCCCCAACATCAGGCCTTATATATATCCATATGTGCAAAAGAGTTAGATCGAGAAGATGGTGGAGGAAATGTTAGAATGGGTATTATTCGTCACAGTTAGAGTGCCTATTCTACTCCAGTGGTGATGGTGTGTCACAAGGATGGAAGATGGCACATGTTTCCAGACTACAGAGAGCTCAACAAGTTCACTATCAAAGATAAGTTTCGTATTCCTATCATTGATGATTTATTAGATGAGTTGCATGGTGCCATTTTTTTACAAAACTAGATCTGTGTTCTAGGTATCGTCAAATTAGAGTAAAGAAAGAAGATATTCATAAAAAAAATTTCAAAACTCATCAAGGCCATTATAAATTCCTAGTGATGCCATTTGGTCTTATCAATGTTCCCTCCACATTCCAAAGCTTGATGAATTCAATATTTAGATCATTCCTAAGAAAATTTGTCTTAGTATTTTTGACGATATACTCATCTACGTAAAAATCATGGGAGAAACACTTATACCACTTAATACTATCTTAGAAGTCTTAGAAAAACATCAAATTTATGCCAAACCTTCAAGTTTTATTTTGGGAGTACAGGGAAGTGGAATACTTTGGCCATATTGTTTCTCATGAAGGTGTTAAGGTGGAACCTCACAAGATCCAGTGCCATGGTGGAATGGGAAATACCAAGAACCCTCAAGAAATTACGAGGTTTCTTAGGTATCACAGTTATTATCGTAGATTTGTAAAAAACTATGGCAGATAGCAAAACCACTCATAAAATTATTGAAGGACTCCTTTCAGTGGAATGAGGAATCATCTAGGGTAGTTGAAAAATTGAAGGCAACTATGTGCACCACTCCAGTATTGGCAACCCTAGATTTCTACAAAACTTTCGTAGTTGAGTGTGATGCTTTAGGAAATGGAATCGAGCAGTACTAATGCAAGAAGGACACCCCATTGCTTTTGAGATCCGCAGCTAAAAGGAAAGAATTTTTTGAAGCCCACCTATGAGAAGGAAATGATGGCAATACTACATGCAGTCAAACAATGGAGACCATACTTGATGGGTAGACATTTTAAGGTAAAAACTGATCATGATAGTTTGAAATATTTCTTAGAGCAACATCTATCTTCATAAGAACAACAAAAATGGGTCACTAAGATGTTGGGATATGACTTTGATATTGTTTATAAGAAAGGAAAGGAAAATTTGGTCGTTGATGCTCTATCTAGGAGGGATGAGTCTGCAAAAGCATTGTTATGTGTCATCTCTATACTAAATGTAGATTGGGTAGATCAAGCATGGGAAGAATGGAAGAAAGATGCAACAACACATACTCTCATTCAGAATCTCTAGGCAGATCCATCCATATCAGATCAATTTATATGGAAGGGGGATACATTGTGGTACAAATATAGGTTATATCTATGTAAGAACTCTACACTTAAACACCATGTTCTTTCAGAGCTACATTCTTCTCTAATAGGTGGCCATCTTTGGACTTCCGAAAACATATCATAGAGTTAAGAAGAATTTATTTTGGGAGGGGTTAAAAGGAGATATTCAAAAATTTGTGGCAGAATGTTTGGTTTGCCAACAAAATAAGGGCGAGACCATTAAGACACCTGGTCTTCTCCAACCTCTATCTATTCCTAGTGAGAGATGGGAAGAGGTATCAATGGATTTCATCACGGGATTACCTAAATCAGAAGAGAAAAGTGTCATCATGGTCGTGGTAGACAGACTTACCAAATATGATCATTTTTGTGTGATGGCTCATCCTTTCACAACTAGTACAATTGTCATCTCTTTTATGGATACAATTCAAAATCTCCATGGAACATTAAAAATTATAGTAAGTGATTGTGATCCAATATTTACAAGTAACTTTTGGACTGATTTTTCTCTTGTCTCGGTACCCTAACTAGCTCAGAGTTCCTCTTATCATCCTCAATCAGATGGGAAAACTGAGGTGGTAAATAAATGTTTAGAGGGATATCTTTGATGTTTTACTTCAGATAAACAAGAACGTTGGGTGCAATGGTTGCCACTGGCAGAATGGTGGTACAATACTTCATTTCATACCTCCTCCAAAATGTCTCCATTTCTAGCACTTTATAGGTACCATCCTCCATCACTCATATCTAGCTTGAAGGTCAAACCGAAGGTGAGAGCAGTTAAAGATCACATTCAACACCAGCATGAGGTACTCTCTAGTCTTAGAGAAAATTTGGCAAGGGCACAAAATCACATGAAGCAACAGGTTGATCAACATCAGAGTGAGTGACACTTTGAAGAGGGTGACTTTGTTTTGTAAGGTTATAACCATATAAGTAGTTATCCTTAAAAAAATAGAAGAAGGATAATAAGCTTGCTCCTAAATACTATGGTCCTTATCAATTTTGCATAAAATTGGTAGTGTGGCATATAAGCTAGAGCTCCCTCCAGAATTAGAATACATCTAGTCTTCCATGTTTCTTTCTTAAAGAAAGTTATTGGGTAGAACATTTCCACCTAGCCAGTGCTTCCAGAAATTGGATGAGGAAGGAAGGATCATATTGGAACCAGAAGACATTCTTCAGACACGCACCAAAATACTGAGGACCAAAGTCATTACCGAGTACCTGATCAAGTGGAAGAATATGAATATTGAGGATGCATCATGGGAAGATGAAGCATTCATACAAAGAACATCGAGGGATTCCCAACATTGGGGACATTGTTTCTTTGAAGGGGAGGGACATGTTATGCCCTTAATTATATATCTTACATTGGATGGATATAGTCGACTTGCAGCTATCATAACTTCTTATCATGGTGTATCTCTTTCATATATGATCTATTATCATTAGTAGGCCATCCTTGCTGATGGCCATATCACAGGAATAATATAAATAGGGGTTATAGGAAATGGCTGATCATCATATTGAGTATTTGATTCTTATTGTATCTTTTGGAGGTTGTCCTTAAAGTGGCTAAGCTATTATACTTTCATATTGAGAGCATTTATCTACAATATTGTGTTATTGGGTGTTCTATTGATGGTGATAAACATAATTAATCAAGTAATATTATTACATATGTTTATAAAATGGTGCCTATCTTCATAAAATGGCTCATATGCCCTGTATTGGTGCCTTTATAGAAGTTTTAATGTCTTTGTAATAGCTTTTGAAGCTCCAAAACCCATGTTTTTGCCTATTGTTGGCCCTATTCTAGTCTTTTGTCATACAAGGGTGCCTATCTTGCCTTGAATGGTGTATATGCCCTAAAGTGGCACATTTTATTTACTTTGGAACCTTTGTCATAATTTGGCACCTATAAATCATAGTTTTTTCCTTATAACTAACGGTCTAATCTTTCTTTCAAGTATTTTGTTGACTTTTTGCACATCTAACATTTTATTTTTGCAACGAAAAGGGGATATTCTATCCATTTTTACATTTATCTAACCTTTTTTATTATTGTAGGATTCAAAACTACTAATCCTTTTTTATAGCTTGTTTGGTCCAAGATATTGGGTTCAAAATCAAACTACTAACCCTTGTTTTGTAGGGCCTCCTCTTGAAGACCCAATCATCAAACTACTAATATTTTTCATTTCATTTTATCATCTAGCATCTAATTATCTTGCATTTATCATCATTTTTGTGTGTTTTCCTTTATTTCTTGTTCATCCCAAAGGAAAAACCATGTATGCTCTCCTCTCATGTCCTAGGATGATCTTGAGGATCAAAAGTGGCTAGCCTTCTCAATTTTCTTTTATATGGTCAACGTGATGTGGAAATGATATCCACACACTTTTAATATTCCTAGGGGTCTCATGACTGTGGGTTTCATCTCCACACATGTAGACACATCCGTGTTTCGCAAGGTATACAAATTATTGGACATCTATCATTATTGGCTAAGTGATTGTTTGTTTTAAGAGTGACGTGAAGTGAGGGGCTTCCACATCCCAATACCCAGGCCTTAGACAACATCCTTGTAACATGAACTTGGGCCCCATGTACCGCAAGGTATATCAAGGATGCCCCTAGTGAGCATGTATATCCTAGACTAGGTAATCCATTTGGCCGCATGTCGATCTATAGTGCAAGGAGGTCATACTCCCCAAGATCACTCACTATCCAACCCCACATTAACACATATGTGGAGAGACAATTATGGTACCATCATCAGTTTGTAGTATTGAAAGTGGGCTATAGCTTGATTGCAATCCCACTTGACTAGTTAGGGTGTGTGTTGCATGTTTTTTTCTTGTTTTTGAACACCCTTAACCATCCCATCACCTTAAAATTTTAATCAATCAAACATCATCATAATTAACCATCCTTAATCACACAATCCAAATCCTAATCCCATCACCATCAATCCTAATCCAAAACTAATCACCCACACATCCTATCAAACCATGGCCTTTGATCCTCAATCCCCATCCTCTCCAAACCAACATCCAAACCCCTACCTCTTTTCTAAATCCATCAACCAAGCTATCCCATCATCCCCCACCCATCAAAGTCAACCATCTCACTTTGACCACGAATTCCCACACACTATCCAACACATTAACAAACAAATCTCAAACTTAACATCCTACCTCAACCAATCCCATCCTCGTCATCCAAATCAACCATCCCATGTTGATCCTAACATCCTAAAACCATTCAACAACTTAATCAACAAATATCCAATCTTCAATCTTCAATCTTCAATCTTCAATCAACCAATCACCCCTAAACTATCATCTCTCAACCAACCCCATCCACGATTTCTCCTTCATAATATCCCTACTCTTCACCCCATTAACTTCCTCTTTGAGGAACCCGAATCATCCCAATCCACATCACGACCCAATTAACATAAATTATTATCCCCACAAGCCAATTTCATCAACTTTGACCACCTCACCAAATTTAACCTAGACCAAGAGGACCTCTTTTATGTCCTTGTTAATCTAGGCACCAATTATAAAACCTACACAACCATCCCAAACCCCAACCTCCAAATCCCCTATCAATCATTAAAACCAACACCTTCCTCCCATCAAAACTCATGTGAAACATCTACCACTATCTAAAATTTCAACTTATAAATCCAATCATCATAAAACCTATCAGTGGTCTTATTCACATATCCACAACAATAACAACAAATTAATCCTAAATCAATATCCACCACATCTCATCTTAGTCATCCATCCTTATCATTTTCACCACCCCACACAATCCTACAAACTTTATCCTCGATATTCCCAAAGCCCCTATTCCACCATCAACTTCAGCCTCTAATCCTATTTCATCTCCTCCACCACCTAATCCCAATACTATGTCATCCATCATGACTCCTAAGTAACCCCCATCCCCTTCTACCCCCAATCCTAAACCATCCAATGTGGCTCATATTCCACCCTCATCATCTTCATACACATCTAATTCTAATTCATCCCCTTTGTCACCTAAATCTCAAACTATTATATCCTCTAATCCTACTTCATCTCCCCCATCCTCCAATCCTAAAACATCTAAAGTTACTCCTAAGTCACCAACTCCCAAACCTAACAAATGCAATCCCAAACCTCTCCCCACCCCATCTCCTACCAAACCTAATGAGGCTCCTATGCCACCATCATCTACTTTATTCTATAAATCCACCAAATCTAATGTGCTTCCTACACCACTCCCATCTCCCAAATCTCCTTCATCCCTAACATCGCCCAAATCTAATGTGACCCCCATATCACAACCATCCCATTGCTCTCAATCTACCTCATCCCCTTCATCTACATCTACTTATCCCAAAAATGTAATCATAAGCCAAAAACATCTACCTCAAAACCACATACTCTAACCAATCCAAAATCAACCAAGTCTACTTCGCCTCCAAGCCCAAAGCATCCACCCGGCCCCAGCCTAATCATCCCCTTCATCTCCTAAGACACAACAATCTAATCCAACTCATAAATACAAAACAAGCAAAACATCTCATAATCCACCCAATCATGTACCTTTACTTCCTACTCCCCAAAATAATTTAACCCAAACCACTTCACTCCTTTAGGAGAATCCTTGACCACCATCTTCCATCATCTAAAAACCTTCAACATGATCATCCATCCCCAATCAAATTACACAATCAAAACCTTCCCAAACTATCTTACTATTGTGAACACCATTATTGTGACTTCCATCACACCCATGGACATTCGACCAATCATTGCATGCAATTTCGGTCTTATGTCCAAAATCTCATTAACCAAGGAATTCTTATCCTTGTACCTCTCTATCCACCACCTTTCCATCCCAATCCTATCCCTAACCATCGTCCACCATCAAAACCCCACTCAACATCCAAACATCATCATCCATCCAAATCTCATCGTATATCCAAACATCCCTTACCAACCAAAAATCAAAACAAATCTCACTTCCCATTCTTTGTTAAATATGACCTCTTACCAGATGACAAAAATACAACTCCCCATTCTCATGATGACCACATGGAATATATAGACACACAATCACGTAATTTAGGTAATTATCTAGTCCTAAACGAATATTACTATTCATATGATTCCTAAGTAAGAAAAGTACTAATTAACCCATGTCTTTGGCCACCTTTCTTTGCTTTTGTCGATACTTTCAATCTTGCACCCTTACTTGCTCAATCTACCTTTTTACTCTTCAACATTTTTCATCCTGGACACCAGCACTTTGAACTAGGATGTCAATGGTAGGTGCCCTCATCCCCTCTGGGCGCCCTTGTCCTCTTTGTACTTTACTCACACTTTTTAGGTCCTTTCTAGCCGTTTGAGCATCTTATCTTTTTGGTAGTCAACCTTTTCGGGTTAATTATGAAATTAAAGCAAGGGAATCATATAAATATAAAGTTATGTGATCATAATAAGGGACTAAACACTAAGCACTATCTATCACCACCTAAGGTTGCATCCATCAAGGCATCTAAGAGCTCCATTGCATCCATCTAGCACCATCACAAGGGACACAAGGGCTAGTTTTCTGCATCACACTTCATAGGAGGGAAGTTCATTCTATTCCATGCACACATTTACTACATTCTACATCTATTTAATTACTCGTTATCCAAGTGTGACACATACAAGAGAAACCTAGGGCACAATTCCACACACACAAAGAACTATATTGGGTCTAAGATGTAGTGTAGCGCTTAGTCATAAGTTCACCATTGTGACAACTGAGGATAGTCGACCCTCAAATTTTTGATGTCTATTTAAGGGTTTTACATATCTATACTTCATTACAGGCTTCAAGTGACCTCGGCGATCTTGGCGTGACCTCAAAGTGACCAAAGGAAATTGAAGGAAAACACCTTATAACACCTTAGAGGAGGTTTTATGAGAATTTCCATAGACCTAGGTGCCCATAAACAGGTCTAGGCGCCCACGGCACTCTGTCCCTCTCCAAGTGCCCCAGTCTAGCTTATCTCTCCAGATCTACATTTTTAAGACTTCGTGTGACTTTGCTTTCTCCTGTTCAGCCAGATGAGCTTCGATCGAGTCAAAATCTCATTGCAAATTAGCTAAGGCTTCCTACCCTCTCTTTACATATTAGGGTTTCATTATTTATTGCTTAGTTGCTTGGATATAATTTTTGTATTTCATTGTTATTCATTTATTGTTGATATAACATTCAGATTAGGATCTTGTTTACATTTTATCATAATCATTTTGGTGATCTAGAACTCAATATTTGCACTCCTAGGATCCTCACTATGTTATTTTCATCTTTCTAGAGTCTTATCATCATGTTATTTATCTCCATTAATGAATTTTTACTTTCAATCTGAAATTAAGAGAAAGAGTAAGAAATCTCTTAGCCACCACTTGCATTCCCGCCAATATGCATCATCCGATTCATTAGTATTAAACATTTGTCGATGAATTTTCTAATCATATTGTTTTCCCATCCAATCTTGATGTTGGTATTACTATTTTTAACAATGATCCACCTTTACATATCATGATTCTCATTTACAATGTCGGCATCAAACATATTTGAATTGATAATGGATCTGAACTTAATCTTTGTCCTATGTCATTCCTCAAAAAGCTTGGTCTTTTTGTTGCTAATGTCATCCCATCCTCTCTTTCTCTTCATGCATATGATGGCTTTGTTCATCCATGCTTAGGTCACATTACTTTACCTATCACTCTTTGGACCAAAAAATCTTAACACTTTGTCTTCTTTGTCATTGACTTCCCTGTTTCATACAATTGTTTACTTGGTAGGCCATGGCTTCATACCATGCAAGTGGTTCCCTCTACCGTGCATCATTGTGTTAAGTTCCTGTATGAGGGCATCGAGTATATTTTTTTTCATGACCTCCATCCATACAAATATTGTGACCGTGATCCTAATACAACACTTCCTACTCTAAGAACTGATACTAGTACTTGAACCCCAACATATGGATACTCTGCCTCACTTTCCACCACTTGAGGTTTTATTTGCATGATAGATATTGTCTCATCTACGCCATCTCCTCCATCTTCTACTATTACTGCTATGATTCTTTATCTAGGGCCGGTCCTAGTCTATGAACATCGATCCATCCCCTACACCTTCACATGGGTCATCTCCATTAGCACGCCCACCATTTACATGTACATTTTTCATGAATGAATCTTATTGGGAACATATTCCATTCGATCCTACTTTATCTAAATCTATATGCACACATGATGGGTTGACTCAACTAGGCTTTATAGTTGATGACATATTTCCTCCACCTTATGATCATCATCTCTACCATGGGTTTGTTTGCATCACCATTACTTATGGTCTTCGAGTCTTTTATCTCACAAGTATTTCTTGCACATTCTCCCCATACTTCTCCACTCATGCTTGAATAGTCTTGGCTTTATTACATTGGGGGCACATTATATCCTAATCACACTGATATCTCATTTCCTATGCCCTCTGGTCATGTGTTCATTTGTAACAGATTGTTTTCTTGGTTATACACAAAATCTCACTCACTGATATACACACACACGGATGCCCATTACCTCCTTTCAATGATGAGGAATATGCTATGGGCATGTATAACTTACACCTCAATGGATCCTTACTTGATCAACCCAACACTATCGCTTATCAAGTTTCAGATGCTTCACCATTTTATTTTTATCATCACAACAACCTCTTAGATGACATTACCTTGAATACATACATTCATACATCAGCATACTTGGGGGCATCACACTTCTCTCTTCCCCCAAAAAAACATCAACAAACATCTTATTTTCTCGATGACACATGCATATTGACACTCTATAGTATCGTCATTACCCTATGACGCACTCTTGTGTTATGGTTCACACTTGACTATTGAGGGCATCTTATACACATGAACCTCACACATTGCACAATACACACTACACATTACACATCATGCACTTTTATACATATACACCATCCTCCTCTTCCATCTACTATGCATCATCCACACTCTTTGTGCTTTACACACCCATACATTGTACACATTCTACACACTACATTATTATACATTTTACATCAAGCGCACTTTACAAGCACATTTATATCATCTACACATCTTACATTTCACTACATTCACATTCCACATTACATGCTTCACATGTCACACACCTAGGAAATTTTCTCATCACCACACCTACTATACATATTACACATTTTACCCATCTACTTATACGTGTTGCATTCACTACTCGATGATGCATTGTAGTGAAATGGTTCATACTCAATTGCTAAGGGTCCAATTCAAAATTGAACCTCACCTCATCACACTTACATCATTCTACACTTTAATCTTCACAATCAATCAATCAACCTTTTAATCATATCATGTGACATTCCTAGCTAGTGCCTTCTTCACACATATTGTGATATACGCTTTGTATGATAAATCATCACCCCTTTCTTGCTTTCTTATTCATTCATTTCTTGATATATGCTTTGTGATACATCATCACATTTTCTATCATTCCATCCATACACTTTGTGATATACACTTTATGCTAAATCATCACCCCTTTCTAGCCATCCTATTCATATATTTCGTGATATATGCCTTATGCTACATCATCATGTTTATTACCATCTTAATCACCCATCTAGTGATGTATGCTTTAGGCTAAATCATCACACATTCTAACACATCATCCCTATGTTGCATCCAATATCATCTATATATCATTATTATATAATCAATACTCCACGATCTATTCACTAACTCTTTTTAACACACGACGACACATCATTCAGACCATTTCCTAGTGATGCACTCTCATTCATGGTTCATTCTTGACTACTGAGGGGGAATAAATAAATGAACCTCATTGCATACATACACATCAACTCGGGGGGCACGTTGCCCCTATCATTCACTCGCATTCTATTCTTCCTCATTCACAACATACCACATATCTTGGTTGCATTACTCTTGCTTACATTGTTTGTTACATGTTCATCTTATTACACATGCTAGATAGATATCTTGTATGTCATTATATTTCCATACACACATGCACATTCACTTGATTTCTAGTTTTGATCACAGAGTTTACAGATTCATTATGTGTAGCATGGATGCTTGGCGCAGTACCTATTACTAGTCCCATATTGGCTCTGGGGCATCAAATTTTGTACACTACAGGTGTTATTGTTTCATAACACATTATTTTATCAGATTATACACACATTGACATAATTTTTATATTTCTAACATGCTAACGGGTGCTTCATGTGTAATATTTGTTTTGAAGGACTATTTGCTTCCATGGTTGTTTGTTACATTGATTGTTCTTGTTTTCCTTTTATTTTCATTATTTAAGGGCCTTGTCCCATGTCTTTCTTGTTCTTTGATTTCTTACGACCACTATGGCCTTGATTATCTTTAGAAATTTTGAGTGATGTCCCATGTTTAGCAACCCATTTTTCATGGTCTACATTGTCTTTTGCTTACGTCTTAGCTTATACATTGTCTACTGTAGCTTACATTTCATATTTTACATGAGTGTTTGTCTTTGTTTATACTAACACTTGTTTTCCTAGCCACTTTTTTACATGTGCCTTGGTTTCTACCAAGAAAATTCCCTTCCCTCTACATGGCATAGTCTCAACATAGTGGTTCATCCTCTTTTGGGCCGCATACTCCTTCAATGACGTCGCATGCACCCCAAATGAGGGGGGCATCATTTGGTGAATCAGTCACCCCATACAACATTATACATAACATGGTACCAATACAACATATTTTTTAGTTTTAGATAGGGCTTAGAATCAGACTTGGGTCCTTAACACAACAACCTTTCTTGGATGCCTAAAAGTAGGGGGTGACATAAATGGCCTTTCTGGATGCCTAAAACAAGGGGGTGATTACACAATGATTAGTAGTTCAACATAGTATACAAGAACTCCATACACAATGGGTTTTATAGGGAACACATTCCTTAGCACATACATTTATACACACCATTTGTAATGGTTTTCAACATTGCGGGAAGTAGTTAAAGGTTGGAGGATGATACCAGACCATTCTCCCTACACTTCTTCAATTTCACTGGCATGAGATCACCCGAAAAACTCGCACGTTAACATCATATACATGATCCTTCTACACCCCTTTCCTCATCATGGATCAAGTGCACATGTTCCTTTTTCACATTTTTCAGCATTTTTACATACTTTACTTACACACTTTTTTACATATTTTGATCGTATACATGCGTATTTGACTACTTGTCATCTTCTTTAGGTCCATTCATATGGGAAGTAGTAGTCGATCAACAAAAATAACAACAACAACAACAACATCACACACATCAACATCAACAACATGTGCATCATGACATCTACACATGCATTTCCGCCCTAGGTTCATTTTCATCATCGCTTTTTACACTTTCTCCTCCTTAGCATCTACACTTCACATTTTTATTGTTCCACACTTTATCTAGTCCCTCCTCACACTTTTTATCATCGATATACATGGTTATCGGGTATGAATCTCTATCTACTTTATGTTATCAAGATTTTTTCGCTCACCAACATAAAGTGGGGAAAAATGTAGACACACAATCACACACTTTGGGTAATTATCTAGTCGTGATCTCATATTACTATACATATGATTCCTAAGTAAGAAAAGTAATAATTAACCCATGTCTTTGACCACCTTTCTTTTCTTTTTGTTGCTACTTTCAGTCTTGCACCCTTACTTGCTTAGTCTGCATTTTTACTCTTTGACATTTTTCATCCTGGACACCGGACCTAACCAGACGCCAACACTAGGTGCCCTCGTCCCCTCTAGGTTCCCCTCTCCTCTTTATACTTTACTCACACTTTTTGGGTATTTTCCAGACGTTTTAGCATCTTATCTTTTTGGTAGTCAGCATTTTCAAGGTTAATTATGAAATTCAAGCAAGGGAATCATATAAATTTAAAGTTATGTGATCATAACCAAGCACTAAGCACTATCTATCACCACCTATGGTTGCATCTATCAAGGCATTTAAGAGCTCCATTACATCCATCTAGCTCCATCACAAGGGACACAAGGGTTAGTTTTATACATCACACTTCGTAGAAGGGAAGTTCATTTTATTCCATGCACACATTTACTACATTCTACATCTAGCTACTTTCTCGTTATCCAAGTGTGACACGCACAAGAGTAACCTAGGGCACAATTCTGCACACACACAAAACTACATTAGGTATGAGATGTAGTGCAACACTCAGTCATAAGTTCACCACTATGACAACTTAGGACAATCGACCCCTCATTTTACATCTTTATTTTTTAGGATTTGATGTCCTTTTGAGGGTTTTGCAGTGTATATGCTTCATTTCAAGTTTTTCGGTGACCTCGGCAATCTTGGTGCGACCTCAGAGTGACCAAAGGTGATTAAAGGTGAACACCTTGCGACACCTCGGAGGAGGTTTTCTGATAATTTCCACAAACCCAGGCACCCCAGAAATAGGTCTAGGGCACCCACGAGCGCCCCTGTCCCTCTGCAGTGTCTCAATCTAACTTATTTCTCCACATCTACATCTTTCAGGACTTTTTTTGTGACACTTCTTTCTCCTGTTCAACCGGTCATGCATAGCTTTGATCGAGTCCAAATCTCACTACGACTCGAGATAAGGCTTCCTACCCTCTCTTTCCACATTAGGGTTTCATTATTTATTTCTTAGTTGCTTGGGTATAATTTTTGTATTTTATTATTTTATTATTTTTGTATAATTTTAGTTGCTTAGTTGCTTCTTATAACATTCATATAAGCTTTTATTTACATTTTAGCTTAATCGGCATCATCTTCCCCATCCACTTCATATCCTATAGCCAAAAATATGTTCACCAATATGAACTATCGAGGCAAAGGCTTAGGCATCCATGAATAAGGAGTTCGCGAACCCATCTCCCTTTATCAAAATCTAGGTCATTTAGGCTTAAGTTATAAACCTAACGCTACCCATATCCCTCCCACTACTCCATCACAACCCATTTCTATCACTCCTCTTGTTGATCCTACCATCCTAACCACTCAACCCCATCACAAATCCTTCAATCAACCTACAAATACCAAACACCTAAAAATGGATTGAGCACATAATTCGTCGCCTACACATGAATGTTATTTCCTTCCCACCCATCCTCCTTCCATCCAACATCCAAATCCCTTTGCATCTAATCCATTATTATCATCACATCCATTAATATCCTCTTACAATCCATTTATTTGAACACTTTATTAGCTTATTCACACATGCTATAATTCAATAGTACCTAATACAACCGTGTGACCTTGGTCTATCATTACCTCCAACATTCAAGCACAATTTTCCTCCTAGAGATCCATACACTTTAACACACTTAATCAACTTTTGGTGAAGACCCTTGGGCGTATATTTTGACACTCTAGCCAATGTCATCTTCACACTCATCTCCATCCCCCCATCAAGCCACTAGTGATTCTTAACCCCTTGAGAGTTCTCAAGAGAGTGGAACCTCTTTATGCAAAAAAAAATCCAAATATCTAAAAAATAAAAAAGCAAAAATCATATCAAAATTAAAAATATAAAATAAAATCCACCTCAAGACTCTCTCTAGGGGTGTTTCTAAAGAACTCTATCGTAGGCTATGGACGTCCTGGGCCGGGAGTGGAGAAATGCATGGATTAGCCTTTCGTTCACCCTCCATCCACCTATTTGACTTAATCACTCCTATACATTGGCTAGTTTGTCTTCACATACTACCCATTAAGTCTTCACTTCAAGTGGTAATTAACCATCACAATCACACACACTTTGATCTCGTAGATACATAGAGCTCGCATGTTTCTAAGTATTGTTTAGACCTTGGTCACACTTTTTTAGTCCAACTCTTGCCTTACAACATGTGTCGTTAGGCTCATCTTTTGTTCATCACGATGTCATTTTCCTTCCATCCATCACATCCATATCCTTTTTCCTAGGATCAAACATCCGTGGGTAGATGATTATCCTTTCTTTTTCAAGGACAAAGATGCCTAATTGATTTTTTCTAAGAAAGGTGAATTCACCCTATTTGTATAATTACACTCCCATATTTTCAAGATAGTTGTATGATATTTTGCAAACCTTTCTTACACCTTTTTAAACCATTACCATAGGTTATGTGGATGTTGAAAAAGGCCCTAATGGAAAGAAGATAATATTTTAACTTGATCATGGTCAATTCGACATCATCAAGCTTTTCAAAAAATATTTCATTATATCCCTTAAAGAGACAATATCAACTTGATTTTCAAGAATATCTTGGTTAAGATACAAATGATGTTCATCATTATGAATATTCTTAAGAACAATATATACATCATGAATAGGAAGAGAGGAGGAATCTATAAGATTCATATTTTTTCTAGATGTTTATGAGAGACAGATATGCTCAAAGAGTGTAAGATGAATTTGATTACTATGTTGGAAGGGTATGCAATAAATGCATACATAATGCTAAAATGAAACTCTAGGGTTTTAGAGAAAAGGATTGATTTAGAATAGATGTAAGCCAAATAGGTGAATAATTCAATCAATAAGTGGGTTCACCAATAAGATACCCTAAAAATAAACAAATTTGAATGGAGGAGTCCTCAATTATTTAAATTAAAGCTAGGGTTAGAAAAAGTATGTATATTAAAATTATTAAATAAGGATTAACATTCGATCTAAACATACATATAAAGTATTGAGAGATAAATCAATTAGAACATGTGCTAAATATAGATAGATAGATGAAAAAATAGTAGTTATATTTTTTTAGGTTTTGAAATTGATTTGGGTATGATAGGGGATGAAATGGACGATTATATAAATGATTTGTCTCGATTCTAGAATTGCATTATGTTCGGGGATGGAGTTTTTCATACAAGATTATATCGTTGGACTTTTTGGTCCTCTGAGCAGCTTTGTCTAGGTTGTAAATGAGGCTTAGTAACTTCTAGTACCTTTATGAATGACTAGTATATATCTCTCTATGAAATATGTGGACTCAAGCATATGTGAAACACTCTAAAATCAAATACCCTAACCTAAAACCCCGGTCTTTGGTAAAAAAATGTAAAAATATTTATGGTTTGGTTGAAACGCAATACATGTGCCACTTATATTAGTGTATACACTAGGAAATTCACATTGTGCATAAGGTCCCTTATTCAAAAATACCAAAAACATTATAAAACCTAAAAAGACCAAAAATCAAATAACACCACAAAATGGGAATGAAAAAAACTCACCACCCATTTACTAACCCTCACCCACTCACATTTAATTTTGCATATCACACCTACCCATGTGCATTTCCAATGCACTATGGACCCTATAATTGCACCCATATGTGTCCCATTCCTCTATGCACTATGAATCTATAAAACCACCCTCATCCACATCATTTCATCTCCTTAACAAATTTTGGGCACTGACTCTTTGTGCACTAAGGCTATACTTGATTTTTCTTTCTCTTTTGTTTGCGTATCTCGGTTTTCTAGGGATTGAAGAAGTGAAAGATAAACATAAAGGAACAATACAACTAGTTACAGGACCTTTGTTTTAGCAAAATTTCAAGATAGACAGGATTCACAACTATGATTGGCTTGCGATCTTCATGTGATTTTTGGTGAATCAAAATCTGCGACTTCTGTGACTCGAGTCAAGAATAATTGTCATATCCATTTACTATTTTTTCATTTTAATCAATAAAATTTCTTTTATCTCTTTAAAAGGGTTAGGGATCTGGTGAGGCAAGTCCCCTAACCACAAAAAATAACTAACATTTTTCACGTGTGCTTGTGTGAAGGTTTAGATTCAAATTTTGAAGAGATTTACTAACTTTATTCAATAAAAGAAACTACAATTGTCCCTCTCTTAACAATGGAATCATAAACCCATTTTTTTAGTAGCAGTGATTTGGAGTTTTCATTTTAACTAATCCATCTTGTTGGTGATCCAAATATAGGCATACAATTATAAATACTCCAAGGAATCCTCAAACCACACATAGTTCACCACCTAGATATGTGACATAATACAACATGGATGTAACTATATTCAATAACTTGAAAACTTAATAATTATTTTGGAATGATTTGGCTTACTTGTGCTTGAATTATCTTTGTAGGCTCTTGATTTGGGAAGATTTACTCCTTGACCTAGTTTTGAGTGCTTCATACCTATGTAGGGGCTTATCCTAGTGTGTAATTTAATATTAGGGGACTATAGATTGTATTTTCTTTAAATTATTTATACGTGAGGAGCTCTTGAAAATGCAAGGTGAGAGTATTAGGTGAGTTAATGAGTGTCTTACACTTTCTTATATAGGGTCATGTGGATATAATTTGTATTAAGGTCGACTGTGATGGACATTATGATCCATAAAATGTATTCAAATTGGAAAAGCGACCATTTGTTTTCCCAAGATGGGATCGTTAATCCTAGGACTAGACCATTGAACAATTTGGTCTTTCCTAACAACTTGGTCTAGTAGCGAAGAGATGGTGGTTTTAGAGCTTCGTGCATGATAATCAAGAGTAATGGACTTCTTTTTATTGATATTAGCATTTCTATAAGTTTCTAAGTATTGTAATGAGGAGAGAAAGCCTTACAATAACACTAAGGATGGACTAGGATATAAGAATTGAGCTCGAGATAAGTGCACAAGTCTGATTAAAGGGATTAAATCAACACTAATCTTATCAAGTTCTAATTTACCAAATTTATATGTATACAATTATCTTCATTCAAATTGTGGTTTTTCTTTATGGTCCAAGTATTTCCATCATTTGATGAATCCTTGGGTCACTTCATGCTCAAATTTTTCACAATTGATGAATTTACCCAAGTTGTCCTCATGTAGGTCATGATATTGAGATTATTTAACCAAGGCATTAGATAAATCTTCAAGTAAGAAAATGGAGGTTAGTTTTGACCGTATTGTACCAATTTAGAGCATCAATTATCACATGTGATGTTTAAGTTTATTCCTTCAATGTCCATAGAGGTAATATAAGGTGATAAAGACATATTTTAAATATTCTAGAACACCTTATTGTGAATTGGTTGTTTCATTTCAAAGAAAGGGTTCCCATGATTGTCAATAGGGAGATGACACTAATTTGGTACACTCCACTAAATATGATGTCATTTGAGCTAAATTTTATTTCATTTCCATGAATATGATGTCAACCATGTAATCCAACATTTGCATGATCATTTGTGTAGAATCCAAAGGGTGTTTTGATTAGTATTATTAGGTTGAGGAAGTACATTGTTAAAGGTGATACATACCATGGTTGAAGAAAATGATGGAAGTGTATATGATGAGAAGATAGAGAATACCATTTTGGTTTATCTTGAAGGTTGACATTAATTTTGAATTATGAGGTGGATGGTATTTTTCACATAGACGATCCACATGATTTTAGATAACATCCTAGGATTCTCTAAGATATTGAAGGAATTTTTTGAGCAATTATTTTCTTTTGGGTGTGTAATCAATATAATTTGATTTCACACTCATGTCCACATCCTTAAGAATTGGAGATTGATGAAGTTGATATCAAGTGGAAACCCTAGAAGCACTAGGTGTGGTTTTCTTAGAATTCAAAACAACCATGTTACAATATACATAGGGATAGGATTGGAAGGAGGACCATTCAAATCCTTCCACTTGAATGTTATAGAGATATATACTTTTAGGAATAAGACAACATTTTGGGTTTCAAAAGGTATAAGAAAATAAATTTGGTAAGCTAAGGTATGCTTAATAAATTGATAATGCTAAGAAGCTAGGAGAATAAAAACATGAATATGACTCAATCAAGGGTAGTTTACAAGAATGTATGTAAGTTAAGATGGTCAATATACTTATCCTCTCTATAATATAAGATATAAGTAGAAGAACGCAGTAGAGACAACACATAAGAAATATATATCCAAAGTGACTACATAAATATATGATGGGTGTAATGATATTTACAAGAGATTAGTCCATTCTTGATGTCAAAGATGCAAGGTTCTAAAGCCAATGTCAAATATATGGGATATGGGGTCATACTTTGGAATCTTGAATGTGGTAAGTAAAAACTATGGTAATAATCAAGAGCTAACCCTAAACTATAATTAAGAGCTAATCCTAATCTAAGGGTTATAATTCCATTGGTAGTAAACATGTTATATAAAGAGAGATATGATATAATCGACAAAGATATGTAACACTATCATGGTCTAATATATGAGACATTAGAATAAGCCATCAAATCAACATAAGGAAAGTGTTTAGGATTTTATTGGGATTTAGCCTTTACAAAATAAGATAAAATAAAGAATATCCATGTTAAACTAAAATTCATACAATGCATAAGAAAACATTGTACAAAATAGAAACATGATTTCACATGTAGAAAACATTTCGAGTAAAAAAACCCATCACAATAACCTTGTGCATTAGTTTAAATCTAGTTTATAATACAACAGACACTCTCCAAAGTTTTGTATCTATTATACACTTCATCAATGTGCTACACTATGTAATAATATCTACAAAATTCACTCTTGATGAACGAACCCATTATTAGAATCAGCCATCTAGCCACCCCAACAATCTCTAAGATTATTGTGATCATTTCGATATTCACTCTCAAGAGTATTCATGTGTGATTCATGCCATTATTTCAACACATGCATTTGAAATCCTCACCCACTAAGGGAATCCATAGATTTTCACTAAATTTTCAGTAAAGTCATCATTACATAATGATCCTTCACCAAACGTGTTAGGGAATTATCAACACATTACTTACACACCTCAAATTGACATAACCAAATCACACAATTTTTCGTAACACATTAAAAACATCATAAATTACATTATCATGTCATGTAACATCACTACAAACCATTTTACAACTCTCTTGCACACAATCCTTCAATTTGTAACCATGAACACACTCAATATTCCACAAATGCAAAACATGCATTACATCGCACCACTATGCCCGATTTCCTTGGCACATCTCCATGCACATAATTATCTATGCAAAAGTGTTGCTCAAGCCTACACAATAAAAACTCAGTACAAATTCGTCCTACACAAACTTATTAAAGTTGATAGTTCCCAACATTCTCTCACTTGTCAAACACCACATTACTTACACACCTCTAAGTGACATAACTTGATCCACAAAGTTTTTCGTAACACATTAAAAATATCATAAATTGCATTACCATGTCATGCAACATCACTACAAACCATTTTACAACTCTCTTGCACACAATCCTTCAATGTGTAACCATGAACACACTCAATATTCCACAAATGTAAAACATGCATTACATCAATGCCACTATGCCCAATTTCCCTTGCACATCTCCATGCACATAATTATCTATGTAACAAAGTGTTTCTCAAGCCTACACAACACAACCTCGGTACAAAATTCATCCAACACAAACTTATGCAAAGTTGATAGTTCCCAACATTCTCTCACTTGTTAAACACTCTGCATGAAGGGAACATGAATCCATCCTTCAATAGCTTTATGAGCAACCATGCTCATTCCATTTTCTACACCAAGAATACTACTCACTACTCTCTACTCTCTACTCACTACCTTTGTTAGCGAATCTACAACATTCTCATTAATATCCCCCTTTCTTAATTATGTCGAAGGTGTTTCTCAAGTCATCTTTATAGGGTATGGAAGGATTTGGCTTTGACATAAGCGTATCAATGTCCATCCATCCCAAAGATTTTAAGTGATTCACAATGGTCATATACCGTCCTCAATTACCACTTAAATGTAATTTTTATACAATTTCGAGTATTCTCACATTAATTTTATCAAAGATTATTATCTAGAACCCAAATATGTGGAGGGAATAACCTTGTGGTGTCACCGAGTGAGAGGATTAAGATTGTGCAACAAATTGGCAATGATTAGGGTTTGCTCGGTCATTGTTAATGGCGTACAAGATAGAAAACAAACAAAATGAAGTGAACACTCCCTATTTCCAGTTGCACTTCCCTCAATTTCCCACTATGCGCCCATCCTACTTTTTCCTTCTTTGTGCACACATTCAATACAAAAATGTCAATAATTAATTATTCAAAATAGAGGATGATGATAACGATGATAATGATTATCTATGACAGATAGACCTTGTTCAATGAACAAAATTTGCAATGAACTACTATACTGAGGAAGCATAAAAGAGTTGGGGTGAATGTGAATGCAATTCCTTCAATAGTAGTGGGTGGCTTGTTCAAACCGGCGGAAGTCACAACGGGAGAACATCACTGCTTATTTCACACCATGCTCTAACTAGACATGTGGTGGGTCGAATCCAAAAATGTCTATCCGCCCCAAGGTGGTATGTTTCCTACTAAATCATGGTCATTGTGGTTGGAGGGCATAGTCTATTGGACTAATTTTGAAACTTTGGAATCACACCAAAAATCGATCTCTATGCATGCATGAGAAGCTCTCTCACATAGTAGTAGATGAACTAACATCAACTTTCTCATATAGGGAGGGCACCATACCGCCTAATAAAAGAAGTACAAGCCTCTTGAACATCCTCATAACTTATAATAACAAGAGCCTCATTTTCCCAAAGATCGTCAATGTCATCTTTCTCTTCTTACCCTTGGCCTTAACAAGGGGCCCTTTTTGGGAAAGTAGATGCCAAATGCCCATAAAAGAAGCATGACCTACACCTAAAAACCACATGCTCATAATATATCTTTTCCTTTGAGATTCAATCTCCAAATTCAAGTCAAATTTCATCTCATAGTTCAAACCTTCCATGAGGTATAATAAATAATAAAAGTACAAGCCCACAAACAACACACCAATTACAAAATCACATTAAAGAGAATAATCAGGCCAAAACCACGAAGGGAACCAAAGGTGGAAGATCTCTGTCAAGACGAGGGGTAGAAAAGATATTAATTAAATTTATTGAATGTCAAGTTTAACATTATAAATAAATATAAATGTAAATGTAAATATGCATAGCTTAAATAACAATAAATAACAACATAAAAAATAGTGACACAACATGTAACGTGGAAAACCCCTAAATGGGTAAAAACCACAAAGAATAAATCCACTAATTGAGAAATTTTTACATCCACCAGTCCAGTAACTCCCTCCTCACTTCTATTCCTTGTATTTACTAGGATTTACCTTCATATTCAACATTTGAATATTATTATTTGATATATGATCGATATCCTGAATATGACCTATGGTCATATTTAAATAACCCGAAGGGTTATGTCCTTCTTAAGTGACGGGGCACACCCCGATTTAATTTAGTTAGTTAATTAAATTAACCAACCACCTAATATAGAGTTTATATTTAAATAATAAGAATATAGATTATTCTATATTATTTAAATATAAACTAAATATTATGATACACTTAATATTATAGTTCTAACACTCCCCCTTAATATTAAGTGGGGATCCATATGCCAACATTACTGTTTGTACAACAAGATTTACAAA
The DNA here is from genome assembly GCA_018340775.1 of Taxus wallichiana var. yunnanensis. NCBI lineage: Eukaryota > Viridiplantae > Streptophyta > Pinopsida > Cupressales > Taxaceae > Taxus > Taxus wallichiana. The sequence continues at coordinate 510,846,861 of CM031239.1, read as the reverse complement.
TCCATAAACCCTAAAGGTTTAGGCTAGCATATGTATTTGTGAGACTAAATCTCACTATTTCTCATGGAAATATTCTTATACCGCATCTCTAGGAGCCTTTTATAACACAAGGACCTCCTTTACAAATAGATGCACATTGGACTATATTTTCCATAAACTCTATCAATTTACTTGTAAACTCTATCAGTTTACATAGATCATACAAGATCTTTTTACAATGCTTTTAAACTAGAATAGAAGTATAGAGGAGAAGGAGTCAACAACCGACCGGTCGTTAGGAGGTGGCATTGCCATGCACACTCCCCTCAATGAAAACTCTGAAAGGCCAAGCATTACACGAAACTTGCAGAACTTCGCAACACACAATGGCTTCATAAACATGTCCTTCTTAAGTGACGAGGCACACCCCGATTTAATTTAGTTAGTTAATTAAATTAACCAACCACCTAATATAGAGTTTATATTTAAATAATAAGAATATAGATTATTCTATATTATTTAAATATAAACTAAATATTATGATACACTTAATATTATAGTTCTAACAACCTCTATCATTAGACTTGTCCCACTCACCCCTGTAGAAAGTCTTGCCGAAAAGAATGGGTTCCTAACCAATATCGGTGGCATCAAAGATTATATTACATCGAAGGCATTGCCACTATGGGATTCGTGGTTACGCTCTTTGACATAGAAGGAGATTGGGACAACGAGGATGGATTTTGGTGGACGTTTACTGATATGACATGTATTGTGTCATCCACGTATTTTCCATGGCCATGGACGTTCGTGAAAGGATGTTGAAATGTGTTCTTGTTTTATCTCGACGGTGAATCATAGGGGTTGGAGTTGTTAGACCATGCGAATGTTGATATTGATCCTCGCTGCTAGAATTTCGGGATTTAGAATGTCTGCGTAGAGATTTGTTGGGCCCTCTACAAAAATACAAAGCCACTACAAGGTCTTCTAAAATGCCAAAGACGATGCACTCCAAATTTAGTTAAGCCAATGGGTGTAATTGTGGATTGGTGCTCCTGCTTCAAATCATCATACATGGTGGAATTTAGGAGGATTTTGATGACTTAGGTCGGTATCCTAGGCATTTTCATGAGGCTAAATCAAAATCATTCCCAATGCTCCCGCTTCCACAAGGCCCTTTGCATTAGAACATTGAATTCATCACACACAACCAATTTTCCTCCTTCCCCGACAAAAGGCAAAGGATAAATGCACCCCTTTACATAGTCGTTAAGCTTTGAAATTTACAATACACATGTCATCTGGAAGGTATAGAATAGTGTGTAAAAGTGTGTGCCAAGCCAAAACCACGTTTGAAACAAGAAGATCCTTTCCTATTTAAAATTCCACAATCGATACATGTCCATATTTCTAACTCTGTGGAAATTGTTTCCTATTTGATACTAAGTGGAAATCTCATAAACCACTTAATTATAACTTTTTAAAATAACACCAATGTTGTGATGTGCAATTTCACACATCATCTCCCTTCCCCAAAATATTATAGTGAATGGACTCGCTATATAGTGTATTGTTGTTGATGTTAACCTCCACACCCAAAATCCTTTTAAGTTAAGACATGTAAGTTTTCCTTCCAATTATATGTCGATAACGCCTTGCTTTTCTAAGATATTTCCCAAATGTGTTTCCTTAAAATCCTATGCACCACACCCCCTTTCTTTTTCAAATGATTGAAAAAAATGACACATTTTCGTATGTGCATTGTCGTAAGAAAGAGGAGTTTTGCATGAGGGTTCTCCCTGACATTTTTACTTCTCCTCCTTGAACCCCTTCTTCATTACCCCTCTTTCTTCTCTATTGCTTCGCTCCTCGAATTTAACTTCTTTGACACATCCCCTTTGGCATTTCCATTGTGAGTCCTCCCAACCGGCTCTATAAATGCAAGGGTAGCCAATCCCCTAGAACCTAGGAGATTAGACCACTGGTGGGTGGGTGGTTTGCAAGCACTTAGGGCACACCCTTGCACCGTGCTATCTATCCTTATAACAATGAACGCAAAGTCGTACACAACCTTTGAAGCCAAACCACTTCCTACCTAGTGTGAGAGTAGATATTCTTAGTAACCTACGTTTGTATAATCTGGCAATTTCAGCTCGAGCGGAGGGGATGTATGGCTTGCGTAAATGTAGCCTGGCCTCCTTCCTCTGTTTTAGCAGTCCTGCAACAATACCAAATGCATACGTCTTCAAGCCTAGGTGTCCATGGGTTCAAACATAGAACCATTTGTGTCAGCAGGCATACCCTTATCATGGCCCTCAGCATCCGTCCAAAAGAAGTGTATGAGGTGGCTGGGACAGATAACAGGGACTCCATTAACAAGGTGGGCTTGTTGTGCAAGGAAACACAGTTAGATTCACACACCTACTTTAAACTTTTGCAGTATTGCATTAGCGCAAAGTCGTTAGCCGATGGGATGAAAGTCCACACCCATATGGTCCGTACTGGGTTTCAGTCGGATACATTTCTGGAAAGCGTTCTTCTAAATATGTATGTAAAATGCGCAAGTGTTTTTGATGCGCGCGAATTATTTGACAAAATGACTGAGCGAAACGTGGTCATTTGGACTACTATGATTGCAGGGTATGTTCAGAACGGGTGTTCCGAGGAAGCTCTGAAACTGTGGAGGAAAATGATGTGGGAAGGCGTCAAGCCGAATCACTTCACATTTAATAGTATTCTTTTCGCCTGCACCAATCTCGGCATTTTCCTGGGTGGGAAACAGGTCCATGGTTCTGTTATTAAGAGTGGGTTTGAGTCAGACGTGAGCGTGTGTACTGCTCTTGTTGATATGTATGGGAAATGCAACACTGTAGAGGATGCACGCCGAGTGTTTGACGAAATGCCTCAACGAAATTTGATCTCGTGGACTTCCATGATTACAGGGTATTCACACAATGGGCCTGCGGAAGAAGCGGTGAATCTATTTTGCCAAATGCTAAAAGATGGAATGAAACCAAATGAATTTACATGTGTCGGTGTTGTGAGGGCGTGTGCTACGTTAGCTACTCCTGAACAGGGCAAACAGGTCCATGCTCAGGTTCTCAAGTTCAGATTTGAATCAGATATTCATGTGGGTAATGCACTTGTTACCATGTATGCCAAATGTGGATTAATGGAAGATGCATTGCAAGTGTTTGACAAAATGCCTGAACGAGATACAATTACATGGTCAGCTGTAATTACAGGCTGTGCTCAAAATAGACAGGGAGGAGATTCTTTGATATTTCTCCAACAAATGCAGCAGGCAGGCATTCCATCGAATCAATTCACCTTTGCCAGTGCCCTTGGTGCTTGTGGAAGCTTGGCATTGCTTGAACAGGGGAAACAGATTCATGCTGTCTGTATAAAAACATGTATTGGTCAGATGTGAATGTGGAGAATGCCCTTGTCACCATGTACTCTAAATGTGGGAGCCTAGAGGAAGCCCAAACCTTGTTCGAAAGAATTTCTGTAAGAGATGTGGTTTCATGGAATGCAATTATTTCTGCATATGCTCAACATGGCCTCGGCAAAGAGGTTTTTAAACTGTTTGAGCAAATGCAAGATTCAGGTATAAAGCCAAATGATATCACTATGATTTGCATTCTAGCTGCATGCAGCCATGTAGGGCTAGTAAATGAAGGACTAGTGTACTTCGATTCCATGAAAGACGACTATGGTATTACACCTAGTTTGGAGCATTATGCTTGCATAGTTGACATCCTTGGTCGTGCTGGCCTCCTAAGGCAGGCAGAGGAATTTATATCAAAAATGCCAATTAAACCTAATGCATTTGTATGGAGACCTTTGTTAGGGGCCTGCTGTATATATGGAAATATTGAATTAGGAAAGGCTGCTGCAGAATGCATTCTTGAGTTGGAACCAGAAGATCCATCAACTTATGTTTTGTTGTCAAATCTGTTTGCTGCATCAGGAAGGTGGGAGGAAAGGGAAATGGTAAGAAAATTGATGGAAGAGAGAGGATTGAAAAAAGAGGCTGGGCAGAGTTGGATTGAGGCTGGGAACAGAGTGCATACATTCATTGCGAGAGATAGATCGCACCCCTACACTAAGGAGATTTATTCAGTGTTGAAGGAATTAACCAAGCAAATGAAAGAGGCAGGGTATGTGCCCAATACAAGTTTTGTGTTGCATGATGTAGAGGAAAAGCAAAAGGAACACTTGCTAAACTATCACAGTGAAAAACTAGCTATTGCTTTTGGGCTTATTAGCACACGCCACGGCACACCTATCAGAGTGGTCAAGAACCTTCGCATCTGTGGAGACTGCCACACTGCTGTCAGTTTTATCTCCAAGCTGGTTGGGCGAGAAATAATAGTAAGGGACGCAAGCCGTTTTCACCATTTTAAGGATGGGATTTGTACCTGTAGAGATTACTGGTGATGATAAATATTGTGTTATATTGTCTGAAGTACTGGGCACTGAATGTGAACAACCAATTCCCGTATGTACATGTGCTCTTGCACATGGTAAATGCAATCTCTTAGTTTTAACAGGAAGGGGAACAAGAAAGACTCATTACTCGATATCTGCTACAAGCCAACAACAGCTAGACTGTACGTGGTAAAGTGATGCAGCCCAAAAGCCTGCGGAACCAATCAATGTACATCTGCTCTGTAACTTGCAGACCAATACCTACAACATAAACCAATTTATAGCTGCTCTATAACTTGCTGATCAGAATACTGGTGCATACATTATGATCAAATCAATATAGCATAAGCAAAGAAGCTGGAATATACTGTTAACAAAGAAGAGCAATGGAGCCAAAAGGAACGGCAACTGCCAGTTGCAATATTTTCTTTCCAAAAATTGAAGACTAACTTTCTTCTCTGCTTATCCCTTAATACATGGCTACTCCCAAAAATCCACTAAGTTCCCTCCTCTATGGCAGTCATCTGCCTCTAAAACAAGCATCCAATTCGATAAAATGAAATTAAAACAGGGCAGTTACAACAGTTTTCTAATTTAAGGAGAATCAATTCTTTAAACCCCTCAGCTTGACAGTTGTATATCAGCACAAAACAAACCAACTAGAAAAGTTAAATAATTCTCTTTTTTTAGTGATATAAGATTGCACACTCCTGTGGATGCTCTTGCATCAAACAACCAGGGTAAATAGAACATGAACTCCCACTCATGGACTGGCTTTTTCACAACTTCAGATTCAGACATCCAAGTTGCATTCGCTAGTGCACACCCTTTCCACTTGATCAAATACTCATAATTGTCTTTATTCCTTGTGCTCTTGCTGATTCTAATGTCTATGATTGCTTTCATTTCTTCTTTTTCTCCCTCATGCATTTGTGCTCTCAAATCAATGGTTGAAGTATCTTCATCTGGGTTCTCTTTACTTGTGTAACCCTCAACAAATGGGTATAGGTCTGAAACATTAAAGATAGGTGAAATACCTATCCCTTCAAGCAACTCTATTTCATATGCATTGGCTGAAAACTTGTGTAATATCTTACAAGGCCCAATCTTGTTCATTTTGAGCTTGTTATACTCACCTCTTGGAAACTGCTCCTTGCATAAATGTGTCAATACTAAGTCTCCCACATCAAACACTTTCTCCTGGCACTTCTAATCAGCATATTGTTTGTATTTGTTACCACTTTCTTCCAACCTTCTCCTTACTTCCATTAGCACATTATGCATGGCTTGGGCATACTCCTCACCTTCAGTACTCCTAGTCATCTTAGTTATGCTTCTTAACTAACAAACTCCTCTTGGGTTGCTGTCATACACAATTTGAAATGGGCTCATACCTATACTAAAGTTTACAAAGTCATTGTAAGTAAAGTGAGCTTGTACCGAAGTTAAATCCCATGGTTTGGGCTTATCACTATGTGGCTCAGCAAACTCACAAGAGACTTGTTCACCACCTCTATTTTCCTGTCAGTTTGAGGGCGATAGGCTGAACTAAAATTCAATCGCTTGCCCAATCTCTTCCACAGTGTTCTCCAAAACCGCCCTACAAATTTAGTGTCTATCTAACACAATACTCAATGGAAACCCATGCAACCTCACAACTTCTTTGAAATACAAATTAGCAATATGGGTGGCGTCATTTGTCTTCTTACATGCTATAAAATGCATCATTTTGGAAAATCAATCAACGACAAAAATTGAATCATTGCCTCATCGAGTCCTTGGTAAACTGAGCACAAAATCTATGTTGACCGCATCCCATGGCTTATTTGCAATTGGTAATGGTTGATAGAGTTCCGTGTTCTAACTTTGGCCTTTAGCATGCTAGCATATTCTGCATCTTTCCACAAACTTCTTTATGTATGTACTCATTCATGGCCAATAATGTGTCATTTAACGGTGCCAACGTCTTGTCATATCCAAAATAACCAGCTAGACCGCTATGCTTCTCTTTCAAAAGATTCTCCCTCATGGAACCTTGAGGTATGCATAACCTCTTCCCTTTGAATAACAAACCTTCTTGAATCATTACTCCAATGGAGTCTTATCAACGGTTGGTTTTTTACATGTTGCCCATGCTTATGTGAAATTTGAGTCCCCTTCATACAATTCTTTCATTGATTCAAACCCAATGACTTCCACTTGAAGCTCATTCAATACAAGAGCTCACCTACTCAAGGCATCTGCCACTTTGTTAGATTTACCACTTCTATGTTTTAAAACAAAAGTGTAACTTTGAAGGAATTCTACCCAATTTATCTTGGTTGTTTATATATTGCAGCACCTAATGATCAATGAACAAAACAAATTCTTTGGGAAACAAATAATGCCGCCACTTCTTAAGAGCTTGAACTATTGCATAAAACTCTTGGTCATAAACAAAATATTTCCTCTTTGCTTCATTTAACTTTTCACTAAAATAAGCAATAGGCTTACCATTTTGATTGAGTACTACACCTATCGTTGTCCCACTTGCATCACAATCAACTTGGAACACTTTGTCAAAATTAGGGAATGCTAGAATTGGTTGTTCTATAACTTTTCTCTTCAATGACTAAAAACTCTCTTCTGTTATAGCTGTCCATAGGAATTTCTACTTGTCTCCCTTCATAGTCTCAATGATGGGTGCACAAATACCACTGAAATTTCTTATAAACTTCTGTAAAAACTAGCTAGACCATGAAAGCTTCTAGCTTCAAACATAGCCTTTGGCAAAGGCCATTCCACTATTGTTTTTACCTCTCTGGTCAATTTTTAATTTGTCTTGTGAGATTACAAATCACAAATAAATAAGCTCCTTTTGCATGAGGTTGCACTTTTTCAAGTTAACCAATAACTTCGCCTCTTTTAGCTTAATCAATACAAGTCTCAAATGTCTTAAGTACTCTTCATTGGAATGACCGAAAACGAAAATATCATCCAAATACACTAAATGGTTTTAGTGCCTCATTTATGAGTCTCATAAACATAATTGGGGCATGAGACAAACCAAATGTCATAATTAACCATTCATACAACCCATCATTGGTTTTAAATGTTGTTTTCCACTCATCGCCTTTTCTTATCTAGATTTGGTGATACCTGCTCTTCAACTATATTTTGTTGAAGTATTTGGCTCCACTTAGACAATCCATTAGATCATACATCCATGGCAATGGAAATCTATACTTTATTGTGATCTTATTTATCGCCCCTGAATCCATACACATTCTCCATTCTCCGCCTTTCTTTGGTGCCAACATGGCTAGAACTATGCATGGGCTTAAACTCTCACAGACATTATACTATTTTGTAATAGTTCCTACACTTGTCTCTTATCTCTTCATTCTCATGGGGTGTCAACCTATAAGCTACCTTGTTTGGTAAACTTGCTCCGACATTAAGTCCATATGGTGACTATTCTTATGACTAGTGGTAATCCTTCCAAAGATTTCCTTGAACACTATATCAACATACTCTTCTAACAAACTCTGAACTTTAGCCGGAAAATCAAACACTTCAATGTTATTCCCAACTTGCACCAGACTTGGAAATGAAGACAAGACATGCTTGTTCTCTTTAAGAACTTTTTCCAGATACTAACATCACTTTTGGATTGTTGTCCACCTCTTCTCCTTTATCTTTCAATGGACTCAACATGAATCTCTTCCCATCCTTCACAAGAGTATATGTGTTTTCCCTACCATCATGTATTTCTCTCCTATCAAACTACCATGGTCTACCCAAAAGCACATGGCATGCATCCATGGGCATAACATCACAAACAACTTCATCTCTATATGCTCCAATTTGAAAGTTAACCACACATTGTTCATTTACTAACACTTGGTGTCCTTTGAGCAACCAAGAAACTTTATAAGGGATTGGGTGTATTATTCGCTTAAACCCAAACTTCTCCACCACTTTCTTTGATACTAAGTTATTTGTACTACCCGCATCGATAATTAATTTATAGCACTTACTTTCAAATTTGCAGATTGTCCAGATGAGGTTCTTCTATTGTGCTGGTTCATTTGTTTGTTTTCTTGGTTTCAGGAGTATTTTTTTCTTCAAAAGGGTTTTTCTTTGCTTTGGTTCCTCTGTGTGTTGGAGACCCCACACTTTCCTCATCTCCATGGGCTATATGCGTTGCCCATTCAATTCTTCTACAACTATTATGAGGTTCTTCTAAACAATCAAAAGATCGATGCCTAACATATTTGTTGCATCTAATACACCTTCCTATGAAACCTTTGTTGCCTCGTCTAATATATCCTCTTCCTCTAAATGAATATCCTCTTCCTCTTTTACAAGAACCCTGACTTTGAGAGTTACTCACTTCACCATCATGATTTTGTTGTCCTCTACCACCACCAATTTGTCCTCTTCCTCTAAAGAACCTTACTCTACTTCTAGAGTTCACTTGTTTTCTTGACAACTTCTCTTCCACCTTCAAAGTGTGTTGATAGGTTTCTTCTACGGTTACGAGGTTCAACAAACTAATCTCATCTTGAATATTAAAATGCAAATTGACATATCTTGCAACTTATCTTCCACGTGCCCAACTTTTCTAGTGAGTTTGTAAAACTCTTCGATGTACCCTTTCATAGTTGCCTCCTTTTGTCTCAATTTTTGTAACTTTCTAACCAATCTCGTGTGATACTCAAGGTAAAATTTTACCTTCAAATCGTGATCATTCTCGTCCCAAGATTTAATTTTCTCTTTTGCTCTTCTTTTGCCTTTCATTTTTCACGTAGTTCCACCATAAGGATGCATGATGTTTTAAACTTGTGCAAGAAAACTTCACTTTCTTTGGCTCCTCAATAGACTCATAATCAAAGTATTTCTCCAAGTTTCTAATCCATTCTATGAGCTCTTCAACATTCGGGGTCTTGTTATAATAAGGTGCTTCTAGAATTAGTTTGCTCCCAATTTTTGGCATGGATCTCGTGAAATATGGTCTCGTGAACATCCTCCACTTCTTCTTCGAGTCCTTGAGCTTCTTGGGCTATCTCTCCTTCATCACCACTCACATCCTCAATGTGAATTCTTCTCTGGTTGTCTCCCTTGCAACCGAGTCTTGCTTGGACCTCTCTCATCATTTGTATCAAATCAGCAACTCTAGGTGCCCCTACTCTTGCACCTCTTCTACTAGCACCCCATCAATCCATTTTCACTTAATCTCTCTCAACACTTAATGAAACTTCTTTTCACAGGTTTGCAGCTATCAAACACACTTCTTTCTTCTTCACACTTTTCCAACAAGGAAGGACCTTGCTCTAATACCAAAAATGGTGTAGCCCAAAACCTTCTACGCTTGTCATCTATCCCTAAAAAAAGGATTCAATTTAATAAAATGAACTATAACATTGGATAGTTATAAAGCAACTTTATAATTTAAGAAGAACAAATTCCTGAAACCCCTCATCTTGATCATTTGTACATCGGGGAAAAACAAACTAACTAGAAAAAGTTTTTTTAAAATAGTGATGTGGGATTGCACAATCCCATGGATGCCTCCGCATCGTAAAGGTGATGACAAAGTGGCTCCAGTTTACACAAATCTATTCCTAGAAAATTTTGGATTAAAGTACAAAAATTTTAGGATTCAATTAAAGTCTCAACAAGTGATTTATAATTAATTTCAATGAAAATATGATATGTGCCCTCTCTTAGTGTAGCCAAGAAGGGTTGGTTAGTAAAGGACACACATATACATTTTTTCATGAAAGTTGACTATGACATTACTCCTAACTCAATAATTATGCCTACATGATTGATGTGCTTGGTCATGCTAGGCTCCTCAAATGTCAATTCACTCCGATGCATTCAAATGGAGAACATTGGTAGGGATTAGTGTGCTTATAGAATTATTTAAGGTTACAATGCAAAATGCACTTTTCGGTTGGCACCAATAGATTATTCAACTTATGTTCTATTTTCAAATATGTATGCTTTGCATCTGGAAGGTGGAAAGAGAGGGAAAATATGAGAAACGATGGAAGAGAAAGGGTTGAAAAAGAGGCAACAAAGTTAGATTGAGACCATAAGAAATGTATAGTGCAATCGCTAATATGATATAGGCTAGAAAATTTAGATGCCATTAAGACAAAAATGAAGAATTTGACTAATATACTTGATAGAGGCTCAAAATTGTCATATTGAGAATCAAACTTGTCTGCAATGGATCGGAGAATGATGGTATGACCAATGGCTACCCTCCATGCTAAATGCACCGACAAAACATCACAACCATCCACGCTAAATGCACCCTGACAAAACATCACAACCATCCCTTTTGCAATGGACGACTATAATGTTTTGTGAGGGTGCATTTAGTGTGGAGGTAACCTCCACCGATGGTATGCCATGTGTGTTCTCTGCGAAACACAAAAGTACAAATATCTGAAGATACTCCTTGATGGAAGAAAACTTTGATATGGGTGTACACTTTCTTAGTGCTTTGTAAATTAGATGTCACATTATCTTATGGTTTTTATTAGCAAGAGACTAAAATTCCTTAAAATTCATCTTAACAATTACCCTATTAATATTATGTCCCTCTATATAAGAGGATCCGGTGGTTGTGCACCTTAAGTTGAGGGGTGTACAACAACTGGCTCCTCTCACTTATTTTGAAAAAAAAAAACGCTTTAATGGATTTTTTTGTTGTTAATTTAAATATTTTCTTTAGAGCATTTATATTATATGGAAAGTGGTTTTTTAAGGTATTTAAATAAAGTAGTTTTCCATACAAAGAAATTTAGGGGTGGACCATTTGTTGGGCATTATGTCATGCATTTTTTTCCACTTATGTGGCATCATTTGATTGGGTGATTATTTGATGTGACACATTTTATTGACTACTTTTTTTTCAAGTTTTAAATGAAAAAGTGACATGTACTAGTCCTAACTTTACATCTACCCTCACAATTATTGGTCCATGCTCAGCTATTGGCTCCTCTCCCTTATTGTTGGTTAATGCATGTATTGATAATAATTTACTTTTACATTACACATGTCAATTAACAATATTTATCTTCTTTTGAATCAATCAAAATATGGCCTTATTTATCGATCTTGTTTCCATCCTCTTCTTCCTCTATTTAAAGAAAGAAAAATATTTGTAGTTCCTTGACATTATGGCTTATATATTTTAGTAGTACAAACATTAATTAGTATTTTTGTGATCATGTGACTTATTTTTTCTTGTGAAGGAGGAAGTGGTTTTCTTACTAACATACAATGACTATGTTGAACAAATGTACGAACTTGAATGGTCCAATATCTAACCCAACATCAACAAGCCAACACACACCAATGGTATTTTCATATAATCACTCTATCGGTTGTGTCAATCATAGCTCCCTTGGAATGGTCATTCCAAATATGGGGTCTCAATCATTGCTTCTTTTTAGTTGTTTCTACCTTTAAATGGTCGATCAAATCTAGGGTTGTAGGAGGCGGAGGCCAACACTCTTTTAATGTTGTGAAAGGATTTCTTAATTTATCATTGACACCTATAGGTTTTACATGTTCATCCTCATAGATGACTACAATCTTTCAATCACCAAATATCCCAATAGAGGCTAAGTCAAAAGCATGCCTTTTAATAATGTGAAAAATAAACATTTTTATTTCATGACTTATAAGATCGGTTTTTTTCCTTTATCATGCCTCGGTATTGTTGTCTTACATCTTATGAAAATGTTAGATGTGTAAACCCAATAATTTATCTTTCCTCTATAACAATGTTTATTCTCGATCACCACTTTAGGTGGTTCGGATCATGGATTGAACCTGCGATTAACTCGTTGTTGTTGTTGTTGAGGGCTTAATGTGTGTTGCCCGAGATTATAGTGGGTTCACCCCGTGTTAGAGTTTCGTAGCTCGGAACACTAGACTAACCCCAATTTCCTACGGTTATAAAAAATGTGTCCTAAAGCTTACAATTACTCCTATAACAATCCTACCAACATCATTACATTATTTTAAAAAGTCCATCTAATCAATTTCTACCCTCATTCACAATAATGCATAATTATTTTATTTTACAACTTCATGGTTTAAATACCTTTGGGTGTTACAATCCTATAACATTTAAAATTAAATATCATTTAATGAAAGTGTAGTTGTAAGTTGCAAATAATTGTTTTGTGTCGGTATTTGTATTAGTTTTAGTCCTATTACAAGATACACAATATTTTTTTATATTTATTTCAAGTGCAATGTATTTAACTAGTGTTGATGTGAATGTAAGTATTATTCAAGTTATGCTCTGGTATAACTTTGTTTTTTTTTTTGTACAAGGAATTTTTTTATTTCGTGATCACCCGCAAGATGGATTAGTTAGTATGAAAAATCTCAAATCGGCTACTAAAAAAATGGGATTATGATGAGTTTGTAAAGAGAGGGACAATTGTAGTTTATTTAATTGAATAAAGTGGGTAAAATTCTCCAGATCTGAATTTAAACCTGCACACAAGCACACTTGAATAGTGTTAGTTGTTTTTGGTGGTTAGGGGACTTTCCTCAGTCATATCCCTAACCCTTTTAAGGAGACAAAAACATTTTATTGATATAAAATGATAAAACAATAAATGAAAATAAAAATTATACCTGACTCAAATCACAAGACAATTGTAATTTCTCGCATGAGAGATCACGAGTCAATCATAGTTGTGATTCCCACTTGGGTTGAAATGTCATTAAAATAGTGTTGCATCAAGAAATATCTATTCTTTGTGCTTCACCTTTCCTTCTTCAAGAGTTGCAAAACCAAGATATGTGAGCAAGAGAGTAAGAAAACTCAAGTATAGTCTTTTGCACACTAAGAGCCAGGGGTTGGAATGAGGGGGTGAGGGTGTTTTTATAGATTTGGAATGCATAGGGGAGTGGGATGCACAAGGGTGCAATGATAGGGTCCAAAGTGCATTGGGCATGCACATAGGTAGGTGTGATGGGATATAATTAAATATGAGTGGGTGAGGGTTAGTAAATAGGTGGTGAGTTGTCTTTTATCCCCATTTTGTGGGGTTTTATGATTTTTTTGGTCTTTTTGTGTTTTATAATATTTTGTATTTTCGAATAAGGGACCTTATGTGCAAGGCCCATTTTAGAGTGTCTAAATCTTGCCTCTTTTTGGGTTTCATGTTGTAACAGAAAGATGATGAGCAAAAAATGAAGACGAGATGGGGTTCGTCAAACCCTATAATGGTTTTTGTTGCAGTCATGGGATTATATGGTGACTAGATATATAAGAACCTAGAAGTGCGATCGATGGGCCACTTCTACCAGAGTCTGTGAAAGAATCAATAGGTTTATTTTGGGAGGAAGAGACTACATAGTCAGTCGATTGATGAATGTTGATTGGTTTTCATAGAGTCAGATTATAAGGGTTATGCATGATTTCTCCCTCAAGTGACAATTTTTGGAACCACATGTTGCCTTGGTGTAATGCGGGATGAAAATTGGCGCTTGAATATGAAAGAAAATTATCTTTGGTAAAAGGTGTGTTGAGTGAGAACTAGGACATTGTTGCCCCAGTCGTGTGCATGTGAACAAGTGATGATGGATAGATACAAAGGTAATTACAAGTGTTGAGAAATATTGGGGTGAAGAGTGTCAATTGAGGAGTTAAGTGATTGAGAATTGACGATGAACGAACTAGGCAGGTGAGTCGATGAGTGATGTTGCACGGGTGAGGCGGTGAGCTACACAGGAGAGCCACGTGGTGAGCATGGTGATTTATAGGTGAGATGGGGAGAGTTGGGGGAGGTGACAAAGCTGGACAAGTTGTAGAGGCATAAAAGCAAGCGAGGCAAGTTGGAAAGTGAGCTAGATGGGAAAGGCGATAAGAAAGTTGGCTGGAAAGATTTCATGTGAGTTGGTTAGGTGAGCTTGTTGGGTGAGTTGGTTGGTGAGCTGGATGGCAAGCTAGGTCACCAAGCTAGGTGGTGGTGAGTTGGGTTAGTGAGCTTGAAAATTTAGGTCAGCAAGATGGGGAGTTGGGTGAATGGCCAAGTTATTCTGCAAATTAATGAGTTGGGTGTGGTTAATGTGGGATGAGGAGGCGAGTTGGGTTGGCAATTGATTTGCACAAGCAACCCGACAAGATATGTAGGGGAGGGAGAGTAGGGGTGGTGAGCTCAACGATCTATGTCATCAAATTGGGGAGTTGAGTCATTATTGCAACTTGGTTGGAGGGTAAGGGAGCTCCATATGGTTGAGTTAGGGTGGGGAGAGATTAGGTTGGTGTGGGGGCATCTTGGTTGCTATCGTGACCAAGTTAGTGGTGGGTAAGTTAGGAGGAAGCACAGGAGAGACTTGTGGGGAAGGTGAGATCGGTGAGGAGGAGCATCGAGGTAGATCGAGAAGTGGGTTTGGCAAGCTTGGTGGCTAGAGTGGTAGGCGGGAGGTGTTGGGTAATGGGACGCGGAAAATGTGACTGGGAGAGTCACATGTGCGACTAGCTAAGCTCAATGTTGATTTCATAGATGGGTGCGGGAGGAATCGGCAAGGAGGGGTAGTTATTAATCGGGGATGGGATCGGCTCGGTCACTACAATGACCGAGTTGGGTAGGGTGCAGGGAATGTTGAGGACAAGGCCAAGTTACGGGGTGACTTGACTAGGGTAGGCGTAGCTCGAGGATAGTTAGGTCGGAGGCTTGGGAGAGTGAGGAGCTTCTTAGACAAGCTCGCGGGAGGGGGAAGTAAGCTACATGTGAATCAAGAAGAGAATTTGGTGGTGGGGTGTGGCTTATTGAGCCGGGGTGAATTTGAGGTGGGACAGGGTGAGTTGAGGCCGGTCAAGGCAAGAAAAGAGGGTGATTCACTTGAGAAATGGGGTATGGTGGGGAGAAGGAGTTAGGGGAGGAGTGTGGAGGGTGATTCGAGGTGTTTGAGCTCGGTGAGATAGAAAGAGGGGAGTGTAGACACAAAATCACGTGCTTGGGTACATTTCTAGGTCCTAATCACATACAAATATTCATATGATTCCTAAGTGAGAAAACTAGTCATTAGCATCTATCTCTAGCCTCTTTTCTATCTTTCTTATTTCCTCTTTGGTCTTGCACACCCAGCCTAGTATAATTTTAATTTCTTTATCTTTATTGACTCTAGACACCAGTGGTTTCCTAGCCAAGACATCAACACCTAGGTGCTATCATCCCTTCTAGGTGCCCCCGACCTATTTGAATCTTGCTTGCCTCTTTTATCTTTTGGGCATATCATTTTCTTATAGGTCATCCTTTTAGTTTTCAATTACGAAATTCAACCAAGGGAATCATATAAATACAAAGATATGTGATCATAATAAGGGACCAAGCTCTAAGCATCTACTATCACCACCTAAGGTTGCATCCAAAGGAATTCTAAGAGCATCAAAGCATCCATCTAGCTATCATTCAAGGGACAAGGGACTATATTTTCTGCATACACTTCATAGGAGGGGAAGTTCATTTTTCCATCCACACATTTATCTACATTACTACATCTAACTATTTCTTGTTATCAAGTGCATCTAGCATGAGAGCTTCTTAGTGCATGATTTCTACACACACGCACAAGAACTACATGGAGTCTTAGATGTAGTGCATCGTTTGATTGTAAGAGTGGAATTTCACTATGTCGATGACCATCGGGGCCAATCCGACTCCCCATTTACATCTTTTTCTTTTTAGGATTTGATGTGTTTTGGGGTTTTGTAGGATATCATTTGTTTTAGAGGTTACATATGAATACTATGGACATAGTGCGACACACAGGTGACCAACAACGAAGGTTAACGACATTGGTGTGACATAAGAAGAATCGGTTTCTAAGATTCTCGAATAGTCACATGAAGCTACCAAAGGTATCTAGCGCTTAGGCACCCTGCCCACCAGTGCTTATCTAGCAATTTCAAAAACATTTAGTGCGGTTAGGACAGGTCTCCTCCTCCTGTTCATTAGTCTTCCAAACCATAACATTTTAGGATTTATTGTGAAATCAACTAAGTCTTATATTCCATCTCTTACACTTAGTGTTTCATATTTCTTTAGCTTATTACTTGTGTCAGATTTGTGCCTTAGTGTCTTATTTATCATATGTGACTCTACAATATTAGGATTTTACAAATTCTATATTTGTCAAATCATTTGGTGAACCCCACTCATGATTGGTCATTTGGATCCTTCTTTGGCACATCATCTTTTCTATCATGGATCCTAAGGTTCGTCAAATCTCTTTTTCTGAATTACTTCAAATGCATTCACCTTACAAAGAGGTTCTTCAAAAATCCCTAGACATCATGTTTCTCCCTAAAGATACGTCACCTGCTAAATTAAGTGCCATTTTGAATCGTATCTTCAAAAACCTATCCTTTGTGATCCTCCATCCAATCAACCCATCTTGGAGTCAATTCAAGCCTTACATTCTTTATTTTAAGACAAAATTCAGGCTATGGAATCCATTATTACATCTCTTAAATATGAAATCCAACATCTTAAGGATGCTTCTCAAGCTCATGCTAGTTCTTCTTATCATCCTCATTCTATGTTTTATATATGTGCTCATATCAGTGAACCTCAAATATTGCCGCTCCATGTGCCTATCAAGTTTGATTTCAATACTAAACAACAAGATATTCTTTCGTGGCTCCTCACTCATCAATTGATCAACTTTCCATCTACTCATTGTTATCCTCCTTATCGACTTACAAAATATCAAGGTCATCCATATTGCAATTATCATTGAATCAATAGACATAATGATAATGATTGTTATCCTCTTAAGTAAAAAATTGTCCACCTTAAGCATTATGGTCTCATTTCATTTGCTACACAAAATGATCATGCATGATCATCTTCGGTTATTCTGACCCCACCGGGTTCCTAAATCTGAATCATCTATGTCTAATGAGCATCGGGCTATCACTTCTAATGTTCCTTCTTTAGTCACTCAAGCATTTCCTATACAATGTAATCCAACTAAGAAATCACCTCTCAAGGTTCGTCATCCATCACCTCCTCCTCTCAAGTATTTTATTGCGTTACCGACCCCAAATAAACAACCACTCGCTAAGAAAGACAAAAAAAAATCTAGGTGGCCTCTTTTGAAATCCACCATTCAAGGTCCCTCTCCAATTGTCACTTCAACATCCAATCACTTTTGTTAAGAAAACTACTCCTTACATTGGCTCCCTTAGCATCTTTGACTATATCTCCATCATTGGCACACTTGGGGGCCATCACACTTATTCTCCCCTTGCCATTATCGGGATTCTCGTATTTCTATTATTTCACTTCATGCTTCACATCTAATATTTCCCATGCATCTTACGTAACTTGATACACACATATTGTATCATCGTTACCATATGATGCACTCTTTTGATATGGTTTATACTTGACTATTGAGGGCATACTACATTCTGAACTTCACACACTACACATCTCACTCTCCGCGCATCACGATACATCTTTCTAGCACTTTCTTCTCACACATCATATAATTCTATTCTACAATTTACACTTTATGCTTCATTTATATATTGATCTAGAACATATTTCAAACCCTTTCCCGATGACCCACTCTTGTTCTATGGTTCATTCTTGACTGCCTAGGGGTATTTTATAAATGAACCTCATCTCATGCTCATTAACATATTCTCGAGGGACAC
Source organism: Taxus wallichiana var. yunnanensis (assembly GCA_018340775.1). NCBI lineage: Eukaryota > Viridiplantae > Streptophyta > Pinopsida > Cupressales > Taxaceae > Taxus > Taxus wallichiana. Next base: position 510,828,752 of record CM031239.1, on the reverse strand, counting down.
ACTCACTTTACATTCCATTCCACTCATCCACAACATACCGCATATCTTGGTTGTGCATACTCTTTCTTGCGTATACTAGTTACATGATACACTTTGCTTACTATGTTATACGGATATCAAATATGTCATTATCTTTCTATATGTACACATGTGCGTTCACTTGTTCTCTAGTTTTGAATGTAGAATTTTTATAGATCTTTACACGTAAAAATGATGCTTGGCATTGTATCTCTTACCTGTCCCACTGAGGCTCCCTAGGGCATCTAATTTCTCACACATCATAGGTTATATTGTTTCATTATTTACTACTTCATATCCTTACTAGCACACTACTCTATGGATACATACATGTCTTTACATACTTTTTATCTCTCTAACATGCTAATGGGTGCTTCATGTGAAAAATTTACCTTACAACAACTATTTTCCACCATGGTTAGTTGTTACACTTTGCTTTCTCTTGTCTTCTATTATATGTTATTGTTTGTGCATTTTTCCCTATGTCTTATGTGTTCACTACTTATATGATTTTGGTTGCTTCGTCCCTGATTATCTTGCAACATTGTGAGAAATGTCCCATGTTTGCAACCCACTTTTCATAGGACAGATTATCTTCTTGCTTGCTAGATTACACTTTGTATTCTATATGCACACTTTTCTTGTTTTTACTAACACATATTTCTAGCCACTTTGTTTGCATGTGCCTTGGTTTCTACCATGCACATTCCCTCCCCGTAGGGTATTATTTTCATATCAACATCTGATCCTCTCCTTTAGGGACGCATACTCCTAGTGATGTTGCATGCACCCCATATGAAGGGGGCATACATTGGGTGAATCCGTCACCACATATAGTAGCTCAGAGCTACAACACAATACAGTTAAGCAAAAATAAAAACAGAGTTATAGTTTTAGAATGACCTAGATTATGATGTGGGTCCTTATTTCAACACAAATTCTAGCGTCCAAATACGAACACTAGATCTTGGGCACTCCTGACCTTTCTTGGCCACCTATGACTAGGGGCAGTTACAGTCACTTTCTCAAATCAGCACAATTATCAGTAGTATACAAAGCAATTTTCACGGTGTAGGCACAATCCTCCAACAATCGAGAATGTATTGTATATTTTTTTACTTGGGTCAAACTGGATCGAACATGGAAAAAAAGATCACACCATCTATAGTGGTTTATAAATTCAAGAAGTATTCAAGGATGGAGAATAACACTATACCTTTCTCCCCAAAACTCTTCCATGTAGTGGTGTGAGATTTCCTAAAACACTAGCACATGGCATGAGATCTCCCAAAAAAATCACTCTTGGCTTGACATTTCCTGAAAAATTTGTTCTTCTAAAACATTTTCAAGACACTTTCTATCCTTTTTACTCATCATGGATCATGTGCACATGTTCCTTTTATTACTTTTTGAATTTTTACATGATTTCATAGAGTTTTCATAACACATGACTTTGACTAATCTTTCACTCTTCGTTTATAGGTCTGGATTTAATACACAACAAGAACTAACCTTCCATCAAGCTACAATAACAATAGGTACAACAAAAAAACAACTCATATGCTTCACCCCTAGGGTCACTTCCTCTTTCTTAGCTTCCATGCTTCATTTTTATCACTCAGTGCTTTCACTTGTCTCTTCGGCACGCTATCACCATCACACTCTACATGGTTATTAAGTATGCATCTCTTATCTACTTTATGTTATCGAGTATTCACTCAACAACATAAATTGGGGGAAAATGTAGACACAAAATCATGCACTTGGATGCATTCCTAGTACTAATCACATACCACTATTCATATGATTCCTAAGCGAGAAAACTAGTAATTGACATCTATCTTTGGCCTCTTTTCTATCTTTCTTGTTTCCTCTTTGGTTTTGCACACCCCACAACCTAGTTTAATTTTTATTGCTTTATCTTTATTGATTCTAGACACCAGCACCAAGCCAAGATGGTAGCGCCTGACACCCTTGTCCCCTCTGGGCACCCCCAACCTCTTTGTATCTTTCTCACCTCTTTTGGGCCTCTTTTATCTTTTGGGAATATTGTTTTCTTATGGGTCAACCTTTTAGTTGTTGATTACAAAATTTAACCAAGGGAATCACATAAATACAAATCTATATGATCATAATAAAGGACCAAGCTCTAAGCATTTACTATCACCACTTAAGGTTGCATCCAAAGCCATTCTAAGAGCATAAAGGAATCCATCTAGCTATCATTTAAGGGACAAGGTACTACATTTTCTGCATACACTTCATAGGAGGGAAATTCATTTTTCCATCCACACATCTATCTATATTGCTACATCTAGATATTTCTCACTATCAAGGGCATCTTGCACAAAATCTTCCTATCATACACACACAAGAACTATATGGAGTCTCATATGTAGTGCAACGCTCGGTCATAGGAGGGGAATTTCACTTTTTGGGTGACCATCGTGGTTAGTCTGAATCCTCATTTACATATTTTTATTTTTAGGATTTGATGTGTTTTGGGGTCTTGTAGGATATCATTTATTTTGCACTTACGGAAAATTCTCATGGACATAGTGCGACACACAGGTGACCAACAACGAAGGTTAGTAGCATTGGTACAACTCAAGAAGAATCAATTTTGAGGTTACGTGTAGTCATAGGTGCCTACCAGAGGTCTCTAGCACCTAGGCGCTCCGACTCGGTTTAGGCGCCCCGATCCGGGCTTATCCAACAATTACAAAATGTTGTGAATGCGGTTCTAATAGTATCCTCTTCTTGTTCATCAATCTTCCAATCCGAACACTTTAGGATTTATTGTGAAATAAAAAAATTCTTCTATTCCCTCTCTTGCACTTAGGGTTTCATATTTATTTATCTTATTACTTGTGTCAGATATATGCCTTAGTGTCTTATGTATCATATGTGACTCAGTAATATTAGGATTTTACAAATTCTATATTTTTAAAATCGGGGAGAGGAACTCGAGGTAGAGAGGGTGAGACAAGTCAAAAATGTGATTTTCTTGGGTAGGTACAGGTGTGTGAGTTAAGAGAGGTCAAGCTTGAGCAGTGGAGGCAAGTTGCGTTAAGTAAGTGGTGGATCAAGGTAGTTAGGGAGAGAGAATCGTCGAGGAAAGTTGGGGTTGATGGAGTTGGGCTTGGGGTGAGTTGGGGAAGAGAATTCATAGGGGCAACGAAGTGATGAGATCACGATGGTAAGTTGGGAGGGGCATGGTGGGGAAGGTCTTGAGAAAGCCGGGGTAGGGGGAGTTAGGTGTGAGTTAAAGCGACTCGACGGGGGTGAGTTAGGGTGGGTAGGAGATGGGTGGGGTAGGATGGGAACGCGGGTAGCTTTGTGAGTTGTTAGAGAGACTCTTCGAGGTAATTTGGGGGTGATGTTGAGTGGTTATTCTTTGTTTGATTTTTGTAATTTTTTAATTTATTTTTTATTTTTGAAAAAGAAATTGAATTTTTTTGAATTTTTAAAATTGGTAAAGGTGAGAACAATGGTGGTGATGTAAAGGATGATACAATGAAATACCTTTATGATAAAGTGAATTCCATTAAAAAATAAAATGAGCACAATGGTGTGCGAAGAAATGGATACCCCATGATGTTCATCTAATGACGATGAACTATGACAAGCACGCATTATGACCTGATTGTGATGATGACGTACAAGTGTTATGTTTGGTGTGTATGAGGAAAATTTTATGAAAAGAATGGTAGTGAACACCTGATGGACTCGAATACAAAAAGAATAATATAAGAAATGAGCTAAAATGGGATCTTGAACAAGGTCTAATCGCACAAGGTGACATATTAGCCATACGAATCATCGAGATCTTATGTGTGCACATGAGAGTTAATTGAATTCTTGAAGTAAAAATCCTTGAGGCAGTGGTGAGAACACAAACCAACGTGTAGGTGTCACTGGTATAATTCATTTGTGAGTAATGAAATAGAGGCTAATTGTAAGTCATGTATTGCTCTACTTCCATCCAGGCATCTACAACACCAACGAAGATACATTTGAATATAATCACAACATTTTTCTATTTCCAAATGGATGTCCATATACCTAGTAGAGATACTAGAAATACCCCTAAGAGAGAGTGTTTGATATTTATTTTGTTTTCTTTTTTGAATTTTGATTTTTTCTTTTCATTGTTTTGATTTTTTTTTCACATGATATTCATCTCTCTTGGTTTTCCAAGGGGTTTAGAACCACAAGTGGATTATTGGAGGGAGTGGGAGTGATGATGAAGGTGACAGGTTGGAAAGCATCGACAAAGAATGCCCTAGGGTCTTCAAGACAAGTTGTTAAGTGTGTAAGTGTGCATGGATCTCTAAGAGGATAGTCATTCTTAATTCACCAAGTAAGGAGAGACCAAGTTCAAGCAATTGTAGTAGAGACTATTGACTCACAAAAATATTATCAAAGTGTTTACAAAAGTTGTGAAACAAACCAAAACATGGAATGTGAACAAACTGTAAATGAAATGTGTAGCAGTGAATGGAGAATTGAAAGGAAATATGAATGAAGCTAATGTGGAATAACATCCATGGGCAAGTGTTGTTTATTGAAATTTTTGAAATATATTGATTTTTTATTGTTTTTAGCTCTGTGAAAGTGGGTGTTTGTGTGTCTTTTTTTTTTTTTATGGAGAATTAGGATGTGTTTCTAATCCAGGATGGATGAAGAGAAGAAAAATGTATGGAGAATGCAGAATGTGGCGGTGAAGACACATGAAAATCCCCCATCTGGATAGGCACTAGGTGAGTGAGAGACATGATGTATAAAATCAAGCGATAGATGAGATAAATAATTGGAGTGACAAGGATGATGTTGATGATAATTGAAGAAAGAATACCATATAAAATCCATAGAATGGTGGTGTGTGAGGAACATGAACGTGGCGATGAATCATGTAAGAAAGATGTTTAATTTGATTAATGTGTAAAAATGTTTGGTGGACGAGGACATGAGAATAAGTCAATGGGAGAAGATGAAGTGTTATGAATCATGGTGTTAGGGATGATATCAGGTGGATGAGTCATGGAAAATATAGTGATGTCATCAGGGAAGCATGGGAGCCAATGGGGTGAACATGTGATGAATGGGTGTGATTAGCCTAGGATGGCATGAAATAAGAAGAGTCGTTTAAGAATGAACATCAACCAAATGATAATGTGGGAGAAAAGGAAAGTATGTGCAAACATAATGGAAGGTGGAGAAGGATTATGAGGCCCATGCATAAGAACAAAGGGGTGTGTGGGTGTGATTGATGATGTGAACTCAAAAGGAGGAGGAGATACTAAAAACAATGGCTGAACAAGTTGTGATGAATGCAAGAGGGTGAATGTGAAATAAATATCTAAAGGAGGTGAAGTAATGGAAGTACATGAAGGTGTATTTTGAGGAAGGGGTGAAAGAATATGAAGATAAGAATGACAATGAATATATGCAAGAGGAGTGTGAACAACTATAATAGATGGTAAAGGATGTAATAGAGGCATCACAAGAAAGAATGTGGCTTGAATGAGTGATGACAAAGAAAGTAAGATGCATGTGGAGGATTGTAAAATAGGTGAAATGATTTTGGAATCATATGTGATGAAATAATAGAGTGTGTGTGAGTGAAGGAAAGGAAGAAGTAGGGGTTGTGGTGGGAAATATGGGATCACATGATGATATAAATGGTTGAGAGCTAGATAGAGGTGGTGATAATGTGGAAGAATCTAGAAAGGATGAGGATGTGACTGTGGCCATAGTGGAAGTACATGATAATGGAGATGAATACGAGGATGAGGTTGAAATCAAGGTGGATTGTGAAGCTTTAGTTTAGGATGATGAGACACTAAGTGTACATGATGATTGTGATGTATTAGGGAGTGAGGAATCGGATGATGGAAAAGTGACATATGAAGAAGAAGTGGGAATAGGATCATATGAAGTGATTGGTTGAGAATTAGTAGATGAAGGCGGAGAAGGTGGAGGTTCAATTGTAATGCCCCCTTTTCAATAAGGTCTTGAATGATATTGCAGAGTTGAGGACATGAGTTAGTGGGATGATTGTCGGTACAATGATAGGCACATGTATCATGGGAGGAACACCACAATGGTGGGGGTGGTTTGGTAGGGAGAGTGATGAGATAAATGTTAAGCGAATTTTGGAGAATAGAGGAAAGTGACTTGGTCAAAGGAGTGAATTTGTGAGGGGGTTGGATGAAGCTAAAATCCTTAAGGGAATGTAATGAATGTGAAGATGTGGGTGTAGAAGGTGATGAAGTGTGAAGAGGATATGATTGGAATACATTGTGAACATGGGAGTGTAATGGTGTGGTAGGTGGTGGAGGAATAGAAATAAGTGGAAAGAAGGGAGGATGACCAATATGGACATCCTTGAGGCATTGTGCCATGTGCACGACCTCATCAAATCTACATAATGGATGAATTTGTAAATGGTGGGAGATGTGAGGGACATAAATTTTGGAAAATATGTCAATAAGCTCAAATTATGGGAGTGGAAATGAGAGGTGCTGAACAAGAGCACACCAACACGCAACAAAGTCAATGGTAAAATATCCCTTTTAGGATATCACTCTAAAACTCAAAAATTAATTAAAAATATGCACACTTTGTAATTCTGATTTTCCAGGAAAAAGGTATATATATATATATCTTCAAAAAAATTCACTTTCAACAATACCCGAAGCTTGAAAGATGTAGAAAAATATAGATAACATTAAACAACTGAGAAACAATTATTAGTGTCCGATATGGAATTTTAATGATGAAAATATAGCTAAAATTTACAAAATTAGTAACTCTGGAAATACTTTGGATCTGATTAAAAATGATAGCTCAAAAGATAGATAAATCCAATATCTATCCAATGCATATTCAAGCACAATTTTCTAATGGGTGGAAGACACCTGAAACTGCTCCTCAAATTTGGAACTGAGTAGATAAAACCCTAGAAAATAGTTGTTCCAAATGTGAACTAAAAATTTGAATGTGGAAGGTGTGAATATGAAATATCCCCAAATACGAACAGAAAGCTAGGGATATGGATCTAAAACCCTCACCGAAGAATTCTCTACCAGCTAGGGATGGATATCTCATCACCGAAGTTAGGGATCTTGTATAATTTGACCTCCACAAGCAATAAACTAAAAATAACAATAGCTCCAAAATGATTGAATGTCTGAATGCCTCTCCAAAAGACCCCAAAGGTTTATTTATAACCTTTTTCCTCCAAAACCCAAGTCACATTTTCCTTGGGGAAATTAATAAAATAAAGTGACTTTATCATTTATTTCTTTTTATTATATCACTTTATCTTTTTCTTTTATTTTCTTTTTATTTTAATTTTATCATTAATAAATTAATATAAAGTGCTTATAATAATATTTTATATTGCACTTTATAATTAATTCATTATGACTAAGTTTCCCTTTTATTCCTCCCTTAGTTGTCGAGAAACAATGAATGGGCTAAGGGTCTTCGACCAATTGCTTCCGAGAAAAGGGGATATTACAATCCTCCCTTCCCCAAATTGCTTGCCCTCAAGCAATTATAACTCATATATCCAATAGCCATGCGTAAGACAAAAACATGTTATAGTGCTCCAAAATTTGAGATCTTGTAAATGTTAAGTGAGAGAGCTCTTTCCATAATACATAGCTCTCATGACGATCATACACACAAATTTACACTAAGGGTGTCACATACTTTATATTATAGATTTGATCCTCTAACTCATCATCCTTCTCATGAGGAAAATAAATCTGAATATGCAGCAATAAATATGACATATCATCATTCTTTTCATACCTTACAATGTCATCAAGGTCTTCAGTTTTCTTTTCCTTCATGATATCTTGGCTTTGCTGTACCAAATCCTTAGCATCCTTGTTCAACATGGGCTGAATATCTTCATGATAACACTGCTGCAATAAAAAAAAGATGTATCTCTTACCACATAATCCACATCCCGTGTGATTTGCTCTCTTTTGAAGGAACCTTCCATACTCTTGGATGACACAACTTGAGGAGTACCATTCCTCATACCTTGCAAAACAACTTCCTTTAGATCAACATGCTCTTCTTCTTTTTCTTCTTCATCTGGAACTACCTCAATATAATGGGTTGCCCCTTGCTGCCCAAAATTTGGTGCTTTTGTTCACTATTTGAAGTAGTTTTTGGCTGTCCCAAACGCCTTTGTAATTCAAGTACCGGCATATGATGATCTCTCTTGGGCTTGCTACCAATCTTCATCCTACAATAATCTGAAAATGACATATTATCTCTGAAACCCTTACTCAAAGATTGGTATTTTTCCCAACAAGACTCCTCATCAATCACCTCTATTGGATGCCCTTTATTACTGCTCTCGCATTTTTCCCCATTATTCCCATATCTGATCTGATTCATGTTCTGTGAGTTGGCTCAAGTAGAGGTTGGTTGTCTCTTGTTGTTTCACCATGTTGATGAACATTTGCTTCATAAAATCCATATTGAGATCTTCATTCACTAGTTAGAAAGTTAGAAGAAACCTTGCTCTAATACCACTTTGAAATATCTCTTTTAGGATATCACTCTAAAACTCAAAAATTAATTAAAAATATGCAGAATTTTGATTTTTCTAGGACAATAAGGTACAAAATTCTAAAATATATATATCTTCAAAATATTCACTTTCAACAATACCCAAAAGCTTTAAAATATGTAGAAAAATATGGAGAATGGTAAACAACTAAGAAACAATTTTTAGTGTCTAGATTTGGATTTTTAATGATAAAAATATAGCTGAAAATTACAAAATTAATAACTCGGAAATACTTGGGATGTGATGCGGGAGCATAACTTACAGAGACCATAACTTTTGATCCGACCAGTTGGATCGTCTTGAAATATTACAGGGTGGTAGATGTACATTAGTACTATGTTGGGGTCAATTTTCTTGCAAGGTTGTGCCCATTTTGGCATGTTTTCGGCCCGGATTCCTTCATCTAGTGGCCTAAAATTGGCTTGTAATGTTTTTTTGCTTTTGTCTAGGTCTTAGAACTTTAATAACTTTTGTTGTGCTTGTTAGAATAAGTCAAATTTCATGTGAACCCTAATTTATGAAGGAATATTTGGCACACAAAATTTGGGGTCCATCCGAGTTGTTTTTCTAGTAGGTAATTTTTGGTATTTTAGGGTTTTTAGAGTAGACATGAAATAAAAGGAGGATTGTAATGATGTAATAGATCAGTGTGGATTCCAAAATGAGAATTAATATATTTTGAAACTCCTAGGTTTTATTTACAAATCCATTTATGTGTGTTTTTGGAGGTATTTCAACCTCTTGCAATTGGATTCACATCAATTGGTATTAGAGCAGGATTTTGATCTTGCAAAAATAGTTAAGGTAACATATTACATTTTTCTGTGTAATTTTTTTACCTCTATTTTATATGATCATGGCTAGATGCGGGAGGGGAGGTTATGCCCAGATGAATAGGCATATGCAGGAGCTACAGAGACAAGTTGTTGAGCTCACAGGAGAAGTCACCCGCCTTAGAAGGAGACATGCAAATGGGGATGTAGACCCAGATAGTGATATTGAAGAAGGACCTCCATTAGTGAATGAAGGAGGAGATGAAGAAGATAATGAGAGAGATGAAGAAACCTTAAATGAGAGACCATTTGAGGAGAGATTGATCCAGGCTTTAAAGGGAAAGGATGATGGCATCAAGATTACTGTTCCTGATTATGGTGGAGGGTTACGACCAGAGGAGTTGATTGACTAGTTAAATCACATGGAAAAATTCTTTGAGTGGAAAACCCTTTCAGAGGAGAAGAAGGTTAAGTTTGCATGCACTAAGTTGGCCGGACATGCATTGATCTAGTGGGATCACCTACAAAATGAAAGAAAAAGGAATGGAAAGGGAAAGATTCAAAACTAGAATAAAATGGTAAAGAAGCTGAAAGAAAAATTTCTTCCTATAGATTATGCTCAGACACTCTTTCGGAGATTCCAAAACCTAAGACAAAGGATCTCAACATTGAGGAGTATACTAATGAATTTTACAAGTTTTCAATCAGGGTGGAACAAGGAGAGTCTGAAGAATAGAAGGCTACACGGTATATAAATGGGTTGAGTTACACCATACAAGATGAGCTGAGTATGCTCCGGATCCATAGCCTGGATGATGTTTATCAAATCACATTAAAGGAAAAAGAAAAGAACAAGAGGAATAATTTTAGAAGAGGAGTGAAGAGAGGTCCATCATCATCTCTAATGAGAGGCAGGGGTAGATTTGAATCTACAAAAGGTGAATCCTCTAACACAGAAGGGCATGAAGATTCTGGTCAAAGTCGTGGTAACTACCAAAGAGGTAGGGGGTTTCAGAGGGGAAGAGGTTATAATGGAGGATGGGGCTAGAATAGCCCCCAAAGGCAATATACATGTTACAGATGTGGTGAAGAGGGGCACAAAATATTTTGAGTGTCCGCACTATCCTACACAAGATAGATGGCAAGGAGAACAACCACGATTAAATCTGTTGAAGCTGAAGAGGAAGAAGAAATGGAGGTTCTTTGTAGACTTGGGTGAAACCCTCATGATAAGGAGGATGATGATTGTCCCAAGGAAGGAGAAAGAACATGATGTTGTTGGTGCTGATTCATGGCTACGAAACAAATATATTTCAAACAAGATGCACCTCTAGAGGAAAGGTATGTAAAATTATTATTGATGGTGGTAGTTGTGAAAATATGGTTTCAACTGTAATGGTTGATAAAATCAATCTGAAATGTGAGAAGCACCCATATCCCTATCGTATATCATGGTTCAAGAAAGGAAATGAGGTAACCATAGATAAAAGATGCCTTATAAATTTTTCAATTGGGAATACCTACAAGGATGAGGTGTGGTGTGATGTTATCCCAATGGATGCATGCCATATATTACTGGGTAGGCCTTGGCAATATGATAGAAAGGTTACACATGATGGAGGAAAAATACATATACCTTTTGGAAGGATGGTGTAAAGGTGGTCTTGTTACCCTTCAAGGAAGAAGAGAAGAGTGAGGGATTATTGGCTACAAAAGAGTTTGTTACAGAAATGGAAGAAGTTGGATGGTGTTATGCACTAATGTCAAAGAAGGTGGAGATAGAAGATTTTAATATACCTGTTGCTGCGTAAAAAGGTACTAAAAGAATACAAAGATGTCATACCAGATGAGCTACCAGATGGGTTACCTCCAAAGTGAGATATTCAACACCATATTGATTTGATCCCAGGATCGGCCCTTCCAAACCAAGAAGCCTATCGGATGAGTCCAACACAGAGTGAAGAGTTGAATAGACAAGTGACAGATTTAATACAAAAAGGGTTAGTAAGAGAAAGCATGAGTCCATGTGCAACTCCAGCGCTATTGACTCCCAAGAAAGATGGAGACTGGAGAATGTGTGTAGACAATAGAGCCATAAACAAGATCACAATCAAGTATCGGTTCCCAATTCCACTGATTAGATGATATGATGGATGTGCTAGCGGGAGCCCGATATTTTAGCAAGATTGACCTATGGAGTGGGTACTACCAGATCCGAATCCGTGAAGGGGATGAATGGAAAACTGCTTTCAAAACAAAAGATGGATTATACGAGTGGATGGTGATGCCATTTGGGTTATCTAATGCACCCAATACATTCATGAGGTTGATGAATAGAGTACTCCGAGAATATAATGGTAAGTTTGTTGTTGTCTATTTTGATGATATTCTGATATTCAGTAAGACAGTGGAAGAACACTTATTGCATATGAAATTGGTGTTAGACTTATTACGTAAAGAGAGTCTATATGCAAACTTAAAGAAGTGTAGATTTCTTCAAAAGAGTCTTGTTTTTTTGGGATTTGTCATATCAGAGGATGGAGTGAGGATGGATGAGGAAAAAGTAAAGGCAATTTTGGAATGGCCTATTCCAAGGAATGTGACAGAGGTTCGTAGTTTTCATGGATTGGAAACTTTTTATAGGAATTTCATCAGAATTTCAGCATTGTTGCACCCATAACAGAGTGTACAAAAGGGAGGGAGTTTGTATGGACCAAGGAAACAACAGATAGTTTTGAATTGTTGAAGAAGAAAGTGTCAAAGCACCTATTTTGGTATTGCCATATTTTAGCAAGGTCTTTGAGGTTGATTGTGATGCCTCACATGTCGATTGGGGCTATGTTGAGTCAAGAAGGATGACTTGTGGCATTCTTCAATGAAAAGCTAAATGAAGTAAGGAGGAAATATTCTACTTATGATGTGGAATTTTATGCTATTGTTCAAGCATTAAGGAACTGGAGACATTACTTGGTAGCAAAGGAATTTGTGCTCTTCATTGACCATGAAGCCTTGAGGTACGTAAACACACAAAAGAAACTAAATAGTAGGCATGCAAAATGGGTTTCATTTTTGCAAGAATATACTTTTGTTTTAAAGCATAAGTCTGGTAAGTAGAATCAAGTTGTTGATGCCTTGAGTAGGCGTGTATCCCTTTTGACAACAATGGAAAATAAAGTACTAGGGTTTGAGGCAGTTAAGGAATTATATGAAGGTGATCCAGATTTTGGTGATGTTGTGAGAAAACTTAAGGAGCCTACAAGTAGGTAGTGATTCTTTTGATTATTTGATGCAAGATGGTTATTTGTTTAGGGGGAAACAATTGTGCATCCCTATTGGTTCAATGAGAGAAAATATTATAAGAGAATTGCATAGTGGGGGGTTGGCTGGACACTTTGGTATTAGTAAGACAATTTCTCTTGTTATAGAAAAGTATTATTGGCCAAAGGTAAAGAGGGACATAAGTAGGATTGTAGCAAGATGTAGAGTGTGTCAAATGGCTAAGGGCCATGCACAGAATATTGGGTTATATATGCCATTACCTATACCTATAGGGTCATGGGTTGATCTGAGTATGGATTTCATGTTAGGGATTCCTAACACACACGAGGGAATGATTCTATCTTTGTTGTAGTTGATAGATTCTCTAAAATGGCACATTTCATTTCTTGTAAAAAAACTAATGATGCTTCTAGAATTACAGATTTTTTTTTAAGTGGTTAGATTGCATGGAATTCCAAGAACGATCACTTCAGATCGGGACACAAAGTTTTTGAGTCACTTTTGGAGGACTCTGTGGAAGAAAATGGGGACACAACTATAGTTTAGTAGTGCATATCACCCCCAGACTGATGGGCAGACAAAAGTAGTGAAAAAAAGCTTGGGAAATCTCCTACGTTGTATAGTTGGAGAAAAGCCAAAACAATGGGACTTAGCTTTACCTCAAGTGAGTTTGCCTATAACATCTCGGTAAACAGGTCAATAGGAGGTCTCCTTTCTAGATTGTATATGGTAGGAATCCCAAGGGGGTCCTAGACCTAATTGTTCTACCTGGTGAAGATGAAACTAGTGATGATGTAGAAGCATTCACAGAACACATTCTACAGTTGCAAGATGAAGTGAGGGAAAAGCTAAAAGTGAGTAATGCACAATATAAAATAGTTGTAAATGTCAGTAGGAGAGTAAGTGTATTTGAAGAAGGAGATATGGTGATGGTTCATCTTAGAAAAGAGAGGTTTCCAAAGGGGACATATAATAAACTCAAGTATAAGAAGATTGGGCCATGTAGGATTCTGAAGAAAATGAGTGATAATGCCTACAAGGTGGAGCTACCTAAAAATTTTCTATCTCACCATTTTTTAATGTTTCTACTTATATAAGTTCCTAGGTCATGATGAACATGTTGTAGAGGAGAAAGAAATAAACTGGAAGCAACAGATGCCAAAGAAGAAAAAAGAGAGGGTAATGCATGTCTTGGACCAAAAGATAATCACTACTAGACATGGGAGCTACAACAAGATATTTGGTACAGTGGGAAGGTTTGCAGAAGAAGAAAATACTTGGATTCCTGAGTGGGAGTTGAAGAAAATTGACAGTGCAAAATTAGATGAGTTCCATCAACAAAATTCGCAGGAGTTGAATTCTTTTCAACTAGGGGAGAATGATGCGGGAGCATAACTTACAGAGACCATAACTTTTGATCCGACTGTTGGATCATCCTAAAATTTTACGGGTGGTAGATATACATTAGTAATATGTTGGGGTCAACTTTGCATGCAAGGTTGTGCCCATTTTGGCATGTTTTCGGGCTCGGATTCCTTCATCTAGTGGCCTAAAATTGGCTTGTAATGTTTTTTTTGCTTTTGTCTAGGTCTTAGAACTTTAATAACTTTTGTTGTGCTTGTTATAATAAGTCCAAATTTTGCGTGAGCCCTAATTTATGAAGGTATATTTGGAACACAAAATTTGGGGTCCATCCAAGTTGTTTTTCTAGTAGGTAATTTTTGGCATTTTAGGGTTTCTTGGCATTTTAGGGTTTTTAGAGTAGACATGAAATAAAAGGAGGATTGTAATGATGTATTTTTAACTAAGTAGATAAAACCCTAGAAAATAGTTGTTCCAAATCTGAACTCGAAAATTTGAATGTAGAGGCTAGGAATATGAAATATTCCCAAATACGAACAACAAGCTAGGGATATGGATCTGAAACCCTCACCAAAGAATGCTCTACTATCTAGGGATGGATCTCTCACCACCGAAGCTAAGGATCCTCCAGAAGCTGACCTCCACAAGCAATAAAATGAAAATAACAATAGCTCCAAAATGATTGAATGTCTAAATGCCTCTTTAAAAACCCTAAAGGCTTATTTATAATATTTTTCCTCCAAAAACCCAAGTCACATTTTCTTTGGGAAATTAATAAAATAAACTCGGCTTTATCATTTATTTCTTTTTATTACATCACTTTATCTTTTTATTTTCTTTTCTTTATATTTTAACTTTATCATTAATAAATTAATATAAAGTGTTTATAGTAATATTTTTATATTGCATATATAATTAATTCATTATGACTAATTTTCCATTTTATTCCTCCCTTAGTGTGTCGGAAAATAATGAATTGGATAAGGGTCTTTGACCATGCTTACGAGAAAAGGGGATAGTACAAATCATTATGCGATTTTGAAGCATGTGAATGTCAATGACGTTGCTTTGGGGGTGATATGGATGGAGAAGTGAGATAAAAAGGTGTCCGAAAGTTATGTGAATGTGTAAAGGATATGTTGTGGAAGGCGTGATTACCAATCAAGTGTGCGACCAATGAGTGAAAGTGGGAAAGTGCACAAGAGGAGAGTGTCATCATGTTAGATAAGGTGGCATGTGTAGTGGAAGAGATGTAAGTGATGTCGAGGATCCCTTATGCCATCAAAATTTTCAAATGTGGTAAATTTGAAATGTGATGGATAGGGATGACACGATACCATGGGGTGAATAGGCTCATTACAAATGGCATGATAATTTGGTGTAGGAGGAATTCCCCAAGCGTTGGGACTTAAGATTAAAAATGTAGTCAAGAAGGTGTTGGTGGAGAAAATTAGAGTTTGGATGAGCATGGAAATGACTAGAAGCCTTGGGAATGACAATGAATAGGAATTGGAAATATGAGTGGAACAAGCCGAAGAAGATGGTAAGACTTGAAAATGGCAAGTCAATGGCGATTACAACTCGAATCTGGATAAATCATAAATCCAAATAAAATACACAATGGATTATCTAGAAGGTGAAGATCGATTGATCACGGTTGAAACTAACTCGGGAAAAATGTGTGATGGGAAAATTGTGGCACATCGTAGTTGCATGTGAGACCAGGATAATCGAACTTAGAATGGGTGAAAAAAACAAATATGACATTATGAGAAGGGTCTGTGAATAACATAAATGGTTTCAAGAGTGACTCATAAACAATGTTGTTTGTTTGTATGTTTGTCTCAAAGTGGAACAAAGGGGATCAGTCTGTTTGGCTTCCTAGAAAAGGTTTTCTACCTATGTAACAAGAATTTATCTAAAAATCATGATGCACTAGAAAAAATTCTATTCGTCGAATTTACTTTACCCTCCTTGATTAACCATGTTGGATTTTACTCTGGTCAATCAATCAAACATGGGCCATCACTAAGGATAATGTTGGCTCTAATCCTCACTGGTGTACTAGTCATATAGGTGGGTGTACTTGTTTTGTTTTCCAGGTTCCCTCAATGTGACAACTACTTTGGGGTTCTTATGGTACTCCTCACAATGTGTTTTAGGGCTTATACCCATACACTTCCCATAGTTATGCGAGCATGTATTTATCCTTATCCAGACCTACAATAAAAGTGTAGTTCATTCTCGATTCATTCCTTTAAGAAAAACAAATGTGTTTTTAGGTTGTTAAAGAAACAAATTTAGAACACATTCGCACTTGTGACTACCATATAACCAGATTTTATGATTTTTGTCGAAATCACATCCCATCCACTGGACTGGCCTACAACCTGATTTTTTTTTAGTTTTGGACTTTTTTCGTGAAAAAAAACCATAAGTTATATTTGCACAAATGTAAATGTTAGAAAAACAAATAAAAGAGTACAAAAACTAAATAAAATAATGTTAGATTCATAAAAAAATATATTACTCACAACCAAATTGCTCCCACGGTGGTCACCAAAATGTATGCCTTGATTTGGATCACATACGAGATAGATTAGTTAATATAAAAAACCCCAAATCAAATACTAAAACAAAATGGACTTATGATGCCATTGTAAAGAGAGGGATAATTGTAGTTTCTTTCATTGAATAAAGTGGGTAAGATTCTTCAAATTTGAATCTAAATCGCACACAAACACACTTTAACAATGTTAGTTATTTTTGGTGGTTAGGGGACTTACCTCGGTTAGATCCCTAACCATTTTAAAGACATAAAAATATTTTATTGATGTAAAATGATAAAACAATAAATGAAAATAACAATTATACATGACGAGATCACAAGACAATCGCAGTTTCATTTCGCTAAGAATCACACGGAGATCATGGGCCAATTGCATTTGTGATTCCCTCCCGTGTTGAAATGTCACTAAAAAATGTTGCATTAAGCAATATCTATCCTTTGTGCTTCGCCTTTCCTTATTCAAGAGCTTCCAAACCAAGATATGTGAGCAAGGAGCAAGAAAATGCAAGTATAATATATTGTGCACTAAGATCCACGGGTTGAGGGTGTTTTTATAGATTTGGAGTGCATAGGGGAGTGGGACACACATGGGTGCAATGATAGGGTCCATAGTGCATTGGGCATGCACATGGGTAGGTGTGATGGGACAGAATTAAATGTGAGTGGGTGACGAGTTAGTAAATAGGTGGCGAGTTGTCTTTTATCCCCATTTTTTGGGGTTTTATTATTTTTTTGGTATTTTTGTGTTTTATATTATTTTGGTATTTTTGATTAAGGGACCTTATGCACAAGGTACATTATCTAGTGTCTACAAATAATATACAATTGGAATTGAGAAGGAGAGGAGTTACTCAAAATCAAAAGAGTTCAATTATATACATTATATAGTTTATTATTTATTTTATTTTATTTTAATACCAAAAATATTTGATTGTTTGAATGTGAGAAAAAAATCCAAACAATCAACTAATGAAAGTGTAGTTGTAAGATACAAATAATTATTTTGTGGTTGTATGTGTACTAGTTTTAGTCGATTACTAGACACACAATACTTTTTTATATGTATTTCAAGTGTAATGTATTTAACTAATGTTAAAGTGAATACAATTATTTTTCAAGTTATGCTCAGCTAGAACTTTTTTTTATATAATGAACTTTTTTATTTCGTAATATAATATTGTAATTGAAAAGGAGAGGAGTTACTAGAAATTAAAAGAGTTCAATTCTATACATTATAGTTTATTGTTTAATTTATTTAATTTTCATACTTAAGATATTTGATTGTTTGAATGTGAGAACATTTAATCCAAAATTATTTTAAATGTTAGGAAATGAGGATTGTGTACTTCCAAATATTATTCATTCATCATGTCTCATAAATAATGTAAAAACATCCTCACTTATTTCATGAAAAAATGACTTTGAAATGCACTACTTATTAAAATATACTTCTAAGGGGTTCACACCTATCTTACAATTTGAAATATTTAAAATGTTGAAAAAAATATAATTTATTTAATTATTTTTTAAAGAAGTGTCTACTTGTAACTTTTCATCATGGAAACATTGGATAAATATATGATGATGTTTATCTAGCCTACAAGATAGCATTGACCATGCATTTTCATGTCATCCATATTATTCGACTATCACATTGTATGTGTTTATCAATTTTTCTATACTTGATGATGTCTATTCAGCCTTTACAAGATAGTATTGACCATGCATTTTCATGTCATCCATATCATTCTATCTTCACGTTGTGTTATCAATATTTATATACTTATGATTTTTTATTTTTTGTTAAATTAACCATGCATTTGTGTGTCATCCATGTCATTCTACCATCATGTTGTGTGTGTTTATCAATTTTTCTATACTTAAGATTTGTTTGTTTTTCATTAAATGGAATGTGTTTATCGTTCTTTGTGTGTTCATCAATTTGTGTGTTTATTAATCTGTGCCAAAATATTTGTGATTTGAACCCATAACCTCCTATGTATGGTTGAAACGCATTATCGACTATGTTGCAAAGAAATATTTAAATTCGAGTACTTAAAATTTTTAGATATCTACATAAACCGTATATTTTAGGTAGGGCCCACTAGGATGCAAGATGGTTTATATGGCATGTATGTGATGCCATAAATCCAACATGTTATCCTATAGGTTGGATAGCCATATGCTAAATGTATATACCCTTCCACTTGAAATTAAGACAATCCCTTCAAATCTAATTACTTCTTAGCATTAACAATTTGGTTTTTTTAAGAAAATGTATATACCCTTCCACTTGAAATTAAGACAATCCCTTCAAATCTAATTACTTCTTAGCATTAACAATTTGGTTTTTACATTTTTCATTTTTTATGGTTGTACTTAGAAAACACTATAATTTTTAGAGTGGCCATATGGGGCCAAAAGTGGGGTTTAATATGATATTTTTCTTCAGAAAATAATGAGTGAATGGAATGGATTATTTGAGATGCCTACACTCATAATTTGAAAATGTTATGGTATTATTGAAATGGGTTAAAAAATTAATTTTCAAAGAGGTGCACTTGATTTTCTTTAGCTTCATTGTATATATTTTGAAATTTTTTTAGTGAAAAGGTAAAATTCATCACATAGTTTGTTTCTAATATTACTTTGTAATTTTTTAACCGAACATAGCTTGAAAATGTTTTGTAGACTTTATTTTCCACCCTATTTTCTCTATAAAACAATATTTATAAGGTGAAGCCTAGGTTGATGTCAATATTTGTTTTAAAACAAAATAGATGGATGGGTCAAAAATATATAAAAGAAACAATACATGCAATTTCTAGTATATGAAGACATGTTTATTAGTAAATAAAGATTAAAATAAATTTTGTTATATTATGATATATATATATATATATATATATATATATATATATATATATATATATATATATATATATATATATATATATATATATATATATATACACACACACACACAAAATGGCTTGTTGAAACTCAAGATGATTTTCATGGTGGAAGGTCATTTAATATAAATTTTGCATTAAAAATGGATTGTCTTGTGTTTCTATAGGTGTAGTCCTTAGGATTAGAAATCCAAGTCATTTATAATCCTAACAACATGTTTCTAAAATTTCTATTGTAAATATAATGTATATATGCTCTCTAAGTTACACTTAATTTTTGTGCCCATAGCCCTCTCAACCCTTTTGACACAATGTGGAACTTCTTCTAAATAATAGAATCCTTAACTTTACCCTAATTGAATAACTTACCATTGCTTTGTTGCTATTAAGTGTGTATGTTTTTATTAGACCTATTTTCGTGATATGCATGCAAAATTATGTGTGATTAGAGAATTGAAGGTTGATTTATAGGTATGCAACCAATATTGACCCCAATTTGTTATCATTTGTGTTTGTAAGAAGTTAATACACTAAATTTCACAACCCAAAGTCCTAATCAATTGTGATTAGAGCAATGAAGGACAATATGGGGTATATGCACTCAATTGACCATGATATATCATAATGGTTGTTTGATCTTGTTAATAGACCAAATTTGATAAATTGAGATTCCAATGAAGGATAATTTGAGTATCAAAGGCCGATCTGTGTCATGCACACACAACCGCCACTATTGGTCGTTACTTGTTTTTATAGGTTGTTATTAGATAGAAATTGAAAAATTAAGGCCTCTATTAGGTGTTATTGGAGCATTGAAGTTTAAATTGTTTCTTTATGCAAATAATTATCTACCATTTTTTCATCAAAAAGTTTATGTCTTTACTCAACCGAATTTGACCAACCAAGGCCCTAATAGTTATAATTGAGGCAATCAAGTGTTTAAATAGGTCATCCTAACATATCAAATTTCATGAACAATGTCGTAGTGGGCTATGGGAACCTAACTGAAACCATTTGTCATTTTTATTTTTGTGTCTTGTTGTTAGAAAGTATTAAATTGACGGATGCCCCTCTCGCCATTCTGATCAGGAAATCAAGGTTAATTACAAGCTATATGATACAATTAAGTAGGTCATTTGTAGTTTTTTTCTCACTCATTTTTTGTCCCATATTTGACTGGTCAAGGACCTTATTAGTTGTAGTTGATGCAATGAATGTCAAATACATGATATGGCGCATAATTGATATCCGTTTTTCAAATTTTTTTGCATATATCATTGTTAGCTTTAGTTTGACTTCATCATTGGCCCCTAATAGTTAAAATTCAGCCATTGAATGTTTTTTTGGGCTTTAGGAACACAAATGACCACCATTATTCATTTTTATGTGTATGCATGTCAATTTTAGACTATATTTTCCTAAACATGGCCCTTAGAAATTGTAAACAAGGCAATCAAGGCTAATTAGAAGGTATGCTAAATATAATTAGTTAGGTCATGTGTTTTTTTGTGTGTTTATATGTCATTTTTACACCGAAATAGGCATGAGGTTGACTTTGGGTTATGGGAACTCAATTAACCAACATTTGTCATTTTTTTGTGTTTGGAATTTATTCAAATAAAATTTGACTCGAATGGAGTCCTTAACACTCAAATTTTGGGTTATGATCACTCAAATTTTAACACTCAAATTTTGGGATATGACCTCATGAGTCAATTGAGTGGTCATATCCCAAAATTTTAGACCATAAAAATATAAAATGACCACCATCATTCATTTTATGTTTTTATGGGTAGATGTTGGCATGCATTTAGGTGACAATGGCCCCTAATAGTTGTAATCAAGAAGTTAAAGGTTGAAGTTTTCCTATGGGAACACAATTGACCACCATTTTTTATTTTGTGTGTTCATATGTCAATGTTAGACAAAATTAAAAACTAAATAAGGCCCTTTACACTCGCATTAGGCATAAGGCCGATTTTAGGATGCAAGTACACAATTGACCATTGTTTATCTTTTTTTGTGTTTGCGAGACATTTCAAGATTGATTTTCATTGACAATGGTCTTAAAAATTAAAATTGATTAATTGAAGGACAATTTTGGGTTATAGGCCCTCAAATCACAACCATTTGTCATTTGTGTGTGTGTGTGTGTGTGTGTGTGTGATTATTAGATTTATTTCGATTGATAGTGGCCCCTAACAACTTTTATCAAAGAATTAGATGTCAATTTTCGGATGCACAAACATAATTGATCCGCCATTTTTTTGTACGTTCATTACCGCTTTAGATCAAATTAAGATATAATGACCCATAATGTTGTGATTGATGAATTAAAGACCAATTTTTGGCCATGGAAATTCAATTGACTAATAATTTTATCATTTTTGTGTGCTTTGATGGTGTTTCTACATTAAAAACAACTGAAAATTGCCTCTAATTGTTGTAATTGAGGAATTGAAGACCAATTTTGGACTATGGTAACTAAACCGATCGTCATGTGTTCCCATGTCATTTTTAGACTAAATGTGATTAGGAATGGCCACTAATAGTTACAATTGAGTAATTAATGGATAAATTTTAGCTAATGACTCATAATTGGCCATCCTTTTACATTTTGTGTTATCTCGTCATTTTTACACAAATTCGACTAAAATGACCCTTAATTATTTAAATGATGGAATTGAATGTCAAATTTCCCTATGGGAACTCAACTGACAACCATTTTTCATTTTTATCTATTTAGATGTTTTGTTTACACCACATTGACTAATAGTGGCCTCTAAGTGTTTTAATCAAGAGATGTAATGTTGTAGACATTAAAATTTGGTAAATTATCCTTGTGCAATACCAAGTTGAACCATGTATCCTTGCTAAGATAAATTATCACATGCACAATCCAATCTGCTCATATCTCTATCCATTCTACAACTTGTTTATCTTTACACTCTTCCCTATCATCAATTATGATAATATTATTCAATCAAAGCAGATAAAATGTCGGATATACATGACACAACTTTCGAAATGTAGGGTCCTGGTCTTAGCCGACCTATACAATATCTCCCCTTCATAATAATTTTGAACATTTCATTTTCCTAGAATCGACCTTATTGGAATATCTCACATATGTAAGGATATGTAGACACAAAATCATGCACTTTAGACATTATTTAGTCTCGGTCTCATACTACTATTTAGAAGGTTTTTGAGTGAAGAAAGTATGAATTAACCCTCTTTTCTTGGTCATTTTTATTTGATTTATGTTTTCATTCCCGACCTCCACCACATACATGCCCAACTAGATTTTGTCACTTTCCGGCATTTTAGCTTTAACTACGGCACTCAAGCTAGTACTAGGGTGCCCATGTGCGCCTTGGTCCCATCAAGGGCACCCCGATCCTTTTAGACTTTCCCACCACTTATGGGCTCTTTCTAGCCATATGAGATCTTTATCTTTTTGTAGTCGACCATTTCCACGTTAATTACGAAATTATATCAAGAGAACCCTATAAATATAAATTTATGATACCATAATGAGTTACCAAGCACTAGTCACTATTAGAAACTATGACACTAAGAGGGGGTGAATCAGTGTCTTCACAAATTTACCTTCTTAAATATGATATGATAAAACCATAAACACACACAAGCAAATTGCAAGAGAGTACACAATGACACAAGGTTTAATGTGGGAAACCCAAAATGGGAAGAAAACCCACTGAAACTATGAACTATACTTAGGAATAATTTTTCCTACTTTACATTAGTTTCAAGGTTGAGCTTCAACTCAACCTGGAGCTGTAACTCCTCAATTTGACCAAGCTACTACCTGATTTGGAGGCTTCAACCCCCTGCAATTCAATTAGCTTCTACTAATATTTAGTGAGCTTCAACTCACAAGGAAGCTTCAACTCCCAACTGCTAAGCTACCACTTAGACTTATTCCACCAATTTGGTCACTCTTGGATTATTGTCTCCAACAAATTGATGAGGAACCTATATTTTCTCTCTATCTCTTATGTCCTATCACTCTCTGTTTTCTTCTACTTGGGATTAATTTGTAGGCTTGAAATTGAGACACTTCTTTCACTTTTCAAAATCAATCTTCAACTCTATCTTATACTTGTTTAGGATTTCTTCTCACACTTTCTTCAACTTGCATTCACTTGTGGTTACATCAAGAAATGTCTCTATTGACTTTATCTTCCCTCAACACATCCACTCTTATTCATTCTTCATCTGCCCTAGCATCCATCTCTGTTTTTCTCTTTCCAACAGTCTTCAAAATCATACAACTCACTCACTCAGTTGTCTTCAATTCACTATGCATCTCTTATTCATTACTCAAATACTTCATACATCATGACATCAACATCTCTATGCTGCAATCTTCAATTTCATTCTACTATCATATATGTATGTACTTATCAACCTTCTCCTCTGACAATCTCAAACATTCACACAGTCTTCTCACTTTTCAAAACCATCACATTGTTCAAAACTTGTAACTTCTATATATTTATTTTTGACTTCTTGCATTCCCACAAATTTACTCAACTTACCTACACTTCTTCGAGCTTCCCCTTGACTCTTGCACTTCCCAAAGTATCTCAAAAGGACAATGACTCTTCAACACCTCAATGGAATCCCAAAAGATATCATGTGTGAAGACACAAAAAACCCATCTCTTGAGTTTCTTCGTCGAGAAGGGAAGAGGTTTTTGAGATATTAAAATTTGTGTTTCACTTATGAAGACTAGAAGCATATACTTGCAAGGTTGGAGTGCAATTTGGGTAAACATACTTGATCCTGTGCATGTCTACAGACCACTATGAAAGAGAGAAACCTGATTTTTGAAGAAAAGAGACACTTCTAAACTTGATTGATCCTCCTTGAAGTTCATTATACCTCTATGGTACTTGAGTTATCAAGAATACAAGCTCCATTTGATGAAGGCTATAATTTGAAAGGATAAGTAGAAGTTTTTAGTTTATACCAGGGTTGTTGGAGAAGACTGTCAACTAATCTTGCAACTTCAAGAAACATTCTAATTCCCAAGATGATCTTAAACATTAGGGAACCCTCCCATAGTCATGAACCAATAAGAAATTTTCTCAAATTTTATTTAAAAATAAAGAAAATAGAAAATTATGTCATTTACATAATCCAACACGGGTTTTTGAGAAACAGTCATTGAGAAATTGATCAAATATTCATGAAAATCTCTAAAACCTTTTGCAATAGAAACATATGCCCAATACAGAGCACTCCTCAAAAAATTGGCATTTTTCATTGGTTAAATTGGGAGATTCAAGACTTTTGTATTTCTAACCCTAGAATCAGGGTATGTGCACAATGTCGAGCCCGAGAACACTAAACTAATGAATTCTCTCTCATTATTGCATGAAATTTAACCATTATTTTTCCCTTGGCACTATGAGGACACTCTCCATATTCTCCATATCATATTCACTCATGAATGATCTCCATATGTTCCCAAATCACAAAAAAAGTGCATAGAGATTATACATTATGACTGTATAGGGGTCTTTGAGCAAGAATTGGGGTTTGAGGTCTTAGAAAAAAATTCTAAATTTTGTAAAGAAGACAATGATGATTGAAAACTCCTTAGAAAACTTATTAATCACCATCATTTGGTTTAGAGACCATATTTACACTTTGTTCATACTTGCCAGATGCATCTCAGTCTTCTCCTTGACTGTTTTCAACCTTGCACAATGGAAATCCCTTCAAGTTGGCCCAGTCACCAATGTGGGTATCCTTTACATTCATGTTGTATCTGGATTTCATGTTGAATAACCTCTTGTATTTTCCCAACTCATTTTCATGCTAGAAAATTGCTTGTTCTCAACACTATTTCGACCCAACATACAAAATTGACTCCTAGGGTTGAGCCGAGCCTAAATTTTTCTTACACATGTTGTTGATAATCTCTCAAAGCATCTCCATCCATTTGGAGATCATTTGCATCCATTGGCTTCATCACAAGGACAAGGTTAGTTCACCTACATCACACAAGCATAGGGGGTATTATTCTATTCTATTTTATACATTTTCTACGCATAGTTATTGCTCTACTTCACAAAGTGTGACGACCGACACAATAGCACCTAAGGAACATGATGCACACATTCACCGTAACTACATTTGTGTCCAAAATGTAGTGCAACGCTCGATTAGTAATCCCAATTGTTGTGGCAGTGAGGTCATTTTGACCCATTCCATTCTTTTTTTTAGGGTTTTGATACTTCTTTTGGTATTTTGCAAGTCTTCTATTCATCTTGGATTATCAATGACACTGGCGCAGTGTGTAGCAACACTTGATGTGGCACACAACGGTGAGGGTTTCTGACCACCCATCGAACTTGTAAAACTTAGTTTTGGACTTTTACACGACTAGGGCACCCATTCTTATAGACCAGAGTAGCACCCAGAGCATTTGTAGGCTTCTAGTACTTTTCCAGGCACTCCAGTCTAGCTAGATATCTCGAGATCCATCCTTTTTGAGGCCTTTGCACAATCGTTCTTGCTTCATTTTTGTCCAGTGACTTCGTGACATAATCTAGTGAGCTCCTCAATCGATGAGTTCATTCTAACTCTCTTAGCACTCTATGGTTTTGTATTTCCGTTTTTATAGTTGTTTGGGTTATTTTCTATACATTTATTTGTTATATTTACATGTTGTTCTAGATTAGATTAACTATCATATATCCACATTTTTAGTTAATCATTTTGGTGAACCCGACTCGATCATTCACACTTCTAGGATCTTCATTCATACCTTATCATTCTAGGGTTTATTCTCCTTTTTCCATGGCTCACTCTCATATTGATTTTACTGAAGAACATCTTAAGGCCATTAATGATCATATTGTTGAGCACCCTCAAGATCTAGACTTACTTTTACATGTGGCTCATGAGGAAGCTACTAATTTGGTGGAACTCAACACTTCCGTGGCTATACCAACCTCTGTTGCCACTCAACCACTCGCTTCTACTCTTCCACCTATCTCTATTATTCATGTTTCAGTTACTACCCCTACCAATCATTTTACACCACCCTTAGTTTCTCATATACGATAGGTTTCATCCATTGGAAATCAAGACTTAACTTCTCTTTATCACGACCTTCAAGCTCAAATTCATAAGTTACAATAGGCCACTTCGCATGCATCATCATCTTTAGATTCTACCTTATTGTTGCATACTCCATTCACACCTTTCCATCTCTACTTATCCACTTCCTCCTAGCTTTGTCACCCCTAAGCTTCCCATTTTCAATGGGCATGGTGACCCACAGAACATCTTAGAGCATTTCATGTCACTTGTCTTGATTTTGTTGATGATCATATTCTTTTAGCTAAAATCTTTCCTCGTAGTCTCCATGATTATGTGATGTGTTGGTTTTATGACCTACCTGTTCACTCGGTAACTTCATTCACGCATCTATCGATGCTTTTCTTACTCATTTCTCCATCAATATCGGCTCTAAGATCTCTTACGCTCAACTAGCACAACTTAAACAGGATCAAATGAACACCTCGCTAACTATGTTTTGAGGTATAAGAACAATCTAGCTAAGATGAAAAATGTGCTTTCAGGACTCTGAGCTTCAGGACTTGTTCATTCAGATTCTTTTACCACCTCTCCAAGAGAGTGTTCTCTTTGAAACCTCTCCTTCATTTGATCAAATTTTTCATACTCTTAAGCTTTGTGAGACCAAACTCCTATCCATAGGCAAGCTTAAGTATCAGGAGAAAGCTTCATCCTCCACTCATTTTCCAAACAAGACACCATTCAAACCATCTCCACTAAGCCAACCGATGCTAAAATCACTATCAACGTAGTCACTCCTACTAAAGAGGTTCAGTCACAACCTCTCACACACACGTTTAGTAACTTTCCAATGGCTCCACATCTCATATTGAAACAACTTCTTAAGAGTAATCTTATTACCCTTCCCCCACCACTCGAGTTAGACCCATCATGACCAAAAGGTAGGAACTACAATGAGAAATTTCATTGTGATTATCATCGATGTGTGGGAAATTCTACAAATAGATGTTTAAAACTACACACAATCATTTAAGATCTAATTGATGACAAAAACTAGAGTTTTCTAGAGTCTACTAACTCTTCCCCACCAACGACAAGGGTAAACTCAAGATCTTTAACAACAAATCTCAAAAAAGTGACAAGAAGACATCTCACTTTTTCCAATCATACATATCATGTAGTACCTCCTCCTGGATTAGGAGCTCTGATTTCTTAGTTTCAAGCACTTTGACGCTTCACCACCAATAATTTTTTTTCTAATCATGATTATCATGTGAATTTTACATCTAATCATTTACATATCAATACATCTATTGGTTCGACCTCCATTAACAACACTAAGGTTGACCCATCATGGCCCATTAGTGCATGCTCTATTTCACTTCTCAAGGCTATCGGCTTATCCTCCATCACAAATTGAGTACCCTTTCAACAAACCCTTTGGCATTGTCAAACTACATGTTACAGTTGGTCCTCTTACATTACTTTGTGCCTTTCCTCATTGGAAACACAATTGATGGATGTGACATGCTTCTCGGTCTCAATTGGATTTGTCACTCTCAATCTATCATTTCTATGAATCATTTGTGACTTAAATTTATTCACAAAAATCAAGTCATTTCTATTGATGGTGTCCCTCCATCTACTCCATGGTCTCTCCTCACATAAGTAACTACACATCATCTACTTCATCTAGCACATCACATTCTATGTTACTCAAAGCACAATCTACTCCTAGTTCACCTACTCATGCATTATCTACATGACCTCACCACTCTACTAGTCCTACACATAGGTATAGGCCCATTCCTAGGACAGTTACTACATCTCACATAGATCACCACCTCGGTTTATTCCACGTGGTGTCTTCATCACCTTCACACTCAACATCACGTAGATATCTCCATCACCGACACATTTTGTGACACCACAACATTCATCATATATTCATCCATCACATGCACATAGAATTCATTCACCAACACAACATTTGTATCTACCATACCACCATTATTAGAGCATATCATATGCATTTCATCATCACATACATCGGATGAATGACCTTCGTCCTTCACTGGTCATTGGTTAGTTCATTCATGTACACACTTGGGGGCATATATCTAATACATCCCCACCATCACCACATCCGCATCTATCATATTGCACATTCATACATCATCAATTCCTCATCATATATACTCATTCACATTTTAGCATCATCATTTCCCGATGACACACTCTTGTGCTTTGGTTCACACTTGACTTTTGAGGGCATTACTACACATGAACCCCACACACTACACAATAGGTATTACACACATGTTTTCACACATTGTGCATCATACATCATACATTATACATTTAGTCTACATCCATTTCACATTTTTCATATCATACATCATACAT
The DNA here is from genome assembly GCA_018340775.1 of Taxus wallichiana var. yunnanensis. Taxonomy (NCBI): domain Eukaryota; kingdom Viridiplantae; phylum Streptophyta; class Pinopsida; order Cupressales; family Taxaceae; genus Taxus; species Taxus wallichiana. Next base: position 510,799,754 of record CM031239.1, on the reverse strand, counting down.
CATACTAGTCTTCATCATACATGTGTCACACTTACATCTAACATTACATACTACTCATCATACACATCACATATAGTCTACATGTATTTCAACTATTATACATATCATCTATGCATTTTTCATTTCACATCATACATACACATCATTACATATCACACATCCTACATCATCATCATCATCATCTATTATCATCACACATACTACATCATCTTCTACATGCTGCACTCACTACCCTATGATGCACTTTAGTTCCTCGTCCATACTCAATACGAGGGTTTACAAATCAAATGGACCTTACATTCATCACACGTTTTTATCATTCAAATTTCATCATGTGACATTTTTAGGTTAGTGACATATGTTATAGGCTAAATGGTCACCTACTCTATCATCTTGTAGTGGTATATGCTTTAGGCTACATCACCACTCCTTTTATTCATCTTGTAGTGATATACACTTTAGGCTACATCACACTCCTTTATTCATCTCTATAAATCATCATCACTCCTACATTCATTTTGTCATGATATACACTTTAGGCTATAAGGTTCACGCACATCATCTTCTATATATGTCACATCATCATCACTACATATACATACTCATCACATCAACACACATAGACACAACACACACACACTTTTGACCATTTCCCGATGACACACTCTCATTTACGTTCATTCTTGACTATTGAGGGGGAAACCAAATGAACCTCACTACATACACTTCCATTCACTCAAGGGGCACACGTGGCTCCTATCACTCCATTTTGCATTCCATTCCATCCATCCACAACATACTACATATTATGGTTTTTTTACTCTTTCTTACTTTTTATTCATGGTCACTTTATTACACATGCTAGTTAGATTACTTGTATGTCATTTATCTATATCATCCACACATGTGCGTTCACGTCCTTTTTCTAGTTGTGATCGCAGATACATGTCTCTTACACGTAACATGGATGCTCACCTTCTACCCTTCCTACACTAGTCACTGGGGCATCCACATTCATCTCTCACAGGTGTTATTGTTTCATTTTGTACTTAGCACTTTACATTACTTGGTTATACATGCTTTTTACATACTAGTTATCTTTCTAACATGCTAATGGGTGCTTCATGTGCAACATTTGTTATGCAGGGATATTTTCTTCCATACTTGTTTGTTACATTGTTTGTTATTATTTTTCTTGTATGTGGGCCTTTCCCTATGTTTGGTGTGCACACTTGTTTGTTTTATGTGGCATGATGGCCTTGTGTGTCTTTGCAACATCATGAGTGATGTCCCATGTTTGCAACCCACTTTGTGGCTTACTTTGTCTTCTTGCGTGTTTACATTACTACTTTTTTTGGTAGCTTATACATTATTTTCATAGCTTATACATTGTTTTCTATATGCATGCTTGTTCATACTAACACTTGTCTTTGGCTAGCCTTCTTGTTTGTGCATGTCCTTGGTTTCTACCAAGCACATTCCTTTCCCCTACAGGGTAGAGTTACAGAGTTCATGTGGTTGGTCCTCTTTTGGGGCCACATTCTCCTATCAGCGACGTCACATGTGCCCCCAAAGAGGGGGGCATCATTTGGGGTTTTACATACTACACAACACATTTACACAATTTAGTTTAGTGCACTTTTTCACCCTTTGGCATTTTGGGTTACATATAATGAGTGGGTTTAGACCAGTCTACGAACCCCATACACAATGGATTTTACAGACATGGTGTCCTTAGCATTCTAGGAAGCAGTTATAGGCTTAGAGGTTACAATGGGTGTTCCTCCCTACACTACTTCATCCAGTGGTGTTGGATCACCCAAAAACTAGGACGTACAAAGATCTCTTCACACACATTCAAGGAAGCAGTTATAGGAAGGAGAATAATGCAACTTTCTCCCTACACTTCTTCATCCATGGTGTGAGATCACCCAAAAAATCAAATAAAGATATCCTTCTACACTCTCTTTCTCAACATGGATCAGGTGCACATGTTCCATTTACATTTTTCATTTGTGTATTTTACATTTACATACTTTTACATGCATCTTTTTTACATTGTGTTTTTACACATACATACATACATATTTTGACTACTTGATCATTTTCTCCTTGTAAGTCCAGCCGTATGAGAAACAAAGAAGTCAAATGGGGGAAACAACAACAACAACAACAATTCACTTGTGGACACACACCATACTAACCATGTAGGTACATCACACACATCAACTACACACACACATTTTCACCCTAGGTTCACTCTCATCACTTTTTTGTGCTTTTTCATCTTTAGTTTCCACACTCCATCATATTTTTGTCATTCCATGCTTTTTCTAGTCCTTCAACGCACATTTTCTACTACAATCTTCATGGACATCATACGCATCTCTATCTACTTTATGTTACAGAGATTTCCTCACCAACATAAAGTGGGGAAAATGTAGAACAAAAAATCATGCACTTTAGACATTATTTAGTCCTGGTCTCATACTACTATTTAGAAGTTTTTGAGTGAAGAAAGTACTAATTAACCCCTCGTTTTTGCCATTTTTATTTGATTTTTTTCATCATTCCCGACCTCTTACACCCACATGCCCAGTCATATTTTGTCATTTCACATTATTTTAGCTTTGACTGGGGCACCCAGGCTAGTATTGGGTGCCCATGGGCCCTAGTCCCACCAAGGGCACCCCGATCCTTTTTAACTTTCCCGCCACTTTTGGGCTCTTTCTAGCCATTTGAGATCTTTATCTTTTTGGTGGTCAACCATTTTAGGGTTAATTATGAAATTAGATCAAGAGAACCCTATAAATATAAAGTTATGAGACCATAATGAGGGACCAAGTCACTAGTCACTACTATCATCCACCTAGAGTTGTATCCATTCATTTGGAGATCATTTACATCCATTAGCTCCATCACAAGGACAAGGTTGGTTCATCTGCATCACATAAGCATAGGGGAGGGATTCTATTCTATTCATGCACACATTCTATTACATTTTCTACATCTAGTTATTGCTCACTACTTCACAAAGTGTGACTAACACAAGAGCACCTAGGGCACATGATGCACACACACACACCAGAACTACATTTGGGTTCGAAATGTAGTGCAACGCTCAGTTAGTAAGCCCACTGTTGTGGCAGCTAAGGTCAGTCTCGACCCATTCATTTGTATTCTTTTTTTTTATGGTTTTGATACTTCTTTTGGTCTTTTGCAGTCTTTCTATTCATCTTGGATTATTAGCGACACATGGTGCAGTGCAGCAAAATCTGATGCGACACACAATGAGGGTTTTGGACCACTTGCCGAACCTATGAAATTTAGTTCTAGACCTTTGTTGCACATACCAAGGCACCCATTCTACAAAATAGAGTTCTAGGTGCCCTAGTCCTTCTCCGTGTGCTCCACCCAAATGCCTAGATATCGTGGATCCATCCTTTTCATGGCCTCTCGCATAATCGTTTTGTCTTCGTGTTTCTCCAGTCACTTTGAACATAGTCCAACGAGCTCCTATAATCAACTGAGTTCATTCTAACTCTCTTAGCACTCTAGGTTTTTCATTTCCATTTTCATAGTTTGCTTGGGTTATTTTCTATACATTTATTTACTTTAGTAATTATATGTTGTTCTAGATTAGATTAACTATCATATATCCACATTTCCAGATAAAAGAGTTTAACTTCATCCATTATAAGCATGAAAAGATGATAGATTCATGTCTTAGCAATATTAAAGTCACTCCAAGAATTACACAAGGATTTCAATCAACAAAGTCGATCACACATAGTTGAGGCCACCACATCTCACTATTACTTCATTGAGTGCATTATATACTATGTAATTATCATATTATCTTGGTTTAAAGAGAAACATGGGAACCCCTAGGGGTTGGTTAGCTATACACACTTACATAAGCACCTCTAGGAGAAATACATGAGGTTTGTTCCCACAGTATGTGATTAAGAAAAATATTGACAAATGGATAAAATTCCTAATCTAGATATGTAACAGTGTTTTAAATTAAATATCCAATGAAGTGTAGTAATGACCCAACCAAATTAGGCTAGAAAATATGAAACCCTAGTTGCAAAGAGGATATAAGAATACTTATTTGGTTTCACAATTAAATATGGACCGTGCCAAAGTGATGACCTGATGAACAAAAGGGAGAATTTTTACACATATCCTCAAGAAATTATGTGATAAGAAGATCTTTTTGGAGTAGGGCATCTAGAATGGGTCAAGGTCGCCATGAGCGCCACAGATCTGCTCTGGGCACCTTTGAGTACTCAAACCCTCGGGAAAACTCCTTTACAATGTCATAATATTTTCACCTTCCTTCATTTCTTGTCACTAGTAGGTTACACAATGATTTTTCATGTCACTAAAAAATTTGCAATAAAGAATGACCTCGCAAAACCCTCAAGAGTGCATCAAATCCCAAAAATAAAAGAATACAAATGAGGGGTCGACTATCATCAAATTTCAAATGAGTGGTCTAACAAATGATCATTTTACTATATTTTAGACCCAATTTATTTTTGTGTGTGTGCGGAATCGTGCCCTAGGTGGCTCTTGTGCGTGTCGCACGTGGTAGCAAGCAAGTAACTAGATGTAGAAAATGTAGATAGATATGTGCATGGAATAAAATAGAACTTCCTCTCATATGAAGTGTATGAAAATAATTTAGTCCCTTTCCCTTGATTGGATGCTAGATGGATGTTTGAATGCTCTTTAGATTCCTTTGGATGCACCTTAGGTGGTGATAGTTAATTTTTAGTACTTGGTCCTTTATTATGATCGCATAATTTTATATTTATATGATTCCTTTGCTTGAATTTCATAATCAACCTCAAAAAGGATGACTACCAAAAAGATAAGATGCCCAAATGGCTAGAAAGGACCCAAAAGATGTGAACAAATTACAAAGAGGTCAGGGGTGCCTAAAGGGGACGGGGGTGCACAGCGTTCATGTCCTAGGTGGAAGTCAGGTGTCCAAGATGAGAAATGTTGAAGTATGAAAAGATAGACTGGGATAGAAAGAGGAAAGGCCAAAAAAACATTGTTTAATTAGTACTTTTTTCCTTATAAATCATACGAATAGTAGCACGTAATCAGGACTAGATAGATACCCAAAGTGCATGATTTTGTGTCTACATTTGCCCCCATTTTATGTTGTTGAGTGAATGATTGATAACATAAAGTAGATAGAAGATGCGTACTTGATAACCATGTAGTGATGGTAAAAGTGTGTTGAGAGACAAGGAAAAGCGTGAAGTGATAAAAATGTAAAGCATGGAAACTAGAGAGGAGAAAGTGTAAAAAGTGATGATGATGATGAGCCAAGGGTGGAAACACATGTGTAGATGTCATGATTGTACCTATTTTTGATGATTGATTTATGTAGGATGATGTGATTATCGCTTCCCATAAGGATGAACCTATAAAAGATAATAATAAACAAGTAGTCAAATATGCATGTATATGAGTAAAAAGTAAGTAATAAAGTATGTAAAATGTGAAAAATGTGAAAAAGAATATTTGCACCTGATCCCTGATGAGGAAAAGAGATAGAAAGGATCTTATAGATGATGTCAAAGAAGAGGTTTTTAGCGATCTCATGCCATTCTTGCTGAATGTGATTTTTTTGGATGATCTCATGCCAAGAAATAGAAGAAGCGTAGGGAGAAAATTTTGGTGTCATCCTCCAACATTTAACTACTTCTTGAAGTATAGAACACCACTGCAGATGGGGTGTAAAAATATGATCTAATTCAACCAATTCTGATCTAATGCAAAATTAGAAAATGTTGTATGGTGAGTACTAAGGATTGTGTGTCCTGTAAAATCCATTGTGTGAATTTTTGTAGATTTTTCTAAACCGATGAATGTTGTGTATCTTCCCCCTTTTCATAGGCTTCCAAGAAGGATCAAGGGAACCCAGATGCTACTATTTGGAGTCAGGGTATTGGTGACTTTGTTGTGATAAGGACTCATGTAAGGATCTCGAGCCCTATCTCGAGATTGATGATTGCAATATAGTGGTACTTAACTATGTTGAAATGTTACTTGTAATACATTGTAAGAGTTTATTGCTTCACCCAAATAATTCCCCCCTAGTTTGGGGTGCATCCGACGTCACCGAGGAGTATAGGGCCCAAAGGAGGACCCATTGTTGTGCTAAAATTGTGACTTTCGGGGGGGAGGGAGGAGTTTTCTTGGTAGAAACCAAGGCACACGCAAACAAAGTGGATAGAAGAAAAGTGTTAGTAAAAGAAAGAAAAACATGCATGTAAAATGTAAGCTAGCAAACAAACAGACAATGTGTAAGCTAAGACACAATAAAACAAAATGAAAGAAGACAATGTAGACCATGAAAATTGGGTTTAAAACATGGGGCATCACTCATGATGTCACAAGACAATCAATGCCAAAGTGAGGCCATAAACATATAAGTGTGCACACAAGACAAAGGGCAAAGACTGCAAATAGTGGCAAACAATGACAAGCAATGTAACATACAAATATGGAAGAAAATAGGATTACAAGACAAATACTACACATGAAGCACTTATTAGCATGTTAAAGAAAGATAAAAAGTATTTCAAAACATGAATAATCTGATATAGTAGTGTGCTATGAAGAATGAAATAATAACACCTATAGTGTACGGAAGTGGATGCCCCTAAGAACCGTTGTGGGACTAGTAATAGGTACTGTGTCAAGCATTTGTGTTGTGTGTATCGATTTGTAGGATCTGTGATCATAGCTAGAAATAAATTAAATGCACTTTTATATATGATAAGATACTGGCATATAATGTATCTATCTAGCATGTGTAAAAATTTTGCATGTAACAAGTAAATGCAAACAAGACTAGGTGCGACCAAGAAATGCAATATGTTGTGGATGAAGATGGAATGCAATATATAGTGAGTGTGATAGGATCCGTATTCCCCCAAGTGAGTGTGAATGGTTATGCATGAGGTTCATTTATACATTCCCCTCGGTAGTAAAGAATGAACCCTAAAGAAAGAGTGTGTCATCGGGAAATGGGTTGAGTAGTGTGCACTAGAAAGACATGATAGATAAAGCGTAGAGTGTAAGTGTGTGAGTAAATGAGTGATTTATTGAATGTTTGAATATGGTGAGGTATTTTGATAGTATACCCTCAACATTTGAGTATGGACTTTAGAACTAGAGTGTGTCATTGGGTAATGCGTGCAACATGTAGAATTGGATGTAAGAGAGATATCTCATGAATGTGTAGAGTGTGCGTGTGTATGATGTGCATAGATGTTGCGAGAAAGATGTATTATGAATGTGTGATGTGTGAAGTGTGTGAGGTCCATGTCTATATTATACCCTCAATAATCAAGTGTGAACTGTAGCAAAAATAATGCATCACTGGGGTAATGACGATACTAATGTATTAAGATGTGTATGTTGTATGTGAAAGTCTAGATGTGAAGTGATGGGAGAATAAGACGCATGGAGATGCTAAAGAGGGAAGGGGAGAGATAAGTTTGATTCCCCCTAAATGTGTCATAATGAATGTGTTATCTAATAAAATTAAAATAAGAGGTTCCTCTACCCGATGCTTGTGAAGATGAAGGTGTGTGACCATGCTCTAAGATTGATGGTGTGTGAGATAAATGATTGTGTGTGGTACATGAAGCCTATGTGCATGTGACCGATGAAGATAATGCGGAGGCAATGGATACCTATGTGAAAAATAATGTGGAGGTGAGGGACATATATTTGAATCATAACGTGGAGGTGATGGACATCTATTTGAATTTGAATGTGGAGGTGATGGGCACCTATGTGAAGAAAAATGAGGCGGTGATGTATACCGATGTGAAGGAGTTGTCGAGTGGTGGACCTAGACTAATGTGATGGACTGGAAGATCGATGAGACCGTGTAGGCCATGTGTAAAAAAGTGATCTAAGAGTAGATTGTGCTTTAGTTTCGAGAGGTGAGAGGACCTAGATGCTCTAGCTAATGCAATGGCAACCTCAAGTGGAGATTGTGGCCATGGTGTAGATGGAAGAACATCATTGATAGAAACAACTTTCTTGTTATGAATGAATTTGAGACATAAATGGGTCATGGAGATGATAGCTTTAGTTGTGCGGAGCCAGGAGATACCTAAGATCATGTCACGCCCTTCAACTTATGGTGCCATAATAAAATGAGCAATCATGGTGAGAGGACCGACAAAGTGACCGGAAGTTTGACAACACCATATGATTTTGGAATTGGATATGAATTTTTTTATAGTGGATAGCCAATAGAAACTAAGAGTGCAATAGATCACACGTTGATGTGTCATGATGGATCAACTCTAGTGTTATTGATAGAATAAGATATAATAGAAGCACTAATGTGTAAGCGATTAGAAGATAATGTAACATGATAATCATGATCAGAGAAAGTAATGAGTGGTGGGGATGTTTCAAGTGTGAGGAACTAGAAAATCAAGATCCCCGATGCGGGAGGAAGCACTTGCACAATATGTATGATTTTTGAGGAGTCGACGACTTGTTTTCATGTTTCGGTAGAGGGTTTTTAAAGATATTGAGCTTATGAATTTTCATTGACAGTCAAAGGTTGTAGGATCTATAAGCTCAATTGCATTATTATCAATCAGATCTTGAATGAGATTGTGAAGTTTGAAACAACGATATGTAGAATTTCCAACACATTGATGATAGTCGTATTTGAGATTTTAACACTTATTTCACTAAATTGGGACATATTCTAGTCCGAGCAAATAAAAAATATAGCCAATATTGGAATCCAATATTACTATTTTTGGATTCCAAAATGTTAAATATTGGAATTATTTGCACTCCAAAATCACACGTATTCAATTCCAATATCGCAAATATTGGAATTGAGAATCATATATTGGAATCTAAAATCACCTATATTGGAATTATATGTACTCCAAAGTCCCATATATTGGAATCCAGAAAATAAAATATTGGAATCCATTATATGGGCTAACATCCGCTAGGCATTATTTATGATTTGTTATGTACATAACATGTTTATGTTTTATAAGGGATAGCGGTTGTCAGGCATTATTTATTCTATGTTATAAGGGCTAACAGCCACCAAACATTATTTATGCTATGTTATAAGGGCTAGCGACCACCAGCCATTATTTATTCTATGTTATACGGTCTAGCTGATGCTAGGCATTATTTATGACATGTTATGTACAAAACATGTTTCTGATTTATACTGGGATAAAGAAACATATTCTCTTTTCCTTCAACGGTTGCAACAAAGGCCACAACATGGTGTTATATTTAACATCTGTTTAGACGTCTTTTATCATTTTTATACAAAGAAATTAGTAGCCTTTTCAAGATATTTGAGACACTTCCAGGTTTCATTGACTATGATTTGATTGAACCTCACTGTAACTAGATAATGATTCAAGATATTATGAAGAAGCTAGTAGAGGGTGTCAATCCAGACTATAAGAATATAATTAAATGTAATTTATCTTCTAATGTGCATGGTAGTGGTGTGAACCACCATCTTATTTGTCCATCCCAATGATATTTGGCGGTGGAAAGAAAAATTCTAGATCTTCATTATCCTCCTATTTAAGCTCGATGCATCTCACTCTATCGGATGCCATCACTTTGTCACCCCTAACTTAAGAAATGGGAAAAGTTGGGAAATCCTCACACATCCGGAGTAAATCTTAAGGGTTTGTAGACACTCAAATATCCCTAAAAATAAAAATAAACAAACATCACCATGAGAAAAAATGTCAAAATGAATTTTAAAAATCAAGATTTGATAGCTTTGTTGTAGTGAAATCAAATAAATAATTATAGTAAATGAGGAAAGTCAAAATAAAAGGAGAATCATTGTATTCAATTGAAACACAACTTATCCTATCAACACTAAAAACCCTATAAAACCTTAACCAGAAATAAGTAAAAGACTCCATAGAAATATCTTCAACGATCTTCTTCGTCCAACCCGATGATATTTGGCGGTGGGAGAAGAAATATTAGATCTTCATTACCCTCCTATTCAAGCTCCCCACATCTCACTCTATTTGATGCCATCACTGTCGTCCCTAGCTCAAGAAAAGGGAAAAGTAGTGAAATCCTCATGTGTCCAGAGAAAAGTTATCATTGGTTTGCAGACACTCAAATCGCTGGTTCTCAATAAAACCCTACAAATAAAAATAAGAATACTTATACTCACGTAAACTTCTTGTCAAGGTTTTCAAGTTAATATTTTTTTAGGGTTTGAGGGGTCTAAGGGATCCCTATTATCTCTGCCAAAAATCTTAATAAATTTAGGGTTACAGTCCATCATCATTTTCATATTTTATTTAGATTTAAGTGAATTTAAATAGTAAATTACTATTACAAATAAAATTAAACAAACGTGTTCATTAAAGTGGATACCTATTGAACATAATAAATAGTAGATAATATTGTTTGAGAGTGAAGATGTATGCAGGGGTATTCGATCTCTGTGCACATGTCTAGAAAGGAAATCTTATGAGAACATGTTTCTTAGAAAAAGAAAGATACCAACTCAAGTCCTTTATAGTGCATCTATGTATCTATTGCATATTTCAGTACGACTTAATTTTAAAAGCCAGTTATTTTATTATGGCATCATTATTGTTGGGGGAACCATATTATAACTCATAGAATAGGTAAATATCCTTCCACATCACAGTCCTTCAAGAATCATATATCTAAAACTTGCACTACTCACCATAGAGAGAAAATCAAATAATAATTGACTTTACAATAGTACTTTTTGCTTTCACATGATTTGATAAGAAGCATGTTAGAGCCAAAGCGAGTTTGGTCTACATTGAAGAAATATTGAACTAAATGTGAGATAAAATCTTTATGTTAAGTGGAAATAAGTAAAAGACTCCATAGAAAGAAGGAAAGATGCCTACTTTTAAGTCTTCCTTGCTTCAATTTTTAAAAAAGGTTTGCCTTGGAGTGGACCATTCCACTCAGAGAGTAATATTTTTTTGACATTAGGTAAAATAGGGTTGAGGGACCCTACCCCATACATAAAAAAGCTCCCAAATAGAGAATATATTCAATACCAAACCATACAAAAATATAGTCTGATCCAAAAAGAATCAAAACTAACAACCAATATAATAAACTAATAGTAATAAAAACACATAACTAATAACACTAAACAACAACCTAACATCAACCACTACTTTTTCATTTTCTCCAAGTTGGCCACCAGAGTGGCCCATTCCTTAGCCAGTGATTCAATGTTAGTTCCCAGAGTGGTTATATCAGCTTCACATAGTTCCATTTTCCTCTTCTTCGATATCCCCTTCTCTTCACATTTTCTGTAGGCATTAGCAATTTATCTGAGAGTTTGAAGGTGTTGTAAAGTGCACTTTTCAATGATAATGCTCCACTCAGTGAAGTTCTGAAGCATAGCCTTAAGATGATCATCATCACTGTTTAAATTCTTACACTTTTCTTGCAGAACCTCCATATTGCCACCCTTTATGACTTGAGCCACATCCTCAACTTTCATCTTCATTGCATGTCAGTCATTGAGGATAAAATGGATAGTTCTTTTAGTAATTTGAGTGTCACATTTCACATTTTCAAGGTCTACAACCAATTTAACAAGATCAACTCCCTCTTCCACACCACCTTTTCCAAGCACTTCCATTTGGGTCTTTTCCTGGGTGTCAAATGAAACCTGCCTCCTCTATTGACTCGATTCCCCTTTTTCAGCCTTCTTAATAGCCACCACGTTTCACGTAATTTTTTTAGATCTTTAAGGCCCTATACTACTTCAACTTCAACCACATTTTGATCATCCCCTTCACTTGACTTAGGGTATTCGCTAGACTCCTCATTCTCAAAATTAGTTTCATCTTCCACAACATAATCTTCAAGGGATTTTGACAGGAAACTATCCCCATTAACCATTTTATCCATATCCAACATTGACCTCTTCAAAATGGCCATAATAAGACCATGATGCAGGGGAATACTGATTTTTCCTTTTTTGTAGTGATCCAGGGTAGCACATAAAGAACAAAGTATATAGTATGGAAAACTAAAACTATGCCCATGTATGAGGAAATTGAGCATGGGAAGATGGTAAGCATAGATACATTTGTGGTGTCCTCAAGAGTGAAAAAATGGATTAGGTTAAGGGCCACTTCATTGAATGGGGGAGGTAAGGAATTCCTAAGAAATCCCACAAAATGAGGGGTGAGTTTTTCCTTACCTCACAAAAATAGCTTCATTTCATCCGCTAAATCCTTTTTGGGTTTTTAGACTTCACGTCCTTCCATGGGAATGCCCATAACATAAGCCATCGTGTTGATTGATAATTCAATCTTTACTCCCCGTAGCACCACATTGCCCCCATCCATTTCTTGGTCAGCTACCACATCGATATGAAATCCTTACTGAGATGTTCTTTGTACCCCTCAAAAATATTTTAGAAAGGGGACAATCCCATTTGGTCTAACACCTCCATAGCCTCAAATTTAACATCATCGAGATCCCAAGGCTCAGTGTGAAACCAAATCTTCCCCCATATTCCTATTAACAACCAAGCTATCATGAAGAAAAACTCTTTGTTCAATGCTACACAAACCCAACCACACAACTACAATACCAATGCACCAAGTAGTAACATAAATCCTAGATTCCTAGAGAGGATTAAGGGTAAGTGCACCAAGTTGGGGGACAATTAAGTGGACATCAAATCCTGAATTTTACATTAAAAACAGCAAAACAACAAATTTAGTCTTCCACGGACTTGAACCATGCCGAAAAGTAAAAACTATGTCATAAAAATGGTACCATTGCATAGGGGAGACTATTATCTTTGTAGAAATACTAATTTTAAAGTGAATAGAAGAGGATAAATATCATTTTATAATTTTTTACTAATAGCAGGTCTTTAAGACACTTTTTCCTGTGAATTTTTATGTCTACGTTTAAGACTGCAAAATTTGTTTCACTTATCAGAATGTGATAAAACTTATACCATCCCAACCATGGTGAAATTATATACATGTTCAAAAAAAAAAATTTATTTGATTTCAATATTTTTGATGAAGTTATGGCGATTAAACGGAAGTGCTCTATTTTCTTTATGTTTTCATACCACTTTCACGGAAAAAATCATAAAAAATAAAATATTACTCAAAAAAATACAAAATAAAATCCATCCCAAGATAGATAGTGGCATATAACTTTTCACCAAAGGAAAAAAATATATATCAATTTTTGGTCATCCAAATTGTGGGCAAACGGACTATAATCTTATCGGCGTTTTTAAAAAAAAAACCAAGTCATTGAATTTTGAGTTTTTAATATAGCTAATCTTGTCCATTTTTTACAAAAATTAGTATTTTAGAAACTAGATTTCGGATGCTACGATTCATATTAATATAATTTTGTCTAATTTTGAGTGTATGTATTGCTAATAATCCCTACAAGTTGATATTATGTTGTTATTTGCAATATGATGTCCACGGATGACCCTATATTTGTCCATCAACTTCCTGCACTTACCCTTAAATGTGCATTAACATCCCCGTAATAGTTATAAACCTGATTCCAAGAGAGGAATAAACCCGGATTACAAGAACATTAACATCCCTTTAATAAAGTACATGCACCGTACTGCACTTGTAAGGAATTCCAAGAGATCAATAAACCTCGACAGTGCTCACATTACAAGAACATTAACATCCCCTTAATAGTTATATACTCGGATTCAAATAGAGGAATAAACCCAGATTACAAAAACATTAATATCGCCTTAATAGTTATAAATGTGTGACCTCATTTATCATTAACCCCCCACGTCACCTTTCACCATCCTTTCATAGCTCAAAAAGAAGGGACGTGAAATCACTGCGGACATTTTCCTACCGCACTTGACACTTTAAATGACAATTAAAATTCTCCTACTCCCCTTGTCAGGAGGATATCTTTTTGTAATTAAATATAGATATGAAATAAATTAAAACTCCTTTTCTAAAGGTAGAATTATGGTAAATCATTTTAAGAAGTATTTGAATTTCGTTGTAATATTATTCATCATGTTGGAATCCCAAATTCACAGAATAATTCATTGCAAATTAAAATTGTTTTCATGATATCTATGAACACACTGATTGTTGAAGTTCTGACAATTTTTCAATTCTTTATATACCTTAAACCGATGTGAACAATTTTTTAGCAAAGCGGATAGTTTGAAGTCGAGAGGATAATATGACCTTAAAAATAAAAGTAAGAGATTTAATACTTAACGCTCATTAGGTAATGTCAGTGTAGCTTATCAAGGTAAATTAACATTAATCAAATAAGAATTCACCAGAAATAAAAATGTTATGTACACTTTTTTTATATATTAATATATCTATTATCATTTAAATCCTTTACTATATTATAAATTTCCTAAATATAATCACACATATTATACATATAAACATTATTAAGATAGTCAAACACATTATACAGAAACTTTTTGTCAAATAAATTTAGGGACAAATTACATAATTTTATTTTTTAGATAGTTAAACGCTTTTAACCAGAGCTATGAACCGGAGGGTTGATGGGTCCCCACCCTACAAGTATCCCATGTTTTGATTGATGAAAGGCTACATACAAAAACTAAAAATGAGTACGAAAGATAATGAGGCCAACATGTAACATGAATAACTTAGGCCTGTAAAAAACATAGAGTCGTGAATACAAAAAAAGAGCGGAATGATAGAGAAACCCTAGGGTTCCACCCAGCCAAGCATTGCAATAATCTTGAGAAAGGAAAAGGACGTTCCAACAACAAACTTCAAGTACACCACATGATCAAGAAGGGGCGGGGTAGGTTTTGCGAGCACGACTAGGTCCAGGGATGGCACGTTGGAGATAGACGCCCCATCGGATCGACAGATGCTTTGAACAGAGTCAGAAAATTGAAGTAGGACCCAATTTTCAATTCCAAGGCATCAAAATCCTACTTATCAACCCAAAAAGGTGACGGAAAAGGATACAAATTTGCAAAGAGACAAGGAAGGCATACTCTTCCAGAGATTCAACCAAACCCACACGATTTTTTTTCTGTAAATGAAATGGGAAGCGACCACCATGACCATTGCTTTATCTAAACATAGCACCAGGAAATTGAACACGAAGACGCATGCAATCTCGGAGCTTACACAAGCTCTCTTTGTTCTCTGGAGATAATCCACATCTAGGATGTTCACAATCGCAGTCATAACATCTATGAAGTCTATGCGGAAGACATTGCGACGACGCGAATGTCAAACACAGTAGAGAGGAAATCCATTTATTGCTTCTTGCTACATAAGAGGATGAATAGAACATAAGTAGATGTCATGAGAGGGAAGGGAAAAAAAAGACAGAAATGCGAGAAAATGAGTGAGGACAGGAAAAATCACAACCCAATTAAATAGTCCCTTGACTCGTGTGAAAGGTTGACACAATAAAAATGGATGGCATCATCAACATTTTCCCATGCATTGGCTAGATTATTTTATGAAAAGGATCTTATATTATATTAAATGCAACATGATACAAGATTATCTCAACAAAATAAGCGGGTGGTATGAGAGAAATCCTCTAAAGCCACAAGCACACTAGGCCAAGCCTAGCAAAACAACAAAGAAACAACTATAAGGGGGTCTGAGGAACACCAAAAACAAAGGATAGATTATGAATAAAGGATACCCCTAATTGATAAACACACATTATACAAAATCACATTACTAAAGACAATCACACACATTATACAAGAAAGGTGTTATCAATTAAATCTATGGAAAAATTACATAATTGTAATTGGGTTATTGATTTAATGACATCGCATATGTCTCCACATTGTCTTCCACATCCTTCAATAGTTGCATTATAGGCCACAATTCATCTATCAAGTACAATTGTAATATGCATTATAGGCCACAATTCTTCCTTCAATAGGTATATTTTTACAATTGTAATATGCATTTCACTTGTTGTAAACGGTGCTAAGTTTTTTGAGAAATATGTTTTGATTCCTGGATACTGGATAAACGGAATGTTTGATCATGATGCAATCTTCATGTATGATCACGATGCAATCTTCCACACAACAATAAACAAAAAAAACTTTAAAATAACGATCTACAAAACAATAAATAGAAAATGTTTCAATTCTATACATGTTTGTGGCTGTTTAGGCTTTATTTTTATTTGGAACAAGGTTTTATCATTTTCAAAATGTCATTAAGATTAACATATGAAGATCTGGTAAAAATCATTTTATGATTTCAAGGAAGCCTCCATGGATCTGCAAATCAATAAGCATAACATGTTTCTATTTTATACGGTCTAGCAACTGCTAGGATTATTTTTTTCTTGCAAATAAGGTTCCTATCAATTTCAAAATGTCTTTAAGATTAAACCAAACATAACATGGGAAAAAAATGTTTTTATTTGAAATAAGCCAACATCGATATGTGAAATGATAAACATTAAATGTTTCCATTTTTACATGTTCGCGGCCCCTGGGCTTAATTTTTGATTGGGAATAATGGTCTTACCAATTCGTTTAAGTTTAAACTATGTAGATCTGGGAAAACTTATTCTTTTATTGGTCCATGATCCACAATTGCCTCTTCACCCAAGTTAGAAAAAAAAAAATTTCTTGTCCAAAAAGAATTAAAAAAATGATTGCGCATTATGAATCTTTAAGAACCTCAAGGTAGTTATTTTATTCTATAAAAACACACAATACATTGTTGGCTTTGGAAGAAAAGTATATAATTCAAACGCCAATGGTGCATTTGAATGTTTTCAATGATCTACACATGTTTTTGTGTTCTCCTACATGTTTTAACCATGTATATAATTCAATGTAAATTTTCAAATCAATCTTATAGATTCCATCAAATCTCCAGTATGTTGGGGTTTTGAGAGTAATTTCTTCTTTGACCTCGTGCAAAAGAATCTTGCATCATCGATCAAAAGTATATTATTTTCACCATAGAAATTACCATAAATGTCTACTATATGTTGGATTGTATTTGTTTTGAACTTACATTGTTAGCATCCCCAAATGAACTGAAGTGGGTTTCTCGTAGCCAACTAAATTTTTGATGAACATGTACTTCACCGTTGTTGAATCCATAAATGAAGACCATAAGGCAGTGTTAAAATATTTTGATGTAGTACTTATCAAGTCAGCACTAAACTCTCGTTCAAATTATTCAATATTCTCGGATCTAAAATCTAGAACCATATTACGATGTAATTTGTCACCAATACCAAAAATTCCAAGTAAAGAAACCTTCAACTCCCAAAAATAGTAATTTCTGAGGCTTCCCAATAGGATATATAAAAACAACTTAGAATTAATGTAAGCTTCCAAAAGTGATTAAAAATAAGGCATCAAAGTATTTAATCACAACTCAAAAACAACTTATAAAACTATAATATCATCTCAATCACAGTGAGGATATAAATACTGCCAACTTTTAAATTTGTAATGTCAACATATAAAATAAAGAGTGACCATATGAATGTACGAATGAATATCATTGTAAAAAACATTTTAAAATAATTAATAGTTATATATTTCTGTTTGTTGCAATTTTTGGATGTCCTCATGAAGAGTCAAACCTTGACATGGCAAAAATATGAAACCTTCTTATTTATCCAAGATCAATCCAATGAGGCCATTACTACCGCAATATAAGCATTTCACACATAAAGACTAATTTTATTATATGAAAGAAAACTCACACTCACTATGTAGCATTACAAGAATGCCTATTAAATAGGCTTTACAATAGTAACGTTCAAACAAAAGTTGTTTGAACAACCTCTATGGGAGACCAAATTTGTTAAAAATAATTTAAAAAAAAAAAAAAAAAATAACTCCCTAACTATAATAAACAAAACAATACAACTCCCTAAAATGAGTTTACGGATGTAAAATATTATTTACTAACGTAAATAATAATTACACTAACACCCTCCCTTAAATGAATATTAGGGAGAAAAATATGAGTCCCGACTACTAGCCTTGATAAGGTACTCATGTACAAATATTTAGAAAAACACGAAAGTCATAAAATATCTTAGTATATGCACACACACCCCCATAATGTTGAAATGGGTGGAGTGATTTTAGAGAATCTGTATGAGTGGAGAAACCAACTGCTCAAACAAGGACAAGATGACACTGGAATTCACCAGAATAGCTACTCTTCATAAGGAGGGAAACCTCAAAACACGTTGAAGGAGACTGTCACCTGCCAAAAACAAGTCCGAAAATACAGATATAAAAATCTCTCAAGAAGATGGCTTTGGTGGTGATGGAGTAATCCAACAACTAAAATAGTGAAATAGTGCCCAAAGAATTAGAGCACAAACACATGAAGGTGAACAAGGATAAAGTAGCAAAACCCCCATGGCACTTTATAACTCAGTGTGATTACAAAATAATCCCATCAAAAAAACACACCAAATGATGCATAGAACCAGAATGCAATCAATCTGTAGAAGACGCCATCTAAAAAACATGAGAGTCACTTCCAAAAACAAACACTGCCAAGAACCCAAAGCTCAAACACAAGAGAGCTAAAAGGGAAGGAGGAGCTATGCACGGATGAAGAAGCTTAATAGTGGAGGAGCCATGCCAGTAGAGCCCTCGCAAAGAATGTTGTCGACACCACAAAAAATGATCAAATATCCACCCATATGAAAGAGAATGGTGGATGTGTTTAGTGGCTCCATTGCAAATGTAGAACAAGTAGGAAAGAAATAGTGTTTTCCTATGAGGGGGTCTAACCACCTACCAGACCGGACCTCACCCTCCAGTCTTTGACACATGAAAGGAAATATGCTTCCACAAAGAGAATGTGCTCCCAAATATATTGTTGAAGGATGCTCCAAAAATGAGTAAAAATTGACCTCTCCGAATTGCAAGAAAAATGGAACCAATAGATTGGGAATAAAAAAATAGGCACTTTTGCAAAAAATAGTGCTCAATTTCGAGCTATTGTGCAAAAGTTATAAGTGTTTTAATTTTCCCGCAAATAGGCTCTATTTAATTAAAAACTGCTCCCAGATTAAAAACTTGATCAAAACAGAGGTCATGGTGGTCATGTGACCACTCGTTGGAATTGGGAGGAAATGAGGATTTCAAATATGGTCTCGAGTTTACCAATATACGCCCAAAAAAATATTAATTGGCCAAAAAATAGTTTATTACCCCAAAAATCAAATATTTTGGCAATACTATAGTGTAGATTTAATAAATTAAAAAAGCAGCTATAGTTTTATTTTTTTAATTGGCCAATGAGAGAGGGTTGTGCAGCAACAAATAAAAAAATATAGTATTTTGCAAATAATTAAAAATCAGCCAATCAGGAATGGCTGTTCATTTTGCAAATTTAACAAAAAAAAGCAAATTCATGCAGCAGTCTTCACGGCAATATTTATCTCCTCCCTTCACACGGCTTGGAAACCCTGATAGGTGCAATGCTACAAAAAAAACCAATTTGTAGTGTTTTCCGAATATACATGCCGTATAAGGCGAGAGAATAAAGCAAAAATAATAATAAATCCTTATGGTTGCGTGAGAGGCAGCAACAGGGAGAAGACTTGGAGGGCTGGCCGTGGGAGAATGGAGCCACATACCAGTGCAAAGGAGGCTACAAAAAATAGCAGGTCATGGCAAATCTAGGTGCCTTGATAAATTAGGCCAGAAAATAACCTCCTTGTTACGTGACTTAGACAAGACTGCCACTAAAAAATGATGCTTCAGATTGAGTAATGGCTGCATCGAGCTGCTCTGATACCATGTCGAAATATGAAACCTTCTTATTTATCCAGGATCAATCCAACAGGCCATTACCACAGCAATATAATCATTTCACACAGAAAGACTAATTTTATTATATGAAAGAAAACACACACTCACTATGTAGCATTACAAGAATGCCTATTAAATAGGCTTTACAATAGTAATGTTCAAACAAAAGTTGTTTGAACAACCTCTACAGGAGACCAAATTTGTTAAAAACAAAATAACAAATTTGGTTAAATAATAACTCCTAACTATAATAAACAAAACAAAAACAACTCCCTAAAATGAGTTTACAGATGTAAATTATTATTTACTAACGTAAATAATAATTACACTAACATGACATAGTATCCGTGTTATGTTTACTGTACAAATTGGTCATCAACCACTTATCTTTGAAACAATTTTCTTCATTGGATTTCTTCCCCACCATAAAATTTTCCTGGAGGGTTTCCCTTTGGGTCCATTGTAATACACAATGTGTCTCTAAGGCCGAAAACAATACCATCTCTTCTCCAAACCTTTTTTTCGTCTTCTACATAGCAATTTTCTTTACCCAAAATAATAAATGGTTTGAATTTAAACACTATTTTTTTCAAATCCTTAATCATTTTTTCAACTTCGACACAAGAGAGATAGCTACACCAAAATACCACTTCACATTTTGCTTCTAGTATATTTAAAAATTCCTTGAGCCCACCTCGCAAGTTGAGAGTCTCCTTACCGAACTTGACTATCAACTCTTCATAGGATTGGTTTTTCTCATAGAGAAAACCCTCCAAATCTAAAATAATTAAATAATCCTTTTGACCAGCTACACAGAAGTAATTTTTTCTCAATTGTCTACAATTTGATATTAACCAATTCAAATAATCAAAATTTTAGTATGTTAACACTTACTGATTGAGACTCCGTCTTGGATTCCCTCACACTCCCCCTCTATAAGTTCTTGTGATGCTCATTCTATTTAAAAAATAGTAATCAATTCAAAATAAATTTTAAGTCGATGTAAAAAAATATGTGATACAACTTGCTTTTATACAATATTGCATAGATGTAGTTGTATATTAGCGACCGTAGGTGTAAGCCATTAATGCATGGACTATGTTTGGGTTGACAATCTATGATGGGCTTAGTGACCGCTAATAGCCAATGTATAGAAGTAATTTTTTTCAATTGTCTGTAATTTAATACTAACCAATAAACCAAAAATTTACTCAATTAAAAAAATATAATTAAAAGATGTATATTATCGACCGCTAGGTAATACATATTACAAATAAACTACTTCGTTATAGGTTCCTTCAAATATGAGGGTCTTATAAATGGTTTTCTTTATAATTGTATATGACTATCATACCATTTTCCGTCTGTGAGTTCATGCGTGACGTGCTAACAACCTCCCCATTTGGCATCAAATCTGAAAAAAAAATTTTTTTTGAAGTTTTTATTAAAAATATGTAAACAATGACAAAGAGAAAACATCTTGAATTGATAAATTTATAAAATGATTATTTCTCACTCACCTTTTATCGATTCATTGGATGGATGGTCAATGACATCGGGCAACAAGTTGAATTGGTTGCTACATACTAAGATCAACATCATCTCCTTTATTTGTATGTGGAGAGGAAGAGACGGTGTCTTCCTTTATTGTTTGGTTTTCTGCATAAATATTGTATATATCAGTTCAAATGCATTAAACTAATAGAATTGTTTAAAGTGATCTTAATCAATGTACCTTTTTTCAAATGAGAATAGTAATGTTGTAAAAACATTTATTGATCATGCGATTCAACAATAAAAACCATAGATAGACCTAAGTCAACCAAAGCATGCACTATAACACTACCACCGTACAACACTATAACCGAGAGAATTATCGGAAGCGAGTCAAGTGAACATATGAGACAAAAACCCATAAGATCTCTCATAAAGAAAAGGATATGTCTTTCCTCATAGGCCAATTTCACTTGCAGTCACAATTTGTTGCGGAATTTGATCCATCCAATCCATGGAAATTTATGTTATATCCCCATCATCAACATCACAATTGTGCACATCAGTTATTGTGTACATAAGACACAAGCTCTTAAATTTTCCTCTACTATCATAAAATCTGTAACAACCTTTCACAACTGATTCCCCCTTGTCTTTGACTTTTTGCATGTATTTTTTATCGTCTCTCTTAACATTTTTGAAGAAGCAACAGTAAGAGCACAATAATTACACAATTTAGCATACTAGATCTAACAACTGTAAGCAGGTCCATTATTGCATCAAAAGTGAGTACACTAGACAAATTGTAGAAATTTGTGATCACACATTCTGCATTGAATGGATTAGTTGACGGAATAGAAGATATTGTTGACTAGAGCTGGAAGGGATATGCACATTGATAGGTAAAGTCTTCGGTGTCTTCCATCCTTCTTTGGAATATTTTCTTCCATTGCAATCACATAGTTGTCTATAATTGTTTGAGTTGTCATTGGGAGAATCTCACCACTTCAGCATCAATTTTTATTTTTGTCGATTTTTCACTTCCTCCAGAATCAACTTTTCTTTTTCCTTTATTCTCTTCTCCTAAGATTATACACAATTAACGGTAGTGAGAATCATGTAGACTAAATTTTCAACAATACTTTTTTCTATGCATTCTACCAATACACTATTACCTAGATATTTACTTTTCATATATTTTAGAAATTTTTATCTCATCCTTCTGTCATCTTTTTACCCTTTGGCAATAAGTATATAAAGTCTCTGCTATGACACTGCTTCAATAAAGTGAGTTAGCCATACTTTCCCTGCTTGCACTTTATCTAGTAGAATTGATATCTCCTCATTGGTCATTCCTCTTGCAGGCCTGAAGTAATTTTCCATGAACCTTGCCAATGAATTTGGTTGAAAGTTAGGTTGGTTATCCTTAAAAGGAGAATAAGCCAGCCCACCTAATTTAAATAACTCAATGGTTGTTGTCAATTTTTTCCATATGTCCTCAGGTAAAAATAGAAATTTCATTTTTTCATAAAGGCTCTCACCTTAGCCACTTTGAAAATAGAAATACATTGCATCTCAAAACACTACATTGAAAGAGGAAATAGTATATTTACTTTCTACATATTACAAAATTAAATTTTAAGAACAAATGCATTAAAATTAAGTTTCATTACCTTCAAATCATCTGACTTTGAGTTTCCCACTCCGGGCCTTCGAGGACATCCTAGGGATCTCCAAATCATTCGAGCCTTGCATAGTGTTGTCTTCTCAAAATTTCCCCTCCTTTGAAAGTCAAGAATTGAAAATTTTGAGTTGACACCTTTTTCTGATGTTCTGGTAAAGGGAAAAGTCGAGAAGTTAGAAAAATTCTACATTTTTGAGTCATTTGTGTGATTTGTGGGTCTGTCAGACATTTTTGTCCCATGTGTCCCAAGTTCACTAGGGCTCTCTGTTCACCGATCGGCCACTTTCTCTGAAATCTGTTAACTTGCGGGCCCATCGGAACTTTTTGTTCCAACTGTCCCAAGTTCACTTGGGCTCCCTATTCCCCGATCGCCCGCGTCGGCCGCATCGTGCACTTCACGTACTTTTGTCCCTCATGTCCCTAAAGCATTTGTGCACTCTGTCCCCACATCACCTACATCGCCCGCATTGGCCGAATCACGCTTTCATGTCCCACGTGTCCCAAATGTACCAAAGGCCATCCGGGCTAATTTTTCCACTCTTCCCGATGCTTGCTTTTTGAGTTGGTAGATATGAATTTAATGCACATTTATAACCTTCTCTCTCCTAAATGGCTATTTAATAAACTTCGCTCTACGCATTTTTGAACATTTCTTTCTCATTACCATTTTCTCATACCCTTGCAATTGAAATCTTTGCTCGCATCCTCATTCCCCTTGCAATTTCATCATGGATTCAAGCTGTGAATTTGTTTTTCTAAGTACTATCAACATGAAGATTAAATTCCAAGGCCAGGAGCAGGTTTCTCCACTTGATTCTGTCGTTCCCGATATCGGGGATAGTGAAGTTCATCACCTGGACTTTGGTGATTTTTGGACCAGGTTGACAAACCCAAACCCCTCTCCTATGGCACAAATGATTAACGATAGCGGCCTAGTGTTTGCTGTTGGTTTCCTAATCTCGGTGCAATGTGCAGACATGGTACTCACCTATGGGGCTCACTTCAACCCCGATATGAGTGAATTAACCAATGTGCACGGGGAGCTCATTGCCAAGCTTGATGCCACCGCCATTACCACTACCCTAAGAATACGGAGATGGACAATTCTGTGGTAATCTCCCAAAATCAAGCATAGGCCCTTTTTGATCAGGATAGTGAGAAATACAAAGCCAGAGTAGCAAAGTCATGGCTTAAGAACCCTAAGAAAGGGGCATCATGACTATCCAAAGCTCTTTTTAGGTCTGACTTCAATGAGGAGATATCAGACTTCATAATCCTGTTAGCTCGGGTCATGGGCTTGCCTTCTACTAACAAGTTCCACTTCTGGATGTGCCCACTTATCAACATAGTGTGTGAAGGTACCCAGAACATCAACTAGGTAGAGATTATTTACATGAATATGATAGAACAGTTGTCCCATGTACAACAAACAAAAAATTTCTACATGACTTCCTACCTGATGTATACCCTAGCAATGATCCAGACAGTGGTTTGGCTTTACATAAATTAATGCTCAAAAGGGTGATCCTATATATGCTTATTGCCGCAACTTCACTCTATACACTAGCAATCACAATTTCAGGAGGGTGAATGATGCCTTCACCATGTACATTGTAAGGCTCCTAGAAAGTGACACTGCAAGGAGGTTTTTAGATGAAGCCATGAGCTTGATTGCGAAGTACGGAGCCTACTTCATTCAATTTAGAAGGTTATCTTATATCAGGCTAGCAGGTTATGAGAGACCTCCTCTTAAGCTCCCCATATTTTTCAATGATAAGATGGCCCTGATTGAAGTATGCAGGCAATTGGAAAAATTTCACAGAACCTGTAGGGATAAGAAGATCACTGGGTTACACTTCCCCATATCTTTGGGGAACTATACATGCAAAACCACTGGATGCTTAGAACATAGAGAGAGCCCTAGCTCCCATCACTTTGTACATTTCTTGAGACTAGAACCTATTTAAACTTAAATAAATTCATTGAGCTAAACATCATAATCAACTACCACCATAGGGTAGACACTAAAGATTATTAGGCTGACTGCGTAGATGATTTTGAGGCCAAAAGGAGGCATTATGGTAGGTTTCCTCTTCAGTTAGTTCAAGAACTTAACTTGTATCAAATTCCTGAAGGACTTCAGGATGACAACAACTCGACCTATTTTCATATGAATATGAAACTATGATCAAACACACTCCCTTAGAGTATCTGGACTTTGGTTTAAGAGGGAGAAGGATAATTTGGCTGAAATCCTCACCCCTGTCCTAGTAAGGACCAATGTCTGGATTGATAGAAAGGTTCGTGAGATGAAGAATAACGCAGAGAATCCTCTTTTAAAGACAACTCGACACAAACGAAGGAGGAACAAACACCCGGTTCTAAGGTACCTATGCATACTCCTCCTACCTCATCAAGTAAAGGCCACCATCCTCCACTCCTTCCTCCTCTACTCGGGTCTATCGAAGAAGGTAAAGGAGGTCAAAAAGGAGCCCATTAAAGAAGACCCTCTGCCAAAGTGTTCAGAACTACCTTTTGGGCCAGAGAACATCATTGTTCTCAGTGAGAGTGAAGATAGCGAAATGCCAAATCCTGTAGATGCTTCTGAAACCACAATGGATAAGGAGCAGGAAATTCATAGCACCGAGCCTCTAAGTAATGTGGATTCTTCTAGTCCAATATTCCTCATCTACTCCACTCACATCCCTATTAGAGGCCACCACAGCAAACACTCTCTATGCCATGAGTTCTCTCACTCTTGGTTCTCTTGCTACTCCCTCTTCCTCTTCTTCCACTTTTGCATGGGTACAGATCATTTGTTGATAGTAGGAAGAGGAATTCTTCTTCTTGGATCTCGGGCCCAATTTTTATGCTATGGTGGCCTTGATGGGTACTACTCCTTCTGCTCCTACCAAGAAAGCTAGAACAACCTCAAGGATAGTAATAGATGCCCAAGGTCAACAATTCCTTGAGATAGCCAAGCCCAAGGTTAACAAGCCAGAGTAGGATTTGCAGGCCTCTGATTTGGAACTCTCAAGGATCTCCATGGTAAAGTCTACTCCTAAAGGTGAAATCCACAACCTTCAAGAAACAGTCACGGGGTAATTGAGAGGGTAAAAAAGGGCGTGCAGACTATAGAGCAATGGAGGAGTAGGCTCAAGTGCTTTCTAGTTTCATCAAGTCACTGCTATCTAAGGATAAATTTCTAGACCCTACCCCACTTACTTCCCTTCCACCGCATGTGATTCTCAGCCAAGATGAATTCCAGAGCATCAAGGATATACACAGTACTCCATCTATGGGAGGGCTATGGAGGCCATGGTGGATGACATGTTTGTTGCAAGGTTGAATTTCATTGGTGAAGCATTTAAGCTCAATGAGAAGGTAAATAATTTGCAATAGAAGCTCTCCTCCATAATTGGAAACATGGATAAAGAGCTCAAACTTTGGAGCAGCTGCATAGTAGACCTTCACCTGATGGGGCAGACTGATGAAAATATTTTGATGGCAAATAAGGTCTTTGATGATGTGAAGGATAATTTGTCATAGTCATGGGTATTCAGCGTAGAATGGAAAATCAAAGTCTGGAGGAGGCTTTGGGAGAACTAAGGAATAGCTGGTAGAAGGGAGAGGCTTTCAAAACTTTGGTGATATCTACTTTTAAGGATATTCACTGCCACCTCCATGATGAGACCTCAGGTGTACCTTTCTCCCTACAGGAAATCAAAGCTCAATTTAGAGCTTTTGTCAAAGAAAAATTGTTTAAAGAGGATTTCATCACCAAAGATAAGATAAAGGAAATTTTCTCTCTCCAATCTGCTATTGAAGAAGTGAATAAGGAATACCATACGCACACTGAGTTTGAC
This sequence comes from Taxus wallichiana var. yunnanensis, assembly GCA_018340775.1. NCBI lineage: Eukaryota > Viridiplantae > Streptophyta > Pinopsida > Cupressales > Taxaceae > Taxus > Taxus wallichiana. The sequence continues at coordinate 510,772,813 of CM031239.1, read as the reverse complement.
AAGGAGATGGAGAAATGTCTGGGGTCTTAGACCCAGGCTACTACCAACACATCTGTTCCACGTGGCAGAGACATAGCAGAGGCACTAAAAAGGTTTAGACAGTGAATCCTCAAGTTAGTGGGCCCTTCCCAGTCATGAGCACTTGTCTTCCTCTCCTGGCTTCTCTCTTTCTTCTTTTTCTAAATTTGGTTTTATTGTAAATTAGTTGGGGTTTTGCGTTAAGCATCCCTTAACTAAAAATTTTAGTTAAAAAGAAGTAGTTACCAAGTGTAACTGATTTGTAAAATTATATAATGGTCTCTCTCCACCATTTTTAGGGGCTGGAACTTGGTTTATTTTTGAAAGTGTAAAGAGCAGCAAAGAAATCAATACAAAATAACTTTCTTTCATTTTCCATCTGACCATGTTCTTCATTGCTATCCGTTGAATACTGCTGAACTATTTGTTTATATTATGTCAAGAAGCTTTGTATTCTTGAGGATGTTATTTTTGAACTTTGTGTCTTTGCAATAACATCTTGTTGATTCAAATGCAAATGGTTTTATTCCAAACAATTTTATTCTGGCATGCATAAGGAATTACTTTGTTATCTATAATTCTGGAAAATGCCTTTCTGCTCCTTTCTACTTCTTCATTCCTCTATACTTTTGTATTGATGATCTATTTTATTTTAAAACACTTTCATGATATCCAAGTTCCACATTTAAACTATGCATTGTACATATGTAAATAGGTTTTCTTTTGAATAAGGGAACCTCTCCCATTAAAGAGGAGGGACTTCTTGTCCCCGATTGTTGCTCTTAACAAATTCTTTTTGACAACCAACAGCTTTTGGCGACTTCATTGGGGATTCATTTTTTATTAAAACACATTCCAGTTCTTTGAATAATTTCTTGATCATCCTTTGATCTGGTGACTCCACGTTTTACTCATGGGAGGAGGGCCCTTGGTATTGAATATTCTCAGTTTCAACTTTTGGAATAGCAAGGTTTTCCTTTCCCTTCAACAAGAAGAAATATAAGAGCTCGTTCGGCGGTACTCCTCTGTTGAAGATAGAACCCTAGAGGTGTTAGCCCTCTAGAGAAACTTAGCCCTAATCTTCGTGCTCGATTCTTCTTGGTGTTTGGTTCCCCTTCAAGCCATCTTTCCAAGGATGGTAGCACCATTTCCCTGGGGCCATCGTGTTGGGCCTCTTGCCCTTCCTCAGCCTTTATGAGTTACCCATAGGTAATAGAAAGAACTTCCCCAAGTTCAGAGGTGATGGCAAAGTGCATCCCGATGAACATATCGCAACCTTCATAGTTGCATGTGGAGTTCTCGGAGTTGAGCATGAAGATGTCTCGGTGAGACTTTTGTAGAGACTTTACAAGATAATGCGGTAGATTGGTTCTATCACCTTCCAGTTGGGGCCATTACCAGTTGGAACACAATGAGAACAAGGTTTGAGAACTGTTTCAAACCTGCAGAGGATGTACACGCTTTGTTGGCCCATATTTCTCAAATAAAGAAAGATTCACAAGAACCCATGAGAGAATTTGTGGCTAGGTTTAACAAGCTGATTAACAAAATCCCACTAGACACTCAACCTATGGATCAAATTCAAAAGTGTTTCTTCCTGAATGCTCAATTGCCTGAAGTTAGCTATGCATTAAGAAGAGCCAATCTTGCTACATTAGCCGAGGATCAAACCCTTGCTGTTAGTGTTGAAGATGATTTGATTATGTCTAGAAAGTTGAAAAGAGACCCTGCTAAGTCTAGATCTTCTTCTTCTTCCTCTTCCACTCCTGGGCCTAATACTAATCCATTGGTGCAAAAGCTTGCCAATGATCTCATTGCCATCAAGAAACAATGGCTCAGCATGCCCCCTATGCAGATGTTCCAAGGAGGAATTTTCAACCTAGGAATCATTTGTCTACTTCTCAGACAAGGCTAGCACTTGAGGGACCACCTATAAAGGTTCCTGTTAATGCAACCTGTGAAGTGGAAGAACCTAAAGATGAGGAGGTTGGTGAAGATTGTGAAGAACTTGTCGAAGAAGCCGATGAGGAGATAGAGGAACTTGAGGGATCTCGAGTTAATTTCTTCACTACTGAAGGTGTTGATGAGGAAGATGATTATGATGAAGTGGTAGCAGATATGAATAGTGAATCATACATTGTTATGACTCAAGAACAGACAAATAAAAGGGAGAAAGTGATGTAGCCTACTAAAAGATCCAAAGAGCATCCCACGACTATCCCTGTGATTGCAAAAAGAGGATCTCCTATCCCCACCACGTCCACACAAGAAGGTGAGTTCTGCTTTTCCTAATCCTTCTACTAAAATTTCTTCTTCCACAATTCCTAAATCTGACAAACCTAAGGTTCCAAGTGATGATGGCCCGTCCACCTCTGGATCTTTTGATATCATTGATCACCTAAAAAGACAAAGGTTCAAATTTCAGTAGGTCGAGTATTATCAAACCCATCCCAAAGCTTTTTCCAAAATGGTTCACTTTGTTAATTCTCAATCCAAATTTTCCACCAAAGGCCTTTTACCTACTCCATCCTCTGCACCTCAACCCAATCTAGTAGCTGTCGTCACCTCACCTAATGATAAGATCAAACCACTTTACATGACCCTCCTTATAGCATGCCATAAACTCAACAACTGTGTCATATACTCGGGGCATCAGATAATGTAATGTCTGCCAAAGTAGCCCATGCTTTGGGCCTAACTCTCACATGCACTTATGGGTCTTGTTATTCCATGGAGAGTAAGGAAGTGCCCTAGTTGGAAGAATCAAAGATGCAAAATTAGCTTTTACTACTTTACTTGAGAAAAAGGTCTTGGCTATCATCCTCGTAGCGAGATATTCCATCTTCATATGGTATGTTGTTAAGTAGGAACTTCTGCAATGATGTGGGAGGAGAAATTCAAATGGATTGGTCACATGCCCTCATACTAGTTAATGGAAAAATGAAGAATTTGTTGCCCGAGAAGCAATCTAAGTATATTGTACAAAAATAGATGATCCCAAAGCGCAAATACTTTATAAAGATATGGGGCATGGTAACTATATGATTATGTCTCCGGAGGAAGTCCAACTTCCCAAAGAATTACTTGATGATCCTAATGAGGTTTGGATTTTGGAATTTGATGGAAGTTATTCCTCTATTGGTTCTGGAGCTGGCGTAGTATTGGTGTCTCCTAAGGGAAAATTTCACCCTTTCTCATTCAAGCTACAATTTGAAAATACCAATAATCTGCAGAGTATGAAGCTCTTATTCTTGGGCTTAATGTGGTGAAAGAAAAGGGTGTAAAGAATCTTCTAGCTCATGGAGATGAAAAACTTGTTGTTAAACAAGTCTGAAACCTTTTTCAAGTAAATAATAGAAGGTTGAAGCATTCCAGGAATCATGTTTTGGATTCTATTGAATTTCTTGATGCTTTCTCCATTGAAGTAGTACCTAGGGAAAAGAACGCCAGGGCCGATTCACTAGGTTTGTCTCGGGATCATTGCTTTGATACCTCATCCTAATTTTTCTCAAGATAATTTTACCATTGAGATGATCCATAGGCCCAATGTATCTGATAACGCAAGTAACTAGCAGGTTTTCAATGATGATCAACATTTGATTTCTTTCTTAGAGCTCAGGGACAATTTTGAGCAGTTGTACTTTGAAGGAAGTGACACTTTTCCTCATGAAAGTGTGTCTTCTCATTAAGAAGATGTCAAAGAAGAAATGGATCAAGACGGTGTGTATCAGGCTTAAAGGTAACAAGATTCCAAAAGTACTGGCAAGTTTAGAAGAATTTTTTGATAAGCATGACAGGTATGTGAAGTCTAAAGCTTCTACTGAATCAAAACAATCTGCTGAGTATGAAAAAACTAATATTGGAAGTTTTGTTGACCCTAAGCTTGTGAAAATTGGAAAATGTTGTACACCAGAAGAAAAGAAGAAAGTAATCAACCTTTAAGGAAGTATAAATATGTTCTCATGTATTCCTATGAGGACCTAAAAGCCTTCCAACCAAAGGAGATGCAACATTTCATCCCTCTCAAACCTGGGATTAAACCTTTCAAGCAAAAACAAAGGCAATACAATCCTAAGATAGCTGACACTATTTTTCAAGAAATACAAAAGATGTTGAAGGCCAAAATCATTTTTCCCATCCACCATTCAACATGGATTGCCAACATTGTACCTGTTAGGAAGAAAAATGGTGAGATTTGTATATGTGTTGACTTTAGAAATCTAAATCAAGCTTCTTTGAAGGACAACTATCCTTTTCCCATGATGGATCAGGTCTTGCAAGCATTGCAGGGTCTGAAATGTTTTCCATGCTTGATGGCTTCTCAGGGTATAATCAGGTAGAAGTCAATACCGTAGATCAACACAAGACGACTTTCACTACTCCTTGGGGTACTTTTTCCTACAAGAGGATGCCTTTTGGGCTCATTAATTCCGGTGCCACTTTCCAAAGAGCTATGGACTTGGCCTTTGGAAGTTTAAAAGGGAAATGTATTGTTGTATATCTAGATGACTTAACTGTGTTTTCCAAAAATAGAGCAGACCATTTTCAGCATCTGGAAACAGTCCTCTTGAAGTGTAGAGAACATGGGATCTCTTTGAATCCTAAAAATCTGTCTTTTGTGTCACAGAGGGAAAATTTTTAGGGCATGTTGTCTCTAAAGATGGTATAAAAATTGATCCTGAACGAGTTCAATCCATTCAGCAGATTCCTCTTCCAACTAGCAAGAAGGGAGTGCATTCTTTCTTTGATAAGATCAACTTTCTGAGAAGATTTATCCCTGATTTTGCAGAACTAACTTTGAACATATCTCAAATGATGAAGGGAAAACAAATTTTGGTTGGTCTTCTAAAGGAAAAGAAGCCTTTGAAGGTATTAAAAAGGCTATTGCTAGAACTCCTATCCTAGCATGTCCAGATTTTAGCAAAGATTTTATTATCTATTGCTATGCCACAGATAACACCCTAGCTATTGTTTTGACTCTAGAAATATTCTAATGATCATGAGCTCCCAATTGCATTTATGAGCTACATTCTTAAAAATCATGAGTTGAAATATACAATGATGGAGAAACATGCTTTTGCAGTGGTTAAAGTTGTCCAGTTTAATTTTTATATTCTTAACTCACACTCCACGATCTATTCTCACACAACAAGAGTTTGGGTCCAAGAGAGGCCCGGGTGGCCAAGGTACAAGAATACGATATTGACATCGAGACCAACCAAACTCGTCTGCAGATAAGGCTTGTGTGAACTCATCACCGAGGGAGCTGGACATGAGTTACTTGAGGATGAGGTTGATATTCCTACTATTCTGTTTCTCATCTCAATTGATGAATGGTATGCTTATATCGCACATTGTCTCACCTATGGGGAGTTTCCTCCCATTTAAGCTGCCAAGGAGAGAAGAGCTATTAAGTTAAGATCAGCCCAATATGTATTTTGGGAGAATTATCTATACAAACTTGGGATGGATGGAAGATTTCTAAAATAAGTGGATAAAGAGCAACAGAGGAAGCTTCTTTCAGCTTTCCATGATCAAGCATGTGGAGGCCATTACTCCTCTACTATCACTACTCATAACATTCTTCGTGTAGGATATTATTAGCCTACTTTGTTCAAGGATGCATCAAAGTGGATTGATAAATGTGAAGCCTGTCAGACCTTTGTGGGTAGACCCAAGTTGGTTGCCTTGCCTCTTAAGCCAATCATGATTGAAGAACCTTTTCAACAATGGGGTTTAGATTTCATTGGAACACTTAATCCCTCTTCCAAGTGCCAGACATACCCATGTGTTGACGGACCCTGATTATTTTACTAATTGGGTAGAATCCATTCCAAAGAAAGAGTAATAATTCAAGTAGTATGCAATTTTATCCAAGAAAACATCTTGGTAAGGTTTGGTGTGCCAAACAAGATTGTGACGGATAATGCTTCAAATTTTTCTTCAACTGAGATGATGGATTTTTGTTATGGATATGGCATCTCCCTGGCTCACTCTTCAGACTATTATCCTCAGGGGAATGGGCAAGCTGAATCAACAAACAAAAATTTGGTGGCCATAATAAGGAAATTGGTTAATGAATCTCAGAGGAATTGGCACAAGAAGCTCTATGATGCTCTTTGGGTAGACATGATTACACCTAAAAGAGCTATTGGGATGTCCCCTTTTCAGGTGGTATATGGAGTGGAAGCTCAATTGCTAGTAACAGTGGAGCTACCAACCCTACATTTAATGAAGGCCATTGAAGACACTAGCTTTAATGATTCTTTGGATAAGAGGATCATGTATCTTTACAAATTGAATGAGGACAGATTGAAGGTTGCTGATAGAATATCCGCTCACCAATAGAAGGTGAAAGCCTTGTTTGATAAGAAGGCTAGGACCACGGATTTCAAAGTTGGAGATATCATTTTACTGTGGGATAAAAGACATGAACCTCGTGGCAGCCATGGCAAGTTCGATTCTCTTTGGCTCGGACCTTTCAAGATCAGGCACTTTGCTGGTGAGAATTCTTTCTACCTTGATTACATGGATGGTTCTTCTCTCCCACTTCCTTATAGTGGGCAGTACTTAAAATTGTTTAAGTACTAGGTGAATAGGAAGTTCTTTGTATATTATGTATAGGTGTGTTTTCCTTCTTTTATGGGGTGTTGTTTTCTGTATTGGTTGCTTTTGATTCTGTGGCCCAATGGATAAGGCACTTAGGTCTGCTTCCCCTAGGTTTTCTGAGAGTTCTTTCCTTGTCTCATTCTTTGAATTCAGGTCAAGTCATCCTCGAAAGGAGCAGGCTGTTGTCCTCTCAAAATTTCCCCTCCTTTGAAAATCAAAAATTGAAAAATTTTGAGTTGACACCTTTTTCTGATGTTCTGGTAAAGAGAAAAGTCGAGAAGTTAGAAAATTTCTATGTTTTTTGAGTCATTTGTGTGATTTATGGGTTTTTGGACATTTTTGTCCCATGTGTCCCAAGTTCACTTGGGCTCTCTGTTCGCCAATTGGCCGCTTTCTCCGAAATCTATTAACTTGCAAGCCCATCGAACTTTATGTTCCAACTGTCCCAAGTTCACTGGGGCTCCTATTCCCCATCGCCCATGTCACCGCATCATGCACTTTTTTTTCCCTCATGTCCCTAAAGCATTTGTGCACTCTGTCCCCGCATCGGCCGAATCACACTTTCGCATCCACGTGTCCCAAATGTACCAAAGGCCATCCAGGCTAATTTTTCCCGCTCTTCCCGATGCTTTCTTTTTGAGTTGGTAGATATGAATTTAATGCACATTTATAACCTTCTCTCTCCTAAATAGCTATTTAATAGACTGCCCCTCTACGCATTTTTGCACACTACTTTCTCATTACCATTTTCTCATACCCTTGCAATTGAAATCTCTGCTCGCATCCCCATTCCCCTATAATTTCATCATGGATTCAAGCTGTGAATTTTTTTTTCTAAGTACTATCAACATGAAGATTAAATTCCAAGGCCAGGAGTAGGTTTCTCCACTCGAGTCTGTCATTCCCGATATCGGGGACAGTGAAGTTCGTCACTTGGACTTTGGTGATTTTTAGACTAGGTTGATAGACCCAAACCCCTCTCCTATGGCACAAATGATTAACGATAGCAGCCTGGCGTTTGTTGCTAGTTTCCCAATTTCGGTGCAATGTGTAGACATGGTACTCACCTACGGGGCTCACTTCAACCCCATTACGAGTGAATTAACCAACATGCATGGGGAGCTCATTACCAAGCTTGATGCCACTAGCCATTGCCACTGCCCTAAGAATACCGAGAGATGGAAAATTCTGTGGTAATCTCCCAAAATCAAGCACAGGCCCTTTTTGATCAGGATAGTGAAAAATACAAAGCTAGAGTAGCGAAGTCATGGCTTAAGAACCCTAAGAAAGGGGCATCCCAACTATCCAAAGCTCTTTTTAGGTCTAATTTCAATGAGGAGCTATCATAATTCATAATCCTGTTAGCTCGGGTCATGGGCTTGCCTTCTACTAATGAGTTCCACTTCTGGATGTGCCCACTTATCAACATAGTGTGTGAAGGTACCCAAAACATCAACTGGGTAGAGATTATTTGCATGAATCTAATGAACAGGTTGTCCCATGTATAGAAAACAAAAAATTTCTACATGACTTCCTACCTGATGTATACCCTAGCAGCATCCAGACAGTGGTTTGGCTTTACATACATTGATGCTCAAAAGGGTGATCCTATATATGCTTACTGCCCCGGTTCACTCTGGACACTATCAAACACAATTTACGAAGGGTGAATGATGCCTTCACCATGTAAATTGTAAGGCTCCTAGAAAGTGACACTTTGTAAGGAGGTTTTCGAGATGAAGGCATGAGCTGATTTTGAAGTACGGAGCCTACTTCATTCAATTCGAAGTTCTCTTACATTAGGCTAGCGAGGTTATGAGATCACTCCTCTTAAGTTCCCCATATTTTTCAATGATAAGATGGTCTGATTGAAGTATGCGAGCAATTGGACAAATTTCACAGAACCTGTAGGGATAAGAAGATCACTAGGTTACACTTCCCCATATCTTTGGGGAACTATACATGCAAAACCACTCTGGATGCTTAGAACATAGAGAGAGCCCTAGCTCCCATCATTATACATATCTTCAGGCCTAGAACCTGTTTCAACTTAAATAAATTCATTGAGTTGAACATCAAAATCAACTACCACCATAGGGTAGACACTGAAGATTATTGGGCTGACTGCATAGATGATTTTGAGGCCAGAAGGAGGCATTATGGCATGTTTCCTCTTCAGTTAGTTCAAGAACTTAACTTGTATCAAATTCCTAAAGGACTTAAAGATGAAAACACTGACCTGTTGTCATATGAATATGAAACTATGATCAAACACACTCCCTTAGAGGATCTAGACTGGTTTAAGAGGGAGAAAGATGATTTGGTTGAAATCCTCGCCCCTGTCCTGGTAAGGACCAAAGTTTGGGTTGATAGAAAGGTTCGTGAGATGAGGAAGAATGCAGGAGAATCCTCTTCTAAAGACACCTCGACACCAAGGAAGGAGGAACAAACACCCAGTTTCAGAGATACCTGTATAGACTCCTCCTGCCTCATCAAGTAAAGGCCCTGCATCCTCCACTCCTTCCTCCTCTACTCAGGTCTATCAGAAGAAGGTAAAGGAGGTCAAAAAGGAGCCCATTGAAGAAGACCCTCTGCCAAAGCATTCAGAACTACCTTCTGGGCCAGAGAACATCATTGTTCTTAGTGAGAGTGAAGATAGTGAAATGCCAAATCCTGCAGATGCTTCTGAAACCACAATGGATAAGGAGCAGGAAATTCATAGCACTGAGCCTCCAAGCAATGTGGATTCTTCTATCCAAGATGCCTCGTCTACTCCACTCACATCCCTATTAGAGGCCATAGTAGCAAACACTCTCTGTGCCATGAGTTCTCTCACTCTTGGTTCTCTTGCTACTCCCTCTTCCTCTTCTTCCACTTTTGCATGGGTATAGTCATTTGTTGATAGTAGGAAGAGGAAGTCTTCTTCTCGAGATCTCAGGGCCCAATTTTGATGTTGTGGCGGCCTTGTTGGGTACTACTCCTTCTGCTCCTACCAAGAAAGCTATAAAAACCTCAAGGATAGTAACAGATGCCCAAGGTCAACAATTCCTTGAGATAGCCAAGCCCAAGGTTGACAATCCAGAGCAAGATTTACAGGCCTCCAATTTGGAACTCTCAAGGATCTCCATGGGAGATTATACTCCTGAAGGTGAAATCCAAAACCTTCAAGAAACAGTCACCAGGGTCATTGGGAGGGTAAAAAAGGGCATCGGACTATAGAGCAGTTGGAGGAGTAGGCTCAAGTGCTTTCTAGTTTCGTCAAGTCACTACTATATAAGGATAAAGTTATAGACCCTACTCCACTGACTTCCCTTCCACCGCCTATGATTCTCAGCCAAGATGAATTCTAGAGCATCAAGGATATACATAGGTACTCCATTTATGGGAGGGCTATGGAGGCCATGGTGGATGACATGCTTGTTGCAGGTTTGAATTTCATTGGTAAAGCCTTCAAGCTCAATGAGAAGGTAAATAATCTAGAATGTGCTCTCCTCCACAATTGGAAACATGGATAAAGAGTTCAAACTTTGGAGCAGCTGCATAGTAGATCTTCATCGATGGGGCGAGATGATGAAAATATTTTCATGGCAAATAAGGCTTTGATGATGTGAAGGATAATTTGTCACGGTCATGGGTATTCAAAGCATAGAATGGAAAATCAAAGTCTTTGGAGGAGGCTTTGGGAGAACTAAGGAATAGCTGGCAAAAGGGAGAGGCTTTCAAAGCTCTGGTGATATCTTCTTTTAAGGATATTCACTTGCCACCTCCATGATGAGACCTTAGGGGTACCTTTCTCCTCTGCGGAAATCAAAGCTCAATTGAGCTTTTGTCAAAGGAAACTTGTTTAAAGAGGATTCCATCACCAAAGATAAGATAAAGAAAATATGCTCTCTCTAATCTATTATTGAAGAAGTGAATAAGGAATACCATACACACACTGATTTTGACAACGAGATGGAGAAATCTCTGGGGTCTTGGACCCAGTCACGCTAACACATCATTCTATGTGGCGAGACATAGCGAGAGGCACTAAAAAGGTTTAGACAGCAAATCCTCAACTCAGTGGGCCCTTCCTAGTCATGAGCACTTGTCTTCCTCTCCTGGCTTCTCTCTTTCTTCTTTTTCTAATTTGGTTTTATTGTAAATTAGTTGGGGTTTTGCGTTAAGCATCCCTTAACTAAAAATTTTAGTTAAAAATAAGTAGTTACCAAGTTTAACTGATTTGTAAAATTATATAAACTCTCTCGCCATTTTTTTGGGCTGGAACTTGGTTTATTTTTGAAAGTGTAAAGAGTAGAAAAGCAATCAATACAAAAGAACTTTCTTTCTTTGTCCATCTGATCCAGATTATTAATTGATATCCGTTGAATCTTTGTTGAACTATTTGTTTATATTATGTCAAGAAGCTTTGTATTCTTGAGGATGTTATTTTTTGAACTTTGTGTCTTTGCAATAAACATCTTGTTGATTCAAATGCAAATGGTTTTATTCCCAGCGATTTTATTCTCGGCATGCATAAGGAATTACTTTGTTATCTATAATTCTAGAAAATGCCTTTCTGCTCCTTTATACTTACCAGAACATGTGGAGACATAATGTGAGCCTTTCTAAATTGCATCTTAGTATGTAATGACTTGTATTTTCTTTCATCCAAAAAACAATTTGGGCACAAATGGTATGTTGGCCATCAAGAATGTATAACTACACTTCATCCCTTTTCAGGTCATCTGGATCCTCAAGTTTTTCCTTTGTAGAAGGTAAAAAGGGAAGAAGAAGTGCATCCCTCATTGTAGGAATAACATTAATCAACATTGAATAGAAAATAAGGTCAACATTCTCATCATGCACAAGACGTAATTGATATTCTCGATTTGAAAAAACATCACCATCCTTGAAAAAAAATATTTTTAATTAATTCATCATTTGAAGTTTTTGTTTGCTCAAATATATTAGTCGCTTTCTTCAAAACACACCAACTGATTTTTATTCTTTTAAGTCCTTGCAACTTTGACTTAGATGGATCTATCTCTAATTTATACAAATAAGATCTCCTCAGCGTTGTAAATAGCTTTGCATGTTTCGGTGGAGAAAGAAAATTTTTTCTATTCAAATAATGACAAATAGAAGAGGTATCCTTAGTTCTATACAATTTTTTGAATACCAAATTCATGTTATTATGAAATTCAAGGGAATTTTCACATCTTGTTTTGTCTGACTATATGAACTTCCCCAAATTCCAACCATATTTAAAACAAGAGCATGCCATATTTTTCTAGAAGCCTTCATTTCTAGTTTCTTGAACAATGAAACTTCCAACTCCATGTCAAGAATAAGGCACTTATTCATTACGACATCAATGCATTCAACTTGAATATGTAATGTTTTCTCATCAATAAATTTTGAATTTAGTACCATACCAACTTCACTTGACAACGTCCTCATTAACAAAAAATAACCATAGATCACCGTGGTAATTTTCTAGGGAATGCATTTCTACAAACCAGTCATCATCTCTCTTTTTCCAATCCTCTACTCCTTCAATCAAAGGAATTTTCATGAATGGAGTGCCAATGGAAGACATATTACCTGAAAAAAGGAATTAAACAAATTAATATTTTGTAAGTAATTGGAAAGGACAAATATTGTTTCTCAATAGTGCAATAACAATGAGATGTCGTATCTTGATGTCATTATTTTCATAGAGTAAAAGTTCAATAGGAATAAATATTTATAGCATAGCATTCACCAGGCATACTTCACCCTCCTTTAGTTATAAAAAAAAGAAATCATTAATAAAAAAATTTTATTATGCGTTGCACTAAGCAATTTAAACAATTAGTCGCTATTAAATTTGGTTTGTTTCAAGTAGTGAATTTTTTGCTAGAAGTGAAGACTAGTGGCCACTAGCATCTATATATTCCCATCACTTGTAAAAAATATTTGAGTTACACTACATCATTGTGAAAACCTGGAATCCAACATGGGTGATAAGGGTTGAGAATTGAATATTTAATAATAACAAATCTTACATGTCGTGATGTGTTTGGGTGTTGTAATTAGGTTCCTTTTATAGTTCTCATAAGATATATCATGTATATCACATAATTGAAATTGACTAGTATAAAGGAAAATGTCTAGCAGCCACTAGGTTCAATTAGTAATCAAAAGTAATGGTTTCCCAGTATCAAGCCTTAATAGTTTCTTATTTTAAAATTAGTGATCAAATAACAAAAAATCATGGAAAACCCTGGCATTTGCTAGGATCCTTGTGGATGGCTAATCTACCTAATGGCGCTAGGCTTAAGATTACGTGTTTGACTACATGTATTGTATTCTCTTGAATCTACATTTTGAATCATGTCTATTTAGAAAAATTCATAAATATTTTTCTTGTCTTGGAGTATTTGTTGTCTTCTCTTGTCTTGGAACATCAAATAAATGTAGTAAGCATCCTCCCGTGGTCACTAGTCTTGTAAAATTTAAATACAATAATGGAGCATAGTTAGTTTTCAGTGGATTCATTACTACTTGTCCCATATAAAAGACAAAAATATCCTAGTGGCCACCAACATCAAGATAGTATGTTAGGCTAGGAATAACATGTAATAGACTTTGAATATTCTTGTATTAATTACGTGTATTCAAAAAGTGGTAAATATTTTTAATTACGTGTATTCAAGAAAGTGGTAAATATATTTCTTGTCTTTGAATATTTTTGTCTTCTCTTGTCTTGGAACATCAAAAAGGAAAATTCTTGGAAAATTCTTAGGTAGACCTCTAAGGTGACTATTCAATCAATGAAAATTTTAGCGACCACTAAGCCACATCAATGAAAAATTCATTGTCTACATTATCAAAAAATATAAGTGTTAGAGCATAATAATAGAAGTACATATTTTAAACTTGAAGATGTATCATGTTCATCTTGGCCCTGCATATTTTCAGAAATTACCCGTTAAAAAAATAGTCCGTAACAATTTACTAAACATCGAGGTGAAGATGTACATGAACCTTGCTCAGAATAAAGGATCAAAGGTCATGAAGAGAAATGTTTGTTTTATGTTTACCAATTATTTGTTGATGAGAAGGCTAGTGGCCACTAGCCTCTACAATATCGGGAATCCATTTTAACAATGATGCAAAAAAATCTCAACAACTTTGTTGTCATTGTTTGTAATTATTTTATATTAGTTGGACTATCCTTGAAGAGAGCCAAGTCCTTGAATACATACCTTTGAGAAGGCTGATGCCTTATGTAGTTCTCATTTGATATTTTGTGCATAAAATGTAATCCATATATTTTCATATAAACAAAAATGCTTTACAACCGGTAAGCACCATTAGTTAATGAAAGGTAAGCATCATTAGTTAAGGATGGTAATAAAGATAGACACATAGTTAGGCAAGGTTAGATCATAGTAGAGGAAATGAGCCAGTTATCATGAATCCTAATGTAAGAGGTTGTTAGAGCCACTTAACAATCATAATTATTTTTTTTTAAATACCCTTTAATAGATCATGATTTTTTAATATGCATATTTTATTTTACACATTTAAATTATGTGGAGAACATATTTTTAAGGGATTTAAAATAAGTACTTTTGAATACAAAGGAATTTAAGGCAACCCATTACTTGAGAATAAAATCACCTTTTATGGGTTGTCTATGTGTCACCATTTCATTGATAATTTATTGATGAGACTTGATGTGACTTACTTTATTGGCTAGTTTTTATTTAATTTTTAACTTGAATTCAAACAACTAATGGTACTTTATTTCACATACCCACTCATGGTCATTGACCCATGCACGATCATTGGCTCCTTTCCCCTAACACAAGTAGATCATAGTAGAAGAAGTATCCTCGAAGCTTGTATGGCATGGTAGCCACGAAAAAAAATAATGGGTGACTAATGACTAGAAATTTAGTAAAATATTAAATGTATAAATCAGTAAGTTTAAGCACTGGAACGTTATTTTCCTTGGCTAATGAATCAAATAGTAATGAATTAATTATTAGAGGTGACTCCCATATTATTTCTAATGTCGTCATTAAAAAGTAGACCTTGTCAGGGAAAATCAATCTTGTGTGATTAAAATTCCCTTTGTATGCTCTCATTAACTCCAGATTGGACCTTAAATCTTATCTATTAAGATAACTACTAAATAGGTAGATTTTGTGAAAAATTTTTGTGATAAGATTTGCAATAAATATGTTGATTGGCTCGGACTCATCACCTTTTCCAATAAAGGTTGATATTAAAGTCATTGAAAGCTTTGTATTAATTTCAAGCATGCGATGGCATATTCACTCCATATATTTATCTAATCACTCCCCCTTATTTTCACACCTTTTGGGTTTCTTTCACGAGATTTCATTTATTCTATCATGGCAAACCAATGTTTCCTTTCATGCAATTTTCCGTGGTTGTGATGAAATGGGATTTTATACCAAAATTTCACATCACCATTTGAAATCCATTTTTGGATTGAATCAGAGCAAGACCTAGTTGCAATTGAGGGAGTTCTTGGAGATGATTATCTTTCTCTGGAGGGACATCCGAGGGTAAATGTGGAAGTTTCTTTGATGTTCATTTTCATCTTCTTATCATACATCGGTGAAGGATTGGGCTTTGGAGATGGGTCATCACTGATCAAGCCAATATATATAGGGTTGGCATGGAAGTGGAAATGGAAAAACCTTGAGTGCATCATGGCCCTTGATTTCTGATGCTCACTATAAATAAGAAGGTTTGGTGCACATAGACATTTTTATAGAGAGTTGTTCAAATGGTTTAATGTCCTAAATCATTTCTTATATGAAGTGGACAAATGGGGCAAGACACCAGAATGGGTGGTAGGTCACTCCACTTTCCTAACTTGGATGCTATGTCTACTCCACTTGAAAGAACCAACATTTGGGATCTTCTTTTCAGGAAAAGGTCATGAGGCATACGATTGGTTAAAGAGTCAATTGTTCTTTGGAAAAGAGCATCTTTTTCTAGAACCACCAAGTGGAAACCATTTTCAGCCCATTAAGGTAGAGGTTAGGAATGGTCATGTGTTTTAGATAAAATAGTGCTTCTAAAATCCATCAAGATATATCTTTTTTTTTTTTGTTATATAGTTTTTTCATTTCCATTTTTATCGAATCATATTGTCTGGCTTACTTAGTCTGGGGTTTTTGTATTCCCAACCACTTGTTTTCTTGGCATTGGCCCTTGCATTTTTCACCAAAGTATTGTTGTATCATTTAAGTTTTTAGAATGATCCTCTCATTGTATCTATAATGTAAAGGGAAAGGGACCCTTCAACCCTCCTTTAATTATAAAATACAAGAAATCATTAGTAGAAGTTTATGTTATGTGTTGCACTAAAGCAATTTAACTAGTTAATTACTATTAAATTTGGTTCATTTTTAAGTTGTCAATTTGTTGGAAGATGTGAAGAATAAGGCCACTAGTGTCTATATATTCTAGGATATATTTCCATCAATGTAAAAAATAATCTGTATAGATTTAGGTTATAGGGCTTGAATGCAAGACAAGAATCATCCTAATGCATTTTTAACATATTGAATGTAACCATTAGGCTGAATTTTTTTTTAAAATATGTGTAAATAATATTTAAATAAATAATATTTCTTCAAACATAAATGAAATAAATTAAATAATATTTTGTGCACGTGGACGTTTTTTCAGAGTTGCACAAATGGTTTCACGTCCTAAATCGTTTCTTGTATGAAGTGGACAAATGGGGCAAGACATCGGTGATGGGAGGTAGGTCACTCCACTTTCCTAACTAGATGCAATGTTTTCTCCAATGCAACAAGAACTAGCATGTTGGGATGTTATTCACTAGAAAAGGTCATGAGGCATACGATTGGTTAAAGAGTTGGGTTGTTCTGGAAAAGAACATATTTTTCTAGAACCGCCAATGAAAACCATTTTTCATGCCCGTTAAGGTGGAGGTTATGGAGGTGTCATTTGATTTAGATAAATAAGTGGTTCAAAAATATGTCAGGTATGTATATTTTGTTTTGTTGTTATATAGCCTTTCAGTTCCATTGTTATCGAATCATCCTGTCTATCTTACTAGTCTGGGGTTTTTTCATATTCCCAACCACTTGTGTTTTTGGCATAGGCCCTTTTTTTTTTTTCAACAAAGTATTGTTGGATCATTTGGGTTTTTAGATTGATCCTCTCATTGTATATGTAATGTAAAGGAAAAGGACCCTTCAACCCTCCTTTAATTATAAAATACAAGAAATCATTAGTAGAAGTTTATGTTATGTGTTACACTAAGAAATTTAAACAATTACTCATTATTAAATTTGGTTTGTTTCAAGTTGTCAATTTTTGGTAGAAGTGAAGACTAGCAAGACCACTAACATCTATATATTCTAGGATATCTTTCCATCAATGTAAAAAAAAATCTTTATAGCTTTAGGTTAGAGGGGCCTTAATGCAAGACAAGAATTATCCTAGTAAGCCACTAATCTCAAGAATTTTTTATGTTACACAAACGCCACAAAATAATCTATGACCTTAGCATTTTATCCTTCAAATATCATGTGGTGGAATTCAAATAACATATTGAACTCAATGGTACTAGGCTGAAAATTTCTTTTTGGAATATGTGTAATCACGAAATTTGTTAAAATTTGTTATGTTACATGAAGGGAGTATAATAAGCTTCATCTTAGGGGCTACATGTACTCTAGAAAATCATTAATATATGTCTTGTCTTTGAATATTTTTTGTCTAGTCATGTATTTGAATATCCATCAAGTCATTACTAATTTTCTTGTATGCAAGACAACAACTATCCAGTAGGCCCTAACCTCAAGCCTCTGTGATGTTGCAAAAAATGCATATTGAAACTAATTCTAATTCAACATATTTAACCCAATGGCTAGGCTTAAAATTAAACACACAATGACAACTAGGCTTAAAATTTCATTTTTGGAATTCATGTGATAGACTTTGAATATCCTATTGAGCTCAATGGCCTCTAGGCTTAAATTTTCATTTGGAATCACGAGTATTCAGAAATAAATGTAGTGAGAAACCACCCTAGTGGTCACCAATCATTTGAAAATAGTCTTTTAAAATTTAAATATAATTACGGGGAGCATAGTTATATTTTCAATTGAGTCATTACAAATTGTCTTGAATGCAAGACAACAAATATCCTAGTGGCCGCTAACCTCAAGTCTTTGTGATTTTCCTGCAGCTATGTAATTATCTTCAATCGTAGTGGATGCTAGGAATATCATGTAATAAAATTTGAATAACATGTTGTACTCGAGGCCACCTGGCTAAAACAATTGATTGGTGTTGGATTTTAGTTTAGTTTTGAGTTTTTAGTCGGTCATTAATCAATATCTTGAATGCAAGACAAAGAATTATCCTATCGGCCACTAATCTTAAGTCTTTATTATGTTACACCAACGCAATGGAATAATCTATGACATTAAATCACTAGGCTTCAATATCATGTGATAGAATTTGAATAACATATTGAACTCATGGCCATAATGCATAAAAAATTTTGTTTTGGAATATGTGTATTCTAGAAAATCATTTAAATTAATCTTGTCTTTGAATATTTGTTGTCTTGGAACATCAAAGAAAGAAAGTAAACATCCACCCTAGTGGTCACTAGTCTTAGAAGGTAGTATTGTAACATCCAAATATAATAAAGGAGCTAGTTAGTTTTTTTAGTTAGGTCATTACTAATTGTCTTGTATGCAAGGAAAAAAATATCCTAGTGGCCACTAATCTCAAGTCTTTGTTATGTTGCACCAATGCTATTTACTAATCTTCAACATTAGTGGCTTTAGGCTTCAAATATCATGGTAGGATTCTGATAAATTAATACGGAAATCTAAATATAATAATGGTGCTTAGCTCAGTTTTCAGGTGAGCCATCCTAGTTGTATCATATGTGAGTCAACCAGAATCTTAGTGGCCACTAGTCTCCATTCTTGTTTGAAAAATGTATTCAAGGAAACTCTTTAATATTTGTCTTGTCTTGGAATATTTGTTTCCTTGTGTTGTCTTGTAATAGCTAGGCAATGTCATAAACATCGAAGCTTAGTGGCCTCTAGTCTTGGAATATGTTATTTTAGAATTTAAAAATTGTTACTTTATATTGGCTCATTTATCAAGTAAGTCATTACTAATTGTAAATGAAATATATGTTTGTAAATAGAATGATTAACATTTATATTTAATAATATTTATGAGTACATATAATGTGCTTACCTTTTACTAAACATAAAAAAATTTTAAAGACAATGCATTTAATTATTTCTACGTGGGAAAAAAAATATAAAAACTATATATATATATATATCAATGAAAATCAAGTGAGAATCAAATATTGAATAATTAGTCACGACTATTTCTTTCATATTAAAAAAATCATTAAAGGAAGTCAAAATGATTACCTAAACTATACAAAAGCAAAACCATTACGATTTATAAAAAAAAAAAATATGTGACTCATGTTTTTTTGCTAGAGATAGATGTCAATGCTTATGGGAAAAAAAATAAATGAAGAAGAAAAAAAATCAACAAAAAAAACTAGAGAGAGATAGAAGGGCTGAAAAAAAGGGAACCCATTTAATAAACATGAATACTTGAGCTACGATGAACATAAAAAATGGGTTTTTGGAAGGAATAAATATTTTAAAAGGGATTACAAAATCTTCATTCATGGGTGGAAAAAAAAATGTGGTTTTAGATAGAGCAACGTTTTTGACAAGAAGATGGAATGGAACTGCAAAGGTGCCAAAGGGAAAGGCAGGGATGGATTGTGGTGCAAAACACAAGAACTAGGTGAATACAAAGTAGTGGTACAAGTGCCCCATCAACTATGGTACACATATAAATAACATAGATGCTTTTGATAAATACTTGTTTTAGTTGTATATGATATTTTGACGTACTTGATAATGTCTGTTAAAGCTCCATATTCTCTCTAAAACACAATATCAATGAGATTTATCTCTACAACCTGTTTTTCTTGTCTCTTTTGATTTCCATCCTTTGTGGGCCTCTTGATCTACACTCACACCCATGATCTATCCACAATCACTATTTTTTGTCTTGTTTTTGCACCCCCAAATGTGATTACGATCATTGCCTCAGCTTACCATTCAAAAAAAATCTAGGAATCGAGCACTCGAGACTAAAATTAGTGCAGTGCACATGTGTGTTTGTATTCTATTTCAAGAGCTCCTTTTCTATGATTACAAAATAAAAAAAAACCCTAATATATATTTCTTTTTTATTTATTTAGTTTTTTCCAAATGCATTCAATGAAAGAAATTCCAAAAATAAAAAAAGTGGGAATAGGAAATTTCAAATTTGAATTTCCCCTTCTTAAAGAAAAGTGTGGGATTTTGATATTTCAAATATTGGCATTTAATGTAGGGGATTTCACATATCGTACTTTTAATTAACCCATCATTAATATTTTCATTTAATTTGGGGCATATCGTGGGATACGGGGAAATCAAATTGATTAATTTTACCTACTTTAGAAACAAGTGGGACAACGAAAAAATTTTCTTTGTGAACACTCAAGAAAAAACACAAATATTAATTTAAGCATAATAAAAAACCATTTAGAAAATAGAAGTGAACATTAGGAAACAAAAAAAAAAAAATTTTAATAGAGCGATATACGCCTCGTTAATTATTAATTTTTATCGAGTGTGACTTTGATATTTTTAAATATAATGTGTTAATTCAAGGGGGATAGCGTGGGATTCGGGGAAATAAAATTTATTAATACTACCTACTTTAGAAACAAGTGGGACATCGACAAAAATTTTTTTTTGACTCGTGGAAAATGACAATTATTAATTTCAACATATAATAAAAAACCATTTAGAAAACAAAAGTGAACATTAGGAAACAAAAAAATTTAAATTTTAAGAGAGTGATATACGCCTCATTAATTATTAATTTTTATCTAGTGTGAATTCGGTATTTTATAAATATAATTCATGTTAATTCGGGGAATAGTGTGGGATACGGGAAATCAAATTTATTAATACTACCTACTTTAGAAACTATGTGGGACAACATCAAAATTTTCTTTGTGAACTCACGGGAAAAAAATGAAAAATATTAATTTAAGCATAATAAAAAACCATTTAGAAAATAGAAGTGAACATTACGAAACAAAAAAATAAATTTTAAGAGAGCGATATACACCTCATTTATTATTAATTTTTATCGAGTGTGAATTCGATATTTTTAGCTATCATCCACGTTAATTAAAAAAAAAATCCAATAAAATGTGGCATCTTGCAAGTTTGAACCAGTTAATTACACAATTATATAATTGACACATTTATTAAGAAATTTTTAATTAGCGATAGAATTAACAAATATTTTTTACCTATAAAAATCCACATTATTAAGTTGTAATTGTAATCCATTAAAATGTTGCCACGTGGCATGAAATTTCTAATATATCTCATGATCATCGATATTTTGGAGTTATTTACACTTTACTCTAGAAAAAATAAAACATAATTTTACGCTTCACCAAAATTTGAGAGTACCTTATAGATAGGAAAGAAAATAGCAACCACTAAGCTCCATTAGAATGATATTTTTGCAACACCAAATTCAAAATAATAAATACTTAGATTTTATAGGGGATCAGGGTATTCTCTTCAACACGTGTTAATGAACAACTCTACATGTCATATGTTGTTGTCCATCTATTTGTTGAGCAGAAGCCTAGTGGTCACTAGCCTCTACAACTCCTAGGTTTCATTTCCAATAATGTAAATAAATATCTTTACAATTTTTTGATCACTAGTATTTTCATTAACTATAATCTTATCTTATTGACTATACATTCCTTCCACAACCAAGTGTGGCACTACATACCATTGAAATATTTCTCAACTTCTATATTACTCATAAGTTCTTTTGTGTCTAACACATAATTTATATCGGTTCATATCAAGTAAAATACTTAGCAACCACTAAGCTCCATTACTTGAACAAGATCAATCAAATAGTGGGTGTGAAAGAAAATGCTTAGCGACCACTAAGCTTCAAAATACTTACCAAAGGAATGATTATGCAGAAAATAGGCTAAACAATTTCTTGATAACATAGATGCTTTATGAAAAATCATAGTAATAGATATTAGCGGTCACTAGGCATTTTCCATAATATATTTTGATGACAGATATGTGAGATATGGAAATTTTTATTGTTGAAAAGCTATGGAGGTCTTTGCATAGTCGGGAAGAAAGATGATTACTAAAAATGTTTTTAGGGTGCTCATATAACATCATAGGGACTGTTAGGCACACACCTTTGCATATTTTCTTTTTTTACACATCGGTGTGCATCAATGAAAATGATTAGTGACCACTAAGCTCCGCTACTTGTCAGGAGGAGTAGATTAGTGGCCACTAGGCTCAACTAATTTTTATTTTGAATATAGAGATCAAACAATTTTATTAAAGAAAATTCTTAACGACCACTAAGCTCAAATACTTACAGGAAGGAATGATTTTCCAGCAAACTAGGCTAAACAATATCTTATTTTGAACATAGCGCTCTAATAATAGATCATAGTAATAGATATTATTGGGTGCTAGGCATTTTTCATGAAATTTTTAGATGCAAAATATGTGAGATATAAAAATTGTTTACTTTCAAAGCTATGGAGGTCTTTTGAGAAAGTAATAGATTAGCGGCCTCAAGGCTAAACTGTTTATTAATTTCAAAAATAGAGATAAAAAATAGTTCATATAAAAGAAATGCCTAGCGACCACTAAGCTTGAATACTTACAGAACATAGCACTCTACACTTATTGTTTATTGTTAAATGAGAAAGGAATAGATTAGCGGCCTCTAGGCTAAACTATTTCTTAATTAAGAAAATAGAAATAAAAAAAAGTTCATATTACAAAAAATGCTTAGCGACCACTAAGCTACGATACTTACAGAACATAGCACTTTGGATAATAGATCATATGAATGGATGAAATGGTGTCACAAGGAATTTTTCATGTCGGTTCATATCAAAGAAAATGCATAAATGACCACTAAGCTACATTACTTACTGAAAGGAGTGGTTTGGCACTCACTTGGCTCTCTTTTTATTTTTTTTTTAAATATCGACCTAATAAAAATCATTGTTTATCTTTGCTGAAAAGATAAGAGTTAGAGAATAATAATAATAAGTACATATTTTAAACCATGAAGATGTATCCTAATCATCTTGGCCTTGCATATTTCCATAAATAACCCATTAAACAAAATAGTCCTAAACATTTTACTAAAAATGGAGGGAAAAGATGAACACATGGTCTTGCTCAAGAATGAATGATCTAAGAGATCGTGAAGAACAAAATGCATGTTTTATGTTTACCAATTATTCATTGATGAGAAGGCTATCAGCCATTATCCTCTATATTGTCGATGAATCTATTTTAACAATGCAAAAAAAAATCTCAACAGGTTTGAAGTCATTATTTGTAATTATATTATATTCGATGGACTATCCTTGGCAGAGCCAAGTCCTTGAATACAAACCTTTGAGAAGGATGACTAACGACTAGAATTTTTACAACCGATAAGCATCATTAGTTAGTGAAAGGAAGGATTTGTTATTGCTATGATCAAAATTTCTTGTAATTAACATAGCCACGTAGTATGGAAATGTTAGATCATCATAACAGATGTACATCATTTAAACCTGAAGACATGTTTTGTCCATCTTGGCCTTGCATATTTTCTTAAAATCATCCTTCAAAGAAAATATACCTAAAGGATCAACCACATACATAGGGCGAAGGTGAACAAGATTCTCACACAGTATTAAATGATGGAATTCTATTGCATTGATCAAATATTTCTGATATAGTATGCCCAATGGTGTGTTTGATAAAATAAACAAACTTTTGTAGGCCTAGGAAAATAAAAAAATTGGTCTAAGTGTTATATGTGTGTGTCGACTCTCTCCAATCCTCAAAGCTAGTTTGGAAGATAGCCACAAAAAAAAAGTGACCTTCTTCCAGATGCTAATCACATAATTAATAACATGACTAACGACTAGAATTTTTGTTGGAATGTGTTTTTGGATTGATAGAAGTTGATAATGTTGATTGATGTAAGAGAAGTGTGGTTGTGTAGATATGTAGTAAATTTTGAGAAGTCATTTCACAAATGTGGAAGGTGTTATTACAAAGAATGTTGAAGAGGGTATTGAGAAAATAATGTTAGTGGAAAGCATGTTGTGTATAATTTGTGTAGAAGGAATTGTCTATAACCAACCTTGTCGATACAATATTGTATCGATCAATTTTTTTTCCAATATAGTGGTTTGTATTTCCCAACTATATGATTTGTATCATGAAACAAGATGCAATATGGAAGTTTTAGACTATTTTCATTAAATTTTAAGTAATGAGTTTTTTTGTTCAAGACCACACCGATATTTTTTATTTCAAAGGAAAGCAACAAAAGAAGGGAATTGTCTATCCTCGAGACTTGTCTAGCTCTTGATGGCATGATCAAGATCTATGCCCTGTTGGTCAATAATTCATAGTTGTGGCTTAACTTTTTTTTTTTTCTTGTGATGTTTTGTAATTGGATGTACTCCTAGGATTTTTGTCTTCCTAGTTTGAACTCATGGCTTTGGGGTGCTTCTTTCCATACCACCCAATTTTTTGGTGAATATTCTTATATCATTTTACTTGTTAATATAATATAAGATGTTATTCATAAATAAAACACACCATCAATCCCAAATTAGTAAATTAAAAGTATATGTAAAAATTATTGAGATTACTCAAGGACCAAATATAGAATTTTTATTTTTTTAATGATTATTAATAGTTTGAAGATTAAATTGTGTAGTATCATGATATTGATTACCAGGTTGTCCCCGATTGTAGATTATAGACCACTGTTCCCACCCAATGTAAATTAATAAATGTATGAATCAATAAATTAAAGTGTTGGAACATTGTTGGTCCATTGTTATTGACTTGAATAGTAATGAATTAATTATTGGAGGTGACTCTCATATTATTGCTAACGCCACCATCAAAAAAAAACTGTGTGAATAAAATTCCTTTTTTATGCTTTCATTAATTACATATTGGACCTTAAATCTTATATATTGGGAGGCTACTAAAAAGGTGGATTTTATAGAAAATCATGGGTTTGTCAAAGTGTTTTGTGATAAGATTGGAAATAAATATGTTGATCACCCACTCATCACCTTTTCCAATAAAGGTCGATATTAAAGCCCCTAGCAAGCTTGTATTAATTACAAAGCATGTGATGGCATAGTCACTCCATATATTTATCCTCTCTTCCTTATTTTCACACCTTTCATGTTTATTTCATTGGATTTCATTTCATCTGATCATGGCCTTTCCAATGTTTCCTTTCATGTAATTTTCCACATCGGTGCGTGAAATGGCATTTTATACCAAAATTTCACATCATCCATTTGAAATCCATTTTTGAATTGAAATAGAGAAAGACCTAGTTTTTATTGAGGGAGTTCTTGGAGATGATTATCTTTCTCTAGAGGGACGTCTGAGGGTAAATGTGGAAGTTTCTTCGATGTTCATTTTCATCTTCTTATCATACACCTAATGAAAGGATTGGGCTTTGGAGATGGGTCATCACTAGATCAAGCCAACATATAGGGTTGGCATGGAAGCGGAAATGGAAAAAACCATGAGTGTGTCATGGCCCTTGCTATCTAAGAGGCTCATTATAAATAGGAAGGTTTTTGGATGTGGCCATTTTTTTATAGTTGTACAAATGGTTTGACGTCCTAATGTGATTCATGTTTGGTGTGTCCAAATGGGGTGAGACACCGAGGGTGGGACATAGTTCACTCCCCTTTCTTGACCTAGATGATATGTTTTCTCTGTTGCAATAGGAACCAACACATTGGGATATTCTTCTCCAGGGAAGGTCACGAGGCATACGATTGGTTAAAGAGTCGGGTTGCTACTGGAAAAGAGCATCTTTTTCCATAAACCACCTGCGAAACCATTTTCATCCCCATTAAAGTGGAGGTTATGGAGGTGTCATCTGATTCAAATAAATAAGTGCTTCTAAAATCCATCAGGTTGTAACTTTTTTTTGGTTGTTATATAGCCTTTTCTAGTTCCATTGTTACCAAATCATCATGTCTGTCTTACTTGGTCTGGGTTTTTTTTTATTCCCAACCACTTGTGTTTTTGGCATAGGCCCTTAAGATTTTTTTCACCAAAGTATTGTTGGATCATTTGGGTTTTTAGACTTTTATCCTCTCATTATATCTATAATGTAAAGGGAAAGGGACCCTTCAACCCTCCTTTAGTTATAAAAATCAAGAAATCATTAATAAAAAAATTTTTTTGTTGTTGTTGCACTATGTAATTTCAACAATTAATCACTATTAAATTTGGTTTGTTTGAAGATGTCAATTTGTTTCTAGAAGTGAAGACTAGTAAGCCACTAGCATCAATATATTATAGAATATCTTTCCATCATCAATGTAAAAAAATTTGTACAACTTTAGGATAGAGGAGCTAATAGTGGATTGATGGCTATCTTCCCATCACTTTAAAAAAAAATTGAGTTACACTACATCATTGTGGAAACCTGAGGTCTTCACTTTCAAAAAGCTATGGAGGTCTTTGAGAAAGGAATAAATTTAATTCTCTTTCCCTAATAATAGAAGATACTATAAATGGCTCTATTTATTTTACAGAAACCTCTCCTACAACAATCTGTCTGGGGAAATTCCTGTCATTAAAAACTTTTCATGTTTTCCTCCATACAATTGTAGATATAAACACAAATTTTCTCTGTACCAATTCAGTTTTTTTTCTTATGGTTTTTGGATATCACCAATTAACTGATGCAAGAAATAGTAGTTGTCTTTTAAATAGCTCGGTTCCAGAGACATTCTTCTATTGTTATCAAAATTTGGCAAACTTGGATATGTATGATGTTGTCTAAAAAAATTGTGGCCCAATGCAATGAACAACATCCATCTCAAAACTAAAATTTTTTCTTTTAGGTTTAGTACTACTATTGTGCATAATTATAGCTTTATACCATTCAAATCATCCAAAGGTATTTACAAAAGGCTCTGCAAACAACATGGAGCAAGGTGTTAAAACTAACATGGAAAGACATGATTTCATATTGTATAGATTATCAAATGAAAAATCAGAAAGCAATATCATATTACAATTTCTTTATTGACACATCTATTTGTTACATTTAGGTTCTCCAAGGTTGGTCATACTACACATGAACATGGCTCTTTACATGTACGATGACATAATGACAATCAAAAAAATATTAAAGAGAAATATGTAATTGGCTATGGTGCTACAAGAAATCTTTATAAATGTGATCTAAAGAATTCTAAGCCAATTTCTATAAAGAGAATGTACAATCACTACCCACTAAGCTTGCTTTGCATTTGAAACTGATGTGGAAATAGTTGGAAGCATCAAGCATCAAAATCTTGAGAGTCTGCATGGATGTTCACTTTCTCCACTTGGAAACCTGATGTTTTATGATTACATGGTAAATGAAAAGTCTATGAGACATCCTACATGGTGAGTAAAATGATTATGTTATGAAGAAAAATGAATCATGTACATTGTAGATTCAATTTTTGAAATAGAAGTGTCCAATCAACCTCTAACCTTCATATTAAAATGGATATTTGGAAAATCTAACAAGTGTTTTATTAATTTTTATTTTCATATAGGATCATCAAAGAAGATTAAGCTAGACTAGAACAATCGGCTAAATATTTCTCATGGTGCTGAAGAAGGATAGCCATATCTTCATTATGACTATAACCCACACATTGTTTACAGGGATGTGAAGACTTCTAACATTCTTTTGGATTATAATTTTGACATAAATTTGTCAGAATTTGGCATTTCCAATTGCATTTCCTTGGCCAAACACCACACCTCTACCTATGTTATGGGTACCATTTGTTACATTGACCCAAAATATGCAAGAACATCAAGGATGAATAAGAAATCTGATGTATATAGTTATGGGATTGCTCTTCTAGGATTTTGATGGGAAGGAAGTTGTGGCCAATAACTCAAATCTGCCAAAGTTGGTAAGATTTATGTTTGTTAATTTTCATTCGAGCTTACACTATATGTTGTTTAAGTATTTTTAAGGTTTTTGTTAGGAGAAATCAAATGTGGATGGAATTGTCTTTGACATTGGCAAGTGAACCCAAATTCTATCAAAAGAAGACTACAACACACTCATGGAAATTATTGATACAAAGTTGCAAAAACTACTTAGGATCTTGGGATTGTAAGAAAAAAACTTCCAGTTGGCCTTTCTTTGTACCAAGAAATGGCCATCTATTCAACCCACCATGCATGACATTTCCAAGAGTTCTAAATTCAATGATGTCAAGTGCCTACTCTCCTACACAATTTTCCTAGTATCCAAATGAACCAACTAACCCCTAGTAATAATTACATGAGGTATTTGGATGGATATGCATATGGTAAGCACAATGATGTTATAGGGAGCACAAGATGCACTTCTTAAAAGGCATTTGTTTGTGAGATTTAGTGAGGTGATTTCACAAAACACTTTTTGACTAGAATGACTTGGATGGTGTTGTGATGGGAAAAAAAAAATCATCCTAGAGTCCTCTCTTTCCCAGGGGTCTTTTTTCTCAATGGATGAGCCAATTTTCAAGTAAACAATGACCAATTTTACCTATTATAGTCCATATTTTTTTCCATAATAATTCAAACCACTCCAACCCTTAAAATAGATAAAAGTGTGCCCGAATTTCTTTTAGAAGGGGAATATTGGGTTTTGGGAAATTTTTCCTTTTCCACTTGCCGAATAGGATTGTTTTCATCATAGATAAATCAATCCACTTCCGATACTAGTAGTAGTACACTCTTCTTATTGTTGCTTCCTTCTCATAAATACTAGTCTCTACTTTGATAGCACCTCCACTTTACTACTTTACTCAACACTACTTGTATCCAAACCGAAAGTCCCATTCTAGAGGAAACAAAATGTATTCATGTTTTGTGCAAATAAAATTGTCCACAAAAGGTGAACGACTCCTCATATAAGATTTACAACTATATATGTATGAATTTGTAACAAATTTGAAATGTACAGATAGAACCTTTCAATGTAAAGATGATGATAGATCAATTTTTTATTTCTTGACTCACAAAAAATACAATTGTGGCACAATGAGTGTTTTGATTGATGTAAACTATAAAATAATGGTTCAATGTATCTCCGAGGGCATAAGAAAACGTTTCTCACAAACATTTTTCTTGCATTGTGTCAAGGATTATTTCATTTTCTTGCTCACGGAAGTGACTCATTGTTTATATGGAGAATGGAACAATTTACAAGCATAAATTCTACTATCTTTCAGAGTAATAGAATTTGTGATATACATAAACTCCCAACTTTGTTGTTTTCTTTTAATGATTACTCGAGATATAGTTTATAATAATAAACACTAGTGAACTTGTACAATCTAAAAAATAATACTTGAGTTGTTACAAGGTATATTTTGGGGTGAGAATGTAATTTTATTGTGAGTTCCACCAAAAGTCAAAATAACACCACTAACATTTAAGGCCAGTGTCAAATTTAAGGATATGTGCATACTAAACATTGAAAGTGTGCCTCACACTTTCAAAGTTTGAGATTCACACTTTGAAAGTGTGAGTGTGAGACTTCACACTTTCAAGTGTGAATCTCAAACTTTGAAAGTGTGGGGCTCACACTTTTAGAGTGTGAGGCTCACACTTTTAGAGTGTGAGGCTTGGATTATTTAGAGTGTGGGGATATCACTTTGCAAAGTGTGAGGCTTCAAAATTTTCATAGTGTGGGGCTCACACTTAGAAAGTGTGGGGCTCACTTTTAAGAGTGTGGGGCTCACTTTTAAAACTGTGAGGCTCTACTTTAAAAGTGTGAAGAGATCCCATACACTTAATAGTGTGAGCTCACACTTTTAGTGTTTTCACTTTTAAATACAATGGGATCATGACTTATAATAGTTACTAAAGCTAACCTTACATCGAGGCTTTTTCACTTTCATTTAATACAATGGGCTCATGACTTATAATAGTTAGTGATCACTCACCTTAGATCACCTTAGATCAAGGCTCATGACTTATAATAGTTAGTGACCGCTCACCTTACATCGAGGCTCATGACTTATAATAGTTAGCGACCACTCACCTTAATACAATGGGCTCAACAAAATAATAGTTAGCATCCACTCATGACTTTGAACTGGATTTTGCAGGAAGTTATTGTTAATTTTTTTTTTTTATTAATCCAATGGGCTCATGCCTTATAATAGTTAGCTTTCTATCCTTACATACTCTCAACATTGAAAATCTAAAAAATGAATTGGAAATCCAATAATAGCCCAATTTGAATAATAATAATATTATCGAATCCAAAATAATAATAGTGAATTGAATAATAATAGTGAAATTGGAACTAGAATAATTCCAATAATGACAATATTGGAATCCAATATTGCTAATGGAATGGATTCCAATATATTAGCCAAGTTATTATTTTATCATATAAACATAGTCCGCTACATGTTGTTTAAGTTGTGCGAGTTGAGGATATGAGATCTTAGAGCCAATATTGATAGAAAAATGAGGTAGGAAAGAATCATCAAGATGTGTGAATGATATTACTTGATTGAATGTAGGTCATAGAACCAATGCATCACATATTCTTGAATACTATGAGGGAAGAGCTTTGCAAAAAAAGTGTAATCATCCGTATACTCTAGGAACGCTACATAAAATGCTCAAATATGCTCTTGAGAATCACCATGGCCTATGAAAATAAGGAATCTTAGGAGTGACAAAATTGAGAGGAAGCAAATAGGTAGATATAACAAGTGTAAAAGGAGCAAAGTGGAGTACAAATATGGAGATGCATGAGATGTAGCTAATTGCGGTTGACGAACTTTGAGTTTACAAATCCTAATATAGAGAATTTAAATCGGGAGTATTTGAGGAAGTGTTGAGTTGTATATTAGAAGCATTGGGTTAAATGATGGGAGAGGTAGTAGTGGGAATAGAGACCATGGTATCGAGGAAGAACCAATAATAGGAGCTAAAGCATCATCACAAGAGTTTTTAGTAGTAATCAAATCATTCATAATATGAGGGAGATGGGTAGGATTATCACACAAAGCTTGACAAAAATTGTGAGCTTGCCTAATTGCTCTTGATCAACATTGGTTTCTTCATCGTATGAGTTCTCACTATCATATACTTCAATTTTTTCAAGAGGAACTTGTTGGGAGTTAGAAAATGGATTTTCAATTTCAACCATTGATGTAGAAACCCTGTGAGAAGATGGAGGAAGCTCGAGATGCTCAAAAGACCCAAAACGACCACTACAGGTGACGAGCATAAGAAGAAAACCCTAAAAAGAAGGTGGGAATCGAGCGACGGGTTCACCAAAATATTAATAAAAATATTTACAAATGGGTAAAATGCCTAATATATATATGTAACATGTGGTGCAAATTAAATATCCAATGAAGTGCATCAATGACCCAAGCAAATTAAGCTAGAAAATATGAAACCTTGGTTATAAAGAGGAGATAACAATACTTAGTTGGTTTCACAATTAAATTTGGATTGTGCTGAAGTGATGACCTAATGAATAGAGAGGGAGAAGTGTGGCATAAAGCCTCGGGAAATTGTACGACTAGAAGATCTACCTGACCAGGTGGCTAGAATGGGCTAAGGATGCTGCGAGCACCACAGCCTTGCTCTAGGCGCATGTGACCGCTCAAACCCTCTTTAAACCTCCTTTGCAAGGTAACATGATGTTCAGCTTCCTTCACTTATTATTTCCATTAGGTCACACAATGATCGTTGATGTCACTTAAATAATCTGCAATAAATAATGACCTACAAAACCCTCAAGAGTGCATCAAATCCCAAAAATAAAAGAATACAAATGAGGGGTCAGATTGTCCTCATCTATCAAACGAGTGATATTATGACTGATTATTACACTACATTTCATGCCCAATGTATTTCTATGTGTTTTTGTGTGGAATCATGCCCTAGGTGGCTCTTATGCATGTCGCACTTGGTAATGAGCAAGTAGTTAGATGTAGAACATGTAGATAGATGTGTGTATGGAATAGTATAGAACTTCCCCTCCTATGAAGTGTATGCAGAAGAATGCATTCCCTTTCCCTTGAATGGGTGCTATATGGATGTTTGAATGCTCTTTAGATGCCTTTGGATGCAACCTTAGGTGGTGAAAGTTAATTTTTAGTGTTTGGTCCTTTATTTTGATCAAATAAATTTATATTTATATGATTCATTTACTTGAATTCCGTAACTAACCCCGAAAAGGATAACTACCAAAAATATAAGATAGACAAATGGCTAGAAAGGACCCAAAATATGTGAATAAAGTACAAAGAGGTTAGGGTGGCGCCGACGTCACGAATGGGCGTTGGTGTCCAGGATGAGAAATGTCGAAGTATAAAAAGATAGACTAGGCTAGAAAGAGTGAAAGGCCAAAAGAGGTCATAGAAAGAAATAAAATATGGCCAAATAAATGAGTTAATTAGTATTTTTATTACTTAGGAATCATATGAATAGTAGTATATAATCAGGACTAGATAGATACCAAAAGTGTGTGATTTTGTGTCTACGGTATGTGTATGTAGTACAGCACTTGGATTGGTTTTGCAGCTAGGATTTTGATCACCAAGGGTATTCTAGCCTCAAATGCACACACATATTTTATCCTTTTTTTTTTTTAATACTCTAATGAAGGGTTCTATAAGTTGTTATGGTTTCTACTTTATTAAACAATTCATTACATGTCATCCCAAAGTTGTGCAAGAAAGAGTGACATACAACAAACATCATTTACATACAAGTGATGCATACGAGTAAGCTATAGAACCATATTGTGAAAGGTTTTGAAACCATACATATCTAGGTCGATTTTCTATTTCCGGTATGGATGTGTACAAAAGTTGTATGGTCTTGCCCCTACTCGATTTCTAGTTATAGAACTTCCTGTATATAATCTCCAATTCCATATCATAATGTTTCACTACCTTGCACATCCAAATCACTCATGAATCATATTGAACATATAAATTATATCTTTTCTCTCATGTTTTGAGAATGTAATTATTGTTTATTAATCATTTCAAGTTTAAATGCATTATTATGATTGTGCATAATTTATGTTAGAAGTTAATTAGATCATAATATTCTACATTTTGCATACCCTTACATCCTTCTTATTGTCGTGTACTTTACATATTATAGAAATTAATTAGGGTGTAAAGATTGGGTGAACCCACCAAATCAACATAATTTGTAACACAACTTTTGGAAATCAAAAATTTCTATTTTTAGTAATTAGGGCATAGTCAAAAAATCCTACATTTTTTAAAAATTCTGGGAGGTTTTTATTCCCGTGTTCGATTGAAAATTACCTCTTTTGGTTTCATATTTTTATGTATTAGATATGGATGGTTTTGATTATTTTCTTGGATATTATTGATTTGGGGCCTTGAGAATGATCAAATGCTTATTTCACTAAATCTGGACTTATTCCAGTCTGAGCGAAAAAAAATATAGCCAATATTGGAATCCAAAACTACTTGTTTTGGATTCCAAAATGTTAAATATTGGAATTATCTAGACTCCAAAATCACACATATTGGATTCCAATATCGCATATATTGGAATCCAAAATCACATATATTGGAATCTAAAATCACATATATTGGAATCCAAAATCACATATATTGGAATTTACTACACTCTAAAGTCCCATATATTAGAATCCAAAAAGTCAAATATTAGAATCCATTATATGGGCTAGCATCCACTAGGCATTATCTATGCTTTGGACTAAACAAAACATGTATCTATTTTATACGGGATAGCAGCTGCTAGGCATTATTTATGATTTTTTATGTACATAACATGTTTTTGTTTTATAAGGGCTACGAATGCCAACCATTATTTATGCTATGTTATATACAAAAAATTTTATGTTTTAAACGGGCTAGCAGACACTAAGAATTATTTATGATTTGTTATATACTAGATCATGTTTCTTTTTTATACGGTCTAGCGGATGTTAGGCATTATTTATGACATGTTATGTACAAAACATGTTTCTATTTTATATGGGATATCGATGTTAGGCATTATTTATGCTTTTTTATAAACATAAAATGTCTCTTTTTATATGGGGTATCAACTGCTAGGCATTATCAATGTTTTGTAATAAGGTTCTTATCAGTGTTTAAATGTCTTTAAGATTAAACTATGAAGATTTGAATAATTAAAATGCCTTGTGGCCCAACGGCCGCTAGGATAATGAAATTCAAGAGATTTGAGACACTTCTAGGTTCATGTAGTATGATGTGATTGAACCTCAACGTAACCAAAGAATTACTAAAGATATTCTAAAGAAATTAGAAGAGGGTGACTATTTAGAGTAGGAGAATGTAAAACCAATCCAGATATATTTTTGTGTATTCAATTATAGATATGAAATAAATTTAAATTGATTTACTAAAGATAGAAATGTAGAAAAACATTTTAAGAATTGTTTGAATTTTATTGTAACACTATTCCTAAAGATCTGGGATCCCAAATTAACAAAATAAATCATAGTGAAGCTCCAAAAATAAGCTCCCTCGAATTTAGTTTTTGATCAAATATCATCTCGAACATCTTCTCTTGTCCTTCAATGGTTGCAACAAAGGCCACAACATGGTGTTAAATTTGATGCCCATTTAGACGTTTTTTTATCATTTTTATCCATAAAATAGTTGCAAATCTTTGAAATAACCGTCACATATGACTTGCATATTTTAGATATGACTATCAATTTTTCTAGAGATTTATTTATATATTAATTATATTAAAAATATTAAAAATAATTATATACAGTATAATTTTATATTTATTTTATGAACAATGTAAAAAAAACTATTTTACAATTTTTCAAGGGCAAGTTTTTTTGATAATTCACCATAGAAAATTTTATTCAATCATATTGTCAACTTATAATCAATGAAAATATAAATCCTCCCAACTTATATTTCGACAATCTAAACATAATATAATAGAGTTACGCAATACTTTCATAATAACATATGAATGTATATATTATTAACAATGTTTTTTTTATTAATGGTAAATAGTTTTGAAGGGACTATACCTATTACAAAATGATGGCCTAAGAGCCGGATAATATTTAAGAAGTTCCAAAAACAAAAGGATCAATCCAAAATAGGCATTGAATCCACAAATAACCAAAAGAAATTTACAACAAAACAGCAAAACAAAGCAAACGCCGCATCAAAGCAGCAAAAATTTTTAGGAGTGCAATAATGCAACAAAAACATGATGGAAGTCAAAGATTTACAACTATATGAAAAACATCTCTACTTCTTGTGGCTCTATTGATTATGGATTTGACATATTTGTAAAGATTTAAACAAAGACAACGCCGTCATGTGAGTGGGATCTTTAGCATCTAGCTTTTAATTTAGGTATGACTTCTTTCTTTATCCGTTACCCCACATATTTTTGGGATCTCACTAAGAGCAAAGACACCACCTCATTGAGAACATTTTGTTCCAAGGAAGTCACCAATTGCATTAAAAATTGCCATGTTGTGATCATGGCGATCCTTAAAAAATTCCCATGGTTGTCTAGGGAGTTTAAATTTTTATAGATGTCCTCAATTTGTGTATTGTCAAGATCAGAATCATCTTCCCTCTTCCTTTTACCTTTTTGCTTATATCAAGTTCTCGCACTTCTTCTTTCAAAACATATATTTTTGAACAATGTTGAGCATACCATCATAAAAAAATTCTAGAAAGATAAATATTTATTTAGCGTTTTCTTGCTCCAAATATTTGATTCCCTCTACCACATTCAATCCTTGAGACACTATTGGTGATATTTTTTTGTACAAATCGTCCATCAACTATTTATCTTTTGTACAACCTTTGCATCTACTTTTCATCCCCACCATAAAATTTTCAAGAGGGTTTCCCTTTACACCTAATGTAATACACAAAGTGTTTTTAGAACTTTATGATAAATCTTTTCTAATCTAAACCTTTTATAGGTCTCTTATTGTTATTCCCTCGGCTATATTAATGTTCCTTTGCCAAGTGAGTCTTCGATACAATACGAATTGATATTTTTTATTGAATCTCGTTTTATATCTTTTTAACATCATATGAAATGATGTTTCAGGACCAAAATCCTTTCACAATTTGGTGATAATAATTTAATAAATTTTGAGAGACCACCTCGCAAACGTTTGATAGTTTTCATGTCGAACTTGAATGAAATCTTCCTATTGTATGTTTTTTATCCCATATAGCAAGTCCTCCATATTTAAAATAAGTAAATAACTCTTATCGCTACATGTAGGGAAGTAAACAAATTTTATTTTCATCAGCCACATATCAATTATAACCAATTGAAATAAACAACATTTTAGCTTAATCTAATAGTTACCGATTGAGATTGCGGCTTGGATGACACCGCCTTTACATGTTGTTGGATCCGTTGATGTAAGAGCTATTTCAAATAAACATTCATCAATTCATAATCTATTTCTTGTTATTGAAAATGTGAGCATAATGTATTTGAAATAAACATTAATCAATTCATAATTGATTTCATGTTGTGGCAAATGAAAGCTTAAATGGATAAACATAGTGGTTTATGTGGTGATATGGTAAGTACAATATCAATTGTTCTCTGTCTTATAATTAAAATTTAGTGGCCACTAGGCTACGCTTATATTCGTTGAACCACCCTTTGGAAAAAACAATCCTCAGCTATTGATGAGGATTTGTGACCGCTAGGCTATGCCATCATTGGCTGAACTACACTTAGTTGGAAAACCTTTAATGAGGCTAGCCAAGTGTTACTTTACATACGTACGAGATGGATCAAGTTGTATGTAGTTCTATTTATGATGATGTTGAATCCAAAACAATGTTAATTCAATGTAAGTAGTTAGTATGCAATAGTGAATCAATGAAACATTGTAGATAGTATGTAGTTGTAAATCAATGAGATATTGATGAATGTAAGGTTTTTTATTCTAACCATTATTGTATTGAATGTGGATGCATAGAGTCCGCTAAGATCTATACTTCGTTTTAAATTGTTATCATAGCTTACAAATGTATTTCCTTAAAATTTTGATTATACCGTATGCCAAGCATATAAACTAATGTCTATTATTTATCGTTTCCTATAAATTTGTGGGTCTTATAAATGATTTTGTTTTAAAATATACATGGCTAACATAGTAGGTTATTAGTGTGTATTCATGTTGGATACCTTCACACCCTCCACGGTTACGTTCTCCGGTTGTTGGTTGTCTACATAATCATTTATTGTCTTATAAATTTGTGCGGCTTATTAACAATTTTGTTTGTAAATTCACACATATTATACATGGTTTTGTGGATCTCCATCTCATTTGAACTATAAAAACATAAGTTTGTTAAAATTTTGAAAACCATGGCAATTGAAAATAGAGCTCATTAAACATATTTATAAAATGATTGAAGGTAAATCACCATGTTGAACTAGTTGTGTAGTGTCAAGGTGAAAGGGTTGTACATCAGATTTTATAGCTTTGTGGTTGTCTACATAAACAATAAATGTATAAGTAACATATATAGGTTAAAATCCATTAAACAAAATCACTTGTTGAAGTTGTCTTTGGCGATGAACCTTTCTTCATATGAGAATAGTAATGTTTCAAAACATTTCTTGACTATGTCTCTCAATAATAAAATCAACAGATAGTTTGGAATCCACAAATGCATGGAGTATGACATTGTCATCATAAAGCAATAGTACTAGAGAATTTTTTGAACAACATTGAGTGAACATCTCATCCTAGAAACTCATACGATCTTTCACAAGGAAAAGGATGGATGTTTCCTTGTAGGCCAATTTTCTTACAATTACCAATTTTTGTGGCAGTTTCTCCATCCAATCCCTAGTGACCTCTTCTCTATAATCATCATCATTGTTTAAGTTTTACACACTAGATATTGTGTACATAAGACACAAACTTTTGAATATCATGTTGTTATCATAGATTTTGTAGCATCCATCCATAATTGATACTCCATTGTCTTTAACCTTTTCCATGTATCTTTTTATTGTGTCTCTTAACATTTTTGAATAACCAATTAGTATTAGAACAATAATAATATAATCTAACACACTGGTTTTGATAACTATTAGAAGCTCCATTATTACATCAAAAGAAATATCGCTAGCCAAATTGTAAAAATTAGCGATCACACATTCAACATTGAAAGGATTAGTCGAAGGAATAGTTGATAAAGTTGATGGAAGTTGGAATGGATATGCACATTTACAAGAAAAATTGTTTGTGTCTTCCATCCTTGTTGGTATATTTCCTTCTAGTGACATCACATAGTTGTCTAATATTATTTGAGCCTCAATGGGAAGAACTTCTTCCACCTCATGATATTTTTTTCATTTTTCCATTTTCCCCTATATATGGAATCATATTTTCTTTTTCCATTTCTCTCTTCACCCAACAGTACAAAAAATTGGCAATAGTGTGGATTCATGCAATTTAAATTTTTCAATTACATTGGATTCACTATAGGTTGTCAATAAAATATTATCTGATGCTTATTTCTCAAATAATGTAGAAATTTTTCTCTCATTTTGTTGTCTCCTTTTATTCTCCAATAGTAAGAATCAAATGTCTCTGCTATTACACCAACCTCAATAGACCCAGTTGATTTAGTATTCATTTTCAACCCATGTAATTTTGATTTAGATGGGTTTATCTCTAATTTAGTCAAATATGTTTGCCTCAACATAGTAAACAACTTGGCATGTTTTAGAGGTGAAAGAAAACCTTTTCTATGCAAAAAATGACAAACAAAAGATGTTTTTTCATTTCTATACAATTTTTTGAATATTGTAAATATACCATTGTGAATGTCTTCTACATTTGAACAACCAGTTTTTTCAGAATCTATTAGAATCCCCAAATTCCAACCATATTTTGAACAAGAATATGGTTCATTGTTTATGGAGGCATGCATTTCCCATTTCCTAAACAAAGAAACATCCAAATCCATATCCAAAATAAGACACTTATTGTTTTCAAATTCAAAGTGTTCCACCTGGACACGCAGTGTCCCCAAATCAATAACTTCTGATGATAGAACAATACCAACTTCCTCGTGATTTTCATCTATAACAAAAAATAACCACATGTCGACATGGTAGTTTTTAGGGGAATGGATTTCCACAAACCATTCCTCATCTCTTTTCTTCCAAAAAATACCACCTATGATGAATGGAATTGTTCTAAATGGAGTGCACGAACAATGGAAGACATTTTACCTATAATTAGAGTAAAATACATTAATAATTAGGTCATTTCCAAACTTTAAGTGTATTTTCTCACATTTTCTGATAAGGAATTTAAATACTACCCTAGCGGACACTAACCTCTAGAGTTATTTACTATGTATCATAAGAGAGTAATTAACTTAATGGTTAGTGACCACTAGGCTTTGATAGGACATCTTATGTATCATTCAACTGGTTACAGATAATTCATATTTTTGGATCAAATCAATAATAACATAAATTTTCTAAAAGTATGAAATTAAATTATGATGCATTGAAAGATATGAAACCATTTTCACCTTTTGAAAGGATTACATATGATTCGGACAAGATATAACATTATATAGATGGCATGATAGGAACGTTAAAAATATACACTTTAGTGGCAGATAGACTTCTAGTCAACATATAAAAGAACAACCTAAAACATTTTTTTATCCATTTACACCTATTGAATGGAAAAGCGTAGAGGACATTAAGATCTAATATTTGGTATTTCAAAGAGAGTGTTTGAGAAACAAATCACAATAACGAAGTTTGTGGTAGCTCGAGATTTTATGTTTTAGAAGAATGTGATTTATGTGTATATCGGTCATATTGTAGTAGTGAGG
Source organism: Taxus wallichiana var. yunnanensis (assembly GCA_018340775.1). Taxonomy (NCBI): domain Eukaryota; kingdom Viridiplantae; phylum Streptophyta; class Pinopsida; order Cupressales; family Taxaceae; genus Taxus; species Taxus wallichiana. The sequence continues at coordinate 510,733,044 of CM031239.1, read as the reverse complement.
ATTAAATTTTGTAACAAGACTAAGGAATATGTTTAAAGGATAATGGTCGGAAGATCTAATGTTTGGTATTTTGAGGAGAGTATTTGAGCAACAAATCACATTAACGAAGTTAGTGATAGCTCATCATTTTTGTTATATAAGACAATGTGAAATATATGTATATCAAACATACTTTATTCATTATGTTTAAATGTCTATAACTAGTCTAAGTATGATATTTTAAGTGTAGCGCTTGGTGGGAAATTCCACAAAAAGCTATCAAAAACAAATGGGAATGATTACACTTTTCCTAAACATAAGTATGGCCCTCATCACAATAGTCATTTTTTTCGTGGAAACAATGCTCTCTATAAGGTCATGGTGGGTTATACCTATTTGAGAAAAGATTTGATTATTAACAATGTTTAATGAGTACCACTAAAACAAGGGTCTATTCTCTCTTACTCTGACTATAAGTTATATTTACAATACTAATTGAAGAAATTTATTCCAAATTTTTTGAACTTATGTTAACGCATTTAGAGTGCCAGTCTTCTTAGGATGCAAAAATTTATCATCGATATGTTGTATCGATTGAGGGTAAAAAGCACTAAGAATTTAAAAATATGATAAAATAACAAATCATGACCTAGCTTAGCGGAAGCTAGGGTCCTACCATTTCATCTTGTCATTGTAATCACTGTCTATACACTTTTTGCTCACTAGTGATTTTCATTGATTATAATTGTATCATATTTGATAGACTATCCATGGCGGAAACAAGTGCTACTCTACAAATCCTTAATAGGGATCAAGCCATATGTATTTTCCATAAAATATATTGTTTGTAACATATAATTCACAATGTTTCGTATGGGAAAAATTGTTTACCTAATGCTTAGTTTCATTACTTATCAAAAGTAACGACACAATGGATGCTAGTTTCAATAGTTTCTTATTTTGAAAATTGTGATAAAATAATAAATCATGACCTAGTTGAGTGACCGTGAGGCTCCTACCATTACGGTCATTGTAAACACTATCTATATAACTTTGGATCGCTAGTGTTTTCCATTGATTATAATTGTATCATGTTGGCTGGAATGTACCTAGGGAGACAATAGCTACACTGCATACCATATAGAGGGATCCATCCTTACATAGTTCCCATAAGGTATATTTTTGAAACACATAATTCACATCGAATCTTATGGGATAAAATGCTTAGTGAATGCTAAGAATTTTTCCTTATCAAAAGTAATGGCATAATGGACGCTAGGATCAACAATTTCATAATTTGAAAATAGCGATAAAATAAAAGATCATGCTCTAGTTTAGCATTTCTAGGCTCCCACCATTACTAGTCATTATAAATACTATATGTATACTTTGGGTCACTACTTGTGTTTTCATTTATTCTAATTGTAACATATTGTTTGTGTCATCCTTGGTGGATCCAAGTGTTACACTGCAAACCCTCAAGAAGGATCATGACTTATGTAGTACTCACAAGATGTATTATTTGTAACATATAATTCACATTTGTTCATATGAGAGAAAATTCTTAGCGACCGCTAAGCTTTATACTATGTATTGAATGGAATGACCTAACAACCGCTAGGATCAATTGTTTCTTATTTCAACACTATGTGCATGGTTTTTGAATGATAGTATTTATCCATTTATTTTAAGTGTACCATATTTTCTAGCTATGCGTGGCGGAGAGAAAGTCCTACATTACATACCCTCGAAATGGATCGAGATGTATTATGTGTTTCCCATAGACTCAAAATTTTCTTATTTTTGAAAATAGCCATAAAATAACAAATCATGGTATAGCTTAGCGGCACTAGATCCTACCTTTACCTCTTCTCATTATAAACACTATCTTTACAGTTTTGGATCACTAGCCTTAATATGTAGTTCCCATAAGATACATGGTTTTCAAATCATATTTTACATCGTTTACTATCAAATAAAATGCTTAACGATTGTTAAGCTCCTTTACTTATTGACAAAATGACATATCAGACCTAGGCTTAAAAGTTTCTTATTTTGAAAATAGCCATAAAATAACAAATCATGGTATAGCTTAGCGGCTGTTAGGCTCCTACCTTTACCTCTTCTCATTATAAAAATTATCTTTACAGTTTTGGATCCTAGCCTTAGTATGTAGTTCCCATGAGATACATGGTTTTCAACTCATACTTCACATCATTTCCTATCAAATAAAATGCTTAGCGCCCACTAAGCTCCTTTACTTATTGAAAAATGACATATCAAACCTAGGCTCAAAAGTTTCTTATTTTGAAAATAGCCATAAAATAACAAATCATGGTTTAGCTTAGCAACCACTAGGCTCCTACCTTTACCTCTTCTCATTATAAACACTATCTGTAAAGTTGTGGATCGCTAGCCTTAGTATGTAGTTTCCATAAGATACATGGTTTTCAACACATATTTCACATCGTTTCCTATCAAAGAAAATGCTTAGTGCCCGCTAAGCTCCTTTACTTATTGACAAAAACAACATATCAGACCCTAGGCTCAAAAGTTTCTTATTTTTAAAATATCCATAAAATAAAAAATCATGGTATATCTTAGTGGTCGCTTAAGATCTTACCTTTACCTCTTCTCATTATAAAACTATCTATAAAGTTGTGGATCGCTATCCTTAGTATGTAGTTGTCATAAGATACATGGTTTTCAACACATATTTCACATCATTTCCTAACAAAGAAAATGCTTAGCACCCGCTAATCTCCTTTACTTATTGACAAAAATGGAATATCATACCCTAGGCTCAAACATTTCTTATTTTGAAAATATCCATACAGTAACACTATCTATACAATCTTGGATCGCTAGCCTTATTATGTATCCCAAATAGCTTGTTCGAACTTGCCATGTGGCACATTTTAATTGGAGAATTAATTTAAATTAGCACACACTATATCTAACAATGTAGAAATCAATTTTGATTTAAAAAAATGGAATGTAAATGTCTGTATATTATTCTATTAAACTTCAAAACTATGTTTAGGATTTATTTCTTCTATTTTCTTATAATATATATTTTTACTATGCTTGTTTTAATATATGTTATATAATATATTTTTATTATGTTTATATTATTATAGGCTATAGACAATGAAAAATTGCATTGTTTTTAATTCATGTTTAGTTTTAATTTTTAAACCATGGAAAAATAAAAATAGGAAATTTGAATTCCCCTACATTTTTGGATATTTGAAATTTCAATAGCCCACCCTTTTTCTTTAAGAGGGGGAAAGTGAAAATTTTCAAATTTTTGTATCCCGCTCTTTTTCTATTTTTGAAATTTCTTTTGTGGAATGTGCTAAACAAATTATTAAATACCTCGAGAAATGTTGAATAGGGTTTCTATTTTTTTTTTGTCACGCAAAAAAAGCATGTCTTCAAAATAAAAAAATACATGCAGGTCGTAGATTGCAGGCCGAGTGTTCAAATCCCAGGTTGTTTTTTACATGTGATTATAATCTTTTTGTAGAAGGCACACAAAAGACACACATAAAGGATGTATAGAAAGGATGCACACAAGGAGGCAAGCAACAGAGGTTGTGAATAGAATCACATAGATTGTTTGATTGAGGTAGCAGATGGAGGTTTCACTCACAACATAAAGCATGAAATAATCCCAGATATTACTAAATCAGGTATTTATAGTAAAGGTGTACCTTTTTTTATTGTGGGATCTATTAGTTTCTCTATATTCAATTGGTTCATGTGTTTTACATGACAATCCAATCGTGATCTACACCATCCTGCTTTGTCCTACTGAATCGTGCTCCACAGTCAAGCCTTGCTTTCTAGTTTCTTTTGATCTCCATGCCAAAATTGTCTTGTTCTTCATGAAAATAAAAAAAAATTTGTGCGTTAACGAAAGAAAATTTAATCCCTTTTCTGTCTCTAGTATTTATCTTTATTTAACATTTTCCCATTTCCGCCATTCTATGTCTCTCTTTGGGTATTTTCATTTTGAATTTTTGTTCTCATTCTTGCGATTGTTTTTAAGGATAATGATAGCTTCTGCATAGTCACCTTTTTAAAATTTTATTTTGGTTGGGAGAACCAAAATAGTTTAATGTTGTTCATTAAGATGATGCAAAGAAACATCACTAATTAATTCATATTACATTTTTACATGGTTTCACTTAGACATTTTAGGAAAATATATGAGGTTAAAAATTACTTTAAAACTATAAAACCATATTAAGAATTCAATTGTATGATAATTATTTCCAATTATATACATGTTTCCATGTAGAATTAACCAAATGTAATGTCTTCAAGCAATTTTATGTTCTGTACATTGGAAGTTAAACACATTATATATGCATTAATATTATTAAATATAATTTTAATCACTATGTATTTAATAATTAATATATTCTTCCTTTTGTGCCTGTTAATCTATGCCAAAAATTCACATAGCTTTGAGGCAACCATGATATAATTCTTTGTTTTGACAACCTATTTACTAAACCCAAATTTTATTTCAAATTACATATAGGATTCTCACACGTATATTTATATATCCATTATATAAATTCCATATTTATTTGTTATCATTTATATATTTTCAATATGATTTCTCTTATATGAATAAACTCTACCATGGGAAAATTTTCTACCCTAGCGTCCACTAGGCTATAATTCTTATTTGAAAAAAACATTCATTTACCTTGGCCCCTCATGGATCAATTGTTTTTATATAGGCAACACAATGTTTTTTGGTCCTAGCGATCACTTTTGTTCTTTGTCTATTGTTATATTCACAAAGATTAACAATTTAGATTTATAAAACAACTTCATTATGAACATGATATATTTACCTTTAAGAATAGATTAGCGGTCACTAGATGCAATGAGTAGATGGTCTTCGTATGTAAAAACTTGTTTTATAACTTCTCAATCGCAATTCCGAGTTTCTATAATTTTCATAAATGTAAAATAATTATGCCAAAATCTCATAAGAAGTAGAGAAATCTATACATATACCTATATAACACATTAAATATATGATTTTACATGTATATTTATGTATCCATTATATAAACGCCATATTTATTTGTTATCATTTATAGATTTTCAATATGATTTCTCTATATGAATACACTCTACATGAAAAAAATTTACATACACTAGCGCCCACTAGGCTATAATTATTATTTAGAGAAACCATTTATTTGGTGTTAGCAATCACTTTTGTTGTTTGTCTCCTGTTATATATGCAAATATTAAGAATTTATATTTATAACATAGCTTCATTATGAACATGATATATTTACCTTTAGGAATAGCTTAATGGTTGCTAGGGTGCAATGAGTAGATCATGTTGTATTTAAAAACTTGTTCTATAACTTCTAGGTCACTAGTCCAAGTTTCTTTTCTTGTCATAAATGTAAAAATATTCTACCAAAATCTCATAAGAAATAGAGAAATCTATATGTATACTTGTGTAACACATGAAATACATGATTCTAAACATATATTTATGTATCCATTATATAAACTCCAGATTTATTTGTTATCACTTACAACTTTTCAATATGATTTCTCTTGTATGAATACACTCTACATGAAAAAAATTGCATACACTAGCGCCCGCTAGGCAATAATTCTTATTCGGAGAAAACATTCATTTACCTTTGGTGGCCTCACGAGCAGGTTTTTTTATATAGGCAACACATTGTTATTTGGTGTTAGTGATCACTTTTTGTTTTTGTCTCCTGTTATATACGCAAAGATTAACAATTTAGATTTATAACATAACTTCATTATGAACATGATATATTTACCTTTAAGAATAGCTTAACGATTGCTTAGGGTACAATAAGTAGATCACGTCGTACTTTAAAATCTGGTTATATAACTTCTCGGTCACTAGTCCAAGTCTATACGTATACTTGTATATCACATAAAATACATGATTCTACACATATATTTATGTATCCATTATATAAATTCTAGATTTATTTTTTACCATTTATATAAACTCTGTATGAATACACTCTACATGAAAAATATTCCTACTCTAGCATGACACTAGGCTATAATTCTTATTTGGAGGCAGTCTTCATTTACCTTGGTGGACTCACGGATAAGTGGATTTTGTTATAGGAAACACACTTTTTTTGGGTCAAGCGATCACTTTTTTATTTGTCTCGTGTTAAATACACAAAGATTAACAATTAAATTCATAACACAACTTCATTATAAAAATAATATATTTACTTTTAAGAATAGCTTAGCGATCGCTAGGCTTCATCGAGTATATCACGTCGTATCTAAAAACTTGTTGTAAATCTTCATGGTCTCTCATCCACTAGGTTAGCCCAAGACATAATATTAAGACCTTATGATCAGTTGGATTAAACAAATTAAATTAAAATAGTTTGAGCTAAGTGGGCGCTAGGTACTTCCACAATATAATATTTCTAGCTTAGTGGGTTATAATTTATCAAGTTACTAAATGATATTTTGAGCTTAGCGTCTACTAGCTTATGACACAACATAATATTTGGATCTTAGCAGTCTCTAGGTTTCAGTAAAAGAAAGTAAGATATTATAAGCTTAACATCCGGTAGGTTACACCAAAACATAATAATACGATCTTAGTGAATACTGGGATTTAAAAAATTAAATCAACATAGTTTGAGCTTAGTGACCGCTAGGTATTTAAACAATATATTATTTTGACAGAAAGAGTCACTAGCATTTAACAAACTAAAGAAAGACATATTGAGTTTAGTTTCCACTAGGTTTTGTTTCAACAAAACTTCAACAAATGATAGTGTAATCTTTAAAGATGCAAACAAGATATGTATAAATTAGTTGAATTTATCGTATGATTTTAAGATTTTAAATTAAGATATTTCAAGCATAGTGCCCGCTAGGTTATGCTACCACATAATCATTGGAGCCTAGTGGTGGTTAGGATTTAATAAACTAAATTAAGGTATTATGAGCTTAGCAGCCACTAGGTTATGCCACAACATATTATTTGGGTATTCAATTCGCTATGGTTTAATAACTTCAATTACATATTTTACAATATTTAGCGGCTAGTGGGTTACGCCAAAACATAATATTTGGATGTTAGTGGTCACTGCAATTTCACAAATTAAATTGACATAGTTTGAGCTTAGTGGCCACTAGGTATTTAAACAATATATTATTTAAATTATATCAACATAGTTTGGGCTTAATGGTCACATTAGGTATTTAAACAATATAATATTTTCGAGCTGAAAAGTAACTACTATTTAACTAAGTAAAGAAAGACATATTGAGTTTAGTTTCAACTAGTATATCAAGTTACTGAATGATATTTTGAACTTAGCATCCACTAGCTTGAGTTTAGTTTCCACTAGGTTATGTATCACAAAATGATATAAAGATATATATAAATTAGTTGAATTCATTCTATGATTTTAAGATTTTAAACTAATATATTTCGATGATAAGTCTTAAAAAAATAGTACATGAGGAACCGTCCATGATAAGTCTTCCAAAGACCTAAGTCCATGATAAGTCTTCCAACAGTGGACTCCCATGATGATTACAAACAACTTATCATACTAAATATATGCCAAAATGAATGGGGAAGAGTTGTAATCAGCTTTACTTCACCCACAAATACTTCCTATATCTATACACTTTCTATATAGACAAACCATTATGGCCCTTAATCAAAAACTAAAGAAAAATGCATCCAGGAAAGATTAGGCCTTTCTTCCTCTCGGATTCACCTCACCGATGATCTCAACATCCAAGTACCCTTTACTTTGATCAGAGGAGGAGGAGGAATCCACCCAACATTCTGGAATTTTCACTTTAGCACCAGCAGGGAGTTCTATACCCTAATTTCTTACAACCACCTCCAGAGCATGCACAATTGCCTGCATCCCCTGCATCAAGGAATGGACATGATATTGAAGGTTGACTAGATTTTATTCCAACTTCTCATGCTCCTTATGTAAATATAAACTACCCTGAAGAGTTAGACAATATGTTTTCACACTTAACCCTTGCGCCATGTCAAAATGCTCCTCCGCCCTTTGGACTAGTTTGGGTCAAGCATCATCTTGCACATGCTCTCACAAATATCACCATCCTCTTCTTATTTGAAACACTCCACGATCTACCATACCTTCTCGAGACAATTCCACATAGCTACATTATATATTTTCTTGTCCATCCAAGAAGTAAATGATTCCCAACATCCTTTCTTGTCATAGCTCTCTATCTCTTCCTGCTATGACCACACTCCATGCTACCCAAAGAAACCACTAGCACCCCTATCACCATCACAGAGAGACACGAAGCACAACAAAAAAAAATGAAAAGAGGAAAGGGTAGTGAAATGTCCAGCCACCTAGAGATATAAAGCCACCACCACACAACACACGAAAGGAGGCAAGTGTGAGGGTACCAAAGATCATCGATTGGATATCCTAATCATAAATATCATGCTTCCCATTAAAAATCTTAAATTCCCAAACCATCTTACATCTCACGTGTATATAACCATTAATCGATCTCGTCTATCACACGAATGCAATCTATCGATGTCATAAATTCCCATTAAAGCCACACATGCCATATCCTCTTGTCACACCAAAAAGGTTACGCCTCAGAATAATCTAAATTTTTTTATTAAAATCTTATAAGTCACTACGTTTTGACAAATTAAAGTAAGTTGTTTTGAGCTTATCGACCTCTAAGTTAATCAACCACATTAACTTTGAGAATCAATAGGAGAATCAAGATCTATATAAATTAGTCAACTTTATTATATGATTTTAAGATTTTAAATTAATATTTCAACTAGGTTATGCCACCACACAATATTTGTAGCCTATCGATGGTTAGGATTTAATAAATCAAATTAATATATTTTGAACTTAGCGGCCACTAGGTTATGCCACAACATAATATTTGGATCTTAGCAGTCTCTAGGTTTCAAAAAAAGAAAGTAAGAAATTATAAGCTTAGTGGCCGGTAGGTTATGCCAAAACATAATATTTGGATCTTAATGGTCACTGGGATTTAGCAAATTTGAATCAACATAGATTGAGCTTAGCGGCTACTAGGTACTTAATAATATAATATTTCGAGCTAAAAATTCACTAGTATTTAACAAACAAAAGAAAGACATTTTGAGTCCAATGTCCTCTAGGTTATGCTTAAACATAACCTAACAAATTATATTGTAAACTTAGAAGTTGCTAGGTTTTAACAAATTAAATTACGTTGTTTTGAGCTTAACAACCTCTAAGTTAATCAAGGACATTAACTTTGGAGATCTTTATAGCAATCAAGACCAATATAAATTAGTTGAATTTTTGTATGAATTTAAGATTTGGAATTAAGATATTTCAAGCTTAGCACCTGCTAGGTTATGCCACCACATAATATTTGGAGACTATCGGTGGTTTAAGATATTTTGAGCTTAGCAGTCGCTAGCTTATGCCACAACATATTATTTGGAGATTGTATTCACAAGGGTTCAATAATTCATAGTTACGATATTTTACAACAATTAACAAATTACAGAAGATATTTTGAACTTAGTTGATGCTAGTTTAAACAACGACATAATATATGGAGCTTATGGTCGATAGGATTAAACAAATTAAATTAACATATTTTGAACTAAGCGAGACTAGGTACTTCCATAATATATTATTTTGAGCTTAGTGGTTGTTATCATTTAACAAGTTACTGAATGATATTTTGAGCTTAGCATCCACTAGCTTATGACACAACATAATATTTGGAGCTTAGCGCTCACTAGGTTTAAAAAAATAAATAAGATATTATTAGCTTAGTTGTCGGTGGGTTATGCCAAAACATAATATTTGGATCTTAATGGTCACTTGGGATTTAGAAAATTTGAATCAACATAGTTTGAGCTTAGTGGCCGCTAGGTACTTAAACAATATATTATTTTGAGCTCAAAATACAATAGCATTTAACAAACAAAAGAAAGATATTTTGAGCTACGTGGCTGCTAGGTTATGCCACAACATGTTATTTGGAGATTTCATCACTAGGGTTTAATAATTCATAATTAAGATATTTTACAACATCTAAAAAATTAGAGGAAGATATTTATAACTTTTTTGGTGCTAATCCCACAATATAATATTCTAGAGCTTAGTTTTTTCACCTAACTAGTAAGAGAATTATATTTTGATATTAGGAAATGATATGCATTATGCCACACCATAAATTTTTGGAGCTTAGTGGTCACTAAGTTTTATCAAAATAAAGTAGGATATTGTGATCTGAGAAGCCACTAGGTTATACCAAGACATAATATTTGGAGCATATGATCTTAAGGATGTAAGAAAACAAATTAAGATATTAGGAGCTTAGTCATGCGGCTATGATATGCCAAAACATAAAACTATTTGGAATTAGAGTAAAAGTGGGTTTTTCCAAATGACCCACATACTTGTACAAAAAATCCCTCACATGGCCAGATATTACAATGAAACAAGAAGAGAACAATCTCATATGTAGCAAAAAAAAAAAACCAAAAAGTCCCAAACCGGAAAAAATCCAAATTACATTTTATGGATATTCATGAGTAGTTGCTTCATCCTTAGCATCAGCAGTAGGGCTTCCTTCAACCAACACGTCCACTAACTTAATGTGTTCCAGGAAGTCTTCATTTATTTTCATCTAGGTCATGTCCATGTGACTTTTCCATTCCTTGATAACAGATACTAGTGTAACATAATATTCAATGGCCTCATGCGGGTCAGGTGAGATCTTCTCTAAATGCTCATGGTGTTTTGAAGCTGTAGTGGGGGAGCCCATTTTCTCTGACAGAGGAGAAACAAGGTAAACCGAGGAGAGATCCCGTAACACATCAGAATTTTGATTCCATGCTAACTTCCATGTAAAAAGGAGGGGGGAATCTACACATGCTTCCATGATCAAGTGAGTTGAGTTATTTAGCCATTACAATGTCTAGGGAGATGAGAGGAGAAGCTAGAGAAGTGTCGGCAAGAGGTGGAGAGGAAGTAGATGTCGGGTCCAAAAGTGGTTCAGAGACCTTAGGAGAGTGCTTTGAGGGGTCTAAAGGGTTAAGAGCTTCCAGAGAGAAGATGAGGGAGAGACAAGAGAAAAAAATAACGGGGGAGACCACTAGACCACTCTAGGCTAATGATCATGATGTCCGAATCGGAGTCGGAAGGGAGACAAAGGCGGTGGTGATGGACGATGGAAAGAGGGAGCTGGTTGTGGAAGAAGAGGGGGACACGACATTTTTGCCTAGATTAGAGGGGAAGCACAAGATTTATTTTTGGGAAGCTTCATTTTAAAGAGAAAATAAAAAAGGCCTTGGTGGAGGAAAGGACCTTCCTCTTCTCTAGCTAGTTTAAGGGACTTCTCAAGCAATTGAAATAGAAAATCCACAAATTTTACCTTCCATCATGTCAAATATGCACAAGAATAAAAATTTGAGGTCCATAGATCAATTTTTAGCATTTCTCTAGTGTGAAGTACCTCCTCAATTTTCAAAGCAACCCTATCCCAAGGTTGTGGAAGCAAGTCTCATTCATAGCCTCGAGTGATACATTCTCAGATTTTCACTAGGACACAGAACTCATCCATCTCCTCTTGAAGAAAGCATTTAAAATAAATTTCTCCCTCCATGGGGAGCCCCATCACAACATAATGGATTCTTTGAAATAATAAATTTAGTCTTTCCCACTTTGACTCTTCCTTTCTTCTAGGTTTCCAACACACTTTGTTGGTCACTCAAACAGAGTGACCAAACAATCTTTCCATAAACGATGTAACACCACCATCATGAAAAATATTCCATACTACCGGGTCATCCTTGACCTCTTCACAAGAATAAGGCTCAATGTGTTTTATGGTGTCACCCATAGTGAACAAGGATATTGTGATAGTGATTTCCAAAGGCCCGATATAGATGATGCTTAAATAGAGATGTCGAGAACCTTCATTCCAATCTTCAACACGTGTCTCCAATATTTCTAATTGAAATATGTCCTAATTAGTAATAGTCATTAATTGATCCCATCCATCACACAAATGCAATCTATGAATGTCATAAATGCCCAAAAAATCCACAAATGTCTTGTATCCTCTTGCCACCACCAAAAGAGGTTATGCCTCAACATAACCTAACAAATTTATTTTAATCTTAGTTAATGTTTAGGAAACCACAACATTAATTAGTTAATGTTCTTGCAATTACTACATTTAGTGGAGGTTGAAGGTTTGAATGTTAGTGATATTAGATGTATTTAGTTAAATATATATTATAAAGGAAGAATATGCAAAAACAAAATGGAGCAAGGTGAAATAACTAACATTGCTAGACATGATTTCATATTATATAGATTATTAGACAAAAAATCAAAAAGCAATATCTTATTAGAATTTCTTTATTGACACATCTATTTGTTACATTTAGGTTCTCCAAGGTTGTTCATACTACACATGGAAATGAAGAGGGTAAGCACAAGATGTTACATGGAGCACAAGCAACACTTCTAATGGGCATTTGTTTGTGAGATTTGGTGAGGTGATTTCACAAAAAAAATGACTTACTTGGAATGATATGGGGACGGTGTTGTTTCAAAAAAATGCATCCCCACAGTCCTCTCTATCCCGGGGTCTAATTTTCTCAACAGAGAGCAGCGTGTGTAGTTTAGACCAAGATAAACTTAAATGTAGATACAATTACAGGTACATGACAAGAATAATATGCTTATTGGGTTTGTGTTCTCTTAGGTACAATTACAGGTACATGACAAGAATAATATGATTTTTCATGTTGACATGGAAAAGCATAAATGTAGGCCCAGTATTAATCTTGTGATGAACTTCCACCTATTTGGAAAATCATAAATATAGGCCCAGTATTAATCTTTTAACTAGCCTCGTGGATGTTAAAATTTCTTCTTATATTGAACCCTTACGTGACTTCAAACTTGGTGTGGGTATATATATTAACTTGAATCAAGATTGTTTTGTTCCAGAGTTAAATTTGGTAGTTGGTTGTTTATATTATTTCGATCTTAGTGGTTGCTTTCATTTAACAAGTTATTGAATGATATTTTGAACTTAGTGTCTGCTAGCTTATGACACAACATAATATTTGGATCTTCATGGTCTCTAGGTTTCAACAAAAGAAAGTGAGATATTATTTAGATTTTAGTGGTCACTAGGATTTAACAAATTAAATCAACATAGTTTTAGCTTAGTGGTCATTATGTATTTGAAGAATATAATATTTCAAGCTAAAGATTCACTATCATTTAACAAGCTAAAGAAAGACATATTGAGTTTAGTTTCCGCTAGTATCTCCAGTGTTAATCTTGTGATGAACTTCCACTTAGTTGGAGGATTGAACTGATATAACAAAAAAAGGTATAGTAGTTTGGGATTGAAGTGAAATTTGTAACCTATTTTTAAAATTTGTTACTACTCAAACAGAAGTGCGACTAGCCTCGTGGATGTTAAAATTTATTCTTATTAGAAGGATTGAAAGATTTTTAATTACTAAAAATGCCTTTTATGTTGTACTTATAATATGTGGTTTGAATGAAATATTGAACATGTTTCTAAAATAGTTTGATGTCTTTTAAACGTCCTAGATCAATTGTTTTCACAAAAACACTTTTCTTACATGCATTTATGGAGATCAATGACTACAATGCTTAAGTATAACACCGACATATCAGTTATTGGACCAAACATATTCATTGTCGAATATATGTTTTCTTGCAAAGGATTTCTAGAGGAAAAATTGGACTAAGGATTTACTCCCCAAGGTCAACAAGTTGAAGTCTGCATGCCTTAACTAGAATTGAATTGTAAAGATTGGAGGATGAAATTTGTATTTATTTGAAAGATTTTTTAATTACTAAAAAATACATTTTATGTTGTACTTATAATATGTTGTTGTTTGAATGAATGATATTGAACATGTTTCTAAAATATTTTGATTTCTTTTAAACATCCTAGATCAATTGTTTTCACAAAAATGCTTTTCCTACATGCGTTGATGAAGATCAATGACTACAATGCTTAAGTATAACACCTGACATATCAGTTATTGGACCAAACATATTCATTTTCAGAACATATGTTGTCTTGTAAAGGAATTCTAGAGGAAAATTTGGATTAAGGATTTACTCCCCAAGGTCAACATGTTTTTCTGGTTAGCTTATCAAAACAAGATTTTAACCCTTGAAAGAGGAAAATGGAGCGAAAGAATGTGAAGGAAGAGAGTAATGGAAAGGCCACAAATAGAAGTCGTGAGGGCTCACAAGCCATAAAAAGGGTAAAGAAGTACCATGGTTTGGCCACATGGGGGTTCTAGGTTGGTGGAGGAGAGCACAACAATGGGGGGATAAGAATGAGGAAGATTGGTGCCCTAACCCTAGGGTTTCTAATGTGAATCCAGCTATAAGAGGTTGAAATACCTCCAAAAACACACATAAACAGCTTTGCAAATAAAACCAAGAGTTTCAAAATAGCTTACTTCTCATTCTGGAATTCACACTGATCTATTACATCATTACAATCCTCCTTTTATTTCAAGACTACTCTAAAACCCTAAAATGCCAAAAAACCCTAAAATTCAAAACAACTCGGATTGACCCCAAAATTTTCATTCCAAATATGCATTCATAAATTAGGGCTCACGTGAAATTTGGACTTATTTTGACAAGCAAAACAAAAGTTATTAAAGTTCTAAGACCTAGTCAAAAGCGGAAAAAACATTCGGAGCCAATTTTAGGCCACTAGATGAAGGAATCCGAGCCCAAAAATGTGCCAAAATGGGCACAACCTTGCAATAAAATTTGACCCCAGCATAGTACTAATGTATATCTACCACCCTGTAAAATTTTAGGACGATCCAATGGTCGGATCAAAAGTTATGGTCTCTGCAAGTTATGCTCCCACATCATTCTCCCCTGGTTGAAAAGAATTCAGCTCCTACGAATTCTGTTGATGGAACTCATCTAATTTTACACTGTCAATTTTCCTCAACTCCCACTCAGGAATCCAAGTATTTTATTCTTGCTGCAAACCTTCCCACTGTACCAAATATTTGTTGTAGCTCCCATGTCTAGTAGTGATTGTCTTTTGGTCCAAGACACGCATTACCCTCTCCTTTTTCTTCTTCGGCATCTATTGCTTCCAGTTTATTTCTTCCTCCTCTGCAAAATTTTCATCATGACCTGAAACTTATATAAGTCAGAAACATTAAAAATTGGTGAGATAGAAAAGTTTTCAGGTAGCTCCACCTTGTAGGCATTATCACTCATTTTCTTCAGAATCCTACATGGCCCAATCTTCTTATACTTGAGTTTATTATATGTCCCCTTTGGAAACCTCTCTTTTATAAGATGAACCATCACCATATCTCCTTCTTCAAATACACTTACTCTCCTACTAACATCTGCAACTATTTTATATTGTGCATTACTCACTTTCAACTTTTCCCTCACTTCATCTTACAGCTGTAGAATGTGTTCTACAAATGCTTCTGCATCATCACTAGTTTCATCTTCACTTGGTAGAAAAATTAGGTCTAGGACCCCCTTGGGATTCCTACCATATACAATCTGGAAAGGAGACCTCCTATTGACCTATTTACCGAGCTATTATAGGCAAACTCACTTAAGGTAAAGCTAAATCCCATTGTTTTGGCTTTTCTCCAACTATGCAACGTAGGAGATTTCCCAAGCTTATGTTCACTACTTTTGTCTACCCATTAGTCTGGGGGTGATATGCACTACTTGAATTGTAGTTGTGTCCCCATTTTCCTCCACAGAGTCTTCCAAAAGTGACTCAAAAAATTTGTGTCCCGATCTGAAGTGATCATTCTTGGAACTCCATGCAATCTAACCACTTCTGAAAAAAACAAATCTACAATTCTAAGCATCATTAGTTTTTTTACAAGAAATGAAATGTGCCATCTTAGAGAATCTATCAACCACAACAAATATATAATCATTCCCTCGCTGTGTGTTAGGAATCCCTAACACAAAATCCATACTCAGATCAACCCATGGCCCTGTAGGGATAGGCAATGGCATATACAACCCAATATTCTGTGCATGGCCCTTAGCCATTTGACACACTCTACATCTTGTTACAACCCTACTTATGTCCCTCTTTACCTTTGGCCAATAATACTTTTCTACAACAAGAGAAATTGTCTTACTTATACCAAAGTGTCCAGCCAACCCCCCACTATGCAATTCTCTTATAATATTTTCTCTCATTGAACCAGCAGGGATGCACAATTGTTTCCCCCTAAACAAATAACCATCTGTATCAAATAATCAAAATAATCACTACCTATCAGTAGGCTCCTTAAGTTTTCTGACAACATCACCAAAATCTGGATCACCTTCATACAATTCCTTAACTGCCTCAAACCCTAGTACTTTATTTTCCATTGTTGTCAAAAGGGCTACACGCCTACTCAAGGCATCAACAACTTGATTATGCTTACCAGACTTATGCTTTAAAAAAAAGTATATTCTTGCAAAAATGAAACCCATTTTGCATGCCTATTATTTAGTTTCTTTTGTGTGTTTACATACCTCAAGGCTTCATGGTCAGTGAAGAGTACAAATTCTTTTGCTACCAAGTAATGTCTCCATTCCTTAATGCTTGAACAATAGCGTAAAAAACCACATCATAAGTAGAATATTTCCTCTTGACTTCATTTAGCTTTTCACTGAAGAATGCCACAGTCGTCCTTCTTGACTCAACACAGCTCCAATCCCAACATGTGAGGCATCACAGTCAACCTCGAAGATCTTGCTAAAATCTGGCAATACCAAAACAGTGCTTCTGACACTTTCTTCTTCAACAATTCAAAACTATTTGTTTGCTGCCTTGGTCCATACAAACTCCCTCCCTTTTGTACACTTTGTTATGGGTGTAGTAATGCTACTAAAATTCTTGATGAACTTCCTATAAAAAGTTGCCAATCCATGAAAACTACGAACCTCTGTCACATTCCTTGGAATAGGCCATTCCAAAATTGCCTTTACTTTTTCCTCATCCATCCTCACTCCATCCTCTAATATGACAAATCCCAAAAAAAAACAAGACTCTTCTGAAGGAATCTACACTTATTTAAGTTTGCATATAGACTCTCTTTACGTAACAAGTCTAGTACCGGTTTCGATGTAACAAGTGTTCTTCCACTTTGTCTTACTTCTTGAATATCAAAATATCATCAAAATAGACAAAAACTTACCATTATATTCTCGAGTACTCTATTCATCAACCTCATGAATGTACTGGGTGCATTAGATAGCCCAAATGGCATCACCATCCACTCGTATAATCCATCTTTTGTTTTGAAAGCATTTTACCATTCATCCCCTTCACGGATTCAGATCTGGTAGTAGTAACCACTCCGTAGGTCAATCTTGCTAAAATATCGGGCTCCTGCTAGCACATCCATCATATCATCCAATCGCGGAATTGGGAACCGATACTTAATTGTGATCTTGTTTATGGCTCTACTATCTACACACATTCTCCAATCTCCATATTTTTTAGGAGTCAATAACACTGGATTTGCACATGGACTCATGCTTTCTCTCACTAACCCTTTCTGTATTAGATCTGTCACTTTTCTATTCAACTCTTCACTCTGTGTCGGACTCATCCGATAGGCTACCTGGTTTGGAAGGGCTGATCCTAGGATCAAATCAATATGGTGTTGAATATCTCACTTTGGAGGTAACCCATCTAGTAGCTCATCTGGTATGACATCTTTGTATTCTTTTAGTATCTTTTACGCAAACAAGGTATATTAAAGTCTTCTTTCTCTAGCTTCTTTGACATTAGTGCATAACAACATCTAACTTCTTCCATTTCTCAACAAACTCTTTTGTAGCCAATAATCCCTCACTCTTCTCTTCTTCCTTGAAGGGTAACAAGACCACCTTTACACCATCCTTCCAAAAGGTATATTTATTTTTCCTCCATCATGTGTAACCTTTCTATCGTATTGCAAGGCCTACCCAAGAATATATGACATGCATCCATTGGGATAACATCACACCACACCCCATCCTTGTAGGTATTCCCAATTGAAAACTTTATAAGGCATCTTTTATCTATGGTTACTTCATTACCTTTCTTGAACCATGATATACGATAGGGATATGGGTGCTTCTCACATTTGATTCGGTTTATCAACCATTACAAATGAAACCATATTTTCACAACTACCACCATCATAATAATTTTACATACCTTTCCTCCGAGAGGTGCATCCTATTTGAAATATATTTTTTCAAGCCACGAATCATCTCCAGCAACATCCTGTTCTTTCTCCTTCCTTGGGATAATCATTATCCTCCCTATCATAAGGGTTTCACCCAAGTCTCGCAAAGAACCGCCATTTCTTCTTCCTCTTGACCTCAACGAGAATTTACTCGTGGTTTTTCTCCTTACCATCTATCTTGTGTAGGATAGTGCGGACACTCAAAATATTTGTGCCCCTCTTCACCACATATATAACATGTATATTGCCTTTGGGGCTATTCCAACCCCATCCTCCATTATAACCTCTTCCCCTCTAAAACCCCTACCTCTTTGGTAGTTACCATGGCTTTGACCAGAATCTTCATGCCCTTCTATATTAGAGGATTCACCTTTTTTAGATTCAAATCTACCCCTGCCCCTCATTGGAGATGATGATGGACCTCTCTTCACACCTCTTCTAAAATTATTCCTCTTGTTCTTTTCCTCTTGCCTTTAATGCAAGTTGATAAGCATCATCTAGGCTATGGATCCGGAGCATACTCAGCTCATCTTGTATGGTGTAACTCAACCCATTTATATATCGTGTAGCCTTTTGTTATTCAAAATCTCCTGTTCCACCCTGATTTACAACTTGTAAAATTCATTAGTATACTCCTCAATGTTGAGATCCTTTTGTCTTAGGTTTTGGAACCTTGAAAGAGTGTCAGAGCATAATCTACAGAAAAGAGACTTTTCTTTCACTTCTTTACCATTTTATTCTAGTTTCAGATCTTGCCCTTTCCATTCCTTTTTCTTTCATTTTGTAGGTGATCCCACCATATCAATGCATGTCCAGCCAACTTAGTGCATGAAAACTTAACCTTCTTCTCCTTTGAAAGGGTTTTCCACTCAAAGAATTTTTCCATGCGATTTAACCAATCAATCAACTCCTCTGGTCGTAACCCTCCACCATAATCAGGAACATTAATCTTGATGTCATCATTATTTCCCTCTAAAGCCTCAATCGATCTCTCCTCAAATGGTCTTGTTGTCAAAATTTCACCCCCCCAGGGTAAATTTCGATAACATGCATCAGAGTTTTGCAGTTCCAAGCAAGTAGATTGAAACAGGAAAAATCGTGAAAATTGGCTAAGTCTTTCTCAAGGTTTCCTTTGGGACAGTTGGAACGAATGTACGCGGAAGACGCGGATCGGCCGATTTGCCGCTAGGCAGTCCGGATGCAACTGGGACATCCGGGACAAAAGGACGCGGCGGACGCGGAAAGCCGGTTCGGCCGAAGGAGGAAAAATGACTAACTGCTGAGTGGGACAGTTCGGGACAAGAGTACGCGAAGGACGCGAACCGCCCGGATCGGCCGAAAAGGAGAACTTTCGCACTAACTGCTTTGGGACATCTGGGACAAAGGTACGCGAACCGGCCGAATCGGGCGAACCGGAAGATTTTGTTCCAGGCAGTTCGGGACATGTGGGACAAAAGTACGCGGCAGACGTGGATAGCCGAAGGAGCCGAAAGCCAATCAATGCATGCCACGTGTCATCGGCCAAATGAGGGACGAGGAAGCCCATTTCGGGCGGATCGGAAGTTTTTGTCCCAGACAGTTTGGGACATCCGGGACAGATGGACGCGAAAGAGCTGGCAGACCCACTGACCAACCACATCATGACACGTGTCACAAGGAGAAAAGGTTCAAAAGTCAAAGGCGAAGTTTCAAGACTTGACCGACCCAAACTAATGAAGTAGTGCCACGTGTCCAAGTTTAAGGGGCCTGAGGAAATTTCAAAGAAAGCCCGCCGAAAGGTGGAGGAGAGAGAATTGCTCGGTGAATCGAGCCTACCACGTGTCATCCAGTGGCGAGAGCGCGGAAAAAGTTGAAATATTTTCCCTTGAATCCCGTTTTGGCTTTATTTTTGCCCTAAATCTTCAGATCGCCATAACTTTTGATCCAAGCTCAGATTTTCACGTTCTTTATATCAATGGAAAGCTGGTGAAATTCTCTACATGATTCCAGGGTCAATCTTGCATTTTGGTTCAGTTTGGAGAGAGAAAATCAAGAAACACCTCTGGCGCAAAATAACAAGCAGAAGTAATGCTTCAACAAACAACTTTAATGCGGCGAGACAGGTTCGCCGCTTCTATAAGAAAGCCCACCGTTTTGCCAGGATCCGCCGCTTCTGCCATAATGAGATGAATTGAATGCAACTTAGAGGTGGTTGGGGTAGATTTGGCTTTCCCCTCTCTCTTCCCTCTCTCATTCTTTACTATATATTGTTAAGAGGAGCTTCTTTTCAAGGTCGAATATTTTTGTTTGTTTTGCCTCTCCCTTCTTCTCCTCGGGCAAATTTGTGGAGTTCGAACCTCTCATTTGAACTGTAATACTATTCTACCTCATGGCATTACAGTGTATTGTATCAATCTTTGGAGCAAGTAATGCATGTGCATGGATGATTCTCGGCCCTCTCTGTGTTCATTTTTGCATCCTCCTGGTCTTTCACTTTGCGCAAGTTTTGTCATCATGCATGATCTTATATCACATTCAAATGAGTACTGTGTTCTTTGGAAAAATAGGTGTTCTTCATTCCTCGGTGCATCACCTTTATTAGCTTAGATTTATTTTATGCATTTTCTTACCTTGTCTCCTTGGCAGATTAGATTAGGTTTTGAGAAAACCCTCTGCATATTTCGTGTGCATCTGAGCAGAGGAATAGGAACCAGCCTTCTCTGGAGAATCCTTTCTCATTTTTCAAGTCCCACACTTGGAGAAAGGATTCAATGTTATGCAATCACACTGGATGCCAAAGTGATCAACCTAGAAACCTGATCTGCATCCAGGGGTGCTGTGATTTTGCACTAACAGTTTTGGCACGCCCGGTGGGACCTAGAGGTCTCATTTTTATTGCAGCAAAGTTGATATGCATCTGCTGCAATTTTCTTGCTTGAAAAGAGCTATTATTCGCATATCTGGCGACTCCAAGAGGAAGATCAACTGGTTTCAGCAGTGCAGGCCTGAAAGCTTATGAGAAGAATCACAAGGTCAAGAGTTGGAGAAGAAGAAGTGTTGTTTGAATACCTGCAATTATCTCCAAGAAGAAGGCAAAGAGGAAGAAGGATTCAAAGGTCTCCATCTCCACCAAACAGAACTCTCTCAACTCCTCCACCTGATCGGCCTTTCATTCAGTATTCAAGAGTTCTTCGACCAATCAGAATGGCGCAACCACTGAACCCCTATGTCAACTTCACAGGCAGCAGCCCACTTGCTCTCAATGCACAAAATCCAATCCCAGTTGCAGCATTGAAGAACATTCCGTACTTCACTGGAGAAAATCAGACCACTCCTGGTGATCATGTCAAGGACATTGCTAACATTTGTGTAATCCATGAGATTAATGAGATGCAAGTAGCTGTCAAATTGTTGGCGTCTTCATTCAAGGGGAAAGCATTGCAATGGTTTAGGAGCCTTGGAGCTGGCTCTATCACAAACTGGAATCAGCTGTGTATTGCACTTCATGATCAATTTGGAGAGAAGGGAGACAACTTGTCTCTTTTGGAGCAGCTGACAACCATCAAGAGAGCTTCCAATGAGCAGCTAACTGACTTCAACTTCAGATTTCAAAGGTCTTGGGATAGAATTCCAGTGGCAGTCAGGCCAACAGCAGAAGGTGCTTTTCTATATTACCTTAAAGCTTTAAATTCTGATATTTCTATGTTGGTTCAATCTATGGGAGGCACAACTATCCCTGCTGCTTATAGTATTGCCATTAGAGCTGAAAATTATCGATTCAAGTGTGAAGCTAGCTCCTGAGGCCTCGAATGCCATTATATCCAAGTTTAGAGAGCCCAATACTAGTCGAAGCACTGTCTTAGCTCCTTCTCCCACTCCTAGAAATCGAGTTCAAATGAAGCTTCCACTTCATCTCCAAGTGCCCCAAATGAGCTTGAGAGGTCATGAAGCAAGCTGCAAAATTTAGGTAATGAGCTGGTTACACTCGAGAGACAAGAAGCTCAAGGTTTTAGACCTTCGTATCAGCCTCAAGCTCAACCTAATAGGCAGCTATATCAGCCTCAAAGGCCATCCAATCCAGTGCAAATCGAATCAAGCAAGGCCTCCTGTCGATAGACCATTCCAGCCCTATAATCCAAATGCCATATCTGCCTCTAAGGCATTAGTACCAGCACAAAACAACATTTCCCGGGAGTATGATTGGTGTTTTCCATGTAATGAGCCTCATAATAATCAATCCATGTGCTTGATGGTGCTTTGACTCAAGCTTTAATGGTAACAACTCTTTGGTGTGGAGGGTGAGAACGATCGAAAACAGCCAACAACAAGAAACATTCCAACAACAATCAGCCCCAAATGACACCACATTGGTAAATTGGCAAGCGAGAGGATTTTGTGGCATGAACCGAGGCGGTTTCTCAAGGTGTTGCAACAAACACAAGGTCAAAAGGAGAAATTTGGGTGAAGAACAGCCATTAGCCCCAGCCAATCCACAACCTTCCACGGCTCCACAAATGATTGGCAAGCAAAGTCCCATTTCAAATGCACAAGGGCAGCCAAGAACAGCCCCTAGGCCAACTCAAATGCCAGCTGTTGCTGCCCACATACAAGGAGTAAATGTGCAAACCAAGGGGCAGCAGAGAGATCCTTCATCACCATTCAGTATCATTGATCAGATGAAGAAGACAAACGTCAATATATCTATGTGGGAATCCCTATCCATCCCAGGCCAAAGAGATCTGCTGCAAGCTGCCATGAAGGATTGGCCAACTTCGAATCAGCAAGTCCAAATGCAAGAGAAGGTACTCACAAATGCTGCCCAGCCTGAAGGAAATCATGGAGGACAGCAAGGTAAAATGTTGAAGCCCCCTCCATTTTATGTTTCATTGATCATAGGAGATAAGTTGGTACATAATTGCATGATAGACTCCGGGGCAAGTAGCTCAGTAATGCCTAAACAGATAGCTGATCAGCTAGGGCTCCAATATGAAACCATCTCCAAGGGTGTAGTGCAATTAGGATGGGACAGCAATAGGTGACAACCGTTGGAGTAATCAAAGGTTTGAGCCTTACACTTGCACGCATGTCCCAAATAATAGTTGTTTTACAAGATGTGTCGATCATAGACCTGCCACCACTCTTTGCCCTATGCTTGTCAAGGGACTTCACTGCCAAGATTGGGGGATATTTGTCCGCTGATTGGTCACACATGCTATTCAGAACGAGATATGGAACTAAGGCCACAATCAGATCTGAACCTATTGCAAACTTCCATATTGAGCCCTACACTCCAAGTCAGATTAATGCCAATTGCTCGGCATTTGATCAAGAAGATCACCCAAGCACGGATGAAACTGACACTAAAGTTGGAAACATCCCGGATCTAACTCTTGATGAATGGGCAAGCAAGGTGCATGCTTTTGATCCTTATCAAGGAATAGAAGAATCTGAGCTAGGAGTCTATTGTATACATGAAGAAAGTCAACCTATTCCTAGCATCACCAAGCCAAACCACAAGGATGACAATGAGGTATGGCAGCTGTTTTTTGATGGATCAAGGAGTAGACAAGGTGCAGGAGGTGGAGCCGTGCTTGTTTCACCTCAAGGAGTAAAGTACTATTCAGCTTTTAGATTTCAATTTGCATGCTCCAATAACACTGCTGAATATGAAGCCTTGGTGCGAGGGATGCATTGGGCAATCAAGAAAAAATAAAGAACTTGCAAGTTTTGGGGACAGTGAATTGATTGTAAATCGGGTCAAGGGACACATCTTTGCCAAAAATGATCTACTCGGGTGCTACTGAGAACGAGGGTGTGGGACCTCATGGAAGATTTTGAGGGTTTCGGCATCAAAGCCATTCTAGGAAAGAGAATCAAGCTGCTGACAGGCTTGCAGCAATAGGGGCAGCCTTTGACATTGTAGAAAACATTCAACAAGACAAGGTACAGCCAAACATCCACGTGATTGTGAGGCCTTCAGTGCCGGATAACGATGTCAGTTGGCAAGTATTTGAGAATGACCAGCAAATCATCCATTTCTTGCAAGAAGAAGCTGAGTTCTCAGCTAAGAATCAAGAAAAGTTGGAACAACAATATGGTGACCAAGTGATACGGTGAAAGCCGACAAGTGCCCAAGGGACTTATCACTTTGGAGTCCATTTTTAACCCCAATGATCGGTTTAGAAAGGAGAAAGCAAACATTCGGTCAAGAGAGAAGATTCGGTATCCATCTTGGTAGAAGAGAACAAGCCATTGCAAATTGGAAAGATGACAAGCCGAGCAAGAAAGGTGTGAGTTCATACAGGCTATGTCAAGAATTCCACTGACGTGTTTGCTTGGAGCTATGAAGACTTGAAAGGTTTCAATCCCAACTTAGCTCGGCATACCATCGGGTGGATCCAAATACTAAGCACATCGGGCGAAAACAGAGACCAGTCAATCCACACATGGAGCCTCTCATGAGGAAAGAATTGGACAAGTTGATTGAGTCAAGAATCATATTCCCAATCAAGCATTCTAGTTGGGTTGCCAACTTAGTTCGATCGAAAAAGAAGAGCGGAGAGATCAGGTTGTGTGTTGACTTGAGAGATTTGAATAGAGCCTCTCTCGAGGACCATTATCCACTCCCTTCCATGGAGCAAATATTGCAGGTCGTAGCTGGTTGAGAAGGTTTTCACTACTTGATGGTTACTCGGGCTTGATCAGATTATGGTAAAGGAGGAAGACCAGTTCAAGACAGCCTTCACAACCAAATGGGGCACATATGCTTACAAGAAGATGCCATTTGGACTGTCGAACGCCGGAGCAACATTCCAGCGAGCTATGGATATGGCATTCAAAGGCTTGATCAACAAGATAGTGCTGGTATACCTAGATGATATTACTGTCTTCTCAAAGAATGCAGCAGACCATTTCTTTCACCTCAGGCAAGTGTTTCAGAGGTGTAGAAAGTTTGGAGTGTCCTTAAATCCTAAGAAGTGCATCTTTCTTGCACATGAAGGGAAGCTCCTTGGCCATATTGTCTCCAAGGAAGGATTAGCAATTGATCCAGAGAGGGTTGAAGCCATAAGAGCACTACCATTGCCAAGCCACAAGAAAGCCCTTCAGAGTTTCCTGGGAAGGATAAACTTTGTTCGGAGGTTTGTCCCAGATTTTGCAGCCCTTGTCAAGCCCATCACCAAAATGTTAAGGAAAAGCATGGCTTTCAAGTGGACGGCAGAAGGCAAGGAGAGTTTTGAAGCAATCAAAGAAGCCATCTCCCAAGCACCCACTCTCATCAACCCAGACTTTTCCAAGGATTTCATCCTCTATGCATTTGGAGGTGATGACACTATTTCTGCCATTCTGGTACAGTAGAACAAAGATAATGATGAGCAGCCGATTGCCTTCTTCAGCCAGAGCCTAGATGACTGCGAAGTGAGGTACTCTTTTATTGAAAAGCATGTGCTTGCAGTAATCAGAAGCTTGAAGAAATTCAAGCATTTAGTCTCAAACAACAAGGTCCAGTTGCTGGTCTCACATGCTGGGGTTAAGGACTTCCTCCTCAACAAGGATTTGAATGAGAAAAGGGCAGGTTGGATCACCCGTGTCATGGAGTATGACATTGAGATCAAGATCACCAAGCTGGTAAGAGGGAAAGGATTGTGTGAGCAGCTGGTTTTGGGGAAGCAAAAAGAAGTATGCAACGAAGAAGAGGTTGTTTTGACAGTTCAAGACAGCCATGAGCCGAGTGGCAGGCAAGAAGAAGACAATGCTGCCCCGACTCCTTGCTGGACCCAAGGCATTATGCACTTCCTACAAACAGGCCTATGCCCTCCAGAAATGAGCAAAGCGAAGAGGAGATACTTCAGGTTGCAGGCTGTTCCATATACCATCATTGATGGAGTTTTGTTCAAGAAGGATGTGAATGGAGTGTTGCTGAGATGCATTAACACAGGTCAGATCCAAAGGGTATTAAAAGAGTTTCATGATGGACCAGCTGGTGGCCATTTTGCACCAAGAGTGACAGCTCTAAAAATCATGAAGGCTGGTTATTATTGGCCTAAAATCTTTAGTGATTGCTATGCATGGATCAAGAGATGTAAGAATTGTGCATTCTTCACAGGAAAAGAGAGACTCGCTGCCCTTCCATTACATCCAATCTCAGTTGACCAGCCATTCATGCAATGGGGTTTAGACTTCATTGGAGCCATCAATCCCAATTCAAGCCAAGGGCACAAATGGATTTTGACAGCCACGGACTACTTCACCAGATGGACAGAAGCAGTAGCACTCAAAGAGGCGAATGAGTCTAGCATCTTGGAATTTACGAGGGATAACTACGATTTGGTGTACTGCTACAATAATCTCTGATAATGCATTGGCATTCATTGGATCTAAGGTGACTGAGTGGGCTGTCAAGAATGGGATCTACCTAAGCACTTCATCAAACTATTACCCTCAAGGTAATGGCCAGGCCGAGTCTACAAACAAGAACTTGCTGAGGATCATTAGGAGGACTCTTGATGAGAATCAGAGGGCTTGGCATACCAAACTGAAATCAGCCTTATGGGCTGATAGGATCACTCCCAAAAGATCCACAGGTAATTCTCCATTTAAGCTTGTCTATGGAAGAGAGGCAATCTTGCCCATGTCACTTGAGTTGCCAACATTGGAACTCATGAAGCAGCTGGAGTTGCTTGAATTTGAGCCTATGGAGGTGAGATATGCGAGCTGATGGAGCTGCAAGAGATCGAAATCGAGGCATCCCAAGCAATGGAAAAGGATCAAGCTTTGATCAAGAAGACCTTTGTGAAAAGGCCAAGGATAGATCTTTTCAAGTTGGAGATCTAGTGTTGAAATGGGATGCGAGATCGGGCAAAAACGGAAGGCATTTCAAATTTGATGCCATTTGGAGTGGCCCATACATGGTCACGAAGCGCAAGAGCAGCAATGCTTTCCAATTGGCCTCATTGGATGGTGAAGAACTGCAGATTCCAGTCAATGGAATCTATCTCAAGCGTTGCCTCTAGAGGGAAGTTCACTACCTTGTAAATATTAATTAGATTTTCATTCCTCCAAGTGCTTGTGCACATTGTCTGTTGTAGTTAGGTTTCAATTTTCCTAAGTGCTTGGCACCAGTTTTGCTGCTCTCAGGTTGTTTTCTACAATTCGAGTGTTGTTGGAGAAGAAGTTGTAGATATCAGGCTCGGGATTAGATATCAGGCTCGTTTCAGGTTATTGCTTATGACTCCATGCCCAATAGATCGCTAAAAGGCCACTGATCTTCTACCTAGCAGGCAGGTGACCCCGCTGAGTCGTCAAAACTGTTGTCAAAATTTCACCCCCCAGGGTAAATTTCGATAACATGCATCAGAGTTTTGCAGTTCCAAGCAAGTAGATTGAAACAGGAAAAATCGTGAAAATTGGCTAAGTCTTTCTCAAGGTTTCCTTTGGGACAGTTGGAACGAATATACGCGGAAGACGCGGATCGGCCGATTTGCCGCTAGGCGATCCGATCTGGCCCAGGACATCGGGAACAAAAGGACATGGCGGGCGCGAAAGCCGGTTCGGCCAAGGAGGAAAAATGACTAGCTGCTTGAGTGGGACGATTCGGACAAGAGTACGCGAAGAAGGACGCGAACCACCCGGATCGGCCGAAAAGGAGAACTTTCGCACTAACTGCTTTGGGACATCTGGGACAAAGGTACATGAACCGGCGAGAATCGGGAACCGGAAGATTTTGTTCCCGGCGATTCGGGGGATGTGGGACAAAAAATGCGTGCGGAACGGATATCCGAAAGGAGCCGAAAGCCAATCAATGCATGCCCGCGTGTCATCGGCCAAATGAGGGACGAGGAAGCCCATTTCGGGCGGATCGGAAGTTTTTGTCCCAGACAGTTTGGGACATCCAGGACAAATGGATACAAAAGAGCCGAGCGAGACCCCGACCAACCACATCATGACACGTGTCACAAGGAGAAAAGGTTCAAAAGTCAAAGGCGAAGTTTGAAGCAGCGGCCGAACTAATGAAGTAGTGCCACGTGTCCAAGTTTAAGGGGCCCATGAGGAAATTTCAAAGAAAGCCCACCGAAAGGTGGAGGAGAGAGAATTGCTCGGCGAATCGAGCTGCCATGTGTCATCCAGTGGCGGAGCGCGGGAAAAAGTTCAAATATTTTCCCGCCGACCCGTTTTGGCTGTTTTTTTGCCCTAAATCTTGAGATCGCCATAACTTTCGATCCAAAGCTCGGATTTTCACGTTCTTTATATCAATGGAAAGCTGGTGAAATTCTCTACACGATTTCGGGTCAATCTTGCATTTTGGTTCAGTTTAGAGAGAAAATCAAGAAACGCCTCTGGCACAAAATAACAAGTAGAAGTAATGCTTCAACAAACAACTTTAATGCAGCAGACAGTTCGCCGCTTCTGTAAGAAAGCCCACCGTTTTGCCAGGATCCGCCACTTCTGCCATAATGAGATGAATTGAATGCAACTTAGAGGTGGTTGGGGTAGATTTGGCTTTCCCCTCTCTCTTCCCTCTCTCATTCTTTCTATATATTGTTAAGAGGAGCTTCTTTTCAAGGGTCGAATATTTTTCTGTTTTGCCTCTCCCTTCTTCTCCTCAGGCGAATTTGTGGAGTTCGAACCTCTCATTTGAACTGTAATACTATTCTACCTCATGGCATTCTGTAGTGTATTGTATCAATCTTTGGAGCAAGTAATACATGTCTGTGGATGATTCTCAACCCTCTCTGTGTTCATTTTTGCATCCTCCTGGTCTTTCACTGCAGGTTTTGTCATCTGTGCATGATCTTATATCACATTCAAATGGTCTGTTTACTGGCAAAAATAGGTGTTCTTCATTCCTCGGTGCATCACCTCTATTAGCTTAGATTTATTTTATGCATCTTCTTACCTTGTCTCCTTGGCAGATTAGATTAGGTTTTGAGAAAACCCTCTACATATTTCGTGTGCATCTGAACAGAGGAATAGGAACCAGCCTTCTCTGGAGAATCCTTTCTCATTTTTTCAAGTCCCACACTTGGAGAAAGGATTCAATGTTATCGCAATCACTGCCCGGATGCCAAAGTGATCAACCTAGAAACACGATCTCGCATCTAGGGTGCTTTGTGATTTGGCAAGTAACTTCTCCCGTGAGCTCAACAACTTGTCTCTGTAGCTCCTGCATATGCCTATTCATCTGGGCATAACCTCCCCTCCCATGTCTAGCCATGTTTATATAAAATAGAGGTAAAAACTACACATAAAAATGTAATATGTTACCTTAACTATTTCCATGCAAGATCAAAATCTTGCTCTGATACCAATTGATGTGAATCCAACTACAAGAGGTTGAAATAACTCCAAAACACACATAAACACTTAGCAAATAAAACCAAGAGTTTTAAAATAGCTTACTTCTCATTCTGGAATTCACATTGATCTATTACATCATTACAATCCTCCTTTTATTTCAAGACTACTCTAAAACCCTAAAATGCCAACAAACCCTAAAATGCCAAAAAACCTAAAATGCAAAATAACTTGGATTGACCCCAAAATTTGTGTGCCAAACATTCATTCATAAATTATGGCTCACACGAAATTTGGACTTATTCTGACAAGCACAACCAAAGTTATTAAAGTTCTAAGACCTAGTCAAAAGTGGAAAAAACATTCGGAGCCAATTTTAGGCCACTAGATGAAGGAATCCGAGCCTAAAAACATGCTAAAATGGGCACAACCTTATAATAAAAATTGACCCCAGCATAGTACTCATGTATATCTACCACCCTGTAAAATTTCAGGACGATCCAACGATCGGATCAAAAGTTATGGTCTCTGCAAGTTATGCTCCCGCATCGAGCTTTGAAATCTGCCAGGGACTTTGTATGAACTCGGTAAGCAAAGAAAAGACTATAACAAGAGCAGCGGGGTGGTGCTACTGGTCATAGAGTTCCAGCTCGGTACCAAAAGGTAACCTCCTTCAAAGATGTGTTGGATAACGAAGCGCTAATCATTGGGCAAATAAACATCAAGTAATCTGCCTACCCGGTCGATTTGGACGAGGATATCCCCTCTGTAACCATCGAGAACACTGAAGTGGATGAATATTTCAAAAATATATCACGAGATGTAATGATCGGCAAGTTTAGTGGTTTCTGGCCTTCCTCCTCTGCATTGTACCAGTGGGTATTCGATACTTGGACTAATAAGTGTGAAATAACCCTATGTTCCAAGGATTTTTTTCTGTCCATTTTAGAGAATCTGAAGACTATCAGTGATGTCGATAGATGGTTTATGGTTCTAGGGACATGTGGGTTTATATATAACTCCATGGTTTCCAGATTTTAATCTAAACACTTATTCGGTTTCAAAACACCTGTTTGGGTCAGGCTTCCTAACCCCCTTGCATCTGTGGTATGCCCTAGAAGACATTAGTAATAGCTTGGATATCAAAGAAGACTTGGATAGAACGCATTCAAGTCTCGTGTTCATTTTCATGTATATGCATTGAAATCAACTTGAGAAAGGGTTTACCTGATCGAATCAATATTAAATTTGGTGACTTTCAGCATATCCAAATCTTAGACTATGAGAATATTGCATTCCAATGTAGATTATGCAAAAATATGAGTTATCTATAAGCTTCTTTTCCCTTCGATAAAAACTAGAAATCTACAAAAAAGAATGGATAGACTTCTTCTAGCGAATGGGGCTCGCGAATCTGTATTTGGTATCTGCTGCGAATTTTAAGGATGATCTAAGTAATCTAAACTCCAAGAAAAAAATGGATACAGAGAAGGAGGACACCAAGAAGGTAATCCAAGAAAATCATCTCGTTATAGGGTAAGTGCAGACAAGTTGGGGGGACAAAAAGGGGTCATAAGTGGATGTCATGTTGCAAATAACAACATAATATCAACTTGTAGGGATTATTAGCAATGCATACACTCAAAATTAAAAAAACTTATATCCATATGAATCGTAGCATCCGAATCTAGTTTCTAAATTTTTATTTTTTTAAATGGACAAGTTTAGCTATATTAAACAATCAAAAATTCAATGACTTGGTTTTTTTTTAAACGCCTATAAGATTGTAGTCTATTTTCCCGTGATTTGGATGACCAAAAATTGATATATATTTTTTTCCTTTGGTGAGAAGTTAGATGTAGCTATTTATCTTGAGATAGATTTTATTTTAAATTTTTTTGAGCAATATTTTTTTTTATGATTTTTTCCGTGAAAGTGGTCTGAAATCATAAAGAAAACAGAGCGCTTTCCATTTTCCCGCCATAACTTCATCAAAAAATATTGAAATCAAATAAAAAAAATTGAACATGTATATAATTTCACCACAATTTGGATGGTATAAGTTTTATCACATTCTAACAAGTGAAACAAAATTTGCAGTCTTAAACATAGACATAAACATTCATGGGAAAAAGTGTCTTAAAGACCTACTATTAATAACAAATTATAAAATGATATTTATCATATTCTATTCACTTTAAAATCAATATTTCTACAAAGCTAACAGTCTCCCTACGTGATGGTATTATTTTTATGACATATTTTTGACTTTTCAAAGACATAGTTCAAGTCCACGAAAGACTAAATTTGATGTTTTGTTGTTTTTGATGTAAAATTCGGGATTTGATGTCCACGTAATTATCCCCCAACTTACTACACTTACCCCGTAGGTGGAACAAAAAAGGGACATACTTCATAAAGTTTAGAATCGGATCGGGATTCAGTGTCAGAAAAAATGATTGCTTCGGTAAATTATAGTGACCTTGCACTGGTGATTTCGACTGACCAAGGAAATTTGTTTGAAGTAAAAAAACAAAAAAAAGGTCGATTGGGCAGCATTGAGGATTATTTTCCATCCCATGGTGGGAAGTAATTTTGGGATATTTTTGTTAGGTATTTTTGGTTATTGTTTTACTATATGTTATTATAAGTTGGTGTTCAACTGTAGTTGTTGTTTACTTTTGGCTTTTATAGCCTTTTTTATCCTAAGGATCTGGCCTCTGCTTTAAAAATAGGGAACAGGTCCCTTCAACCCACTTTATCAATCAAATATATATATATATATATATATATACTAACCCTTGAGAATGTGTGGATCATCTTGCCAATTTGGGGGCTAAAGGTAGTAATTTTAAAGTGTGTGAGAGGGGAGATGATATCACCAATGTTATTAATCTCATTAATAACATTAATTACTGATGTGCTGGTGGCTCTTTTCCCTTGTTGGGATGTCATCCTTGTTCTTATGGTTAATAGGACCCTTCGCATGTGCAGGATATATGGTGGGATTTGTATTAATTTTACTCTTACGATTCATTTTGGCCATTGTTTCTTCCATTTTCAATCTCAATCAACTAAAACCATGGGAGGTGGTCATTTGAGAACCGATCCCATGAGCTATGGTGCCTTGAAGGACAACCCCTCCTTGTGGCGCATTCTAAAAAATTGGGGGGTTTAGGAATTTCATCTCAAAAATCACGGGGTTTGATCCTTATCTTGTGTTGGAGTTTGTTTGGGCATGGAACAATGGTGGCATGGTGGTCCACGGCTTGGAAATTCAGGTTTCGGAGGATTCAATAACACAGGTGACTGGAAAAGAGATGGAGGGCTTAAATATATTCAAATACTACACCAGACACAAGCACGAAATTAAGAATTTCTTCTGTGGTAAAGAAATGGTTTACCTGCTAGTAGATGGTATAGTTAGATTCTACATCCCTGATATTTGGAATATGGTCTTCCTCCACCTTATGAGGTACATTACTCTTGAAGTAAATTATAGAAAGATATTTACTCACCATCTTACTATGCTTAATATGTTTAGGCATAAGATTGTTATGAGCCTTCCCTTTTTCTTGTTTATGTCTCTCTTTGCATTGGTGAATGATTTTCAATAGGGAAATATTGATACCCTAATACACCATGGTCTAATTATTTTTCTTTTAAGAATGGTAAACCGGTGGTGGCAAAGGAATTAGAGCCCGAATTTAGGGATTCAAATGAAAATTGTACTCTTGCTGACCATATGAACAAACTGAGGAGAAAGAAGAGTATGGCATCTCAGGGGAAGGGAAATCTTGGTACTGGGGCTGCATGTTCTCTAATTGATACAAAAGGGGAGTCGTCTAAAGGGAAAGAGAGAGTGGAGTTGGGTTAGAATGTGGCTTTTGATAAAATTTCTCTCAGGGTGAGTCAGGTGGAAAGGGATATGGAGGCCTTAGGAAAAGTTGGAATGGATATGGGAAATAGTGTCATGCATTGCATCGACACCTCTAAGAAAATTTGCATCACCCAAAACTCTATCAAGGCGGATATGGTAGAGATCAAAAGTTTTTTTTTTTGAGTTGCGGGCGTGCGGTCAAGTTGGATTAGGGACACAAAGTTTACATGTATAATCTCCACCTCATTAGTTATGATGAGGAAGATTAGGTTGAAGACGACATCCCTATCATGAGCGAGTAGGATGATTAGATGAAAGGACAGAAGAGCATCAACCGAAGGAGTAAAAATGTTTGAAAACTAACTAGTCCCTTAGATCTTGGAGATTTTGTTTGATTGTTTGTGGATTATATCATTTGGGATGTTTTCCCCTCCATGTTTTGTGATTTTTCCTTGTATTGATCTGTTGGATTGTAGTTTGGGATAAGTTGTTTTAGCCCTTTTGTCATGTTTCTTTTTGTTCCTTCTTGGTGATGCTCACAATGCATTCTATTGTAAATTTTTGGGTGCCTTAATCCTTGTATAAAGTATCCAATCATTATGTTCACGTATATTTAATAAACCTTGTTAATAGTAATTTTGTTAATGACATTTTAAATTAAACAAGACAAAGCGGAAAGTTCATGCCTCAGGGTTGGGAGATGTGCTAGTTGTGTGATTGTTTTTAAAAAATCTATAATTTTTGCATTACATGCTTTATATTGCTAAGAATAACCACTTTCAAATTTTTCTAGAAAGTAGAATGTACCAATACTTAATGTATAAATTATGCACATACGGTATGCCGACATCCACATAATGCTAAAAAATAGAATGCCCCTATGTAATGATTTTGAATGCATAAAATATGTATATATTGTAAGTACCCAATTTAAATGTTGCACATAATGTAAATACCCACATTAAAATTCAGATAGAAGACAAAACAAAAAAATAAAATTATGCATCAAATATATAATTCTTTGGAAAAACATAGAGCAATCTAGAATCATATTATGCTTGAAAATATTGCAGCAATATAGGTGGCATTTTGAAATACATAATATGCTAGATTTTTCAGGTGTAATAAAAAAACCACCACAATTTTACAAGTTGAACATGCCTACATAAAGATAAAAGTTTGTTATTAAATGGAATAGCCGAAATAAATCAGTTAAAATATTTATCACAATAGCAGTAACTAATAATAGTATTATTTTTCTTGTCTTTAACACAATATAATCCATATAAAAAATTATTGTTAAAAAAATTAATACAAACATAGAAAAAATGTATTTTATAAAATTTAACTTACAAATCTAATTTTTATTGCAAACAGGGATAAAGCAAAGATTAAACTTTTTGACTAGCAAAAACAAAATAGTAAAAAATATATAAGGAGTGGGATGGGATTTAATTTAGAAATGTTTATAATGTGATTTTTTAAATAAAGTTTATTAATTTTTATGAATAGTGTACTATTTTGGATGTGTCACTTGTCCAAGCATGCAAATACATCTTCCTTTTTGGATAAACATTAAATGCAGTGAATATTCTATTAACATTTTTTCTAAATCTCATATCTTATTTAAAGATTGGACAAATGTATTTCTTAGAATTTTGATTTTTATTAAATAGAATAAATCAATGTTGCAACAAGGCCTCATATTTTTCAAATCAGTACTAACTAGCAAATAAAGAAAAATATAAATAAGTTTTGTAGATTAAAAAATTATTTAAATAAAATATAAACATTAGAAAGTTGAAAAGTTATAGAATTTTTTTATTTTGATTGGTGGATTGAGGAGAAATTATTTGTTTGAATGAAAGGTATAGAATTCCTACAGGAGGCAGGAGCTAATAAAGTAAGATGTTTTGAGCTTAGCGCCCACTAAGGTAACCTAATACTTCCACAATATAATATTTTGAGCTTATGGATCACTATCATTTAACAAGTCAAAGAATAATATTTTTATCTTAGTGTCATTAGCTTATGTGACACCATAGTAATTAGATATTATCGATCAATAGGATTTAACAAAATAAAGTAAGATATTGTCATCATAGAGTTTGTTAGGTTATGCCACAACAACATATTTCGATGTACAACTACTATGTCCATTTTTTTGTAAAAGGTGAATATGGGGGTTTTGAAAGGACCCACATCCTTTTACAAAAAGGCCCTTAAGGAAGAATATGACATTGAAGCATAGAAGAGAGAAATCCCATAGGCAGAAAAAGACAAAAAGCCACATAGGCACGACCCAAACAGAGAAAATTTACATTTTGTGAATAGTTTTGAGGATAATTGTTGCTTCCATAGTAGCAGTAATGGTGCTTCTATTAAAGATAATAAGCAACATCTTAGAGTTTCCTTGTTCCTTGAATTCTCCTTTCAAAATTTGTATTCGTTCTTTTGTTCTCCAAAATCTGTTTGGTTCTCCTACTCTTGCATTACCATATTTTTCACAAATAGCTCATTGTAATAATCCAACACTAACACATTGAATGGAAACTCATTCTTAACATGAATATCTTCTAAAATATTTTCATTGACAATGTCAATGACGTTGTAGCCATTGAATTTTACTAAGTATGTGCAGCAAGAGGACTATTTGTGGACAACAATAAGGCCAACAAAATAATATCAACTTTATCAAATACATTTTCTCATCGATTCTTATGCACCACCATGACCATAAATCGATTCCGATATTCACTTTTTATTGTGAAAATTGAGCCACCATCCATACCACTGGCTTCTTTTTCAAAACACAACAGAACAAGTTCTTGGTAGGTGTTATGGGTTTGTAAAAATTCTACAAATTTTCCTCTCATGTTATTACGGATTAATTTGTGTCATTTATCTGTCAAGATGTGCTCCATTCTATCCTCTTTCACTTCTCTAACAAATGTTTACTATATTACGAAATTATTTATTTGATAAAAAAAACTACCTTCTACAAAATATTGAATAACAAACTTGCTTCCGTTTAATTATCTATAAAATCCCTACATGGATATAAGCCCTAATTAGCTATGGAAAATTTTACATTAATAGAATTTTGTAATTTTGGAGGGGTGAAGGTGAGAACGCATACCAATTTTTGACACAAAGAGGAAATCAAAACGTTTCCAAAAATCGAGCACAAAATTTTCGATGCTTGCCCTAGTGAGATTTTTCTATTGATGAATAAAGTGTCTCACTTATGCATTGACAAAGAGAATAGAAAGGCAAATGTTAAAAATATAAACTCAAAAATTATCTATTTATAGTGATATGTAACTAAAAAATCCAACCGCAAATTTCATTAGCACATGAATTTAAGAGGGCACGCATATGATTTTACATTGCTTTATATTAAATGGCTAATTAATGGTGACAAAAAAGTTACATGCTCCAAAAGGCGCACATATTTCGAATGGCACATGTACTTTAAAATGGTGAATTTTACATAGTTCATTTTAATGGCTAATTAATGTTGAGGAAACCGCAACATTAATTAGCATTTTTCCTTACAAAATGGTTATCATTAATATTGCATTTGGTATTGTAAAGAATTAATGTAAGAATTTAATATTATAATTTTTGTATTGTAAATAAAATCCCTTATATAATTTGGGTAAAATAAATCCCTTAATTCTTGTGTTTGCACTTCGATGTGCGACTCTTGACGCCCGTTTAGACGTTTTTGTTGATTGTAGCCATAAAATACTTACAAATATTTGTAATAAACGTCACACGCGACTTGCATATTTAATATTTGATAGTCAATTTTTAATATAGATTTATATAAAAATTTACATCAATATATATTAAAAATAATGAAATTTATATAGAGTAATTGGTATAAATAAACACTGTTTTGTATTTTTGAAGGGCAATGTTGAAAAATTACCATACTTACAAAAAAATTTTGACATGTGAGTTATCACACTTAGGCATGCAAATCAAGACTTGCACTTAGCTTTGCAAATAAATAATCGTACTTAGAAGTGTGAGTACTCACACTTAAAAGTGCAACTTGAGGCTCTCACTTAGACATGCGACAGTCGCACTTATACACTACTTACAAAATTTATAAATGACAATCACCAATGTTTTTTTAACTATGCTTAATATATACGAATAATTTTTTTATATAAAAATTAATACCTTTTAAACATGTGAGTCACACATGCCAATTCTATAAAATATTTGAAAGTATGTTATGTCTAAAATCACAAAAATATCTCAACCATCAAATTTAACACCATTCAAGGATGTTAAGTTCTAAAATAGATGACATCTATCTTAGAGTATAATTTGGATAGGATTTTCAATGTCAACGTTTATTGATTTGAATAAGGTATGCATAAATAGTTGTATATGTATGATGATATTAAGATTGATATGTGGCATAAATGACAACAATCACTTATGCACTATCTTGAAGTTAGCGGCCACTTGGCTTATGTAAGTTAGCAACCGCTTGGCTTATGTAAGTTGGTGGCCACGAGGCTTATGTGGGGAATCAAATAATAACAAAATATAAATCCTAAAATAGCGAAACTGAAATCCAAAAATCGGGATTTAGAAATTGGATTCCATTAGTGGAGAAATTGGAATCCATTAATTATGTTATTGGAATCTAATAATAGAAAAATTGGAGTCCAATAAAAGGGAAATTGGAATCCAATAATAGTGAAATTGGAACTCGAATAAGTCCAATACTAATAATACTAGAATCCAATATTTCTACTAATGGAATTCAAGGTATAGCCAAAAATGGAATCCAATATATGCAAAAATAGATATAGATTTCTTTCAATACTTGTATCTTGGAGTCCAAATTTAGTGAAATAAGTGTTATCAACATTAATATGAAAAAGAAATTCATGAAGATATGGTACAAGAGAAATAAGGTTACCTTGCATGATATCACACTTAGTAAGAACCAAAAAAGGTCAAGATGGAGAATGAGGATGAATTTGAAGATGGTGTAGAGGGAATAAGAATGATTCAAAATAAAATTAATAAAATAATGATTCATCTACTTAAGAGAAGAAGTAAATAACAAACAAAAAATTGAAAGAGGAAAAGGTTGATAGGTTGAGGATTCTAACGTTGTATCATATAAACACCCACATCATCATGAGAGGAAAAAATCATAGTAGCATATTAGGAAACATGAGAGCAACAAATGATATGATATACGAGAATTGGAGGAAAAATCAGGCTAAACATGGGATTAATGGAGTAACTATTATATGATATGGAATCACATGAGTAATTATTATGGCTATACATGGATGCCACAGAGGAATAAATGTGGACATGGATGGAATCGAGTAGCATAGTGGATTATGGAATCAAGTTTAGAGATGGATCACCCACTAAGATCACATGTGGCTAGTTGGATGATCAAGCATGGTGACAAGTGTGTAATGATCTTAAGCACACTCATTATATGGTTTCTTCTCATGTTTTTGGGGATGAAAAATGTCAAGAAGGGAGGTCATGTTATGTACCTTAAGATATGATATTATAATGTATATAGGTTGATGGATATGTTTATAATATTATTATAATATATGGGGTCACATAGTAAATTATCAGTAATATTAAGTAATGAGTCGGACAACATTGGGATTAAGTGTTATTCATCCATTAAGACTAATGTATGCTTATATAAATGAGATGATGATGCAAAGCATCTAGGATCTTGAACACACTCAACCAAAACAAGTAGTTCAATCTTCTCAATGCATTCACAGTTAACTAGTAATTTGTTTGTGCTTTTCAACTTCAAATGTCTCTAGAGCTTGAAATTTTAGCTTTAAGTGGTCAAATGGATTCATGGCAGCTTCTCAACATTTTTAAGAGTCTCATTCCATGACAATACACTTTAAAAACTGGTTCAAACAACCAAAATTAACTATTTGGTTCACCTTTGCATAGATTTCCCTATTAGGCTTCTTGAGGCAAGGCTAATGGAATGGCATGGATTAGAATGATGCACTAGGTCCCTGAAGAAAGTGTTGTGGCAAAATCACAGCACCCATAAAATCTTGTAATTTGAATGATTGGGTAGTCAATGTGATTTTTCAAACATGGAACTATCCCAAAGTGTGGGACTTTTCGAAATGGGGTAGCTCTCTGGAGAAGGTTGGCTTCCTTTCCTAACCTAGTGCCAACTACTCTACAAAGTGTGGAGAGTTTATAATATAACCCTACTCTATTTCCTTTTCCAAGGGATAAGGATAGAAGGATGCATGGAAATAAAATATAATCTAAGGGAAGGTGATGCACCAAGAAGGAGTGTTGGACAACCTACAATGCATAAGATTGAAAACAAGAAAATAGGGAGGGTTATCAAGCACCGCAAATCCAAACATCTATTGCAAAACCACTTTCCAATAAACACAACACCATTGAGATCTTACAATGACAATTAAAAAATCACACAATAACTTCTAATTGTAATGAAAGATCAAATAAGATACAATAAACACAAAGGAGGGTTGAAAACATCCACATATTTGTTTTATGACTCCAAAGTTGATACAATACATTACATGAGGGGCCAAAGGCAAAAATATTGCATTAAAATGTTCAATGGAGAGGCTTGAATCTCCACATATTTCTCATAGACAAGAAATAAGGGAGGGCAATTGCAAAGTATCCAACCTTTTTACTAAGCCCCTCCTTATAATTTATAAAAGAAATTTCAAGAGAGGAGAGAGAGAAAAGAAATCTGAAATTACCTCCATTATCCACAAAAAATCATTGTTTATCCTACAATGAGTATGGAAGATCTACAAAATCCATACTTGATTAATGACACTGCCTTGTGCAAGAAGAAATTGGCTCTGATTACACCTAGGTATAGCCCCTATCTCCTGTAACTTCATCATGATTTTTCTCTCACCTGCCTCATTAATTTCTTTCCTCAAACCATCCCATGTTGTAGAGATCTGAAATACCTTTTCATCAAGTATAATTTTATTAAATTTGGTGAAGGAATGCAAAATATATTCAAGATTTGATTCAGGTCACCATTAGGGCTTTGCACCCAACCACCAAGCTCCCATTCAATGTAACTTGGCCTCTACATGCCATCTTCTCACCACCAACCACCCTACAAAGCTCGGTGTTCAATATTTCCACCTCACAGTTGCACGCCTCCCCAAATGAATTAGAGGCCAATCCATTAGCTCAATGGGGCTAAATTTTTGGATTTTCAAAGTTTTTTTTGGGAATCTCCCACGTTTAAACTTCGAGTCCCAAAATCACATGCCTCCAAACTCGAACGCCACGTCACCCATCTCGCCAACCACTCACCAATTTTTCTGCCATGAAATTTTCCTCGCCAACTTGTTATGCATCCATCAACTTTGGACTTTCAGGGCTCTGTGGCTTCGGGGATCTATAGCTCACCACTTTGGAGATTTAACTCCCGATATCCAAAAAAACCTAACTTGTTGACCCCAAAGAGGGGTTTGACTTTCGAAAATAGTTCACTATAGAGCTCGCCGCATCTCCTTCAAATTTTCAATGTTTTCTTCTTTATACATATCTTACATGCCACTTCAGAGATTTAACTCTCCTTTCTCTGAAAACAACTTCACCGAAAAACCTCGAAACATCATACCTCTGAAGTCTAAAAATTTCAGAGTTTGGTGCTTCCTCCACATCCCTATGAGCTTGACTCTCAAGCTATTCGACAACCTCCACAAGACTTCATTTATCATTGAATGTATGTCGACCTCAAACCATCCAAACACGCATAGATTTGACTCTCCCTAACTTTCCATGTCGATCCCACATGAGCTCTTCCCCCGATCAATTCCCATGTCATTTTCCCGAGTCGTGCCTTCGTTGAGCTTGCGAATCATGTTATCTCCATTACCTTATGTGAATTTACCTTGACCTCTTACTAATTTCCTTGCATCCATCCTTAGTGCCTTGGCTCATCAAGTCGACCATCTATCTAGACCACCTGCCACAATGGCCGAGTTGGGCCCTCCATTCATCCCCCAAGCCCGTCCCATAGTTTGGCCACATGTGCGCCTAACCTTTGTCAAACTGAGCTTAAGGAGATTAATACATGTTTTCAAGTCATTTCTTAGTGAAACCCCTCCATTTCAGATTCCGATCACTCAAACCCATTTCCGAGTGACTCGGCCTCCATTGTCCCCATGTTGAGTTGCTCGAATGTATCATGAGTTCATGACCGAGCTCCCTCCCTTAATCTCAAGTGATCTCGCTTCCATAAGCTCCCATCTTGTTGTATGCTCAATCTCTCCATGCAATGCCAAGAGCTCATTGATTCCCCCAAAGGCTCGACCGACCACCAATACAACTCAGCTCGCTGAAGCTACTCGGTGAGCTCTCGACTAACTCGCTCCCCCATATGCATGACTATAGCTCGGCAAGCTTGTGCCTCATCAAGGCCCATTTTGCAATTTTTTTTATTGATTTCTTAATGAAATTTCCTATATGTGGAGGCTAAGGGGGAACCAATAGGGTGTCCCAGGGCCATTTTTTCACCTTTTTTCTCTTCTTCCCATTTTGGCCAGATGTGGACCTACGGGGCCCGCATTTCATCATTTTTAAGTTGATCTTAAGGGTCAAAACCCAGAAGAGAAAAAAATTCCTCAATATGATTTGCACTCCTAAATTCACTGAATGTGGTTCCTAAAACCTCAAACCTTCTTGTAACTCAATTTCATCCTTAGATGCACAGTGCAGTGTTTGGGTCTACTTTACCCCTGTTGTCCAATTTTTCCAAAGGTGACAAAATGGATAACAGAGAGTACTTGATAGTTTTTAGTACCCTTTTTTAAGTTTGAGGTGTGGGAAAAATATCTTGAGTCAACTTTGAGCACAAGGGCCTCTTCCTTCATAACCCCTTCTCTTTACCTTATTGTTGCTTACACAGCCTAATACAATTGAAAACTTGACATAACTTTTGATCAAAGACCTTTTTATATCAACTAAGGATTG
This sequence comes from Taxus wallichiana var. yunnanensis, assembly GCA_018340775.1. NCBI lineage: Eukaryota > Viridiplantae > Streptophyta > Pinopsida > Cupressales > Taxaceae > Taxus > Taxus wallichiana. Next base: position 510,690,526 of record CM031239.1, on the reverse strand, counting down.
TTTCACATACCCATTTGGGCTAACAATTTTTTTGGTAAATTTTCACCTTAGGTCCCTTTGTGATGTTTTATTCAATTCCACACTTTTGGCCCAAAATCAAGCCTCCCAGTTGCTACAGATACAATATACCACCCGATCAAATATTTCCTTCTACATAGGAACTTATCAATGCTAAAAATTTCTTGAATCCTCTAGAGGAATAAGTGAGGATGTTTACTTGAAATTATTAGCTTTTGGAAAAGACCATGAACCTCCCTAAGGATCAATTCTCTTAAACCCTAAGGGTTTCCACTTACAGCCTACGAGCACTAAATTACTCCTCAATCACTTTGCACCCATTTTCAATTCCTTTTATCACTTAAACTAGGTTTATTCATACCATAGGAAATATAATGTCTTATTAACAGTTTCTTTATAGTCCCCAAGCACGTGTTTTCTTCTAAGAATGCCTCGCTCTCTGTCTTTGAACAGGGTTATCTAAACTATACATATTTTTTCAACAAAACAATGAATTATATTGCTCTTCCTTGATCATAGAAGTCCCTTAAACTCCTCTCAGGCTACCTTCACCTTAAATATCCGTATTTTGATCGATTTCCCTTTCTTCTTGATCAACTGAGCCTCCTTAACATGTAACTTCCGCAGCCTGATCTTCAGATCGAGATACTAATTTTGTTTTGTAATCATTCCTTCCTAAGCATTAGTCATCAATAAAGGATACCTTACACATATGATATTATTGAGATACAATGTACAGTTCTAGCAAAGTGTACCTTCCCTTTATTTACACAAATGAAAACAAAATCCTCTATTTCTCTATTCAAAAATTGATCTCACAGTTATATGCAAACACAAAAACTTGTCAACTACACTTTTATAGCTCCAAAATTCGTTCTCCTTGATTGATCAATGCAAAATACAATTACAAAAATAAGATTTATACCTCTTTCTCAAGGTTGAGCCTACAAGTTACAATTTAACCTTGATTACATGCATGGTTACCTCATGAAGAGGTCATATGGAGGTTAACCTTGTGAATAAGGAGCTACAATAGGTTTAAGAGCTAATCGACCAACTAATAAATTTGAAAGGACTTCTAGACTATATTAAGACTTAAAAAAACTAACACATGTTTGAAATACAACTATAAACCTCTATACCTACCTAAGAAGCCAAAATTGGTGAAGGAGAAATTCAAATTTTCAAACATGCAAAATGGAAGGAAACCCCCAAATTTGAAATCTTGACCTCTTGATCATACCAAACAAAATAAAATGACACCTAGGACTTCTAACGACCTTTTACAAGCTAGAATTGATTATAATAGCACTATATTAGCCCTTGAAGTGATGCCCCGCATCATATGAGTATCATTATGAGACATGCCATGTATGTGTTGAGTCTTCTACTTGGTAGAAGGATATTAGAGGTGTCCCCCTCAAGGTGGGATTCCCATATTAGGAGATCGTGCGCTTATTCCTTCCTTAAGGATTATTGTATGTTTTTTCCATAACTTAAGGATATTCTTTTATTTTGTATTATATTGAATATTTGGGCATCTTGACCCACCAATATCTCTTATTTTTGTTTGATCTTCATTATATTTTGCATGTCGGTTTAATTACTATATGGAATATCTTATCAAAGTAGGAAAATCTAGGATTACATCGATCTCTTTTTAGTTTAAATGGATTCATACATAATTAGTGATGTATTCTAGATATTGAATATACAGGTCTCAAATGTACACTTGGTCAAGTTGGCTTGCGGTATTTTTGTGTAATGTGTCTAGGATGTGTGAGACATGCTTTGCATGCTCCTCTTAAGTCTTGTTGTAGATTATGATGTCATCCAAGAAAAGGATGATGGTATATTTTTGAAAGGCCAAAGTATTTTGATCATCATGTGCATGAATTTTATTAGCATATGGGTCGAACCAAAACACATAACTAGCCACTTGTACAATACTTTCTTTTTCTTGAAATTTATCTTCTATATGTCTTCAAAATGGACTAGTACCTAATGGTTACTTGATCTCATATCAATATTTTTGAAATATTATGCACCTCATATCTATTCTAACAGGTCATAAATTTATAATGGCGGGTGTTAGTTCTTCATATTTATCTTTATGAGTGCATGGTAATCGATGCAAAAAGTCCATGTTCCATATTTTTTTGTATAAGGACTATTTGGATGCCATAATGAGAAGATCTAGGATTTATTTTACATTGATCCTAAATCCATTTGAATCTAATTCATACTTCATCATTCACCTAAATGGACTTGTAGTAGTGGGTTATTAGGAAAAGGGGATCAAAGGACCACGTAAATTTAGTGCTTTGATAAACTATGTGGTGGGAGGCCTTTTGGTTATATGAAGATGTCTATATATTTCTACAATGACTTAGAAATTTGATTTTGCGAAAAATGTTTTCATAGATTGGCATGCAACCAATAATTTCTTACTCCCTCACACAAAGTGTTATGGATAGGAACATCATAAACTTCTATGTGAGCGAGATGATCTTGCAAAAATTTTTAGTAAAGACCAACATGATTCAATTCATTAGATTTTATTACAAAAGTTTAAAGAAGTGATATTTGACATAAACATTCCAATATTACATCCTTTCACAATATGCAAGATCTCATTCATATGTATACAACCTTCTAATAAAAGGTCATACACCTTAGTGGCATGACATCACAATTGATTATGTCCTCCACGGGTTTGAATTTTTTCTTAAAATTGCATTTTCATCATAACTATATTCTTTACTTTGTTGAATCCATCCAAGATAGTATGGTTGAGAATTTTCTTTAGTGATAAATCTAGTGGTTTAACTAAGTCTTGTGTAATGATTTTCTTATGGATTCCACTATGGATGATGTGTAAAGATTACCCTTCGATCCAAAACTTTATGTGGAAGATTCGGATCTTGGCTCTCAAAAAATAAACATTTGGATCAATGTCATATATTTATGCATATTTGGATGTAAATTATACAATCAAGGATTATTACACACCACAATCAAAATCATTGTGGGTCCATGTTATCTTGGTTCTTCTTTCCTATATTTTATGATTAAGACACTCAATCCTTCTAGTTTTTTTAATTCATCTTAAGCTACTCTCCCTTATGAATCATGTTCTACTTCTGCATAGGGGAGTTATATGGTGTGTTGTGTGTAACTTGATTTTTTTGAATGGCTCTAGATGAAGAGGAAAAGGTTTATTTTTATCTCTTCCTTGGCTTCGATCTTTGTGGTGATGTAGTTTACTTGCCCTAATTTTTGAAATCCAATAATTTCATCTTTGCGTGAATATAAGGTGAGAGAGTCTATTGACGTACTTCTTTGAGTGAATATAATATGAGAGAGCCTATTGACGTACTTCAACAAGTAATGTTACTCTTGAAATTATTTATCCAAATTCATGGTGTAGTCATACAACTCATTTGTTATTGTCTTCCATTGATTTTTCCTTATTATAGTACAACTATATATGCTTCAATTACTCATCATCATTGTGCTCAAGGAAACTCTTTTTAAAAACATTAAAAATGCATCCCAAGCTTGAATTGGATTTAAATATTTACGGTTTTTTCTATTATAGGTTTCCCAATAGTGGGACACTAAAATGGACATCTTTAATGTTGTGAAGGTGGTATTCTCTTCATCATAAAAATGGTTCACAAAGAATTAGAGCTTGATTTTTTTATTATGTTTATCAAATGTTGGGGTTTAAATTTTCCCCTGTAAACATTGGGATGTTAAGATTGACTTAGACCTTATAAGAGATTTATTTTTGAAATATTATTTTAGAGAAGATGTATAGAAGAATGATGCAATGTAATACCAAGTTGCATCATGAGTTAACAAAATTGGTAAAATATTTCAGTTTGGTGTGCCTCAAGAGTATATTGAATAAGTTTATAAACATTTGGGGTTTCCTTTGGGTTGTTTATAGGAATCCCATCTCACTCTTGTTGTGTTGTTCCTATGTGAATTCTAAAACATCTATGACTAAGTGTCCTTATTTATGCAGATGTGAATGCATGTTTATAGGAATATGATATCCCTTGCTTTGATACTAATGGTCCACACCACCTGGTCTACAATTTCGGTGTAAAATGAACCCTTTTATTGGGAGACAAGTTGTAGGTTATATAATTCACATACTAAGAACTAAACATCAACTAAACACATTAAAATGTAGAAGTCTTCTTGCATAATAGTGTAGATTTTATTTAGATGAAATAGTAAGTAATCGTACAATGGTTTACAATTTTTCAAAAGGTTAATAATGAGTATTCATGTGATCAACAAGGAGAAACACTTAACTAGTCTACCAATATTGGATCGATAGATACAAGATAATCGAGGCATGAAATAATTCACCACTCTAGTATAGAGCCATTTTTTATCCTATCGGGAGAACACATTATATTTGTGTGTGAGTATGTGTGTGTGTGTGTGTGTGTGTGTGTGTGTGTGTGTGTGTGTGTGTGTGTGTGTGTGTGTGTGCGCGCGCGCACGTGTATGCAACATAATATGATTACAAAAAGGAACATTGAAAAAATAATTCATATCCCTAGTTGAGTGATAGATAGTCTTACAACAAGCATTATGTTGATAAATATTTTGGAATGGCATGAATGTGGAGGGTGACCATAGTGTGCCACATGGCAATTGGAGGATGAAACATGAATTCTAGATGCATAGGTTTCACACATGAATTTAGAGGTTGTGGTATGTTGTGAATCCATATACCAATCCCCTAGAGTTCAAAGTGAGGTTTATAAATGATACAAATATTTTGATATGCTATAAAGTGTTTTACAACATAGCGAGAAGCTAGAAGTGTTGCGAGATATTGTAAGCTACTTCAAAAATAGGCAAGTATTGTAAGCTTGATGTTCCATGTTCTCGGGACTACAAGATGGATTACACCAACGCATACCATAAGGCTTTGTGTAGGGAACTAAGTGGATGACGTGATGGGAGTCATGATAGAGTTGGGTTGTATGTTGTGAGGTCTTTTTCCATTGTTTTAAAATACCACAAGTCCCGTGTGTATAAAATTATACTTCACAAGGTTGAGGATCAAAAGTTATAAGAATAACTATGTGAGCTTGCATAGGTGGGAAGTGATGCTAGGTTTCTTATAAAATTGAACATGCATCATTCAAAGTATTTCACCTATTGTTGTTGGGTTTTGTGGTCCAAATGTTGTTAGTGCTTAAATTTTTATAATAATGTATGGGGCATGTATCTCATTAATAAGAAACCCAATTTAGAATTAGAAATTCAATAGTGTTTTTGTAATGATTAATTTTAGTTAGTACATTTGATAGTTGGTTAGTAGTTTTGGAGAAGTTTTTTAGACCTGTAAGACCTAGTTGGGTCTTGTATGTGAGGAAGTATATTAAATCTTGAAAATATAGAATAAGAGTAAGTTCTTGAGCACTTACAATGATGTAAATTTTTTGAATTAATACAATAATATAGTTTCAATTTACTTTTGTTTGATTGAATAATTAGAAGAATGTCATATAACCCTTTGATAATCAAAATATACATTCCCATCAAATTTATCACACAATGGTCTTGAATGATAAATTTTTCTTACTAGAGGTACCCAAATTAATCATATCACACCTAAGAAATATCTTTAAAACATATTGTGGAATTTCACTAAGCCTAGTGAATTTCCTATGCTCTTGTTGAGGTCATATGAGCTTTCTATATGGTTGTTTTACATAATTAACCTCATTTTTAGCATTATTATCATGTCAAAATCCATTCTCATTTCCTCTAGTATTAAATGTTTTCTTATTTTAAAAAATTGCACCATTACAAGATGGATCATTTGACTCATACTTAAGTACATTTTCATCTAAAATTTTAATGGTGAAAAGAAATCTATTAGTGAAAATACCTTGACGTTCACTATTTGATGGTTGATACTAATCTTGGTGAATTAGTCTTAAATCAAAGCACATATGCACTAATGTTTTCATTTGATTCTTGTTTATTTTGAGGTAATTTTTCAAATACCTTTTTCATACTAATATTGATTTTAAAATGGGAAAATAAATCATCAACCTATGTTGTAAAGAGCACACAACTTAAATGGAAAATCATACAACCAATCAAGTGCATAATTCTTCCATCTCCCTAGTTATAACTTAGTCGATAACCTATCATCATAAGAAAAGTCTAAACAAGAGGCATAAAATACAGTAATATTGTTATAAGGATCTTCATTTCTATTAAATAATTAAAATTTTGGTGTTACAAACCCTATCAAAAATGAATATACTTCATTAAAAAGGGATTTAGCAAAACATTATTAGAAGTTACTTTTTTACTTCATGGATTTTGAAACCCTTAAAATAATTTTAATTTTCTTTATTATGTCACTCAATGTAAGCATTGTAGTATTCATTTCAATATTTGGAATAACAATATGAGTTAGAAGATGACTTTATGAAATAAAAGGATATATTTGAAATAACTGACTGAGTTGGAAGAGAAGAACTTTATAAAACAAAAGAATAAATAATATATGAAGAAAATTGATGACCATTCAATAAAAGATGTTGACAAACATGAGAAGGAATGGAATCATGTTGAATGATTCGAGGAGCCTCAAAACAATCAACCCATGTTGAGAAATAGAAATAACTTGAGAAGCACTAGAAACAAGTTAAATAATAAAGGCACTTGAGTAAAATGGAAATGTATCGAGGACTAGAAACACTTAGCAAAGAAATGAAAACATATTAAAGTTTAGAAGGAACATTAGAAGTAAGAGAAACTTGATAATGGATATGATTACAAGAAATTTGAAAAATTACTTCTTGTGATGTCATAGATTTAAACTCTTAGATGACATCAACTAAAATATAAAATTGATCGGGATGCTTTTTAATAGATTCTAAAAATTGTATTTATTAGGGTACATCTTCCACTCTAGCTCAATCACCACTTTCCTCACATTCACGTATATTAGCATTCAAGGAATAAGCATTTGTATTTTTAAGATGCATAATTCTCATCATTTTCAATATAAGGTACAATTGGAGCATCCTTGACATATTTTTGTATTCCATTTTATTTTTCGAACTAGATTTAAAATTAACTATAAAAAAATCAATAAAATCAATAGGTTCTCAATTATCTAAGTGCTCTTTCTAATTTCAATAAATTATTTAGATAATTTAAGTGGTATAAAATGAAAACATGAGAAATATACATATTAGCACACTAGAGTTTGAAAAAAATCTAAAATAAGTAACCTAAGGAAAAAAACAAATTTCTTTGGATCTAGCATAATATGAACAATATATAAACCTAAAGGGATGTAAGGCAACATAGGTTCACTTTGAAATGTATTACATATATATGGTTTACAACTAAATTATGACACATAAAACCAATTATATTTAATTAGACAAAATAAATATGTACAATATATAACTAGAGCTTGTGGTGCTAAAGATTGGAAATTATGTTGGGGTTTTGAATTGTTGGTGGTCGCTGCATAAGTTCTCGAAGTTGATGGGATTGATTTGTGTTGATTTTATTTTTATTTAGAAATATAGTTTTTATATTATTTGTTATGAAGCTTGTTGGGGAATTGGTTGTGCTTTCTCTTGTTGCCACTTTTCCAAATTGATTATTATGTTGTAATCTTTTAATGTGTCTTGATTGACTAGGTAGATGTTACTAAGGTTCTTTACAAGTCCTTTCCCCTTATGGATGATATGATTTAGGTTGTGTTGATGACTCAACTCTTTGGTGAGATGATTTGGTTTCCTTGTTCCATTAATCGGTAGCTTCTTTTGGGTTGTTAATGAGAATTATTTGTGTTGTCCATTGTTGTACCCTAGAATGTAGTTGTGGTTGTCTGTCTTCTTCGGTGTTCTTTGTAACATTGGTTGTGGTTTACCCTTTTGTTCTAATTTTGATGAAAAAATATTTTATTGGTGTTTAAATTATTTTAGACGGTGTCATTGCATGGACTTATTCAATCTATTGTTTGGTGTTGTGGAAGATTTCTTTTGATCCCACAACTAACGACACTGAAAATGGTTGTGATCTAGAGATGATTAGTTTGTGTCTTAACAAATTATTGTGTATTACACTTCTATTTTTGTCAAATTTTAAAAGAAAACTAAAAATTATATATATAATCTTATGTTATTACTCCAAAGGTGAGGGACCTATCAACGCTATTTTTTTATCTATCGATATAATATATTAGTTAAATTAATTAATTGAAGTATAGAAATAGGGAATCCACATTGACTTGAACAATAAAATTGATGCTCTATAATTCTTCATTTCTATATGAAATGAACTACATTGTTTGTGTATTTATAGAAAAATTGAATTCAAAATATGAAAATATTAGCTCCAACACCGACATCAAACAATTAAAAGTGTAAATAACATGAAATAAGGGGGTTATGGTATCAAAGTTCAAAAAGGGTCATACTAAAGACCCAAGGACCTCATTAACTTTCCTAGTTGGTCTAAGAAAATTTAGAATATTTTACATATAGAGCCCTATAAGGAAAGAGAAATGGATATCCAAGAGAAATTAGGAGAAGGTTCATGGTCCATTTGTATACATTAGAAAATGTACCTCCATGGTCCAATCATTTACAAAAATAGAAAAACAATGTAAAAACATGTAACAAAAACTAAAAATAAAATCTCGCAAAAACAATTATATATATATATATATATATATAGTTGGCAAGAAAATTTGTCGGGGACAAATTGGTGGTTATCTTGCCAACGCTCTAGGAATCTAAGTCCCTCTACTTAACCGGTGCAGCTACCATATATGCATGCATGACAAAATGTGGATTTCTGGTGGTCTTTCAGTAGAGGATCCAACAAGGCACTCCATCGACCTGCAGCAAAGCTTGCAAATACTTGTAAGAGAGAAATTTTTCTGAAAGTGGGAAAGGGAGTGAGAAAATAGGTAGGAGAACTAATGTTGCAGGTAGGAAATCAGATTCCTGCACACACTAGTTAGAAAATTCATCACATGCATTCATGGGAAGAAACAACCCTGCAAATGGCAACAAGATGAGATAAGATTGTGAACTCAAAGTTTCTAAAATATCCTCATCAAAGAGGCTAAAAATCCTTCTTATTGTATTGATGCTTAATCGAATTTATACGTAGTGGAGAAATGGAGGAAATTGAGAAAAGGGGGAATGGAAGAAAAATGGCTATCTCCTTTGTTTTCTCTAAGTACAATGCACTCGTGAGTTTACAAGATCAATCACCAACCCTTGACAATGGCATGAAGAAGCCATTAAATCTCCTCCAAGAAATGGTTACAACTTCTTCTTTGTTAGCAAGAAATGGTTTACAATTTCTTTTCAATCATTTGCATCCATTCAGATTCTTGATTCGCGAAGAAATGCCAATGGCGAAAAAACCAAACTTTTCATAATGCAACCGTTACATTCATTTTGTAACTTTGAATTTGAACCATTTATCTTGCCTTTGAAACTTTAAACCAGAGTCGTCCACGTGGGAGAAAATTATTGGAGCGGGCATGGAGGATGCCTTTTGCATTTTATGCCTTTGTAGAAAATTGGCATTTTTTGACATTTTGGTCTACCCTTCCACCTCTCCACCATAGGCCTGACACATGGATTTATTTGAGTGGTGAAGGAATCGCAGCTCGCTTTTTTCAATTTTAACCTTTTTTAGAAAAATGCTCAAAACTTCAAAGTTCTCCGCCGCTCCGCTCTCCCACTTTGACTTTTCAACGGGGGCCTAGACCTTGGTGGAGCCGTGGAGCATTCTAGAACTTTTACTTCACTTTTGGAAATTTGGTTAAATTTCCAAAAGTGCCCCGATGGCCCACTCGTCCGCTTTGACTTTTCAACGGCGGGCTTCACCTTTGACTTTTTCCCTGATAGCCTGATCGGGGCTGCGGGTCACTTTTTAACTTTTCACCTTTTTTACAAAGAGGCTCAAAATCTCAAATCCCCCCGACGGTCCACCTCCCTGCTTTGACTCCTTTGACTACGGGCTCAAGATTTGACTTTTTTCTTTAAGCTTGATCGGGTCATGGGTCACTTTTTAACTTTTCACCTTTTTTACAAAGAGGCTCAAAAACACAAATTTCTCTGTCGACCCACTTCCAATTAGGTATGTCCATGTACCCGTGGATGATGGGGCCAAAATTTGATGGGGAAGAAAATGCCCATCGTTCCCGACTGTGGGAAAAAATGCAAAGAAGAAGAAAACTCCACCATTTTGTGCCCGATTTTCAAATTTCTTTCACAAGCCGAGGAATTGAAAACAATACAAGGTTTGACGATCCAAGGGCATAGAAAGATTGAAAATTTCATTCAAATGAGGACAACAATAAAATTTTCACGCGTCTAGACAAGAAAACGGAAAATTTATCAAAACAAACAGACTGGGGATTTGAAACAACTCTAGGGCATGGATTTTCTATCTCTTCAAACTTTCAACTTGGCTTAAATACTTTAGGAGGGCGAGAGCTCAAAATTTTGAATTTAACTTGGAAAACAAAAAGTGGTTTTGGGGACAAAAACTGGCTCTAGCTTGGGGACATGGCATGGATTGAGCATGGCGAAGACGTGGTATGAGGATCCAGAATCTCAATTTTTAAACCATATAACGTTGACCAATTGCCTTATCCATTAGGCCTTGCAGAGTCATGTACAATTCTAAGAAAGAAATATCAGAAGAAGGAAACACACAAGCACACAAAAGGAAGGAAACACATGGCACGCAACATAAGGGGAAACAAAACCACACAACGGAAAGGGAAACACACCAAGAAATCACCTATGGTACAAGGCGGGGGACAACCCGCTTTCACTGATGATACAGTTTCAAGTATTTCCCGCTTCGAGGCAATTCCAATGGCATTCCATCCAAGTATGAGAGGAGGAAAACATTCTCACCACAAGCTCCATGAATTTGGAATGGGTCGAGCCATAATGAATCAAACTTTCTATGGTTGCCCTTTGGTTCTCTTCTCTTGTCCTATAGCAAGAAAAAGTCTCTAACCTTGAATTCTCTTGCCTTAGCCCTCTTGTCAAAGATCTTCTTCACTTTCAATTGGTTTTCTTTTATTTGATCCTCCACCTGGAATCTATTTTCTTCCATCTTTTCCAAAAATAGGATCCTTTTGTCTAAGGAATCTTTGTATTGACCATCTTTTATTTCCTGTAGCAACTTGAGAGCTGGCATCTCCATTGTGAGGGGAATCTCTGCTTCAACTCCATACAATGAGTTGGAATGGAGACATACCTATCGCCTTCTTGGGAGTGATCCTATCTACCCATAATGCGTCGTACAACCTTTTGTGCCAATTCCTTTTATTCTCGTTTACAAGCTTGGAGACAATGGTCACAATGTTCTTGTTGCTTGAATTAGCCTGTCCATTTCCTTGTGGATAGTAGTCTGAAAAATGAGCTAGGGAGATTCTTTAGCCATAGAAAAACTCGATCAGCTCTCTTAAAGAGAAATAAGTAGCATTATCTCGCCACAATATTTTGTGGCACTCCAAAATGGACTATGATATTCTCCTTGATAAAGTTGCATCTTTGTTTCGGTGTTGGCTTGTTTGGCTGGAATGGCTTACACTAATTTGGTGAAGTAGTCTATTGTTGTGAGTACATATGTGTGCCCCACGCTTGAGTGAGGGTTTAGAACACTAATGAATTCCAGCCCCCACTGTTGAAATGGTTCTTGATAACCACCGGCACAGTGGTAATGCAGCTAGTCATGATCTTCCAACGAATCACGTTGACATGCTTTGCATTTAGAAACCCAATCTCGAGTATCTGCAAAGATGGTGGGCTAATAATACCTTCCTCAAAGGATCTTGTGTGCAGTGACCATTGCTGAAAAATGTCCACCACATGCTTGGTCATGGTATGTTATAAGCAACTTTTCTTGTTGCTCTTTATCTACGCACCTAAGGAAACAACCATCCAAGCCTCTTTTGTAAAGTGCATGATTCCGATCAAAACCTTCACTTGAGTGTTCTTCTTTGTTTGTAATCAAGATGAGGAGGGCATTCTCCATAAGTAAAGTAGTAGGCAATATCAGCGTACCACTCATCGGTAGTGGTGACAAAGAGAACCAATGGGTTGTCTTCTGAACAAGTTGAGCAAGTACATGTTTCTTTGCCATGTTGAACTTTGAGAGTTTCATCTTCAGCAATCAACTTGCACAAGCCATTTCCCCTTACCATATTGGAGGTTTGAATCTCCAAGTCATATTCTTGAGTCTTTGCAATCCAATTTCCTCTTTTAGCTCTGGGATCCTGTTGTGTCAAGATGGACTTGATTGCACTGCCAGGGACCATCGCCATTGTTTGAGAATTGAGAATGTAAAACCTAAAGTTTTTTACAGCCTTGACCACTGCATAGGCATGCTTCTCCAATTGGTTTTACTTTATCTCATGCTTCTTCAAAGGACAACTCATGAAAGTAATAGGTGCTTCAACATCTTCATCATTTTTCTAACAAGAATGCAGCAGAGAGTGTATGCTATGCCGCATAACAATACATGATGAACTCTTTGTTAAAATCTGGAGACACGAGGGTTGGAGCCTTGGAAATGGATTTATTGATCTCTTCAAATGTTTCCTTCCCTTCATTGTTCCATTTGAAACTTTCTTGAGGTTTCATCATGGAAGTGATGTGCTTTGTCAATTCAGCAAACTCAGGCACAAAACAACGAAGAAAATTTACCTTTCCAAAGAATGAATGAACTCCCTTCTTGCTTGTGGGTAGGGATAATGCTTGAATGGATCTAATCCTCTTAGGATCAATGTGTGCTCCATGTTTGTTCACAATGTTCCCTAATAACTTGCCTTTTGTGACTCCAAAAATGCACTTTTTTGGATTTAGTGATATGTCATGTTTCCTACACCTTGCAAGTACCTATTCCAAGTGATAGATATGATCTCCCCTCTTCTTCGAAAATATTGTGAGATCATCAAGATATATGACAATGCAATGCTTTAGATCTTTAAAGGACAAATCCATCACCCTTTGGAATGTAGCTCCTACATTGATTAGGCCAAAAGGCATTCTGTTGTAGGAAAAAGTGCCCCAAGGTGTTGTAAAGGTTGTCTTGGTGCGGTCTTCCTCTGCCACTTTGATTTGATTGTATCCTGAGAATCCATCAAGTAATGAAAGCATTTCAGATCCGGTGACTACTTGCAGGATATGGTCCATGATAGGAAGAGGATAATTGTCCTTGAGTGATGCCTGGTTCAGGTTGCGAAAATCTACACATATCCTTATTTCACCATTCTTCTTCCGCACTGGCACAATGTTAGCCACCCACGTTGAATGGTGGATGGGAAAGATGATCCTTGTGTTAAGAATCTTCATTACCTCCTCCTTGATGGTATCAACAATCTTTGGGTTATACGGCCTTTGTTTCTGCCTGAAGGGCTTAACACCCTACTTCAAAGGAATTGAGTGATGCATTTCCTTTGGCTTTGGAAGGATTTGAGTTCACCGTAAGAGTAGGCCAAGAAATTTCAGTATTTATTGAGTAATGCCAATAACCTTCTTTTTCTTTAGGAGCAACATTTTCCAATATTGACCATCCTTGGCTCCTCTAGGGTACCAATGTTTTCTTTATCAAAATCAGATGGGCACCGAGAAGATTTATTTTCTTTCTCTTGAATGAATATGTCATGTTTGTCAAAGAGGTCTTCTAAAGAGACTAGGCCTTTGGGAATTTTGTTCCCTTTCAATTTGATTACTCCCTCATCATCAATCCCTTCAATTCCTTCTTTATCTTCTTTGGGGACTGCTTCTCGATGTGGATTTTCACCTCCTTTGAAGAAGAGATTATTGAAATTATCCCTTTGCTCCAAAAAGGATAGAATTTGGTTATCATCATTTAAGACTTGCCAATGATTTGTATTTTCTGGTACACTAGGCCGAAATACCATTTCAATGGTCACTTTTTCTTTACCAAAAGAAGGATGAGGTATCACTAGGGAAGCTGACACTGCAAGGGAATCAGCCTTTTCATTCTGCTCCCTTAGAATAGCTTCAATGAAAAATGCATCAAAATAATCGATGCAATCCCACACTTTGTTTCTGTAATACCCGAGCCTTGGATTTTTCACCTAATATTGTTAGCGGACCTACTTCACCACAATCTCTACATCACCTTTTCATCTCAGCTTCTTGATTCCCATGTCCTCTATTGCATTCATGCCTAAGAGCAATGCTTCATACTCTGCAGTGTTGTTTGTATTGTCAAATTGCAGCTTGTAGGCAAAAGGGTACACCTCATTGGAAGGAGAGTACAATACTACACCAGCTCCTGAACCTACTCTGGAATGACTACCATCAAATTCCATTGTCCAAATTTGATCTTCCTCTTCCTCCATGAGAAGTGGCAAGTTCTCCTCTTTTTCTGATGTGAGGAAGTAGTTTGCCTTTGGATCATCATACTTTCATACTTTGTGAACTTCATTTTTCTTATTGGTAGCAACTTCTTCATCTCGCCTTTTACTGGGATAGTTGTAGATGACCAATCCATTTTTATTTCTCCACCTAGGTCTCTATAAAAAAATCTGCTTAAAATCATACCAAAAGATGTTGGGATGTCTGCTACCAGTATGGTCAAGAGCACCTTCTTGTCTGGAAAATTAGCTACTGCAACTTGTGCATCCTTGATTCTTCCTACCAATGGAAATTGTTTAGATTCCATTGAGTAGCATGTGCCATTTACCCAGGTCAAAGTGAGGCCTAGAGCATTTGCAACTTTGGTTGGCATCACATTGTTCGAGGCTCCATAATCTATGATGCAATTATTCAGCTGGAAGCCTTTGATGAGGAGTGATAGGTAGAAAGGTTCAACTCTGTTGATGTTGGAGGCATTGAGGGCTAGCATGTTTTGGGAAGGTGGTGTGGATGGTGTGGGGAGTAAGCCTTTAGAATTTGGGCTTGAAGAGATAGGGTTACCACCACGAACTACATTGATGAATATGTCAAACTGGGTAGGGTGTGTTTGTAGGTATTCTATTTCTGAGAGCTGGAATTTGGTTTTTCTTGCATGTTCCACAAAGTTGAATGGGGCAATGGTGGGTGAGGAAGAGGATCCTGAAATTGAAATATCTACATGGTAGAGACTTTGCTAATTTTGGTGTTGGGTTTTCTTTTCGATGTAACAACCGGCTTGGAAGGGGGTGAGGGTGTAGCCTTTGGAACTTTAGATGTTTTTGCAGGGACCATCATTTAGAAGAGAATTATTCTTAGCAACTTTTGAGCTGGAAGAAGAATCAAATGACTTACTTGGTATAGTAGCATGCTCTTTGGAAACCAATGAGTCTGGTTTTTCTTTGGCTGATTCCATGGAAGGTGGTAATGGTGATCCTCTATTGATTATTTTATTTTTGTAACCTCTAGAGGACAATCTTCTTCATTCTTATTCTTATCCTTTGTTGCAACTGTTGGGGCTGAAATCCCTTTCTTAGATTGAGCACGAGTGAAAATAACACATGAGAAACTTGGAACTTCTTCATCACCTTCAACTTCATCATCAACATACTCAATCAGGCCATTGTGCATATCAATTTCCTCAATCTCAAGATAGTTTTCATAATCTTCCATGTTTTCTTCTTCAGTTTCATCAATTTCTACTTCCTCCTTTGGCTCTTTTGTGTCACAAATGGCATTGATTGGTGGTGCTTCAAGAGCAAGCCGACAAGGAGGTGGAGTAATCCTTGGCCTATCTGGAGGGTTTGGTCTTCTTGAAGTATTCCGCATTGTGATCTGAGATAGCTACTTCTTCAAGGCAACCAATTCATTTGCCATTTTTTGGAACATCGGATCTGTGGTGACAGAGTTTGAATTCTGACCCTTTTGTTTCCCATTGGGGCCTTTCACCTTTCCAGAAAGGATTAGATCATCATCGGTTTCTATTGCAAATTCTTGGGCTTGCCTCAATGTTCTTGGTTGGGCTCTTCTGAGGAAGAAACCTACTTCTGATGGCAGAGCACTAATGAAAAACCTCTTCAAATTATTTTCGGGAGGCACCACATCTTCAGGGATCCTTCTTATCACTCTATCATATCTTGTTACAAAGTCCCTCATTGACTCGGAGGTTTCTTTCTTCATTTGTACCAATTGGACCAAAGATCCTGACAATCTTTCGTGGTCTTGAACATGTGTTCAAATGCACTTCTTATATCTTCCCAATAAGTGACAGACCTTGGAGTAGCATGTAGAACCATTCAACAGCCTTTTCTTGAAGTGACTCCACAAAGAGTCGAATGACACATCTTCGTCCTCAACACCCAACACACCATAAGCAATGATAAATGTTGCTACATGCTCTTCAGGGAGTTGAGAACCATCCCCTCTGAATTTTGGGAAGTTTTTTCTCGAGCCTCTCGGTAGCTCATGGAGTGGTTGAGCAAGAGCCAGTGGACCGGTGTTTCCTCCCCATGGTACATTAGGCCTACGGGCTTCACAATCACGTTCACACTCATGATCATGATCCCCCATTCTATTTATGTTTCTATCTTCCAACCTTGCTAAGGCTACGGCTTCTTGTTGCTATTCTTTCGTCTGCCTCGGCTTGAAGTCTCTCAATTCTTCAAGTTGAGATCTTATTTCTTCATCGTCTCTCACCTCTCTTTCTCTAGCTTCTTCTTCGGTCTTCACATCAGTGAAGTCTACAAGGTTCTCGTTGATGTATGAAAATTCACCATCCAAAGGATTGGCAACACTCAGGTTCCCAACGTGACCGGTTTCTTGAAAAGGAAGCCTCTGGATTCCGAGTAGCTCTTGTCTCCTTTGAAGTTCCTCAAAAATGGGATCAGTTTGTCCTCCTTGTCTCTGTTGCCAGGTGTATCTTCTATCCACCAACTTGAAAATCTATGCTCTTCTTTGTGGTGTTGGAATTTGTCTTTGCCTCTCCAATTCAGCAGCGCGTTCTTCTTCAAGGTCCAGAATTCTCGTGGCAATGAAGTAGTGATTGGCACTTTGTCTATTATGCCAGATAGCTTCCCTCAAATCTGAAGCAATGTCTTCTTGGATGTGGAAGAGCAATTCGGGTCTTTTAACAAGAGGGTTTCCTAGAATAGCCATGATTTGAATCCATGTGGCTCATATAGCCATTCAAATTCCAGAATTTTTTTCTTTTTTGAATTTTGAATTTTCTAACCTTGTGGTCACATTTAGGTGCAGATGTTGCTAAATCTACCCCACAGTGGGTGCCAAAACTGTTGGTGAGAAAATTTTTTAGGGACAAATTGGTGGTTATCTTGCCAACACTTTAGGAATCTAAGTCCCTCTACTTAACCGGTGCAGCTACCATATATGCATGCGCGAGAAAATGTGGATTTTTGTGGTGGCCTTTCAGCTGGGGATCCAACAGGGGCACTCCACTGACCCTGCGGAAAAGCTTGCAGATACTTGCAAGAGAGAAATTTGTCTGAAAGTGGGAAAGGGAGTGAGAAAAGAGGTAGGAGAACTAATGTTGTAGGTAGGAAATCAAATTCTTGCACACACTAGTTAGAAAATTCATCACATGCATTCATGGGAAGAAACAACCCTGCAAATGGAAACAAGACGAGATAAGATTGCGAACTCAAAGTTTCTAAAATCTCCTCATCAAAGAGGCTACAAAATCCTTCTTCTTGTATTGATGCTTAATCAAGAAGTTGTACATAGTGGAGAAATGGAGGAAATTGAGAAAAGGGGGAATGGAAGAAAAATGGCTATCTCCTTTGTTTTCTCTAAGTACAATGCACTCGTGAGTTTACTAGATCAATTGCCAGCCCTCGACAATGGCATGAAGAAGCCATTAAATCTCCTCCAAGAAACGGTTACAACTTATTCTTTGTTAGCAAGAAATGGTTTACAATTTCTTTTCAATCATTTGCGTTCATTCGGATTCTTGATTCACAAAGAAATGCCAATGGCAAAAAACCAGACTTTTCATAATGCAGCCGTTACATTCATTTTGTAACTTTGAATTTGAACCATTTTATCTTGCCTTGAAACTTTAAATCGAGTCATCCATGTGGGAGAAAATTATTGGAGCGAGCATGGAGGATGCCTTTTGCATTTTATGCCTTTGTAGAAATTTGGCATTTTTTGACATTTTGGCATGCCCTTCTACCTCTCCTCCATAGGCCTGACACGTGGCTTTATTTGAGTGGTGAAGGAATCACGGCTCGCTTTTTCAATTTTAACCTTTTTTAGAAAAATGCTCAAAACTTCAAAGTTCTCCGCCGCTCCGCTCTCCCGCTTTGACTTTTCAATGGTGGGCTGAGACCTTGGTGGAACCGTGGAGCATTCTAGAACTTTTACTTTGCTTTTAGAAATTTGGTTAAATTTTAAAAAGTGCCCCGATGGCCCGCTCGTCCACTTTGACTTTTCAACGGCGGGCTTCACCTTTGACTTTTTCCCGATAGCCTGATCAGGGTTGTGGGGTCACTTTTTAAATTTTCACCTTTTTACAAAGAGGTTCAAAATCTCAAATCCCCCAACGGTCCACCTCCCTGCTTTGACTCCTTTGACTGCGGGCTCAAGATTTGAATTTTTCTTTAAGCCTGATCGGGCTACGGGTCACTTTTTAACTTTTCACCTTTTTTACAAAGAGGCTCAAAAACACAAATTTCTCCACCGACCCGCTTCCAATTAGGTATGTCCATGTACCCATGGATGATGGGGCCAAAATTTGATGGGGAAGAAAATGCCCATCATTCCCGACTGTGGGAAAAAATGCAGAGAAGAAGAAAACTCCACCATTTCATGCCCGATTTTAAATTTTTTTCACAAGGTTGAGGAATTGAAAATAATACAAGGTATGATGATCCATGGGTATAGAAAGATTGACAATTTCATTCAAATGAGGACAACAATAAAATTTTCACGCATCCAGACAGGAAAATGGAAAATTTATCAAAACAAGCAAACTGGGGATTTGAAACAACTCTAGGGCATGGATTTTTCTATCTCTTGAACTTTCAACTTGGCTTAAATACTTTAGGAGGGTGAGAGCTTGAAATTTCAAATTTAACTTGGAAAACGAAAAGTGGTTTTTGAGGGACAACATATATATATATTATATATATATATATATATATATATATATATATATATATATATATATATATATATATTATACAATTGATTAAAGACATTGCACCCAATTATTTACCCCCACCCACTCACATTTATTTCTATCACAACACTTATGCACACACCACAAACATTTAATCGAAGCCTTCTACTATTTGTATCTTTAATGCACATTTCACCCATACCAAACAAAATCTCATACGCACTTCAAATATATAAACAATAATCACCCCTCCCTTCATCTGTCTTGATCTCTTGACTCTTTGCAAAATTTTAGCTCTTACTTGCACATTTTTTGTCCACAAGTTTTCCCAAATAAGAATAGAGACATCTTGGATAGACCAAAATCTCATAACATAACTAGATGATTCATAAATTGCCTATTTTAAACAATAAACAAATCCTATGTCGTGATAATGAATGAACAATTTGAATAAGCTCTTAATATCCAGTTTATTATGTAAGAATTATTCACACAATACTGAAAATGAAAGATACAACACAAGGAGACAACAATTTTATCCTGGAAAAACCAACGTGGTAAAAATTCAATTTGGTAAGCAATTGCTTCCCTTCACTATGTAAATCTCCAATACAATACAAGTTTACCATCAAACTATGACCTTTTAAGAAGGATTCAAGCTCCTTCTACTTGCATTGCTTGCTTACAATCCTCAATAAGAAAGAGCTTGACTCTTTATGAACAAAACAAAAACAATTCCAACTTCCTCCTTTGTTCACACTTGAATTCACTCAAATTACTTGCTTAGAATGAATAAATTCACTTGTATTTATAAAAAATTTTCCCAAGGTTGGAAGGAAGGAGAAACGAACTGTTTCAAAAATCCCAAACATTTACAACTATTTGGATTCCTAATTTTGACGATATTGGGACAGAATTGTGCGGCGGTTATGCAACCTTTACTCAACAAAGTCACAGCGAGTTTTGCGGCGAGTCACACAATTAATACACATAACAGAACAAGAAATGGTTTCTTTTTCCATTCAAAGGTGTCTGATCACCGTCTACTGCGACTTAACTGTAACAACACCCTTGACATTTGTTATTTTCCTCCTTTACATTTCAAGTGTTGACATGTGATTTTCCTTATAAAGATATGTCCTTTTGGTTTTTGGAGATCATGCTTGATATGGATAAATAATCTTTTATTCTTAAGATCCTTTGATTGAATTAGAATGGCTTCCTTGAATCCATTTTTCATTTCTTATAGGTGAGTTACAATCTAGTTTAAGAATTGTAAACTTATCTATTAATCTGACTCATCCTTGGATCAATTTCAGTGATCCAAGGAATGTTTTAAATATGCTCTATTAAGCGAATGATAAATCAACATTCCATGAATTAAAAGACGTATAATTGAACTTTGTGAAAGGAACGATAACCAGATCGTACCAAGCCAAGAACACAGATGCTAATCAAACACCATGATCAATAAGATGAAAGCAATTCGCTAGAATAACTTTACATAAAACCTTTGCAAACAAATGAGAAAAAATATCATATATTATTATGGAACTCAATGCAATACAATGAGAATGGGCCTTGCTTAAATAGGAAAGGAATAACAATCTAAGAACCAGTCAAGGTCATAGATCAAGTCATAAATCAAGGAAATAACTAATCATCAAATAACTAGTCAAGACCATAGATTTAGGAGAGAACTAGACATCAAGGATCTAGTCAATACCATAGATCAAGGAAAGAACTATTCAATACCATAGATCAAGGAAAGAACTATACCTAACAACTAGATAATATCTCCTAATATCTAAATAAGATAAAAGAAATATCCACACACATAAGTGGGTGAGAATAAATACAATAAAGGTAAATAAAGTACCTAGGTGAACATGAGCTAAGGTAAATAACTACTCTAACACTTTGATTGATTACAAGTTCTTTGATTGTTGTGTGAATGTGTTTCTATTCAGTCGTATGTTGTGTTTGGATCTTTTCAGTTCGATCGTGGTAGGACAACGCTGGCGCAAACGAACTATAGCCTGTTCACAGCATAGGAAACATTCTGGTTCCTAAAACTAAAGGGACTGTCCTATCAATCCTAAGCTAGGTAAGAAAATATATATTATCTAGCTATGTTAATTAATTAAATTTTATCCTAACCTAAGATTTTTACTAAAGGATTATGGAGAGGTTTCTAGGTTATTGAAAATATCCTAAAACCTAATGCTTAATGGTTGTGTGATGATCTAACCTAATGCCTAAAAACTATTGAGTTGGAATTAATCTAACCTATGTGGAAACTACCTAAGGTGGTGATTTATTGATTGGGTTATATCCCAAGGTTACCTATCCTAAGCTAACCTAAGATCTAACCTAAGCAATTATGTCTACCCTAAACTAATGGACATGAAGGGGAATTGGTGGTCGCATGTATTATAGGTGACGGTTCCAAGGCATTTAAGTTGTTGATAAGGTTTTAATTGCATAGAGGTACCACCAATTGTGGCAGGGGCTAGTTGGCTTGGCGGAGGCTTATGTGGAAACTTCACTAAAATGGAATTCCTTGTTAAATTTGATTTGGCATTCGCTAAACTTGGAAGGCGGTGGCAAGGAAGGATAGGTGGGAAAATAGGAATTAATGGAATTTATTGTTTTTGGTTTTTGTGCTCAAACCATTTTGGAAAGCATGCAAACAGGTTTGTATGGGGTCATTTCACCTTGCATGTTTCACGATTTTCACTCTGCATGCTCTCTGGTTTTTCGAACCAACAGAAATTGAACTGCACTTAATGGCTATTCTTGAGATTTTTGACCTATTTTCAGTTCGTGGAATATATAAGAGGCATGGTGGAAAAAGAATATTTTTGTTTGATCTTTCGTGGAGAAGAGGAGAAGTTGTGAGCTCGGTTGGAGGTTCTCTTCGATTTGATAGAAGTGCTATCAGGCATGATAGGCTCTAAACTTTAAGATCTCTTGCTTTCTTATAAATGTTTCATTAAAACAAGTCTGCTCTTTTGAGATCCTTGGATTGTTTACCTTATCTAGTTATTTGCTTGTTGGGTTTATTAAATCTTGTGATATTGGTTTTGAATCCTTGGTAAATGATGTTCTGTTTGGAAACTTACCATGTATAGTTCTTAAAAAGAGAATGCATGCAAAAACTTATTATCTGTAACTCGGCTTTTCATTCTGGAATGGGTAATGGAAGTATTCTGTTTAGAAAACCTTCGTTGCTATTTGGATATGGTTCAAAGTTTTTGGGAACCTTGGGTTCCATCTGATCTTGTTGGAGTTTGTGTTTTGTTTGATCGTGAGCTTGTGTTGAGCTTGTGTTGAGCTTGTGTTTTAAGTAGAGCTTGTTTTCGAGCTCGTATTTGGTTTGGAACTTGGTTTTGGTTTTGTGTTTGTTAAGAACTGTTGATAGAGGTTCTTGTTGTTCTGAATCGTGTTGGAATCTTGGATATCCTGGACATTGTTGAAGTCCATATATAGCTCGGTGCTTGTGTTTTATTTCCTTATGATAATCTGAATTATTCTTTGTCAATTCATAATGTACACATGATACTTGTATGTTATTACTCATTTTTGGGCTCGAACTTTGGTGAGAAACTTGAGTTCCGTTGGGGGATAATATTGGACTTCGCATTTTGATATGAATTGTGTTGGAGCCTTTAGTTGTTCTAAGCCAGTGTTGAAATCTTGGGTAACTCGATCGTTGTTAAAGCCATATGTGGCTCTGCACTCGTGTTTTACTCTTGTGGTATTTTGGACTGTTAATTGAAGTTCATGATTTCATCACACTCTTATCTTGTTATTTGTTTGATTCTGAACTCTCGTTGGAAACTCGTGTTTCATTTGAGATAGGAATAGGACTCCTTGTTTTGAATATGAACTGTTAATGGATATTTGTAACTTATACTACCTCATACTAAGGTACTGAGCATATCTGAGCTCATGTTGAGTTGTTGTAATTCGACACTGTACATGAAATTTGGTACTTAGTGTTTGGAAATAGTAGCAGGAACGATGTGTCGGTTCTATTATGGTATGTTGAGTTTTCTTTGTTAATGATTTAAACTTGGATGGGAACTTGTTGTTTCCCTGAACCGTGAATATTTACTTGGGTAGTCTTGTACCTTTGTGAGAAGCTTGTGTTTGTCATTGTGCTCGGATTTTGTACTTTTGAGCTCTGAGCTGGTAGTATTATCGACATGTTCGATTTGGTTTTGGTATTTGAATTGGGTTTTCTTAACTTCTTAAAGAGTTTAAAACTCAGAAATTTTCTAATTGAACTACTTACACAAGGAAATCTGGGAGTGTAGATTAAATCGAGTTGTTTAAATATCCTTGGGATTTAACTGGAACATTTTCTAAGGATAATGGGATTTCAGTCTGAGTTTGTTAATACTTCTGATCATGTTTAACTTATTGATTGGTTATTTGTCTATCTCTTGTTGGATATAGTAAATACACCTTGTGTTTTTATAAAAGAAAGGAATGCGATTCATTTAGAACAGACTGTGTTTTTAGGACTGTTATTTGTATTTCATTCTGGGTATGGAATTGAAACTCGTGTTCATTGGAAGTAAAGAAGTGTAAGTAATATGGCAATGTGCTTTCTTATTACTAGATAGATCATTGGTTGAACTTTTCTGTTTTGATTCTCCTTTTATATAGAGATTTCTTTATGAGTTGTTTGGTCTTCCTTTACCCAATCATTTGTAGAAATGATGTTGGAAGAGATTATACTATTTGGTTTTATTGAGCTGGAAATGCCAGCTTGTTTGGCAGACTGTTGTTTGACATGACTTTACTTGTTGGTTTGAGATGAGTAAGTTGGTCTCTTGCACTCTATCTTTTTAAGAATTCTCCTTGGATGAACTCGAGTAGAGATTATCTCCTGTATGAGTCTACTTTGATTTTTGAACATTGTTTCAGATCTTTAAAAGTTAACTTCTATATGTGAAATAGATTTAAACTTGCAGGTAGACCGATTGATCCTCTATTCCTTCTTGGATTAAATGGAAATTCTATTCAGATGAATATCTTAAATGTTAAATTTTAAGGTAGTTGTCTTTTGAAAGAAATAGTTAAATCATGTTTTGAATTTGTTCTATTTCTCGGATGTTTTGTGTTTGGGCATAGTTTGTAATGGTTCTTCTTCTTCTTTCATTTAGGAGTTAGATGAGTCATCCTAATAAGAACCATGCTTTAAACTCTTCCTTTGGCTTGAAGCAAAGATAAATGTTGTTTTCTTTTATGAAAGATTGGGAACAATGAGATGTTATGATATGTTGTTTGCCTAAGGATAATTGATAGGATCAATTAGAATCTATTTTGTAAGGCTGATATGGTGGATTATATTCTGTCCTTTTCTTGGAAGTGAAATCAATTGTTTAAAATGTACTTCTTTTCCGTTGCTTTTGATATATTGATTATATGATGTAATAATTGTCTCATTAAAGCAGAGTTGTTTTAATGGAACAATTATTGGAATGCACTTCTTTTTAAGGCTTAGTGCTTATCATGCTCAGTTCATTGAACTGACCCATGCTAGCAATTTTTACAGATGGACTTCGTAAGTGAAAAGGAAGGCATAAACTTATGTGATCATTGGCTGATTTAAGTCTAATTTTTGTGAAGAACTCTAAATCATTCTTGAGATTGTATTGAAAAAGAAAAAGTAGTATTCTTTTGTAATGAAGGCAATTGTCTTGTAGCATACCTAAATGTATAAGTTTTAGAGATGAATTAAATGTTGAGAATTTATTACTTTGGGTGTGTATATTATCTTGTACTTTCATTGCATTGATGGAATCTTATATTTTGTTATACTCCATATTATGTATATGCTTAATGGGGTATTCTTAGATAAGTTTGACATTGGGAATTGGACTAATTTCCCTAAATAGGATGCAACTTCTTAAGTTGCAAAATTTGATATCATAACTAAACAATTCAATATAGTAATATTATATGGAATAAACATTCAGTAATAACTATTGAATTTGTAATGATTTTTAGGGGTGCTAGGCCCTAGCACTTAATCATGTAAAGGAAGATTCTTCCTCTATCTTAAGAATGCAAATAAAATGGAAGACATGATTCCTAATTATTAGACTTCGTTAATAAAGTCTACTTAGTTACAACCTAGATGGTTGTTACACTTCCTTGAATGGTTAAGTCACAATAAATGGAACTTATGATGTTGATATCCTGTTATGGTTGACGGCTTGTTAAGTCCAGTAAATAACATTAAAGGAAATCTTAAGCTATGAAATTTCTTTAACAACCAATTGAATCTATTGTAGAGAAGAACTTAAGGAGTGTTGGATTAGGGTTAGGCAAGGTTGCTGAAATCTATTTTTAATAATCCAAATTAAATAAATTTATAATAAACTCCTTGAGGTATGTAAATCTCAATGAGGTTGTTCTGTAGGATGTTGGCACACACCAACTACAGGGTTGTACCTTCGAGAAGATTAGGATCTTCTCGAGGATACAGCGATGCAGTCAACATGTGGCAACACCCTTCTGCATTGATCATCTAGATCTACACACTTGGGACTTGATCTTAGTTTCTCTCTAGGTCTGGTTAGTAACATGTCTAAGATATGGGGTAGCCCCCTAAGACTCAGGATACCTTGGCACATGGGGTTGACTTAGGTTGACCCAATATGCCAACTTACCCTAAGTCTTAGTGAGCCTCCCCTATCATAACGTATGTTGTTAACTCGAACTAGGGTTAAACCTTGGGCAAGTGGACTGACGAAAGTCAGTAAAGGACATTCTAGATAACAATAGAGTGGGGTGAAGGACATATTCGGATTGACGAGTATGCCGTCAAGGAATAGTAATACAAACAATATGTTAGAAATCTTTGGCCAAAGTATCGCAAGCTGCTAGTTGTGTTGTCCTATGTCACCTAGTCTAAGGTTTGTGATGCAGATGAATATTGGTAACAAATATTCAGATAGGTTCCTTAGACAGATCACTCAATACCCTAAACAGGGAGAGAGAACCAAGTATACGTAGTATACGGAAAAGTATTCAATACTTAATGTTAAACATGAATAGATCGGTAGTATACCGAGTCATGAAATGAATAGATCGGTAGCACACCGAGTCATTACAACTGCATATGGTTATCTGTTATATGAATGGTTGATAAAGAATGTGTGTTCTAAATTATGAATTTAGAACAGAGAACATTATTTATAAAAAAATTCCCTTGTTTCTAAAGTCTTAAAATGGGAATGTTACATAGCCATTTTCTTAGAACAATGAACATGTTGAGGGTATATGTATGCATTTAAATTGAAACTAAACTATGGAATGAACCTAACACCAAGTAGATTCTAGCTTAATCTAATCTAAGCAAAAACATCATGATAAAGCATAAAGGAAAGCTTAACTAATATGCATAAAACATTAAATCAAACATCAAATGCAAACCTCCTTTGATTGTTGGATGTGTTTTTAGATTGTAGATACTTCCTTTATGAACCGAACGTAATTATGCACAATCAAGGAATTTATCCAAAGAAGAGGAAGAGATCTCACCAATATGGCTTGATTTCCATTTTAGTTCTTCTCTTACTATTTTCCAAGTAGAAATGGGGTTTGAAAAAAAAATCCAATAACATGAAAATACTCTTATCAAGTGCAAATGTCTTACAAGGACATGGTGTATGAAGGTGTAAAAATTGTAGGAAGGTACTAGGTTTCTTATATAGCTTTCCATTTTGGGAGAAGCTTACATCCTAGTGAATTTGGGATAAAGGTAAAGTATAATTAGAAAGGGATAAGTATGATTAGAAGAGATTAATTAAATATTATCAACTCATGGGAGTTGGGGTGGTTTAATTAATTAACTAAGATTAATTACTAGGGCAAATTAAGTTTATAGAAGCCATTTATAGATGATTTAGAAGAAAATTAGTGGAATTTAAAGGATTTGAAAGGGGGTTTAACTAATACGAGGGTTTATTGAGTAAATAGAAGATTGAAAAGGCTTAATTAATTAATAATGGTTAATTAATTAATTAAAAATGATTATAACTAACGAAGTGTCGTTGATTCGCAT
Organism: Taxus wallichiana var. yunnanensis; assembly: GCA_018340775.1. NCBI lineage: Eukaryota > Viridiplantae > Streptophyta > Pinopsida > Cupressales > Taxaceae > Taxus > Taxus wallichiana. The sequence continues at coordinate 510,663,303 of CM031239.1, read as the reverse complement.
CTAGGATGGGGAAGGGTAGTTAATTAACGAAGTGTCGTTAATTGACCAAGATGAAGGGGAATGTTAGTTAATTAGTGGAAAAAACACTAATTATAACAAAATGACGAAAGAGGATAATTAGTGCAATTTTAGTATTAAAATTGCATAGTCACATTTAGGTGTCTACGGTATGGTTTACAAGTCTCAATAAGGAGAATACATAGAATTGGGTATTTCTATATCTATTTTTGGATCATACCTCCCCAATTTGAGGCTTTTAAGTCCCTAAAAGCTTCAAGAATTGATGAGGTGAGGAAATTTCTTCCCCACATCTTCTCTAGAATACCACTTGGCCTTGGTAGGCAATTGACCTTTTAACCCAATCAACCACTTGTCTTGCACTCCTCGCTATGTTGTCCTCTCTTTCCGCTACAATACCACATATTCCTCCAATTCCAGCTAATTTTTTAGAGAAATATCCTCAATAGATGGTAGCAACAATCCCTCTTCTTCTTGATCCAACATGGAGGGCTCAAAGAGACATAAATTCTCAACATTCACAATTGAATATATTCTCATATAAGGAGGCAAATCCAAGCGAAATGCATTCTTACCCACTTGTTTCATAATTTAAAATAGAAAATATCTAAGAGGCTTTAGTTTCTTAGCTTTATCTTGTAACATTTATTTTCTCAAGTAAAACTATACCTTGTCAACAATGAGAAGGAAAGAATGTTCAATTCTATGTTGATCATGTCGTGATTTGTACTTGGCATGTGACTCTTTCAACCTCTCATGTACCTAGAGGTGTATCTGCTATATTTTTCAATGAATTTATCAACTTTGTGGACTTCTAGATCCACTTTCTTGTTATCTTTGCATGGTAATCTCAAAACAACATCAAATGCACTCTTAGGAAAATAACCAAAACATGTCTCAAAAGGAGTCTTACTAGTAGAAGCATGAACTTCCCTATTATAAGAATGTTGGATATATACCAAATTCTCATCCCAAATCCTAAGATGTTTCTGTTGTACCCTCTCAAGAGTTGAACCAAGGCACAGTTTACCACTTCTATTTTCCCATCTGTATGTGGATGAAAAGCGGTAGACCTTTTCAGCTTAATATCCATATTTTCCCACAAAGTAGACCAAAATTTCTTATGAACTATGAGTCCTTTCTAACACAATAGAATTAGGAAAACCAAAATGAACCCACACATTAGTAAAAATAACTCACTGCATCATTGGCTTTAATGATCTTCTTGCAAGGAATGAGAATACACATTTTACTAAACCGGTCCACTACCACAAAGATGTAATCATACCCTTTCTTGGAGGTAAGCAAACCACCCACAAAATCCATGGAGATGTTTTCCCATGGCCAGGAAGGAACTAGTAATGGCATATATAACCCCAAATTTTTTATTAGGTTTGCTTGTACTACATAAAACACAACCCCTAATGAATTTGGTAACTTTTTATTGCATGTTTGGCTAATAAACATACCTTTGTAAGTGTTCTTCCCTCATCAACTGAACTCTTTCCCCTTAGGCACACAAAGTTTATCATTCTTGTAGAGCAACTCGTTCTAGAAGTAGTATTATCCCCTAAGTGAAAAGCCCTCACTTGGAGGTTTCTGCTAAAATATTTCTCCAAAATCCAGATCTTTCTCATAACCTTCCTGATATGCTTCACATACAAAAGGCTCAAGAAGATTCAAAGTTCCCATAGCTGAAAGTAAAGGAGGCCTAGAGAACATATCAGCCTAACCGGTTAACCATACAGCTTAATCAAAAATCGTGACTATTGTTTTACCTCATTGGCATCTTTCAAAGAATGCATGTACAATCCCAAGTTTGGAAGCAAACTATCGGGTAGAAAATGTATCTCATGCTCAATTGGCCTAATTGGGGACATCCCCGTAATATCTTAGAAACTTCCTTGAATTTTTGAACCAATTCTTTCATATTCTTATGTTGTTTGTTAGTAAACATGCTACAAGTGGATTTAGATGCAACAACTTCCTCTTCTTGCATATCTCTCAAAAGAAGTAATGCAAATTTCCCACTAGCATTAATAATATTCTTAGCTTCAAAGACACTTACCAAAGAGATCTTTGAGTCTCCTATAAAGGCTAAAATGAGGTAGTTCTTGTCATCCTTCACCAAGCGTTATTAGTTGTATCTTCTCATGAAGATAATATCCTTGATATATAAGTATGGGCTGCCAAACTCTACACTACACACATCAAGAGGAACAATATCCAAATTAGTTTCATCAATAAACTTCTTATCAATACCAAACATAATTTTGCATTGCTTGGTAACCTTGATGTCTACGCCTTTCTTCACCCAACCCAATGAATACGGATTTAGATGATTGTAAGTTTCTAACTTTAGCTTATCAACTAACTCCTTACTTATAAAATTAGCTTGAGAATAAGTTTCCAAAAGAGCATCCAATTTAGTTTTCTTCACTTTAATTTTTATATGAAAAAACTTAGTAAGCTCATTTTCTGAACAACACTATTACTACAAAAACACAACTCTCTACAAAAGAAAGTACAACACATTGTCTCATCCACCTCTTCATTGTAAAATATTTCCTCTCCTTGGAGGGTAGTCATGCCCTTATTTTTATTCATCTTATTCTTGAAGGGATGTAATTCTTGGTGGATCTTCCAACATTTTTCCTTAAAATGAGTGTTAACATCACAATGACCACAATGAACTTTAGTATCCTTCTTGGAAACGGATACTAAATAGTGGGCCCTTTTCCTTTATCCTTTTTCTTGGTGTCGCCTTATTTGTTTGAAGCATGTTGAAAGGTGGATGAACTCTTTTTCTTTACCATCTCTAAATAGTGAGCCTCATCTACATTGATTGTCTTGGCCAAGAGAACTGGTCTCCTCAAGTGGCTATGGATTCCATCGATGTGCTTCATCAAAATGCCTCGGTCCGCTAAATCTTTGCTCATTTGGTCAACTTTATTCCAAAACTCACTAGTGTACTCTTGTACATTTTGGCCTTGCTTCTGCTTGAGATATTGCCAATACATGGACCTATCTTCCTCATAAAAATAAAATAGAATTTTTTTTATTAGCTTCTTAAATTCATCCCACTTGGTAATAGGAGGAAGCTTATTAACAAACAAAGTATGAACATAGCTTTCAAACCAAGTAAAAGCATGATTGGTTAATTTTAACCTTACAAATGAATTTTGATAACTCTCATTGATTTGATGCAAACTGAAATATACCTCAAGTTGAGCTAGCCAATGGTCTAGCTTTTCAAAATTCATGTCCCCATCATAAGGTTGGATTTCTATATTCATGATTGTCTTCTTTATGGCCTCATAGTGCCTCTTTTAGAACACCAGATTCTCCATGAGAAATCCCATGATGGACTCCAACTTCCCCATAGACAAGGAAATATTTCCCACATCTTTGGACAAACTTGCCACATCTGCCTCTAACTTGTAGAAATGTTCTTCTTCAGTCTCACATGCATCTTCTCTCAAGAGCCATGTCTTAGATTCCTTGCTTCCACTTCTTAGTGGAAATATATTCTTCAAAAGGAATGAGGATACCTTCACTACTTTCACTTCCCTTTTGGGTAAGGGGCATTTAACTGAAAATGTCAACACAAGTTAAACCACACAAAAACAATTTGATCTTAACTACTCTGATACCAATCTGATCCGTAAATTACCTCTTTTAAATAATAAATAGATCCTATGTCGTGATAATGAATGAACGATTTGAATAAGCTCTTAATATCTCATTTACTATGCAATAATTGTTCACACATACTTGAAAATGAAAGATGCAAGACAAGGAGACAACAATTTTATCCTAAAGAAACCCAATGTGGGAAAAACTCCAATTGGGCAAGAGATTGTTTCCATTCACTATGTAAATCTCCAATACAATACATGTTTATTGTCAAGCTATGACCTTCAAGAAGGATTCAAGATCATTCTACTTGCATTACTTTCTTATAATCCTCAACAAGAAAGAACTCAACTCTTTATGAACAAAACAAGAACAATTCCAACTTCCTCCTTTGCTCACACTTGAATTCACTCAAATCACTTGCTTAGAATGAATAAATGCACTTATATTTATAGTTGCTCTACCCAAGGATGGAAGGAAGGTGAAACGAACCATTTTGAGAATCCCAAACATTTGCAAATCGTTGATTCCTCATTTAGCATTATTGGGACATAACTATGTGGCGGTTAAGCAAGCTTTACGCAATGAAGCCACGGTAGTTTTGTGACAATCGCACAATTAATATATAGAACAAAACAAGAAATGGTCTCTTTTGTCATTCAAAGGTGTCTGGATCACCGTCAACTTGACTTAACCATTTTCCTAGAACAATGAACATGTTGAGGGTATGTTTTACAAGTCTCAATAAGGAGAATACATAGAATTGGGTATTTCTAGATCCATTTTTGGGTCACTAGATTTCATAATTTTGACACAACTATCGGTGGTAAATACGAATAACTTAAGACTTCTATATGATTTATCCGTGTGGAAATGCATACAACTAGCAACAACTTTCAATTAGTCAACAATCATCTATTTGTTGCCAATAAGACCCTACACCATAGCTTTCTCACCTTGAGCCCCCAAATAGGTGTACCATTTCATTTCAACTATTTCATTTGTCATTGCATGTTTTGTCATGTTCTTTTATCAACCTTGAAAGGGGCTAGAGATTCAACCGAACCGGATCCCCACCACAAAAACATAGTAGTATTTCCCCTAATTTTTTATTGCAAATTTTGATCTAGGAGTTAGCCCACTTTATTCATGGAAAGAATCTCTTGATTTTCCCTCATACATACATGGCAATGTAAGCCCATTTTAATTCATAGCATGATTTGAACTTGATTTAAGGTAACTCGTATTTTAACATATACCATTAAGAAATAATCAATATAACAATGATGGCTAATTTGAATCGATAATCAAAAAATATAAAAACATCCTAAAAACATATAATCTAATGACTAAAAAATTGTTGTCTTTTGTAGACCTTATGTGTACAAATAATGTTGGTTTTATTCTATTTTTGTATATTTTTATTTAGTATTTAATTAGCAATTGCATTTGAAGATGCAACATTTGGTTGTACTAATAAGGAAGTGGAGAGCGATTGAACATTTGATAGACGACACAAAATAAACTTGTTGATAAACCATTGAATTTGATTAAACAAATGCAAGTGGCAAATATAAAACAAACTCGAGAATGTTCAACAACATTTCATGTTCTTTCTTGAAATGAGAATTTTGGAACGTTTTAGAATAAGGTAAGAATATCAATCAAAATTTAAATGAAAAGAATTTTTTTGAATTAAATGGTATAATTGTAACTATGACAAAAGATAGATACTCACAATATATAATTCATAATAACAAAAAAATGCAACAGTTGCAACAACAACAAAACCATTACCAATTTGCGAGATTTGCAAAATTTTATCATCCAAATCATTTACACAACCAAATACTTTATATACATTTAAGCTTTGTCCTTCTCTCATGCAAAGAAAATTTAAATGTAAAGAGACCCATTATCGTTGAAAGTATCTCTGAACACAATCCAAACCTACAATTTAACCCTAGGCTATCATGCTTAGAAAGGTGGGAAATTCCTAGTTCCGGTGCATACTAAATACATGCACTATTAAATAGAACTAGTTTTTGCACTATTAATATGTTTGAATGTTGACCGTATAATCCAATGATGTCACAATTTATGGTATGACAACTTCTCAAACTTAATCCTAGTTTTTAGTTTTAGATTGCACATTACTTTGTACTTGGAGTTCCATGTGATTGGACATGGATGTGGATATAGAGGTGGCTAATAAGTATTGTTTTGTATTTTTTACTTAAGTATTATCTGGAAAAAAAAAAAAAAAAACCATCGAAATAAATTAATAATACAAGTTGAATAAACAATTAATAAAGAACTGTTTTACTCAAAAAAAAATATTTATAATAAGGGACTGCCTTCATTTTTTTATATTTATAAAGATCAATCTAAACAAAACTAGACATAATTTATAATAAAATTAGACATAATCGATTAATTCTAGTTTTATTTTAAGATTTCATCTATTTTAACATAAAAAATATATTGTTGTAATCAATTATATTAGTCGAGCAAAAAAATAATATAAACCAAAATAACACACAAAATTTAGATAAAATTGAATAATCAAAGCTTAATTTTCTGACCTACTATTTACCTAATACTTCAAATTGACTAGGATTATTTAACTACAATACAAAAATACACAACAATTACAAAGCAAAAATACTACAAGCAAACAATCACCTATTTCTATTTCCATTTTATAAATACCAACCAAATCAAGATAACTAAACAACTAAACCTTCATTTTAAAGGTTTTACTTATTTTTAATATATATATATATATATATATATATATATATATATAACACGTTAATATACATGGTTCACATGAAATTGAATTTTAAACTCCATTATATAGCATTCAATTTTATTTTATTTTAAAAACAAACTTCCATGAGTAAACATACCAAACACCGTAGAATGTTTCAACTATAACACTAAAAACACAACCATTCCAATCTAATTAAAAGTGAGGCATGGTGTGTAGTTGATACTAGAGAATCATTCATATTGTTAGAATAATAAATAAATAAAAACAATTACAAACCCAAGCATTTGATAATATCATGTTATAGAACTGAGGCATAGTGTGTACTTGAAATGAGCAAAAATACTCTGCAATCCCTCATAAGTGAAGTACACTTGTCCTTACACCATAAATAGAGAGATGATATCAACATATAAATGTATTGTAACATGTTGCTTGTACATTGTAGACATGCTACTACCTAGTCATGAGCATTTCTTCATCACCTTCATCCATGATAATAGTATGCAAAGCAATGTGATTAGAATCCAAAAGTATTCCACACAAATTGATTTCAAAAGATTAAATCGATTACAAATTTAATCAAACAAAATTAGGAAGAACAAAATTGGGGAAAATAAATATGTTGTGTGGTAGATATGGATTCTACTCTCATTTCTCGATTTTGGCACGACTTTGATTTTGATTACCTTTCCCGAGGCGAGACTGAGATTGAGAGTACAAGGTGAAAGCACTCGGATCATCACGCCACCCTCTGACAACAACAGGAAAAAATAAATCAAAGCATTGTCTTATTTGAAAAATTAGAAGAAAACGAACGGGCCAATTTAGATTCGGCATTCTCATCTGTATTGCCAATCCCAAATACCAAGGTACATAATGTCTTAGATAATGCCATAATATATAACTTCTATGTGGATTAATTTTCCAATATTTCCTAATCATTTCAAAATCGAATAAGTTATAGTCTCGGGTTGAAAGGAAGTGTTTAATAGCTCATTTGTGATCTATAGCTCTGAGGGTTCTTAATAAGATTTATAAAAAGTTGGGTATATGGAAAAATCTTGGTCAATTCATCATGAGAACCGAGCAAAGAGGAAAGTAGAGCAATGTCTTTTTCAGGTGAGTTAAAACTTCCAAAAATTGTGATTGTAGCTAACTTATATCCGGCACCTTTGGGTTTTTATGACATAATTCTAGGAGTTAATTGGTTATGGAAACATTGTGCACAAGATGATTGTTTTGCCAAAACCATTTCATGTCTTGATGATAAAGATTACCATGTGCATATCCATGGAATCAAAAGAGAAGTAAGTTTGAGATTTGATAATGCAATTATAGAAACCCAAGAGGAAGGGGTGTGCATGCTTTTAGTACATATCAATTATATGGAAACTGAAAAAAACAACACTTAAGGATTACCCTTTCCTCCAAGACTTTAGTGACGTTTTCTCTTATGAGTTACCAGGACTTCCACCTCGTAAGGAATTTGATTTTGGATTGATATTTTATTGAGATAGGAACCAAAGTTTAAAATGCCTTATCAATTGACAACAACCGAGAGTTATTCAAGTTGAAGGCACAATTGTAGTTGTTATTTAAGGGTTTGATTCATTCTAGAATATCCCCTTGGGGTGAGCCGAGTGATTTTTGTGAAGAACAAGGATGAAACTCATAGGCTTTGCATAGACTACGGGATGTTAAATAAAAATAGTATGAAAAATAGATACCCCTTGCCACACATAGATGATCTCTTTAGTAAAATGCTAGGGGCAAAACTATTTTCAAATTTTGATTTGACATCAAGTTACCATCAACTCAGAATCCGTGAGGAATACATTCCAAAAACAACTTTTCGGACTCGTTATGGGCATTACGAGTTCATTGTACTTTCTTTTGGACTCATGAATGCTCTGGTGGAATTCATGAATTTGATGAATAGTATCTTCAAGGATTATCTAGATAGATTTGTGTTAGTTTTTATAGATGATATTCTTTGAAAAAGAACACATTGAGCAAATTTGAGATTAGTGATGGAAAATTTAAGGGAACACGAGCTTTACTGAGAAAGTTACCAAAATGTTCTTTCTTCCAACAAAAATTACATTACCTAGGACACATTATTGAATAGTTGAAGGTATATCAACTGATATGGCTAAGGTACATCTATCATGGACTGACCTTCCCCAAAGAGTGTGCATGAAGTTCACATTTTTATGGGCTTAGCATTGTATTACGAAAGTTTGTTGAATGATTCTCTAAGATTGGGAGTCCAATCACATCCTTGCGAAGAAAGGTCAAAAAGTTTCTATGCACAAAAAGTTACTAGAAGACTTGTCAACTTTTCAAAGAAAAGTTGACATCGGCACTCATCCCGAAGATACGCGATCAAAATGGTAATTTCATTGTTATCACACATGCATCTAGTGAAGGTTTTGGGCGTTTAAATGCAAGATAACCATGTGGTGGCATATGAATCCCAAAAAATTAAGCAAGGAAAGTTGAACTATGCATTACATGATTTGGAGCTTGTCCAATTGTCCATGCATTACGTATGTGAAAGCATTTCCTTATTGGAAAACCAGTTGAACTCAAGACTAGTCACTTAAGGATCTGATAGGCCTCGTAAATGGAGCTCTAGGAACAATCATAAACATTTTCTACCAAACTAGCACTAGCCCTCCAAACTTGCCTACATATGGCATAGTACAAATTGACAACTACACGGGCCCATCTTGGGACCCAAATGCCAACAAACATGTACCTATAGTACTTTTATCCTTGGCAACCATAGACAACTCTCATTAACAATGGCATGGGTTATTACCATACATAAATCCCGGGACTAACACTCAAAAAAGAAACAATTGACATCAAAACAACTTAAAGAAAAGGCTTAACATCCACGACTATATCAAGGGTTAAATCGATACATGACCTTCGCATACACCGGATTCTCGGTGGAGGACTACTCAAATATGAGAAAAAAATTTACACAAATATGCAAATGACACAAGGAAATTCGATTCTGACCACTTTCACTTTAGCACAAACCGTTACGCATCAAACCAACTGCATCGCTTAACATGTTGCCTTATACATTACATTCTCGCTCTTCACGATATGTCATTTTCCTACCTCACAATTTTAATACTAATGCATTCGAGTATTGATGATCAACAATAGAACACTCTACATCCAAAAAAACTCGTAGCAACACCTATCCTTCTCTCCACTATTACATTGCCCTCCATTTATTTAGGATATTATGTATCATCTAATTGCTCACTACTTACTGAATATAGATTGTCTCCAAAGCGAAGAAACACTCTACACACTATGGAAGCGCTAAAACAAAAAGAACCTATCCAAGTTCTTTGCATTGAAATGGACAAACCACCGCATTTTTCAAATACTATTATCAATTTTGTTGCCCTCCATATTTTATAATGTTTTACATAATCTTCCTATACACATAGTTCAATAGCTAATTCCACACTTGGCTTTCCTTACTCTAAGTCATTGACTTTGGAGGAATTCCTTGAACCACATATACAATTAAGCAAGATCACGGTAACACACGTAAAGCATCGATCGCCATTATCGCATACATTTATCTACATTTTAGTTTAACATTATTTACTTTATGTGTAATAAGAATTCACAATAGTGTTGCTTGTCATTATCTTCTTCCTTGTTCGGTGAAGATCTAATTTGAGCTATTAATATGTAATTGTATTTTGTGTTCTCCCCATTTATATGATTCTTCATACCAAACACCCCAACATTTATTCTTTATCTTTGCAATAAGCGTTAGTAACCATATATGTTCTTTGAATAATTACTTTTAACTTAACGTAGGACCTGTTTGGTCAAACTCAACAAATTTTACTTTGTGCATGGATAAACTTTAGTTTTATCACTTTGCAAGACAAGTTATACACTTCTCCTTTTTGCAGCTCCAAGGGATTGAACATTACCAACTTAGGAGACATACAAACTATTGGTTCTTGGTTGAAAAATAACTTTTGATTATAGCGAACTACATTTGCTTTGCTTTGAATTTGTTGTTTTATAGATCACTATAAAACTAATTTATTCTAGATTTTCCTTATTTTCTATTCATAATTAGATACTACACATTTATTGATGAATACCATATTAGATGAAGGCATGGTTCCTAGTGTGGCCACTTATACACATGCTTGATTGTTTCCCATTGCAATAATGGATAAATGAATGAGGCTTTGAGGATTTTTCAAAACATGATAATGGTTGGCATCACATCAAATCTTGTGACCTATAATGTGTTAATTGACTCATTTTTCAAGGAAGACAAAGTTGACATTGCTCTCTCATTGTTGGATGAAATAAGAGCAAAGGGTTTGGCTCCAAATATCATCACATAACACATTATTTATGATTGATCCGAGTGAAGCATAATTAGATGGATCTTTATCAATGTTGAAGATTGCTATTCAATCTAGGGTTCTGATGCCACACGATTTTAATTTTTAACTATTCATTTTTTTCACATAAGGTTTAAGTTATTTTCATTGCTTTATCCATATCGGAAGAAACATGAATTATAAGACTTTCCATATTTACCATAACCTCTTTTTGGGATCTTTTATTAGATGGATCTTTACCAATTTTGAAGATTGCTATTCATTCAAAGTTACAATACCATAAAATTTCAGTTTAGCTCTTCAATTTTCTCATATAAAATTAAGTTACTTTCATTGCTTTATCCATATCATAAGAAACATATGAATCATAAAACTCTCCACATTCCCTATAACCTCTTTTTGGAGTTTTTTCCGGAAAATAATAACATTGCAGCTCCTTCTTGGTGAATTGCAGCTCCTTCGGGTGAAGTGCTAGTTTTAAACTAGATGCAAATAAAATACCATAGGTAAATGTTAAAAGTTCTCATTTAAAAAGAATGAAAAAACAAAAACTAGACTCCCAATGCTCCACATTGGAGTATAAATTGTTGAAAATATCATGCAACCGTCATTAGAAAGCATTATGGATTTTACACGGATGTTGGTAACTCTGGTTCTTGCATATGTCACGGAGACCCACAATTGGCGGCCTTTGAAAACACACTCATGGTACCCAATATCCGTCTACGGGCCCATGATCTGCAACTCCTCCTAGATGACACCCTCATAGCCTATATAGAATTTTCTTTTTTTTATTAGTTTAGACTTTTCATAAATTCATAATTAATGTTAACAGAGTATTGATTCATTTCATGAGTGTAAAACGTCTTAACATCAAGAAAAAATGAATTCTTACAATATTTATCCTAAGGATCAAAATAATATTTACAATTATAATTTTGCTTGGTTTTTAAAAAAAAAAAAAAATTGTCCCTTATTATACCATTAAACACTTAATTAAATTTCAATGGTCTTTTGACTAACCCCGTCAAATTTTAACAGTATGTGTCACCTATGACTGGGATAACAACAAAGGCCAAATGCTTTTTCAATTGGATAGTACCAATAATTATTAGTTTGTCTCACTTTGTTCATCACTCTATTATGGATAATATTCACTTTGAAAAGGATGGCCTTTGATAGGGAAATGGTTCTGATGAAAATACGACCATGACCCTTTCAATACATTATTGCATTAGTGCGTTGTGTCGGATAATATTAAATTACTTTATATCGAGTTGGATTTGTTTCATTCATATTTGAGCCACCTATTATTATAGTAAAATAAATGATCATTATGTTAGTCTTTGCCTCACATATTTAAGTTTCTTGCAAAGTCACATTCACACCAATAATTCAATGTTTTACCTGTAGGTTCCCCTTGTTGCATTTCTCTCCTCTTTGCACGATTGGTGTCAGGAAATTTGAAGCATTCATAGTCTTCGCGTGATTGTTCAAATCTTCTACAATGGTTGGCCTCTTAGTCGCACTAAACCAGGGATGCATGCAGGGGATGGTTGTCTCATTGACATCTCCAATGAAAGTAAAATCTAGTGCATTTGATGCTTGTAGGTCTCTCCTAAACCTCTCAACACATGCAATATGCCTTAATTTGTCCCTTTGTGCTCAATGGTGTATCCAACACTTGACTTCAAGAAGTCTCTGCACATGTTTAGCATAAAATTTGAACTACTTTCTAGCATCAACCCACCAGCCCCAACTGTTCCTTAGGAGTACCTGTGACATATAACACACTATAGAAAGTTATTTATTGTACCCCACGTAAAAAATAGACGTAGAATAAATAGGGATATAAAAATACACTTTGGGTTTTTCAACCTCCTTGTACAATTGAAAACCAACCTCATACCATCCAAGCATGTTGGTTGTTGTGTGGACAGGGGAAAATCTTGGCTACTACACTCATTCGTAACATTGACTGTGAATACACATTGTCACCTACACATGAATGAAACATAAAGTCAACCTTCTTTTTTCCACAAGAAACAACATTGTAAATACAAACACCATTAACAATATGTGTTGAAAAACATCTTACGACTTAAAATAAGTGCAATACCATCAAGGCATGTTGGTTGCTCTTGCCCAAACACTAGAAAAACTTCACTACCGCCCTCATTCACAATGTTTGACCGTGAATAGGCATTACCACCTACACATGAATACAACATAAAGTCAGTCTTCTCTGTCCACTACACACCCCGAAAACCGAATACAATACTAAATTAAAATATAAATTGGAATCTAATACTACCATTAAAACTTGTCATTTTGTTCAATTTCAATTATGAATAATCTACATTAAAGAAAGTAAATTTGAATGATTACAATATTATAAATATTTTCACATTCTTAGTACACTTAATTTAGTATAAAAGCATGGATTTTGAATTTCAAAATTAATTATGAAATATGTATTTTAGCTAAACTTACATTATATAAATCTATATGATTATTCTATATATATATATATATATATATATATATATATATATATATATATATATATATATATATATATATATATATATATATATTATACATAATAAATCAATATTTAAATTGTGGAAAAAAATTACAAGCAATCTTTTATTGTCACAAAATTTAAAAAACAATTTATCATATTTTTTATCAAGCTACGTAAAAATTATTATTTAAATAAGTATAGATTATATAACTATACTTCACTTATATAAATTGTAATAGTTTTTTAATCTAAGAAGAACAATACATATTACCTTTTGAATTGTGATATTTTCACAATTTTCTTGTAGCATTGTCACAATCTATTATTATCATATTAGTGTAATTACCAAATTTTAATTACATAAGTCAAAACATGTGGAAAACCATTGTGTTTTTCATCTTGTTGAAAAACACACTAGTTTTCAAAGCATGTTGAAAACCAATGTGTTTTTCAACAAAATGAAAAACTAAAGATTCTACATTATCGTCATTCTTTAGGATGGGACAGAGCTTGATTAGAAAACATGAAGTGATGATCATGATGGGCATGGGGATGTAATTATGGTATGGAGTGGATTTCTTAAAGGTATGGTTTTGTAGGGAGAATAGCCAATCCCTAAAAATAATGACTTAGTCTCCATTACATTTACTTTGGTAATTGTTTTTAAAGGGTGTTTTTGATCTGAGGATCGAATCTCATACTACGATATTGAAATGGGTTGTAGTTAGGGAAAATAGTATTTCATTTATGTTGTTGTGTCGTGACTTGAGTTGGTCAACCCTCTATGCGCAAAAGTTTAAGGCTTTATTATTACGGTATTAAGGCTCTTAAGCATATACCAAGCACCTAAGGGTTTGGAAGAGATTTGGGAAATAGGCGTTGGCACATTCTCAACTATGGGGACTTATTGTCTGGTGCATACCTCTCTAGTTGCATTATGTGGGTATATGAAAATAGTGGATATGAATTTGAGCCCTTGAGTCTCCCCGACCTAAAATCAAATGAAATCTCATTGTCTTCCTAGGTTTGAATATTTACGTGCATGTGTTACTAGCATATTACTATGTAAGCACCATGATGTTGTAAATCTAATATGTTTTTATGATACCTGGGACATTGTTATAGAAGAAGTTTTCAATTAAATTGATCCATTGTTATTTCCTCGTCAATTTCAGGTATGAGGGGCAGAGGGATATGCTTTACAATCAAACATTCAATCTTGATTAGGTTGCTTTTGCAGCAGAGGGCATAAAAGATGCTCAGCAGACGGTAATATGCCTGCCATTCAAGCTGTGTTCCACATCATGCAATAGTTTAAGAGAGCTTTCAAAGTTGCAATATCACTTAACACCTCTTTCTACTGGGCAGGTAGCTGCCATCAAATATGCAAACAAGGAACTCAAAGGATCACTTAAGACTATGAAGATTGAAGACATTGATGTATGACCTTCCATCCTTGCCATACTATTTTTTATTTTCTGTTTCTTGTGTCACATAAATGATTTAAATTTTGTTAAGAGGCTCATGATTCAAATCGTCACACAAATGATTCAAATTTTATTAAGAGGCTTGTGATTCATGAATTGAAATAGTAAGAACCAATTTAATGAATTCATGTTTTGTTCTATAAGACAAACCAATTACAAATCCTTTATAGGCTTACCCAAAACAATTAGCAAAAAAGTTAAGATTTTTTTAATCTTGATATGACAAACCTAGAAAGAACGGGTCCTCGGTCCTCTGCGTTTGAATATCCAATGCCTTCCAAGCGTTGTGCAATTTTCTCTGGCGTGCAAAACCACCTTTCTCCATTGTGTGCATTCGGAGAAACAAAATTCTACTAAATGTGCGGTGAAGCCGAAATTTTACGGTAAATGGTTTAGTGGTAAATGGTAAATGAGAAAAACAACAAACTTGTAAATGATTTATAAATTACCCACCAAACCTCATTAATTTCATGCGTGGAGGAGTGTGAATCAACTTTGTCGGCGATCACTACAAAATTATTTATGCGCAAGCGATACATACACAAAGACTCTCAGTTCAACATTGATAGGATGAAAAGACTACTTCCAACGCCATGAAAAAATAGGACACGTCATGTTTATATGACGTGTGTTATGTTGTCATGGGGCTGCATTTTGTGGGGAGAATAGCCCTCGTCGTTGATGGAAGGGCCAGGTTACCAAACAAAATATTGTATGTGTTCCTTACACTTTATGTACTTAAACACCTGAACGCAAATGTTTCAATGCAACAGAAATGCACAAACCCATTTGAAATGGTCGTTTTCATTCTGCAAACGAGTTTCACACCAAGATTAGCAACACGAAAACACACTCATGGATGCTTGAAAACCCAATATCTACAACATCGGTGATGCCCTCACAACTGTCTACATGCCCACGGTCTACAACTCCTCCTAAATGACACCTCGTAGCCTATATGGAATTTTCTTATTTTTATTAGTTTAACCTTATATAAATTTATTACACAAAGTCGTTACCCCTATGGGAATAGGCTTTCTGGACATTCATGGGACCGTGTCAAATTTGGCGGCTTAAATGATGGTTTTGTTATTTTTAACAATTTTGCTTTTGTTATTTTTTAACCTTTAAATATTGCTCACTAACACTATAATTTCATTCTTCGAGCTCTCCAAGTTCCATCAATCCCTGCGTTAAATTCCACATTTGAGCTCAATTCCAACTTTACGCAAGCTTTATGGGTAGTGTTTGTGCAATCTCTTTATAGCAATTCGATTACAATTCTTTAGAACACATTTATAAACAATGCTTGTAACACCATAGCCAATTATATATTTCTCATTTATATTTTCTCTAATTCTCATTATGTCATCATACATGTGAAGAGCCATGTCCATAAATCATTCCAACCAATGGTGCAAGGTTTAAGACCATAATTGTTCGTTATGTTTCTTTTCTCTTGTGCAGAATCAGAAGCTTCTTCAGAATCACACCTAAAGACATCTTTTCGGTCACACTATTCTAGAAGGCAAGTATGTCAGTGACTGTGGTGTATGGGTGCAATATATGTATAGAGTGTAGTGTAGTGAGAATATGCCGAAGTCAATGAGAGGAGGTGTAGTTAGTTACAAAAGCAAGGTATTTGTCAACTCCTTTGTGCCTCAGTCTCAAGAAATCATTGGGAATCATAAGGTTGGAGCTCTAAATGTTGTTTCTATTCACTACAATGAATCATTAGGCCCCAAGTCAGGCAACCAGTCTACATGTGAAGATAAAAGCTGGTATTTCGGAGCATGAACAGAAGCTTTGGGGAAATTGAAAATGGCCAAAGGCAAACAACCACCTTTGAAACAGGATATGCAAATGCATCAAAACATAATGAAAGAACATTTTTATAGATAACATAGTTTCAAATTCCATGGTAGCCCAAAAAATGCTCGACATCATTGCTCATTTATGGATTTTTACATTCCTCCCTTTCAATTTAGGCACAACTTGAGATAATTGTTTTCTTGAAAGATGTACATTCAATATTCATGTGTATGGATCAACCATACAAATTGCTTTGGTACAAATACCCTTGGTTTTAGACATCTATCAACTTAACAACAAGCCCCTCATAATTTACCACCTTTTGTCAATCACAAGGGGTTTTAGTAAGTTTTTACTTCAATAATTTGTTTTCAAATTTGTATTATGTTTAGTTGTCTTCCTAAGGTCCATTCTCAACACGGCTGCCCAACATTGTGTTGACCTTTCAGATGGGAAACATTTTCAGATAGCACTTCTACCCTCCAAATTTGCAAGCCGTGTAACCAACAAATCAATACAAGAAGGTTTCATTGTGTGCTTACACAAATCTCGCGTTAGAATAATCAAAAGTGAATTGTAAGCTTCATCTCCTGCTCGATTACCAATGTATATAAACTCCCTATATTAATTATAATTTCTTTATGTTTGTTTTTTCATTCGTTGCTCAATTCTAATTCTATCATGATTTTCTTTTCCACTACAGGATTATTCTTATCATTGAAATGGATGTTCTTGTCGAAAAACATTTGATAATCGGTGCTCCAACCTAACTACCAACAAATGCTCTCCAAGATAGTCAGTTGCCTCAAACAGATGCAAGTGTCAATCAGGTTAACAAATATTTTGCGAGAACACCAACTAAAATAAGTGGATTGAATACATCTATGTGCATGTGGTCCATAGAGGGTCGTGCCCTAACAAAAACAACCCTTCACGAATATCACAATGCAAAGGGAGATGGTTCCGTGTTTGGGTTTGATTTTGTGGATCAAGAAGGAGGGGAAATCCACATCACCTGTTTCAATGAGGCTGCGGAAGTATTCCATGAACAGATTGAAAATGGGAAACTACATACAATTTCCACTCAACACTTCTATCCTAGACGTCATTTCCGTTAAAGAGGTGTCAAATGTACTCATATTTACCAGAAATAAAATTACCCTCAAAAGGCTACTATTCATGATATAATTCTTCTAATGATAAGTTCAAATAAAACAATCCGCAAAACAATACCAATCATGATATGGGATTTGTAAATGTATATGTACGAATTAGTAACAACTTTGAAATGAAGAGATAAAACCTTTAAATGAAGTGGTTTGTCTATATATCTACAATTTCAACATATTCAATTTTTCTTTCTTATTGTTGCTGTTTCTTTATGTTAAACCAACAACACATTTTTAATGTCTTCATCTGCACACAAATACCTAAAATTTTAAAATGCCGAGAAAAACCATGCAATGTATAGTTGTTTCCATCCAAAGTTTTGTACATTATATCACTTTTTTGCATTTTGAATAGTTTTTAGGGTTTCACCTCATGTTTGCACTTCTTAAATGAAGTGACTCGTTTATATTTCTACACATACAAAATCAATCACTCATAGTTTAAACAAACACAACTATAAAATTTGTTTGGTTTGAAAAAAATTTAAATTTGTTCCTTATTATATCATTAAACACCAGATTAAATTTCAATGATCTTTTGACCAAGCCTATCAAATTTTAAGAGGACATGTCACCTATGACTGGGATAACAACAAAGGCCAAATGCTTTTTCAATTGGCTAGTACCAATAACTAGCAATTGCACAGGAGTTGCAAATTACACCAGAGAAAATCCAAATATTTATATATTTATTTTGGCATAGGAGAAAATAATATTGCCGGAAAAAATCTGCTCAGAAAACATTACCAGATTTTAACACTTTCCAACAAAAACAACTTCAAAGGTTAATACCTATCAGCGAAATACTAGTTTGTCTCATTGTTCATCACCCATTATGGATAAGATTTTCACTTTGAAAAGGATGGCCTTTGATAGGGAAATGGTTATGAAGAAAATACAGCCCTGACCCTTTAAATACATTATTGCATTAGTGCGTTGTGTCAGAATATTAAGTTGGAATGTCTTTTTCAGTTTTGTTGTTGGGTTGAACTGTTGTAATGTAGTAGCATCTTCAGTATATTAAAAAATTGTTAAATGGATTTTATCAAGATAAAGTACTGACAATTAGATAGACTACTTTTGATTTTAACACAATTATGACTATTTTACTAAGTGCGTTAGTGCAGTGAATATTAAATTATGTTATATCAAGTTGGAATATTTTTTCCCGATTTTGTTTTGGGTTCAACTGTTGTAATTTAGTGGCATCTGCAGTATATTAAAAAATTGTTAAATGGATTTATCAAGGTAAGGACTGGCAATTAGATAGACCACTTTTGATTTTAACACAATTATGACTATTTTAGTTGAAAATCTAAAAAAAATTATAATTGAATGCAATTTTTTAGAATCCAAAAAAGTTAAAATGAGAGAAACTGAACAATCAAACGCAAAAACGAATCCTAAGAAATTACCAGAGCAGTGACTTACAACTATAGGCCTAAAAAACTCATAAGAACTAATTATTAACCAAACCATGGATTCGGCAATTTAAATAAAAATGGTATAGATCAACTACTAGTTCTAACAGTCATGAACGTTTAATGGTTAAAATATCACCACAACAGAGAATTAAAACTGTAGGCAAAAACAAACCCTAAAAAATTGCAAACCAGAGGAAAATTAGTGTAATTACACGACTATATACAGATGACTTTGTAAGCATCCAGGTTTAGTCCCATTTAGCCTACTGCGATCTACCCATTAAAATTCCACATGGAGCAAAGATTTTAATGAAATTTAACTGGTTTATAATTTACCAAAATAGTAAGCAGCAATAAGTCATGAACCAGGTTTGATAAATAGGATAAGCCAACAATATAAAAATACAAATATATAATATCTGGGAAATTTTCAGATATTCTGATTAATTGGAAAGTTGGGTACGATTCTTATCTTACTGATAAATCAAAGTATTATTTTGGGGTTAGAAACTTACATGAGGGTGTTTTCCTAAATTACACAGATTTGGAGGAAGAAATTGAAAAATATGGTTTTGCCTCCTGTATTTACCTCCTGTAACAGAAACAGTATCCCACATCTAATGGAAAAAAATTCACAAATGCTTTTCTTCTAAGTGGCAATAAACCTCCAAGAAGGTTCTGCAAATCTTTCTAACAACCAAAACATTATGTCTAAGCTGTACTGCTCCTAATTTTCATATCAGATTCTAAATTTTGCATTTTCCAAAGTAATCATTTCCATGGACTGAAGTATTGAAACTATATCCCTCTCGGAGTCTCAATGGGACCCCTCAAAGTAGCAGCCTTTTGCAAATAGGCAAGCAAACAAAGCATTGGTACAGACTACAGAATTTGAATCTACCCAGCAGGTTCCATTCTAGGGATCAGTCTGCCACACCCAAATGGGGTAAAAGCAAAGGGAGGGGCAAATGGAGTAACAACAAAGGGAATGGGCTCGTGCAGCACCAGAGGTTTGTAGGGACAGGACCAGGTCTTTACAAAGTGATATGGGAGAGACAATTTCAAGTAAGGTGTAGATAGATCAAGCATGAAAAGGAAATTATATCCAATAAATCCTCGAGTATCGAAAGCTTGTACCAAATAGCTAAGAAGGCAGCATGGTTTTCAATCCATTAACTGTAACTGTCCAGATGGCACCCGCTCAAGAAGAGAAAGAACAAACAAGGGGTGACCACACCCAAAGCAGACCTCTGCAGTAGTTTGTGAAAGAGAAGATAAAGAAACATTAACATCAAGTCTTTAATTAAAATGGTTTAACAATGTTCATATCAGCCGCACTTCTTCGACTCATCATTTTATGCAGAAACAATACAAGAAAAATAAAATGCAAGGCATGAAAACCAAAGACCAGTTTTGGCTCAGCACCCCGGAAATGCTTATTATTTGCGGATAGCATCAGAAGAGGAAGACCTGACACATTTAGTGCGAAGAAGGTGACAAAAATCAATATTTGTAACCCTTAACATGGAGGCTCTCAGCCACACCCGCCCCCTGAGCCGAATCCCCGCCATATTTCCCCAAAGTGGCCTCTGAATTTGCCTTGCACCGTGATAATAGTGCTGCCTGTGCCTTCCCACATTCTCAGCTTTCCCTCCCCATGTTTTTAAGGTACTGGCCTGAAGTGCCCTCCCAAAGGAAAAAGACAGTGTCCATGGCTTCTTCATGCTGCTCAGCTTGTTCATAGCATTCAAGTTCAAGGTGGCCTCCTCCTCACTCTGCCCACCTGACAGAAACATGATCCCTGGCACAGCAGGCGGGACAGTCCGTCGAAGTGCTCGAACGGTATACTCAGCAATAACCTCCGGGGTGACTTTGGGAGCATCTGAGCCCGGGGTCACCATGTTGGGCTTCAAGAGCGTCCCTTCCAAAAGCACATGGTGGTCGTTGAGGGCCTTGTAGCATGCGGCTATGACCCGCTCAGTCGCATCCGCGCAGGTGTCAATAGAGTGACTGCCATCGACCAGGATCTCTGGCTCAACAATGGGCACCAGGCCGTTCTCCTGGCAGATGATAGCATAACGGGCAAGACCATTGGCATTCTCTTGGATGGCCAGCTGTGAGGGCTCAGTTGGGCCAATATTAAGAACCGCCCGCCATTTGGCAAAGCGGGCACCCGCTTTATAATAGGTGGCACACCTTTGGCCTAGGCCATCAAGACCCTGGGTGGTGGTTTCACCAGCTGTGCCAGCCAGGTCTACAGTACCTTTATCAACCTTGATGCCTGGGAGGACACCTGCAGTGATAAGGATGTCTACGAAGGAGTGCCATCAGCAGCCTTCTGGTAGAGTGTCTCTTCAAAGAGAATAACACCACTGATGAAGGGGAGAGCGCCTGGGGCTGTGAAGAGGAGCTCACGGAGGGCTCGGCGGTTGGATTCGATGTTTTCAACATTGATGGAGGAAAGGCGCTTGCCAATGGTGCCAGTGCTCTCATCGGCAGCCAAGATGCCCTTGCCTGGGGTGGCTATGTAGCTGGCATTGGCTATCAACTCGTCTGAAACAAAATATATCAGAATCAAATTAGATCTAAAATATTTCAAGTAATTTTATTTTTCCTATAGACAGAAAAAAGTAAGTTGTCTGCTCATGGACTAAAATGCAAAATAACAGAGATTGGAAAGTTTTCTGCTCTCATTTTTCAATATCAGAATTCAAATCTTGCATTTTCAAGTACTCATTTCGATGGACCACCTAGGGCTGAAATATTGAAGCTGAACTCCGTGGGACACCCTCAAAATAGTAAACTTTTGCAAATACACCAACAAAGTATTGGTACAGACAACAGCATTTCATGCTACCCAGCAGTTCTGTTCTAGCCATAGTCTGCCACACTCAAATGGTATGAAAACAAAGAGGCATCAATGTGCATCGCCACAAGTCTGTTGAAAAACATGACCAGAAAATGATAGGGAAGAGATAATTACAAGCAAGGTGCAGATGGATATAGCACAAGAAGGAAACTTTATACAATAAACTTGTGCCAAAAATGCAATATAGTTTCAAGAAACCCACTGCACCATCCAAAAGACACCCGCTCAAAATGTGAACAAAGAGGGATGAGCCCACCCAAAGAAATTCTCAACTTCTCTGCAGTAATTTGGGAGAGAGGGAAGACAATGAGTAGAGTCACGGACCACAATCATACAAGTAGAGCCAGAAAAAGAATACCTTTTTCAATGGCTTGTGAAGAATCAAGTTGGTAAAAATAGGCCACCTGGTCCTGTGTTCATTACTGAGGTTGCCAGAATATCAAGTTATCCATCAGACCCCATTGTGGTTTGAGTCTGCACCACTCAAGTACCATTCGAACACAGAAAGGACACAGTCGATTCAGACCATGCAGTTTGCCAAATGGATAATACCAGAGTCTCTGGAGTCTAAACAATGACAGAGGAATACGTTAACACCCAATTGGGCAGGACAAACCGCCTTGCTGGGTATGCAGTGGTGACATAACATTAGGCTTTACCAGGTACATTCGGGAGTGAGTTTTAGCTATGGACCCCAATCTCCCGTTTTAGTGATTTCCATAATGCATAATCCTGCGACTGGAGTGGCAGCACATGCAAAGGATAGTTAACTGTTGTGTTCACAGAGGAAGCAGATTAGAATGCGGAGGATATCAAGAATCCTGCACATGCATTAAGCATCTCCAGCTCAAAATTAAAAAATCAGTAGATCTCTGTGGATTTTACATGGCTATACATCACACAAAGTGAAAGGGAACAAGATTTTTGATCAACAATGACAGGGCTGAACAAATCTCTGTCAAGGACCAAAAACAGCTTCTATGGCGAGCTTCTAAATGCCCTTTGAAAAATGTTGCTCCTGAGTTTTAACTTATCAGTCACCCTGTCGCTATTGCTTCTAAATGCCCTTTGAAAATGTCGTTCCTGAGTTTTAGCTTATCAGTCACGCTGTCGCCATTGTCACTTTTGGAACATGTTTCTTGAAGCTATTAATCAAAACAAACCATGGTCCCCTCACAAAAAAACAAGAACTCTAGCCTTTTGCCGAATAAAATTAGATCTCAAAATTTGGTATAACACCTTAAACTTTGAACATTGCCAAACACCTTTGCTTAAAAAGGATCCATCCACAAAGTAAACAAACAAGGAGAGCAGGAAAACATAAAAAGCGTAGCATTCTCTTCTGCCAATATTCCCAAAATTGTTGGAATCTAACTGCTCCATTCATATAAAAACAGATCTCTGATACAGGTTCCTGGCTTAAATCCATGCCAAAAGCTTCGTGTAACTCATCGGAAAACAATTCCCAGATCACAACCAAGAACACCGACAAACTCCACATCCAATTCTGCAAATCTCACCAAGCCGGATCATACCCACCACAATAATTCTCCAATCCCCCATAAACAATCCATCCAAAACCCAGGCGAAAGAAATTTCAAGAACCAAAGCCCATAACACCCACTATAAGTATATTGAAGCCTTTCACTTTCTGGGATCAAAACACACACAGTAATCTACATAAAACACACACACAGTAATCTACCTATCACCCAAAATCTCTGGCCAAACAAGGCTTAAGGCCCAGAATCTAAACAAACACTACAAATATCTTACAACTTCAACCTTTCTGCGATTCAAGTTGAGCAACACACAATCAAAAGGGATTAACAAACGTAATTTTCTTCCTATCAATTCGCATAAAAACCCAAATGAATCCGCTTCGTTAAACTTCCAGAATCAATCCGCACAAACCCAAATGAATCTGCTTCGCTATACATCCAAATCAATGCACACAAACCAAAAAAAGGAGTCGGCTTCCATACCCTTCGACATTAATCCACACAAACCCAAATAAAAATGATATTCCAAAATAAGCACCAAAACACAAACACCCTTGACCTTATACCTCATCAGAAGCTACATGGATCAATTTTCCATATCCCTCAGAGCTTTTTCATCTTAAACCCTGACCCGAAAAGATTTAGCCTAGAAGGACCAAAACCCACAACACCCACTACAAATATCTAAAAACTCCGCCTTTTTTAGCGATCCAAACACGCAACCAAAATAGATAAATAGACTCAATCTGCTTCCCTACACTCTCAAATCAATCTGCACAAACCCAAATGAAAATAACCAACCCCATAAAGAATCCTTTCCATATACTTCCAAATCAATCCACACTGACCCAAATGAAAACAATGAGCACCCAAAAACATCCTTGACCTTAAAACCCATCAAAAGCTACATGAATCAAATGTTAACAGGCCTTACAGTTAAAAACATAACATGACATAATAAACTGAAAATTGAGCTAACTCACCATGGTATTTTCCCTTGAAGCAAGACATCCTGATAAAACTTGGGAGGATGAGAGAAACCAAGATCTACAGAGGAGATGAGAGAAGTAGAGAGAGCATGCAATGGAAGGGTGCACGTAGCTGTTAATTTATTGACAAAAGCAGGTCGTGGATAGGGCCTATGATAATCAGCCGCTTCCCCAAAGCAGCATCGAGCATCTCGCCCTGCCATGCTGACATGTCTTACACGTCAGCTTGCATTAATGCAAATAGATTAACGGTTGGACAAAAACAACAAAAGGATGAATGCTCACCTAAGTTGTCCCGGTGATGTTATTGGGTTAGGTGTCCTCATGTGGTTGGTAAAATGTGAGAATTGAAAGGTTGTTAGGCTCAAATTCAGTATTGCATCTAACCTACCGAGGAAACCTACTCCTCAAGCAAATCAATATGACTCCTATAATGTTTTTTTTTTAAGTTTTTATTAGTTTTTTTGCAGCATTATCATTATTATAATAATAAGGTCTTTGTGTGGAGTTACTTATAATCATGTTTTTATGCATTGGTTTGGTTTGTAGTAATATATAAATAATGGAAGTGGTCCTCTTAGCAACATATCGGTTGATTGATCGTGGGATGAGTATGTTTGCTTGATAGGTCTTTCTCTTTTTATCTCTCGATTAAATAATCTCACAAAAATCCTATAAAATTCTCTCTCAATATATGCATTATCACTACAAGTCGAACACGCCTCTTCGATGCGGTTTGGACATGCTTCTACAACTCTAAGAATCCTCACTCGTTTCCTCACTTGGTAACAAACGAGATCATTAAACACACAAACACGATTCATGGGCTAGTTAATAACATCCTATATGAGTCTAAAATTTTACATTTAATCAAAAAATTGATCCGTGTTGGTTGGTTCACTTGGTCCAAGGTATATTCATCTCAAATATGTTATGATCTAGGTGACGCCACAATCGAAGTGGCTCCATATCTAACAAATGGTTGAGTAATTGTGAAAGTACCACGTTTCCTTGATTAGTCTTCCGCTTTTCTCCTTTATGACTTCATAATACCAAACTAGTATAGATATCTTAAATACATCTATCTAAAATACGCCGAGAGATATCAATCATGAGGTACCTATCTAACTATGCAAGTGTAGTATAAGTATACCAAAAAAAGTAACAATTAAAAATAAATATAATATAATAAGTATATTATAATAAATGTATTTATATGAAATACATCGATGATTTCAAGGTTCCTAGGTTTGATTTTTTAGATACCTTTTTAATCAACAACTTCATTGAATTTTGTATCAGTTCCTCGTTGATTTGGGGCAAATAGAATCATTTAACTACACAATTGTGTTAGTCTCAAAAATATCTATTCAAGAAAAAAAAACCCAAATATTACTACATGGCCAAGATATTACTATTTTTTGATTGAATTCTCCAAGAAAAAAGAAACAAAATTATTTGATAGTCCAATAGAAGTAAAATTTATGAATGAACTGTCACATGACGATCAAATGAACGTCAAATTTAATGTCGAGAATAAAAGTGAACAACACACTCCATTACAGTCTTGCATGCATGGGATGTGCCTCTTCAACACATCTTGAAATTACTTCTATTACTCTAAAAAACCTTTTTCATTTTTTTCATTTGTCATTGCACCAGAACCTCCAACCCTACCTTTCTCATGAAAAACAACATATAAATTTGTTTTTATAAGGCTACATTCATTCAATTTGTTTGTTTTCCTTTCTAAACATAAAGCAAATACTAATTTATGTAAAAAAGTTATTATGATAGCAATACAATGGAGGCTAACGTGGGTTTAATCATAATTTTATAGAAAATGAAAAAACTCATACATATATAAGATTATATCTAAAGTAAACAAATAAATAATGTCATAAGAGATAAAAATGACATATTGACTCAGAATTTTGAAAAATGAGACTCTAACCAAAAAATTAAAAAACTTTAATAGTAATCAATCATAGAGATGGAAGTCCAAAGTGGTTGATTAAATTTGAAATTAATAAGACTAGAGAGAAAAGTTAGTGGCAGTTGTGTGATGCCCAGCTAGTCACAACCCAATAAAATATCATGTCGTAAGGAAAAAAAGATATTACAAATATTACCGAAACTAAATTAAATATGATTCAAAAGGGAACAAGAAAAATCATACAAAAGGAAAAAAAAACCAATATATAAATAGAATTAAACTTTATGTATAACCTTCCGTGTGTTCTACTCCTCCTTAACTTTGAAAAATGTAGCTTTATCAAAATAATTATATTTTTTTTTTTTTTTAATTAAGGTTATATTTTGCAGCACTTGTTTAGGAAATGATTTTCCAATTCAATCAAGCACCCGATGGCACATTTAAAAGTTTCTAATTTTTATCTCCACATAATACAGGATGTAGTTTGCTATAAAATATATGGATAAATTGTGATCTATCATCAAAGTGAGAAAACTTATGATAGATCATAAGAAATGGTTCAAAATATGGATAGAAAAACTCACACACAATTTTATCCAAAAAATTTATCTAATCTATAAATGTTTATCAATATTTTAATAATTTGTACCACTGAATTTTCTTAACAAATATAATTTTACCCTCTATAAAATAACACACATGTGCCCTATTTTATCTTATAATATCAACTAAAAATTTTAAACAATATAACTTCATAGAACTGAAGATTGTAGTTGATAACCAATCTTGTAAATGCATTCAACAAAAACCAGAAAAGAAAAATGATAGATACATCTGCAGTTGAAGAGTTAAACTTAAGTCCATCTTTAGTTTAAAACAACACTATTTTCACCTTCAATCATTGCCTTTGATCCTCAAAATGGCGGTAAAAATATATGTAAGGTTTTCTACAAAGTTCTTATCCAATGCAATGATAAAAGCATTAATTTAACGGTCTACTTTTCAAAACCCTCAAATGCTCGAGTGACTTGTCTGACCCCCACTAAAATACGCTACATTTAAATGGGCCAGTCCAAATTATTGGCCTGGATTATGCAGGAAAGCTACACATATAAGAAAAAAAAATCATGAATTTAATTAAAAACAGGCACACTTTATACCCATATATATCATTCTTAGTTAAATGAAGCAAAGTTTAACAGTAATTGCACGGTGAAAAAGGTACATAAAATAATAATAATAATAATTGGCCTTTTACCAATTCTACTATTAAAAAAATTACAAATTTAATTTAGTCTTTATTTACTTGCAAAAGAATCAATAAAGGTGTGGTCAAGAAGGTCCCACGACATGCATGATATGATCGGGGTCTACATTCTCACTCAAACCCCATTTGTAAAAAAATCTATGTAAGAGACCGGAGAGAACTTATCTGGTCTATATATATTGACCGAGATTTTGCACATTTATAAAACTAACATCTTATCGAAAAGAGTACAATGGTTATTTCAATAATAAAATATGGGAAGGTTGTATATTACAAAGTTTTAGATGAGAACCTCAATCAATTAAAAAACATCTAAAGTGCCTCCAAGAATAAAATATATGATTGGCATTTTAATGACAACTAGTTTAGAGTTTCTTTGAAATAACTCGCATGGCCAAAAACATCAACCATGCATACATAATGATCAATTGTAGGTGTGGTGCAATAAGAGTTACTCATGTTATTGAAGTATTTAGAACCCTCATCCACTAAACCTACATGGTTGCTTACTAATAAAAAACAATCAAATCTTACATTTTAATTGTTCAAAGAGTTTGAGAGCATCCGAGGTCGCGAAATCTATTTTGTGCATAATTTCAGTTCATGGGTTCACATTCTTTTGAGGCAATTTTTCTAACAATTCTCATTTCTTGTGTATACTTCCACATTTTGCATGCATGCTTGTTATAATGAATTTTATATAGTAAATTAACATCAATCAGGCAACCAAAACAAGACCGAACATGTTGCTAGATATTCTACAAAAATGATCTCTTTTCATCAAGCTCTCATGCTTTCTGTCACCCTCAAGATTAAGGGAAACCACACAATACTATGGATTTCAAATCAAAGTTACACAATAATAATTGTGGTTGTAGAATACTACAAAGCTATTAGAAATCTATCTAGACTATGGATAAGGAACATTCAAAGTTACAAAGCTCAAAAAGTTTGTTAGATTCAATCTACTTGATGAGGGAATTTTTTCATGCTAACTTCTTACAAGAATCCCCTTTCTATTATGCTTTGATGGATGTCTATTCCCTATTGTAAGGCTCTAATTTTTCACAAGATGGGAGGATGCTTTAGAAAGGTTGTGGAGTCTCGTTATCGCTGCCAAGTGCATCTACATAAAAGTTTCCAAAGCCTTTTCAACAAAACCATTTTGAGCATATCCTATAATCATCACTTTACATGAGACGACATTTATTGAGACATTGCAAAAAGTCTTAAAGTCTTGGAAAGAACACCATTTTATGCATATCCTGCAATCACAACAGTCCATGAAATAACAATGTTTTGAGGTATTTTGTCAAACAATTCACGTGCCTTGTATATGTTTGTACATTTTATGTACATATCTATCAAGGCATTTGGGAATTTGCAACTACGACACCTAACAAAAAGTCTTTTTCTATTATAATTCAATATATGTCCATACCCTACTCTAAAGCTCCCATTTTGGTACAAGGTTGTTATGATCCTCATGTGCGGATTTCACTAACGCCTCGAGGTTTTGGTGTAATGGTTCATTACATTTGGTATCAGAGTGACCACCTGGAGTTCGAGTCCCAACCACAGTAGCTACGCCGGCATTGCAGTGTTTGCCGGGGCTTGATAGTGCGGGTGGTGTGGTTCGGCTATCTGGCGCAAATCTAGCCTGGGTCCGGACTTCACGGAAGCATAGTGGGATGTTATGATCCTCATGTGCGAGATTTCACTAACGCCTTGAGGTTTTGGTGTAACAGTTCGTTCTGAAAGCTAGAAGTATCTTGGAAAAGGTTGCATGAGTCTAGATTTATATCCTATAATTACATTTTCTTAAAAGTTTACAAATCCTTTTCAAAAAAACTATTTCGTAGGGGGACATAAGGGTGTGGCACGATGGTGGATCCTAAGTGTTCATCACCACCACCACCCGTGTTCTAATCCCCAGTCCTGGGGACCGGTTACCCTTGCATTTGCACTGATCAATCAATTCCAGGAGAACTCACCTTATATAAGCGTGCCTTGAAGTGTGTTAGGTCACTAAGTCAAAAAAACTCCTATAAATATATAAAAATAAAACATATTTTGTGCATATCATGTCATCATAATAATCGGTGAGACCACATTACTTTGTGGAATTTATTCAAATAGTTCTTGTGCAAGTGTATGCTTCAACATTTTCTATTCATATCTACCATGGCATTCCCAATTGCAACATCTACCAAAATCATTTTTTCATAGTTGTACCATTATTTGCATTGTTATTATTGCATTTTCTTAACATCTTCGGTAATGATAGATTTTGAAGTTGGATATTTAATAGTACTTCTTATATATGATCTTGATTTGTAGACATTATTTTGCTTTTCTCTATAAAAACATGGTTTCAATTATTTTCACAAGGTTGTATGTAGTTTGATTTCTTCCATTATCATCATATGTGATCATAGGGCTTCCCGATTTGTTTTAACTTCTTTCCTTCAACCGTGAATCCATTAGCATTCCTTCATGGAGTTCAAAGTGTAGAAATAACAAAATGACTCTTCTTTTGAAATGACACCTATGTTTTTAAACTCATGTGTCTTTAATTAATTTGCCCAGATTATTTAAAGAAACATATTATTGCTTCGATTCATTTCCCTATATAATTAAGCAAATCAAATACCCATAAAACACAACATATACAAAATTCAAAAAAATGAGAAAATGATGTTTCGAGAATCCCACGAAGACACGTGGGATCATGTGTCATTTAACAAAGAGGAAATAAGCTTCAATTTTGACAATCGATTGATCCCTCCACATACGAGGCTATGAGATGCTAGTACATCAGTATGGTTTAATCCCTTGTATATAGACTTCCCACAACTAAAATCACTTGTAATTAATACGGTCTAAAATCTCATAAATAAATAAACAAGGGATAATGAACTACATGGAAAATTGAGGCTTTTAAGTGATGCTTAGATAGAAATAAAATTATAGAGGGCTTCAACATAAAATATAAACATATACCCCGATAGATTATTAAAAATTTGATATTCATAAAATGTGCATAGATAGTGTATAATGACAGATTTTTTTGTCACAATGACAGATTGTGGACTTGCTTTTTAATTACTTTCCTTATTTTTAGTTTTCAATCTTTAGATTTTCTTTTTCTTTTTCTTTTTCCTATCAAAATGATCTATTTCAATTTTTGTCACAAGTTTACCTATGTTTTTCTTGTTGATGTTATAAATAAAACTTTAAAAACTAACAATTGATTCATTTTTCTCTAGCTTCATTTCTTTTACGCACATTACATATTTTAAAGTGGGCAACTAAAAATGACTTGTTTTTTAACAAAAACTTGTTAGTTTTTATTATTGTCACATTCATCCACTTGATTTTCCTTGAGCACTAAAATAATCAATCAACAAAACACAAAAACACAAACAATGAGAATATAGTGGTGTTTCGAGATTTGTGTGGGGTGTCATCATATACTATTCACAAAAGAGCCAAGAAGTCCCAAAGTTTACACTCGGGTGATTTCTCCATCTCTAGGGCTACGGGATATCAATACCTAACACTAGTTAATCCCTTGACAAAGACATTAACCCATTAAAATCCCTTGGAATTAAGATAGAGTTATAAAACTAGAATGAATAAATCGAGAGCAACGAGTTATGTGGCAAAGCAAAGTTTTCTTGATAATATTTAGATTTAAAAAAATTCATAAAGGTTTTTTTACCAAAAGGTAAACATATAAATTGATAAATTAGAAATAAATTTGAGCTTGATAAAAAAATAAAAAATAAACATATGAAATTAACTTTTGTATATAAGATTCAAAGATAGTATTTTGATGATAAAACTTGAAATTTAAATAAAAGAACCTTGTGATTTTTTTCTAATGGGATTTATAGTGTAAGATTTTATTCTTCATGTCCCAAATAAGAATTCATTTCATTTTGAAAGGTCAAAATTAGTGGCCATGGGTTCTATTTTAGAACTTGAGTTCATTCATGATAACAAATGATGAATCATTAGGGAAATACTTATGAGTATTTTCATAATCTATAATGTTTTATTTCACATTTTGCTATAAATAAGAAGGATGAACCGAAATTAAATAAGACCTATTGATTTTCTAGTTATTCGTTAACTCTAGCTTTTAAGTAAGGTTTGGAATCACTTTAGTTAACATGAGATGAACTACCTTTTGATGTCTCCTTCATTTGTTCATACTCTTGATTTTCTAAAATCCTTGGGACTAATATTTTTCTAAGAATAATATTCAACATCCTTAAAATGAAACCATCCAACTTTTTGGCAATGTGTCAACTTTTCATAAGTTTACGCAAGGTACTTTAAAAAGGTAAAGTGATGCACATGCTTGTCAACACTCTATGCAAGGAAATCTTGTAGGGGCATATGTGCATGTATATAGGTACATGGTTATTGTGTGGGATTTGTAGATTTTGGATTGGAACTTTATGCATATTATTGTGATATGTGTAATATTGTGTGCATGGAATACATTCGCAATGGAAGTTACATTATGGTATTACATAATATTAGAGTGAAATGAGTGATGTGTTTCCTATACTTGTTTAATTAGACATGTCAACTAGATGTATAGAGCAAATGTGTTGGAGAATATTCGACATGGTGGATAAATATTGTTTGATGATTGGGCGCAACAATTAGAGAATTTGAGGATTCTTGTAAAATCATGGGAAGCTTTGAAGCAACAACTAATTTTAAAACATGTGGATTCCTAGCGTAAATCGAGGGAGAAAAGGTTGTAAATAATTATTGTAGTTAAATTGGCTTTATTGAGGTGGTCAAATATTAACATATTATATAAGGAATCGAACCCAGGAATGAGATATATCCGAGCAAAAAAATAGAACAAGTGAATAGTCATTATATTCTAATTATACATTAGAAGTGCATGGACTATTGAATATTTTATAGTTCAAATCTTAAAGGTCATTTTATTATATTTGTAAGCGGGGTTAAAATTGGATGCAATAAATGAGACTATTGTGTTGGGTCTTTTCCCTTAAAGAGTTTTCCCATGTAATCATGTGTTTACTTTGCCCATGTGTAATTTCTATATGTTGTATAGATTACGGTTCACTTTGGATCTTCTTTATGTTACTTGTTGTGTATAGCACCCAGTTCTCCCAACACATTTATTGAGAGGATACCTATAGAAAAATATAATGTAGTAAACTAAACAAAAATTTAAAAATGCCAAAGTAATAAACAACAAAGAAATAATGAAAAACAACGCAAAACTTTTGTGTAAGATTAGTGATGGTCAAAAGGAGAAAGTTGAACATAATCTTAGGTCCCTTTCATTTATTGATGTGCAATTCTTCTTCCCTTTAATGTTTCCATCTTAAAGATGATATTCCCGAAATTTATAAGACTTGGCAAGGTCCCAACTATAAGGGTTCTAATTTTTTATCCCTAACACTTTTTTCTCATGAAATTTCTTCTATAACAATACATAATCTACAATCTCTTCTCAAAGATTCATAGAATTATTGGATACTTGAGTTGTGAATCAAATTTATTCATGTTCCCGAGATATGCATATTTCTTTATGTATATTATGCCATTAG
Source organism: Taxus wallichiana var. yunnanensis (assembly GCA_018340775.1). Taxonomy (NCBI): domain Eukaryota; kingdom Viridiplantae; phylum Streptophyta; class Pinopsida; order Cupressales; family Taxaceae; genus Taxus; species Taxus wallichiana. The sequence continues at coordinate 510,629,876 of CM031239.1, read as the reverse complement.
TGACATACATAAGTGATACCAAAGTGTTATGGAATCACTATGGAATTAAGTGGGACATGTTAAAATATAACTTGAAGGTAAACATTTTTTTCTTGTCTTTTTGTTACCCATTTTGTTTTGGATGTTGTTTCAACATATAATTTAAAATTTAAACTTTCTCTACAAATACCTATATATAAAAGGCAAAAACTTGCAGCTACAGTCCAAGATTCTCAAAGAAACCTTAAAAGCAAAAATGTGCTCTTTTCCATTTCAATCTCTATCCGCCTAGAGCATGGCGAATACTTCATTGCATTCATAGGTATAATAGAAACAAAAGTATGAACATCCATGTGAATTTCAATTAATTGATCACCTGTTGTGCAACAATATGTGTTTTGCCTTCTTTAGTTGTTAAGTCTTGAAATATTAGGATGATCTCCTATAGAAAGTGATCTTACTGAAGCTAGTCTATCTTTTCCAATCCATATATTACTTTTTATGGGTCATAATACTTATTTTATGTAAGCCTCGACCTAATGAGCGTAGTAAGAGTATTTAGGTTTCCTCTCCCCCTCTGCTTAGTTTGATTTATGTCATGTATTTGACATACCCACTTGTAATGTGTTTGCTTCTTATTTTAGGTCTTACTAACAAGAAGACCATAACATGAATTGTCTTATAATTTCAAAATATTGTTCCTTTTATATAATAACTTTAAACATTATTTATACTATTAATCCAAAATTATCTTTTTTATTTATCATGAACAATATTCTAAGAAAAGAAAATGAAGTTTATTCTTTTATAAGTGACTGAATTCTTTTTATACAACTCACTTTTTGAAGCACAATGGACTGGGGGTGAATCAGTCCTTATAAAACTTTAATCAATTTCATATTTTCTTACTTAAACTAAAAACCATTTAACCATTAATGTGTGCATGCCATCATATAACATTCATCCATTCAAATAACTATGAATAAGAGAGAGAACACCATAACACAAGATATAAATAGAAACCCTCGGGGGAAGAAACCCCACTAAAAATTATGATTATATTATTCAAAAAAAAAATATTTATTTAAAAACCAACTTCACAAGGAGCACCAACCCCTAGTTTAGTAGAGCACCAACCCTATAAGGAGCACCAACCCCTAGTTTAGTGAAACACCAACTCCACAAGGAGGCTACAACCCCCTAAGATGATCAAGAACCCACTCAACCACCTTTATATGAATATCTCGTGATGTATTTTTTCTACCAAAAATTATGGAGATCACCTATTTAGCTCACACACCTTCAAACCCTTTATCCTCCAATTCATTATTTCCTTCACTTTCAAAACTTGCATTTGCTTCAAACTCTTACACAAACACTCTCAAACATTATTCAACATCTTACACTCTCTCTCAACTCTAAAACATTGCCTTCATACCTATTGCACACACTCACATAGGTCACACTTTTTCCCTCTCAAGCAACTAGTTCAAAAATGAACTCAAACTTCACTTTTATATCCTTTTCTTTTCACAAACATAAGGGATGTCGGTATTTCATGAATAATTCAACCAAAAAACTTAATAAAATTCTAATGCACTCATTAAAACGTTCACATTTGACCCATAATGGTCGATCATGCCCAAAACCACTAAACATGCTCAAAACTAGCTTAAAACCCCATCACCTAGATGAGCTAAAACCACAAACCATAAAACCATGATTATTCAAGCCTTAAAATTCATCAAACATGTGTAATATGACATATCAACATCATCCATGGTCGTACATTTTCTTGAACCAATCAAATTATTCATAACACAACTCAAAAGGCTCATATCCTTCACCAAACAGTTGTTTCCAACACCTTGTCTTCACCTTTGGGCCTCAAGACCACCCAAGAAAAAATAAAATATGGCATGTAACCACTCATTGGAATCCTATAGACCTTTATATCACATCCATGCATTTTATATCTCATGAAACATCCATATGTGCAAACCACACCTACTTTCCTCTTCACCAAATCAAGCTTCCCAAAAAGCAATTTTACAAACTCAATTATTTTGCACCATTTATACCACTTCCAAGACCTAAAAATTCCTTCAATAGGAAAAAAATTCATCCCTCTTCACTCTCCAACTAATAGAAAACATCAAATCATTCATATCATGCATCTTTTAATTCATTCTTTCAAAGAAAAACATTTTTTTCCTAGAGAACAAACAACTTTCTTCTTCACAAATCAAGTTGTATGACCCATAAAATATCATAATCATCGACAAACTATATACAATTGTAAATCCATCTGAATTATCTTTCCATAACATATTATATTTCCTTTCAACTCGAAGTGAAAGTCCTTTAACTAGGACCATCTTTGAAAACTTCTTAAAAATGCCCCAAAATCACCTTATGACCAGTCATCATAAATAAGGAACACTTTTTCATTTAGAGGATCACCGTCGAAAAAATCCCATGCTAAAAATAATGTCAATTTATTTTGTAACTCCTTTGGACAACTTTGTCCCTAACTAAACTTATTCAGAAACTTGCCTATTTGATTCAGTCCGCTTGTCATTGCATGCTCTACCATACATTTTTGGAAGTTTGGAGGAGTCCTATACATCATCAAATCATTATACTAGCACAACCAATCAATTATGAGCACTTATGAAGCAAATATCTCCTACCGCTTTCAAGCTAGGGTTTCAAGCAAACAAAAAGTTGTTTACCTTCTTACAATTCATTCATAAAAACATGAAAATGAAATGACCTCATTCATTATTTGAAACCTTATTAGTTCAAGGTAGAAACATCCTTGAAAGCCACAAGGTCTCATGCAAAGCACGCAATTCGGGTGAGCTTAAGAAGTTGTAATTTGAGTTGGAAATCACCTTCTTCTTGACCTTGTTTCACTAAAACTAGAATAACTTGCAAAATAATCTCATGGAAACCTTAAATTATTCCCAAAGCATCATGTCACATCCTAATAAAATATCCAATCACCATCATGTCACTTATATGTCTCCATATTTCCATCCACTGGGACTTGCGCATGACTAGTCCTTAAGGTTTTCGCATGGTTAAGGCTATGGTCAACTAAAATAACACTATAACTCATCATGAAACCTCTCCAAAATTTCCTAACACCATTAATATATCATGAATCACTCATCTACATGCATCCATGAGCTCACATGGCTCTACAACTCATCCTCATACCTCCAAGCACCTAGACCTAGTTTAGAAAAGCACTTAAATCTTGGTCTTCAACCTTTACCTACACCTTGAACCTCGTGTGAGTGCCTAAAAACTCTCCAAACATGATCTCCATTCTTCTACCATGTTCCTAAATCCACCAAATAACTCAAACTAGCATACACCATCACCTAGGCTAGCTAGGTCACCTAACTAGACTTGTTAGACCAAGCCAATCTCATTTAATCACCTCATGCCATCATGTCAACATCTAAATCTCTATGTTACCATCATAATGAGCATCATCTCGACTCTACTTCATCATCTTGTTTTTCCTTAACGATATTTTACATCAATGACAATGCCCGAACACAACATACCAACACTCACATTTCATGTAGTCCACATTAAACCTTGAAAACAAATATTGTCAACTACCAACTACTAATATGATGCTAAGATTTGAATGTTTGTAACGAAAAAAACAATCCTTTATAAAAACAGGCAACCTCATATCTATAAAAGACAATGCAACTTTAATCATAAAATATTGATTGCACTTAAATAACATATGTGATTATGCAAATATTGAAATAAATAGATGCCTAATTTGAATATGTAACAACGCTAAGATATAAACAAGTAAATATAGATTTGACCCAAGTAAATAAGTAATTAAATTCAAAACCCTAGTTGCAAATGAGGAGATAAAGAAGACTTAGTTGATTGGCAATTAATTATGGATCGTGTCAAAGTAACAAATCCGATGAATAGAAAGAGGAAACTATCGCACCGAACCTCGAGAAAATTGTAGGAGTATCACACATGTCACGACCGGGCGCTTATAGAGGGTCGGTGGTGTCAGAGGCACCGAGAGACCTGTCAAGGCACCCGTGACTTCTTAGGATATGTGGAACTCAATTTTACAAGGTCACAATATGTTCACCTCTTGTCACCTTTGATCGCATGTATGTTGTACCAAGCTCATAGATGTTGCATGTAACCTGTAATGAAGAAATGACATGCAAAACCCCAAAATGCATCAGATCCCAAAAGGAAAATACTACAAATGAGGGGTGGGACTTTCCTTAACTATCACGTGGTGAACTTACGATCGAGCGTTGCACTACATCTCAGACCCAATGTAGTTCTATGTGTGTGTGTTTAAATCGTGCCCTAGGTGGCTCTTGTGCGTGTCGCACTTGATAGCAAACAAGTAGCTAGATACAAAAGATATAAATAGATGTGTGCATGAAAGAATGAACTTCCCCTCCTATACATGTATGTAAAAAGGGCATTCCCTTGTCCCTTATGTGGAGCTAGATGGATGCTTGAATTCTCTTAGAATTCTCTTGGATGCAACCTTAGGTGATGATAGATAATGCTTAGTGTTTGGTCCTTTATTATGGTCACATAACTTTATATTTATATGATTCCCTTGCTTGAATTTTGTAATTAACCCTGAAAATGCCAACTACCAAAAATATAAGATGCCCAAATGGCTAGAAAGGACCCAAAAGATGTGAGCAAAGTACAAAGAGGTCAGGGGCACCCAGAGGGGATGGGGGCACCTAGCGGTGGCATCTTGGATGGGTGTTAGTGTCCGAATGAGAAATTCCAAAGTATGAAAAGAAAAACTGGATTAAAAGGAGTGTAAGATTGACATATGCAAATGTAAAGTAAAAAAAAGATGGCCAAAGACATGGGTTAATTAGTACTTTTCTTACTTATGAATCATATGAATAGTAGTATGTAATCAGGACTAGATAGATACCCAAAGTGTGTGATTTAGTGTCTACATTTTCCCCACTTTATGTTGTTGAGTGAATGTTTGATAACATAAAGTAGATAAGAGATGCGTACCTAATAACCATGCATATCGATGACAAAAAGCGTGTTGTGAAAATGAAAAAACGTGGAGTGATAAAAATGTAAAGCGTGGAAGCTAGAGAAGAGGAAGTAAAAGAAAAAGTGATGATGATGACCCTAGGGTGAGAGCGTATGCGTAGATGTCACGTTTGTACATGTTATTGATGTTGATTATTGTTGATGTGTTGATGTGTGATTGATGTGTGAATGATGTGACTACCACTTCCCATAAGGACAAACCTGCAAAAGAGAAGAACGAACAAGTAGTCAAATATGTGTATATGATTGAAACGAGTAAAAAGTATGTAAGAAATTATGTAAAAATGCAAAAAGGAACATGTGCACTGATCCGTGATGAGAAAAGAGATAGAAAGGATGATGTAGAAGAACGCATTTTTGGGTGATCTCACGCTAGTTGCGTTGAATGTGAGTTTTTGGGTGATCTCACGCTAAAAACAAGAAGTGTAGGGAGAAAATTCTAGTGTCATTCTCTAACCTTTAACTACTTCCTGAAGTGTAGAACACCACTACAGATGGTGTGTAAAAATTTGATCTGGTTCGAATAATTTTGATCCAATGTGAAAGTAGAAAAGAAGGTGTAATGCATGCATGCTAAGTGTTAAAGGATTATATGTCTTGTAAAATCCGTTGTGTATACTTGTCAAAAATGTACTAAACTGAAAGGTGTTTTGTAACTACCCCTTGGTCATAGGCATCTAGGAAGGTTTAGGGCGCCCAAGCATTATTATCCTGGTCTAGCGCTAGTGTATGTGCTATGTTGGAGACCCAAGTCAAGTTTTGGGATGTTCTTAAGACCGATGATTGTGTTGATCGTGTGTTGAATCAGTATTGAATCGTGATCAGTAAAAGCTGTTGTATGGGGTGGTTGATTCACCCAAATGATGCCCCCCTCATTTGGGGTGCATGCGTCGTCGCCGAGGAGTATGTGACCCAAAGGAGGACCAACTATTGAATCAAACTAAATCCCTATAGGGGAGTGTGTGTGCTTAGTAGAAACCAAGGCACACATAAATAAAGAGGCTAGAAATAAGTGTTAGTGTAAAACATGCATGTAGAAGACAAGATGTAAGCTAGCAAACAATAATATAATATGTAAGCTAACATGCAAGTAAACAATACACATGAAGACAATGTAGACCACAAAAATTGGGTTACAAACATGCGACACCGCTCATGATGTGGCAAGACAATCAAGGCTGATGTAGCTAAAATCAAACAAGCAATCGGAGAAAAACAAGACATAGGTTGAATCCTGCAAACAATGACATACAATAGAAAAAGTAAAGTAACAGACAACCATGGTGGAAAATAGATATGTAAAGCAAATGTTGCACATGAAGCACCCGTTAGTAGGTTAGAAAGATAACATGTATGTCAAAGCGTGTATAATCTGATAGAGTAGTGTGCTTTATGAAGATGAAATAATATCACCCGTAGTGTGCAAAAGTGGATGCCCCTAAGAGCCATTGTGGGATTGGTATGATGTATTGCGCCAAGCATCCATGTTGCTTGTATCGATCTATGTGAAATATGCATCCACAACTAGAAGGCAAGTGAATGCACATGTGTATATAGAAATATAATGACATACAAGATATATGTCTAGCATGTGTAATAAAGTGTACATGTAAGCATGAGTAAGAAAGAGTAAATGCGACCAAGATATGCAATATGTTGTGGATGAGATGGAATGGAATGCAGTGTGAGTGTGATAGGAGCAACGTGCCCCCAAGTGAGTATGAATGTGTATGCATGTGATGAGGTTCATTTATACATGCCCCATATGTAGTCTAGAATGAACCGTAGATAAAGAGTGCGTCATCGGGAAAAAGTTTGAATGTGTGTGCTAGAAATATATTATCGTCGAGTGTAAAGTGTATAAAGTGTGTGAGTGAGTGAGTGAGTGTGGTGAGGCCCATTTTAGATTAATACCCTCACCATTCGAGTATGAACCATGGAACTAAAATGCGTCATAGGGTAATGAGCGCAGCATGTAAGAGTATATGCAAGAAAGATGTGTCATGAGTGTATAGAGTGCATATGATGTGTAATAGAAGCTACGAGAAAGTGATGTGATGAATTTGCGATGTGTGAAGTGTGCAGTGTGTGAGGTTCATGTGTATAGTATTCCCTCAACAGTCAAGTGTGAACCAAAGCACAAGAGTGTGTCATCGGGTAATGACAATACAAGAGTGTATCAAGACGTGTATGATGTGTGTGAGATATTAGACGTGAAGTATAGAGATTCTAAGATGCATGAGAATTATAGAAGAGGGGGAAGGATTTTGCATGGTGCTCCCCAAGTGTATGATAATAGATATGATCAGGTAACATCATAAAAGAGGTCTTCATTGTCATGGTCAAAACCAAATGGAGATGCATCAAATATCTGATAAGCAATAGTCTGTGGTTGGTCAAGTAATGAGCCATTGCAACATGCGATTATACATGTTCATTGTGTATTCCTCATCAGTGAAAGGTGGTAATGGACATCCATGTGCATACCAATAAGTAAGGTTCTAGTGAATAGCCGAGAAATGAATCATTACAAATGAAAACACGGTCAAAGGGGCATGGGGAATGAAATGTCGATATGGCCAAGATCTAAACCGCCTCTAATATAATGGAGCCAAGATTCACCAAGAGTGATGAACTGCGTGGAGTGTGTGCATAAAGACCGAGAGATGAAATATGTGAAGACCATAAGCAATGCATGATGGTGCAAGTAATTTCATAGTATAGATGTGGTGAATGGGGTGGTGATAAGATATGATTAAGTGTAAAACCAAGCCGAGTTAAACCATCGAGTGTGAAATAGTGTCAGAGGCGATATGATCAAATGGGATGTGTGACCATAAAGCATTATTTATGAAGAGAGTACATGTGAAGGGAGGTATCACAAATGTAGGTTGCTCGTGAGGAGATAATGAAGGTGGTATAACGTCCGATGTATGGATAAGCGCCTGATAAAATACCATGGCATTAGTAACATGTGGGGGCGAGACTAAAGTGGTTGGAGTAGCATCTAATGCACAAATAGTTCCCTCGAGAGAAGGAAAATTGTCTGGATAATGGTCGGGTCATGTAACAGAGTGGGATGCATAGTAGCAAAAATTGGAATAGGTAATGCAGTGTTAGGATCTATGTTGCAATGTTGGAATGGTGTACGATCAACGAGAATTCCATATTCAAAGCCCTCATGTAAGAATCTAACACATTGGTGAACTGTGGAAGACATTACTTGCATACGATGAAGCCATGGTCTACCAAGTAAGAAATTATATGGAAGTGGGATATCACTACAAAAATGGAATTGAAATAGTCTTTGGCCCAACTATGAGTGGCAAGGTGACAATGCCTAAGCAGGGGTCATGTGGTAAAATTGTATGCTCGAACAAAAATAGATGTCGGGTTAAAAATAAATACCGGAAGGCCTATAGCTTAAATGAATGATAAAGGACAAAGATTTATCTCAGATAAAGTATCGACTAAAATGTGCTTGATAAATAGGTTATTAATGTAAAATTGTATATATAGAGGAGGATCATTGTCATATACAACAATATTTTCAGCTATAACAGATGGAAAAGTAATCTTCTGAGAGAATGCATTAACGAATGTTTGATAAACCACATCTATATGGGTAGTGGCAGGAATACGATTAGTAGCCAAAAAGATTAATGATTTTTGCACAAAGACTCGGGATTGGCTAAGAAGAAATCATGAATAGAGATAGTCATGATAAGATGATCCTAAGAAAAACTAGAAGAATAGAAGTGTGAGGATCCTAAGAGTATTTGAATGAGTCGGATTCACCAAAATGATTATGCGAGATATTGAAATAAATAAATGCCTAATTTGAAAATGTAACCACACTAAGATATAAACAAGTAAATAAAGATTTGACCCAAGCAAATAATTAATTAAATTCAAAACCTTAGTTATAAATGAGGAGATAAAGAAGACTTGGTTGATTCGTAATTAATTATAGATTGTGCCGAAGTGACAAGCTAATGAATAGAAAGAGGAAATTGTCGCACCGAACCTCGAAAAATTGTAGGAGTGTCGCACATGCCATGAACAAGGTTCCTATAGAGGGTCATGGGTGCCTAAGGCGTTAGAGACACATGCACAGGGGCTCCCAAGACTATTCAAGAGTTGTGGAACTTAATTTTACAGTGTCGCAAGATGTTTTTCTTTGTCACCTTTGATCGCTTATATGTCATACTAAGCTTGTGGATGTCGCATGTAACCCGAATGAAGAAATGACCTACAAAACCCCAAAACACATCAAATCCCAAAATTAAAATAATGCAAATGAGGGATCAGACTATCCTCACTGTCACGTGGTGAACTTACAACCGGCACCGCACTACATCTCGACCCTAATGTAGTTTGTGTGTGTGTACAACTTGTGCCCTAGGTGGCTCTTGTGTGTGTCGCACTTGATAGCGAGAAAATAGCTAGATGTAAATAGATGTGTGCATGAAAGAATGAACTTCCCCTCCTATGCGTGTATGTAGAAATGACAGTCCCTTGTCCCTTGTGTGGAGCTAGATGGATGCTTGAATGCTCTTAGAATGCTTTTGGATGCAACCTTAGGTGATGATAGCTAATGCTTAGTGTTTGGTCCTTTATTATGGTCACATAACTTTATATTTATATGATTCCCTTGCTTAAATTTCATAATTAACCTCGAAAAATCGGCTACCAAAAACATAAGATGCTCAAATGGATAGAAAGGACCCAAAATATGTGAGCAAAGTATAAAGAGGTCAAGGGCACCTAGAGGGGATAGGGGTGCCTGACGCCGGCGTCTGGTGGTCTTGGTGTCCAGAGTGAGAAATGTCGAAGTATGAAAATACATACTATGCTAGAAGGAGTGTAAGATCAACAGAGGCAACAAAAAGCAAGAAAAGATGGCCAAAGACATGGGTTAATTAGTACTTTTCTTACTTAGGAATCATATGAATAGTAATATGTGATATGTACTAGATAGATACCCAAAGTGCGTGATTTAGTGTCTACAATATGATTGAGAAGCTTTTCTTTTTCACACACTCAAACATATTTAGTAGTAAAAACTTTGTAACATGAGTTGAAATGAAAAATCAATTTCACTACACACAAAGTATTTAAAAGTGGCATAACGCAAATCCAACTTATATATATCAAGTTAATCAACTTTACAAACTTATTAAATGTGTGATCAAATCAATAGCTTTAATTAAATATCATTTCGAGCCTTGATTTTTAATTTATTTTCCAATTTATTCCTCCATAAAATTCTTCATAATTTTTTTAAAAATCAACAAAGATGTGTGCAATTTTTTAAACTAAAAACCACAATAACTCATCCAAAAAAAATTGAGTCTCTCTATAACAAATGGTATAGTCATTAACTAGAAAACATATTACTTTATCCTTGACCCACGTCGATCTCTTGACTCAAAAACATAATAATAATTCTTGACTCAAAAAGATAAGCAAGTAGAGTACCAACTTGGTTGTAGGGTGTAAAAGACCAGAAAAAAGACAAGGAAAAAAGCAAAGAGGCCAAATATAGTTGTCAATTACTATTTTTCTTGCTTATGAATCATGTAAATGCTAGTATGCTTTTAGGACCTAGAAATGTACCCAAGTGCGTGAATTTGTGTCTGCATTTTTTCCCACTTTATGTTGTGTTGGCGAGGGATTTTTCGGGTGGACAAATTTTTGAATTCCTTACCAACGCTATGGGAATCTAAGTCCCTCTACTTAACCGGTGTAGCTACCATGTATGCATGCGCAAGAAAGTGTGGATTTATGTGGTGGCCTTTCAGTCGGGGATCCAACAAGGCACTCCACTGACCCTGCGGAAAATGCTTGCAGTTATCTGCAAGGGGGGAAATTTTCTATGAAGGTGGGAAAGGGAGTGAGAAAAGAGGTAGGAGAACTAATGTTGCAGGTAGAAAATCATATTCCTGCACACATTAGTTAGAAACTTTAACACATGCATTTATGAGAAGAAACAACCCTGCAAATGTAAACAACACAAGATAAGATTGTGAATTCAAAGTTTCTAAAATCTCCTCATCAAAAAGGCTACAAAATCCTTCTTCTTGTATTGATGCTTAAACAAAAGTTGTACATAATGTGGGAATGGAAGAAATTTGAGAATGGAGGAAGTAGAAGAAAATGGCTATCTCCTTTGCTTTCTCTAAGTACAATGCACTCATGAGTTTACAAGATCAATTGCCAACCACTACAATGATGGTGTTAAGAAGCCGTTAAATATCTTGTAAGAAACGGTTCAACTTCTTCTTTGTTAGCAAGAAACGGTTTACAATCTTTTCAATCATTCGCATCCATTCAGATTCTTGATTCGTGAAGAAATGCCAATGGTAGAAAAAACCAAACTTTTCATAATGCAACCGTTACACTTGTTTTGTAACTTTGAATTTGAACCGTTCATCTTGCCTTTGAAACTTTAAACCAGAGCCATCCACGTGGGAGAAATTTATTGGAGTGGGCGTGGAGGATGCCTTTTGCATTTTGTGACTTTATAGAGATTTGGCATTTTTTACATTTTTGGTCCGCCCTTCCGCTTTTGATATAATCCTGACACATGGCTTCACTTGAGTGGAGACAGAGTCGCATGAGTCACTTTTATAATTTTACCTTTTTCAATGCAGGCTCAAAAACACAAATTGCTTTGTCGGCCCGCCTCCCCGCTTTGACCTTCGATGCGGCTTAATATTTGAATTTTTCCATAGCATGATCGGGGCTATGGGTCACTTTATGACTTTTAGCCCTTTTTACCAAAAAGGCTCAAAACCTCAAATTTCTTTGTCGACCCACTTCCTGCTTTGACTTTCCAACGGCGGGCTCAAGATTTGACTTTTTCCTTTGTGTTTGGCGAAGTGGGCATGGGGTCACTTTTTAACTTTAAGCCCCTTTAATGAAAAGGGCTCAAATTCTCAAATCTCCCCGATGATCCGCCTCCTGCTTTGACTCTTTTGATGCGGGCTCAACATTTGACTTTTTCCTCATAGCATGATCGGGTGCGGGTCACTTTATGACTTTTAGCCCTTTTTACATAAAGGCTCAAAAACACAAATTGCTCCACCAGCCCGCCTCCAATTAGATATGTCCATGTACTTGTGGATAATGGGGCCAAATTTTGATGGGGAAGAAAACGCCCGTCATTCACGACTGTGGAAAAATGCAGAGAAGAAGAAAACTCCACCATTTCGCGCCTAATTTTTAAATTTCTTTCGCGAACCAAGGGATTGAAAACAATACAAGGTTTGATGATCCATGGCCATAGAAAGATTGACAATTTCATTTAAATGAGGAAAACAATAAAATTTTCACGTGTCTAGACAGGAAATGAGAAAATTTATCAAAATGTGCAAACTAGAGAGTTTAAACAACTTCAAAGCATGAATTTCTCTATCTTTTGACTTCTAGCTTTGCTTGAACACCTCTGGGAGGGCGTGAGCTCAAAAATTTTGAATTTGACTTAAAAAATGAGGGGGGGATTTTGAGGGCAACAACAGCTTGGCTCTAGCTTGGGGACATGACATGGACTGAGCATAGTGAAGACATGACATGGGAATCCAAAATCTCAATCTCTAGACCACTGTAATTCGTTGACCAATGCCTTATCCATTGGGCCTTGCGAGTCATATACAACTTCGAGAAAGAAAGATTAGAAGAAGGAAACACACAACACGCAATAGAAGGGAAACAAAACCACACAATGGAAAGGGAAACACACCTATGGTACAAGGCGGGGGAACAACCCGCTTTCACTGATGATACAATTTCAAGTATTTCCCACTCCGAGGAAATTCCAATGGTGTTCCATCCAAATATGAGAGAAGAAAAGTGTTCTCACCGCAAGCTTCACGAATCTGGAATGGACCAAGCCATAATGAATCGAACTTTCCATGGCTACCTTTTAGTTCTCTTCTCTTGTCCCATAGCAGATGAAGTCTCCAAATTTGAATTCTCTTTCCTTGGCCTTCTTATCAAAAATCTTCTTTACTTTCAATTGGTGCTCCTTAATGCGATCCACCACTTGGAGTTTATTTTCTTCCAGCTTCTCAAGAAAGAGGATCCTCTTGTCAATGGAATCCTTGTATTGACCATCTTTTATTTCCTATAGCAGCTTGAGAGCTGACATCTCGATCGTGAGAGGAATTTTTGCTTCTACTCTGTACATCAATTGAAATGGTGACATACATATTTCCTTCTTAGGAGTGATCCTATCTACCCATAATGCATCATACAACCTTTTGTGCCAATTCCTTTGATTCTCGTTTACAAGCTTGCGGACAATGGTCACAATGTTCTTGTTGCTTGATTTGGCATGTCCATTTCCTTGTGGATAGTAGTCAGAAGAATGAGATAGGGAGATTCTATAGCCATAGCAAAACTCAGTCAACTCTCTTGAAGAGAAATAGCATTATCTGCTACAATCTTCTGTGGCACTCCGAAACGGACTATGATATTCTCCTTGATGAAGTTGCATATTGTTTCAGTGTTGGCTTGTTTAGCCGGAATGGCTTCCACCCATTTGATGAAGTAGTCTTTGTGAGTACATAGGTGTGCCTTGCACTTAAGTGAGGGTTCATAACACCAATGAAGTCCAGCCCCCACTATTGAAATGGTTCTTCAATAACCACAGACTTGAGTGGTAATGCAAATGAGTTGTGGTCTTCTAACGAACTGTTGGCATGCCTTGCATTTGGAAACCCAATCTTAAGTGTCTCGCAAAGATGGTGGGCTAATAATACCTTCCTCGAAGGATCTTGTGTGCAATGACCATTGCTAAAAAATTTCCACCACATGCTTGGTCATGGTATGCTTTAAGCAACTTTTCTTTTTGCTCTTTATCTATGCACCTGAGGAAACAACCATCCAGGCCTCTTTTGTAAAGCGCATGATTCCAAATTACAAATTTAGTTGCCTTTAGCTTGAGTGTTCTCATTTTCTTGTAATCAATATGGGGAGGGAATTCTCCATAAGTTAGGTAATAGGCAATATCAGCATACCACTCATCAGTAGTGGTGATAAAGAGAACCTATGGGTTGTCTTCTGAACAAGTTGAGCAAGCATAGTTTTCTTCGCCATGTTGAAATTTGAGTGTTTCATCTTCAACAATCAACTTGCACAAGCCATTTCCCCTTACCATATTGGAGGGTTGAATCTCCAAGTCATATTCTTGAGTCTTTGCAATCCAATTTCCTCTTTAGCTCCGGGATCCTGCTATGTCAAGATGGACTTGATTACATTCTTTGTGGACCATCACCACCATATGGGAATTGAGGATGTAAAACCTAAATTTTTTTATAGCCTTGACCACTACATAGGCATGCTTCTCCAATTGGTTGTATTTTAGCTCATGCTTTTTCAAAGGACAACTCATGAAAGCAATAGGTGCTTCCACGCCTTCATCATTTTTTTAAACGAGAACGATAGAGAGTGTATGTTCTGATGCATAACAATACATGATGAATTCTTTGTTAAAATCTGGAGATATAAGAGTTGGAGCCTTGGCAATGGATTTATTGATCTCTTTGAATGTTTCCTTCCCTTCATTGTTCCATTTGAATTTTTCTTGTGGTTTCATCATGGAAGTGATGTGCTTTGTCAACTCAGCAAACTCAGGCACAAAATGACGAAGAAAGTTCACCTTTCAAGAATGAATGAACTCCTTTCTTGCTTGTGGGTAGGGCTAATGCTTGAATGGATCTAATCCTCTCAGGATCAATGTGTGCTCCATGTTTGTTCACGATGTGCCCTAATAACTTGCCTTCTGTGACTCCAAAAATGCACTTTTTTAGATTTAGTGATATGCCATGTTTCCTACACCTTGCAAGTACCTATTCCAAGTGATAGATATGATCTCCCTATTCTTTGAAAATATTGTAAGATCATCAAGATATATGACAATGCAATGCTTCAGATCTTTGAAGGCCAAATCCATTGCCCTTTAAAATGTACCTCTTGCATTGATTAGGCCAAAAGGCAACTGTTATAGGAAAAAGGGTCCCAAGGTGTTGTAAAGGTTGTCTTGTTGTGGTCCTCATCTGCCACTTTGATTTGATTATAGCCTAAGAATCCATCAAGTAATGAAATCATTTAAGATCCAAAGGATCAACTACGGATATGGTCCATGATAGGAAGAGGATAATTGTCCTTTAGTGATGCCTGGTTCAGGTTGCGAAAATCTACACATATCCTTATTTCACCATTAGCCACCCATGAATGGTGGATGGGAAAGATGATCCTTGCATTAAGCATCTTTGTTACCTCCTCCTTGATGGTATCAGCAATCTTTGGGTTATACGGCCTTTGTTTCTACCTGAAGGGCTTAACACCCTACTTCAAAGGAATTGAGTGATGCATTTCCTTTAGCTAGAAGGATTTGAGTTCATCATAAGAGTAGGCCAAGACATCTGAGTATTTCTTGAGTAATGCAAAAACCTTATTTTTCTTTAGGTGAGCAACATTTTCCAATATTGACCATCCTTGGCTCCTTCGGGGTACCAATGTTTTCTTTATCAAAATTAGTTGGGCACCAAGAAGATTGCTTTTCTTTCTCTTGAATGAATCTGTCATGTTTGTCAAAGAGGTCTTCTAAAGAGACTAGGCCTTTAGGAATTTTGTTCCCTTTCAATTTGATTACTCCCTCATCATCAATCCCTTCAATTCCTTCTTTCCCTTCTTTGGGGACTACTTCTCGGTGTGGATTTTCACCTCCTTCGAAGAAGAGATTATTGAAATTATCCCTTTGCTCTAAAAAGGCTAGAATTTGGTTATCATCATTGAAGACTTGCCAATGATTTGCATTATTTGGTACACTAGGCATGAATACCATTTCAATGGTCACTTTGTCTTTACCAAAAGAAGGATGAGGTGTCACTAGGGAAGCTGACACTGCAAGAGAATCAGCCTTTTCATTTTGTTCCCTTGGAATAGCTTCAATGGAAAATGCATCAAAAGATTCAATGCAGTCCCACACTCTGTTTTTGTAATGTCGAGTCTTGGATTCTTCACCTGATATTGTTGGCGGACCTGCTTTACTACAACCTCTGCATCACCTCGGCATCTCAGTTTCTTGATTCCCATGTCCTCTCTTTGCACTCATGCCTAAGAGTAGTGCTTCATACTCTGCAGTGTTATTTGTATTATCAAATTACAACTTGTAGGCAAATGGGTACAACTCATTGGAAGGAGAGTACAATACTACACTAGCTCTTGAGCCCGCACTGGAATGACTACCATCAAATTCCATTGTCCAAATTTGATCTTCCTCTTCCTCTATGAGAAGTGGCAAGTTCTCTTTTCTTGATGTGAGGAAGTAGTTTCCTAGCCCACAATCTTGAAAGAGAATGTTTGCTTTCGGATCATCAGACTTTCATATTGTGAACTTCATCTTTCTTACTGGTAGCAACTTCTTCATCTCACCTTTTACTGGGATAGTTGCAGATGACCAATCCATTTTTATCTCTCCACCTAGGTCTCTGCAAAACTCCTACTCAATAGCATACCAAAGGATGTTGGGATGTCCGCTACCAAGATGGTTGGAGCGCCTTCTTGTCCGGAAAATCAGCTAGTAGTACCTATGCATCTTTGATTCTTCCTACCAATGGAACTTGTTTGGATTCCATTTAGTAGCAGGTGTCATTTACCCGGTCAAGGTGAGGTCTAGAGAATTTGTAACTTTGGCTGGCATCACATTGTCTGAGGCTCCGAAATCTAAGATACAATTATTTAGTTGGAAGCCTTTAATGAGGAGTGATAGGTAGAAAGGTTCAACCCTGGTAGTTTTGGATGCACTGAGGGCTAGCATGTTTTGGGAAGGTGGTGTGGATGGTGTGGGAAGTAAGCCTTTAGAATTAGGACTCAAGGATATAGGGTTACCACCACGAACTATATTAATGAACTTGTCAAACTAGGCAGGGTGTGTTTGTAGGTATTCTATTTCTGAGAGCTGGACTTTGGTTTTTCTTGCATGTTCCACAAAGTCAAATGGGGTTATGGTGAGCGAGGAAGAGGTTCCGGAAATGGAGGAAGATTTACATGGTAGAGGCTTTGCTACTTTGGGTGTTGAATTCTCCTTTTCGGGTGTAGCAATTGGCTTGGAAGGGGGTGAGGGTGTAGCTTTTGATTGAACCTTAGATGTTTTTGCAGGAACAACATTTAAAGGAGAATTGTTCTTAGCAAATTTTGAGTTGGGAGAAGAATTAGATGACTTACTTGGCATAGTAGCATGATCCCTGACAACCAGTGAGTCTGGTTTTTCTTTGGCCGACTCCATGAGAGGTGGCATGTGTTATCTCATTTTTGAGTTTACGCCAAAAATGAGATAACCCTAAGAAATTTTTGAGCTGGTTTTCTAAAAATTACCTTTCAGAGAGATAATCGGGTTTTCGGGTTTCACAAGCAAGACAACATGTGTCTTGGATGCTTCATGTCGTGTGTTCCCCGAAACCCAAAACCCGCATCAAGTAAGGCGAGTCGGGTTTGCGGATCTTCCAAGCATCGGAACATGCCTTCGTCAAAACATGCTTCATGTCGCATGTCTTCCGATCCCCGAAACCCGGTTTACTCCTTTGTTTCGGGTTTCCGAGGCTATCAAACATCATGCTTCATGTCGATTGTTTCCCGCAACCCGAAACCCGAATTACTCTAAAAACCTTTGTGTCGGGTTTCCGGATATCCCAAGCATGCTGACATGGCATTAATGCCGAGTTGTCGGGTAGTTGGCACGTGTCAACTGAAGTGTATTAAATGTGAATTTTCTTATATATATTCGGATTTCCACGTCATTTTTACCAGATGTACTTTTTACCTCATGGATTTTCGCGCATGCATCTTCGACCCCGAAACCCGAAACTTGCCTCTGTGCCCGATTGCATTGCTCGTTTTTTATCATTCCTTGTCCTGGTTGAAGGTATTTTTCTTCATTCTTTGTTTGTGGTTTTTGTGGATTAATTGTGTAAGGAATTCTTCCAAGTTTCTTATCAGGGTTGTTGTGGGGTTTTTATCTTTTCCATTTTGGGGGTTGTTTTCAAATCAGGTTTATGTTTTAGGGTTTTCCCCCTTTTGGAATTAGCACTTTGTTTTATCCCTCAGAATGATGTTATAATTAAAATTATGTTTGGGATATAAATGGTGAAGGAAAAACTTGCATGTTTCAACTCAACAAATACCCTATTCCCTCTTCTCGGGTTTCGCAGGGTGCTTTGCAGTGTTCAAAACCCGCAGTATATCAGAAAATTTAAAGTGTCGGGTTTTCCAAAGTCTCCGGCATCCTCTCAGTGTCGGGTTTTCCAAAGTCTCCGGCATCCTCCCAGTGTGTCGGGTTATTTCAAGCCTCCGGTATCCTCCTCAGTGTGTCGGGTTTTCCACCTTTCCGGCATCTCCAGTGGGTCGGGGTTTTCGCAGTGTTCAACATCTCCTGATCTCTGACACTCTCCTCCTTTGAAATCCCTCATGTCGATCCTGGTCCATCACAAGAAAAGACTGAAAAGTCAGGGAGGATGAAATACAAATTCAGGAAGGTGGAGTCTCCATCATATATTGACTGTAATTTCGACATCCGAGATACAGAGCTCGGAAACGTGTAGACATGGAGGATTTCTGGAATAGGGTCAAGAGCCCTTCTCAAACTCCATGGATGAAATCGATAGTCGACAGTGGCCTACCTCTTGCGGCAGGCTTCCCTATGTCCGCTCAGTGCCCCGAGTTCATCTTGGCCTGTGCTTCAAATTATGACTCTGCTTCTCGCTCTGTGAAAAACCAGGTGGGAGAAGTTGTGATTAAATTGGATGGAGGTTACTTTGATGACCTTCTTAAGCTGCCTAATTTTGAAGAATATGGAGATATGGATCTCAAGTCAGCCCAAAAATCTTGGGACAATGATCAGGAGGATTGCATCAAGCACTTGAATAAGAAGTTCCTGATCAAAGCCAAACCGGTTGTTTCCAGGTTCCCAAGACTTGTTCCCAGAAGTGATTTCATTCAGGAAATCAATGATATCATCACTCTGTTGAGTCGGTTTTTGGTTTTCCCGAATCAAATGTTTTCCAAGGGTGGATGTATCAGTTCATGATCACTATTAAGAAGAATCAACAGGAATTGATTGGGGTACTCTTGTCAGTAACGAGATAGATTCTCAAATGACAACAGTCCTGTCTACAGGAAAATTTTACATGTCCTCGTATGTCACCTATGCAGCGCCGGTATGAGGAACTATCCCGGATTGGACACCAAGGGAAACAAGACAGTAGAACATATTTATCAGTATTTCCCTCAGCTGACAAGAAAAGGGTCTCAAGACCAATTCAGAAGGGTAAACAATGCCTTCTTTTATGAGAACATCTAGCAGTTAAATCCCGAACTGAGGAAAACAAGAGTATCTGATGAAGCATGGGCTGAAGTTTCAAAATGGGGTTGTGTCTTCTTACAATTTAAGAAGTTCACATATCTTCGAGTAGTCATGTACCTAGGGGATCCTTTTCGTTTGCCCAGATATCCAGGGGACAAACTAATCTTGATGGAGTTGGTCAGGCAATTGTTGGATTTTCACAAGTTCCAACAGAGTAAACACAAGGCCGCCGTATCTTTCCCAATTTCTATTGGAAGGTATACTTGTCCAACAGTGGTGAAAGCTAAGAACGTTGTCCATGAGCTTCAAGATAAATTGAAGAAGCACATGAAGCCCCGAGATGGGTTTGATATTTGAGGAGTCCTCGGGCGTATAGAACTCGCACTGCCGCAGTACTCAAGCATAGAGGACATCTGGATTGATCTACGTGATGAGGTTGTTGTCCGAAGAAAAGATCATAGCAGATTGACACTTGCTGAGATTCAAACACTTGAGCTTGCTAACTTACCAGAAGGTACTAGCGATAATGAAAGTGTTCTGGACCTTTCCTATGATGGACTGAATGAAGATCAATATGTTTTCCCACCTATTGATTGGTCAATCAGTGAAAAATCCTCCATTACAGATAGGTCAGCTCTGATTCTTGCACGCACCAAAGCATGGCTCGCCTCTTGGGGGATGAGTTTTAAAGATGATAATTTTTCAAAGTTGGTTGCTTCAGAGGCGGGGCCCTCCAAAAAGGGAAAGGACAAAAGATCTTCTAAGGGGCCTATAAAGGTCAAGTTTGTCAAGAAGAGAAGAGAACGAGAAATCTCTTCAATTATTTCTCCAGTTGAAACGGTGAATGTGCCAGAATCACCAACACCACCAAAAATAGGAGAAATTTCTTTGGAAGGAGAAGGAAGCTAGCCTCTGGTTTCACCATTTGTTGACTACCCAACTGAGGAGACCTTATCTCTTGCATCCTAGACCTTGGAGTCTGGATCTGCGCTTCATCCCTCACAACCACTTCTACCTCCTCATTCCCCATCAACTTCTTCAATCATGGCCAACATTTTCTCTGGACTCTCACCTCTCTCTGCTGGTACCAAAGTAATCACCAACACGCCCCCTCCTGTGCCTCTTTTTATTGAATCTGCTACCACATTGGTAACTGTCCCCACTTCGCCATTGGATCTCTCCCCTCCTGAAAGTATGATACCAGCTCCTACAATAGTGGCAACTCCCTCTGACACGCCTCAATGGCTACTCAAGCAAACTCCGAGGAAGAGGAAGGTGATTGTACCCATACCAGCCTTTGATTTTAGCTCACTCAAGGCCTCTACTGCTAAATCAGCCAAGAAACCCAAAATAGTTTCAAGGGTTTTGGTGGACGCTTCAAGGCATAATTTTGCGAGAGATCGCCACTCCTGCGATCGACAAAACCAAAGAGGGCATAACAACCTCTCTCGACTATCAGTAACCGTGGTGGCTCTAGGAGAGGTGACAACGGAAGGAGCACAACAAGATGCACGGGATGCCACAAACGTGCTGTGCCAGAAGTTGAAAGAAACAAAAGACAGCAGAGATGAGCTTAAAGGAAAGGTGGAGCAGTTGACTGAGGTTTTGCTTAAGCTCTCAAAACCCCTTGAATCCATACCATCTTCTTCTGTCCCTGTCGGATTCGATTTCTCATCAGTGCCTACGATTGAGAAGATTAATAAAAAAGGAAGGGTGGTCGATGAATGGATCCAAAGGCTGCTCCAACAAGGGAAGGAAGTGATTCAAGACGTCGTGGAAGTCTATCAATCTTTGGGGAACATTCAGAGTGATGGAGAAAAGATGGATGATGATTTCTCCCAAGAAATTGGACATCTTGATTTGACTTTTGAAGCTCTCCAGGCATTAAAGCAAATGCCATCACATCTCTTGGTAGAAGAAGGCATCATCCCACATGCGGATAAGCATTTCCAGCTGACCAAAGCCATCAGGTTCAGGGTGAAGATTCTCAACGAAGCCTGCGGTAAATTGAGAGAATCAAGAGATCAGTTGATCGATGGCAAGAGCGACCTGGAGGAAGAACTGTTAAAAATCTGTGCAAAAGTGTCAGTTGGAAACTCAGGCATCCTATCAGCCGATGATCTTTTCAAACAAATCCAAGAATCTATTCAGCATGAACCAACTCACGGATTTGGTATTGAAATCATCGACAGGTTTGTAAAGATTGAACATTCTTTGGAGGCCTTGAGAAAGCTCAGCAAAAGATTGAAAAAGCTTCCCGGTAGTGCCAGTGATACTCATGAAACCTGTGAAGTTTTGAATGATCATTCCACTGCGCCTGACGAAAACGAAATGCAAGGCATAATTCGGAAGTTCCAAGAATTTCGAACAAACAGGCTCAGCTGGAGGAAGAGAAAGATGAAGGAGCGAAAGATGACGATTCAGATTAAGTCCTGATGCGATGTGTCATTTCAATCTTGAAATTGACATGTCTTTTTCATTTCTGTTTCATCACATTTTTGAATCATATTTTGACTTGGTCTCCTGCGTGAGAGTCAAGCAAAATAGAACTCTTTTTAAAGAACACTATTTTCTAGGATTTATCCTATTTTCTCTCTACTCCTTTTATTATAAATAAGGGATGCTTATGCATTCCAAAGGGTCGAGATTTTTGAAATATTGGGAGCTATTGGAAAGAAGAAAAACTTTGTGTTTTCTTTTAATCATTTTGAAGAATAGGAATTGATATTATTTTGCAAACTTTGTGTTGTGGGATATATCTTTCTTAAGACATTGTTCTTACGTTCATAATCTTAAGCTATTCTTTGTTTAGCATCTTAGTGTTTCTAATCATTTCAGACATTATATTTATGATCTAAAGCTCGTATGATTATTTCGTGCTCTGTGTTTACTCGAAAGAAAATACGTTTCTCTCATTTCCTTTCCATTGTGTTTCTTCCATTGTAATAATTTCTGACCCTGTCCATTTAGAAAAACGATGTCTTCCCAACCTCAATGGTTAGATTAGTGTGAATACTGTATATATTGTTTTGTTGTGTTTTAGATTAGTAATAAGCAGGCAGCCTCACCTGTCTTTGAGGAGGGATTTAATCCCATATACTGTGGTTGAACCTCACATTTTGGATTGACAAAATATCCAACCAACACAATGGTGATCCTTTGTTGATGATTTTATTTTGTGTGACCTCTAGGGAGAATCTTCTTTATTCTTCTTATCCTTTACCGCAGCCGTTGAGGATGAAGCACCTTTCCTGGATTGTGCATGAGTGAAAACAACACATGAGAAACTTGGAGCTTCTTCATCATTCTCATCTTCATCATCAATGTACTCAATTAGGCCATTGTGCATATCAACTTCCTCGACCTCAAGATAGTTTTCATAGTCTTCCATATTTTCTTCTTCAATTTCATCAATTTCTGCTTCCTCCTTCAACTCTTTGGTGTCATAGATGGCATTGATTGGTGGTGCTTCAAGAGCAAGTCGACGAGGAGGTGGAGCAATCCTTGGCCTATCTAGAGGGTTTGGTTTCCTTGAAGCATTCCGCATTGTGATCTGAGATAGCTACTTCTTTAAGGCAACCAAGTCATTTGCCATTTTTGGAACATCGGATCTGTGGTGACAGAGTTTGAATTCTGACCCTTTTACTTTCCATTGGGGCCTTTCACCTTTCTAGACAAGATTAGATCATCATCGGTTTCTATTGCATGGTCTTGAGCTTCCCTTAATGTTCTTGGTTGGGTTCTTCTAAGGAAGAAACCTACTTCTGATGGCAAGGCACTGATGAAGAATCTCTTCAAATTATTTTTAGGAGGCACCACATCTTCAGGGATTCTTCTTATCACTTTGTTATATCTTGCTATGAAGTCCCTCATTGACTTAGAGGTTTCTTTCTTCATTTGTACCAATTGGACCAGAAGATCCTGACAATCTTCTGTGCTCTTGAACCTGTGTTTGAATGCACTTCTTATATCCTCCCAATAGGTGACGAACCTCTGGTAGCATGTAGAACCATTCGGCAGCTTTCTCTTGAAGTGACTCCACAAAGAGTCAAACTGACACATCTTCATCCTCAACACCCAACACACCGCAAGCAATGATAAATGTTGCTACATGCTCTTCAGGGAGTTGAGAACCATCCCCTCTAAATTTTGGGAAGTTTTTTCTCGAGCCTCTCGGTAGCTCATGGAGTGGTTGAGCAAGAGCCAATGGACCAGTGTTTCCTCCCCATGGT
Source organism: Taxus wallichiana var. yunnanensis (assembly GCA_018340775.1). NCBI lineage: Eukaryota > Viridiplantae > Streptophyta > Pinopsida > Cupressales > Taxaceae > Taxus > Taxus wallichiana. The sequence continues at coordinate 510,606,188 of CM031239.1, read as the reverse complement.
ACATTAGGCCTACGGGCCTCACGATCACGTTCACACTCATGATCACAATCCCCCATTCTATTTTTGTTTCTAGCTTCCAACCTTGCTAAGGTTACGGCTTCTGCTTTTCTCTTTTGTCTACCTCGGCTTGAAGTCTCTCGATTTCTTCGAGTTGAGCTCTTATTTATTCATTGGCTCTTACCTCTCTTTCTCTAGCTTCTTCTTCAGTCTTCACGTCAGTGAAGTCTACAAGGTTCTCGTTGATGTATGAAAATTCACTGTCCAAAGGATTGGCAACACTCAGGTTCCAAACGTGACTTGTTGCTTAAAAAGGAAGCCTCTGGATTCCGAGTAGCTCTTGTCTCCTTTGAAGTTCCTCAAAAATGGGATCAATTTTTCCTCCTTGTATCTATTGTTGGGTGCATATTCTATCTGCCATCTTGAAAATCTATGCTCTTCTTTGAGGTGCTAGAATTTTCCTTTGCCTCTCCAATTCAGCAACGTGTTCTTCTTTAAGGTCCAGAATTTTTGTGGCAATGAAGTAGTGATTGGCACTTTGTCTATTATGCCAAATAGCTTCCCTCAAATATGAAGCAACGTCTTCTTGGATATGGAAGAGCAATTCAGGTCTTTCAACAGAGGGTTTCCGGAATAGCCATGATTTGAATCCATGTGGCTTATATAGCCATTGAAATTCTAGAAATTTTTCTCTTTTTTGAATTTTGAATTTTCTAACCTTGCGGTCGCATTCAGGTGCAGATGTTGCTAAATCGCCTCACAAAGTGCCAAAAACTATTGCCGAGGAATTTTTCAGTGGAAAAATTTGTGAGGGCACTCCACTAACCCCGTAGCAAATGCTTACGCTTATCTCGAAGGGGGAAATTTTCTATAAAGGTGGGAAAGGGAGTGATAAAAGAGGTAGGACAGCTAATGTTGTAGGTAGAAAATCATATTCTTGCACACATTAGTTAAAAACTTTAACACATGCATTTATGAGAAGAAATAACCCCCGCAAATGGCAATAAGATGAGATAAGATTGTGAACTCAAAGTTTCTAAAATCTCCTCATCAAAAAGGCTACAAAATCCTTTTTCTTGTATTGATGCTTAAACAAAAGTTGTACATAATGTGGGAATGGAAGAAATTTGAGAATGGAGGGAAGTAGAAGAAAATGGCTATCTCCTTTGCTTTCTCTAAGTACAATGCACTCGTGAGTTTATAAGATCAATTGCCAACCCCGTACAATGGCATGAAGAAGCCATTAAATATCTTGTAAGAAATGGTTACAACTTCTTCTTTGTTAGCAAGAAATGATTTACAATCTTTTTAGTCATTCGCGTCCGTTCAGATTCTTGATTCGCGAAGAAACGCCAATGGCGAAAAAACCAGACTTTTCATAATGCAACCATTACACTTATTTTGTAACTTTGAATTTGAACTGTTCATCTTGCCTTTGAAACTTTAAACCAGAGTCATCCACATGGGAGAAATTTACTGGAGTGGGCGTGGAGGATGCCTTTTGCATTTTGTGACTTTATAGAGATTTGGCATTTTTTACATTTTTGGTCCACCCTTCCGCTTTTGATATAAGCCTGACACATGGCTTCACTTGAGTGGAGACAGAGTCATGGGTCACTTTTATAATTTTACCTTTTTTCAATGCGGGCTCAAAAACACAAATTGCTCCGTCGGCCCACCTCCCCGCTTTGACCTTCGATGCGGGCTTAATATTTGAATTTTTCCATAGCATGATCGGGGCTATGGGTCACTTTATGACTTTTATCCCTTTTACCAAAAAGGCTCAAAACCTCAAAGTTCTTTGCTGACCCGCTTCCCGCTTTGACTCTTTTGATGTGGGCTCAACATTTGACTTTTTCCCTCATAGCATGATCGAGGCTGCGGGTCACTTTATGACTTTTATCCCTTTTTACATAAAGGCTCAAAAACACAAATTGCTCCTCCGGCCCGCCTCTAATTAGATATGTCCATGTACTTGTGGATAATGGGGCCAAATTTTGACGGGGAAGAAAATGCCTATCATTCATGACTGTGGAAAAATGCAGAGAAGAAGAAAACTCCGCCATTTCGTGCCTGATTTTCAAATTTCTTTCATGAACCAAAGGATTGAAAACAATAGAAGGTTCGACGATCCATGGCCATAGAAAGATTGACAATTTCATTCAAATGAGGAAAACAATAAAAATTTCACGCGTCTAGACAGGAAAACAGAAAAATTTATCAAAACATGTAGACTTGAGAGTTTAAACAACTTCAAAGCATGAATTTCTCTATCTTTTCAGACTTCCAACTTTGCTTGAACACCTCTGGAGAGTATGAGCTCAAAATTTTTGAATTTTACTTAAAAAATGAGGGGGGTATTTTGAGGGCGACAACATGTTGTTGAGTGAATACTCGATAACATAAACTAGATAAGAGATGTGTACTTGATAACCATGTAGAATGTGATGGCAATAACGTGTCGAGGAGACAAGTGAAAGCATGAAGTGATAAAAATGAAGCGTGGAAGCTAAGAAAGAGGAAGTGACCCTAGGGGTGAAGTGTATTGTGTTATATCGTGTTATACATGGTGTTTTTCTTGATATAGGGTTGCTTCATGTTGTGTATTAAGAACAAGCCTAGAAAAGAAAAGTAAAAGAGTAATCAAAGTCATGTATTATGAAAACTCTGTAAAAGTATGTAAAAATATTTAAATGTGTGTAAAAGTAGTAAAAGGAAAGTGTGCACCTGATGATCATGAGTGTAAAAGGATAAAAAGATGTCCTAAAATTGTTGCGTAGAGTGATTTTTTTGGACGATCTCACGCCAATAGTGAGTTTTTGGGAGATCTCATGCTAAGAACGAGTTTTTGGGTGATCTCACACCAAGAGCGAGTTTTTCGAGCGATATCAAACCACAGAAAAAGAGTGTTGGGGAGAGAGGTCTAGTTCCTTCCATGACTGCTTCCTGAATTTATACACCACTGCAGATAGTGTGATCTATGTTTAGTTCTGAGTTGTATCAGTATTAGCTTCATACTTGTTCCATATAGAAATGGAGAAAGAATGCATTATGCTTTGGAGGAGGACTGCATGTATGTAATGAAACTACTTTGTAAAGTGTTGTGAATTGTGTTGATTTGAGAAGATTTTTTTGTGTTCCCTAGGACATTAGTGCCCGGGAGAGAACACATGTGTTGCTCTATCTAATCATAGGCACCGGTGTCTCAGTGTTGTGTTGAGGACCCAAATTAGATTTTGGGTCATTCTGTGACTATATGACTATTATGTTCCTATACTTGTGTAGGCATGTATTATATCTCGAGTTGATTTATGGGGTGACTGATTCACCCAATGTATGCCCCCTCGTTTGGGGTGCATGCGATGTCACTATGAGTATGTAGCACAAAGAGAGGAATTGATTCGAACTAAACTATATCCCCTCCAAAGGGAAGAAATGTTCATGGTAGAAACTAAGGCACATGCAAACAAGAAGGCTAGTAACATGTGTTAGTGCAATCAAAACTAGTATGCAAAAAGATACAATGTGCAATCAAGCAAGTAAACATACAAGATAGATTGTGAAATGTGAGTTTCAAACATGGCACATCACTCACAATGTCATAAGACAATCAGGACCGAAGCGGCCAAAATCATATAGTATGCATACAAGACAAATGGCATAGCCCACAAACAATAGCATACAATAGAAAAAAAAATGTCAAGGAAAGTGTAACAGACAACCACGGTGGAAAATAATCCTACAAAGTAAATATTTCACATGAAGCACCCATTAGCATGTTAGAAAGATAAAGAGTATGTTAAAGTATGTATAGATCAATGGAAATTAGTGTGCTAGTAAGAGTATTAAATAATGGAACAATAGCACCTATGATGTATGAGAATGTAGATGTCCCCAGGAGCCTCGGTGGGACTAGTAAGAGGTACAATGCCAAACATCATTGTTGTGTGTGAAGATCTATAGGAATTCTGCATTCACAACTAAAAACCAAGTGAACATCTATGTGTATATAGAAAATATATTGACATACTTAGTATTCATCTTGCATGGGAAACAAAGTGTACATGTAAGTATAAGCAAGCAAGAATAGATGTAACCAATATATGCAGTATGTTGTGTATGAATATAATAGAATGGTATGCAATGTGAATGTGATAGGAGCAGCGTGCCCCTAGTGGATGTGGATGAGTATGAGATGAGTTTCATTTATAAAAGACTCCTCAACAATCAATAATGAACCATAGAACAAGATTGTGTCATCGGGAAATGGTTTGATAGTGTGCACAAGAAATATATGATCAATAAAGCATAGAGCATAAAGAGTGTGAGTGAGGTGAGGTTCATTTCATATTTAGACCCTCAGCAGTTGAGTATGAACCATGCAATTAGTGTACGTCATAGGGTAGTATGATACAGGAGGATTGAATGCTAGAAACATGTATCGTGAAGCACGAGCGTGAAATGTGTAGTGTGTGAGGTTCATAGATGTAGTATGCCCTCAACATTCAAGTGTGAACCTTAGCACAAGAGTGTGTCATAGGGTAGTGATGATACAAGTTATGTATCAAAGGGTTTGTAATGATGCTTAGGAAATATTATACATTTAAGCATGGAGCGTCAAGTGCATGAGATGATAGAAACATTTGATAACAATGCAAGGGGAGAATTTATGATGCCCCAACTATGTGAGTGATGGAGATCTATGTGGCAATGTGAGAAGGACCTTGCCATGGTGGTGGAGTTTGAAATGTGTCTTGGCCATTAGTATAAGGAAGAGTTTGTTTGAAAAAATGAATTAGAAACGGAAGTGGAGTAGGATGGGGAGGGATCTTGAATGGTGGTATCTTATGTGGGATTGATAACATTGTAGAAGAATTGAGAGGAGGTGTTGGACCAATTTTTAGAGGAGGTTGCTTAGGATTTGGTGATGCAAAAGAAGACTTAGTAGGAGGAGGTGATGGAGGACAGACCTTGAGAGGTGATTTCTTAATTGGAGTGGGTTACATAGGCGGCGCTTGAGTGACCGAAGAAGAAACATTAGAAGTGATGACATGATGCTCATTAGACATAGATGAATCAGATTTAGGAACCCAGTGGGATGTAATAATTGAAGATGAACATGTAGCATTTTGTGTAGCAAATGAAATGAGACCATAATGTTTAAGGTGGCCAATTTTTTCGTTTTAGAGCATAACAATCATTTTCATTATGTCCATTAATTCGATGATAATTGCAATATGGATGACCTTGATATTGTGCAAGCCAATAAGGAGGATAGTAATGAGTAGATGGCAAGTTGATCAATTGATGAGTGAGGAGTTGAGGAAGAATATCTTATTGCTTAGCATTTGAATCAAACTTGAGAGGTGTGGGGAGTGGTAAGACTTGGGGTTCACTGATATGAGCACATGTAGAAGACATAGAATTAGAATGAGATGTAGAAGAACTAGCATTAGATTGAGAAGTATCCTTAAGATGTTGAATTTTAGTTGTGAGAGATGTGATCATGGATTCCATAGCCTGAATTTTATCTTGAAATAAAGAATGTAAAGCTTGAATTGATTTACAAATGGATTGATTGACATTAGGACTAATAGAGTCATCGGAAAGATGATCGAAGATGGAACTTACTTGTGAAGATGACATATTGTTAGGGAGATATATAGTGTCTAGGTTTTTTTAAGAACAAATTTGTTAGGTGGATGCATTTGAATGAATTCATGAAAAGAAATATGAGGAATCAAGATAGGAGCTGCAAATGTTAGTGTAGGTTATTATTTATCCTTTTATTTATTTATTAGGATAATTCTTACACTTGTGTTAGCCCTACACTTGTTGGGTTAGCTTGTTTAGGTGTACTAGTTGTGTGGAGTTAACTTACTAGTTGTGTTGAGTTAGCTTCTCAGTTATATGAAGTTAGCTTACTAGTCTTTTGAGTTAACTTAACTACTAGTATCAGTTAGTGGGAGTTCTTCACCACTGATTTAAGTAGTAGTTGCACTTCCATCCTCCTATATGTACATCTTTCTTATTGAATAATTAAAGTCATTCTATTGTAATGTATTGAGCATTATGGATTATGATGGATTTCCATATATGGTATTTTAGCTCTTCTATTTTGCAAATCTAATGTGGTGTGCTATTATCATCTGAGATCGTGGCTTGGAACAATCTTCTTATCGTTCCTTTCATGGTATCAGAGCGATAGATGATGTAGACATCCAATAAGTTTTTCTTTGCAAGCAAGGGTTTATTATTTTCATGTATTTAGAATTTGTTAACACTTTTCTGCAGCATGCATTTTTATGTAAACGGAGTGTGCCATTGGATTTGGAAGGTTCCAAAACCCTAGAATCCACTATAAACTCGACCATGTTTTGAGACAGTCAAATTTGGATGCAGATCTATACCATGGGTGTATTCTTTTATCCATTAGATATAAGTGTGTACCTTCCAGATGCATTCTTTAACCCTTTGCATATTTTGGTTTTAGATCCAGTCTTTTATCCACTGGACGCAAATCTATACCCTCTGGGTGCATTCTTTTATCCATTGGATAAAAGCGTGTACCTTCCGGATGTAGTCTTTTACCCTCTGGATATTTCGGTTTTGGATGCAGTCTTTTATCCACTAGACGCAGATCTGTACCCTCTGGTGCATTCTTTTATCCATTGGATAAAAGTGTGTACCTTTCGGATGCAGTCTTTTACCCTCTAGATATTTCGGTTTTGGATGCAGTCTTTTATCCACTGGACGCAGATCTGTACCCTCTAGGTGCATTCTTTTATCCATTGGATAAAAGCGTGTACCTTCTGGATGCATTCTTTTACCCTCTAGATATTTTAGTTTTGGATGCAGTCTTTTATCCACTGGACACAGATCTGTACCATTTGGGTGCATTCTTTTATCCATTGGATATTGACGTGTACCCTCTGGATGCAATGGTTTACCCTCTGGACATTTTAGGTTTTGGGCGCAGGCTTTTATCCTTTGGTCGCAAGTCTGTATCATGTGGATGCACTCTTTTACCCTTTGGACATTTGGGTGTCACGTGTACCTTTTGAAAAGAAGATCAACATTAAAATATTATTTTAATAGCAAAACCTTCTAGAGCTCATAACTTTTGATCCGTAGCTCGATTAAGGTGATCTTTTTTTTTGAAATTGTGTATTTTTTCAAGATCTACGCATTGGTGAGATTTTTATACACATATTTCAAATGTAAAAGGTAATTTTACTCATTGTAATATTTACATGCACTCAATTATAAAGTGTCAATTTGGGAGGGTGTTGTAATCTCTTGTGGACGCAATTTCGGTTGAGCCCGACGTCCTCAACTTTTGGGTGTTGCATTCGTATATCTATGGGTGTATGCATTTATATCTCTCTTTTTTGTTGAGATATTCTGGATTTGTATTTTTGACACTTTCAACATGTTGTGATCTCACTTGCAAGGGATTTATTCTCAAAGGAGCCCAATGTTAGTGTAACATCCTCATTTTAGACAATAGAACAAGTCAATTTTTTTTTTTTTTTTTTTGATAATTGCATCCTGGTTCTAAATACATAATTTAGAACTCACAAATCAAATAACCATTCTTATAACAGATAACCATATGCAGCTGTAATGACTCGGAGTACCTCCGATCTATTCATTCCATGACTCGGTAATCTACCGATCTATTCATGAGTAATAAGAGTTGGCGTTTTTATTTAACACTTCACTCTTGCGGTTCTCTTCCCTATTCTGGGATTCAATGCTCATCCAAGGAACCTAACTGAATAATTGTTACCATTATTCATCGGCATCTCATCCCTTAGACTAGGTGAATTAGGACAACGCAATCAATGAAATTGCGATACTTTGGCCAAAGATTTGAAACATATTTGCTTATGTCTCGTATTCCTTAACATACATACTCGTCCAACTGAATACGTCCTTCACCCCATTCCTATGTTATGTAGAATGTCTTATACCGACTTACGCAATCCCTATTATCTCAACTTATTCACTCGAAACGGATTAACAAGGTGATAACGTTATATGGATGCCCACGAGGATTAGGGATACGATGACATACTGGTTCAACCCTAGTTAAACCAAAGTGTCAAGATACCCCGATTCTCCTAGGCGGCCTTGTAACATGATCACATTCCTAATCGATCCCGAGTAACTCGTTCGAGATCAAAGTGTAAATCTTAGCGATCAATGCAAAGGGTGTCGTCAACCTTTAAATCCGCCTCGAAAAGATCTACTTATTAATATGCGTTACGCACGTTGAGTTTAAATTACATTAAAGACGTTCCCCTAAGGTTAGCCTTTCCCGATCCCTGGATTCTTCATCTTAGGATGACCTTCCTCAATAAAACCCATTCACGATGGAGATATTAAGGCCAAGGTCTCATCAAGGAGTTCTTAGAATATACATAATTTTAAAACAACGAAATCGGTCAATATCTCATAGACTTCACATGAGATTGACATCTGAACCCCATTAGGTTTATATCAGTTTTCATAACTGAATTACTATCATAATATTTGTATCAAGATATAAATGATTAAGAATCCATTTAAATGTTGTCCTGTCATAATCAAGACTAGGGATCAATAATTTAGTTCATCTTGTTTAGCGTTCTGCTTGGGTTTACTTTAACCCTATCTTCCCAAAAAGACAATGAACTAAATTTCAATTTAGCTTTCGATAGAACATACAAGAACTACTAAACACTCATAAGAATTCAATCACATATTCTTGTAAGATTTCATTGGTATTCACAAAAGTCACCAATTATACAATGATAACAATACTCTCACGACATAAGAACCGGAGAAATACTAACTATCAAGATAGAAATACAATCACATAAGTATCAAATATCCATTTCCATTCCTTTCGGTACTAATCAAATACATTTTATGCATTCAACATACTTGATACATTACTCAACTGAAAAAGGAACATCTTTCCTTATATGGTACATTTAGAAAATCAAGCGGTAATTCATTATAAAATCAATTTAAACAATCTGATCATCCTATCAGATCTGCATGCTTTTACCACTTACGGCATCCATCTCGCAAAATTGTCAACATGGGTCGGTTCAATGAACCGAGCATGATAAGCATAACCTTTAAAACAATTGCAATACATCAATTGTTTTCATTAAACACTACTGTTTAAATGAGATCAAATCATTAAAACGTTAGTGACCAAGAAGAAAAATGCATCTACCCAACTATCCATCCGAATCCCAAGGACAGCAACATCAGATGGATTATATATTCAACATAATAAATAAATAACCTTTCATGATTCCATCAGCATGATAGAACAATTCCAAAAGTTAGATAAACAATTATATCAACCTATACTTTATAACAGAAGAGAAATAAACGAATAATACTTATTTCCTTCAGATCTAGCTCATGACTGTACCGTCTTTTCAAGAGCAAGGCATTCACTTAATACACAAGCAAATAAATCAGTCGAGACCATCAACAACACCACTGTTTTGTTAAAGCTTACAAGAAAGCAACTACAGTACAGTAGCCCTCATGCCAAACAACGGTGTCTATCAACAAGCAGACTCAGTATGTCCTCACGCAAGAAGCGACAGACAAGAAGATATTAAATGCCGTTACCTGTTAAGGTGAAATCGACTACTCCTAAACTCAATCAAGCTCAGAAATGGATATCTATGCACAGAAGACGTAACACGCCAACAATACCTTATGACAACCTTCAACTCATTCAAGTCCTTTCTACACTGTAAGGCTTTTAGACCCAAGGTCGAATTCAAAGGATCTCTTTTGTTATCGCAGTCAACAAGAGACTCGAAATCATTTTAGCAATGACAATTCCCTATGACTATGCAGAGAGATTTTTAAACAAAATCCACGCAACATGCACAGCCACATCTATCTGGAATGTAATCAGAAAGAAAACATAACATAACATAACATAGTCACTTCTGAACGCATCCAGAGTTGAAAGTATGTTATTCACGACCTACTTTATAAAAGCCATAATACATAATGTCAAGTTATTTTAAGAAATCCAACAAAGCCAAAAACATTACATGTTCATACTCAGGCTTATACAGATACAGTGACACAGATTACCAATCAAGGATTTAAAACTAAATCCGTAAATCAGTATTCACAATATAGCTTTTACAGAAGCCGATATACAAGATATCTTCCCATACTCAAGGAACCCAACAGTGTCGAAACAATAGTAACTAAGAAAGCTTAATTTGAGACAGTCTTTGTAGTTACCTAGAAAGGATTCAACTGAACCCGAGTAACAGTATATCAAATAAATAATAAACAATGATTCCCAACTGTGCCAACAATGATAAACATTAAAAATCAGGCTTAAACAAATTACTGATTTCGTAACAAGAATTCAACCGAATCTCTCCAATATTCTCGAACAAGCTTACACGAAGGAAACATACTTAAGATAACCAGAGTCTCAGTACTAAAATTTATTACAAATAACGAGGTCGTATGACTGTTACTTCTTCTAGACTCCAACGAAACTCAAATTACCAATATTCAAAGATATATAAAGCTTCCACAAAGGGGTCCATAGTGCACGCATCATTCAATGGACTCTACAGAGTCGTTTGATATAATAAACATATATATATATATATATATATATATATATATATATATATATATATATATATATATATATATATATATATATATATATATATATATATATATATATATATATATATATATATATAAACGGGTTGAATCCCCTTAACCTTCACGAAAGGGAAAAACAACTCCAGTGAGGTCGTAATGAATACTGTAACACAATATGTTACCTCTTCACAATAACTATAAAATTCATAACGAAACCCAACAAAAATCCATAACCACCACTAAATAATAACCACGACATAGCTTACAAAAAGTTCAATTTTAACTGAACAATCAAACAAATGTCCATCAGTATCCCTTCCGACAAGTACCCACAACAAGCAACAACGGCAAGTATCAACAACAAGCATCGACTTCGAGTATAAATCAACAAGCATCACAGTGGCCTGTACCCATCACAAGAACAATTTATGGGCTCTCGCAGAGCAGGCCGAGCATACCTTCTTTTCATATATTTCGCATATAAAAGCCGGAATGCAAAACACAAAGAAATATAGCAACAGTTCGAATATAATAAACACCCATCAAGGGTTAAATTGAAAAGCCGAACCAGCATGAAGATACAGTGTCGAAAATCACACAAGGATACCATAGAAACCATCTATTTCCATAAATCATTTGAACAGAGTTGTTCTAATGAAATCATTTGAAGAAGAGCAAGATTTTTAAAAGTTAGGGCCTAACATGCCTGGATATTTGCTCAAAATTCCGAAGCAGACCACTGAAAGAGCTCGGACTTTCTTTTCCTTTTCCAAGTTAGAGCCACCAACAAAATTTTGCTATTTCCATGACATATATATTTTCCTTGCCAGAGGAAAGAGCTAGATATGCTCATACTCGCCATGCAACACCAAGAAGATCAAAAGAAGAACCAAGAGCAACAGCAGAGGGAAAACCGGAATTCGTGATAAGCCAAACAAACCATTAACTTTCCAATTTGCATGCCTTCTCGCGAAATCCGAGCTCGACTACCGAGCTCATTAATTGCATTTACTCCCAATTTCCCGCTCAAACTCCACTGCCACCGACCGCCATAGTTGGCGATAGACAAGAGAAATTCCAAGACCATTTCCAATTTTGGCGACCTGCCACGTCGGCTCAAGATAGCCGTTATAAAACCTCCACCATATTACCTGTCTTTCATACTTATCCACGCATTTATAACATAGAAACTCGCCGCCCATGGTTCGCACCCCTTCCATAGGTCCCCTTATTCTTTGCTCAATAGTTAGGTTAGTAACTTAGGTTAGAATTTAGGATAACACCTAGTCTAACCACTTAGCACAAAGATACTAACTTAGAACATTAGCTCATAGCCTAGGTCTAGGTTAGATTAACACTAATCTAACCCTAGGTTAAGTTTAGTTTTAGGTTACTAACATTAATAATTCTGTTAGGTCTAACATTTCTTATACTCGGAAAAAGACCTACAGCATGCATTCTCGAACAGGGTTCACTCTTGTACTGCCATTAGGCTACGGAATTATATGCAACAGAATTATTACCTGGTCCACGACCAAGACCTTCCAGATATACTTCGATATCGGGAACCATTCCATTTCACACGATCAACCTGAGTTAGACTCGGGATTGGCTTTATTCAACGAATTCAGACCTTGCAACCTGTGAAAGGTTTATAATTTTTAATTCATCATGAAAAATTAAAGCACCAATTGGATCAATACCACCGATCCAAGGCTAGGTCTTATAGATGAATAACTTCATAATTCGTTCCGAGATCAGATTAAACTCAGATGTAAAATGAAATAAATAAAAGAGTCTAATCATATTCTGACTCAGTCAAAGATCTACAATCTGCAAAGAAGATACAGTACATATCAAGCATGACTTCTCAATCAAAGGAACACATCCTTTTTACAAAAGAAATCACATATCAACACTTGTATGCTTAGGAGGAAGTAACAACAGTTCAGGGTGTTACATGTTTGTCAGTGTTTGAGTAGTTGATTTTGGCAACTCATACAAATATGTGGTGTCACTCTACCCATTCAACAGTATGGGAGGGTATGGTGTTGATATTGATTCTTTGGGTTTCGTGTCCTTACCTTGTTACGTGTTGATACTGCTTCTTCGGGTTTCGTGTCCTTGCCTTGTTACCTTGGATTTTCTTGGATCGTGGCACTCCTATTTATTTGGATCTCGTGTCCTTGCCTTGTTTCCTTGGTTGTTCTTGGATCGTGGCACACCTATTTGTAGCAGTTGATCAAATTATGTTTGGTGTTTTTTTTGCACTTTCGACATCACTCCATTGACAATCTCCTTACATGGAGCTATTCTAGTGAAGCCCAGTGTCAATTGTTTTTGAGTTCTATGATCGAGCAGTGGATTCATACCACAGTGCGCACCACACTTCTTCAGCATTGTACAATTTTTGGAGCCGAGCTTCTTAGGATATATTGCAGTAGGATTTTTCTCTCTACTTTGTTATTACTTGGTTTTGGGTACCTTGCGGTGTCTATTTTTCCTAGTTATTGTTATGCGTGGGTACCTCATCAAGCCTTGTTGCGGGACCCACCTTCTTTTCCACCCACCTAAGCTATGCTTACGGGAGGGTGTTAGTGTAGGTTATTATTTATCCTTTTATTTATTTATTAGGATAATTCTTACACTTGTGTTAGCCCTACACTTGTTGGGTTAGCTTGCTTAGGTGTACTAGTTGTGTGGAGTTAGCTTACTAGTTGTGTTGAGTTAGCTTCTCAGTTATGTGAAGTTAGCTTATTAGTCTTTTGGAGTTAACTTAACTACCAATATTAGTTAGTGAGAGTTCTTCACCACTGATTTAGGTAGTAGTTGTACTTCCCTCCTCCTATATGTATATCTTTCTTATTGAATAATTAAAGTCATTCTATTGTAATGTATTGAGCATTATGGATTATGATGGATTTCCATATATGGTATTTTAGCTCTTCTGTTTTGCAAATCTAATGTGGTGTGCTATTATCATCTGAGATCGCGGCTTAGAACAATCTTCTTATCATTCCTTTCAGCAGAAGAAGATTGGATAGAAGAAGCAAAATTAAGATCCAAGAGTGTTCACATGTGGGTTCACCAAATGATTTAACAAAAATAGAATAATGCTAAATCCTAATTGCAGATTCAAGTATGAGAAGTAAATGTTAAAGTACATATTTGACATAAGTAATAAGGTAATGAAATATAAAACCACAAGTGTAAGAGAGAAAGTAAAGGACTTAGTTGATTTACGCTTGATTCTCGAATTGATTTAGACTAGAAAACTGATGAACAGGAAGGGAAGATTGTCACAACTGTGCACAATAAATCTTGGAACCGTTAGATAAGCCTGGACTAAGGCACCTAGAGTGGTCAAGGGCATGTGGGTGCTAGAGTCTACTTTTGGGCGCATGTGACTGCGTAAGATCTTGGAACTTGATTTTTCTAGTGTCGCACAAGTGTCATTGGTAGTCGATGTTGGTAGCCTATATATTCAATATGATCGTTGAAAGCACCTGTAACTTGCAAAGAGATGTTGACCAACAAAATCCTCAAACTACATCAAATCCCTAAAAGAAAATATGCAATATGAGGAGTCGGAATGACCCCCGACGGTTGCACCCGACTAAGTGATGCACTACATCTCAGACTCCATGTAGTTCTTGTGCATGTGTGAAAGAATCGCACCCTAAAAGCCTTTGTGCAAGTGTAATTAATAACGGGTGATAACTAGATGTACCAATGTAAATAGATGTGTGGATGGAATAATGAACTTCCCCTTCCTACGCAAAGTGTATGCGAGAAAATGTAGTCCCTTGAATGAATGTCGATGGATGCCCTTAATACTCTTAAATGCATTTGGAAGTAGTATTAGGTGATGATAATAGATGCTTAGAGCTCGGTCCTTCATTTTGGTTACATAGCTTTGTATTTATACAATTCCCTCGGTTGATTTCATAATTGACAACCTGGAAGGCCGACCCATAAGTAGAAAATATGCCCAAAAGATAAAAGAGACCCAAAAGAAGCGAGTAAGGTGGAAAAGGGTCGGGGCGCTTAGAGGGGACACGAGCACTGGGCATTGGTGTCCGAGGTCATGAAAGAGAAGCAAGTAAAATACCAACTAGGTTATAGGGTGTAAAAGACCATAAAGAAGACAAGAAACAAAGCAAAGAGGCCAAAGATAGATCATCAATTACTAGTTTTCTCGCTTAGGAATCATGTAAATGCTAGTATGATTTTAGGACCTAGAAATGTACCCAAGTGCGTGATTTTGTGTCTACAAATTGTATAGACTTTAATAAACTTATTAATTATTTTCATTTTTTCGAATCTTATTTTGCCAAGTGTCAATTATTTTCTTTAACATAAAGTTTCATTAAAAATTTATTTATTTAATTTTTACAAAATATTCAATTCAATTTTCTGATTGACTAAAAAAATTGTAGTCATATTAAATATTTTTTATTAGTTAAAAAAACTATTTTTCTTATTAACCAATTTAAAAGGACTCGTGGCAAATATTTAGTCTTTCTATAGTTTTGACATTAGAAGATTTTCTAGAGAAGGCCTAAATGATTTTTACATTGAATGCTCATTGGACACATCATTGTACTTGGAATGTGCCATTATTTTCATTTTCATAGCATTATTAATTATTTTTACTTTGTCCAATCTTATTTTGCCAAGTGTCAATTGCTTTCTTTAACATAAAGTTTCATAAAAAAAATAAATTTTTATTTGATTTTTACAAAATCTTTAATTCAATTTTCTAATTGGCTAAAATATTTTTGTAGTCATATTAAATATTTTTATTGGTATAAAAGTTATTCTTCTTATTAAACAATTTAAAAGCGACATGTGGCAAATATTTAATCTTTCTATAGTTTTAAGATTAGAAACTTTTCTTGAGAACTCCTATTCTTTTTCACTTCATCGCTATTTTTTCTTCACAAATCGGTGTCTTCCAATTTTGGGGTTTCAAGGTGGCACATAAAGTAGATTTCTAAATTTAAATGTGTAAATTAGAAATATATATCATGTTTACTTTCCCTACAATGCAAAAAAGGGATATTTGTGGCCGAGAAATTGCAAGGCTACTATGAAATTTGTATATATATCCATGAGGATCTATATCTAATTCACTTTTTTTGTATTGATATTACATGACAATATTTTCCTATTAAATTTATATTCTTCCACCACATACTTGTAGCCTTAAGACAATAGCTTCAAAAAATGGTCGTGTTTCGACAATAAGAAGTACTTGTTTGGTGTGCCTTTTCCTTTTCTTCTAAATTTTGAACTCGCTCCCTAGTAGGAAGTGTAGACACCCTAATTTCACATCTATCCTAAATCAATTAATTCTCCTTCCTCATTTCTCACAAAAATACACTTTGAATTAATCAAATATAATTTGATTAATTATCCATTTCAAAATCTAAAAAATAACCCAATCCTCACCACATGTCATTATTCTCCATGTTTTTCTACTATTGAATTAAAAATTCAAAGTTCAAATCCTCACCCACTCTTTGTGGTCCCTACTCACCTAAAATCCTCCACTTATGAATTAAAAATCCAAATACAAATCCTCACCCATTCCTCGTGGTCCCCACTCACCTAATCTTGCCCATATTTTCAAACCATGATTACTTAAATTACTCTAAGTTAATCACTCCCCCAGGCTATAAATACAACCTTACCCCTCCCCTCTAAACACACAGAGAATAAGCTTAAATGCCCTATCTAAGTTCTTGCATCCTTTAAGCAAAGAACATCCTTTTGCCTCGTCCTAATAGCCTCATTCTGAAGCACCCCAAGTCCATAATCATTTTTCCCATCTGGTGCAAAGTAAGAGGATCGTTGTTGCAGGAAGACCTTGCTCCGTCTTGAAGAAAAGCACCTACATATCACACAATCAAGGCTCAATCCAAGTTTCCTAACCCATTCTGAGGTTTACTACGAAACACAAAGGAGGAGGTATGTTTTTTGGTATTTTACTTCCTTGTTAGTAGTGCGTTTTCCTAGCTTACAGAAGCAAACAAACCCTTTGTCACATTTTATTAAAGTTTACCATGTCGACTTTTGGGTTTATCAAAGACTTCTAAAAGGCCCCCATGCACTAGTTGAACTTATAACTTACTCTAACACCTTGGAACTCCAACATCATCTCGAAAGGACTTACGGGCATGTTTTTTCATTAAGATCTCCGCTCCCAACCAAGATGAAACTTTTCCTTTCTTGCACATCTAAAATCTTTGCCCAAAAAATATTTGGCTATAAAATTAATTCCAAAAGTAAAAATACCTTCGCTTTAGCACTTCTTCGGTAGGATATGCCATTCCCGACCTTGTATTATAAAGTAGAGATTAAAAAGATAGAAAATATTTTATTTATTTATTTGTGAAGGTTATCCATGTACTTTCCATTGCCTCTAATTTTTCTATAAATCATATCTAGACTACCTAAACTATAGTTTACAAGCATACTTGAATCAAATTTTGTGAAGAAAATAATAGCATATGAGTATGAATAAAATTTATTTCAAGATTTTTCTATAAATTCCACCATAGCCTTCATGTTATCCAAATTTCTTATTTTTATAACCAAAGTATCTTATATTGAAATCACTTATATATACATAAAATTTTGTAACTTGTCTTTTTGTAATTCCAAGATTGATTATGCTCCCTTGTGAAGACAAATGCTCACATTTGAAATCCAATCAGTTCATATATTTAACTCTCATGTGAAGTTGTTTATCATTACTCTGCTCTCTCATCAATTCTAAGAATATTATCTTATAAAAGCAATAAACAACCTCTCTAGTTCATGTCCAAACTTCATGTTTTATATTTGTTACTTTGTCTATAATTGTACAATTAGGTCGGGATGTGGGGTCCAATCTTGGCCTACTTGTGACGATCCTAGTTTCTCAAGCTCATCAAATTTGTTTTCAATTGAATATATTATTTGAATCCTTTCAAATTCTTTTAATTCCAGCCTTATTAGAATAATTCTCCTATAAAATACTATATAACTAAGTCAATGTCACTTTATACCTCATATGACATCTTGTAAGCACGTAGTGCAAATATCATTCCAAAAGCATTCAAACGGTCCCTAAATCTACCCGGATCGGTTGCACATCAATTAGAGTGGTCCCTAATACAAGTCTTAAGCACTCAACTAGGTCAAAGAGTCTAGCTTCTTCCATTTTCAAACATGCAAAGATCATAGAAAAATGTCTTAGCAAAAGCAAGGACACTCCAAGAATTGTTCAAGCATTTCGGGAACAAATAGTTGGTTCACGTAATCGAGGTACACCACATCTCACTACTACCACATTAGGTAAATTCTTTTTTATACGCTAGCCTTCTATCTTGGTGTCAAGATAGAAGGCTATCTATACTATATAGTTAGCCTTCAAAGTTGACCTTTCATGTTGGGAATGACTATTTTGAAAGCTCGGTAGAGTTCAAAACAACTTTTTATGCTTTGTCTCCAAAATCCTGGCCTCAAAATTTGCACCGACCTCTCGAACCGACCTCCTCCATGATTTCCTATGTCCATTCATGCTTGCTCACTTCTGAAACTCACCATGTTATCTTGTTTGCCCATGCTTTCTTGCCTTGTCTTCTAGAACTTGCTTCTAAGGACCATGAATATGCGAGATACATATCAATCATGACCTTGTACACATTCTACACATGTTAGGCATCCTCAAAAATGCCTCACATTGAATTTCCTTAGCTTTGCTTTGCTTCATGCCTCATGTCATGTTTGCATTAGGTCTAGGATGCGGCCTAGAATGGCTTGTACCAACACATGCCTCACATAAACTGGCATAATATTCATCTTACGAGACTCACTAAAAAAATTTTCCACGTCTCTTTGATCATTTTATACACCCTAGCAACCTTGGACCACCTCTGGAGCTCAGCCACTACACCTTGTTTGCTTGAACCATACATCAAAACATGCACTCTAACCTAGACACCATGTTACTTCACCAATGCAACACACCATGCCACCAAAATAGGACACTACCAATAAACCTTTACTCATTTCATCTTATTTGACATCAATGATCATTAATGTCAACATTATGCACTCTCCTATGCACATGAATACACCCTTTGACATCAATGCTACTTGGCATCAATGACAACAACGTGACACATGTCCAACATGAGATGCATGAAAGGGAAATCCTAAGCTAACAAAGGTGATATCACCAAAAAAGGGGGAAAACACTCTTAATGGGGGAAAAGGGGAGGAAATGATGATGAAGAGGGAAAACATGAGTGTCACAGATCAAAACAACACCTAAATTTCACTTTCACACAATCCACAACAAAATAGTTCCTGCAAATTGGAGATACACACACAACACACCTAAAATGAATGAAGAGGAAAGAAAATGTAGTAGAACACAACTAGGGAAGAAAATATCCACAAAACATGAATTTAATTGCTTTATAAGGATGCACAATCCATTACAATGAAGGAAGAAGACATAAACACATAGTATGAATCAAAATATGAGGCCTCCAACTCAAAAAAACTTATGCAACACTTTGAAATGATGCCCTTGTGTTATGAGAGGGTCTAACCTTTACAAATGAGGGTCATTTGCTAATATATAGAAGAAGGAAGAGAGAGAAGAGGGAAAAGAAGGGGAAAATCAAATTTTTGCCTTCAACCACCAACAACATGCATTGAATGTCTGAAAATAATCATGGGCACCCTATCAAACCCATTCCCCCATGTCACATTGCTTGCAGAGAAGGTATGGCACCATACTTCATTAAATGTGGTAGTTGAGCTACCTGGAAAAGAATTTTAAATGTAGGGACTAATTTTCCCATTTTTCACCCACCTAACTCCACCAACTTCTAAATTTCATGATGCCAAAGTGAAGTGCTTGATGAGACCTTTTCAACAAGCCCGATTTTGTGAGATTTGGAGTTGCAGGGATGAAGTTATGGCCATGCATATTTTGGAGCTCGGGAGGAACACGACGAGTTCCTGCATGTCGTGACAAGCCAATTTAAATGTTTTTTTGGCGTTGGGGCTCAATGATTAACATGTGGGAGCTTTTGATTAGCTACCGGGTTGGGCTAATCGGCCGAGTGGACTTCAAACATTATCATCTTTTTCTCATTCCACAGACTTAGAGTCTCGTATAAAACTTTTGCTTCACAGATCTCATGGAAAGACGCCTGTGTTTCCTTTTGAATCATTGAGCTTGTGCCATGTGGCACATTCTAATTGTTGTGGGGAGGTTTCTACATCTTTCCTTTTCGTGTAGACTTCCAACTTTTTCATCTTTTTTTTTTATGTTTGCTAACATATTTACTTAAAGAGCCGCGAGAAAATGTCGCGTGTATGCCTTAGCCACAACACCGCCCTCGTATCTTGCTTTTCCTTTGTTGTGAAGACTTCAAGCCTTATTATATTTTGTTTATTCCATGAACTTGGAGTTCGTAGAACACAATTCCTTAAGGATCCTGTGGAATCCTACCAAGTGTCTACCTCTTTTAACTCCACGAGTTTAATTAAAACCCGCCTAAGTCCATTATTAATAAGTTATCCAAATTTGCAAGAGGTGTGAATTTAAGATAACATTTTAGTGACTCATATGGATATATCTCTACTAGATAGAGGATCGGTGGGCTTTAAGCGTCCATTGGGCATGAAGTCAACCTGAAAAACCTGAAAACCGATTTGACACTTGAAAATTTTACCCACGGGTCGGTATGAAGTACAACTTAGACTTGGAACCGATTTGGAACTACCTTGGAATGCTCCTAAAGTTGATCTCTTGGGTGTTTTTGAATGAACTTTATAATTGTCCCAAAGACCGAATTTTCCAAGGGTGAAGAAGTTGAAACACTTGGTCCTTAATGAGAGTGGAAAATTGTTTAAAACCAAACCAAATCATAGAATTTTGGCAAGCGTGAAGCATGCATAACTCGAATGTATGTTGATTTGGAGATGGAGTGCATGCACTTTGGAGTTATCCCAAGACACTTGTTTCCACCACGAACACTTTGCTCCTTGAAATGGATTACGCAAATAACAACAAAAGGCCACAAAAACTATGTACAAACATGAAAATCATACATGTTCCAAATCATGCGAGTGTCTGAATGCATTTCTTTTGTAAAAGAAAACCTACACTACCCTATTTTAACCAAAAGAAAAGAAGCTAAACAAAACATGATACGGGATGGGAGAAGTAGCTTCCTCTCCTTACAAAATTAGACCATGTAATTGATTTGGCAATGGACATGGCCTTTAATGAGAGTGGAAAATTGTATGGAAAATGATTTTTATCCCATTCTTCAAAGTGTCGATTGAGAAAAGAAAGAGCGCCTCCTCATTTTAATTTGCACTTGGTTTTGGAGGCATTGCAGCCGACCTTTGGCACTTTGATGATCTTCCTCATGCTCTAAAATAAGCATGATTGGTCTGCAACTCCTTTGTTGGCTCTAAATTAGCCAAATATTCGATTGGGCAAGCAATCTTCTAAATTGATGGACTGGCCCTTGAATTTTTTTCCATCTTCTTTGCATGTAACCCCATGAATGGAGCTACAAGGAGCACTTTCTCATTTCCTTGGATGTTTGCAAAACCGATTTGTGTTCTATTCTTCTTTTACAAACAACTTTGTCTCCTCCATGATAGCTAGTTTGGCAATGGTTTCATCATTCTTTTCCTCATCCTCAAGCATGAGGTTTGACATGTCAAACTCAAACCCAAAAACATCATGAATCTCAATCTAATTAGCTAGGTTGATCTCTTCTTCTACAAACTCTTCTTCATGATCTCCCTCCAAAGTTGATTTTGTGAAAAGAGGAAAGGAAAGATCTGCATTCACTAACATTTCTTGCTCCTTTTCAAGTCCAAGAGAGACTTTGGTAGCAAGAGGCTATTTGTGGTGGAAGATAGATGATGAGAATGCAAAACTAGTGATTTTAATGGGTTCTTCCTCACCAATGCAATCTTCCAAATCTAATAAAACTTTAGCCTCTTCATGGTCTAACTTTGTAAAACACTCCCTTTGGATCTCAACTTCCTTGTGCTCCTCCAAACATTCATTAGATGCAGGAAAAGATTGATCAGTATATTTATTTCCAATTGAGGGCAAGAAGCTCTCGAAGATCTCTTCGCATCTAAGCCTTCAAATTGATTTCTCCTCCAATGTTGATTTTGCAAGCTGAGACAAATCAACAACCTCTATGAACATGGTGTCATCATGCACACTACATTCAAAGCAAAGATATTGTTGATCATCTTCCTCTGTTTGTTCTTGTAAAAGTCAACCTCACCGGGTTTCTCTCGGTCATAGCCTTTGCTTTACAGGTTTAACCGGTGTGGGGTTTGTTTAGAATCACAAATTAAGCTCCAATCTTTTAGGATTTACATCTGAGCTTCCCCGCATGGCTCCTCCATGGACTTCCTCTCAAAGGTTACTTATGCATATTCTTTCCCAGAAGAATGAAGAACATTCCCACTTGCCAACAAAAGTTCACTTCATCTTTAGAAAGTCCTAGGCAATGGGTTAACCAACTGATTGGCCATCTAGGTTGTTGGTTGGTCTGCAATTCTTCATGGTTTGAGTATGATTTTGTATGAGGCTCAAGCACATAAGAATTTGGGTCCATGAAGTGAAGGAACAATTGAGATTGTTCCTTAACCTCGTAGGGGTTCAAATGATGGAGGTACAACATTCTTGTGGGGGAGAAGGGGTGGCATGAGGGTTCTTGAGAAAGCTAGGTATATGATATTTTGGTTGAGTAGGTGCAGGTTGGAAAGAAGGAATGGAAAATTTGTTTGGTGATAGTGCAGGATTTCTCCATTGGCAAGGTTCCTCACAACTAGATATATCAGCTTTCCTTTTTTCAACCGCCTACAACAATATGTTCAAAGCTTCAACCATTATATTTAGAGTATTAGAAAATACCTCTAGCTTCTACCGAGGATCAGTCAAATTAGCAGAGGAACACCCCATGGACAAGGTTCACTAAAACCAGGTATTTTAGCCACCATGATGTTGTATGCCTCCTCCCCTTAAAGCAAGGTTGCCTCCATCTCTTGAATCTGCATTTGAAGATCAACATCATGCTTAAAATTGCCTTCATAACCAACACATCCTTAATCTTGAAAAGTGACATGGCTAATAGGATAACGATAAATATTAGCAGGTTTGATTGATATGCATATTCCTCATGATAAGGCTCATAATATTGATTTGGAGGAGGATTTTGAAGGTATTGTTGCTACAAATGAGGATTCTAGTGAGGAAATGAAGTCATGATTACACAACTTCATGGAAAAGAGAACTGGAATGATGGAAAGGTGGTCTGTTGGTTGAGAAAATGGGTTGTTTCGATCAGTGGAGTTGCTTTAGATGTGTTGAAACTACCTACAAAGGCTAGATATCACCAAGAACACACCAAACTTGGAGATATGAAGTTGTAAAGTGTTTCGAGACTTGTCCCACTAGGTGTGTCAAAACTATTGGAGCTCAAAATTGCACCTTGCCTTGGGTCAACAAGAGAGACCTAAGATTTTGAGGCAACATGGAATTGTCTCCAAGTGTGGGACTTGTTGCTTGAGACAAACCTCTAGAGAAAGTTGGTTCTTCCGCCTATTCTAATGCTAAAACTACTCCTACAAAGTAGGAAATACAACCTGTCTAATCCTAATTTCATAATCCAAGGGACTATGGTTAGGGATGCATGATGGAAATCCTAAGCTAATAGAGGCAATAGCACCAAAAAAAGGGAAAGACCCTCTCAATGAGGGAAAAATGGGAGGAAATGATGATGAAGAGGACAAACATGAATGTCATAGATCAAAACAACACCTAACTTCCATTTTCACACAATGCACAACAAAAATAAATCTTGCAAAGTGGAGAAACATACACAACACACTTATAATGAATGAAGAGGCAAGAAAATGCAATAGAACATAGCCAGGGCGAAAATAACCACAAAACATGAATTTTATTGTTTTATAAGGATGCACAGTCCATTACAATGAAGGAAGAAGGCATAAACACATTGCATGAATCCAAATATGAGGCCTGCACTCACAAACACTTATGCAACACTTCAAATGATGCCCTTGTGTTCTAGAGGGTCCAACCTTTTCAAATGAGCATCATTTGCCATTATATAGAAGAAAGAAGAGAGAAAGGAGGCAAAAGAGGGGGAAAATCATATTTCGCCTTCAACCAACAACAACATGCATTCAATGTCTAGAAATAATCATGGGCACCCTGTCAAACCTACTCCGCCATGTCGCATTGCTTGCAAGAGAAGGTAAGGCATCATACTTCATTATATCTAGTAATTGAATTACCCGAAATGCATTTTAATTGCAAGGACTATTTTTTTCCCTTTTCCACCCACCTAGCTTCACCAACTTCTGAATTTCATAATTCCCAAATGAAGTGCTCAATGAGACCTTTCAACGAGTCGGATTTTGTGAGATTTGGAGTTGCAGGGACGAAGTTATGGCCATGCAGATTTTTGGAGCTCGAGAAGAACACGACAAAGTTCCCTGTAGGTCACGACGAGCTGATTTAAATGTTTTTTTGCACAGGGGCTCTAAATGATTGACACATGATAACTTCTAATTGGCTACATGGTTGGGCTAATCGGCCACCATACTTCAAACTTTATTATTTGTTGTTCATTCTGCGGACTTGGAGTCCACGGAACACTTTTGCTTGAGGAGCTCGCGGAAAGACACCACGTGTTTCCTTTTGAATCATTGAGTTTGTGTCACATGGCACATTCTGATTGGTCATGGGGATGTCTTCGCATTTTTCCTTTGTCGCACGAACTTCAAACTTTGTCATCTTTTGTTTATTTCACGAACTTGAAGTCTGTAAAACGTATTCACTTGACGAGCCCACGGAAAGATGCCATGTGTCCACTTCAGCCACACCACCGCCCCCATCCTGTCTCGCTTTCCCTTTGCCGCACAAACTTCAAACCTTATTGTATTTTGTTTATTCTCGCGGACTTGGAGTCTGCAGAACACAATTCCTTAAGGAGCACGCAGAATCTGTTATGTATCCGCCTTTTTTAACTTCACAGTTTAATTAAAACTCCTAAGTCCATTATTAATAAGTAGTCCAAATTTACAAGGGTTGCACATTTAGGATAACAACAACAATATGTAATGGGGTTCCATCAACTAACATATTTCAACATGACAATAGCCTATTCCACAAATAATAAAGAAATACAAATGATACCGAAGTAGTCTATTCCACAAATAATAAGGAACTACAAATGAGACCAAAATGACTCCACAAATGCATTTTTCCTTTACTAATGTTTTAAACAAATAAATTAAACACCACTTCACTAGGAAAACTAAACATGTAAACTAGTAAAAATCTAAGATTAATAAAAAGATAAACATCTAGCATCAACTTTATTACTATGAAAAGTTGTAGTAGTGTATTTACTACGAACTAAACAATAGTCATGTTCTTTAATTTTTGTATGGGGTTATTTATTTTGCTCGTCTACTTTCTTTCTTTTTGCTAGAAATGTGAAAGTATCAAAATCTCACTAACTTATTTTTATTTTATTTTAATTTAGCTATATTTGATTTCTATAAATAGAGCGGCCACCAAACAATTTCAAATAGAATAGTATGCAATGTCCGAAGCACTAAACAAAACCAGCAAGAGAACAAGAAACCAGTCAAATACCATTTGGTATTATGAGCAATTGTTGTTACGGGGTCTATTTTCATATAAGAATTGATTTTATGTGCCTTTGTGGCAAGATTTTCTTGATTCTCCACAAGACATGCCAATTGCAAATTGATCGTTACTTATGTGTCTTCACTAGCAAGAAAATTAGATTGAAGGCCTGGACGACAGAAAAAGAAAATCAGAGTAACTGCGGAATAATGTTGTTATTGAAACATCAATGACACCTATCATTCCATATGTTGTTAATAATTGTCTGCCTGAAAGTTTTTGAAATTATATTTGTAGATATTCCTACCCCAAGTAGATCTGGTTTCCACGATGTCTTATAAGAGGAGTTGGTAAACCCTGTTGAACTTCGTCCCAGATTATTGTAACTTGCAGGTCCAAAAGTATGCAAAATTGTCTCCTTAGATCTGCAAAATGGGCATGACATTTGATATTCTGCATAAATTTAAGTCTTTTGGTGGTAGGAGTCTTACAATTGAGCAAACTTCAGGGTAATAGATGGGTATGGGGTTCATCTTTCAAGCTTCAAATGTTGCTACCAAATCGAACCCAACCATGTATTGGCAAAGTTGCACTTCCAGTAAATTCAATTTCTTCTAGATATGAATGACAGGGATGAGGTGGAGGTATGAAACTTTGGGGGAATTAATCAAAATGAGCACCATTAGACCATCTCCAATCTTTAATAAAATTGTAAGTTTCGAAGAACATCTTGATTATAAGTTCATCATTAACCAACAAAATGATTTTAGAGATGACCAGTTTATCTTTATTGTTGAGCTGGAGGGCATTTTTATAGCTGCCCAAAACGACCAGTTCATCAAAAGAGGATTCCAAAGGTCTTTGAAAGAACGGAAAGCTTGGCTGAACCATTTTTAACCATGCAAAGATCATTAACTTTGGCTGATTGATTCCATCAGGTGGAAGATTTTGGAAAGCTTAAACTATTTCTACGGGAAGTGTCTTTCAACTAAAAGCTCAACTTCTTGCCTTGCATAACGCTGCAAACAGGGGAGAACCTTTCACTGTGAAGACCTTACATTAACCTTTTCTCATTTACCTTTCATAGTAGCCATTTGAACTTGCTACCCAAGAAGAATCTTTTATGGTTGGTTTCCAACTAAAGCTCTAATCATTCATTTGACAATTAAACATTTGCCTTTGGTGTATGAGTTAATGATTTGTATTTGGGTTTGGATGAAAAGAATCAAGAAACTGCCAGCATACCTCTACTACCATCCCACGTAGGCCAAAGAAAGAAATTATCTCACCTTTCTAACTAGCATGAGATGACATGTTTTGGAGGGAAGCCAACTAGTATTACAAACATTATAAACTTATCCGAATCTACTGGGCCTACTGGGCTAAACTAAGGAAGACAATAAATCTCATAATCCTTGCTTCCCTCCAAGACATGTTATCTCAAACTAGTTAGAAAGGTGAGAATAAGCCACCCTGAAGACATGTTGAGAATAAGCCTTTTGTTTATTGTTAGTATTGGAGTGGAGCTTACATTAAAGCTTGTATCCACATTGAAAATGTCCCGCCCTTTTTAGTTTATGACTAAATATATTCAACGCTGTTAATAATTTTTGGGATCAAACATCCTTCAGAGTTCTTTAGTCTTCTTACTATTTGGGTGCATAAATAATTGACCTCTTTAAACTACCAGGAAAATTGATTAGAACACAAACACAGTCTCATCCCTTTTTGGTATCTCCTAACATTTGCATTATAGTATTGGAGTGGAATTCACATTTAAACTTGTATCCACATTGAAAATGTGCCACCCTTTGAGTTTATGACTAAATATATTCAACACTTCTAATAATTTTTTGGGATCAAACATCCTTCAAGGTTCTTTAGCCTTCTTGCTATTTGGGTGCCTACATAATTGACCTTTTTGACTACCAAAAGGTTGATTAAATCACAAACACAGCCTCATCCCTTTTGGCGTCTCCTAATATTTGTATTATAGTATTGGAGTGGAATTCACGTTAAAGCTTGTACCCACATTGAAAATGTGCCACCCTTTTTAATTTATGACTATATATATTCAAACACTTTAATCATTTTTGGATATCAAACATCCTTCAGAGTTCTTTAGTCTTCTTGCTATTTGGATGCATAAAGAATTGACCTTTTTTTGACAACCACAAAAATTGATTAGAACACAAACACAGCCTCATCCCTTTTTTCCTAATATTTGTATTATAGTGAATGACATGATAGCCTATAATACAATCATCCACACCAATTTGACAACTAACTTTTTGACAATGCATTGATATTTTCATTATTTTTGAAAATAAAATATTTGATTATCTACATCCATTAATTACTTAAACGTATGCTACTATTTTAGCATTTCTGGTTAGCAAGCGTGTGAGTAAGCCATATTACAGACACTCAAGTATTCTGTTTGTTTATTATGCCAATAATTCTGCCATTAGACATTTTACAATGGCAGCAAGGAGAGAGATATAATAGTGTGGCCATGTCAACTTTTATTCTCTAAAATAAATTTGACATCCATTTGACCATCAATACGAGAAAAAAAAATCTATGAGAACCAAATCAAAAAATTGTGATAACTTGATACAGTTACAGCAGGGGTGGAATCAACTTGTATTACCTTATTTAAAAAAAAAAAAAACGAGAAATCTATCAAAAATAGTAATATCTTGACCATATGGTAGAGTTTGGCAATTCTTTTTCTCACGAAATTTTTTTTTTTGTTATATCAACAAGTGAATCATATGAAGAGAATGTGATAAAAATATTAATGAAATCATGTTATCACATCCATAAAATCCAAGATAAGAGCCTCGAAATTGACATCTATAGCCTACAGGTATTTAAGATATTTGTACTGGTTCAAAATGATTACAAAAATTTCTACAACACCTTTGTTGTACCAATAATAAGTTTAATCAGTGTTTACAAATTAACCCTATAATTAAAACCTTCGCTTGAGGATCGCCTAAATGTTCCGACTAAACAACATACTAATAAGGAGCTGCATAAAGCTATGTATGAAGAAATGCACTCTCAAGGTAAAGAGAGAATTAATGAATACCCATAGAGATGCACTCGTGAGTGACAAACAATTATTCAATGATAAATTCGACTATAAAACAGCAACAAAGAAGCCAAGCCTGTAAGCAAGCCTGCAGTTTTAGAACCACGACCAGGACCAAATCCTTCACCACCACAAGATAGAGATGATAAGGTTTGAGATCACCCTAAGAAATGATCCACACAAATAACCAGTTCCATATTCTATACAGACAATTAACACACAAAACTAAGATATAATCGACGCCTTCCAAGTATCAATTCACCTGCTTCAGCTAAAATTTGAGAAAGTCTATGTACAACAAATTTTGTGTTGTCATTTTTTTCACTTGCTTTTTTAAAGATAGATTCATTCCCGCTAATTTTCAGATCCTGGATTGCCTCACAGGCGATCTGCTTCCAAATGAATGTTGAACCAAAATTAGACCCTAAAGATGGTCACATTAGTATCCTGTTAAAGAGTAAAACTTCTAAATCAAGATTTTCCAGCTAAACTCATTATTACCTGTGATATCGTTCATGAACAGGACTGGAAGCTCTACCATAATCTGGACTGCTCCTCACTGTCCGTCGACCATAAACAGGACTTGCATCCCTTCCATGATCAGGACTGTACCTTTCAAAACGCTTTGGATAAGCAGGACTTGCAGCCCTACCGTACTCAGGACTGCCCCTAGTTGGACGTCTACCATATCTGGGACTTAATGATCGATCACGTTCACGGGCTTCTGTAGGCCTCCCATATCTTCCTCCACTGTCACCATCATCACGCTGTGCATATTCCACTGAAATAACCTTATCTAACACCTGGCTGCAATGCCCAGTATTAAGATGAGTGAAAGACCAAGTAAATACTTCAGGATGAAATTATCAAATTGATATCCTTTCTCAAGTGATACACATAAGTAAGCAGTAGAAATCCAGTACACTGTCTAAAATCAAGGTCTTAAAAAATTTCAATAGCAATCACCTAGGCAAGACATTCACAAAAACATGATACAATCCCCATATTGCATGAACGGTGCCTTACACAACACCATCCTTGTCAACATACTAAGCAATGTACATGTAACCAAAAACTGCAACTGTCATAAAATGAAAGTATGTAATAGGCCATTTTAACAAAAGGCAGTTTGACTAACCTCTTGTCAGTAGAGATCAAAGCCTTTGTTGCTTCTCTTTGAGTTTCATATTGAATGAAAGCAAAGTTCCTTCGAATCCTTACATTAAGCACCTTACCATATGGCTCAAAATGTCTTTCAAGGTCCCTAATCCTGGTATTAACCGGGTCAAAGTTTATTACAAACAGTGTCTTTGCTGGTTTTGGACTTGTTGCCGATCGTCTAACACCTTCAGAGCGATGAACACCTCCCGGTCTGCATTCTGTCATGAATATATAAATTTGCAAACACGTGAATTAACTTTACATTATCAGAATAGAAATAAAGATTGCCCCAGTCCACGTCTCTAGAAAGTTGATCAAATTAAACTGATGATAGATAGGCTATAGAGTGACTCAAGATTATTGAAATGCTGGTGGCACTGGTGCAGACCATAAAAAATGAAAACCAAATTTCCAATAAAAAATAAAAAGCCAAATAGTACACTCCACAACATATAAAGGAAAGATCAGGAAAATATTGAAATGAACCTTTGTCCACTCCACAGACAGTCGACGTCCCTGCCTGCCAAACTCTGTTTTGTCAAGCCCTCTGATTGCATCCTCTGCATCACGCTCATCATCCATGTAGATGAATGCAAAGCCTATAAAAACACACAAGTGAACAAAGAATCAAAAATTGAGAGCAACTGAAATGATATGGAATTCTCACCCAAGCAGTAGTACATAGGTTCTGAAAAGAAAAATACAACACCTGTTACTAATTTCAGCACAGACTTGCTGCATTAAAGGATATCAGGCTCACAAAATGGATGCTGGACTAATGGTCAAGTAAGTATAATCCATAAGTAAGTCAAAGGTCATCCATCAGAGAGTGCCTTTTGCCGGTTATGCTCCTTTCTTGAATGTAATGGTCTGTAGGCTGGCATAGGGATATATCGCTTGACGAATGCTTGAAACTGGAGAGTTAACATGGCATGAGAGGGATGGAAAGTAATGATCTCGTGAGAAAGTGCAGGATGTGATTTGCATATCAGCTTTTGTTGAAAAAAACTAGAATCTGGTGCTCTGGCACAAATGACATGATTAAAAGTAATGCACAGGTGCCCATGAACCAAGAAGAGTTTGCCTGCTCTTTGATGTTCCTGCGTCAAAGATATTCTCAAGTATAAAGGCCTACATTTCACAAACCAATTTTCTGCTTGAAGTTAAATTTGTAGCCTTGGTTTCTGAATTTCAAAGCAGTATGAATTTTTCTTACATCAATTGTTCCTAGGATGTCACCTTTTTATGGAAGCCTCAATACCGAGGATTTCTATCCTATAACATATCTGGCAAATTGAGGTGATAGAAACAACAGTTTATGATACTTCAATGAATACTGCTGCTTAACATCCTCTCAATGGATTACCATTCAAAATTCAAACTGAAGGTGTAGCATGTGAAACACAAAGGCAGGTTCCCCATATGTTCACAAATAAAATAGGAAACTATAATAATTTTGTAATAACAATGGTTAAAAGTTAGGAACATGACAAGCAGATGCTTAAAGTCGCAAAAATATTGCTAGTATTTAGTGGCATATCATTACAACTTAACCATGTAACCTCAACAAAAAGAAGAAGAAATCAACAGAAACTGATACTTCTTGGTGAATAACTGAGTGAATTAATCATGTCTTTACAAAGCTATAAACCTGAGTGTTTTGGACAAGAAAATGTTCACCTGATTTGATATCTACCCTATCAACTCTTCCATATCTGGAAAATAAACGCTCTACTTCTGAATGACGAGCCCCATACTCTAAGTTTCCACAATAGACAGGCTTCATCTCTGACGGCAGTTTGCCCGCAAAAACAATTTCTGGATGTTCCTAGAAACGAAAAGATATGTCAACCATCAGTAATGAACATATAATTTTTGCTTGCACAGCATAACAAAAGCATAAAAAAGCGATTTGTTCTGTTCTAACAAGTTGCCACATAGCAGAAGTCCTCGTCACATAGAGTTTCTACTAAAGAAGAAAAACAAAAACAACTCAGAAAAAATCCACCAAACAAGGGATAGGCAAATATAACAACGCACTGAACTTCATAAAGAAACCAAACAAGATAACGATACATCTCAAAGACAACGACAATAGCAGGGGGCTCCACAAAGCATACACAGGCACCATTAAGCATTACATAAGCATGCACAGTTCAGTTCAAGTCCTTGGCGCTAAGCCAAAGGTTGATTACTCGTGCACCCAAGGGCCAATACCAACTGATGCTAAAAGACTCCAAGGATTAGATGTTTATCCTTCAACTTGTGTGTGTGTGTGGGGCTCACAATTACACTATTATGAATTTTGCTTTACATAAATTGTTCCTGAAACAATCATCTCTCAACATGTTAAACTGCGAAATATCCTATTTAATTCACCTAGAGTGATGTGGAGGATGATCAAAATGGAGTTGCACACGAATCACAGGAAGACAATTAATTTACAAACAATAAAATAATACTCATAATATTCTCATTGATTATTTTACATATTGCATACAACCATATATATAGGTTAATAGCTCCCCTATAAATTAGGAGGTAGCTATAACAAAACTTTTGTCTTTATGTTGAAACCATACGGATGGTTTCAACCACTCCTTAAAATAATACAATAAAACAAATCATAGTTGTTTATGTAACAAACCATAAACAACCCTTTTTACATTTACTATTTTACATTTACTAACTTACTAACCTTCACATATATTTACCATAAATAAATATAAAACATAATGTGAAACACTAACCAAAGTTTTCCTAACATTCCTCCCCTTAGTGTGAACATGGGGAAAACATCAAACCTGTACCTACACACTTGCTTTCGTGATTTGGTGATTTTCGATTGGCTGATCACAAACCAAGACAGAATGGTTTTCTTTTGGATAACCGAAACCAAGAGTAAGGTGATTTTCAATTGGCTAATCACAAACCAAGACAGAAATGGTTTTCTTTTGGCTGACCAAAAACCAAGAGTATGGTGGTTTTCCAGTGGTTTACCACAAACCACAAAGTGATGGTTTTCGAGTGGTTTACCAACAACCACATCACGATGTGCCAAGTACATCCATCAGCTCTCATCACATCTTTCCTTAGGAGATGACATAGGAAAACTAGCATATCTTCACAACACTAAACACTGCAACTCATATTGAAACAAGAACTCTGAAAACACAATAGAAAAACATACCACGCACAACTAAAAGAAAACACACAACAAAATGTGCCACCAAACCTTTGATGTGTCCCCGTCATTGGCGACTAACGAGAGGTCGCTGATTGACCTCCTACCTCCGATGCCTCCAGCCTCCAATGTCATGCTGCTAAATCAACCTGATTTATCTTTGAGGCTCATGATGTAAATATTGTTGATGGTGAAGCTTTGAATCTGACAAAAACCCACTTCTGATGTTTTGACAATAACTTGAGAACCAGAGCTCTGTTTTGCAAACCATAAAATGCGTCGAAAAGTTGGTTTCAAGATCTTTCCAATGGTTCTAGGAATCGCTGGCGATTTCTAAGGAATCGTTAGTGATTCAACAAAATCGTTGACAATTTTTTCTAATCGTTGGCGATTGCGTTTCAAGCCCAAAATCGTTGGCGATTGGACGAATCATCAACGATTATCAAAATCATTGGCGATCACTGTAAAAATTCAATAGATCTTTCCATATCCGTGTTTTTACATGTGTTTGAAGTTGTTCAACTTTGGATTGCTTCCTGAGATAGATGCCAACATGAAAAAGCTTTTCTAGATGAATCAGCAGCTTAAGAATTGCAATCAAAACTATTGGATGCAATTTGAACACCAACTCTGAAGAAGGATGATGCCAAATTTGAATGTAGAAAAAATCACTCCTTTGTCTCCTTTATTTAATTTGTGCACACTTCTTACCAGTCCACTCTCACACAAATAATATATAATATAGTAGTTCATGCACTTCTATAAAGATTGCTAAATACTAAACTTTCATTCTCACAGCTAATAAAGATTCACATAGGTGGGGCAACCATAACTTGCAACAGATCTGCCCCTTCATTGATCTCTTCACAGAGCCATACCTGCTCTAATACCAGATGTGGAGGATGATCCAAATGGAGTTGCAAAAGAATCACAGAAGATAATTAATTTACGAACAATAGAACAATAATCATAATATTCTCATTGATTATTTTTCATATTGCATACAACCATATATATAGGTTGATAGCTCCCCTATAAATTAGGAGGTAGAGCTATAGCAAAACTTTTGTCTTTATGTTCCACCCCCCCTGGTTTTTGTAAAATGAACTTTGATGAGGCCTCTAAGCAAAACCTTGGTCTTTCGGGGGCAGGTGCCTTATTCGAAATGATTCAGGTAAGATGATTTGTGCAAGATCCTTCCATTTGCAAAAAGGAACCTATAACCAAGCCGAGGCACAAGCTCTCCTCTTTGGTATCAAACTTGTTGTGCAAAATGGCATCTCACATCTTCTTATCGAAGGGGCTCAATGATTATTACTCAAGCCATTAAAGAAGGTAAAGCCCCAAACTGAAACTTGATTATTACATATCCAATGTAATCTTTTGGCTTGCTAAATTGGAATCATGGGAAATACATCATATCTACCGTGAAGGTAATCAAGCAACGGATTTTCTTGCCAATTTTGGTGTGACTCAAAGCATCACGTCCTTTTCAGCCAATGATTGTGTTGAGTGGCCGGACTTGGCCGCCATTTTGGAAAATGATGCACTCCCTCCAACAGCGATGTAGACATCAGCAACACATGTGGCAATAGCTTTTATTTCCCACACCGCCTCCATTTGTTTCATCCTGCCTTTCTGTAACATCCGTTGCGAGTTTGCTTGCTATGTCGCAATGGAATTCGGGCCATTCCAGGGTTGTTTTTGCATGGTGAAACACAAGAAATGACGTTTTACAAGCCTGTCACGCTAACTCGTCTGAAAAATGTGTTCCAATTCGATTCCCCTCGATTCGTAGGGCCATAGAGGCCATAATTGGGGAAGATTATTTGCAGAGCTCAGGTCGACCTCGGGTCAATGCGGAAATCGCCTCTCTTTTTGTGACCCACTTGTTGATAGGTGAAGACAAGGTAGAGGCGGTGAATATTGCCCGTCGATTTATCCTTCCCCGTCACTTGGTTGGGTTGGAAGAGGCGGTTTGGGGGTTCTGTTTGCCCTCATGTTTTATGCTTGACGGTGAGGATGTGGGTGCGAAAGGGGTGGCCAAGGAGCTGGTTCAAGAATTACATAGGAGAAACAAGGTCTTGCGGAGGTTTGCTGTTGTGGTGCATGTGAAATGCAAATCCAAGGCGACGAAGGTGCTTCCATCTCACAGCTCGATTTGGAGGATTTGGACAGCCAATTGGTCTGATTCCCTCGCGTGTGGCTCGCCTTTGTGAACATGATGGCTCGGCTTATAACCTCCTTCAAGCTTCTCAACAAAGCAAGTTCCCATCTCGCCATTGTAGTTCAAGGAAGGGTCAAGCCGCTCTGTGGAAGGGGATATTAAATGTCCCAAGATCGAAATTGTTGATGTTTCTGACTAATGGCGGAAGGCCAACGTATACAGTAATTACATATAGTTTTTTTTTTTTTGGCTCAGGGTGATATAGTTTCACAATGTCTTTGCTTTCCACCCTGTTTTTTCTAGTTTTTGGTATTTGTTTCAGGGTGGTATTCTCTTCATGGTTACATTGTTAACCACCCTGATGTCTTCGGTTCTACTATACATACTTAAAGGGAGAGGACCCAACTCCCGTTCATATCTCCAGTCAAAAGCATTTACCTTATAAAAAAACTTGTCTTTATGTTGAAACCATACGAATGGTTTCAACCACTCCTTAAAATAATACAATAAAACAAATCATAGTTGTTTATGTAACAAACCATAAACAACCCTTTTTACATTTATTATTTTACATTTACTAACTTACTAACCTTCACATATCTTTACCATAAGTAAATATAAAACATAATGTAAAGCATTAACCAAAGTTTTCGTAACATAGAGAAGGAAAAACTAATAGATGAAACACTAACAAATTAAGCATCTATTCAAACTAGAAACTCTCATGGGAAAGGAGGCAATCACCAAAACCCTAGAAAGCAGAAGTAAGAAACCTGTCCAGCCAATATAAACCATTGTAACTAAAAGGTGAAAATATACAGATACCCAAAGACTATTTATACATAATAATAGAAAAACACCCATCCACCAATTATACTGTTACATCAAAGAGGAAGCTATTAATGAAGTCCTTGAAAGATAGATTTTTTTAAATGTAGAATTTTCAGTAAATCCGACCTCTAAACTCTCATGGGAAATGCACGAAAAATGCTGAAACCGAACCATAAAAACAAAATCCATCAAGCCAATATACCATCATGGTAAAACAAACAAACAATAAGAAAACCCTCGAAATGGAACATTCTGAAAATTAATAAAGAACAAACATCCGTCAATCCTGTCTCTCAGTCAGCGTGGGAAATTCCAAACATTGAAACCAAAAAGGGAATTACCAGTCAATTTGGATGAGCTCTAGAGGCAAAACTGCAAGGCTTTCATAACAGAGACCCAGGTCCAAAAATTAGGCCATGTGATAAAGTGTTAATATAGGATAAAACACTGCATCCAGCTCATTGTAGGGGCATACCCCACGGCCCAAACAAAAGGCCAGATGCAAGCTCCCATTGAATTTAACAGAAGAGGAGACGAAACCCTCGGTTGTGGCAGCACCCTGCCCAATCCTCAAATGAAAACAAGGGATATCTAAATTGAACCAAAATAAAAAAGATAAAGAACCTATTCAGCCATGAGAAAAGAACAGATAATACTAATGATCTATTCAAACATCGAAACAACCAAAAGGGATAGTTACGTAGAACACTAAAAAAGAAGCATCTATCAAGCCATTATAGAACCACAGAAAAAAGGGCAATCTCACAAATGCTTCTCCAGTGACGCATATCCTTTAAAGGCACAAAAATTCAATTGGGGTGGGTGTAAAATAAGTGGAGGATAGGTCGACCAAGTGGTTAGGAGTTAATACTATCAACGTATACTTAAATTTTTACTCTCGTGTTTCTATAAGAAAACAGAAACCATGACGATCACATAAATCCTGAAAAAACGCGGAATCCCTGAATCGACATAAACCCTGAGAAAGCGCAGAATCCCTGAAGAAACTCAGAAACTCTGAAATAGCGTAGACGCCTTAAATAAACACAAAAACCCTATTGAAAAAAGCCCCAAAAAGACGCACGAACTCTAACAACTATCGAAACCATGAAACACAAAAAAGGAGAAAAACCGAGAAAAACAAGAAAACATAAAAAAACGTAGAAACTCCACAAGCACAGAAACCCTGAGAAAACAGAATCTATACAAAAAAATGCAGAACCCTAAAAACACAGAAGCGTGTAAATGTACATTTAAAGGAAGTAATGGCAACTTACCTCCGATGTATCGATCCACCAACACGACAGAAATATGGATCTCAATGAAGAAAAGAATTGATTTAAGGCAAATATAATCTCCTCGACATCCACAATTTCTCTCCTCTCAATCAGACATAAGCTCGGTTAAAAACAATGGTAGAAGCTTATACGATAGAATTAAATACTCGGGAAAATCTTCAATTAATAATGCCCATAGATGTGAGCCCCAATAAATTATTTCGCATGGTCGAATAGAATGTAAAAGCATAATTTAGTGCCTCGTAAAATGTAATGTATTTATAACTAGCAGTTGCATTAATGAAGGTGCAATGGTTATGACAAGAGTAAAATAGGCGAAGTTGTTTAGTTCCGAGGCAATTCTAAAATATATTGAAGAGGTATAGCTAACTTGGGTGGCCCACAACCAATTATTTATTATTTTATCTCTCTCATTGATAGTTACTTGGACACTCACCGTAGTACCTTACAAATAACTCTCGTAAAGCGAGAAATTTAGTGATTTCAAAGTAGGGAATAAGGTGGCTTTGTCCAACGTACAAAACAACTATTACATGAGGTAGTTTCTGCTTGCTCTCACCACCTTTGGTGTTGTTTAGCTACATTTGGAATCATGCGCTACCAATGAACTGTAGTATTTGTAGGACAAATGCATAATGACATCTATATAACTTTAACTTTAACAAAAACACAAAACAACATCCTCTTGATTAATTATCACCGATTGAAGAGCCTAAGTAATTATTCTTAAGTTTTGGTTTTGGGTTAGAGATAGTCTTGGTTTGATGTTTGAGTGATGATCATGGAAGCATCATCACCCACTAGTAGTATTTGTCTCTTGTCTCTATTGGTCGTAGCCTACATCTTGAACCATGTCCTTTGTTGGCTTATTCAAACCGAAGACAAAGGAGTTGGGGTTATATCTAATCTAGCTTTTGCTCATATGTGCCAATTGTGTGCTCGCAAGAAACATGGGGCAACTTGTCATCTATTAGGCCTTGGGCTCTAGAATAACAAAGTCATTGGCTAGCTTGTATGTGGCGATAACCCTCCATTTCACTTAGTCATTGTCCATTACACAGCCGCATCGACAAAACAATGGGAGAAGGTGGTGCACTTATCAACCTCGACGCACATAATGATTGTAGAGAAGTTAATTGTTGGAAGTGTATAGGGGTTTTAAAAATGACTTGAATGTATTTTGAATTTATTATATATCGCACAATTCCTAATGTATGTACATAGTATAGATAAGACAAAGTATAGGATATGTAATGCTCTCTAAGCATAAGCAGAGAATGCGAAGAGCCTCTTTTGGTAGGAAATGGAAGAATAAGGGATTGGTAAGCCAACGATCGCTTGAAATGTATAAATCAATGTAAGTGCATTACACATAAGGTTGACCTTGATTATACTTGAAATTTGTGCCTAAGTTCTTGATTCAGTAATATAATTCTAGTCTATTATTGCATTTTTTTGTCTCTTGTTTATATCTTTCCTTAGGTTGTTTCGATATGTAGTTATTGTGCTAATGTATATTAAGCTTTGTTTTATCAATTGCACACTATTATGAGAAAAGTAAATGGGATGTGTTGTGGTTTTCCTAGACTACAACTTGTGGCATGTCCTGATGATTGATTCCAGGAACCTTTGCAAACAATGGTTTCATTATCAAGAGCTAAAAAGGATAAGATGGCTACTAAAACACCGAGATGTTGATGAGATGGCTATAGGAGAAGATGACCCATTTTGTGGAAGATGAAAAGGTCGTGACATGAATTCTTGCAAAAAGAATGAGGTCAGAACACATAATTGGAGACATTCATGAGATATTTTGGTGTGAGCTTTAAGAAATACTAGTTACATGGTTATCGCAATCGGAATACTATTGTTTTAGGTACGAAGACAAAGAAGAGTACGAATGGACAAATGAGAAGATAAGAAAATCATTCAAATTGGATACTAAATGTATTTGAGCTATATACCACTAAATGCAAACTAGCGTTGGCGGGTACATAATTGAAATTGTTGTACAATTCTTTTTTGTTCATTTGATTCTATATAAGAACATTTTATTTTTGGATTGTCGGGTAAATTTTTCAAACAAAACCCTTTCTTGGTAAAAATGCTAGATGTGGAAAATGCCATGGTGCTAATTTCATGTGACATGGAGTAGTCAAGTATGTGTCAAAGATATGTAGTCCTGAAGAAGGGGGATGAAGGGGAAAGGGCGAAAATCAAAGTGGCCCCTTGAAGGGTCCGAGAAGGATCCGAGAGAAGAAAAGAGAAAAATATAATGACTTCAAAGAGAAGTGAGATGGTGTAATAGATGGGGAAGGTGAAACCAACTACAAGTATGAGTAGAGTAGGTAGGATGACCGAGTAAGGAGGAAAAGAACCTCCTAAAAAATAGAAGATGAAAGAGGAGGAGAAGACCAAAGTGATCGAGAGGGTGCACAAGGAGGCGTTGACCCTGATTATGGAACCGGGAAAAGAATGGATTGACCGATTAAAGGAAAGAGGAAGTGGAAGATAAAGGATTAGAGATAGTCATGAGTATATTTATGAGGCGCTTAAAACTTAACGGTGAGACGCCATCTTGGAGACCATGGTATTGTACAAATGAAGGAGAAGTTGTCCTCAATCAAGAATCGACAAGATTCACATAAGCTAGTAGAAGATGACAATGGTAGACACTAAATTTTAGTAACTTGTCCTTGTGCAATGCCAAGTTTGACCATGTATTATTGTTAAGAAAAATGTTCACATTTAGAATCCAATCTCCTCATCTCTCTAGCCATTACAACATGTTTATCTTTACACTTTACGTTGTTGTCATTCTGAAAATATTATTTAATCAAAGCATCATAAAACATATGATATTCATGCTACAAATTTCATTTTATCTTTTTGTCTCTCTAGTTTGAAAACGTAATGAAGGGTCGGGATGAGGGGTCTAGTATTGGATGACCTATACGATCCCACCCCTTCATAATCACCAACTCTGATTTCAATTTCAAATCATTCTTTGGGTCATTTCATCTTCCTAGGGTCGATCTTATTAGAATATCTTGCCTACGAAAGGCTATATAAGCAATTCATTATCAATTTATAACTCACATGGCATTCTTATAAACTATTATAACAAACATCATTTTGAGAGCACTCGAAGTTTCCAAAATCAATTTCACATCTCTAGATTAGTCCATACTAGAAGTCTAAAGAACTCAACCAAGTCAAGGATTCTAGCATCACCCCATTCCATGCATGAAAAGATCATATAGTCATGTGTTCGTAAAAGCAAAGTCACTCCAAGCATTACACAAGGGTTCTAATCAACAGGGGTTAGGTCACATAGCTAAATCACACCACATCTCACTATTACTACACTAGGTACACTCTATACTACAAATTTAGCATATTACCTTGGGCTTGATCCTATAAGAAGGGTATGTAGTGCAACACTTGGATTGGTACAAAAACTATTATATA
The DNA here is from genome assembly GCA_018340775.1 of Taxus wallichiana var. yunnanensis. Classification (NCBI taxonomy): domain Eukaryota; kingdom Viridiplantae; phylum Streptophyta; class Pinopsida; order Cupressales; family Taxaceae; genus Taxus; species Taxus wallichiana. The sequence continues at coordinate 510,565,583 of CM031239.1, read as the reverse complement.
AAGAAAAAAATCAACAAAGTGAAAGACAAACAAATAAACTACAACAAACCTTTCTCCAAGCTCTTCTTACAACCTCAATGATGAGATAGTTGAAGTGCAAACACACTTGTAGGATATATTATAGTTGTTGGATTGTGGATGCTCTAAATTGATCTCCAAATGAAGGAATAATGCTACGAATGAGACATGGACACAAGGATACAAATATCAAATGGAAAATGAGCAGAGGTTTATTACAAACCGCACAAAGCTTCCAGGATTTCAAGAGATTGTTTATGAAATATATGGCATGTTATTTATAATTAAAGGAGAGGCCATGGAGTGGTTGAAGGTTTTTAATGAGATCATGAATGCATATTCTTAAAATAACATTGGAGGAGGTTATAACAGTTCAAATGGATTGAATATCCATTAAGGGGTAGTAAATTTTAGTTGCAATAAGTTTGTATCCGGGAAGGTGGTTGTATGTGCAAATTTGTTGCTTCCACCTTTGTAGGATTCTAGAAGTGGAGTTGAGTGGGGTGACTAGGATAGTGAAGTGGAGCTTAAGTGGAGGATGAGTAGGTAATTAACCATTTAATTAAATAAATATTTAATTAAATTATCCAAGGATCATAGGAGTATAGTTTAAGTGTAATTATAATTAATTCTAAAGGGGATGTGATAGATTTAATTGAATTAAATATTGAAGGGATGAATACTTAAAGCATGATTGACTTAATCTAATTAATTCTAAAGGGATGAATCTAAATATGATATAATTCAGATAGAGGTGAATTCCAGTGGGATAGAATTAATTTAATTAATTCAAAAGATTTGTAAATTGGCTCATTATGCGCAAAGGATATGGATATCCAAGGATAGGCTAGAAATAAGTATGTATTTTTAGGGTGTTTACAACTACGAGTCCGATTGCCAAGGGTAGTCTAACTTGTTGGTGTATATGACTTGTTTGGTCATCATTTGACGTCTTGTATGTCATAGATGGTTAGTCATCTCACTTAGTGAGAATAGGTCAATAGGGTTAGTTAGGGTTGTGTACATGTGTCATGCATAGGAGTTACACAACACTCTTATATGTACCTCTTATTTTTTATCTATGAGCATGCTAGACACACCAGTGTCTTTCTCTACTTGATTCTCATTTTGTGATTTGATCTCTTGTTTACTACGTGGAGTGTTCACGACACCATTTGAAGTGACCTTGTTCGATATGCATGGGGTTCCGTATTGATCCTTATAGAACAATCTGATATGGTATCGAGCCATTATTTTGTAAAAATGCACTTGTTTGCTTTCGGTTGCTATTACTTTATTTTTTGGTTTTTGTGTTTCTCGTGTAAGTTTTCATTTATCCTTTGGAATCTTGGTAACATGTTTAACAATCTCATTTTTTGGACTTTGTGCTAGTTTTTGGTTGTGCATGTGCAGGTTATAGGTGTTTCACAACCAAATCTAGCTAATTGTAGAGTTAGCTACAATTAAGTTTTGAGGAACAACTAAATATAGAGGTAGGATCTTCAATCTGGTTTTATCAACAATTTTTAATTAAAAGTGATTTTTTTAGAAATTATGTGTTTTTGGATCTATATTTTTCCTTCTCTACCTATTTTTCTCTTTTCGGTTTTTTCCTATGTTGTCATTCCTCCCGCTCGGCTCAATCGAGCTAGTTGGGTCCATGAACGAGCTCCCTGGCAAACTATCTCATTCCTAAAGGCGAGTTGGGTTGCTTTACGTAACTATTTTCATTTGAGTTATTAGGTTTTGCATTATTCTTGCTCTGTCATTTTGAATCCAAATATGTTTGCTAAGTTAGTCGAGTCGGGTTGTTTTTACACTTTGTTTATTGACTCTATCAAGTCGTCTTTATTGTGCTAGAGTTGGTTACCTTCCGTGTTTTTCACCGGGTTGTTTTGTCTCATACATATTACTAGTTATTTGTTGCTGAATCAAGTTAACTCGCCCCACGAGTTGTACTTATATGTGAATCGTGTTTGGATTTTTATCGTCGATCTTGTTTATTTTGATAGCAGCTTTACGTGTGTTAAGCTCTTGGTTGGGTTTTTGAGCTCGACGAGCTCGTTTCTTTGATCGGGTTTACTTAAGTCTATTTTTCTTTGAGCCCTTGATAGTGTGGTTTCCTTGCCTTATTGGTGGATTTGTTTCCCTTGCGTCGAGTTTTGCTTCACGCCACTTCCTGGTGAGTGATTCCCTGCCCTGATGGCTTTGTTGTTGTCGTCCTCCCTGCTTCAAATGGACCTCGGCCCTAATTTATGTGTCGATCTGTGTGTGCCTTGCTCTCCCATTGCACTTGATTCATTCTTCCCAGCCATTTGGCGCCCACCTCCTTTCTGTCGAGTCCTCTAGGCTTACCAACAACTACCCCGACTTATCCCGCCTCGGTCATTCATCCCGAGTCCCTCGAGCCCCACAACGAGTCTAACTCTGTTAGAGAAGGTATTTACCTTAGCTCATTTTCACCTAGGTACTTTATTTACCTTTATTATATTTATCCTCACCCACTTATGTGTGTGGATATTTCTTTTATTTATTTAGATATTAGGGGGATATTATCTAGTTGTTAGGTATAGTTATTTCCTTGATCTATGGTATTGACTAGTTCTTTCCTTGATCTATGGTATTGAGTCGATCATTGATGTCTAGTTCTCTCATAAATCTAAGGTCTTGACTAGTTCTTTGATGACTATTTCATTCCTTGATTTATGGCTTGATCTACAACCTTGATTGTTCCTTAGATTGTTATATAAGCAAGGCCCATTCTCATTATATTTCATTGAGTTCCATAATAATATATGATATTTCTGCTCATTTGTTTGCAAAGGTTTATGTAAATTTATTCTGGTGAATTACTTTCATCTTATTGATCGTGGCGTTTGATTAACATCTATGTTCTTGGCTTGTACGATTTGGTTATTGTTCCTTTTATGGTATCGTAGTAGAGATTACTATTGGCATCTGTCATAAGTTTTATATTGGAAATAAATTCTTTGTGTATTCATATATTCGAGATTTGCTCATATTTTGTTGTTGTGTGTATTTTTAAGAAAAAGAGGCTTCCATTGGATTCGGAAGGTGGCAAAACCCTAAAATCGATTATAAACTCGACCATTTCTTGAGGAAGTCATTTTTTTTGTTTTTTTGTTGTGCGAGAGGATTCGTCTCAATTAGGAAGAAAACCCAAAAATTATTTTCTGGGTTTTTGAGATCCGATATGGGTTTTTTTTCTACAGAGGCATAGTATTCTCGGTTGGCGTGCAATGCAGACGGTTTACGAAAAGATGTGTCTTTCCTTTTTAGTAGGCATAGGTCATTGTGCATGATTTGCTATTTCAGGAAAATCCATAGACTACTATTTTGGGCGGCGAAGGTCATTTTTGACACAGTCTAGAAATAATAGGTTTTACCAGAAGAAGCAATTGGATGTGACTTTCTCGAAAACCAGTGGCACCCCTGAATAGTAAGTGGACCATAAACCCATTAAAATCCTTAGCCCTTGGTCGTATGAGGGCTTAAAGCTTGTGCTTCCTACTAGTTGGTGCTTAACTCCACCCCTTTCATTTTATTTGTGTGGTGAAGGTAAGAGCATTTTATTTTGTTTTAGTGGAAACTAAAATAAATAGTAGAGCATAATATTGAAAAACTTGTATCTTTTGATCGGTAACTCGGTTTTGAGTGCCATTTTTTTGCAAAAGTGCTTGTTTTTTGTGCTCTTTCCATTGGAAATATTTATTTTGAGAATAACACTATAATTATAAAGTGCCATATTGTAACACGCACTCATTATAAAGTGCCAAAATTGGGGGCTCTTGTTGCATTGCTTGGTTCTTGTATTTCTTTTGGTGATTTTTTTAGGATGACGTCTTTATCTACTTCTACATTAGATCATGTTGAGCCATTATCACACATGGAAACCAAGAATGGAAACAATAATTAGGCGAAAAGGATTATGGGTTTTAACTTCTTTAGAACAACTAGTGTTCACTTTAGAGAATATGAGAAATTTTAGTACCAATGCAAATTTGATGAGCATATGGGTTTGATAGGAAATTATGTAAGTGACAGGTCTTTTATTTTCATTTAGAAAAATGTGACTCTCCTTTCAAAATATGGGAGAAATTGGAGGATTTATTTGGTGAGGTGGATCATATGAGAGCCATGCAACTTGAAATTGAGATCACCTCTCTTAATCCTGGAGATTTTTCAACAATTATAGACTATCTTACCAAGTTCAAGAATTTGTTGACACAATTAAAGGGGAGTGGAAGAGATAAGAAATATGAAGTAGAAACCTTTTGAAAGACTTACTAGGGGAAGAATCCAAATTGTCTCACCTTGAGTCTTCCACCTCTCAAAAGGCATTAGTTGCATTTAATCCTAAGGCAATGGAAAACCAAAAGTAAAACCAAATCCACCCCTTCTCCATCTCAAAGTGCTCCTAAACTCAAAGAAAACAACTCTAAACCCAATGAGTCTTCTAAATCCAAGAATAATTCTAGCCTTTCATGTTTTTTTTTTTTTGGGCGGTGGTAGTCATGAAAAACATAGGTGTTATAAGTGAATGCAAGCCTTAGAGGATGCAGTTAAGAAACACAAAATTTCTATCTCCACTCCACCTCCTTCTAATCAGCATGGCAAAGCACTTAATGTTGTTGGGAGTTATCAGTCACCACTTGCAGACAGTTGGGTTATAGATTCTGGTGCTTCTCATCACATGAATTCTTTCAAAGAGTCTTTTGTTTCTCTAGGTTTGAGTTCTACTTCCAAAATTGAGGTTGGAGATTCTTCATTTCTTTCTATTGAGGGAAAAGGTGATATAAAACTTGATGGTGGCAATATCTAAGATGCACTATATGTTCCTAACATCACTACAAATTTTCTTTACGTATATCAAATTTGTCATTCTAGTAAAGGGAAAACAGTGACTTTTACACCACATGGGGTAAAAGTAAGAACTTTGTTGGAGCCTTATTCACTTGTTGCTCAAGGTATTGTTGATCATAGTTCTAGACTATATCACTTTGAGGGTTTTGATGACACTTCTTCTATAGGGACGGATTGGTTTCTCATGCAGATTCAAAGAGTAAGCTTTGGCATGAATGATTTGGACATCTTAATTATAGATATTTGAAGGAGTTGAGCACTCATGGTATGGTAGATGATCTTCCTAGAGTTTCTTATCTTGAGGGAGTTTGATCTGGTTGTGCATTAGGAAACAACACCAAGATCCATTTCCTAAGAATTTGTCTAAGAGAGCTTCTTCACCACTTGAGCTTGTGCATAGTGACTTGATGGTTTTTCCTACCCCCTCTTTCAATGGAGCTAAGTATGCACTTACCTTTATTGATAATTTCTCGAGGCGTACTTGGGTTTATTTTCTTAAGTACAAAATTGATGTTTTTTCACACTTCGAAGTCTTGAAGGCTTTGGTCGAGAAACAATATTCATGTTGCATAAAGAACCTTCACACTTATAATGGGGGGAGTACTTCAACAATGAGTTTTCTGATTTTTGGCAACTCAAGGCATTATTTACCAACATTATGTTCCTCATACTCCACAACAGAATGGCTTAGCAGTAGGAAGAATAGAACTTTGAAGGAAATGGTTAGATGTATGATGTCGTCTAGAGATTTACCTCCTATCTATTAGGCGAAGCGATTAATTATGCTAACTACATTCTGAATCGCACACCACATAGAGCACTTGAGCATTTGACTCTAGAGGAAGTTTTGTCCAACACTAAGCCAAATGTCTCATTTTTTCGAGTCTTTGGGAGCCATGCTTGGGCTTTTGTGCCAAAGAAGAAAAGGAAAGTTTTGGATAAGAAGAGAAAACCCTTGATTTTTTAGGGTATTATGAGGACATGAGAACTTATTGACTTTTAGATCCTGATACTCATGACGTTCTTTTTCGAACACATGTTCATTTTGATGAGCACTTCACTCCACATAATTCTTCATCTTCTTCCATGCCTCCTCCTCCTCCTTCATCTCATCTTGAGGATCCTTTCTTTGAGGAGGTTATAGATGTCGTTGAGGATCCTATTCCAACTAATGTTGTCACTATGCCTAAGTGGGCTCGTACTATAATTTCCAAGGTAACACCTTTCATACATGATCTTCCACCCACTAGGCATCATCACGCACATTCTACCGGTTCTGGACTTTTGTGTCGGGTGGTTTCGAGGATGCACAGTCTTTTCACAAGCTCATGGGATACAGGAGTGGGATGATGCGATGGCAACTGAGCATTCTTCTTTGATGAAGAATCATACTTAGGATTTGGTATCTCTTCCTAAAGGAAGAAATATGGTTAGGTGTAAGTGGGTATACCAAACCAAATACACAACTGATGGGTCCATTGAAAAGTATAAGGCTTGTCTTGTTGTAAAGGGTTTTTCACAAGTTGAAGGTATTGATTACTCTGAGACTTTTACACTTGTTGCCAAGATGGATTCAGTATGCCTTGTACTTTTATTGTTGCATCCCAGGGGTCACCCGTATACCAGATGGATGTGAAGAGTGCCTTATTACATGGATATTTACAAGAGAAAATATACATTGAACAACCTGCTGGATTTGTTCAGGATTCTTCTCTTGTTTGTAGGCTCTAAAGGTCTCTCTACGGTCTCAAACAAGCCCCTTGAGCTTGGTATGAGAAGATGGATTCTTTTCTTCTATCTACTGGTTTTGTTTGTTGCCACTTTGATCATACAGTGTATCTCCAACATGTTGGTGAGGATATTGTGATACTTGTCTTGTATGTTGATGATCTATTACTTATTGACAACTCTTCTTCCCACATTTAGACTATTCAAAGGGCTCTTTCTACACAGTTTGACATGACAGATCTTAGGTTATTGCATTATTTCCTTAGTTTATAGATTTCTTAGATAGATTCAGGGATTGATTTGAGTTAGTAAAATTACACCCATGATCTTCTTTCGTGCTTTGATATGGTGATTGCAAGCCAAGTCCATCTCCTTTTCAGTTTGAGGTTACTCTTACTTACATATGTACCACTCCACTTTGTGATCCCACTTTTATATAGGCGGTTGGTTGGAAGTCTCATGTACTTGACCCATACTCGCCTTATATTTCATTTTCAGTAGGGCTTGTATCTCGGTTTGCACATTCTCCTCGTAGTATTCACTAGCAGGCTACTAAAAGGATTTTGTGCTATTTGCAAAGCACTTCCCACTTTGTCCTACACTACACTAGGGGTTCTACTTAGTTGGTTGGGTATACAGATTCAGATTGGGTAAGTTCTATTGATGACAGGCATTCCACTTCTGGCTATCTTTTTTATCTTGGTTCTTCTCCAGTTGCTTGGGCATGCAAAAATCAATAGGCTATTACACTTTCATCTTGAGGTAGAGTACATGGCAACAATTATAGTGAGTCAATAGATTCTTTAGCTTCAATAGTTATTGACAAAGTTTATATTCCCATAGGATTCACCAACTATACTTTAGTGTGACAACTAAAGGTGTAATTCAGATTTCTTGTAACCTAGTTGAGCACCAACGGACCAAGCATGTTAAGATACGCATCCAATTCATTCGTCAGCACATTCGGGATGGAATTCTTTGCTTGGAGTACATTCCAACTCAATAGCAAGTTGCAGACATCTTTATGAAGCCTTTTGCATCACCTCACTACCTTAAGTTGCGTGGAATGCTTGGGGTTTCGGAAGTTGTTCTTGGGGGGTGTTCGTGAGAACATCTTCCTTCTTCTTCTTCTTTCTCTTTCCTTCTTTTGATTCGAGATTTCTTCAAGGATATATTGTACATGAGTACCTCATCAAGCCTAGTTGTTGGGACTCATATTGTGGACATGCCACTTCTATTTTGGACCCTAGCTTCACTTGAGGGGGGTGTTAGAGTAGGTATTTACCTTAGCTCATGTTCACCTAGGTACTTTATTTACCTTTATTATATTTATCCTCACCCACTTATGTGTGTGGATATTTCTTTTTATTTATTTAGATATTAGGGGGATATTATCTAGTTTTTAGGTATAGTTCTTTCCTTGATCTATGGTATTGACTAGTTCTTTCCTTCTTTTATGGCATTAACTAGATCCTTGATGTCTAGTTCTCTCATAAATCTATGGTCTTGACTAGTTCTTTGATGACTATTTCTTTCCTTAATTTATGGCTTGATTTATGACCTTGATTGGTTCTTAGATTGTTATTCCTTGTCTATATAAGCAAAGCCCATTATCATGTATTTCATTGAGTTCCATAATAATATATGATATTTCTGCTCATTTGTTTGCAAAGGTTTATGTAAAGTTATTTTGGTGAATTACTTTCATCTTATTGATCATGGTGTTTGATTAGCATTTGTGTTCTTAGCTTGGTACGATATGGTTATCATTCCTTTTAACTCCCCATGACTTGTTCACCATCATCCCTCCTCTTTTATTGACCAAGTCCTTTTGTTAATCTATTGCTCATTGGTTTTTAAACATAGTTTATAATATAGGTCATTTAATATATATAATGTGGGTGTTTATATTAAAAATGGTAGGTGTGTGTTTTGTTAGGTGGTTTTAATTTATAAGGTAAGGTTAAAGTTAATTGTTAGGTCTTAGCTTATTATTAGGATCTAATAATTTTTCAATCATTTGGGGCTTTAAGCTAATTAGGGGTTGTTTAATTAAATTAGCTCTTTAATCATTTAATTAGGAGTTAATTAATTAATTAGGATCCTTAATTGAATTAGCTCCTTATCTCTATTAGTAGTTCAATTTTATCGTTTAATGTAGTGTTATTATCATTTTTGTCTCCTTTTTCAATCCTTAAATTAGGCTTATTGGAAAATTCATAGTCGATTTCTAACGTTATTGGATGTTTTTTACTACTAACTATTTGTTGGAGTGTGTATCATCCCTATTCACATTTTTTTTCCTTCTGGTAGCCCTTTATGCATCTTAAGTCTCCGAGACTCATCTTGAGCCCATTTTTTGCATTGTAATCACCCTTATTATTGCTTGCAAAAAGTGAGTCCTTTCACCACATCTTAAAATCTGCAAGGGGTTCTATTGCGGCATGAGACATTTTTTCTCACATTGGACTTTGCTTTGTTCCCATGTTCCTTTCTTATGCCTTTTTGTGCTTATTTACCTATTGTTCGATGCTTTGACCGAGACTTATTGTGACCTCCACTCTTGCGTGATTCATCACCTCTTTTGGTAAGTGGTCAACTGTCCCATATCACATGAACACACCCTATTGTAATCAACAAACTACTTATAAAGTGTCACAAACAAGGAGTTATCATTGTTCTCGAATGTTCTTGCATTTCAAACGCATTATCGGAAGAGTTCAACGTCCATTTGAGCATGTGTTTGTCATTTTTGACTCTTACGCACTTATTACTCTTTTTTAAGTTTACACCACTATAGAGATTGATTTTCCTAAACCTACACTTCATAGGACCATTTCTGCATTACAACCTCCACCTATTCTTCTTAGTAGGGCTAACTATGCACTATGGCATTCGAGCATGGAATGTTTTCTTATTCACGATGACCTTTATCTCTATTTGTATGGATGAGTACACCTTTGAATGATCTTGATCACCTTGAAGATTTTCTTGACACTTGTACTATGGTCATTGGTCATTTGTTGACATACATTTCAAGGCCTTTCCACCATCATGGGGTACACACGAGTGTCCTCGCACTATTTGGAGCATCCTTCATTCCTTATTTGGAGACCCTTCGAGAGAATTGTTGCTTTTCTGACTACCGATATAGTTGATCCTTCCCTTCCTCATGTGATGACAGAACTGCTTGAAACTAATTTGCTTGTTTCTATTCCTAATGATGAGGATTATTATTCTAGTTCTGATGACGAGAGTACAAAGGAGGACTTCTCTCTTCTTTCTCTTGGCCATATTTAAGAGAATGTTTACACTCCTCCCTTCTCATCGATTGACATCAAAAAAAACTTATTCTCAACCTCATACTCTCATTACATCCGCCTCCTTCCAATTCTAGTGTGTGAGGCCCTTTCCACTCCTCCTCCTTTATATGTTGATGATTCATACCTATCAGACATTGCTCTTGTTTGTCGAGCCACCCTTTTGGGATGAGTATGTGCCAAAACTTAGTCATCTCTTCGTAGTGCCTACTTATGATGCAATATAGGGAGTTTATCATCCTTCTATAGGTGTTTTGGATGAGTCATTCATCTCCTTTATTGGAAGTTCCCCCCTTTCTCATGGATCCTCTTTCTACTGTTGTAGGGGTTACTACTTTTCCTTCACTTCACTTGGGCATCCTTTCGGTGGATGTTCCTCTCTCATACTTTGATGTTATGTTCGTGGCATTACCTTCAACTCTTGTGCACTTACTTGTCAGACCTTTGTCATATATGTGGATGAGATTTAAGGTTCTTCATATTGTTGCCTTTGGTTTCCTTCGTGGAGTGGGTGAAATTCTCGTACTCCATTTTTGTCCTTCCTAAGGGTAGGAGCATTGTTCGATGTGGATGGAACTTATTCGGTCCATATGCGTAAAACCATGTCATCGACACTCTTCTTGGATACTTCATAGAGTTCGGAGCTTGAGATCCGATTGTAGATTACCAAACCCTTCATTGAAGCCAATTATCCTTGTGCTCGTCTGGGGTGAGGTTCACTAGTGCTTCCACACATATTCTTTGGGCCTTTTTATCTTTCTCTTGTCTTTAGGATATTCCACCTTCCTTCTTCGCCACTACTTCGGATTCACCATCCCTTCATGGAGTAGTTGGCACTTCCACCTCACATATGGAGCATCATTCCTTGGATAAGAACCACACCTTGTCACTTTAGGGATCTTATTCTTTTATACTTGATACATGGTGGTCTTCAACATGTTCTTCATCTTGGGAGGCTGGATAGTGTTCTTCATCTCTTCTCTTCTTCTAGAAATATTGCAGTTTGTACATGAGTACCTTATTAGGCCTTTAATTTTTGGGACTCATTTGACACATCTTTCTTAGGTTGTTTAGGGTGTATTTTACTCTTGTAATGGATATTTTCCCTCAGGTTTTCCTCTATTACTTGAGATCCTTGTTATACATGGGTACCTCATCAGGCCTAGTAATATACCCATTTCCCTTCTCCTCTTTTTCTTTTCCAGAAATATTGTTGTTTGTACATGGGTACCTTATTAGGCTTAGTTGTCGAGGCCCCATTGACACATCTTTCTTAGTTTTCTAGGGGAGTTATCTTTCAGTTATGACTTTCCATGACCTCTACCTCAACTTTGATGAAGGGGGTTGTTGGTGTATATGACTTATTTCGTCGTCATTCAACGAGTCTTGTCCACCATAGATGGTTAGTCATCTCACTTAGTGAGAATAGGTCATAGTGAGAATAGGTCAATAGGGTTAGTTAGGGTTGTGTACATGTGTCATGCACAAGAGTTACACATCACTCCTATATGTACCTCTTATTTTTTTATCTATGAGCATGCCAGATACACCAATCTCTTTCTCTACTTGATTCTTATTTATTTTTATTTGATCTCTTATTGATTAACCTAAAATGTAAAATCTAAGATTAATCGATGTTATAGTAGTAGTAAATGAATGCAATAATGAAATACAGAAATATACCAAAGAAAAATAAGCAATAAATAATAAAACCCTAATGTGCAAAGAAGGGTAAGATGCCTTAGCTAATTCACGAGTCTTGAAAAGTGCACAAAGTTACAAGACGGAGAGAAATCAAGCATTGACCATCGTATTGAGCTCGAAAAATGGAAGAACTAGAGGAATAGGCTGGACTGGGGCACCTGGAGAGGGACAGAGAGGTGCTTGTGGGCACTTGGGTGATGATTATGGGTGCTTGGGTTTGCAAAAATGCTCAAAAACATGAATTCTTAGGGTCGCAAGATGTTTTTTCATGATCACCTTTTATCGCTTATGGATTTACACAATTATCACCGAGTCGCCGAGAAACCTGCAATGAAGAATAAACTGCAAAACCCTCAAATAGACATCAAATCCCAAAAAAGAAAGATGCAGAATGAGGGGTCAGACTATCCTCATCCACCACAATGGTGGACTTACAACTGAGCATTACACTACATCTCAGACCCAATGTAGTTTTGTGTGTGTGTGCGGAAATCGTGCCCTAGGTTGCTCTTGTGCCATTCACACTTGGATAGCAAGAAAGTAGCTAGATGTAAAGAAATGTAGTAAATGTGTGCATGGAATAAAATGAACTTCCCTCCTATGAAGTGTATGTAGATGAACTAGCCCTTGTGTCCCTTGTGATGGAGCTAGATGGATGCAATGGAGCTCTTAGATGCCTTGATGGATGTAACCTTAGGTGGAGATAATAGATGCTTAGTTCTTGGTCCTTTATTATGATCACATAACTTTATATTTATATGATTCCCTTGCTTGAATTTCATAATTAACCCTGAAAAGACCAAAACCAAAAAGATAAGATGCTCAAACAACTAGAAAGGACCCAAAAGTGTGAGTAAAGTACAAAGAGGATAGGGGTGCCTAGATTGGATGAGGGCACTGACGTTGGCGTCTCTGGCCTAGGGTTTGGTGTCTAGGATGACAAATGCCAAAGACTAAAAAGGAATACTTGAGCAAGTAAGGGTGTAAGACCAAAAGTAACAAAAAAAAAAAAAAGGTGGCCAAAGACATGGGTTAATTAGTACCATTCTTACTTAGGAATCATATGAATAGTAATATGTAATCAAGACTAGATAATTACCCAAAGTACTGTGATTTTGTGTCTATATTTTCCCCCACTTTATGTTGGTGAGAAGAAATCTCGTAACATAAAGTAGATAGAGATGTGTACCTGATATCCATGTAGATCGATGTAGAAAATGTGGTTGAGGGACTAGATAAAGTGTGGAGTGATAAAAATGTGAAGTGTGGATGCTAAGGAGGAGAAAGTGCAAAAAAGTGATGAAAATGAACCTAGGGCGGAAAATGCATGTGTAGATATTATGATGTACCTGTTGTCGATGTCGATGTGTGTGATGTTATTTTTATTGTTGGTGTTGTGGTGATGTTGACTACCACTTCCCATATGGAATGGACCTGTAAAAGAGAAGTTGAAAAGTAGTCAAATATGCATGTATATGATCAAAATATGTAAAAATTGTGTAAGGAAAGTATGTAAAATGAAAAAGTGTGAAAAAGGAACATGTGCACCTGATCCGTGATGAGAAAAAGGGTGTAGAAAGGATCCTTGAAGATGATGTCGACGCACATGAGTTTTTCGGGTGATCTCACCAATGTAATGGAAGAAGTGTAGGGAGAATTGTCTAGTGTCATCCGCCAACCTTTAACTATTTCTTCCCATGTTATGTAAAACACCACTACTTGCAGATGGTGTGTATGTGCTAAGGACTCTCTTCCTGTAAAATCCACTATGTAAATTCCCAGTGCTAAAGGACTCTCTTCCCTATCAAAATCCTCTATGACATGTCAAAGAACTATGTAATTGTCCCCTAGTTACTAGCATTCTAGGAAAGACCGTTGTATTTCCCCTGGTTTCAAGGCATCCAAGAAAGGTCATTGTGTTAAGGACCCAAGTCTGATTCTGAGCCTTGTCTAAAAACTAAAACAATATTGTATTGAGTACCGTGTTGTGTGTAATAATATATAGGGGTGACTAATTCACCCATATGATGCCCCCTTGTTTGGGGTGCATGCGACATCGTTGAAGGAGTATGTGGCCCAAAAGGGACCAACCGCTGTGTTGAAACTTGTTCCCTATAGGGGAAAGGGAATGTGCTTGGTAGAAACCAAGGCACACATAAACAAGTGGCTAGGAAAACAAGTGTTAGTATAAGCAAAAAAACACTCATGTAAAAGATGAAATGTAATCTAATTAAACAATGTGTAAGCTAATACACAAGTAAACATGTAAGAAGACAACGTAGACCATGAAAAAGTGGGTTATAAACATGGGACATCACTCACATGTCGCAAGAATAATCAAGGTCGTAATGGCCAAAGAAGATACAAGTGTGCACACACAAGACAAAGGGAAAATCCCGCAAACAAGAGCATACAATGAAAAGCAATGGAAAACAATGTAATCAGATAACCATGGAAGCAAATAGCCCTACATAAAAATGTTACACATGAAGCACCCATTAGCATGTTAGAAAGATAAAAAAGTATGTCAAAGTGTGTATAATATGATAAAGTAATGTGTTATAAAACAAAATGAAACAATAACACATGTAGTGTACAAAATTGGATGCCCCAGAGCCTTTGTGGGATTGGTAATAGGTATTGTGCCAAACATCCATGTTGCATGTAATGAACCTATATAATCTACGATCACAACTAGAAAGGCAAGTGAATGCACATGTGTGTATGATAAAGATAATGACATACAAGATATCTATCTAGCATGTGTAATAAGATGAACATGTAATGATAAAGTAAGCAAGAGTAAATGCAACCAAGATATGCAATATGTTGTGGATGAGGTGAATGGAATGTAGTGTGAATGATAGATTAGCATGCCCCCGAGTGGATGTGTATGTATGTAATGAGGTTCATTTATTTATGCCCCCTCAGTAGTCAAGAATGAACCGTAAATGAGAGTGCGTCATCGAGAAATGGTTTGAAATGTGTGTATAAGAAAGATGGTGATTATAAGTTGTCATGTGATGTGTAGGATTGAATGTGACAAAGTAAAAGTGATGGGGTGGTAGAATGTGTGATAATTTAGCCTAAAGTGTATATCACAAAACGTGTGAGGAAGATGTCCAAAAACGTGATGATGTAGCATAAAGCATATATCACAAAATATATGGATGTAAATGATAGAAGGTGTGGTGATAACAAAAAAAGTATATCATGATATATATGAGTTGAGTGATAAAAGGCATGATGATGTAGCCCAAAGCATATATCACGAAAGATATGGATGAAAGGATACAAAAACGTGATGATGTATCACAAAGCGTATATCATGAAAATTTATGAATAATATGGTAAAAAACGTGATGATGTAAGTGTAAAAGAGTATATCAAAAATTTATGGATGAAAGGATATAAAATGTGATGATGTAGCACAAAGCGTATATCACAAAATGTATGAATAAGATGGTAGAAAACATGATGATGTAGCAAAAAGTGTATATCACAAAATGTATGGATAAGATGCTAGAAAGGGGTGACGATTTAGCCTAAGAGCATATATCATGACATGTGTGAAGAAGGTGGTGGCTAAAAATGTTGCATAGTATGATAAAAATATTGGTTGATCAAATGTGTGGGTGTGATGAGGTCCATTTGATTGGTAAACCCTCAACGCAATCGAGTATGGACCAAGGGACTAAAGTGCATCATCGGGTAGTGAGTGTAGCACATATAAGTGGATGAGTAAAATGTGTGATGTGTGTAGTAAGTGAAAACTATGTCATTGGTGTGTGACATGTGAAACATGTAATGTGGAATGTAGGGTGTGTAAGTAGAATAGTATAATGTGTAATGCAAGATGTAGTGTGTAGAATGTGTACTATATATAGGTGTATAAAGCACAAAGTGCGGATGATGTAGAATAGATGGAAGATTGTATATATAGAAAAGTGCATGATGTATGAAGATGTGTAATGTGTATTGTCTATTGTGTGTGTGTGAGGTTCATGTGTATAGGATGCCCTCAACAATCAAGTGTGAACCATAACACAAGAGTGTGTCATAGGGAAATGGCGATATTGATGTGTATGTTGTGTGTAAAGGATCTAGTGTGATGTGATGAGAGAATATGAGACTCGTGTGATGCTGTGGGGGGGAATAATAAGTGTGATGCCCCCAAACATGCGATGGTGAGTGCACTATCCGATAAAATTGAAAGATGGAGACCCTTTGCTTGATGTTGGTGGAGATGAAGGTGTGTGATTATGCTCTAAGAGTGGTGGTATATGAGATAGACATTGTGTAGGTGAGTGAAGTCTATATGCATGCGACTAGATGAGTATATTGTGGGCATATGGTGTAACAAAATGTGTAGGTGATGGAGACCTATGTGAAACAAACACGGTGGTGATGGACACCTACATGGAATAAAACGAGGTGGTGACTTACGTCTAGATGTAGGAGTTGTCCTAACAATGGACCTAAACTGATGTACTTGACTAGTAGAGAGATGAGACCACGTAGGCGTGTGTGAGCAGGTGAGCTAGGAGTAGATTGTGCTTTAGGAGTTCTAGAGGTCTTGACATACTAGATGGACAAGGTGATGTATTGGCCATTGCGAGAGAGATATTGGGACCATGGAGTAGATGGAGGCACACCATTGATATAAATGACTTGATTGTTGTGAATGAATTTTAGATGTACAAATGATTCATGGAGATGATAGACTTAGACCTATGATCTAATTGAGACTTAAGAGCATGTCACACCCATGTTAACTACTTAGTCCATAAGAAAGGGCACCAACATAGTAAGAGGACCATCTGTAACATGAAGCTTGACAACACCATATGAATTGTTCATTAGATATGAGATTTTAAAAGAGGATATCCATAACAATAAGAAGTGGAATAGAACACACGCTATTGATGGGCCATGACGGATCAACCTTGGTATTATTGATAGAGGTAGATCCAATAGAGGCACTAATGTGTAAGTGATTAGAAGAAAATTCCACATGATAATCATGGTCAGAAAATAAATGATTGGAGGAGACATCTCTATATTAGCAACTAAGAAATCAAGAGCCCCGATGCAGGAGGAGGCACTACACGATATGTATGATTAATTGAGGAATCAATTAGTTTCTTGTTCGTGTCTTGGAAGTGGATTATTGAATATTTTGAGCTTATGATTTTCATTGATGACACAAAGTCTAAGGCTTTAAAGCTCAAGTTTGTTGTCATTGATAAGATCTTGGATGATGGTGTGAAGTTTGAAACACCTATTTGTAGAGTGTCCCACACATTGATGATAGTCATATCAAAATTTCTCATTGTAATTCTAACCTTTTGGATGAGATGGGTCTAATTCAAGTGGAGGAGGAAGTGTAATAAGATTTCTCTCAGCAGTTTGTAATATAATTTGTGGAGCAATGGTTAACTTTGTAAATGTACACCTAGGGTTTGGATTGAAGCTCTCTAGTGGTGGATACTGCGTTACGATGTGATTTTTGTGTTAGTTGGTTTGGTTGTTGATGGTTTGAATGTTGATTTATTTTGAAAACATGTAGAAGATGAGGCTTGTTCTTGATATTTAAGCTTTCCTATAGATAAGAGCTTAGTTTCATGAAGCTTAAGAGTATGACATAGTTGATCAAATGAAGGGAGATGTCTTGAAAGAACACTCTCTTAGAGAGGTGGTAATAGACTCTGAATGAATAAGTCTTCCTAAAGCTCAGAGTCCATAAGCACATTTGACATCTTAGCTAAGTTGTTTTTGTATCACAAACATAATCTATTAAGTGTTCATTAGATCTTGTTTAATTTGTGTGAGTTGAGCATAAGAGATCTTAGAGCCGATGTTGATAGAGAAGTGAGTGAGAAAATCATTGGCCATATGCATGAAAGATGTTACCAGTGAACAAGTAGGTCATATAACCAACACATCACATAATCTTAGAGACTATGAGGAAAAATCTTCGCTAAAATGGTGTAATCATTTGCATAGTCAAGACATGCGATGTGAAAGGCTCAAATATGCTCTTGTGGGTCACCATGGCCTTTGAAGATTGGAAACTTAGAGAGTTGAAGTTTGGTGGTAGCGGATATGTGGAAATGGCGGGTGCAAAAGGAGTATGAAGAAGTGAAGTGGAGTCAAGAGATGGAGATACATGAGAAGTGGTGAGTTGTAACTGGAAAATTTGTGTCTGCAAATCCTGATATAAAGAAGTTAAATCAAGAGTATTCAAAGAGGAACTAAGTTGTGCATTAGGAGTATTAGGTGGAATGATAGGAGTGGTAGTGGTAGGAATGGATACTGGAGCAAGAGGTTGAGTGGAGACCATGGAGCCAAAGAGTTAGCAATAAGTGGAGTCGTGGAACAACATCATGAGTATTTTTAGCAGTGACCAAAGCATGCAAAATATGTGGAAGATGGGTGGGATTATTACACAAAGCTTGTCAAAAATCAATAAGTGTGTTCAATTAGTCTTAATCGACATTAGTATCCTCATCATATGACTTATCACTATCGATGCTTCTATTTCATGAAGGGGAACATTGTGAGAGTTAAAAAAGGGATTTTCAGTTGTAGCCATTGATGTAGAGACCTCAACCATTGATTTAGAAACCCTACGGGAGGATGGAGGAAGCTCAAGATGCTCAAGAGACCCAAATCAACCACTACGGGTGACGAGCATAAGAATAAAACCCTAGAAAGAAGGTGGATTCAAGTATGGGGTTCACCAAAATGATTAAGCTAAAATGTAAAATCTAAGCTTAACTTGATGTTATAGTAGCAATAATTGAATGCAATAATAAAATACAAAAATATACCAAAGAAAACTAAGCAATAAATAATAAAACCCTAATGTGTAAAGAAGGGTAAGATACCTTAATTGATTTTTCGAGTCCTGGAAATTGCACAGAGATGGAAGATAAATAAATGTGAAGCACTCGATCGAATTAGAGCTCGAAAAATGCTAGAACCTGGAGGAACAGGTTGGACCGGGGCACTTGGAGAGGGATAGGGGCACCCATAGGTGCTTGGGTGCGATTATGGGCACTTGGGTCTGCGGAAATGCTCAGAAACCCAAATTCTTAGGGTCACAAAATGTTCTTTGGTGCCCCGTTTTGTTGCTATGGATTCACACAATGATAATTGGAGTTGCCAGAAATTTGCAATGAATAATATACCTGTAAAACCCTCAAATAGACATCAAATCCCAAAAAGGAAAGGTGTAGAATGAGGGGTCGACTGTCCTCAGTCACCACAATGGTAGACTTAGAATTGAGCATTGCACTACATCTCAAACCCAATGTAGTTCTCTCTGTGTGTGTGTGTGTGTGTGTGTGTGTGTGTGTGTGTGTGTGTGTGTGTGTGTGTGTGTGTGTGTGTGTGTGTGTGTGTGTGTGTGTGGAATTGTGCCCTAGGTTACTCTTGTTCAGTCACACTTGGATAACGAGCAAGTAGCTAGATGTAAAGAAATGTAGTAAATGTGTGCATGGAATAAATGAGCTTCCCTCCTATGAAGTGCATGCATGATGAACTAGCCATTGTGTCCATTGTGATGGAGTTAGATGGATGCAATGGAGCTCTTAAATACATTGATGGATGTAACCTTAGGTGGAGATATTAGATGCTTAGTGCTTGGTCCTTTATTATGATCACATAAATTTATATTTATATGATTCCCTTGCTTGAATTTCATAATTAACCCTGAAAAGGTTGACTACTAAAAATATAAGATGCTCAAACGACTAAAAAGGACCTAAAAGTGTGATTAAAGTACAAAGAGGATAGGGGTTCCTAGATTGGACGAGTGCTCTAGCGTCGATGTCCTGGTCTCAGGTGTTGGTGTCTAGGATGACAAATACCAAAGACTAAAAAGGAAGACTGAGCAAGTAAGGGTGTAAGACCAAAAGTAGCAACAAAAAGTAAAGAAAGGTGGCCAAAGACATGGGTTAATTAGTACCATTCTTACTTAGGAATCATATGAATAGTAGTATGTAATCAGGACTAGATAATTACCCAAAGTGTGTGATTTTGTGTCTACACTTGTTTACTACATGGAACATTCATGACACCATTTGAAGTGTAACCTTGTTTGATGTGCAGGGGTTCCTATTGACCCTCGAGAAAAATTCAATATAACCTCAAATGCACATGCATGTTTTTGTCCTTTGATTTTCTAATACTCTTATAAACAATCAATTTTGGTAATTTTCACTTTGACAACCCTTGATTTGACTATGCACTCTTGTTATGATAAATACAACTTCTCCATTCTCACTTAGCACTTTCTGAGGTCCATTGTTTAGCTTGTTTATCCTTGCACACACTGACATGTCGACACATCCTGAGAATACAATGCACAAAATCAATAGAGAGACATCATTTTACCATCTTAAAACTTCATTTGGCACATTCCATGTTCTCGGTTAGGACCGTATAGTTTGATCAAGACTTTAAATTCGGTCATGATACTTATACGGTCTTAGACCGACATGTCTTCCAATTGTACTTTCAAATTGAAATATTTTGTTAGGTATTATACTTTATATGGGTCAAACTTTCTTAGAAAAATAATCTATGGAACCCTATATAAGAAAGTAAACACTACCTCATTTGCTAACTTGGAACTCCTAAGGCAATGCACTAGAGCACTCACTTCATACACTTGCAAAAGGCATCCAAAGCTCCCTAAATCTTAAAATTACACATCTATAGTCATTAGGGCAACACCCACATCAGGTTTGAAGCTACAAACCAGGTCAAGGAAGCCATATATCTCATCTATAAGCATCCAAACATCCTCTCTCCAAGTGTTTTAGCAAGAGCCAAGTCAAATCAAACATGGTCAAAGAAAATTCCAAATCTGATTGATCTATTTAGATATCGATGCTAGGTGGAGAATGACGTGAGGTTCAAGGCATCTTTGGAGTAGTGTTAACATCAACAGTACATGTGGGTGCCCAAAAACCTTCTTATATTTTTTTTACAAGATTCTTAATCCAAGGCTAGGGTTTGAGGTGATGTTTAGTCCATTCAGAGAGACTCGTTTCATGTGTAATAACTAGGGTTTGATAGTGACAAGAAAATTTAGGAAGTCAAACAACCCATAAAGTTACATAAGCATAATTAGAGCATGTCCAAGACTGTAAAATGGATAGATTGTATAGTATAGTATTGACTTGATGGTATGGTCCCGACCTATATGTGGTTATAGTTCTGATTCAGCCCAAATGAAGGTCATTTCATTTCATATCTCTCGGTTTTTTTTGCATAGTTCCAAACCCTTCTAGAAATTGTCGAAAATCATCTAAGTGATCATATACATCTATTTTGTGCTTTTGAATGTATGTTAGGTTGATTAGTGTATGCAAATTATTCTTATATAATCTAAGTTACAAAACTTAGCTAACATTTATATTGTATTATCTTTGTAATTCACTCTAATCTACTTTGCACCTAACTAAATTGACCTAAAATTTAATGAAAGGTTAAACGTCTCTAATGAAGTCTTATACAGGTTGTTAGGGCTTATCATTTGTTACAGTCATCTCAAAGTTGTGCAAGTAAGAACACCATAGAAAAAGCATCATTTCCGAAAAGTGAAGCACTCAAAAAGTTGCAAATCTAGATTTTCAAAGGGTCCAAAACCATATAACTTCAATTCATGACCATACATATTCATCTTAGACCATACAACATTTGTACAGGTCCCACCCCTACTTAGTTCTTAGTTCTATATCTTCATGTGTAGAATCCTTAGTTCCAAATCTTCCCATTTCACTACCATACACATCTAGATCATTCTCAAATCATCATGAATAACTAATTTTATCTCTCCTCTCATTTTTTTGAGTAAGTACTTGTCGCTTTATCAATCACTTAAATCATCGGTGTTGTGGCCACCCTATTAATTGATGTTTTAAGCTTTGTCACATCATACAAGATCTCCTTGATGCTAGTTTTATTAAATATCGAATGTACCTCAATCAAACTCTACTCACAATGATGCCTAATTATATAACCCATGGATTTATCATCATAGTGTTACACCCTCTTCCAATAAGTTTCCCAATTATCATGTGGTGACTCCCCTTCTTCTTATGATCCGCTAGTGGATACTCTCTTACCGTTGTGGCTATATAATCATTTCAAGTTTGAATTTATTATTTTGGTCATGTGAAAATTGATGTCGAAGTTAATTAGATCATAATAGTCTACATGTTATAAAACCTTACATATTTATTATTTTTGTGTACTTTCCATAGCATAGAAATTTATTAGGGAGTAAATATTTTATGAACTTGTCTCTTGAATCGACTTTATTACTCAAACCCTAGGGTTCCTAAGGTTTATATTCTAATTTATATCTCTCGATCATTATACATCATGGTTCTCAATCTTTTTGATAATTATCGACGTTTGTATTGATTGTCCACGAATCCCCACCCTTGCCTTGGTAGAAGTTATTATCTCCCTAATTAGGTCCATGCCTCTCCCTTTTATACAAAAAGGAATCCATTTACTAACCCGACACATGTAGCTCATTTAAGGTTGATATTAATGTACCTCATGGTAAGGAATTTGATGTTAACACTAATTATGACTATCATCGGTGTTGTGGCCACCCTATTAATTGATGTTTTAAGCTTTTTCACATCATACAAGATCTCCTTGATGTTAGTTTTATTAAATATCATAATGTACCTCAATCAAACTCTACTCACAATGATGCCTAATTATATAACCCAGGATTGATCATCATAGTGTTACACCCTTTTCCAATAAGTTTTCCAATTATCATGTGGTGACTCCCCCATCTTCTTATGATCCATTAGTGGATAATCTCATACCGTTGTGGCTATATAATCATTTCAAGTTTGAATGCATTATTTTGGTCATGTATAATTGATGTTGGAAGTTAATTAGATCATAATAGTCTAAATGTTACAAAACCTTACATCTTTCTTATTTTTGTGTACTTTCTATAGCATAAAAATTAATTAGGGAGTAAATATTTTATGAACTTGGCTCTTGAATCGACTTTATTGCTCAAACCCTAGGGTTCCTAAGGTTTATATTCTAATTTGTATCTTTGATCGTTATACATCATGGTTCTGAATCTTATAGATCATTATCGACATTTGTATTGATTATCCACAGATCTCCATCCTTGCCTTGGTAGAAGTTATTATCTCCCTAATTAGGTCCATGCCTCTCCCCTTTATACAAAAAGGAATCCATTTACTAGCCTGACACATGTAGATAATCAGGGTTCCTCACTCTTATGAGCACAATAGTACCCCTTACTGCTAGTACACAAGCCATTGAATCCTTTGTTCATTATTTATAGACTCAAATTATATAATTACAACAAGATTTAACTATATCTTATCCCGATAACTCACTTGTCTCATGCCCTACAAAGTTACAATTACAACCCTCTTACCAATCATTCACTCATGTACCTTGTGCACCTCAAAAGGTGCTTCAATAATTACTTGCATGTAACATTTCATCTCTTCCTCCACCATTTAAGGTTGATATCAATGTACCTCATGGTAAGGAATTTGATGTGAACACTAATTGTGACTATCATCGTTGTTGTGGCCACCCTATTAATTGATATTTTAAGCTTTGTCACATTATGATCCATTAGTGGTGACTCCCCCATCTTCTTATGATCCATTAGTGGATACTCTCTTACCGTTGTGGCTATATATTACTTTTGATGACACTATTATGGTTAGTGATTTACTTCTAACACACTATACATTCAAATATCTCGTTAATCAACATCCTATTCATAATATTGTGATCAAAGAAGTTGTTATGCAAAATTTATGTACCCTCATATTTTTACACTCTCTTAGATATAGTAAAAAACAAATTAGCCTTTAATGATCACACAAACTTGGGAAATATTACCTTACCTCTCACGATTGGTTCCGCTACTATTGCCACTCCATTTTGGTTTCCAATTCCATTCCTTCATGTGACATGTGCTTAGGTTTTCCTTAACTACATTTTGTCGTGATTGTCCCCTCCATTATACATCAATGTTGTTTACCCTTAATAAAATTTTGGGTCAATTTAAATAGGTTTTATTTGAAGTAATATTACAAAGCTTACACAATTGAAAACACTCATATTTATATTTTAGATCATAACATTCAATCATACAATCAAGAACATATAATTTGAACAAAAGAAGATGGAAATATGCACTTAACTAGTTTAGAAAGTATTTAGCATGTGTCAATTAGTGATTTGGGTAAGGGAAAAGTTTGAAATATGAAACTGTCACTATTTGGAGTTATAGAACTATTGGGTCAAGACTATATAAAGAGGTAAGGAAAGATGGTATGTTTAGTACCGAACCACATAATTTTGGACCTAGGTAACTGGGATGTGCAACTTTTAGTGTTACTCTATGTCATTGTTTTTCACTCTTTGATATATTTAACTTTGCATAGAACCCTAGATGTCACACCTAAAACTTGCAAAACAAACCCTAGCTATTTTACAACACACTCAATCAATCAATAGCTCAAAAATAAAGATGTAAATGCTTGATTCAGTCTAACCTTGGTGGTTACCTTGTTTGTGATTCACCAAGTGTTGCACTACATTTCAGACTCAATGTAGCTCTCTTTGTGCTTTGTACAAAGGTGCATGCAACTATTACTTGACCTAGGTTGGCCCTCGTGCCTCAACATCGATAGCAGGATATGCTACTTCATCCCAAAAGAAAACTTTGTGTGCAAATGATAACTTAAAAATTATGTCCTTCTATGTTGTGTATGTAGTATGTAAATGTAGTCCTTGCTCTTGCAGCTCAATAAAGGGTAGATAGATAGTTGATCGCCACATAAGAATCTGTTTAGGTTAAACTTGTATATATATGAGTCATTATTTTGAAATTAGGTCCTTAGTGGAGGGAAAGGCCGACTTAAGAGATATAATCTGAAATACAAAAGAGTGACAAATGAGCTCATAAATATAAATCAAGTAAAAAACAAGAAGGGCCAAGATCAGTACATAATGATCAAGACCATATGTACGGTCCCGGCCTTTTTATGCGATCTTAGACCAAACTTAGATGTTTGTTTTTGTAATGACATGGGACTTGGGTGCTCCTGACATCGAGGGAAGAGTGTCACAAGGCTACTTAGCTTGCCTCTAATAATGCTTCCTAATAATGTGACCACACCATTATAGCATGATATAGGTCTCAAAAGTTATTAAAAACCTTATAAGGTGAAAGGGAATTGTAAGAGATGGACCAGATTTGTAGAATAAAGTGTAAGGAATAATGATCTTCACATTAAATCATATCACAGGATTGCAAATATATAGGAATATGCATTCCTAAAAACAAGGAGGTTGTTCAACAACACTCCCACAAATCTCTCTCTCAACACCTAAATACGTGAGCTATTGAAACTCACCAAAACTAATATTGTTATATGAGTTGTTTAATAAACAACTCATATTAACATTTACATTACACACATATATTTACCTCTAAGTAAATATTAAATCATAAATATTAATGGAGCACTAAATGATAGATTTCCTAACATTCCCCCCCTTAGTGCGAACATGGGGAAGAGTAATTGCACTTCCTTCTGCAGCGTGCCGCCCGTGCGTGCTCATGATCTAGATGGTTTTACAGGATAGCCAACAACCTCAATATGGATGGTTTTATAGGACAACCAACAACCTCAACATGGATGGTTTTACAGGACAACCAACAACCTCAACAGGATGGTTTTACAGGACAACCAACAACCTCAATATCACGATGCTGCTATTCTTTTGTGCTTTCATCTATCCACTATGCTTTTCCTTCAAGGAATTATGTAGGAAATACCACTCACTGATAACAAATATGAAAAGAGAAAATGGAACATTGAGACCATGTTCCCCCCCTCAATGTGAACATTTCACTTATTCAAGCCATAACAGAACACGAAAAGAATCATGCTTTGCACACAACTGAAATCAACTGCAACTCTGAAAAGAAAGCAAACTCACACACACACTATCACCATAGCTTTGTGCGGCCCGCCGTTGGTGTCGACGAGAGGTCGCCGATCAACCTCCCGCCTCCTATACCTCTAACCTCCATCAAAATGCTGCTAGCTCAACTGATATTGACTTTGAGGCTCAATATTTTCCACATTGTTTATTATATCTTCCCTCCTGCAATGTGAAACACATTATTTTTCTGGACGTCGGGTAACACCGAAAATGCGTCCGTTGAGGCAAAAAAATTATTTTTAAGACTTTTACAATTTTTGACTCAGACTCGTGATGACAACCTAAAATCACCTATTTGATAACAAGACATAAACAAAAATAACACTTTTGTATTGTCATGAAAACTTGACAATATTGACACTATAAAGACTAAAATAAAACGACACCCTATAACTCTTTCCAATACAATATTTTGATGACTCAATATTTAGTTTCATGACTATGAAACCTAAATGGAATAATGACTTGCCAATACTTATACACAATGTATCTTATGGTTTAGACACTAAAGGTATTGATTATAAAACAACATATTTTTAAAAAAATTAATAGGAAAATTACTTTTTAAATACTCTACACAATAAATTTTATAATGAACTTAAAATTCCAAACATTAAGGGAATCGTGCATATTACCAATAAGACTCTAACATACCAAGATACTATTTGAGCACTCACATATTACACGTGGAGGTCTGAGTTCAATGTGGCGGTGAGGAAAAACTGAACAACACCGAAATTTTCATGTGGTTGCATTGTATAAGAGTTATCTCGAAACACAAGCAAGCAATTGTTTACATGAATTGATGGACTGCTAGTGTAGATAGATCTGCGCATTATTAAGTAGCCCTGACCACGTCCTCTTTTGCAGTCAACTATGATCAGATATAGATTGAAGCTGGAATCTCTCTTTCAAATCAATTCGAATTGCCGGCTCCTCAATGTAGAATTCGTGCCTCTTGTCTATGCAGATTGTTGAAAGAAATTCCGTGTATATCTAGAGAAGAGATTTGAAATCTTAATGTACAGTTTTGTTGGTGGATCGACTCAATCGGTCCGAGCAATGTATGTGATCTACAATAATGCGTCCGTTGAAAACTTGAACGCCAATTTCATTTTTTTTTTCCCGCAAAAACAATAGATGGTGCTCCTCTATTCCAATATGTCTGTGAACTTAGGGAAAATTGCATTTTTGTTGACAGGTTGGCGTAGGAACACAAACTGTTTAGAAGATGCTCAGTCACACTGCTCTCATGGCATTTTCCATTGAGTGATGTGAATGGAATTACTGAAGGCGTCAATGTATGTGTGGCTGTCTAGGTGAGTCCAAGACACACCTTTCACTGCAGGGATTTGCGTCTGACATCACACGAAGCTGATAGATTACAACTCACTGTTGATGCGTAGAGAAAATCAACGCCAATTTTCTCAAACTACAAACTTGTTCTTTACTCAAACGTGATATCTCATTACCAGGGGCAGCAACAAATTTGGAGAAGCCCCTTAATAAATATTCACAACCCCATACTGATTTCTATCAATAGATTCACCCGCTCTGATACCAGATGTAAGAGCTGGACCAGATTTGCAGAATAAAGTGCAAGGAATAATGATCTTCACATTAACTCATATCACAGATTGCAAATATATAGGAATATGCATTCCTAAAAACAAGAAGGTTGTTCAACAACACTCCCACAAAACTCTCTCTCAACACCTAAATATGTGAGCTATTGAAACTCACAAAAACTAATATTGTTATATGAGTTGTTTAATAAACAACTCATATTAACATTTACATTACACACATATATTTACCTCTAAGTAAATATTAAATCATAAATATTAATGGAGCACTAAATGATAGATTTCCTAACAGAATGACGTCTCATTACCCCACCATGCCATGCATTATATAGGTACATATTGTGATATAGTTGCATATATATTATTTGGATATTTACATATTGTACCTTGTATTCATAATAAATACAATGGCATTTGGTGTTTAGTCTGTTTACATAATCACCAGTGACCACTTGGGTGTTGAAATTACATTGCATTTAGAAATATTTTTTTCCTCGCATAACCAACTTGCTAAATTCATGCAAAGTTTGTGCAGGAGAGGATAAGCTTGCATAGCTAACCCATTGTACTTGTTTAGTGATTTGTACATAAAAAAACTTTTGTTAGGTTGTGGAGCCCGGGTTTCATGTGCGGAAGTGTTGAAGACTATACACTAAAAGTACTATACACTTTCCATAGTTGTCTCGCGGGGTTCGGGAATATTTTTTGGCCTTGAAAAATGTGCATGATATATTGGGAAACATGCTCTTATCATATGGGCGAGATTTTTGATCCATAGGTTTATAGGACGGTTTTGGCCCATGGTTTTGGTACCCATGGTATTGTAAAACTTCTTAAGCAGTTTCCTATTTATGTGGTTTTGTGCATATGGTAGGGTTGATGTAATATTGCAGATGTGTGTGAATTCGGGTGTGAATTTTGTAGAGTTTGTTAAGCATAGCTACAAACAGTGCAGGTATCGTATTAAGAGAAGAGGTGGCTTGTAATAAAATATGAGCAAGTGATTCTTGTTGGATGCATCCCAAATTGGGTGAACCACGTTAAATATTATCTCTTTGTGTTGTGTTATTTTTAGTCTCGCACTTTTATTTCGTAGAGATCTGTAATAATTTCTACATATTAGTTTCTCACATTGCGATTTTTGTGAGGGAATCGTATATTTTATCCTTTATTTCCTAGAAAATTTGCATAGTCAACCCTATATATTTCCCCCTTTCAATGAAAGGAGAAAGTCCTTGCTACTCGGAGGAGAAAGTCCTCTTTGTAGCTTTGCCTCCTTTCCAGAGGTCCTAAGGAATGTCGTTGACTTCAAAAATTTACTTAACCTAGATATGAAGAAACTCGAGGATAGCCTGTTGCATGTTGAGATGATTGACTTGTTTAGTGACAATCTTCTCTAGAGTAACTTCCATGGCCTTATGTTTCTGACTGAGATCTTCAAGCTTTTTCTCAATATCCATAGCAAGGACTTGTTTTACTTTTGCACCATCATTAAAAAGAATAGAAACATCCTCCCCCATAGCCTTCAACTTCTCAACTTGTTCTTGAATCTGGGTTTACATTTATCTGGCAACCGAGGCCGAGGGATTCAGTCTAGTCTTACTTATGGTCAATAGACTCTCACCAACATCCACATCTTTACCTTTACCCACACTTCGAAAGTTCTTTTGGCTGGAGGGGGTGAAGGGGGCCTGAGAGATTTGGTTTTTTTGGGTTGCATGGGAGGGGGAAGATTGGAGCTGGAAGGGTTATTTGTAACCATTTCATGACAGTAGTGGTGGAGGAGAAGGATCACACCTTGGTGGAGGGGAAGACCTCTCTTATGAGAGTGAACCTCTAGAATAGATCTCTCAAGGGATTGTAAAATATAGTAGGAGAGGCTAACCCTAGGAGACCTTCAGAAATGATTCAAGAGGACCAAATGGTGAAGAGGAAAAGTGGAAAATCTACCTTCAAGGGTAACATACCTGACCACCATATGAGCTACATCATTGTAGGGAGATGGAATGGATGAACAAACAATGCTCCTTTGACAGTCTCCATGGTTTCGATCCCTGAAGAAATTTCTTTTCTTCCACATCCTTATCAAAGTTGTTCTTATAGAACTTAATGCCATCAGAGCTCAAACTAGTAACAAAGGAAATTAAATTTTATGAAAATTTGAAATCTCTGCATTTGTAACTAAGGACCCGATTTTTCCAATGCTTGGAAAACATGATGGAAGTGTGTTTTTCAAAACCCTTAATCCTTTGTATAAATGTGTTAAAACCATCCACATCTAGTGCTTTCTATAATTCTACATTGGCTTACCATGTCGAGTTGAAGACTAGCTCAGTCCTACAAGGAGGCCCACCCATGATGGAGAGGTGAGGGTCACTAGAAAACATGGGTTTCACATATTGAAAATGGTAGCCAGGTGAGCGATAAAACCACACAAAGAACAAAGCCGAAGATGGGGCTAAAAAGGACTTGATTGTTCCACTGGGTGAAAGGAATTTTCAAATGTGTGGGATAATCATGCCGACAAGAGGCAATTTTCCCACAACTAAATCCAACACTATCCATTGGGACAACTTGACAAGGCGTCCTTGAAAATGATCTCATTTGAAGTTTGTGATATTTCATCATTAGTAACTCAATAATTATAATGATTTCTCAACACACTAATGTTGGCAAAATATTCCACTACCTTATTACCCTCTCTATATGTATGGAAAATTTTAACATTAACAAGATCATTACATATGTTTTTGGCCTCAAGAATGAGGTTCTTTGTAGTCCAACTAGGGGCTACTATCATTAAGGTGATTACTAATATTAATGGAGTCACCTTCCACTATAAGCTTGGAAATATCAATCTTTTAAATTCTCTTAGTCCCCATAAGGCAAAGCAAGAGCCTCCGCATAGTGATTGGACCAAGTGCCCATAGGGCTAGCATAAGTAACAATTAGCTTTCCAAACTGATTTATGATAATTCCACCTCCTCCCGCAGCACTGGGGTTTCCCTTAGAGGTGCCATCAAAATTAAGTTTGTTGTCTAGCATGATGTTTGATGATATTTTTTACTTATAGAGGGACATCCACACACGAGAGTTCCCATGGATCAGATTATGATGACACTATTTACTTTAGATCTTGATGATGTAGGATATGATGTGTTGAATAGGTCAAATTACGACGTGTGGATCATTTGGGGAAGTTCCCCCAAATATACATTTGATTAAAAATTTGTGTGACTGGTGGAATGTAAATGCTTACATGTTTTGGCTCCCAAAGGGGAGGTGACAATGAAATTGGAAGACATATATTGGATGTTGTGACTTCCTATTGTAGGTGAGAGGGTGCAAATATTTCCCCAGGACATGTCATACCACATGAGACATGCACAAAGATCTTGGGTGGGTCATGGTGGTCTTGGGAAGATCACTTTAGATTGAGCTTCATTGTGACTTCTAGTGTTCTGTGAGTGCTGAAATATATTATTGTGCTATTAGCATCATTCGTGGTTATAGATGGTGGAGGAGTATCCATATCTTATAAGACATGGTAAATTTTATCGGCCTTAGAGGAGGAGCATGCGAGATGATATACATGGGGTTGGTATTTACCAGCCCACTTATATAGGGATCTATACAAGTTTACATTGGAGGTCCATGGTAGTGGTGTAGCAATAGTGACATTATTGCATGGGTCAACATATGAGCACATAATGCTTTATGTGGCCCACACATGGATTGGGCTCACTGGAGATATTTTTATGAGATGAAGCATGTCAAGGCGAAAAGGTTTGAATAATATGACATACATATCATTACTAGACAAGTTGGGGTCGAGAGATATTATTTAGAGGCCATATAACGACTATAAAGGGTGGCTCAAGGATGTTATAGAGTTGTGGCGAGATACATTAGACCACATGGTTAAAAGACCAATTTCCCATCCAAAGGGATTTAGTGTTATGTAGTAGTTTGATATCACGTAGGAGTTGCTTGTAGCACCATACCCATGGGGGAGATTGACACATGTAGCACATAGAGAGGGAATTGACCAAGGCCAACCCCAAAAAAATATTTCCACCACCAACTTATGAGGTGGATCTAATGGTCGTGTTGAGTGACTGTGATTATGCGGGGTGTACCACATCCAATGCAGAGTGGTGGGATGAGACCAAATGGGTACTACTATTCCCAATTGTGGTGAGAGATCTAGGGGATGATGTGGTACCCAAGTGATGTAGGTGGTGCAGGCGTACCTCCACCCATAGATGGAGATGTAGAGAGATGGGGAGGTGCTCTTGGTGGAGATACAACGGTAGTTGTCATGGAACAATGTAAGTATTATATGATATTTTCATTTGTAATGTGTGGAAAAATATGATAATGTTGAGTGTATAGTTAGTGATAATGATATTGTGTAAATTGCGGATGATGCTTATTGGATAACCATCATAGATGCATCTATGCTAACATTGCTCCACAATGTTCTTGGGGATGTGATGATAGGCAACATGCTAGAGCACATTGATGATATATCAAGTGAACATGCCTACTAATTTGATCTAGTGGCACTAGCCTCACCACTTATACCATTTTGCAGAGCGGGCGAGATGAGAGATTAGAAGAGATAAATCATTAGCTTTGAGCCATGTATTGGGGCCAATCTAAAGAAAGAGTTGATAGCTATAGTATTTTATTTTACCAACAACCCAAAGCATGCTGACACATCACTTAGACAGGTCTGAGCACTCACCCGAAGCATGCAAGGGTACCAGGTCCCTATTTTATGTCAACTTTGTCAAGGAGTTAACATGAAAAGACATATAATCCATAATCATAATAACTAAAACCATAACAGATCTAGATCACAACCATATGCAAGAATGAGCTAAACAAGAATCAAGATCATTTTTACTATGCAAGATCTAGTAACAAATAATTCAATAACCAATATCCATCCACAACTATCCATCATATTAATCACTGCAAAACACAGAAGCTGATACATACATAAAAGTATCACCATAAGTCATCCATGCTCCCAAACTAACAACATAACTCTACTACTAAGTTGAACTACTAAAACCATGCAAATAAATACACACATATATATATATAGGGGTGGGGACTTTCCCTTCACCACATATGCATCCTCAAAATAGGTTGTATGCTAAGAATAGCCATGTGCTGCTTACAAAGATAATAGGGGAGCATGCAAGATCTTATAACAATAGATCTCTTATAGATAGCTTCATTCTAATCTTATTATTAGATTAACTCAAAGGTGTTCCATCTTCTACTGTTCCAAAAATAGCTTGGCGTGACTTCCAAGTCTTCCAACAAGATGTGCTCTACACTCAACCCATCCTTAGACCATCCATGAAAAATGGCTAAGTATTTGAAATCTCCTATGGCGTGTCCTTCTTCTCTTGAAATTTTGTGTGCACCTATGTGCCCCTTATCCGCACATCCCGATCTTATGCACCTTTCATACTTAGGAATAAAATATCTCTAGCCAACATTACCCCACACTAGCTTCATTGTCTCCCTCGATAATGGGTAATCATGCCTTATCTCTCCAAAAATAAGACTAAGGAATAAAAGAATGTTTTGTACATAATGAATGAATAAATACCACAAATAATCTAGGAACCCTACCCCTCTAAAGGCAACAATAACTCAAGATATTCACTTTTTATCTTTGCCTCTAACTCATTCTAATCACCAAGTGCCTTATTTATCTTGTCAAGGATATCTGTGAGTACTCCTTCCATTTCATCCATAGTCATGTCTTCGCCCTCATTCTGCAACACTCTAAGGATGTTTGCTAGACTCGAGATCATTCCATCCATCACATCTATGCATCACACTATCAGCTTCCCAATCTCCTTTATTATATCTTTATGAGGGTCCCAAGTTGCTGTGAGTGCATCACACTTTTCTCGCTAATAATATCTACCTCTCCTCATGCCCAAGTGTTTCATCATTCTTTGCTATAAGGACTGCATTCTTCTCCACCAAAGTCCTTGTCTTGATTATTACCTCAGGATCTATACACATATTCCACGCCAAATTGGCCTTCTTCATCTCATCTTTCAAGTTCTGGAGAAAAGACTCATACCCAACTATTCTTTGCACTATCGTAGCCTTTTCTTTATTCCTTTGTGATGCAATCTCTTCTTCTCATGTGTAGCATGCTTCTCCCTTGTTTCATGTGGCACTTGTTTATGTGCCATTATGATGATAAAAATATGTTCTTGTATGATATTCGAGCTTTGTTACTTAAACTTGTGTGCCCTAGCTTCAAACTTACATGCCCTAGCATTTATTTGAACCCTAACTCATAGATTTGCTTCCATGCATGTCTTTACTTTTCTCAAATACTCTCTATAATGGAGCACCAACCAATCCCATACACAAATCTCTCTAGTTTAATATCTACCACAACTCTCTTCACACTTTCTTACGTAACTCGCCCTTGACTTCACAATGTTAGGTGCAAAATGATATTAAGCCTGCCTTTTATAACTTTTGCAAATTTCTCTGCATTTATTACTCTCCATCTACCACCATACTCAACATTGAATGAAATTTTGTTCCTTTTCCATGCCCAAGTCATAACCTTCTCGCGCGCTTACTACTTCTCAACCATAGATTCCCTTACACGCACCTTCATGCTTTGAAGTGCCTATCTAATATGCTTCAAACCAAGTAGTTTCCAATGTTGTTGTCTACCTCATGTTACACTTTGAGCGTCCATCCCTCTACATGTGGTCTTCAATCCGAGAAACTTTCTTGGAATTTCTTTTCAAACCTATCTTCACTCGATCCCATGTAATTATGCACTTCAATTTGTAACAAGACACCATTCAATTCTTCTTGACCCACCCACACTAAAAGTATGTGCGGTCCTCTACACATGAAGTCAATAGATATTATTCAACAACTGGTGTGCAAGCGTGCTTATTACAACACAACACTGAACTAAATTGACAAAGCTTATCAACATTGAAAAGAAACATGTATAAAAGGAATGCATTAAAGGAAATATAATCTAATGGCAATCTCTTGCCTTATTACAAACACCTAGAAGACTTATCTATAGTAGGGCTTCAACCTACTCTTGTTAAAATAATCGAGCAATGGTGTTCTATCCAACGCTTATGAATCGGTAAGTGCCTGAATCAAGTATATAAGTCACAACATACAGTCCCAACCAATGCACTTGGAACTTTCTAGGGTGGTGTAAAAACTTTGAATCATACAAAAGGACCATTTGTCCAACTTCAATCTGTTTTTTTAATGTGCCTATCATGCCATGCCTTCTACCTAGCCTTTTTTGTCTTTTGGCTCCACCTAGTAATGACACACCTCTCATCCAACTGCAATAGTTTTTCTATACATTCTTCAAGTGCTTGCTCATCATCTAGCCCTCATGCACGTGTAACACACAAGGAAGGTAACATGAATTCCACTGGTAGTACAACCTTCATGCTAAAAACCATTTGAAAGGGTGTGGCTTTGTTCAATATTTTGTAAGTAATCCTATATGCCCAAAGTATAGCAAAGACTTTTTCATCCCAATCCTTCCTTCCAACATCATAAATATTTGTCAATGTATGTCCCAATATCTTGTTGAAATCCTCAACAGTGTCATTGGCTTGTGGGTGATATGGTGTTGTTTTATGGTGTGCCACCATAAATTCTAGCCAATAGTATCTTGATGGTCTCATTAAGAAAATGAGTTCCCCTATCACTTATCAAACTTAGTGGACATCCATACCTATTGATTATGTTCTCCCACAGAAACCTTGCTTTGTTGTGCAATCTTTTGTAGGTGTTGCTTCTTCCCACCTTGTAAGATAATTTGTACAAGTTATAATGTAGCGCGATCCAGTCTTGCACGTGGGTGGGAAAATAGGACCCACAAAGTCAATTACCCACTTTTCAAAAGGTTTTGCACTAGAAATAGGCCTTAAAGGAATTTCATCCATATGACCAGGCTTTCCAAGTGCTTGCTGACAATGGTCACATGCCTTACACTACTCTATACAATCCTTATAAACTGCTTTCCCACTAAAGGCCCGCTAATAAAATCTTACGCATGGTAGCATTTCCTACATAATGTCCACCTGCAATCCCACCATGAGCTTCCTCCATAATGGCAAAGTACACTCATGCTCTAGTACACACCAACACAAAACCTCATCACGACCTAACTTGTATAAATCTCCACCAATTAACATGTAAGGCGTGACGTGTATAACAAGTTTTGATTCTCTAAAGCCTTCATCCCTTCAGGCACCACACCTGTATGTAAGAATACAACAATATATTCTAATTCGGGGCACACGCTTCAATCAATAGTTGTGCATCTAGCATTGTGTCCTTAATGCTTTGTGCATACTTTTTTAAATGAATCCTTTACAAATGATTAGGTCCTGAATTAATTTTCCCTAGCTTCACCACAACTATAAAGTCAAATTCTTGAAACAATAGAATCCAATGACATATGTGCCCCTACAAAACATGCTTGTTCACCAATTACTTAAGTTCCATATGATATGTATAGACAATAAAGGGAGTTTCCAACAAGTATTGTCTAAAATTATGCAGCGTGTAAATCATGGACAATGCTTCACGCTTTGTAGTTATATAATTTTGTTCAATCGGGTCAATTTCTTACTTGCAAAGCAAATAGGATGATCAATAATACCCTCTCCAGGTTGGGCCAACACGATGCTAATGGACATGTTAGAGGCCTCTACATGCACATGGAAAGGTTTGGTCCATGAAGGAAATTGCATAATAGGTGCAAAGTAAGCCTTTCCTTCAATGTCTCAAACACGCGCTGTTGCACCTCACCCCAATGGAACTTTCCCTTACTCTTCAAAAATTCTTCTAAGGCCACGAAACCTAAGCATGACATTTGATAAAATTTATGTAATAACAGGTGTGCCCCAAGAATATGTGCACCTCACTGCAGTTAGTAGGTTCCGCTAAGCCCAAAATAATAGTAGCCTTAGCAGGATCTACCAACAAGCCTTCTTTACATATAATATGTCCCAACAGAGTCCTAAAGGGTATAACAAAATGAACTTCTTAATGTTTAGGGAGATTCTCAACTACCGACACCTCTCAAACATAAGTATTAAATTATCACAATGATCTTTTACTAGCTCGTAAAACAAATTCCAATCATCCAAGTAAACTGTAGAAACTTATGAATGAAGTCCTAAAATGCTTGCACAACAATGCATGAAAAGACTACAGTGCATTCTTCAATCCAAAAGGCATAACTATGTATGCAAAACTTCCCCACTCAATAGTGAAAGTTGTCTTTTCCTGATCTTCTTTAGCAATCCACACTTGATGATATCAAGAAAATTAATCGGTGAAGGAGTAGTTTTTGTGTCCTATAACACCTTGCAAAATCTCCTCTGTAAATGGTGTGGGGAAGGGATATATTATGCAAAGAACATTTAAATCCCTATAATCCACATAGATCCTTATCCTTCCATCCTTCTTTATGCTTATCACCATAGGGCTAACCCATTTTGATTCCTCAATGGGATCAATGATTCTAGACTTTAACATCTTATCAATCTCTTCCTTTACCTTGATGTGTAAATTAGGATTCATCTTGTAAGGCCTCTTCCTAACTAAGCGTGCACCTTCCTTTAACTTGATCCTCATCTCACCCAAAGAGTGATGTACCCCTTTCAACTCATGATAACCTCTAGGAAATAAGTCCTGTAAGTTGCACAACAACTCAATTATTTTTGCAACCTCTGAGTCAGACCAATAATCACCAATGATGGCCTCCTTAGGTTCTGTATCTGTCCCAATGTTGACCTTCTTTGTTTTCATAGGCTCATGATATGCATGCGCTATTCATCTGCACTATGTAATACCTCACGCGTACCCTCCTTATGGTCAACATCTAGATTCTCCACCTCCTCATCATCAATCATGTAAACCATCTTACCTTTCTCTTTTTCTAGCCAGCGCACCCAACTATTCTTCATCTGTCTCTTCTTCTTCAAAACGAGCCTCAGATCGACTCACCTAGTAATTCCTAAATAAGCTCCTAAACCTTTGCACTATCTCCCATATTCAAGTGCTTCATGATCTATAATGCCTCATTCACCGTGATGTAGTAGAAAAATATTCAAAGGTCTGAATCATACCTGCAACCGGTTCTTGCCAATTCCCATTTTCTCTATTCAACTTCGCATAAACATACCATACACGCTCACAATATTGCAAAGTGAAGTAGAACTTGTGTACCCACATTGAAGGTGGTAAGGCCTCCTCGCCCCTCTCGTCTAGAGTCTCTCACACTCCTTAATGTGATGAAAAGAATTGGACCCCATGAAATTCACATGTCTTGGTAGGCATATTGCTCCTAAGAAATCTAGTAGAGAAGGTGATTCTCACCTCTCACCACTCTAAAATACTATCTCTGTGTGCAATCCACCAGTGCGTTGCTATCCCGCGTAAGGTATATACCAACATATTCCTCCTCTCCACTTGATCTACCCATTGGGCTTCCATAACATGCATATATACATAAAGATTTCCTTCACCAAAGTGTACCTCGGTGTAGACACAAAATCATGCACTTTAAGCATTATTTAGCCCGATATTATACTTCTATTTAGAGGGTTCTCAAGTGAATAAATTACTAATTAATCCCACCTTTTAGCCATCTTATTTTTATATTTTATTACGTCATTCCCACATATTTTCCTATACACATCCACTTGTTTTGCAACTATCCCAACATTTTAGCCTAAACCCGGGCACCCATGCCTATCTTTGGGGCTCCTGGTCCCACTTGGGTGCCACTGATGCATTTTCCACTTTCCCTTCTTTTTGGGATCTTTCTAGCCATTTTTTGTCCTTATCTTTTTCCTAGTTGGCCATGTCGGGGTTAATTATGAAATTAGAGCAAGAGAATCCTTTAAATATAAGGTTATAAGACCATAATAAAGGTCCTAGCATCATATACTACCATCACTCCATCTAGAGTTACATTCATTGCATCATTTACATCCACATAGTGCCATGTATCAAGGCTAGGAGATTTGCATCAACACACACAACATAGGGGAAGGGATTCTATTATATTCCATGCACACATGCTAGTACATTTTCTATAGTTATTATCACTCGCTACTTCATAAAGTGAAATTGACACAAGAGTAACTAGGGCACGACATGCACACATGCACTAGAACTACATCCGGGTCGGAAATGTAGTGCAACACTCAGTGATAAGACCACTAGTTTGGTGGTTGAGGTTAGTCCGACCCATTCATTCTGCATATTTTATTTTTATTAGGGTTTGATACTTTCTTTCTTGCGAGTCATCATTGCACACATTCGATGCGGCTCAACGAATACATTGCGATAGATGGGCAATATTTCAAGATACCTTGCGACCCTGTAAAATTTAGATTCCAAGCATTTACAAAGATCGGGCGCTAGTGCACTGCGGACCGGGGGGGGAATCCTAGTACCTTCCTAGACACCTCGGTCGATTCGGATCCTCTAGATCCGACCTTCGCGAGGACTTCGAGTGGTTTTTCTTACTTCTAGATTTTATTATTAGACTGCGATAGTCTTTTTATCCTGCTAAGTCATTTCTCCTTCTTTACTTGCATACTTAGGGTTTTATTTCACTTAGTATAATTAATTACAATTATTCCATATTGTTTTAGTTCATTTATACAATGTTTTAGTCCTCCTATTTAGATTAACTAGTGGCTATATCTTGTCAATTGTATTAGATTTCCATTTTTAGTTAACCACTTGGTACCTAGTTACTACCCAAACGCCTAACACAATGCAGCCTAAATACACATGTTACGGTACTCTTCATCTCACGCCCAACCATTTCAGGAGTCCCATGCACCCAATTGTCACAAGAAACACTTTGGTTGTATCACTCATAGACTGTGCATCATCCCATTGAATAACTCCTTCCTTTGATGGCTCAAGCACTTCAGGATCTCTAATGGTGCACACATAAATTTTATTCAAATCCTCTTCACTCAAAGGTTCTACATAAGGTGTAGCTTTTTCATCTGTCAAAGGGATGATCACTCGCTCCTCTTTATTCTCAAAATTGATATAACCTTTATTAAAGTGCAGATCAACATTGTTCACGTAACACTAAGGGCACCCAAGTAATGCTTTGGAAAATTATCTCGATTCGATGGCGCCAAGACTTCAAAGTCCCTAGTAAACTTGGCTCCCTGTAGTAATAGTGACATCCTTAAATACTCTAATGGGTATGGATTTAGTCGTATTTTCCATATACAACATGTTTGAAGATGGCATGTAATGGTGGACTTCCCATCGATTCCACATGTCCAAGGTGAGTATATTCACTTTCGCTTTGTATCAATCAAGATATTACTCAAAACCATATGCCAAAAATGCATTCAAAGTGATTTTTGTCATAATAAATACTATGAGGAGGTGTTGTCATACAAATGTGCAACAAGAAAATTCACAATTTTCAAGCATGACAACCATACCCTACTTGAAAATTTTACCCAAAGGTCATTCTGAGCCCTCCTTCCTATCACCCTAATCCCTAATTTAGTCCTATCCCTTCTCTCTGAAGTATTCTCAAGTATTTTTTTCAGTGTGTTCATATGTGATCTAGGGATACCCAATCATTTCAAGAGCTTCCCAAGCGAGATCCATCAAAACGAGCTTTTTGGCAAGCTTAGGAAAGATCATTTTATGATCTTCTCGGAGCTGGCGCACCTCCTCTAAAGTGGAATGAAAAGATAAAAATCCATCATGGAGGAATATAAGATATATAGAAACATGTTACAATCAGTTTTGGAAGTTTTTGGGAGGTTTCACAAGTTTTGGAGCAAGTTCAACAAAAGTGAGTCTTGGAGGCCTGAGGCAGTGCACAGTTCAAAAACAACCCCTGAGCTTCGGGAAGCAATTCTAGGAGCTATCGAAGGAGTTAGGAGTCAAACAAGATATCATTGGAAATTTAATTCAAAGATATACAATATGGTGGAATCATATTATTCACAACACCTTATTGCACTATTTATCCATCCAATTTTCCTCACGCTAAGCCTTGGAGCTAGAACAAAAATCCTAAATTTCAGGGAATAATGATGGAATAATCTAAAAACACCACCATTGGATTCAAAAGGACATTTTAAGTCAATATCATATCAAATTTCATCAAAAAAATCCACTTTGGAGGCTCTAGTTGTTCTCCAAAAGCACAAGCTCGATAGTTAGCCAAATTTTGGGCTGGAAATCCAACTAATGGGAGAGTGGCACACTTTTTGAACCAAGTGCACAAAATATTTGGTGCAAGAGGTGCAATAAAATGTTCCCCTACCTCATTTGGACCCCTGGACCCTCCACACGACCAAGTTTTAGCTCTTTCTTGCAAGTTAAGCCCCCAAGCTTCATTTCCCACCCCCGCTTCGTGCAATCGTGTGTCGCCACTTGTCAAGCCAGGGTGAGGGAGAATTTTTGTGTCCCATGTGCACCAAATCCTTGGTGCACTTGGTTCAAAAAACTCCCCATCCCTCCCATGTAGTTTCTTGGTCACCCATGTGCCCCTGACAACTGCTTAAAGTGTAAATTTCAGCCCCCTCTCTCATCCCCAACTGCCAATCCCGCTCTGCCAAGTGGCCCAACAGGGTTAGTGAGTAAATGTTTGCACCAAGTGCACACAATATTTAGTTTAATAGGTGCAAGAAAGTGCGAACCATTCCAAAACATGAAAATTATGCAAAAATTCTAACTGTCAAATTTGTCATTATTAGTCTTCTTTCATGCGCGCACAAATTTTCTCCAAGCTGCAAGATTCTCCCTCCAATCCTCCATTGTTACTACTAAAAAACCTTCCACAGTACCTAAGACATCTTCATAATCATCTTTCCATCATTCCTCACTATATAAATGAGAAAAATCAAGAGTTTTGAGCAAAAACCATGATCATATGCTGTCAGAAACTCTCATGTGGAAAAATGAAGAATCACTCATAACTTGCAAACCGGTGGTCGAATATTCATAAAATTTGGGAAAATTATCTTCTCCCAAACTCCTCCATGCTGAAAAAATATAAATTTCAAAGGTGCATTAGACCATTAAAGGTAGCAAAATCAATTTTTGTGCCCTAGCTCCCTTTTCCCTAGTTTTACGTTGATTCGATAAGCGCGTAGAGTTGTAAATTTGTACGAAGCATCCAAAGAAAAAACCCATCATAGAGAAGTTGATTTTTCATCAATCAGAGGTGGGGAAGAAAACCTTCAAAAAATCTTGGTGACTCCATTAATGGTTGCCATGGTAGCTCCGTGTCTGAAGCTCTTACAAGGTGGAATTTTTCATTTTTATTTCTAAGCTTTCCGGTGAGTGAATCATAATAAAAATTAGAGCACGAGTTCGCGTCAAAGAGTCGGATCCAATAAAGTTGTTCCTTTCATAAACTGAGGTTGTTTTCACC
Organism: Taxus wallichiana var. yunnanensis; assembly: GCA_018340775.1. Taxonomy (NCBI): domain Eukaryota; kingdom Viridiplantae; phylum Streptophyta; class Pinopsida; order Cupressales; family Taxaceae; genus Taxus; species Taxus wallichiana. Next base: position 510,523,791 of record CM031239.1, on the reverse strand, counting down.
ACTTACTAAAAATAGCATATTCTATGCTTCCCCACATGCTATAAATGGCGAGTCCCCCTAAATTGCAAGTCGATTACTTGGGACAATTAGAAAAGGCATAAAATGGAAAGTATGGTAAAAAATGACTTTTCCCCAAAATAGAAAGTCTTTAAAAAATAACTTTGCTAAAAATAGAAATATGCTCAAAATAGCAATGTTAGGGGTTAGCAAATACTTGTTGTACTGAGATCTATAATGAAAATTGAGCATGATGTCTAGGGTGAATGTCATAGGACAACTTTGATAACAAATTTTTAAAATGTGCATCATACTTCCTTATGCTCTAGGCCATGCCGTGTTAAATGTCCTTTAGTGTGCTTGATGATTTTCTGTTAAAACTCGGGTATATGGAACTCAACTAAGAAAGAATCACGTAGCATGGTATAGTCTAGACAAGTTTGGTTTGGATCATAATTCTGTACCAACTATGTGCATGCCCTTATAAAGTAATGTAGAATGACCCACCTTACACTCAAGAGTTTTGATTCCCTTATCGTGCTATAGTATTTCACACATTTGTACATGCTCAACTACATCTTCAATTCCTTTATATTCGATAGGTGAAGAGACGTCTCATAATAAACTGTTGGGATTGGTGCGGACCGTTCCTACTAGATCTAGAACCTGTATTGCCTCTAGTATTCCCTCCACCTCCAAAACCACCGAGATCCACCGGATCCCAAACTACATCCTCCCGATCCTCCTCCTATGGTAGGAACCGAGACCCAGGATGTGCTTCCTTGTGTCCCAACAGTTGTGCTAAACTAAACTCCCATGGTCAGTGAGTTGTGTTGCTCCCGGACTTGTTACCAATGTTACGCTTTGCCCAAACTCTCGTCCAGGAGGACTCATTTAGAAAATATACCTCCAACCGGACCCCCAAATAATACCGACAAGGTCTCACCACCATAGATGAATGTGTTATCTTATTAACACCTGAATTTAATGGAAAATGAAATCTACCTATCATTACTAAAGCACATACACTAGCTTGATTCTCAATAATTGTCTCAAGAACTGGAACACCAACCCATGAGGGCTAGGTCTCTAGGTGGGATCAGATGTGCACCTGTGGTTCTTAGTCATTTTCGTTAGACACGGTATCATCCCGAAGATGAAGAGGGTTCTCTACCATACTTATCCAAAGGGGGAGTACCGGATGTTCTAGCTCCATGCCTTCCATGTGAGATCCGGATCCTTTAAGATCCATCTCTCTCCGTAACACCATTCGTTCCTTAACATCACACTGCTTCGCCAAGTCCCTCTCGCATGCTTCATTAAACTTAATCCACATTTCTTCTCTCTACCTTTCTTTTGCTAGGTCCATCATCTTTCATCACGCCTACTCTTTCCCCCACTTGTAGTGGGATTTAGCTATCCATAGGTCGTTCTTCCAAATCTAGATTCACGATCAAGATCTTAATCACTAAAGGGATAACACACAAATAAGATCCTCTAGGTTCATGTAAGAACTATAACTTAGCAACCTCTGGACAAGAATAAGTAGAAACAACATACTCTAATGTATAACTATTCAAGACATCACCCCACTAATGATTGATAATGCGTGTCATGGCAAATCAACATCATGCAGAGTCTGTAATCTTCCTGAGTCCATATAATTGTTTTATACCTCTAATTTCTATTTGATGTATATGCTACCAGCCACTCATATAAATCTATAGGGAAACAACAAAAGAATGTCTCATAGAGTTCATGATACATACCCATGTGTGAGCATCAAAATCAGGTCCAGTGTTAAATCTATGAGCAAACTCTTCCTCTAAATTTTCTACCCAACTCTCAATATTGGCCAAAGTCAACTGATACGTCTTCATCATGCAACATCCTTGCAATAACTTGAAAAGAGGTCTCGACAATGGAACCAAAATGTAGTCTTTTATTTTACCAAGTCAGTCAAGGCACGCTGACACATCACTCAGATAGATATGAGTGCTCACCCAAGCACACAAGGGGTAGCAGTGCCTCTTTTATGACAACTTTGTCAAGGATTTAGAATGAAAAGACATATAATCCATAATCATAACAACCATATCCATAACAACCATGCAAAGATAAACCACAACTAGATCTAGATCACAACCATATGCAAGAATGAAATAAACAAGAATCAAGATCAAGTTTACTATGCAAGATCCAGTTACAAATAAGTCAATAACCAATATCCATCCACAAATATCCATTATATTAATCACTGTAAAACACAGAAGTTGAATACATACATAAAAGTATCACCATAAGTCATGCGCGCTCATAAACCAACATCATAACTCTTCCACCAAGTGGAACTACTAAAACCATGTAAATCATATATATATATATATATATATATATATATATATATATAGGGTTGGGACTTTCCCTTCACCGCCTTTATGCATCCTCAAAGTAGGTTGCATGCTAAGAATAGCCATGCGCCACTTACACAGAGATAATATGGGAGCATACAAGCTCTTCTAACAATAGATCTCCTATAGATAACTTTAGTTCCCATCCTATTATTAGCTTAACTAGTAAGGCGCTCCATCTTCTACCTATTCCAAAAATAGCTTGGCGTGAGTTCCAAGTCTTCCAACAAGACGTGCTCTACACTCAACCCATCCTTATCCCATCCATGTAAAATGGATAAGTACTTGAACTCTGACGTGGCACGCCCTTCTTCTACTAAACATTTGTGTACTCCTATGTGCCCCATATCTCGCACGCCCGATCTTATGCACCTTTCATACTTAGTCATCAAATATCTCCAACCAATAATAGCATGATTGGTGGAGTCCCAAACATAATATGTACATGTATTGGCAAAGAATGCTACAATACGTGTTTATGGTGATTTTTAATTAGTTGTTATTATGATGAAATACTAAAAACTCGAATAAAACAGGGTTTATAGATACATGCACTGACAATTGCAATGTCAGGATGTGTGGATACACAAAGAATGTAAGATACTCCTTTCACCAAGTGAGAAAACATGTATGCAAAAACATCTAGACGAGAAAATACTAGATAAATATGTAACAAGTTACTCGGCAAAGGCCGATCCCAGGAATCCAAAGGGCTTCGTTAAAGGGTGTTAACTTGTGTTATATAATCAAGTGATATGATGATAAGATAAGATAAATACAATGTAATATATAATTCAAGAGGGGTGGAGAGATCTTATTCTACATTGTAGGTGGCCCAAGCTAGGGCTACGGTGAGCTCGAAGGTATCAAAATAGTCATACCAAAACAACTCCACAACTTCTCATTTTCTTATATGACCTCAAATTACTCCTTGATGTCCTCGGTGTTGAGAGTGAGGGAAATGAGACACATGATAAGTTCATGGAAAATTTTGAACCACTCCCACATGAAAGGGTTATGCACAATCAGTAGATCGTATATGCTGGTGATGGGTGCGATGGACCTAGAACAATCATGTACAAGGAATACATCTTGCAAGACAACATATTAGAATAAAATAGATTGATAAATATTTGATATATGTTAAAAATGGATAAATTGACAGAGATCGACGATGATCACGAATTGATGGCGATTGAGGGAAAAAGGGATTATTTTGATAAAGGTTGATAAAATAGATTATAATTGATGTAAAATGAATTTTGACGATGTTGAGCTAGACTAGGGGGATTCTAGAAACGTATAAGATCATTTACATAATAAAGGTCCTAGCATCATATACTACCATCACTTCATCTAGAGTTACATTCATTGCATCATTTACATCCACATAGTGCCATGTATCAAGGCTAGGAGATTTGCATCAACACACACAACATAGGCGGAGGGATTCTATTATATTCCATGCACACATGTTAGTACATTTTCTATAGTTATTATTACTTGCTACTTCATAAAGTGTAACTGACACAAGAGCACCTAGGGCACGACATGCACACATGCACTAGAACTACATCCGGGTCTGAAATGTAGTGCAACACTAAGTGATAAGACCACTAGTTTGGTGGTGAGGTTAGTCTGACCCATTCATTTTGCATATTTTATTTTTATTAGGGTTTGATACTTCATTCTTTCTTGCAGGTCATCATTGCACACATTCGACATAGCTCAACAAATACATTGCATTAGATGGGCAATATTTCAAGATACCTTGTGACCCTGTAAAATTTAGATTCCAAGCATTTACGAGAGATCGGGCGCCTGAGTCTGCACGGACCAGGCCGAGGCATCCTAGTACCTTCCTAGACACCTCGGTCGGTTCGGATCCTCTAGATCCGACCTTCGTAGGACTTCTCCCGAGTGGTTTTTCTTATTTGTAGATTTTATCATTAGACCCGCGATAGTCTTTTTTATCCTGCTAAGTCATTTCTCCTTCTTTACTTGCATACTTAGGGTTTTATTTCACTTAGTATAATTAATTACAATTATTCCATATTGTTTTAGTCCATTTATACAATGTTTTAGTCCTCCTATTTAGATTAACTAGTGGCTATACTTTCCATAGTATTAGATTTCCATTTTTAGTTAATCACTTGGTACCTAGTTACTACCCAAACGCCTAACACAATGCAACCTAAATACGCATGTTATGGTACTCTTCATCTCACGCCCAACCATTTGGGAGTCCCATGCACCCAATTGTCACAAGAAACACTGGTTGTATCACTCATAGACTGTGCATCATCCCATTGAGTAACTCCTTCCTTTGATGGCTCAAGCACTTTAGGATCTCTAATGGTGCACACATAAATTTTATTCAAATCCTCTTCACTCAAAGGTTCTACATAAGGTGTAGCTTTTTCATCTGTCAAAGGGATGATCACACGCTCCTCTTTATTCTCAAAATTGATACAACCTTTATTAAAGTGCAGATCAACATTGTTCACGTAACACTAAGGGCACCTAAGTAATGCTTTGAAACTTATCTCGATTTGGTAAGCGCCAAGACTTCAAAGTCCCTAGTAAACTTGGCTCCTTGTATAGTAATAGTGACATCCTTCAATACTCTAATGGGTATGGATTTAGTCCTATTTTCCATATATAACACGTTTGAAGATGGCTGTAATGGTGGCCTCCCCATCTGATTCCACACGTCCAAGGTGAGTATATTCACTTTCGCACTTTGTATCAATCGATATATTACTCAACAACCATATGCCAACAAATGCATTCAAAGTGATTTTTTTGTCATAATAAATACTATGAGGAGGTGTTGTCATACAAATGTGCAACAAAAAAATCACATTTTTCAAGCATGATAACCATACCCTACCCGAGAATTTTGCCCAAAGGTCATTCTGAGCCCTTCTTCTTATCACCCTAATCCCTAATTCAGTCCTATCCCTACTCTCTAAAGTATTCTCAAGAATTTTTCAGTGTGTTCATATGTGATCGAGGATACCCAATCATTTCAAGAGCTTTCCAATCGAGATCCATCAAAACGAGCTTTTTGGCAAGCTTAGGAGAGATGATTTTATGATCTTCTCGAAGCTGGTGCACCTCCTCTAAAGTGGAATGAAAAGATAAAAATCCATCATGGAGGAATATAAGATATATAGAAACATGTTACAATCAGTTTGAAGTTTTGGGAGGTTTCACAAGTTTTGGAGCAAGTTCAACAAAAGTGAGTCTTGGAGGCACAGGCGGTGCACGGTTCAAAAACAACCCCGAGCTTCGAGAAGCAATTCTAGGAGCTATTGAAGGAGTTAGGAGTCAAACAAGATATCATTGGAAATTTAATTCAAAGATATACAATATGGTGGAATCATATTATTCACAACACCTTATTGCACTATTTATCCATCTAATTTTCCTCACGCTAAGCCTTGGAGCCAGAACAAAAATCCTAAATTTCATGGAATAATGATGGAATACTCTGAAAACACCACCATTGGATTCAAAAGGACATTTTAAGTCAAGATCATATCAAATTTCATCAAAAAACTCCACTTTGGAGGCTCTGAGTTGTTCTCCAAAGCACAAGCTCCAATAGTTAGCCAAATTTTGGGCTAGAAATCCAACCAATGGGAGAGTGGCACACTTTTTTTCACCAAGTGCACAAAATATTTGGTGCAAGAGGTGCAATAAAATGTTCCCCTACCTCATTTGGACCCCTGGACCCTCCACCACGACCAAGTTTTAGCTCTTTCTTTGCAAGTTAAGCCCCCAAGCTTAATTTCCCACCCCCCACTTCGTGTAATCGTGTGGCGCCACTTGTTAAGCCAGGGTGAGGGAGAATTTTTGTGTCCCATGTGGACCAAATCATTGGTGCAATTGGTTCAAAAACTCACCATTCCTCCCATGTAGTTTCTTGGTCACCCATGTGCCCCCGACAACTTCTTAAAGTGTAAATTTCAGCCCCTCTCTCATCCCCAACTGCCAATCCCGCTCTGCCAAGTGGCCTAATAGGGTTAGTGAGTAAATTTTTCACCAAGTGCACACAATATTTAGTTTAATAGGTGCAAGAAAGTGTGACCCATTGCAAAACATGAAAATTATGCAAAAATTCTAATCAGTTGCGTCATTAGTTTCTTCTTTCTTTCATGCACGCACAAGTTTTCTCCAACTGCCAGATTCTCCCTCCAATCCTCCATTGTTGCTACTAAAAAACCTTCCACAGCACCTAAAACATATTCATCATCATCTTTCCATCATTCCTCACTATAGAAACGAGAAAAACCAAGAGTTTTGAGCAAAAACCATGATCATATGCTGTCAGAAACTCTCATGTGGAAAAATGAAGAATCACTCATAACTTAAACCGGTGGTCGAATATTCATAAAAATTTGGGAAAATTATCTTCTCCCAAAATCCTCCATGCTGAAAAAATATAAATTTCAAAGGTGCATTAGACCATTAATGGTAGCAAAATCAAATTTTGTGCCCTAGCTCCCTTTTCCCTAGTTTTACGTTGATTCAATAAGCGGGTAGAGTTAAATTTGTACGAAGCATCCAAAGAAAAAACCCATCATAGAGAAGTTGATTTTTCATCAATTAGAGGTGGGGAAGAAAACCTTCAAAAATCTTGGTGACTCCATTAATGGTTGCCATGGTAGCTCCATGCCCGAAGCTCTTACCAGGTGTAATTTTTCATTTTTATTTTTGAGCTTTCCGTGTGAGTGAATCATAATAAAAATTAGAGCACGAGTTCGCATCAAAGAGTCGGATCCAATAAAGTTGTTCCTTTTGCAAACTGAGGCTATTTTCACCACTTACTAAAAATAGCATATTCTATGCTTCCCCACATGCTATAAATGGCGAGTCCCCCTAAATTGCAAGTCCGATTACTCGGGACAATTAGAAAAGGCATAAAATGGAAAGTATGGTAAAAATGACTTTTTCCCCAAAATAGAAAGTCTTTAAAAAATAACTGCTAAAAATAGAAATATGCTCAAAATAGCAATGTTAGGGGTTAGCAAATACTTGTTGTACAGATCTATAATCAAAATTGAGCATACAAGCAATAAATACATAAATAAAACTAGAAGAACAATACACAAGATATAACATGGTTCACCCAGTGTGGGCTACGTCCACCAAGAAACAACCAATCTATTAATCTTTGCTTTACAGAGGAAATACAATGAAGATATGCAATCTTCCATACCTCACAGGATGTACTATACTTTTCCTTCACAAGCTTCTCTTTTCTCTTTCCAAGAATTCCTTCTTATAATTCTCCCAATTCTTACCTTCTAACCCTAGTTTTCTAGCTTATAAACATATACAAACATTAGGGAAAAATAAAAATACATTTACAACCCTTAGATCTCCTTTTAATCAAAGGTTGGATCTAATCTTGTGTTTAAAATAAAAACTTTCACGCACAGGTAACCGATGCCGGTTACCCAACCGATACCGGTTGCTCCCAGGTGACCAACGTCGATCAATTAACGATGTTGGTTCTTGTGTAAACCTACAAGTTGTAAAACATGCTATTTGTGAAGCCATTTAGCTTCACAACTCAATAATATCCCACTTAGAGATACATTTCTACACTATATCGTACAAATCCATCCTTAGATCCTTTCCTCGGCTTGTTTCTTCCTCTTCAAGTCTCAAACTCGAAGACCAATAGAAGTGGAGTGTAGCTCCAACTTCTCCTTTTCCAACGACTTTGTTAGCATATCCATAGGGTTCTCATTTATATGAATTTTCTCTAGTTTCAGCTTGCCCATCCTCTAACACCTACCGTATGAAGTGATATCTCAACTGAATGTGTTTCATTCTTGAATGAAACACTTGAGTTCTTTTTTCAGATGAATCACACTTTGACTATCACTGTACAATATGCAATCCTCTTGCTCCTTTCTCAACTCTTCTGTGAACTCCGATCATCCATATCATCTCTTTGTTAGTCTATGTAGCTATAACATGTTCAACCTCTGTAGTAGACAAGGCCACAACCTTTTACAATCTCGAAATCTAGCTAATTGTCATGCGACCTATTGTGAATACATATCCAGTGGTGTTTCTCCTACCATCCAAATCTCCACCCATATCTGAATCAACATAGCAACATAAAGAAGTATCTGGCCCTCCATAACATAAATGCATGTCGGATATCCCTCTCAAATATATGAGTATCCATAGGACTGCTTTCGAATGCTCTTTACCTGGATTGGCCAAAAATCTACTCACAACTCCCACTTCCTATGCAATGTCTGGTCTGGTACAAACCATAACATACATAAGGCTTCCAACATTGAAGCATATGGAACTCATGCCATGTACTCGACCTCCTCATGTGATGTAGGAAACTGATCTTTTCTTAATTTGAAGTGTCCAACCATAGGTGTACTTACAAGTTTTGAATTCTACATTTTAAACCTTTCCAACACCTTATTGATATAATCTTCCTGAGACAAATACAATTTCTGTTCTTCCCGTCTCTATGAATTTGCATGCCAAGGATTTTCTTTATAGCTCCTAAATCCTTCATTGTAAATGTATGAGCTAACTTTTCTTTAAGCTCAACAATGTCTTGCATACTAGATCCTACAATAAACATATCATCTATGTACAATGACAAAATAATATAGCTTCGATTTTCAAGCTTCTTGAAATAAACACAATGATCGATTCACATCTCATATAATCATGCTCATGCATAAAATCACAAATATCATATACCATTGCCTTGGAGCTTGCTTGAGCCCATACAAGCTCTTTTTCAACTTACACACAAGTTTTCCCTTACCCTTAACTTCATAACCAAGCGATCACAGTTGTATATACATCTCTTCCTCCGAATCACCATGAAGGAAAGCCATCTTAACATCAAGTTGCTCTAAGTGCAAAATCGCTCTACTCGCAACTAAACTCAATACATTATGAATGGAAGTCATTTTTACTACAGGAGAAAAATCTCACTAAAATCAATACCTATTTTTTGTGTAAACCCTTTTACCACAAGCCTTGCCTTGTATCTTTTCTATCCACCCTCTTCTTCCTTGATCATGTAAACCCATTTGTTACGTAATTTTCTCTTACCTAGTGTCAACTTAACAAAATCCCAAGTCTGGTTCTATTTCAAGGAGTCCATATCCTCATCCATACCATGCTCCCACTTCTTTTGGATTTCATTGTACATTGCTTCTTTAAATTTTTTTGGTTCACCACTATTAATCATTAATAGATAAAATAAGGAAGGTGTAAATATTTTGGAGGTCTACTTACCCGTTGTGACCTTCTCACCAAAATATAGGGTGCTAGAGGCTCATTTTGTACATCCTGTACATTCATATCAACCTCTGATAGTGACCGACTCTAATCATCGATAGCTGACTTTGGTTTAGGTGACCGACACCGATCCTGCTCTTCTTCTACCGACGTCGGTTCTAGCTACCGATGTCGGTCCCATCTACCGATGTCGGTCCCGTGGCTTCCGACATTGGTTACTATAACTCGACATCGATTACTGTAGGTGTTAGTTTTAAATAGAAGAATGCATTTTATTCCATGAACACTTCCACCAGGTTATCCTTGGGTATCAAAATCTGATCCATGTACATTCTCTTTTCATTCCATTCAATATCATGACTCCTAACAATCTTAGAATAATCTAAATCCCAAAAACAGAATCCAAAATCACCAGAGCCATAACCAATAAAAGTGTATCCCTTGGATTTAACATCCAAATTCTTCCTATTTTCTTTATCAACATGCAAAAACCTTCGAACGAAATACTCTAAGAAAAGAGAGATCTACCTCTTTTCTAGTCTAAGCTTCTTCGGTATGCCACCACCCGTGTACTTGAAGGCCCATAGTTGATTAAATATATTGTCATGTCTACTACTTTTGCCCAAAACTGTAAGGGTAATCCAACATGTATCCTCATGCTTCTTCCACGTTATGCGATAGTTCTGTTTCATTCTTTCAGCCACACCATTCTCATGTGGTGTTCTAGGAACCATTATTTTCTACGTATTCTATTCACTTTGAACAAGACTCATTGAAAACCTTGGCTTTGTAGTACTCACCAACATTGTCAGATCTAAGGAATTTTAATTTTAAATTTGATTCATTTTCCACAAGGTATTTCCATCTTTTAAAAGTCTCAAAAATATCAGATTTACACTTTATATAATAAACCCATATGTTTCTTGTTGCATCATAAATGAAAGTCACATAATATTGGGATCCTCCATGAGAAGTTACAGGGCTGTCCCCACACATCCGAGTGCACAAGATCCAATTTTTACTCCTTTATTGCCCCAACTTTGAGAAATCTCACTCTCTTTTTCTTTCCAAATATGTAATGCTCATAGAAATCAAGATCTACTTATTTCAAATTCGATAACTTATCCTTTACCTTTAATATCTGCATTCCCTTTTTACTCATATGGCCTAGCCGATTATGCCACATGCTTGCATCTGAATCTAAAGTAGATAGAACAAAAAAAGAATCAGTAATACATGTAAAAAAATATGATGTTCGTACCTTCTTGCCTCTTACTACAACAAGATATCCTTTGGTAACTTTGCAAGAGTCAGCTGTGAATGTAGCCATACAACCAACTTCACCTAGTTGTCCTACAAAAATTATATTTCTCCTGAGGCTTGGCATATGCCTCGCATCTTTCAATATCCATGTATTTCCATTCTACAATTTTAGATGAATTTCCCCTTTACTAGTAATATTACATGGTTCATCATCTCCTAAATAAACATGCCCAAAATTACCCTGGACATAATTTCTGAAATAACCCTTATTAGGGGTAACATGGAAAGAAGCTCCTGAATCTAAAACCCATGATTCTATTTTATTATCCAAGGAGAGAATAAGGGCATCTTGCATTACCTCGATTCATAAAATTTTTCTCTCTACCTTTATCTGGTACATTCTCTTTGTTTTCCTTGAACTAGCAATCCTTCTTTGCATGTCCTTTCTTTCCACGATTCCAAAGTGAGGTTATTCCTCTACCTCTGGATTTAGTTATGCCATTCTTAGATTTTTATTTCCCATTATTCTTACTCTTGGATCTCTCCTTCCATCTTCCTCTAGTTTTTACATTCAAAGCATTTCCAGATGATGACTCTCATGTACTTTTCCTGCATATTTCTTCATTCAAGATTATACTAACCACATCATCAAACTTCAAAATATTAGTAGTAGATGTTGTATTACTAACAACCATTACCAAGTTATCCCAACTATCTAGACAAAGAGCATAAGAATAAAAGTGCTTTCACTTCATCATTAAACGAAATATTAACCGATTTTAATTGATTTACAATGGAAAAAAATCATTCAAATGGTTTGATACAGATCCACCTTCTTGCATTTTTGAATTAAATAATTTCTTTATCAAATAAACTTTATTTCAAGCATTTGGTTTTTCATATAAATTATCTAAAGATTTCATCAAATATCTGTGGTTGTTTCTTGATAATATTCGAAACTACATATGATGTCGACTCAATCTTATAGACCCCAAAGCCTTTCATCAAGAATCTTCCCTTCTTCATTAGTCATCTTCGTAGGCTTCACACTTGAATCTAATGGTAAATATAAATCTTTCTGATACAGATAATATTCCACCTACATCTTCCATAATTGATAATTACGACCGTCAAATTTCTCCACTTTGTATTTATTATCTTTTACCATTGTTATAGCTCCCACTCAATCGAAATCCCTCTCGTGAGTAAATCATCAACTCAAAAACCCTCAAACAAAAAATATCGATACCGGTTGTTAGGAGTTAGTACATACTTGTTGTACAAATATATAATCAGAATTGACCATACAAGCAATAAATACAACAATAAAACTAGAAGAACAATACACAAAATATAATGTGGTTCACACAGTGTGGGCTACGTCCACCAAGAAACAACCAATCTATTAATCTTTTCTTTACAGAGGAAATACAATGAAGATCTGAAATCTTCCACACCTCACAGGATGTTTAATACTTTTCCTTCACAAGCTTCTCTTTTCTCTCTTCGAGAGTTCCTTCTGACAATTCTCCCAATTCTTACCTTCTAACCCTTGTTTTCTAGCTTATAAGCATATACAAACATTAGAGCAACATAGCAATACATTTACAACACTTAGATATATTTTTAATCAAAGGTTGGATCTAATAATGCGTTTAAAATAAAAACTTTCACACATAGGTAACCAATGCCGGTTGCCTAACCGATACCTACAAGTTGTAAAAAATGCTATTTGTGAAGCCATTTATCTCCACAACTCAACAAGCAATACCTCAGAGACAGAAGAAGACGAAATGTGCCAGAAGGTTCAAAAGGTGAAATTAGAGCAAGATAGGTGATATGTTCTAAAATAGTAGGGTATGGTCTCATATTCTAAAAATAGAAAGTTTTCATTTTGGGAGAAGAAAGTTGCAGATGGCTTTGTTTTCACTCACCTTATTGATTTTGGAATCTCCTTTAGATAATGAGATGGTTTCATGGGTAAAATGGAGGAATGAGAACTTCACGGATGTAATGCCCGCTAAAACGACCACTCAAGACCCAAGAACAACCTAGGTTTAGATAAAAAAATAGGGAATAAATTTTTTTGAAAGGTGAGTCCTCAAACAGGCTTCAAAACTACAGTTGCCACAACAAAGATTCAAAGTCAATTATAATTTAATAAAAGAAATTTTCCCATTGTAACAACCATTAGATCCACATTACAAAATTAACGAGTATAATTAATCCAAATATAGTTAAATTTCTCTTAGGTGTTAATTTAATAAATAATTAAATTAACACTATGTTAAATGTTCCTTAATTAATTTTAGAGGGTCAAAGGGGCCCAAGCAATTAAATGCCCAAGGTTTTTAATTTCACTAGGTCAAAACAATAACCGAGTTCTTATTTATATGGGATAGAAAACATTCTCTTATCCCTTAACATGACCCCTTAAAAGGTAAACCTAACCTTTAGAAATAAACATTTAAGTTAGAAAGGCAGTAAATTCCCACTTACCCACTCTCAGGCTCATCTTGAACTTCAACCTGATTTTTCATGCATTTAATGCACTTAACTTTTCTTGAAAACAATTGCATTAGATACGAAATTTCTTCCCCTTTCCAATGATATAAAGAATTCCTCCTAACTCCTCATATTTCTTAAGTTACGGGTCGGCGGGCCTAGGGAGGAAAATTTTCCCAAAAGTGGGCCTTTGCGCTTGGGAAGAAATTTTTCCCAAAGGCGAGCCTGCGGGCTTGGGGAAGAAACTTAGTGCTTTGCCTTTTTTGGGAAAAAACACAATTTACATGTGCACGCCCATGAGTCCGCGACGGGGCTTCACGCCCCAAGAAGAAAATTTTTAAACTTGAGGTCCACAAGGGACACGTGTCCAAAAATTTGAGTCCAGGTAGAAAGGCGGGGCTGTGGATCCGTGAAGGAATTTTAGACCAAGTTAATTTTTCAAACTTAGAATTTTTTATTTATTTTTATTGAAGAGAGAAAAGTTTGGGCTAGTGAAGAGGCAAGGAATTGCGTATATTTTTTTTTTTTTTTTTTTCGAAAAGAGAAAAAAATTATCTTTCGGCCTTGAGGGTCCACTTAGCAAAATTTTCCTTTTTGACAGTTAGTTTTTTTGTGAACCCGAAATGAAGTTAAAAATTTAGAAGACCGTAACTTTTGATTGGGAACTCGATTTTGCGCAAATGAGGACTTTTTGGAAAGGTCTCGACCTCCTCTTTACACAGGAAACATAAAATTTTAATTTTGACAAACTTAGGTGGGTCAATTTTAAGAAAACATCTTTCCTGACATTAACATGTGAATTAAACTTTTTCAACTACCAGAATTGATTCGATCCACCATTCTTTCTTCTTCAACATGCCAAACAGACATGGAGAGTTGCACTTGAAAGATTTCAAATGGATTGCAAGGATAAAATATTAATGGTTTAGATTAAATACGAATTTCCTTCTCTTTTCTAGTGAAATTGTACTATTTTGCCTCTTGTCTGATTAAAGATGAATTGTGTAAATTACAAGGGCAATACAAACTATTTTGGAATGTGTTTTGATCATCCTTAGTTCATTCCAATCTAAATTTACAATGTTCAAATTTCCTTCAATCAATATGTGAAAAGCAAGAATGTAATTCTATTTTCAAAATATTCCCTTCAAATAATACAGAGGAATGTAATAATTATAACACATGCATTTCCAGCCTTCAACAGAGAGTTTACAATATACATACAACAAGTTTTAAACAAGAGTAACACCATTTGATGAAAGGTGATTCAACATTCAATTAAATGAAATAATTCCTTTTACACTTCTTTTCGCTTGCCAAAATATGCCAAATAACTCTTTCTCATTCCTTTTTCACATACAAATACAACTTTCAACATATACATCTCTCACATTCAAATGTAGGTTCCATTTCCCAAACAAAGCAAATTTCCACCACAAATATTATTACAATGCCATCCACTTGAAGTGGGAAAATTTCACAATAAGGAACCCAAGGAGAAACTACAAAATTTGTCTTCATCCTCAACTCTAGAACAACAACAAGAAGATCCACCATATATCTTTTGACCACAACAAAAAGGAGGAGAGGCAACACTCTCCACCCAACCAAGAATTTTAATGAAGAGGAGAAGCCGTCCTCCTCATTGGCCCCCGAGCCCTAACCACAAAGCAATAAGAGATGTATTTCAACTCATGGCAACAAATAGGCTTCCACAACAAAAAAAATTTTCACATATAAAACACACCAAATACATACTGTTTTTACAACCACAGGAAGAACAACAAACAATACTCAGGCTTCATCATGCACAAGCCAAAGGAGCAAGACCTATGGGGGAAGTTGTTTATACCTCCCAATGGGGAAATGGGTGTCCACCTTAAAATAAACCCGCTAATATATATATATATATATATATATATATATATATATTTCAAAAAAACCCTGATATGCCCTTATGCCTCCCCCAAGTACCCCTTATACCTCCCATTCTCTTATGCCTCCCCACAAGAGATCCCCATAGTCTTCTCCTACAACATACCTAGATAATCTACCCAACCAGCCAACAACATACCAAAATATTCAAAGCATTCACATATGCATAAAAAGAAGAAGAAGAACATTTTAAAGAGCCAAGCTCCTACCTCTCCATGGTAGAGTTTGCTCCAAAAGTTCAATAACAAGATTTTTCCAATCCAAACAGTCCAAAAGCTCCAAAGTAATCCACAAGCATTCAACAAAAATCTCTAACTCTCTCCAAAATTACAAGAGCTCAAAACTAAAAGAAATAACCAAAAAAAATCACCAAAAATGAAGTAACCCCAAAACAAGCCAAGGAATTCAAATAAATAGAAGAGGGAGAGAGGAGGATGAGGTGGATCCATGTAGGATGCCACATCACACATCCTCAACTCCACCTCACAAGTCAACTTCAAACTCCAAGGCATAATTAAAAAGGTGGGTGAATAAATGACCTTTTTACTTACACACACAATCCAAGTCCACACCCCAAGGACCAAAATTAATTACATGTAAGAAGGTGCAATCAAAACTTACAACTTGTCTTCCCAAAATACATAAAAAGGGATAATTTTGACTCCCCAACCCATAGGTAGGGTTGGTATACAAATTTAAGAGGTGTGGGACAAGTTTAACTTGTCCCACAAGCCTCCAAAATCAGCCCCTAAGGACAAATCCGAATTTCAAAAGGAAGGTGGAGTGTTTCACACTCAAAATTACTTACACATTACTTACAACACCTAGTCCAAGAGCCATCAACTCTAATAAATGCATTATTTTGACCCAATTTAATAAATTTAACAACATGATTACTCATAAATCTAGACACAAATTAACTAAATAATAAAGGGGAAATACATCACTAAAATCACATACTAAACTTAAACAAAGGAACTAAATAAAATAATACACATAACCCCTTGGTCACATTTAAAGGTGATTCCCCCATGGAAACCCCTAACAACAAGCACAAACAAACACACATAACAAAAACATGTTGCCATGGTGACCCTTGTTGAATTCACCTAGAATTCCAATGTGGTTGGTCTCCAATCCCCCGATGTTTGTTGTGACATGTTTACCTGCAAAACACAAATACCTCCTTTGGCCTTGTGGCCACATCAAATCATCCAAAATAAATATACAATATAACTCCAAAATCATCTATATATGAATCAAAACATCATCTAGGCAAGTAACAATATCATTTACAATTTCCTCAATAACCATATGATCATAAGATTAGTTCAATTTTCTAGGTCTACTCAATATGATGAAATATCACATGTCTAAAACACACACACACACATAACCATGTCAATCAGCATATCATCATCAGTATAAAATGTTTCTAATAATCCACACGCATCATATATGAATTGAAATCAACAACAGTCCATTATCTCTAACATCTAACATCATGCTAAATCAAAAGCTACAATAATATCCATAAGTATAGTCAACAATATCATAATCAATAAAAAAATGTGTCGAAGGGAAGTTGGCACTACAATAGAGGTCCTGGAAGTATCATCCTAAGTGTAATGGTATGCAAAGGCAAAACAAGGCATCATAAGGCGCAACATGTGAATCCATCTTTGTCACTCAAGGAGCTGGGTGATTCAAAGTGGGTTGGTCAAAGAGAGTTCAATGAGTCAAGGAGTTCATCAACCAAGTTTCAAGGAGGGTCATCGTGGGCAATTATATGTGTTCATCTTGAGCTCACATCAGGAAATCTCATAACAATGTTTCTGAACACTCATTCTGTGGTCCAGGGTGTCCGTGCATCATGCAGAGGTTGTGATCGTCATCAACAAGATCTTCATTGAAGGTAGAGGTATCCCTACTCATGCTTCGGAGCATTTCTTCCTTTCTCCCCTTGTTTATAATTCTTCATTGTGAGAAATCATGACATTCATCTTATTCATTAAAGTGACTATAGTCTAAAATGTAATAAGTTTCCCTTATTTTATAAAAGGGGACTTAATGTTCTTTAAGAATGCCAAAAGTCACAAATGGAAAAGACAAATGAAAGGTCACCATGGGGGTAGATGAAGATTCATTCTAATTCTATATAATGTAATGACACCCTCATTCTTAAGGGTTGTCAATTTTGTATACTCATGAGAGATCACTACTTGTGAAGAAACAAAGGAGATAACTATTTCTTCTAGTTCCTTTCTCTATGTTCTTCTACTTCTAACTATGCACAATTTTGTCAAAGCATCAATAAAGAAAGGAGTTTCATGCCTTTTTTTGATGAGGAGGTTTTAGAAACTTTGAGTTCTCAATCTTAACTCATCTTGTTGCCACTTGCAAAATTGTTTTCTTCTAAATATATGTGTGTTGGAATTTTTTGGTTAATGGTTGTAGGAATATAATTTTATACCTACAACATTAATCCCCCTCTTTTTTTAATCACACCCTTTCCTGTTCTCCTAGTAAATTCCACTCTTGTAGGTATCTGTAAGATTTTTCCACAGGGTCAGTGGAGTGCTCGTGTTGGATCCCTGACCGTTAGGCCACCAACGATTTTGATTTCATGCACGCATAATAAGTGGAGCTGCACCACCCAAGCAGAGGGACCTAGAGTCTTGGAGACGTTGGCTAGAAACCCAATTTTTTTCCCCCAACAAATTTATCGCCAACATGAGGTAATTTTGCATGTAATATCTATCTCTTGAGCTTAACTCCATTGTGTGACATCTTCCCCCTCAACCATTCCCCCAATAAAGGAATGATGTTTTCTTGCGTAACATCTTACAAACCTCCTTAAAGTCATCATCAATTTATGAGGAATCTCAATTGCCTTATCCTACTCTAGCTTATGTGAATGTTCCTTCAAACATTTTATTTCACCTTGTAAGTTTCTAATAACCTCCATAGTCTCCCCGATATACTTCCTTATGATGGGCGGGATCTGGATACTTTTCATGCAATAACTTTTGTTTTTAATAGCAGGTTTCTTCTTTGGAGTCTCACGAACGCGTGTGGCCTCAACACGTGTAGTCACCAATACTAGGAGTATCTCATGGTCATGTACTAACTTTTTCATCCACTGTTCTTCCACAACGCATTGTAATCAAACCATCCTCGCGCCCTTATCCTGCTTGTGTTTCTTGCTCATATGCTCATAAAAATTTGGGCATTCTTCAAACTTGTGATTATTTCCACACCAAGAGAAAATAATGTTATAAGGGAATTCACACCTATAATGATAAGGGGATTCACATGTGAAATAGGTCCCACATGGGAATTCACCTCTTCCACCACCACAACCTCGGCCTCTGAATCCTCCATGGTAACCTCTACCTCTACCACCTCCATCAGAGCGCCCTTCATTGTGATTATGATTATGATGCTCACCTTGTTCCTTAGAATTATTTGTAACACTAGTCTGACGTACACCAGTTTCAATGACATCATGAATCTGATCAATCAATCTACAATTATCTATATCATGAGTGGTAGACTTACAAATCTTATAATAACAAGACATGTTCTTTCTAATTGCGTGCTGCAACAGGGGGCACCTACTTGAATCATGATCCAAATGACAGATCTCACAATCTAGCAATGGTGTACACCGATTTATGAGGGAAACTATCTTTAGTATGTCCCTCCACCTCACAATCCATACACCAAATACCATTGCGCATCTTATGGGATGAATTAGCCAAAAAAATCCAACCTGTTTTTCCATAGATACAATCTAAGATCCCCCAAAAATGGGCTAACTCCAAAGTGTCTATGTTTCCAATTGCCTTAGTGCACATAACTACATCCAAGGCCTCAATTGGATCTCAGAAATGTCTTATGAGAAAGTGCCCTTATGAAATGTGGGATCAAACTACCAATAAACCACTATGCATGATGTCTAGGGTGAATGTCATAGGACAACTTTGATAACAAATTTTTAAAATGTGCATCATACTTCCTTATGCTCTCATCCATGCCCCGTTAAATGTCCTTCAGTGTGTTGATGATTTTCTACATAAAACTCGTATATGGAACTCAACTAAGAAAGCATCACGTAGCATGGTATAGTCTACACAAGTTTGGTTTGGATCATACTTCCTGTACCAACTATGTGTGTGCCCTTACAAAGTAGTAAAGTAAATCGACCCACCTTACACTCAAGAGTTGTGATTCCCTTAGCGTGCTATAGTATTTCACACATGTGTACATGCTCAACTACATCTTCAATTCCTTTATATTCTAGTAGGTGAAGAGACATCTCATAATAAACTGTTGGGATTGGTGCGGACCGTTCCTCGCTAGATCTAGAACTTGTATTACCTCTAGTATTCCCTCCACCTCCGTAACCACCCGATCCTCCCGATCCTCCTCCTATGGTAGGAACCGAGACCCAAGGATGTGCTGCCTTGTGTCCCAACAATTGTGCTAAACTATACTCCCATGGTCTGTGAAGTTGTGTTGCTCCCAGACTTGTTACCAATGTTCTACCCGCCCAAACTCTATCCAGAGGACTCACTAGAAAATATACCTCCAACCCACTCCCCAAATAATACGACAAGGTCCGCACCACCATAGATGAATATGTTATCTAATGAACTCCTGAATTTAATGGAAAATGAAATCTACCTATCCTTACTAAAGCATATACACTAGCTTGATTCTCAATAATTGTCTCAAGAACTCGAAGACCAACCGCAAGGGCTAGGTCTCCAGGTGGGATCAGATGTGCACTTGTGGTTCTTAGTCATTTTTACTTAGATGTAGTCTCATCTGAAGATGAAGAGGGTTCTCTACCATACTTACCCAAATGGGGAGTACCAAATGGTCTCAGCTCCATGCCTTGGATTTGATATCCAAATCCTTTAAGATCCATCTCTCTCTACAACACCATTCGTTCCTTAACATCACACTGCTTTGCCAAGTCCCTCTTGCATGCTTCATTAAACTTAACCCACATTTCTTCTCTCTACCTTTCTTCTACTAGGTCCATCATCTTTCACCACACCTGCTCTTTCCCCCACTCGTAGTGGGATTTAGATAGCCATAGGTCGTTCTTCCAAATCTAGAGTCACGATCAAGATCTTAATCGCTAAAGGGATAACACACAAATAAGATCCTCTAGGTTCATGCAAGAACTATAACAAATAAGATCTCCTATAGATAACTTTAGTTCCTATCCTATTATTAGCTTAACTAGTAAGGCGCTCCATCTTCTACCTATTCCAAAAATAGCTTGGCGTGAGTTCCAAGTCTTCCAACAAGACGTGCTCTACACTCAACCCATCCTTAGCCCATCCATGTAAAATGGATAAGTACTTGAACTCGACGTGGCACTCCCTTCTTCTACTAAACATTTGCGTACACCTACGCACCCCATATCTCGCACGCCCGATCTTATGCACCTTTCATACTTAGTCATCAAATATCTCCAACCAATAATAGCATGATTGGTGGAGTCCCAAACATAATATGTACATGTATTGGCAAAGAATGCTGCAATACGTGTTTATGGTGATTTTCAATTAGTTGTTATTATGTCTTTGAAAACTAAAAACTTGAATAAAACAAGGTTTATAGGTACATGCACCGACAATTGCAATGTTAGGATATGTGGATACACAAAGAATGTAAGATACTCCTTTCACCAAGTGAGAAAACATGTATGCAAAAACATCTAGACGAGAAAAATACTAGATAAATATGTAACAAGTTACTCGGCAAAGGCCGATCCCATGAATCCAAAGAGCTTCCTTAAAGGGTGTTAACTTGTGTTATATAATCAAGTGATATGATGATAAGATAAGATAAATACAATGTAATAAATAATTCAAGAGGGGTGGAGAGATCTTATTCTACATTGTAGGTGGCCCAAGCTAGGGCTGCAAAGTGAGCTCGAAGATATCAAAAGAGTTGTACCAAAACAACTCCATAACTTCTCATTTTCTTGTATGACCTCAAATTACTCCTTGATGTCCTCGGTGTTGAGAGTGAGGGAAATGAGACACATGATAAGTTCGTGGACAATTTTGAACCACTCCCACATGAAAGGGTTGTGCACAATTAGTAGATCGTATATGCTTTGGTGATGGGGTGCGATGGACCTGGAACAATCATGTACAAAGAGTACATCTTGCAAGAAGACAACATATTAGAATAAAATAGATTGATAAATATTTTATATATGTTAAAAATGGATAAATTGACAGAGATCGAAGATGATCACGAATTGATGGCGATTGAGGGAAAAAGGGATTATTTTGATAAAGGTTGATAAAATAGATTATAATTGATGTAAAATGAATTTTGACAATGTTGAGCTAGACTATGGGGATTCTAGAAACATATAAGATCCAAAAAACAAATATTTTGACAAGTATAAAAGGCTAATGAGAAACAAAGGTATTAAAACAATGATCAAAAGTAATCTAGAATTGACGAAGATAATTGTTAAAATTGTAGATATTCTAAAATTTGATCAAATGATTAAATGAGGGACTAGATGTAAAGTGGGTATAAAGGACGATGTAGATGAATGATTGTAGACTAATAATAATCCAAAATATGACTGCAAAGCATGAATGAAAGCGTACTAACATTATCAATGCTTCGACGATGACAGAGCTCTAAAGATTGATAGATTGTTTGACGGGATTCTCCAAGGAAAGGCATCAAAGTAATAGGTTTCTCGGAAATATAGTGATGTCATGTGTAGGCTCAAAAATATAGTAGCAAATTGAGTATGTCTATGTATCTTGTTTATCTATGTGTGTAATTGATAAATTGAGAAGAGGGTGGTTTATATAGAATCAACGACATTCACAACAATCACCGAAATCACATATCACTATGGATTTGTATGAAGATGTGAAAACCAACTAAGGGAAAGATGAAAATGGTTAAAACCACTAGCCATTTGAGGATTAAGGTTGTTTGATGAGTGTTGAGAGGTTATAAATCCAGGTAGGAAGATGTTAGGGGTTAGGATGGTTAGGGTAATTTAGGCTAGGTTAGTGTTAGGTGGTTAAGGGAGGGTAAATAAGGTTTTACGATGATAAAAGGGGGACTACCGTGGTAAATTCGACTATAAGGATGATGGAATTATGATAATGATAATGATGATGATAATAATAATAATAATAATGTGATTAATGTGTGTAGGGTCACCTAGGGGTGAAAAAGTGGTGTCTATATTTTCTCTTTTTTTTTTTTGAGTCATGTCTGTAAGCACAAGCTACGAGACAAAAATAGTGTTGAGATGCCCCTTTTTATGATAAGGATATTGTTCTCCCTCAAGACAATGGAAAAATATGTTGTTCATTGGATTAAAAATAGTTATATTGATTGGGTAGGTTTGCTTAAAGATGCTCCAAGGCTTGACTATAGTCTAAAATGACCATGCCATAGGGGTTTGTAGAGATGGTCGTAATCTTGGCAACACTTAGTAGTGGACATTATACGACCTTGTGAGGGCTATGCTAATGAGGACACCCTATGGATGCATGATTTGAGAAGACCACTACATGGAAAAGATCCAATGGGAGTTCTCTTGTGAGGATGTGTGAAGCCGTGGGACCAAAGGGTCAAAGGTAAACATCCAAAATGTGTGAAAAAATTGGTATATGGTAAAAAAATAGAGTTCGACAAGGAACTCGAGCATTAAAGTAAGACATATAGTCTTTTGATTGTATCATAGTGTGTTTGAAAGAGGTCGAGGTGACCAAAATAGATAAGGTGTGTAAAAAGGGCTAGAATCGGAGGTGATTATAGATCATTGGCATTTTAGGATAGTTGATCGATGGCGATTGATGGTCGCTGACAATCCTAAAAATGGAAAATATATAAGCCAAGTTTTGCACACAAATGGTTCATTTGTGACGTGTTGTTTTGTGATTCGAGAGCTTTGATTGGTTGATTTTGAGTGTTTGTGAGAAATGGAGGTGAGCAAAAGCACTAGGAAGAGGTAACGGACTAGGAGAGGGTAAGTAGATTTAATTTTTGTTGTTTGTTTTGATTTTTGTGTTTATTTCTATGTTATTGTGGTTTTGGACAATATTTATGTGGGAACGCCTAATCTTTATCGATCGTTCGATCGGCGACGATTGGGTGGATAATCATGGATCTCCATAAATAAATCATCATCGAGGAACAATCAACGATAATTGATTTAGTTTTTGATAAAAATGTTAAGTGATGCGAGTTTAGGTTGTTTTTGCAAGAGAGAGACACCATATATCTTTGTGATAGAGTCCCTGAGATACTAGAGAGGGTCAGAGGAGATGTGACAAATGCAAAGTGGGATCATTTGACCGTTGTTGGTTTGGAAGGATTCTTCCACTACCAAAGTGGATTAATAGAGATGTCAGTGTTGATGGTTGCATTATTGAACCAATGGAATCTGAGTATAGGCACATTTTGGTTCTGCACTAGCAAGATGACTGTCACTTTGGAGGATGTCTACTAGATTTTGAGGCTACCTATCTAGGGTGATCGATAGTTCCTATTACTTGAGAGGCCCATCTAGATACTATGAGATAATTGTATGGAGATGATGCCCTTGATATTGGATACATAACAAGGGGTTTCACATCAAGATTTATTATGATGCAGAGGTGTCGGGAATTGATGATGTCATGGTGGTCATGTTGTCAATTTATTTCTATGCACTTTTGGACTTAGGAGGAAACAAATTTCTATGGAAACTAGTAGGTGTCTTAGATGAGATTATGGAGTATCAAACAATGTATCCCTAGGGTGTGCTTTGCTAGCTCAAGTGTACCATGAGCTATGGATGTTTGTGATAGGTCGAGGTTTGGTTTGGATGTGGGGTTTCTATTGCATTATTGGGCATATGAGCACATAGTTATTGTGAGGCCACCAAGCCTACCTTGGAGAGCAAGATACCTTCTTTGAGTATGTGGTGGGCTTCATGAGATGGAGGTTTTATTAGATGCAAGATGATCGGGTGGATATGGATCAAACATATTATACCGATCGTCTACATGGTTTATCTATGGATGATGTAGTTCGAGGCCATATATGAGATTTCCTTTGTGCCTTGGTATGGATGTGGAGGTAGTGAGATTGAGGCGGGTGCGGTGGATTTAGGGTAGGAGGGTGAAGATGATTGAGGTTGTGTAGTTTACCTAGTGGTTTGGATGTAGTTTGGGATTCCACAATAGATATCATGTGAGACAATTGTATATCAATGACATGATTCTAAGAGGGACCTATTGACATCGATGGTAGATGAGGAGAGTAGGTAGGGGGAGCCGAGGGCATAGATGTTGATGATGTTGGAGTTGTAGAGGGATTTAGTGAGTGGTGGAAAAACACTTGGAAGCTCGAGGAGATAAGGTGAGGTGAAGATAAAGGGGTGGGGAGGTGGAGGAGGAGGGTGATCGTGGCGAGGAGTTGGATTCGATACATGAATATTTTGATGTGTTATAGATAGAGAGGATAGGTTGATAATGGAATGGTACACCATTCGTTAGAGAGAGATACCTTACAATAAGAGTGGGATCATGCATTCTTAGAGTGCGATACATTCCAATGGAAGAGGGACATGTATTGTTTGCAGTGGGAGGCACTGCATGGGTGAAGTATGGAGAAGTGAGAACAACTTCATAGGCCACAATGAGTGTGGCATAGGGAGCAGGGCCAAGTGTGGGGTATGTGGTATTACCTATAGGAGGAGTGCTAACAATAGGTGGAGGAAAGATGGGACCTCCAGGTTTTATGACTGTGGAGCAAGATTGCGAATGGGGATGAAATGCACTATTATGAGTGACTTGTGATGGAGCACTTACATGTTATATCACGTTATGCCAAACATAGAGCTAACAATCACACATCGGGTTGATAGGATAATTTATCGAGCATTGGGAGTGTCGCACAACCTTTTAAAGATTCAAGACCTGATGGAGGAATGATGGGAGGCTAGGGTGGAGATAGGGTATTTGATTTTTATTTTACCGCATAATATGCGGGTTTTGTATGATTCAAATGTATACAACCCTTTTGAGGCATTTCATGTTAACTTTTGATGATATATATATATATATATATATATATATATATATATATATGATTATTTTGGATTCATGTGTTATTGACTTATTTTTCCGTGATGTTATATATAAGTTTGTGATGATATTTTGGGATGTCGAGATATATTAGATGTATTTCTATGATTTTAGATGTGTAGATGTTGATATGATGTGACTCAAATGTGGTGATCTTGATGTATGTTTCAAAATGTATTTTATCATGGTTAAGAATAAATATGAAATGTTTGTTTTGAACTGAGTTAATATGTGTGATTTGATGGTGATTTAATTATAATGACAATGCACTTGAGGTCTTGTAACAAATGTTAACACATAACTAATCAATAATTAGTCACATGTAGGATCATGGATATATATGGAAATGAGCTTATGTACCTTCTTTCAACATGGGAAGGGTTCAGTGCACTTTGTATGGGGAAGTAGGTTCTCCTTTAACGGCTTATGGGCTTGTGCCTAGCTATATTTTTTTACATAAATTGATCGATGCGGGAAGCTTTCCTAGGATGATTTTGATGATTTTGACTTTGATATGAAGGTTTATTAATGTTGGAAGTATTTTTGTAATGATTATAGGTAGCCATCTTTCGAGGGAGTGACCTACGACTATTTAATTTTTTAATTTTTTTAAATTTTAGATAGCCTTCCTTCGAGGGATCGGTCTATATTTGGATATAATTTTGATTAATAGTTGTCCTTCGAGGATAAATCTATATTTTTGATAATGTGCATCCATATGTATACTTTTGAATTTTTATTTGAGCTGAGGGCAAGCCTAGTAGACCATTTGAGGAGGGGAAAATATGTGTGTACAAATTGCACATGTGTACCCTTAGCATGATTGCAGTTGATATTACAAGTAGAAGATGGAAGTAATGATTGTAGAGTTCCTAATGAGGAGGAACTCATCCATCTAGAAAATGTAAAGAATGATTTGTGGTGTCCATCTCTAATGTCATAAATATAGGATATTGGAAGGACCACATAATTCCAAATGATTACAATGGTAAGTGTCAGGTTGGTGATGGAATGGGATCTTGATGTGACTAATGTCATTAAAGTAGATGTGTTAAAAATAAAAATGAGTCATGTGCAAGGAATTTAAGGGTTCCTTTTTAGGTTTACCATTAAGGGAAGCTAAGTGATAGGATCCTAACCCATACTTGTGAGTGATGACATATGGACCGATCCAGTTAGGGGAAAATTTTCCATGTTTACTCCTTTCCAAAGTAGTGAAATTTTGATTCTCTTTGAGGAAAAGATCACCAATATTGAAGTCACATTATTTGACATGTTTATTGTATGCTCTTTTGATGCATTCTTGATAGACATGATGATTTTCAAGGGTTGTTAGGTGATGTTCATCTAACAATTCAAGTTGTGCTAAGCGTTCTTGACGATAATCCTCATCAAAGATGAAATATTTGAGGGACACACGAAGAGATGGAATTTGAACTTCAAGGGGTATAACCACCTTAGATCCAGTAGACTAAAGAGAAGGGTGTAGCACTTGTAGGAGTACAAATGCTATTTTGGTAGGCCCAGAGATAAAATGGAATTTGGAGATGCCAATTCCTCCTTGTTTGATCAATGATTTTCATGAGGATTTTGTTGATTGTTTTGTTAGAGGCTTGTTTGACCATTTTCTTGTGGATAGTAAGGAGATGAGAAGCTAAGCTTGATGTTATAGGTGTCATAAAGCTTTTGAATCTTTTTATTTTTGAAAGATTTTCCATTATCTGTGATAATTTTATGAGGAATGCCAAAGCGATAGATAATGTGATGGTGGATGAAGTCGATGATCTTATTAGATTTAATAGAGATGAGGGGAATAACTTCCACCCATTTTGTGAATTATTCAGTAGTGGTAATGATGGAATGATGTTGTTGTGATGAATGAGGGTTACGAGGCCAATGAGGTAAAGTCCCCATTATGAAAAAGGCCACAAATCTTGAGTGGGTTGTATGGCCTGACTTGGAATGTGAGTAAGATTGGAGTGTTGTTGAAGTTTGACACATTTCTCAATGTATACACAACAATATTGGTTAAGGGTAGGCCAATAATAACCCATCCTTGGGAAATTCTTAACAACAACCAAGTCACATTAAAGTGTCCACCACATATGTCATCATGGAATTATTGGATAGCTTTGGTAGATTCATGAGATTTGAGGCATTGAAGTAGGAGACCATCAAACCCACATTTGTAAAGGACGCCACCTACAATGACATATCAATTAGTGCATTGTAGAAAAGATCTTTTAGTGTTCTTAGATATATCGGAGGGAATTTTAGATTGAGAAATATAGTCATAGAATTGAGTGTACAAAAGGTTTGATTGATTTTTTTATAAGGTTAACAGAGGGAGTTCATTGGTATGAGATGGTTGATCAAGTCTATGCACAAAATGAACAACTTAGAATATTCAATTAATAAGTGGATAAGTGATGAAAGGGAAGTCCCAATGTCCGTGAATTTATTGGATGAATAAGGAACTATTTGGGTTGCATGTATTGATTGAAGGATTTTAAGATAAAGTTGACGATGTTTTTATATTTTTGTAAAATTTCATTTTTACATTGATAAGTTCCTTTGATTTGATTGATGATAAGTTGAGAGTCTCTATAGATGTCAAGGATTTGAACACCAAACATGACAACAATTTGGAGACCCATGATGAGGGCTTCACACTCAGCCATGTTGTTAATACATTCAAAATTTAATTTGAAAGATAGAGGGATAGGCATCCCCAAGGAGGTATGATGATGATATCGACACCTCCCCCCTATCGACACTTAGAACCATCAAAGAAGAGTGTCATTTTGAGGGGAGTGTATTCTTGATTGATAGTGTTAATGGATTCATTGGGAAATTGTTCATGAGGTAGTTGATTATTAGGAAGGAGAGATTATGCAAGTTGGTCGGTGATGGCTTTCCCATATAAAAAAAATAATGCACTTACTGCTACATTTACACTTTGCCAAGTATGTTATTTTATATAAGGATTCCACATAAGAAAATTATTCACTAATGACTCATCTCCTAGTCCTATTATTAGTTAGTCGGTCATCATAGTCATTTGTCTTGCACAATCATCAAGTATTTACGTAGTTTTGGTCATACTTTAGGAATTCTTAGGTGTCATTATTTGATCATTTGTTGTCTCTAGTCTTTGACTAGGGCACTTAAAAAGGTATCTTGGGGTGCCCGTCGATACCCTGGTCCTATTTTTAGGCACCTTGGTCCCAGCTTACACTTTATTCACATTTAGAGATTTGAGGTTGGTCTTTATGGTTTTATGGTCTCATTCCCTAGATGCTAGTCAAGATGTCACCCATTAGTGTCAAAATTTGAGCAAGAGATCCCTATATAAACATAGGATACTTGACTATCTTATGGGAATACTATCTACGATCAAGAGCTAGCTATCTACGAAGGAAAAGGTCTGTATTTGGGAATCTTCTACATCTCCATAACACAAACATAGGTGTAAAGTGTTGTATTTACTCTATTCCATTCACCATTTTTATTTTACATTTAGTTATTTCCCCTACTTATGCGTCATCAATGCTAGGAAACCTAAGCACACAATTGCACACACAAGCACACATAAAGACATTGGGTATGTAATGTAGTGTAGTTCTTAGTCATAAGTCCACCATTGTGGTAGCTAAGGTCAGTCGGAACCCTTCATTTACATCTTTATTTTTTTAGGGATTTGATACTTTGTATGGGGTTTTACAGGTAGGTATTCATCAAACAACTACAATGACATAAGTGAAGTTGTCACGATAACCAATCAACCAAGATGAATATATTGCAAAAGACGTAACGATACTATCGATTCAGATCCTAAGATTTGTGGTAGACCAGAGTGCCCGAATACAGACCATGGTGCTTATAGGTGCCCAGTCCTCTCCCGTGCACCCCGATCTAGGAAGATCCCTAGTTGCTGCAATTTCTTGAGTAACATATTCACATCCTACTATGTCCACACATCATCAAGTTCAATTCAAATCATAATGAGGTAATTACTTTTTAGGTTAGTACCCTATCACTTATATTTACATTATTTCATTTCATTTAAATATCAAAACAAAATTACTTAGTATTTGCATTACATTTTATATCGCTTATTCCATTGTTGTTACTAGTTTATATTAACATAGAATCCTCTTCATTTTAGTTAATAATTTTGGTGAACCCGTCTTTTCGAATATATTATCATAGGATCCAGTCAAAACCTAATGGCTAAAAAATTTCATATTCTTTTCCCATCATGTTTCATTTTAGCATCAATCCTATCTATGATGAGGCTGCCATTGCTGAGCTCAAAGTTCTATATAGTACTCCTGTCACTACACCCAATCACATCAAGCAACAACTTCTAGATGGCCTACTATTTTTGAAGATTTTCCTATAGGAATTAGCATTGTTGATGATCTAATAGCCTTTACTTGTTGTACTCCATGTTATATGGTTACTTGTGATCCACCTCCGATCTTTCACAGAAAACATTAGATGATTATCTTATTGATTACTTGCTTGGTATTGACACTCATCCACATGTGCATATTGATTTAACTTCTACTCCGACCACTATTATATTTCCTTCTCATGAATCTACCACTTCTAAAATTTCTTCTCATGATACATCCCCTATTGGTTTTCATACTCCTTCACATTATGTTGATGATCCTATTGATAGTGTTCTTAGTGACATTCTCATTTCCGAGTCTCTATTATATAATGGTGAGGTGGTTGATATTCATGTTTCTCCTTCCTTCCATAATAAAAACCGTGACTCACCTACTCCATTATTGTCTTCTCCTGAGGTTTCATCTAGCACTATGCATGACTCACTGCCATCTATCACTTCCTCTTGTCATACTATTGCATCTCCTCTTGTTACATCATCTATGTCTCCTAATCCATCTTCTCCTATATAGGTGTCTCCATCAGTCACTTAACCTATTAAGGATGGTTATGATTCTAGTCCTACCATTGTTATGGATATTCCATCTATATCTCCTACTATAGCTTCCTCGACACCTACTCCCAAAGTGTGCACTTAGCGTCATAATCTCTCACATCACCTCTAGATGTTCCTATGATCACTCACAATGGAAAATTACAATCACTTAACACATCTTTTCCTTCTTGCACTATCCCTTCACAAGATATCATATCTCTTATGCACACCATAGGTCAATTAAAATATTAGGTTCATTCCCTTACTTTATAAAGTAGGGCTTATTATGCTTCTATTGACAACAATTCATTCCCTAAGAAGATTCATAATTTTGCATTCCCTCATGATTTCATCTTGCCTAATTTCACATGTTTTGATGGTGTGAGTGACCCTCATGCTCATCTTCTACATTATCGTAGGGATATGTCCTCTTATTCTAATGATAGATTATTACGTAAGGCCTTTCGCTATAGCTTAACCCACTTCACCACAAAACCATACTCCTTCTCGACTCCATGGCGAGACTACTCCTCCTACTACTCCACCTAGGCCATGTGATCCTTTGCACTTCTCTCATCACGCTTGACCACATGATGTGTTGCATGTATTACTTAATGAGTGATTAATTTTCCTACCTTCCAACCGACGTCATCTGAAACACCGATTACAACATCAACATGACGAACATTATTGTAATTATCATCGTATAAATGGCCATAGAGACAATGATTGTCTTTCCCTTTAGGATATATTGCAATAATTAGAGGATAAGGGAATCATCTCCTTTTTACCTTTCTACTCAAATTAATGCAGTGAAATAATAAAAACAAAACTGACCTTAGAAGATGTGGGGTTTAAGGTACCCGTAGAGATGGATGATGATGTTGATGGATGAAATATCCTTCCTTCTTTTTCCGATGGAGGAACCTGCAGATCATAGACACTTAGAAGAAGATGGGATTAGAAAATATATAGCATATTTCCTGACAAATTCCAATCCTCGGAAGTCAATGGACTTCCTTACAAGGATGTCAATCCATGTTCAAGAAATTAATCTGATAATGATAAGATAACATGTATAATATGATATAAAATGGAATTTGAAAATGTCGATATATAACGAAAGCACATGTCTGATAAAAATAGATGTAAATAAACTAAACCTGTAGATGGAAGGATGCCAAGAAATGGGATTGTTAAAACTGACTCACAAGAGCATTATGATGGTATGATAATGCAAGTAAAACCACAAGGGCATGCGGATGATATGATGATAAGTGGACTCACAAGAATGTCGAGAGTGAGTTTCTATCACTTCTAATTTTTTAAAAGAGGGGGAATGATCTTATTTATAGCCTGAAGAGGAGATTAATTTAGATAATCCTGATTTGGAAAAGTAACTCCAATTAAGTGAGTGGGGGACATGATTAGATTATTAAATTCATGAGTGGATTGTCATGGATTAAATGTGAATATTAAATTCATAAGTGGATGAATATTAAATTCACAAGTGGATGAATATGGATTTACTATTTGAATATTAAATTCATAAGTGGATGAATATGGATTATATTCATAAGTGGATGGATATGGATTTACTATTCAAATATTAAATTCATAAGTGGATGAATATGGATTACTTTTGAATTTTAAATTCATTAGTGGGATTAGATATGGATTATTTTTGAATATTAAATTCATAAGTGGATATGGACATGGATTAATTTTAAATTCATTGGGAATTTTAAATTCATTAGTGGAATGACATGGATTACTTTTGAATATTAAATTCATAGTGGGATTACTTTTGACATGGATTACTTTTGAATTTTAAATTCATTAGTGGGATGACATGGATTACTTTTGAATATTAAATTCATAAGTTGATTTAAAAGGGATTAATTAATCAATTAACATTGATTAATTAGATATGTATTTTGGTGGGAAATGGAATTAATTAAATTTTAAAAGGAATTCAAATGAAATTAGGAGGGAAAAGGAATTTGAATGGGCAAGCCTAATGAAGGAGAGCAGATGGGGGTGAAGTGGAGGAATGACACCAAAAATTGGTGTCTACATTTGCCCCTTTTTGATGAGTGGTTTGCATTGGGAAAGCCATGAGACAAAAATGATGAAGTATTGAAAATATGATTGATTGAGTGTTCCCCTCAAACTTGGGATTGATGAATAAAGGAAGTCAATCACAAGTTTGAAAGAGATATATGTTGAAGGTCGGGTGGGTGAAGATAAATGGGTAAAATGATAAGGCAAGGCAAGATGCCCCAAGCAAAAAGGATTTCAACAACAATAAAAACTATGGTGGTGACTTCGATATCACATCGGTAGGGGACAAAGGCGGTCTCAATGGAGATGAAAAAATGCTCTACGGACTAGTGAGTGGGTGAAAATCACTTTGCAAAATGGAGGGAATCCAATGGGAAACCTCTCAAATGGATGTGAGCCAGGAGGACCAATGGGTCATAGGAAAACATCAAACTATGCACAACCAAATGCAAAATAATGTGAAATCCTTCATACATGAGGAATCGAGTGAAAGGTATGCATGTCCACAAAGGATGGGGATGTGAAATAATGATGCCCCAACATAGGGCACAAATATGGTCAAAAGGTGAGATGCAAAAAAGTGATGATACAAAAATGCTCATAAGGGGAAATAATTATGGCCACAAAGGTGGACTTTGAGAATAGAAAGGGATAGTTCCAATGTTGGATAAAATGCCCCAAGGGGGAATAATTATGGTTTTGAATACATGTTTCTTAAGAAAGGTTTTCCTTCAACAATAAATGATTAGATGAAGAAAAGAGAAAGCATTCCTTTTCTCTGATGAAATAGGGAAGAATTCAATCTACTTTTGCTAAGAAAAAAAAGTAGAGTAGACATTTGTGAGGGAAAATAGAGGATGTATGTGATGATCATTATGGTATCCTCCAAGACAAAAATTCCTTGGGAAGATGTGATGAGGGATATATGTGATGATGCCCTCTTCGAGGGTGAGAATGGAAGAAGCTTGCGAAAAAAAAGGAGGAGGTCAATGAATAGGAGAGATGGAATGGAATGGATGTGGGTGTAATAGAATGGAGAAATAATCTACAAATGGGTGAGATATTTGAATGTTTAAGTGTGAAGATGTGTTGAAGGATAAATGAATGAGAGTGGAAAAAAAAAAAAAGGAATGGACAAGAGAGTGGTTGATGAAGAAAAGAAAAGTCCAGAGGTGAAGAAGACAAGGAGATGGAATAAAGTGGACATGGTGGAGGAGGAGAAAAAAGAGGAATGAAAGAGGTGGAAGGATGATGGGATAAGGATGGACAATGATAGAGTAGAGGGTGAAAGTACTAAAAAAAGGAGAGAGATGATGGAAAGAGAATGGAGGAGATGAGGAAAGTGTAGAATGTAAAGAAGATGAAAGAGATGATAATAGAATGAAAGAGAAAGAGATGAATGAAGACTAGGGTATGGAAGAAAGTAGGATGTGATGGAGGAAGAGAAAAATGGAAGAGAAATAGTAGAGAAGGATGATAGAGAAAAAAATGAGAAGAAGAAAAAAAAAAGAGGAGAAGACAAGATGAGAAGAGAAGATGATAGAGAGAGGGTGAAAGTGTAAAGAAAAAAGGGAATATGTGCAAATGAAGGTAGCGAAAAAAAGATAAAGAGAGGAGGTGATGAAGATGAAGGGAGATAAATGATGGAAAAATTGGAGAAATGATGAAGATGAAGGGAGAGAAATGATGGAAACATGGAGGAGATGAGGAAGATGAAGAATTTAAAGAAGATGGATGAAAAAAAAGAAATGGAGAAAAGAAAATAAGGTATAAGAGTAGGAAATAGAGTGAAAGTGAGGGATCTAAAGAAAAAAAATAGAGAAGATGATAGGAGGAAGGAAATGAGAATGGCGAAAAAGAAGGAGAAGATGAAATAGAGAAAAGGTGAATAGAGAGGGAATGAAATTGAAAAGGAAAAGATGTGCAAGGGAAAGAAGGTAATAAAAAAAATATGAAATGAAAATATGGAAAGGAGATGGAAGATGAATGAAAAAAAGTGATGAAAAAGGAGGATATGAGAAGGGAGAATGAAAAAATGAAAGATGAAGAGATGAGATGAAAAGAAAAGGAATGAAGATTTTAAAGAGAAAATAAAAATACTAGAGAAAAGAAGGAAACTGAAGATGTGGAAAAGATGAAAAAAGGAAAAGAAGAGGATAGGGGTGGTAGAGAAGAGAAGGGGAGGGAATTTTGAAGGTGAAGATAATGGGGAATGAAGAGATGAAAAATTGGAGACCAAGGGAAGGAATATGGTACAGACCACATGGAAATGCATGTGGAAGGTGGGAGGATAAAAATATGGGATAGTGAGGAAGGAAACAATGGAATAATAGGAAAGAATGAGAGGTAAGGGAAGGAGGGAAAAGTATGAAATGCATGAGATGAGGATAAGAAGATAAGAGGGTTAAGAAGAGATGATGAAGATAGATAGAGATTGGAAGGATGAAGGGAAGATGGAGAGGTGGCAAAGAAGTGACAAGAAATGGTGGAGGTGGAGACAAGGAAGGGGAAGAAAGAGAGAATGGATGATGGAGGAGGAATATGCCAGTGAAAGGACATTGGGGAAGAAGACCAACAATAATGATTGTTATGAAGGATGAAGGAAAGTGAAGAAGGGTAAAAGGGGAATGGAGAATGGAAGAGGAAAATGTCAATGAAGGGATGTTAATGAGGGAAGACCAATAATAATTATTATGGTGATGATGGGGAAGAAGAGTGGAAGACCAAATGAAAAGGATTCCTTGGAGAAAAGATAGTGAAGAAGGAAAGAAATGAATGAGGAGATATGGATGGAATCAAAGAATGCCATGAAGGGATATTTTAGGGGAGACCAACAATAATAATCATTAATGGAATGATGGGGAATGATGAAGTGGAATAAATAAATGGAAAATGGAAAAGGAGTAAATTGAAAGGTGGAGATGAAGGAGCGTATGAAGGATGATGGATGAGATATGGAAAAAAGGGTAATGGTAGGAGAAAAATTGGAAGTTGGTAGATGGAGGAGAGGAAGGAACAGGTCATTGGAGGGATTGAGGATAGGATGAGTAAAGAATGAGTAGATCTAATGAAGAGAGAATTGAGTAGAATGTTAGGGAAGAAAAAAATAATTATTATTGAGAAAAGGTGGAAGGAGAAGGAAAGAAGAAGGGATGTCCAATGAAATGGTAAGAAGGGGAAAGAATGGTGAGAAGGGTGATGTGGGGATAATTAATGGGAAGATAAAGGTGATGCGGGAGGATGGATGGAGAAAGGACATGTTGGCCATGGTGGGGATGAGGAGCTACAGGATAATGAAATCTCCTTGAGAGGGATCCTCAAGTAGGATTCACAAACTACAATGGAGATCAAGTAGAATTCCCAAACCAAAAATTGCATTAGAGATAGTGTTCATAGATGTTAACAGATTTCATGGATTTATGGATGATGTTAATAGATGTCATCCTTAAAAGTAAACATATGGATATAGATGGCATAGTTTGAAATTAGATATGCAAGAATGTGATCTTGATAAAAGGTGACCTTATCAAGATAAATGCCACATAATCATAGCAAGGAGCATATGGGGAAACCATGCTTCAAACCGATTGGAGGTAAACAAGAAAGAGAAGCACTTGAAGGCATTGCACTTGTAGCCAATAATAGAGTGTTAACACATAACCAACGATAGTTAGTTATACCAAAGATCAAGGGGGAAACATGGATGAATAATCTCATAAACCTAATGTTGACACAAAAAGGGGTTTGAGATGTAACTTGTATACGTGAAGAAGAGGGTTCTCCATAGGTGGGTGTTCCTAGGACTATGCCCCAGCTCTAGGAAGGAGGAAGATGTAAACTGATCAATGTGGGAAGTCTTGCAATGTATATGAGAAAAGTTGATCGATGTGGGAAGCTTTCTTAGGATGCTATGATATATAGAAGGTTGATCAATGTGGGAAGCCTTCACTGCCATGATATAATAGAGTAGCCATCCTTCGAGGGTATGGTCTACTTTTTTCTTTTGCTTTTGGATTTTTGAATTTTTATTTTAGATGGTAGGATAAGATATGCATGATAGTTGTCCTTCGAGGGATCAATCTATTTTTATTATTATATGATTTTTATGAACAACTGTTCCTTTGAGGGATCAATCTATTTTTTTTAGATAAGATAGCATGAGATAGGAGCATCCATAATTTTGACTTTATTTTTTTTTTTTTTTTTTTATTTTTTTGGGGAAGAGTTGGGTATAGCTAGGTAGACCACTTAGGAGGGGATGATGATTGTACAAGTGACACCCTTGGACCCTTAGCATGGTTCTCAATAGGTAAACAAGAAGGTGATGGGTGTAATGATCATGGAGTTCTCACCAAAAAGGGAGAACCTATCCATAAGGAAAATGCTATGGATAGAGCTCATGGTGCCCATATTTAAGGTCATGTCTAGGAAGTGACGATAGACCACATAGTTCCATATCATTACAATGATAGATGGAAGAGGCTAATGATGGAGGAATGATCTAAAGATATGAACTAAGTGCTTCTTATTGGTAGATATGTTAACAATAGAATGGTCACAAGTGCAATGCATTAAGAGGTTCTGCTTCCGGTTTACCATCAAGGGAAGCCAAACCCATTTGTGTGATAATCCTGATCCAATCGCATTCAAAAATTTCCATGAAATCCTTTCTAGAGTAATGATTTTGAAAGATGAGGTATCGATAAAGTCTGATAGGATGATAACTTGAAATATGGGATGATAGATGAGCGAAGATAAAAATTATGTGCTACCCTTTGAGGAAGTGAAAAAATGCATCCCTAATGAGATGAGTAGATGGTCCCCACAAGAGGGGGAGGATGAAAATAAATGGTCCCCCAAGAGGGGTACAAATGTGATCACAAAGGTGGGTCTTAGGATGAGGATAAAATGGTCCCCAAAGATGCAGAAATCCACGATGAGATAGATAAAGGTGGATTTGGATGAAATCATGTGGTAAAGATATGCCTTTCAAAAGTGAAGGAAAAAAATGTGTCCCCCTAAGATGAAAAATGGCCACAAAAGTGGGCTTAGAAATGAAAATAAATGGTGGCCCCCAAGGAGAGCAAAATATGGCCACAAAGGTGGACTTTAATGAATATGGTGCCCCAAGAGAGGCACGAATATGGCCACAAAGGTGGACTTAAAATGAAAACAAGGTCCCTCAAGGGAGAGACAAATATGGCCACAAGTGTGGACTTAAGATGAAAATAAATGGTCCCCCAAGAGAGGGATGAGTAGGGCCACAAAAGTGGACGTTAAAATAAGATGAAGACT
The DNA here is from genome assembly GCA_018340775.1 of Taxus wallichiana var. yunnanensis. Classification (NCBI taxonomy): domain Eukaryota; kingdom Viridiplantae; phylum Streptophyta; class Pinopsida; order Cupressales; family Taxaceae; genus Taxus; species Taxus wallichiana. Next base: position 510,485,920 of record CM031239.1, on the reverse strand, counting down.
TGGACAAGATTAATTTGGATTTAAGATTGGATGATGGATGAGATTAAATAAAGTGATGTCAAAAGTGAAGTCCCCCAACATCAAGGGAGTTAGTATGGATGGATAAGAGATGAATTGATGTGGAAGGGATGCTCAAGGATGAGGGGAGGATGTCCCCTAGTGAGGGAGATTATATTAGATGTGGATGAGTTAGTGGATGTCAAAGGAGTTTAGATAGGATTGTTTTGGATTTGGATTGGATAAATGGTTGAGACCACAAGGGTGATTGGAAAGATAAACAATATCGATGAACAATGAAGGACCTTCCTTAGGAGGAATGTCATGTGTAGAGAGAGATGTTAAGGGATGATGTGGATGGAGGAATCGTGGGAAACCCGATGGATGGGATATGAATTGGATTAGATGTAGATGGAGAAGGATGTTCCCCCTGAATGAGGAAATCATCTTTCTCAATAAGGTTATGGATGATTGTCTGAAAAGGCCTTACAATGTTCAATGTCATGGCTCGGGGTATGATGATAAGCACAAATGAAATTGGATTGAACCATGATGGCTTTGGACTATGTGGATTAAAATATTTAATGGGAGGAAGCGTGATGGTAGATATTTGAATTAAATGTTGAAGGATGTCTGCATAGGACCCAATCAAAGTGTCATGGGGAAGGTAACTCTTGTGGGTTTTGATAGAATATTTTGGCTTGGAGTTAGGGGAAGAAGTGGATGTAGATCGGATGGGTGAATTAGATGTCTTAAAGATGAATCAATTTTGAGAGGAGGGTTAGATTGTTTGGATTGGGATTTATCATTACGAGGTGTATTAGATGAAGGGACTGACCCTAAAATAGATGTTGTAACATTGGGATTTTGTGATGTTGAGAAGAGGGGAAGACCTGACTCTTATGGGATGCATAGAGACTTTTGGGGATGTTTACCATAAGCCTTAGATTTTGATCGAGAAAAATTTACCCTTGGCGGGATGATAATAATCTCAACTAGAGGATCTAAAGATTGTGGTGTAGGGGTGGATATTGATGGAGAAAGAGGTGTTTGTATGATGTGATTAATAAGGTCTATGTGAGATGTGGATTGTGTAGGTTTTGGATTGGCCAATGTGGAAATAGTTGGTTCTGTAGTGGGAGGATGAAAACCATTTTTGTTTGACTTAGGTGGAGGTGTTTGTTCCATAAATTTTCAAGGGGTATCATCGATATATTTTACAAATCGAGAGGATGTGTGATAGTGGATATAGACATTGAAGGATTAAGTATAGAATATTGGGATAAAATGGGTGATGTGGCCATGGGAAAGGATATAGGTATAGGTGATGAAGATGTCAAGGTAGGGGTAAGTGGATTTGTTGATATGACAAATATAGGGGTAGTTGGGATTGATAGGGAGGTGGGATAATTGGGACATTTGGAGATGTAAGTGATGTAGTGATAGGTATGTTTGATGTAGATGTGGATAAGGGGTTGAATATGATAGGTTGGGGCATGATAGATGTGGATGAAGTGGTATGTATAGTCAAAGTTGATGTGGATGTGGTAAAGGTAGGGATAGATGTAGATGTGGCCACAATAGTTGATGTGGTGGGTATGGAAAAAAAGTGTGGAAGGAGGAACTGGGATTGACTCTAAGGATGGTATAATGGGTAAAGGTGGAATGGATGTAGGTAAGGTAGTCAAATCTAATGAAGGGGATGTGGTAACCAATGGAGTAGATATGATAGGTAATGAAGTAGATGTAGGATTAATATCGGGTGTAGAAGTAGGTGGGAATGGTTGTTTCATAAGTGTCTCAAGGGGTAAGAATGATATGTTTGTGAATGGGGTTGATGTGGTAGGTGTGGATGTAGGAATAGGTTCTAAGATAGATGTAGGTATGATTGGTGTGGTTGTGGGTATAAGTGTTAATGGGTTTTTAGATGTAGGGGAATGTCCAAGGAGGTGGATGTGATCGGCGATGAAGGAGGGGAAGTTGTGGATGGGATAGGATCTTGGTCCATGGTGTGAAGAGTGTTTATAGTATGAGCATTGGGCACTTGGGTTGTAGTGGTGGTGGTTTGACTTGTCGGTGTGTGGTTAGGGAATGGTTGTTTAAAGACCTCTAGTGGTTGATTTGGAGGTGTGTTGGGGTTGTCTACTTGGAGGTCACCTTGATCAATGAGTCTTTGGACCAAATATTTAAAATTTTGACATTTCTCTATGTCGTGTCCTCGGACTTGGTGGTATTTGCAATAATGGTCTTCACGATACCACATGGGTTTTGGTCTTGATTCATCAAGTGGTTGGATAGGAGGAAGTGTGATTAGATTTACCACCATCAACTTATCAAATATTGAACTATATGATTCTCCTAAGGGGGTGTAGTTGGGTGTTGGTCGAGGGGCTCATTGTTGAGGCCACGTGCTAGATGTAGGTGCGGATGAGGACTTAAAAACCACGGTGTTGGCCGCACCCTTAAATGTGTCATGTGTGGATGGTTTAGTAAATTCATGTTTAGGTTTGTTTGATTTGAGTTTAAATGACCTTGCTCAAGGGACATGTATTTCAAGTTTGTGAGCCATGGTGAAGGCTTCATCAAAGGTTTGGAATGATTGGATTTGCAAGGTAGATGATATATGCTTCACACATGAACGTGAGAAGAGCTCGATGAGTTTGGTTTGTGGAAGAGAGAAGGATAGTTGGTTTATAACATCCACACCATCATGTGACAAAAAATTCCGTGATGGACTCATCTTCAAACTATCGATGGCATATAGGTCAGTGATAGTGATTTTGTGTGCAATGTTGATCGAAAAAGTGTTCTAAGAAAAATCACAGAGTTGGGTGAAGGAAAATATCGAGTATTGAGGTATACTATTGTACCAGTCTAATAATGGGACCAGCCAAGGACATGGGGAAAGTGTGAAGCATTAGGTCTTGATCATGTGCAATAAGATAACATGCATGTTTGAATGCATGAAGATGTTGTTGGGGATCTTCCTTGTTGTTGAACTTAATGAACTTGGGAAGCTCCCAATGAGGAGGGTAAGGTTTGATAGGAACCGATGGATGAATCGGTTCATTATATGATTTGTTCATAGGATAAAGTAACCTTGGGTGCCAAGGTAGTGGCTTCTAGACTAGCCAACCTATTCATAAAAGTGTGAATAGGATCATTCGATGTGATGATAGGTTGGGATTGGATTGGTTGTGTGGCATGGAATGTAGCTTGATAAGGTGGTTGATAATTTGTGGATGTGTGGGTGTTTGAGGAACCATTTGATAAGGCGTGTTTTTGTGGATGTCGTTTGATAAGGATTAATATATTCATATATATGTCATGGGTTGAGATTGGGTAAGTTGTTGCATATGTTGATGTTGAGAAATAGGGACATGATGTGATTGTTGAGATTGAGCAAGTTGTTGTGGTAAATGATGAGTGGGGATATGAGTGTTAAGAGGTTGAGATGGTTGGAGCATATGATGGGTAGGAATGTAAGTGTTAAGAGGTTGAGATGGTTGGATAGGCATACTAGTAGCGATGGAATAGAGTTGACATAAAGTGATGTGGGTGGAATAGATCCACCAATTGAGTAGATTGATAGGATTGAGATATTGTGGGGAGATTTACGAAGTAAGAAGTCATAAATGGGGTTAGAAGGAGGTCCAAGAGTTTCTAAAGGAGTCGGAGATGGGGTGTAGTTGGTCTAGAAAGGTTGGATTGATGAGGGATATGAGGATTAGTTTCAAGATAGGGATGATTTTGGATGACATGGTCCTCATGAGGCGAGACCATGGAGACAAGGGGTTGGGTAACCAAGGTATGGTCTCAAATTTAGAATCTTGTTGGGAGAGATCATTAGAGGAAGGGATGTCATTGGATGGAGTGGATTGTTGTGTTGTTTCGACTTGAGAAAGAGTGACAATAGGCATGAAATAGATAAACATTTGTTTATGTAATTTGTTAACAAACAAATCAAGCAACAAGTTTCTTATCATCATGATTAATTAGAAGATGTGAAAAGAAAAGAAAAGTGGATAACAAAGGTACCTAAGGAATGACAATCTAAGGCTAGTTTCGTAGTTTTGGCTAGGGAGAGTCTTAGGCGGCTTCCTGTTGGGTGATGAAATCCCAAATAGTCAACTAGGTAAGGAGATGTTTTGATGTGTTATTTAGATGTGAGTTTTAGGTTGTGTGTGATAGGATGTGAGATGCAACAAGTTAACCTCCTACTTAAACTATGTGATCAAGCAGATGCATAGGGTTCTTTTTAAAACCAAATCCAAATGTGATCTTTTGATGAGGACACACACAAGAAAAGGGAAATTGCAATGCAAAAGGAGAAAATAGGGAAAAATGAGGAATACCTAGATAACACTTTTCTTTTTTTATCGACCGCACGTGTGATAATGACATGTTTGAAAGCGTAATCAATGACCAGAACGTCCAAGGACCCTAAAGTTGCACCATTCATGATTAGAAAAACAATGGAAGAGCCTGGTGAAATGTATTTGATATGTGTTTTTGTTTTAAAAATTGGTTTTGATGGCTTAATTTGGTGGTTGTAACTATTAGAGTTCACTATAAAAAAGAAAATAACACAATTAGTGCACGTGTTCAGTGAAAAAAAAATAAGAAAAAAATATAATGTCCTAATGACTTTGTGTGTTGAAAAGGGGCTTTATTAGAGAAATAATAAAAATAATTATTCTAATTAATTAATAAAAATTGTGTTTCAAAAAAATGCCTAAATGAAAATGTGGACAATTAGTCACTTACGAATGAAAATTTGGTCTAAGTGAGGTGAATGCAAAATAAAGAAAGTAAATAAGTAATTTTATTAAATACTAATGAAAAAGCATCATATTATAGTCAAATTAATTAACGAGGTGATGATCTAAAATAGTCAAACTTCTAAATAAAAACTAATTAAACCGCTAACTAAATTAAATTAACTAACTAATAATAATAACTTAATAAAAATTAAATAGATCTAACCTAAATAAAAATGAACTATGATTAACAAAAATAATGGTCATAGAAATTAATGAAATAATATAAATAAAAATGAAATCTATGATTAAGGATATAATAAACTAAATGTGAAAAGTAAAGGGCTTAATGTAACTTGTTTCTCATTATTATTATGATAGGGAATTAGACTAATTAGGACTATGTGGCAAAAAAGGAAAAAATGATGGGGAATCAAGATAAGGAATGGTTTTTTGTTAATGTGATGGTGACATGAGAGGCTCGAGGTGGGATTCATGTCGGGACGTGTGTTGCATTGAATGAGTTGGTGGTTTTGTGTGGGTCTCTTTAATCAAAAGATGAAGCATGATAAGAGATCTAATAAACTCGGAATAAGGGCACTGTCATGGGGGTCAGTCAACACCTCTACAGGCTCTACAGCCAATTTCGTTGTGACTTGGAAGGATAAATGGCTAACGTGGCCAAAATGAATATAATCGGCCTAGCATATTAAAAATTGATTTTACTTTATTCACCCACATATGGGGATAAAAAATAGCCCCCCACCAAAAAAAGCGCTAAAAAGCATTCCACGTGGGTGAATATGGGGAGAGAATTTACAAAAAGGTAGATTGATTTGACAAAAATGGCGGATCATTTTAAAGAAATGAAAATTTAATTCAAAATATACCTCTTTAGAAAAAGTAATGCAATGGAGGGTTTGAATGGTGTTGAAAATGGTTTGTTGTTGGGTAAATGGTCTGGTAGAGGGGTTTTGTGTGATGGGATGTTGAGGAGGAGAAACATGGGATTGGCCAGGTGGCCAAATAATTAGTGTTAGGTAGGTGGAGTGAGGGAGTGGAGGAAGGGTCTGAGGATAGGAAAGGTGAGGGCTGGAAGGGAAATCAATGGAGACGAGAGGTCCATTTGGGGAGTGTGGGAGAGTGGGGTTGGCCAAGTGGTTGGTGAGGGGAGGTGGTGGGATGGGGTGACTAGGGGAATAGGGAGCATGGTCGAGGGGAAGGGTCGGATAGGAGAGGGGTTTGTGAGGTCGAGGGGGAGGGAATAGGTGGGAGTGGGATAGGAAGGGATGGGTTGGGGTTGGGTAGGGATTTGATTTTAGTGAGCGAGTTATATAGGCTAAGGTAAGTAGGGAGTGGAGGGTAATGAGGGAATAGCTTAGCCGAGTTGGCCGGATAAGGGAATTAGGGGATAGGTGAGAGGGGTAGTTTTAGGATAATAATACATTTTATATTTTATTTCTTTATTTTATTTTTTATACATAATAATAATAATAAATAAAAATTTATACCAATTATAAACAACCAAATAACAAACCTTTTGAAAACAACAAAACCACTTACCTCAAGATGATATAAACTACCGAATGTAAGTAACACCACAATCAAAATGATGAGAGACTACACTAAAACCCTACAAACACCCTAAGTGAGTCTAAAAACAAAATATCCCCAAAAGATATCTAAATAGATGAAAACTATGAATCAAGATAACATTATACTTCCGACACGTACACAAGATAAGTAAAGTAACAAAAATGACCAGATTTTGGGTATTGGTCCCACTGGGTGTGCCAAAATGTTTAGAGATGTTTTTACCTTTCTACTCAAATTAATGTAGTGAAACAATAAAAAAAACCGACCTCGAAGATGTGGGGTTTAAGGTACCTTGTAGAGATGGATGATGATGTTGATGGATGAAATATCTTTCCTTCTTTTTCCGATGGAGGAACCTGCAGATCATAGACACTTAAAAGAAGATGGATTAGATGGATATATATGGTGATTTTCCTAGAAAAGTCGGTTCCCGAAAGTCAATGTAATTCCTTACAAGGATGTCAATCCATGTTCAAAAATTAATTCGATAATGATAAGATAACATGTAGAATCTGATATAAAACGAAAGCTGAAAATGCAATATATATAAAGAAAGCAAATTTGATCAAAATAGATGTAAATAAACCAAACATGTATGATGACTCAACGGTGAATTGGGTTGATGCAGGAACTTGCAAAACAAACACGGAAACTTTCCTATTGTAGATGGAAGGATGCCAAGAAATGGGATTGCTAAGGGGATCAAAACATAAGGGCATCATTATAATGGTATGATAATGGGATACATGAGTGGCATCACAAGGGCATTATGATGGTATGATGATGATATGAGTGGAGCTATAATGCCATAAGTTTTTCTATCACTTCTAACTTGTTTGAAAAGAGGGGGAAGGACTCTTATTTATAGCATGAGGAGGAGATTAATTTAGATAATCTTGATTTGGAAAAGTAACTTTGATTAGGTGAGTGGGGGACATGATTAGAATATTAAATTCATGAGTGGATTGTCATGGATTAAATGTGAATATTAAATTCATAAGTGGATGGAATATTTGAATATTAAATTCAAATGAATTGATGAATATGGATTTATATTTGAATATTAAATTCATAAGTGGATTTACTATTCAATTTAATATGGATTTACTATTTTGATTTTTAAATTCATTAGTGGATTAATATGGATTAATTTTGAATATTAAATTCATTAGTGGGATGACATGGATTACTTTTGAATATTAAATTCATTAGTGGGATGACATGGATTAATTTTGAATATTAAATTCATAAGTTGATTTAAAAGGGATTAATTAATCAATTAACATTGATTAATTAGATATGTATTTTTGGTCTTTTTCATCACATTAACATATTACAATTACATTATTTTATCATGACACACATTCATTACAAAACGTTAGTTTGATCATCATACATCACCTCATTTCTACATTTATCTTATTCCCATCATTATATTAACTACACATTACAAATTCTATTTACTAAACATTTCACTTAACTTGTCACATCCTATTTTTTGCCATTATGCAAATCTTATAACAACTAGCATTAAAAACACAACAAAACATCATAAACATTCCAACAATAATCACACATCATACAACATTGATGCAACACAAAATAAGCACATCATTACATGTGTCCATACATAGCTAGCAAATAAAACCATCACCGGGGAAAACTCCCCTACACCATATATAATCATGATAATCACAACTCATCATCGCTATCACTCTCGTGTACTTTGAAAGCCCTAGAACTAGATGCCTTGCCACTAACTCAACACCATTATTTGCAGCCTCGATACCTCTCTGCTTGCCTACAAAATAGGGTGTTCTTTGTAGACTACTCCACATACTAACTCTACAAATCCATGAACCATACAAACACGTCCTATACTCGGGACCACCACCCAATGCCTCTCTAGATTGACAAGTCTCCTCACATTCCTTATCCCTCTCGAGATAACAACACAATACATGTTTCTAACTGCTTCTGACTACTGGCTCAAATAAATGGGTATGCTCACCCTCTATATCATCCACCCACTCAAGTATACCTCCACCAAGCACATCAGGTTGATACATTCTACATCAAGGTGTGGATGGATGTGTTCACTATCGTGGGACCAATATGCATCACCTACAAACACAAATATCACAACACATTAGATAACCAAAACTAAAACATAAACCAACAAAAATTACATAACACAACAATATATAGATACTTATGTTCCGCTATCGGTCTGCCACATTGTCGAGGCATGTCCTTCCCCCTCCCCTCCTCCTCCTCCATACGGTAGCCCCGCTAGACCAACAAATAATGGGAACAAAAATATCCATCGATGTGTTGCTCACCATGCACAATACTCCTCTATACTACCAACATCATCCGCATCTACCACCTCTATCATTGTATCTACATCATCCAACCCGAGAGGATCTAGATACTCTATTGTGGGCCCTAGTGTACCCCTAGCCATCCTCGGTGAATTATAAACTCTCTACTTTGGAATTGTTCATAGAATCACAATTAAACATTTTTGTTCTACTTTCAATTAGAAAATGACAAAGATAACTTAGTGAATGAATTTGCTTATGCTTAGAATAAAAAATTGTAGGAAAAGAAAGAATATAAACTCATGAACACCAACAATTTTTATCTTGGAAACCTCCAGAGGAGGAAAACTAGCCAGAAGGGAAAATGCTCTTTCTTCTCACTTTTATTGGCCAATTCAAATAAGAAGTATAGAATTTACAATAAGTATGAAAGAGAAGTAGATAATATCTCACACTTCCTCCCAATTACTTGTTTGCTCTGCCTCAACACTCCTTTCTTCTACAAACGAAATTCCAGCACTAAGAATTCCTTGCTCACTTACTTTCATGATTTGATAATCCAAAACCTCCTTCCTACATGTATTTATAGCCTTTCTCATGTCCTCACATGTACTGGAGGATGGGAAAGGTCATGGAGGAGAAGAGACATGGACATCATTTCCAATTTAGGAACTGCTCGTTTCGAATTTTATTTTTTTGTTCGAGAGTGTTAGGACTGCCACCACGGTGGGCGGTGGTTATAGGATTGCCACCGAGTTGGGCGACAGCTTCTATAACTACCTCTCTGCACAGAGTGGTGGTTCTATTAACATGAAGATAAAACCTTTGTTTCTTCATTTTCCTTCTTTGTTTTTAGCTGATCTGATGAAGTAGAGTCATTTTGGATCCCTATGGATCACACCTCCCCTAATTAGGAGGATTTTGGTCCCACAAAAGCTTAGTGGGGAAGTAGATGAGGAAATAATTCCCTCACTTTCTCCTTTGAGTACCACCGGGTCTACCTTGGTGTCTTTCCTTTCAATCCAACCTATCAAGACTCCTATGTACCTCTCCTTGTCTCTCTAACCTTTTCTTGCATCACTACATCCTCCTCCAATTTGCCTCATGAGTCCAAGACACAATCCTTAATAAAAGGTAGAAATTGTAGTCCTTCATCTTCATCTAGCTTGGATGGCTCATATAGGTGCAAGTTCTCACAATTTACTACTGATTATATCCTCATAAATGATGAAAATCAAATTGGAAGGTATTTTCTCCAACCTACTCCAATATGGTGAATCCATATCGTAGTGGCTTGAGCTTCCGTACTTGACCTTGTAGTCTCTCCTTGCTTAATTGAAGCCAAAATCTATCTCCAACATGAAGTTTATGTTCTCTCTGTGCTGATCATGCCTAGCCTTGTACTTGGCTTGAGATTTCTCTAACTGTTCCTTGACTTTGAGATGGATTTTATGGATTCTCTCAATGAATTTGTTTTCTCTAGTCACCTATGTGTCTTGTGTATCTTCCTTATTTTTCGCCCAACCGCTATGTCCAAAGTGTATTTGTAGATAGATATCCCAAGAATGCTTCAAATGTTGACTTCATAGTGGATGTGTGTACTTTGCTCGATTATAGGAATGTTGAATGTAGGCTAAGGACTCATCCCAAGTCCTTGGGTATCTACTATTATACCCTCTGATCAATTGTACCGAATTCATGTTCACCACCTCTATCTGTCATCTGTCTATGGATGGAAAGATGTGCTCCTCTGTAACCTGGTATCCATCTTGTCCCATAAAGTAGTCCAAAATTCCCAAGAACCTAGAATCCCTTTCGAAATAATAGAATTTTGTAAACCAAAATGCACCCATATATTAGCAAAGAAAGCATCTGTTGCATCACGTGGTTTTAATATCTTTTTACATGCCATAAGAATACACATCTTATTGAATATATCAAAAACAACATAGAGATAGTCATGGCCATGTTTAGACATAGGTAATCCTCCTACAAAATCCATAGAAATGTCCTCCCATGGACTAGTAGAGTACTTGTAAATGGCATATACAAACCCTCCTTCCTAGTCTTAGTCTTGCTAGTACAAAAAAGTTTACATCTATGTATAAATTTTGATACTTCTTCTTGCATATTGGGCCAATACACGTACCTTTACAAGTGGTCTAGGGTCTTACCAACACCGAAATGTCTCACTACTTTTGAGGTATGTGCTTCCCTCATCAATAGAAGTCTTTCTTCTTTAGGCACACAAAGCTTCCCCCATCAGTAGAGTAGCCCATCCTTGAGATAAAAATCTTCATTTCCCATCCTTTCAACCCCTTGGTACTACAACTTCTGAAATGTCACCCCAAAGTCTTTGTCTCTGGGCATATGTCTCTCCCTAAGCTTCCTTCATGGAGGGTTCAATTTGAGAGATAATGGCTAAGTAGGAGAACTTCTCATGTGTGAGTGGCCTAGAAAAAATGTATGTCACCAATTTTGTACTACCCTTCTTGTATTTTATCACCGTAGATGGAACTATGAAGGAACCCTATTTATTTGTAGTGCCTTACCTGCTGCAATTTAGACTGTGCTTGTAAATACTGGAGACGTTTGTGGTCAATGTGCACAATAGTTTCTTTACCCAACAAATAATGCTTCCATTTTTTATTTACCTAAACTAGTGCATACATTTCCTTGTTATATACTAAATATCCTTTAATTGTTAAAGTAAAACTTTCGAATGATAGCATACGGGTTTACCTCCCTAGAAGTAACATTGCGCCCATATCGTAATCACTTACATTTGTCTCTACTTCAAAGGGTTACTACAAATTAGGAAGAGAAAGTACTGGAGCATGAATAATCTTGTATTTCAATAACTCAAAGGATTTGTCTTGTTCCTTACCCTAGTCAAAACCCTTACTCTTTGTGGCCATTGTGTGTAGAGGTGCTGCAATCATGGAGAATCCCATAATGAACTTTAGCATGTATTGTACTGATCCCACAAAAATCCTAGTCTATGTGGCTCTAGTTGGTGTTGGATAACTGGTGATGGCTTCCACCTTCTTTGGATCCACTTGTAGCTCTCCTCCTCCAACCACGTGCCCAAGATAGACAAGTGACTGTTTGGTAAATTCACATTTCTTCATATTACAAAGTAGTTGTTTCTCCCTGAGAACTTGCAAGACTTGCTTTGCAAATGAGTTAGATGTTCCTCCCATGTGGCACTAAAAATCAAGATATCATCTAGATAAAAAAATGACCAAAGTGAATCTATGAAATCTGTAATACATCATTCATCAGTCCTTATAAATGTAGCAGGTGAATTGCATAAACCAAATGGAAGTACTAACCACTCATACAAACCCTGTTTTGTCATGAAGGTAGTCTTCCATATATCCTCCTCCTTAATTCGACTGGTGATAACCTGACTTGAGATCCAACTTCGTGAAGAATTTGGCATGTTGAAGTTGGTCCAAGAGATCATCTATGCGGGGAAGTGGATATTTGTTCTTTATGGTGATCTTGTTCAAAGCACGGTAGTTGATGCACATTCTCCAAGAACCATCCTTCTTTGGCACCATCATAATAGGTGAACCACATGGTGAGGTGCTCAAATGTATCACACCTGTTCTAGTAGTTCATCAAGTCATTTCTTTACTTCAGTACTCTCAAACAAGGATTTCCTATACAACCCAATGTTCGGTAGAGGGGACTCTAGCAATAAATGAATCTCATGCTCTACTTCCCGTTTTGGTGGTAACCCACTGGGAGCCTAATTTTTTTTTCTCAAAATACTATCTAAATCCTATTTTCCCTAGTTATAAATATCTGAAACTTCTACTCCATCTTGTTTATCCTTTAACAAAATTAAAAAAACTGATTATGATTTACATGAATAATTCATTTTGGTTGGTTAACACTCACCATAGTAACCCGTGTCTTACGTTGGTGTGCCCGAATGTTGTAGTTGATCTGATCCTTGACCCATCTGTATTAGTTTTCCCTTCTCATAAATATAGCATCCCTGATATACAAGTAAGGACTCCCAAAAATAACATCAAAAGCATCAAGTGGAATAACATCAACTTCCTATACATCAATATACTAGGAATTTATCCCAAAATTGACCTTACATCTTTTTGTTACTTGAATTTTAACACCCTTCTTCACCCAACCCAAAGGATAACGGTGTGGATACTTGTAAGTCTCAAGACCAAATTTCTTTACAACTACTTTAGAAATCAAGTTAGACTAAGAACATGCATCAACCAAAACATTTACCTTAGTTCTCTAGATATGTATTTTGATCCGAATAGTCTACTCATCTCCTCTTCCTAGTTGTCCATGTTGGTGGTCGTGCATCTAAGCTTCTCATCTACATCAGAGACATCTTTGATTTCTACCTCCCCTTCTATTTACAGCTTGTCATGGACTTATTTGAGTCCTTGGTTTGGTTCTTCGATGTAATTCGGATGTAACTTCCAACATGTAGCATCAATATGACCATTGATATCACTGTTCTTACAAAACTTCTTGGGATCTTTACAAGTATTTAAAGTAGTGACAACTTGTTTACCTTTCCCATTCCACTTACCATTGTTACTTATTTTCCCATGTTCTTTCTTCTGTTGATTTGTCGACTACTTTTCCCTTGCTCTACTTCTCCTTGCTTCTTTTCGTCATCTATGTAGTATGCCTACACACACGCCTCATTGATATCTTTGGGCTTCGTGGAGATGATTTTCTTCTAAGGTGAGTGTGGAGTCCTCCTAAGTACTTAGTCAGAATATCCTCATCCTCCAAGTCCATGTTTAGCAACATGGCTTACCTTCAAAACTCTGTAGTATAGTCCTTCACACTTTGACCACTTCCTTGTCTAAAATACTACCATTTAATCATTTGCTCAATCTTGTGGCCAATACGATAGAAGTTAGCTCTAAGTAATTCTTTGAATTCTTGCCTATATTTCACAATAGGATGTTTCTTCTTTTCACAAGTGGATAGATGGGTTTCCCACCAAACCAGAGCATGTCCCTCCATTTTGAGATGTTTAAAGGTGATCCTCTATGCCTCAATGACATTATGAATGCTAAAGTAGAATTCTAATTCTTTTAGCTATTTATCGAAAGCAACTCGCATCTACATGTCCTTCAAAGATTTTAATTTCAACTTTCATTTCAACTTTAAAATGAGTGTGATCAGATTTTACCTTTTCTCTTGCATTGAAGTATCTTCTTCATGTTCTTCCCCATAATCTTACTCATGGTGGCTCCTCCCTATGCCATATTTTTGGCTAAGCCTCAAACCACTTGAGTCCATAGAGTCTTGCTTAATAGAAGACATCTTCTACAAATTTGTAAGTTCTTCTTGTCTTCTAAACATCCTATCCATCATGGTCTCCAAAGATCTCAATTATACGGACCAAGTTTTATTCCTCCATTTGTCCCCAAATTATCTGTTTCCACTTCCTTGTAAAAATATCTATATCACAAGGTAAAGCCTCTTTTCATTTAGATCTTGTCAATGTTATACAAATCCAAGAATGAATACCACAGTCTTGGATACTTGTTTGCTCTGATACCAAAATGATATGTAAACTATCTACTTTGGAATTGTTCATAGAATCACAACTAAACATTGTTGATCTTCCTCCACACTCCTTTCTTCTACAAACACAATTACAACACTAAGAATTCCTTGCTCACTTGATTTCATGTTTCAATAATCCAAAAATATCCTTCCTACATGTATTTATAGCCTTTCTCATGTCCTCCCATGCACTGGAGGATGGGAAAGGTCATGGAGGAGAAGAGACACTGAAAACCTTTCCAATTCTCGGTACTATTTGTTTCAAATTCTATCTTTCTATCTCGAGAGTGTCGGGATCGCCTTCTAGGTTGGGTGGTGGTTCTGTAACCACCTCTCTACACGAGCATCTATTATGTTAACATAAATTCAAAACCTCTGTTTCTTCATTTTCCTTCTTTGTTGTTGGTTGATTTGATGAAGTAGAGTCATTTTGGATCCCTATGGATCACTCGCCCTAATAGTTCTCAACCATATATATGGCTCTGAGGTACATCCCGATCCATACCAAATTGACACGATACCCTCTCCATGTAGAAGAGATCCGCCACACTTGGAAATCTATCCTCTAGCCACATCGTGCTTCGAACACACTGTAGCTCTACCACATCCTCGGTCCATCCCTTGTAGTCACAGATGTAATCCATATAACTACCTCAAGCCCCATCCTATCTATCAATTCTCTATAAGTATCGTATCCATCTTACGACCACGAATGTTAATACACCTCCTCGTGTATATCTTGGGCTTGGACCACTCCACTCATGGACCCCAATTGGCTCAACACTACTATATTCTCGTACGCCCACACGTTTAACATCTTAGTAGCTCTTATCCCACCACCATGCTCATCATGAGTAAATCAAGTACAAATCTCTATATAAATGGGCTGACACACTCCGCACCCCATGCATATCTAGTACTCTCCTTCTCTATACGACGACATATATCATGCCTACACCCTCCTCCGCCACCGCTATAGATGATACAATAACCACCGCCATAAACTTCCAAAACCATGGAACACCGAGATCTCGAATATCATCTAGACTAATATGAACTTGGACAGTGTCCGAGTCCCTACAAAATAACATCTCATAGCTCACATATATCTATCCATGTCCTCTAATGGCATCATCTACACCCTCTCACCTACAACATGCAATCACATATACGATACACATCATCTTACATCACAATCATTTCCCTCATAGGCAACCATAATGTACATGTGTCTCGCATACCATCTCTTGCATAGTATAGTCAACATCACCATATTATGGGGCACATCCCCCATCCGTGCTATGTATAGTATGATGACATGGTCCATCACATCCCAATCCTCATCCGACAAACCTAGACCAAGTAACGTGCTCGAATGACGACCTCCACGGAACTACCTTGAGTGGATATGCTTCGCACAATACACAAGGACAAAAATACCACATTACATCACCTTAAAAGTACAAATAAATGAACTTATCACATTAATATACATTACACATCTCATTTTTCATCATTCTAAACTAAATACACACATTCTAGACCAGGGGCACCCAGATACAAGACTCAAGGTGCCCAGAAGGTGACACTAATGCTCGGTCTTGGGTGCTCCTCGTCCCAAGGGTAACTAGCACCCTCAAGCATATATCATCTCTATACACCATTATGTTCTACTTTGACCTATCCACATTCTTACAATTTTTACCACTTTCTACATATATCGTGCTTACTTTCGGCTTAGCGTTCATTCTTTTCATCACTTCCCCTTTCGCCGAAAGGGGGGGCATATCATTGGGGTCATCCTATAATTCCCCTTATATCACTATGTGTTTAAAACATTACTAATGTGACAATTCCAAAGCAATTAATAATTCACCGCATGACATTTCATTATCAATTCCCCTTAATGACCTAATCTGGGGGCAAAAAATATGTAAATTTTTCTAGCGACATTACATCATTTCCCCTTAATGACCTAATATGGGGAAACAAGTGATTTAAAATAATTTCCATGTGATCATTCACCTACTTCTATTGATTCCCCTAATGACCTAATCCAGGGCAACTAGCTTAAAACCTCTCCACAAATAACCAATACAAATAGTCAATCAATCCATCAACACGTTTTAATTTCTAACAATCGAAACCATACCATTTAATCAATATAATATAACAAAATTAGCCTCCCGTATGACTAACCTTGGGAGTTACTTATGGCCTCCTAGATGACCTAACTTAGGAGATTACATCCATTGCTTGTCCAGCTGACTTAACTTGGGTAACTATGCTTTAATTCACGTTCGCTTCCAGATGACCCAACTTGGAAGCCATCTTACATTTCTTGCTTTCTTCCAAATGACCTAAATTGGAAGCCATCGCATTGCAGTGACACCCGTAGAGTGGGGGCAAGAGTGCCTTTCCTAAACCACCCCTATATGGGTCAACTATTTGATCAAAATTATCTAGATCCAGAAACCACTAGATATTTGATATGAGTTTGTCTACAATGGATAAATCTTGAGGATGTAGTTAGAGATTGGAGAATAACACACTTTTCTCCCTACACTCTTCCACCGATGACAAGACACCTAAATCCTCTAGTTAATTATTCATATTCACACATTTGGGTTGGGAACTGATCACTCCCTAACCCATCTCATCGTTATCATACAAACATTTGAAATCATCTATCATTACAATCATCACGTTCATTCAGAACACTTCATCATTAAATTCTACTTTTCAATATGTTGCATGGATCAACGCACTGATCCATGGTTCGACACACTATATGGTTCTTTCAAAGACACTTTTACTACCATGTCCTGTGTGTTCTACTACAACATGGGATTCTCCAAATTTCTCTAAGGTATGCATATTTATCTACTTTATGTTACTGAGATTTCACTCACCAATATAAAGTGGGGGAAAATGTAGTCACAAAATCACACACTTACTATTACATTTACACCGCCAATTATGTTATTTTATATATGGATCTCGCATAAGAAAATTATTCACTAATGGCTCATCTCTTAGTCCTATTTTCAGTTAGTCACCATCATATTCATTTGTCTTTCACATTCTCCAAGTATTTACATAGTTTTTTTCATACTTGAAAGTCTTAGGTGTCATTATTTGGTCATTTTTCATCTCTAGTCTTTGACTAGGGCACCTAGAAAGGTACTTGGGGCACCGTCGACACCCCAATCCTCTTTTTAGGTGCCCTAGTCCTGGTTGCACTTTATTTGTATTTAGATATTTAAGTTTGATATTTATGGTTTTATGGTCTCATTCCCCTAGGTGCTAGTCGGCATGTCGGGCCATTAGTGTCAAAATTTGAAGAAGAGATCCCTATATAAACATAACATACTCACTATCTTATGGGTGGACAATCTACTATCAAGAGTTAGCTATCTACTAAGGCAAAGGACTACATTTGGGCATCTTCTACATCTGCATCACACAATCATAGGGGAAAGGGTTGTATTCATTATATTCCATCCACCACTTACATTTTACATCCAATTATTGCCCCTACTTATATGTCATCAACGTTAGGAACCCTAGGCGCAAAATTACACACACAAGAACATAGAACTACATTGGGTCTAGAATGTAGTACAATGCTTAGTCGTAAGTCTACCATTGTGGAAGCTAAGTTCATTCCAACCCCTTCATTTACATCTTTGTTTTTAGGGGTTTGATGCTTTGTATGGGGTTTTGCAGGTAGGTCTTCATCACACAACTACAACGACATAAGAATAGTTGTCATGACAACCAACTAAACAAGAAGAAGATATTGCAAAGACCTAATGACACTTCCAAACTCGATCTTGAGCTTTGTGGTAGACTAGAGCACCTGGACATAGGCACCCCAATGCTCTCCCACAAACCCCAATCCAAAAAGATCCTCGGTTTCGTAATTTCTGAGTAGCATCTTCACATCTTGCTCTATCCACAATCATCAAGTTTAGTCTAACATCATGGTGAGGTAAGTACTTTTAGGTTAGTACCCTATCACTCCTATTTACATTATTTCATTTCATTTAAATATTAAAATAAAATTACTTAGTATTTGCATCACATTTTAAATCGCTTATTCCATTGTTGTTACTATTTTAGATTAACATAGAATCCTCTTCAGTTTAGCTAATCAACCCCTTGATAGATTTTTTTGACGTAAATTCTAGGTCAAGTTCAACATAAGTATGAGCCATCGAGAGATGCAATC
Source organism: Taxus wallichiana var. yunnanensis (assembly GCA_018340775.1). NCBI lineage: Eukaryota > Viridiplantae > Streptophyta > Pinopsida > Cupressales > Taxaceae > Taxus > Taxus wallichiana. The sequence goes on along the minus strand of CM031239.1, from coordinate 510,467,435 downwards.
ATACTATGGTATGGTTTGAAATGCATGGATTTGAGAGGATTGAAACTAGTGACGATATAAGTTTTATGATTAAGGAGATAGTGACAAAGCTTGGAAGTCACGAAGTACAAGGCACAACATAACTTCTCTACTTTGGTGTAACGAGTTTTGTAGTTGTGAAGAGTGCAACTTACGTAATAGATGACTTGCTCTCTACCTTGCTCATCTCAATTTGCTTTGACGTAACACCCAGGGCATGGTTAGTGGTAGATATATATATAGATAAAATGGATCCCCTTCACATGGAGGTGTGAGCATGGGTGGTGATAAGAGGTATTATTTGAGATATTTGAAGGCCCATTGATAGTTTTGATCTCAATTGAAATGGGCATATTTTTGAAGGAAATGATGAAAATTCGACAACGTTCTAAAAGATGAGAAATGAAGCGATAGAGTGATTGGAGTCTACCTTGGAGACTACGAAGTTGTTTAATATTAGTAGGGGGCATATTGATAATGAATTTAATTTTGGAAGGGTATACTTCAATGATCCTTATGGAAATAATAAATGCTAAAATATTCCCAGTGAGAACATTGAATACGCATTTGATCGGGTTAAGGCATACTAAGTACTAAATAAGATGGGAAAATATAATGTCATGGATGATGATATGGTCTCTTTGGTGGTTATATTTACCTAAGAGATCATCAACATAGAATTCTACAATTTTATGGATGAGATCATGGAAGATACAAGTCATAGCTAGTTGTTAAGTGACCCCTGCATTTTGAGTCCAAAGGGCATGAAACGATAGCAAAAGGTTCCCAATGCGTAACTAATGTCTTATGTTGGTCATTAGTTGTGATAAGTATTTGATTATATCCAGAAAACATCCATGAGAGATAACATTTCATGGCCTACCGTGAGGTCGACAAGATGATCGATGTTAGGAAGAGGGAAATCATCTTTAGGACAAGCGAGATTGAGATCTCGAAGTTTGTGCAGATACATAACCTTCTAGAGGCTTTGATTACATAAATTTCATATTAATCGATAAGTAAGATGAAATTTGTAGAGATAAGATGTTGTAACTCTTATTTTATGAGTAGGGTTACACAAGGGTGAATTCTTCATAGCTTTTGCTTGACGGGCTTAGCGTTAGGAATAAATACAATGTTATGGACAATGATGTTAGTGTAAATACTCGACATGTCACCGTGCACGACCATGCGAAGGCTTGACTATGCTTGGAAAGGAAGGCGATGAAATCCTTTAATTATTTTGAATCTAAAGATTGACCAACTTTGACTATGTGAGGTTCTTGTGAAGTCCCTATGTTGACATTGGAGAGGATTCGTTAAGAGGTGTAGATGTTTTAGGTGGTAGATCCTTTTGTAGATACTGGTCTTCAACCGCCATACAAGATAGAATGGAATCATCATCGTGGCATTGAATAATTTTGATGGTAGGGGAGTCTTCCTCTACCATTTCAGTAGTACAAGTTTCGAAGGGTCTTAGTACCGTCATTAGTTTTATAAGTGATCACCCTAAGGTGATCGTGTTAATTAATTTTTTTAGGAGGAATGAAAATGACATCATTCTTTTCAATAAGTCATCACGTGAAGATGATGGATTTATTTCTCATCACGGGTTTAGATGCATGATCATAGAAGTGTCTAAGGAAGGTTTGTCAAAACCTAGTATAAATTTCTCATGAGGCTTACGAGACTGGTCAAAGACCAAGTCATGTATACCTTTTTGTAACATCCTAAACCAAAACCTTTTCAGTGCAACCATGAAGGTATATTTGAGCAAAGGATTGGTTGTATAAGAATGAAAAATTAGATATAAAGGGTTTAACATGATGTTGATTGTCATGGTGTGAGGAAGGACGATCAATCCCTCCATAGATGAGGTTAGGTTTAAGATGGGAAGGTTTGAAGGAGATGATGTCTCTGATGTTTGGTTCATATATAGGTTTTTTCAAGTCTCCCATATGTTTTCAGTAGGGGAGCGAGTTGAGAGATAGAAGGTGATACTCCTCGAGTAAGAGATGTTGTATAAAATATTCGAAGGAACTGTCATCCGGTAGCTTAGATGTGGAGATGGAAGAGATTGTAGAAACCTCTTCAAAGGATCCCAATTTTTTTCTTAGGAATGAACACATCATTAGGTTGATAAGTCATGTGACATGCTTTGAAAGGATTTAGATCGATGAGAATAGTAAAGGTTTTACCTTCATGTTCGTACTTTAGAAAATGATGTAATGTTGATGGGATACAACATATAACACGTATCTAAGGTCATCCTAATAACATGTTATACTAAAACTCTCCTTCTACGAGATAGAAGAGCTCATGAAGGCTTTTAACACCTACTTTTATGGGTAAAATGACCATGCCTAATGTAGGGGCGATGGTGTCATTAAAGGCATGTAACATGGTAGGCGATTGCATATTGATTGTGTTAGGTAACTAAAGTTGTTTGAAGGCATGAGAGGATATGATGTTGATGCTAGCATCATTGTCAATCATAACTCTCTTGATGAGAGTATCATTGATTTGGGTGGTGACGAAGAGTGGAAGGTCATGATATTTAGGTTGTAAGGATGGGATTTCAAAATTGTCAAAGGCGATAGTGGTGGACATTTTAAGAGTTTCGACAAGGTTAGCGAATGATTGAGGCTCGTATGATGGTACTGAGATGGACTAGAGAGCCTCTATCAAGGCATTTCAGTGTTGTAGAGAAGTTTGAACAAGCTTGTAGAGGGACATATTCATAGGAGCTTGATGGAGTTGTTTGATGATGGTGTTTTATACAGAGGTGGTAGATTGGGTGTGTGGAGCAGCAAGGATGGACACCTTAGGCCTTAGAAGATGATGGATTAGGTGATTCAGGAGAAAGAGAGATAGATACTTTGATCCTATTTTGGTCCGATGCCTTGGGGTCTTGCGTACGTGTTCTTGTAGCTATGTGAAAAATGTCTATTTGATGGAGTGGATTCTTACTAGAAGATGCCTCACTCTTTTTGGATATGGATGTGGTGTTGGATAATGGTTCAGAAGGGGTGGCTTTAGGGATCGATGGGTTTGTTTGATTTGGTTTGGATGTTTTGCATTTACTTATAGAATCCCCTTACTAGCAAGGATTCAAATTGTGGTGTGCAGGGATTTACAGTCCTCAGTGGAATGTCTTGGTGTTCGATGGTATGCATAAAATGCTGAAAAATTATACTAGGAGGGTTTCCACCCTCAGGAGTTAGATAACTTAATATGAGGTAATGTTATGATAGATGATTGAATGAGATTTTTGAGGGTTCTAGTATAATATCCTATTGTAGTTGTCTGAGATGATGTTGGAGATGAAGGGCTTTGCACATTGTTTGATGATTTAGGGGTTGGAGTCGATGAGATCATATTTTTTTGACACGTTGAGGTTCGATCGAGGAATGCCCCTAGAATCTATAATGGTGACTATGAATTTAGACAAGGGATGAGGCCCTAAGATAGAAGGCATGCAATTGTTTGTTAATTGATAAGGTTGTCTTGTGATTGGATAGTATGGTTTATATTTTTTGATGAATGGTTGTGGGTCATATAATGGAATTATTGAGATTTTGAATGTGATGTCGAGTGATGTGATTTTGAAAGAGATTTTTGTAATTTCTATGAAAATTTTCGTTTCCAAGACTTTCAAAGAGGAAATGAGTGGGTATGAGGAGGATGTGATAGATGTAAAAGGATTCATGGTCTTGTCGTCAATAATACTGGAGGAATCAGATGATTTGGATGGTACTTATGTGGTATAGGCACTAATTATTGAATATGTAAGTGAAATGTATTTAACGATGTTGATGGTATGATGAGAATTGATGGCGTTGGATTGGGGTTGATTGGTGGATGTGTAATCATTTGGGAAAGGTTGTTTAAAGAAGTACATGTTTTGATTCGAGACGCTTTTGGATTGTCAAGTTATAGGTCACCTTGGTTAATAAGATCCTGAAGGATGTTTCTAAATGAATGACACTTTTCAATTTCATGGCCCCGGACTTGATAGTATTTACAATAGTCGTTGTCTCAATACCAAAAGGGTTTAGAAATATACGTATCAATAAGACAGATAAAAGGACGCTTAATCATATATAAGGCTAATATTTTGTGGAAGACCGAGCTATAAGATTCTCTGATGGGTGTGTAGTTACATTGAGGTCAGATCAGTTCAAAGTTTGAATGACCTTTGGACGTGGCTTTTACGATGACCATGTTTACCGAGCCTTTGGATTTATTGTTATTGGAAGAGGGTTTAATTAAGGTCTCAGGTTTGGGTTTCTTAGATCTAAGTTTAAATTTACCATCTTTGAGATCATGAAACTATAGTTTGTGGGCCATGGTAAAGGATTCATCAAATGTTTTAAAGGACTAGATTTGAAGTGTTAACAACATATGTTTAGCGTAGGATCGAGAAAATAACTCGATCAATTTAGTTTGTGGGAGAGAGAAGGATAGTTGATTGATAATCCCCATAACATGGTAATGACATATACAATAGATTTGTCTTCAAACTATTTGATAGTGTAGATATTAGTGATGGAGATTTTACAAGCAATGTTAATGGAGAAATGCTTTAAGAATAACTACGCAAGTTGTACATTTCGAAAGCAAAAAAGAATACTATGGGATACTTTGTTATACCAGTCAAGGGTGGATTCTACTAAGGACATGGGAAATGTCCTCAACATGAGATCCTGATCATGGGAAATGAGATAACATGGATGGAAAAAAATTCTTGTGTGTTACTAAGGGTCCTCCTTACTATAAAATTTGATGAACTTTAGGATTTCCCAATGTGAGGGATACAATTTAAAACGTACTGATGGGTGGATGGGTTCATTTAAAATTTGTTCATAAGAAAGATTATTTTTGAGACCCATGACAATGGATTTAAGGCTTGCAATCCTATTCATGAATGTTTGCAAGGGGTCATTTTGAGGTTGTTGTTGAAGGTGTGAAGTTGACGCGCTAGGTTGATTATAGATATGTGGGTGTTATTTTTGGTATAACTAATATGGTAACGAGACATTATGATGAATAGGAGTACTTGTGGGAATGTTAAGAGACTAAGGGTTATGAGGGTTGAATGTATTGATAAGGAATAAGAATGGAAGTGTTGATAAGATGTTGGGATGACTGAGGTATATACTGAGAAGGGATGGTGCTATATTGTGAGACAGGGGTAGTGGATGCCTTTGTGAAAAGGGGTGAGTTTTTTAGATGGCACTTGTATTGATGAGGGGTATAGATGTGGGGATAGACATGACTAGATTTTGGATTGAGGATGTAGGTTGTTGTGAAGGGATGGGTTGAGATGTAATATGAGGGATCATAGTAAGGGGAATAACAATCGAGCTTACAAGAGGTGGAGGAGAAGTGTTGGAGGTTACAGGATCGGATATGGAAGGAGATGTGTTAGTGTTTGTTTGTGAGTCCGACAAGCTTGAAGAAGGATATAATGACAAAGATGGTTGTTGGTTGGACATGTCTTGTGACAAAACATCATTAAGGTTAAAACTAGTGATAAAGGCCGATGAAGCGGGAATGATGTTCCCAATTCACTAGTAATGGAGTAGGGATGAATTTATTGGATAACAGGCTCATGATTGGGGTTGATGATTTGGGAATGATTGAAGGTGATAGTAGTAATGGGAGGTCACTATATGGGTTATGGTTGTTGGAGGAAGACACCTTGGGAAGAAAGGTAAGCATTAAGGGCCACCAGGTTAGAATCTAGGATTTCTATAAAGACTGGATCACCACTATTGAATAACCATGGGATAGGTGGATTTGGAATATTTGATGTGGATGAATGGGTACTAGGAGAATGTGGGAGTTCTTGATATTTTGATGGATGTGGTTGGAATTGATCAATTACGTTGGGAATGTCTTGAAGGTGAGATTCAAGATTTTCTAGGGATTGTCGAAGATGGTTTGTCATATCATCTATTTTTGTAGGAGGGAATTTTGTTTAGTTAAAACCATGAAATAAACACACAATCAATGAAGACAAATAAAAATGGTTGTTTTAAAACAAACGCAAACAAGTCACACAATTGTTTTTTTATCTTGATTAATTTAAGAAAAATGTGAAATAAGAAAAATGGTTGAAAGGGTACTAAGATAAGGTTTCCTAAGGCTAGTTTTACATGAATTTAATGCCGTAGTCATCGATATACCTAAAGGTACATGAGGCCCAAATCGTGTTGGTGTTGTTATGAGGCATGGTATTGGGGCCTACCCCTTCACTTCATAGTCCCGCAATGATAAGGGTGTCGGTGCTTAGCCGATATACCACCCACCAGATTATTTATACTCGACTAGAACACTGTGTTGGCTTATCCTCTTGGTGATGAAATTCAAATAGGTTCACCTAGGAAGGAATATTTAGATGCAAGTTGAAAGTGATATGTAGTTTGGTTGTGCGTGAAGGGAGTGTTGTGAATGCAATTATTTTAACCCCTAATTAGACTATATGAGCAAGAAAATATGATTTTTTTAAGAACCTAAAGGAAATGTTTACCGTAGCCTCATATTTAACATCATTTGAGATCCCAAGGATTATTACAAACCAAATCTTCCTCTATATTCCTATTAACAACTAGGCTATCACAAATAAAAACTCTCTGTTCAATGCTACACAGACCGGACCACACAACTACAATACCAATACACCAAGTATTACAAGAACATTAACATCCCCTTAATAGTTATAAAACAAATCACACAATATACAATGTTAAAAGGAAAAATGAAAGAAAAAGGGTGAACATGTGATCGTTATTACTTTTTTGATTTTTTTAAATTTTAATTTTCATGCGTTTTTAAAATAACGACAAAGAGGTGCTCCAGGATGAAAGATTAGATGATATTTTACAAGAAAATAAATAGAAAGATATGAAATCTAAATCAAAATGGGATTAAGGGTCCCACCGAGTATGCCAAGAAGTTTATGGTGATTTTTGGTTAGTTGCTATTATGTTGAAATACCAAAAACTCTAATAAAGCAGGGTTTATTGATACCTACACCGATAAATACAATGTCGAGATGTGTGGGTACATGAAAAATGTAAGAGACTCCTCCTTTCACCAAGTGAGAAGACATGTATACAAAGACAACTAGATAAGATAAATATTATATAAGGATGTAATGAGTTTCTCGACACAAAGGCCGATCCCAAGAATCCAAAGGGCTTCCTTGAAGGGTGTCAACTCGTGTTATAAAATCAAGTGATATGATAATAAGATAAGATAAATACATTGTAATTTATAATTTAAGAGGGATGGAGATATGTTGCTCTATGTTGTAGTGCCCAAGCTAGAGCTGCGGTGAGCTCAAAGTCCTCAAAATAATCATACCAAAATTGTTCTGCAGCTTCTTGTTCTTCTTGCATGACCTCAAGTTTCTCCTTGATGTCCTCAATGTCAGGAGTGAGGGCAATGACACACATTCTGAGTTCATGGACAATTTTGAATTGCTCCCTCATGAAAGGCTGCTAGATGATTGAGAAATTATATATGATGGTGATGGGGTGCAATGGACTTGGAACAATGATCTATACGGAATACATATTATAAGACAACATATTAGACCAAAACAAATTGATAAAGATTTTATATATGTTAAAAATGTCTAAATTTACAGAGATCAATGACGATTAGAAATAGACGATGATCGGGAGAAAATGAATTATTTTGATAAATGTTGATAAGGCATATTAATTAATGCAAATGAAATTTGATTATGCTAAAATCTAGACTAGGGTGATCCTGAAACAAATAAGATCCAAAAATATAGATTTTGATAAGTATAAAAGGCTAAGGAGTAACAAAAGGATTAAAACATCGATTGAAAGTGATCGAGAATCAATGAGATCACTGTTAAAATTATAGATATTCTAAAATTTTGTCAAATGGATAAATGAGGGGTATGTAAAGTGGGCATAAAGGCTGATGTAAATGATTGATTGTAGCCTAATAGTAATGCAAAATTGTTGATTGGAGAAAATATTGACTAAGTATGAGAGGGCACGTGGATAGGCATTGAATTTTGATACAATTGTGCCTTGAATACCCACGCCTACAAGGACAAAGTTTTGTACTTAGCTTCTTTTGCATGGATCAAGTTGAAGTGGTGAACACACATGAGGTAGAGATAGAAGACTTGAAGGGCACGCCAAGCTATTTTGGAACAAGTGGAAGATCAAGTGACATGCAAAGTTAGAGCTAATAATAGGATTAGATCTAGAGTTATTTATAGGTAATCTATTATTAGAGGAAGCTTACATGCTTCTTGGTTTTTTGTAAGTGGCACATGGCTATTCTTAGCATGCAACCTATTTTGAGAGTGCATGAGTAGTGAAGGGAAAGTCCCCACTACACACACACACACACACACACACACACACACACACACACACACATATATATATGTATTGATTTTCACGACTAAGAGGGGGATTATATACTAGTAAAAGATAGAGTTATGTTGCTTTGGTATATTTGTGCACTTGAATTTTTTTGGTTACTATGATGTATTCAACTATTGTGTTTTGAAAAATTAATATAATGGATCGTTGTGAGTGGATATTAGTTGTTGATGTATATATTACTGGTTATTACATGGTAAATCTGATCTTGATCCTTGTTTGATTCATTATACACTATGGTTGTAGGTTAATACTTGACATAATTTGTCTTTAATTATCTCTGTTATGACTATGGAATGCTTGTATGATCATGTTAACACCTTGAAAAAGTTTTTATAAAAGAGGGAACTCGATACCTTTACACACTTCGGTGAGCACTCGAGATCTATCTAAGTTATGGGCCAACACGTCTAGGGGTTTAAGTAAATAAATCCGACTACATTTTAGTTCTATTACCGGACCTCTTTTTAAGTTGTTGCAAGGATGTTGCATGATGAAGACATATCGGTTGACTTTAGCCAACATTGAGAGTTGGGTTGAGGATTTAGAAGAATATTTTTCTCACAGATATAATACTGGACCTGATTTTGATGCTCACGTGTGGGTTGAAGAAAATCTGTATCATGAAATCTATGAGATGTTCTTTTCCTATTTTCCTATAAAGTTATGCAGTGGCTATTAACATATGCATCAAAGCGGAATTAGAGGTATAGAACGATTGTTTGGACACAAGAAGATTACTAGGATTTGTATGATGTTAATTTGACTTGGACACATGTTATAGATCATTAATGGAGTGGTGTTTTAAATAGTTACACTTTGGAGTATGTTATTTCGCTTATTCCTATCCGGAGGTTATTGAATTTCAGTTCTTGGGTAAACCTATAGGATCTTATTTAGGCGCTTTGGATAGCTAAACCCCACCACGTGTGGGGGAAGGAGCAGTGTGGTGAATGATGGTGGACCTAGTGGTAGAAAGGTAGAGAGAAGAAAGGTGGCTTAAGTATAATGAAGCATGAGAGAGAGAATTAGTGAAGAAGTGAGATATTGAGGAGTGAATGGTGTTGGGGAGAGTGATGGCTCATGAAGGATTTATAGGCGACATGAAAGACATGGAGCCGGAGCATCTAGTACTCCCCCATTTGGGTAAGAATGGAAGAGAACCCCTCTTAGCTTCAAAATGAGATCACATCATAAGAAATTATAAGGACCACGAGTGCACATCTGATCCCACTTGGTGACCTAGCCCTTGAACTTGGTGTTCTAGTTCTTGAAATAATCATTGAAAAGCATGTTAGTGTTAGTGATAGAGTAGTGACAGGTAGATTTCAGTTTCTGTTGAATACAAGAGTACAATAGTCAACATCAATGGCATCACATGCGATATCATCCTTGTTGTTTGGAGTACCGGTTGGTGGTCTATTTTCCGGCACATCGTTAGGACAAAGTATGGGCATGTAGAATGTTGGTAATACATCTCGGGAGTAGTACTACTTCGTGAGACCGTGGGAGTTAAATTTAATACAATAGTTGGAACATAGAGTAGCTCATCCTCTGTCTGATGCCTACTATAGGAAGAGGATAAGGTGGATATGGAGGCTCAAGATATAGCAGATTTGGCGGTTCTAGAGAGGTGGAGGGAATACTGGAGGTAATACAATTTTGGGTCCTGGTGGGTAAGGTCGGCACCAACCACAACAGGTGATTTACAATATGTCTCTTTGCCTACCAAAGTACAAAGGTATTGAGGATGTTACAAAGAAAGTTCACATGTGCAAAATTCTATGGTGCGCTAAGGGGATCACAACTCTTGAATGGAAGACAAGTTAGTTTGCTACTACTTTGCAAGGGAGAACACATAGTTGGTTTAGGAAGTATGATCCAAACTTTACTGTTGTTGATTATAATGCACTACATGATGCTTTCTTGGCTGAGTTTCATATACCTGAGTTTGAACAGAAAAACATCAGCGTGCTGAAGGAGATTAAGTAGGGCATGGATGAGAGCATAAGGGAGTATGATGCATGCTTTAAAAATTTGTTATCAAAGTTTTCTTATGATATTTACCCTGACCAACATGCACGGTGGTTTATTGGTGGTTTTATCACACCTTTTAGAAGGGAACACTCTCATAAGACATTTACAGATCCACACGAGGCTTTGGAGGTAGCTCTGCGTGCCGAGGTAGTTGGGAGTATAGACACGAGTTAGCCCATTATTGGAGGTGCATATTACTTCTATGGTAAAACAATTGGAGAAACTATCGACTAATTTAACGCATGAGATGCACAGTGGTATTTGGTGTATGGATTGTGAGGTAGAAAGACATACTAAGGATAGTTTCCCTCGTAAATTAGTACACACCATGTTGTTGGGCTATGAGATATGTCACTTAGATCATGATTCGATTCATTGCCTCTTGTTACAATGTGCAATCCAAAGAACATGTCTTGTTATTGTAAGATTTGTAAGTCTTCAACACATGATACGAAGAATTGTAGATTAATTGACTAGATTCATGAGGCTATTAAGACTGGTGTACAATAAACCATTGTTGTAAATGGTTCTAAGGAGCAAGGTGAACAACATAATCATAACCATAATGAAGGGAGCTCTGATGGAAGTGGTAGAGGTAGAGGGTATCATTAGGGATACATAGGTCATGGTCACGGTGGTGGAAGAGGTGAATTCCCTTGTGGAACCTTTTTTACATGTGGATCCATTGACCATTATAAACACGAATGCCGCAGAATGTATATTGCTCATGGTGCGGGAAGTAACATAAGTTCGAAGAATGTCCTAAGTTATATGAGCACATGAGTAAGAACTATAAGAAGAATGATAAAGGCATGTGAATGGTTAGAGTACAACAAACCATGGAAGATCAGTGGATGCCAAAGTTAGCTCATGATCTTGAAATGTTGCACTGTGTTAGTAGCCACATGCGTTAAGGCTACACGTGCTTGTGGGATTCTCAAGAAAAATCCCATTATTACAAAGCAAGAGGTGATAAATGTGAAATATATTGATCCTACAGATCATAAGGAGGTTCTTCAAGAGACTATGGAAGTGCTTAGAAGTTTGGAGGGTGAAATTCAATGTTTTAAAGAGTAGTCACGGAAGTTAGAGCGGCAAAGGCAATTGAGCTTCCTTAGAAATATGTTGATGACTTGAAGGAGGTTTGTAAGATGTTGCACCAAGAAAATATCATTCCTTTGTTAGGGGAATGGCTGAGGGAGAAGGTACCACATGTTGGATTTGAGTGTGAGAGACAAATATTGCATGTGAACTTACCTCCTCACAGTCTTGAGTATGATAAAGAGATCACTTTGAATGCAGTTATTGATGGCTAGCTATTGAGTAACATATTAATTGATACATGTGAAGAAGTAAATTTACTCACTTTGGATGCATAGAATCAGATGGGGAGACCACAATTAAAACCCTCTTCAAATTTGATGTATATGGAAAACAAGACTAGAGCCACACCCATTGGGGATTGAAGGATGCCACTATTACTATATAGGGGGACAAGTTTACTGGGGATTTTGAGGTCTTGGCGCTTGTAAAAGTAGATAGTTTCCCAGTATTACTTGGGTGCCCTTAGTGTTACGTGAATTATTTTGATCTACACTTTAATAAAGGTTATATCAACTTTGAGAACAAAGAGGAGTACTTCATCATTCCTTTGATGGATGGAAAGGCTGCACCATATATGGAACCTTTGAGTAAATAAGATCCGAATAAGATCTATGTGTGTATAGTTAGGGATCCTTAAGTACTTGAGACAACTAAAGAAGGTGTTATTCAAAGGTGGGATGATGCTTAACTATGAGTGATACAACCAGTGTTGCATGTGATAACTAGGCACATGGAACATATGAGATGGTTGGGCGAGATATCAAGAACACATTTACGAGCGTGATCAAAGTGCGTGCTATTTTTGGTTGGGTCATAAACAGGTACCTCGGTATACTAGTGAAGAAAACCTTGATGTATTTCTAGGTGTCATGGAATCCTAGTGGATGAATGCAGGTGATAGACAAAATATGTTGACTTATACCCTGCAAAGAACAGTTACGTGTTGGTGGAATACACACAGAGATAACCTTTTGGAGTGGTGAGAGGTGAGTATCACCTTCTCTACAAGGTTTCTAAGGAGCAATGTACCTTCACAGATATGTGAGTTCTATGGGAAGGATTTTACTTTGCATCACATTTAAAATTGTGAGAGACTCTGGATGGAGGGGCAGGAGGCCTTGCAACCATCAATCTAGGTACCTAATTTCTACGCCACTATGAGTGGTTACGTGCATGCATGGTATGTTCATGCCAAGTTAACATGAGAAACAATGAATTCTTAAGAGATGACCTCAGGTATGATTCAAACCTTTGATTATTTTTATACTAAACCTCTGGTGAATGAAGCATTACAGATTATCAAGCACCTTACGATGGGGGATAGTGCAAAGGCTAAGAAATCCTGTTAGAGATGTTTGGGGAGTTAGATTTTGGAGGCGCGCTTTGACAAAGGAGAGACAAAAGAGGAACATCTTGGGCATGACTTCCTAGAAAAGAAAAGGGTAAGATGGTTTATATGATTGATGATGAAGAAGTAGAGAATATTGATGTTGATCACACTATAGGTATGTATGAGGTCTTGGATAGTACTGATGAGAAGGTACACACTTATCATGAGCCTATGAAAACTAAGAAGGTAAACATTGGGAAAAATACGAACCTGAAGAGGCTATTATTAGTGACTATTGGTTTGAACAAGAGGTATCAAAGATTATTTAGCTACTGCGTGACTTCTAGGACTTATTCCCATGAGACTCTCATGAGTTGAAGGGAGTACATCACTCTTTAGGTGAGATAAGGATCAAGTTAAAGGAAGGTGTGCACCCGATTAGGAAGAGACCTTATAGGATGAATCCGAATATGTGCGTTAAAGTCAAGAAAGAGATTGATAAGAAGTTGAAATATAGAATCATTGAGCCCATTGAAGAATCAAAATGGGTTATCCCTATGGTGATTAGAATAAAGAAATATGGTAGGATAAAAATATGTGCTGATTATAGAGAGTTGAATGTTGCTTGTGTCATAGACCCTTTTCCTACACCTTTTACTAGAGGATATCTTGGAAGGCGTTGTAGGGCACGAGATTTAATCTTTCACTGATGGATTATCTAGATGTCATAAGGTTTAGATTACTAAATAAGATCAAGAAAAGACAACTTTCAATAAGAGCGAGGAAGTTTTGTATACATAGTTATGCCTTTTGGATTGAAGAGTGCGCTGTGGTCTTTTTCGTACATTTTGGTACAAGCATTTAAGGACTTTATACACAAGTTTTTACAAGTTTATTTGGATGATTGGACTGTATATGGGATGGTAAAAGATCACTGTGATAATTTGAGACTTATGTTTGAGAGGTTTCCGCAGTTAAGCATCTCTTTGAACATTAAGAAGTGTATCTTTGCAAAGTCGTTTGGAAAATTTTTGGAACATATTATATGTAAGGAAGGTCATTGGTGGATCCTACTAAGGTTGCTATTATGTTGGGCACGGAAGAGCCTACCAATAAGAGTAAGGTCCCAAGTTCTTAGGATACACATGATATTATAGGAAGTTCAGTAAAGGATATGCTAAGATTGCCATGCCCTTGGATGAATTGTTGAAGAGTAAAAGAAATTTTCATTGGGATGAGGCACAACAGATTACGTTTGAGACATTGACGGAAAGACTTAATTTTGCACCCATTTTTCCCTTTCCTTCTTGGGATAAACCATTTAATGTACATGTGGATTCCTCTAACATGGTCATTAGTGTAGTATTAACACATCCTAGTGATGGGATTATTGATCATCCCATCTGCTTTGCGAACATGAAGTGGACCCTAGATGAGTAGTATTATACGACTACAGCATGAAACGTTGTCAATGATTTATGCACTACACAAGTTTAGATAGTATTTGTAGATAACTCCCTTTATATTTTATACAGATCACATGAAACTTAAGTAATTGGTTAATAATCATGTTTTACAGGGGTGCATATCTGGTGGATTATCTTGTTTTAGGAATTTGACTTTATAGTGGTTGTAAAACTCGGAAAAGTAATTCAGTCCGTATCATTTGTCAAGGATTAATTCGGTGAGGATGTGTAGAGCATTGAAGACATTATGCTAGATTCATAGCTTTTTAGATTGAATTACCTACCCTCCGATTTAGAAGATATTGTTTTATTTTACGTACTGGTGTGGTGCCCGAAGGGATGAAGAGCTTAGAGAAGAAACAACTTGTCATACATGTTGCACCTTATATGTTGATCGGTGGGGACTTATACAAGTTAGGCCGGATAATATTTTACACTAGTGTGCACTTAAACATGAGCATAAAGCTATAATAGAGAAAGCTCATGGTGGAATTACAGTGAAAACTATGCAGAAAATGCTACCGCACACAAAATTTTACTAGCTGGCCTTTGGTGGGAAACTCTATATAAGGATTGTAATGAGTATTCTAGGGCATGTGATCATTATCAAGACCTTGAAACCCGAGCATAGAGATGAAATGCCTTTGAGACCGATAGTGAGTGCATAACATTTTGAGAAATGGGTAATTGAGTTTGTGAGTTTTCCTACTTGCGCATAGGATTGGCTCACGCTATATTATTACTTGTGCATTATCCGATAAGGTGGGCGGAAGTAGTGCTTATAAAGGATTGCATGGAAGCTACTGCAAAGTAAGGTTCTTATGGGAGAACATTATCAATAGGTATGGATGTCTGTTGAGCTTGAAAAGTGATAAGGGCACACACTTTTTGAATGAGACTATCAGAATATTATTGGTTGAGTTTATGGTGGCACTTTATAAGACAACACCCTATCACCCACATGCTAATGACATTGTTGATGATTTCAACAAGATATTGGGACATACATTGACTAAGATCTATGATGTTCGAAGGAAAGAATAGGATGATAAAGTATTTGTTGTACTTTGGGCATACAAGAAAACTTACAAATGGTTGAAAAAGGCCACAACCTTTCAGTTGGTGTTTGGCACATAGGCTATTTTACCAGTAGAATTTATGTTACCCTCCCTACATATTGCATGTAGGAGGGTGGATGATGAGAAAGCATTTGAAGTACATATATACAAAATGATGTAGTTGGATGAGAGGTGCGCCATTGCACGATGGATCTAGAAGATGAAGAAGGTTAGGCGAAAGGCATGACACGATAGGCACATTAATAATAAGTAGTTTGAGGTTAGACAAATGGTTCTTCTTTATGACTCCAAGTTTATGCACCACCTTAGAAAATTGAAGGTGCATTGGTTGGAAACGTATGTGGAGACATATATACTTGATTCATGTGCTTGTCACACCGTAGGCTTTGGATGGAACACGCTTTCTTGGTTATTTTAATAGGAGTAGGCTAAAGCCCTACTATAAATAAGTATTCTTGGTGTTTGTAATAAGGCAAGTAACACCAATCGATTAGATTTCCTTTAATGCATTTTACTGCCTATGTGTTTCCTTTCATTGTCGCTATGTTTTGTCAAAGTTAGTTCAGTGTTTTGTTGTAATAAGCGCACTTGCAGCCAAGTAGCTTATTACTATCTATTTAATTCATGTGCAGAGGACCACACATACTTTTAGTGTGGGGTGGTTCAGAAATAATAAATTATTGGTGCTATGTTGCAGATTGGTGTGTGAAAAAGAAACAAGTGCTCAAATTGAAGGTGTTTAAGGAAAAATTACTCGAGATTAGAGACCACTCATAGGTGGATGGACATAAAAGTGTAACACGAGGTAGGCTGTAGTAGGGAAACTACTTGGTATAAGGCACATTGGATAGGTACTTTGGCGTAGTGGAGTACATTAAAGGAAATTTGCGTTCAAGTAGTAGGGCACGCTAGAAAGGTTATGACTGGGGGTGTGAAAGGAAATGAAACCACATGGGGAAGAGAGAAGGAGCGGGTTTAATGTCATGTATGGTGATGGTTGAGGAGAAATTAATGTGGGAATTTTGAAAAATATATAAGATTCGATGATTGCAATGTTATTGTTACCTTACATCCTTTGTGCTCTCGAGTTGTGAAGTGTGACAAAGTGCATAGTGAAAAGAATAATCATTAAATTGTGAAACATGTGAATTCATGACACACCATTAATAGAGATTTGTGGAAGATGTGTGTTTGAGCTAGTTGGTTGTGTACGTAAGTCGATTCACATGATTAGGGTTTTGAGAGGGCAGATTTGAAACTAGGGCACACTAGGGCATGGAAAATATGTGGAACCAGAGGACATAAAGAGATTACAGGGGAAAGGTAGTAAAAATATTATAGTTTTTCATGCACATTTTTACTAAGCAATGTAAATGGCACCAAGGAGAGCTCTGGTCATTAAGAAGGAAATTGAGGAAGCCTCGCAGAGTGGTTTGTAGAGATGCAGTATCTAGAGGAAGTGATTGAAGGAAGGCCATGGACATCAGCTTAACCAAATGTAAGATTAGTGATTTCAATCACTGGACAAACAAAACCCTAAAGGACCTTAGTGCAGAGACTATACAAAAGACCAATAGGAGGACTGCATATGGGAAGTGGGCTATAGGCAACTTGGTATACACATTGTTGGAGAGTGTCAGAGTTATGTAACTATATGAGCTACCATATTTTTGAAAGCCCAATCACTTGTACCCATGGCTGATTATGTGTGTACATGAAGATCTATTCTACTTCTCGAGGTGGAGGATGCGAATTATGGCAAAGTTGGTCAGAAAAGTCACGGGTTTGTGCAACTCTAGTTCAGAAATTTTAAGATATTTATGAGATAATGAGGGAGTAGAGGCGATGGCCACCACATTCCATTATCGAAGGGATATTGAGCATTTAACATCACATAAATAGAACACTTAGCTATAAGAGTAACAACGCATCTAGTCGGTCAGTAAGTTAGGCACCTCGAGAGGTGGATGGAAGTTAACAAGAGTTGGTTATACATAGTGCATAAAATGGAAAATAAGAATTATTACAATATTACGAGATAATAGAGTTTCATGCCTTGCTAGAAACCTTTTAGAATGAATTGAAGAGGGTGGATCTAGCACTGGGAATGTGTAAATACCCATAGCCACTTATCAAGACAAGGAAACTAGATAAAGAAAATGAAGTTCTTGCGAGAAAATAAGAATGAGGCACTCGGGTGTGAGGAGAGGTTCACACTGGTAGTAGAGAAGTGCGATGCACTTACAATGGCCCGAGACCCTCACAAGGAGAGGATAAAAGAACTTGGGAAGTTAATAACGCAGAGGATGGATGTAATGGAAGGTATGATTTTTCCCTAGAAAATGTCATTAGAGTTTTGAAGAACATGGGTGAATATATGATAATGGATGAGATGAATGGGGTGTTTGGTGACATCCCTAACAAAGCCAAGAAGGGACTCAGTGATTGGGAGGAGTTAGAAGTAGATATTAAGAATGAGTACCACGAGTTGCTTGATACTGAGACAAAAAAGAATAACACATTTGTTGATGAGTTAGTTTATTATTTTTCTGTAAAATTTGTTGTTATACTTCATTCTTTGAAAATGGATGTTGGATTACCCATTGTTAGGGGCGGAAATGCAACTAGTGTGGGGTAATGTTGATTGGATAAAATATTGACTAAATATGAGAGGGTGCATGGATAGGCGTTGAATTTTGACAAATTTGCACCACTGAATACCCACGCCTAGAAGTAATAAGTTTTGTACTTAGCTTATTTTTCATGGATCAAGCTAAAGTGGTGAACACACATGGGGTAGAGATATAAGACTTGAAGGACATGCCAAACTATTTTGGAACAAGTAGAAGATCAATAAACATGCGAGTTAGAGCTAATAATAGGATTAGATCTAGATTTATTTACAAGTAATCTATTATTAGAGGAAGCTTGCATGCTTCTTGGTTTCTTTTGTAAGAGACACATGGCTATTCTTAGTATGCAACCTATTTGGAGAGTGTATGATTAATGAAGGGAAATTCTCCACTACCTATATGTGTGTGTGTGTGTGTGTGTGTGTGTGTGTGTGTGTGTGTGTGTGTGTGTGTATTTATTTACATGGCTAATAGGGGGATTATGTATTAGTAAAAATAGAGTTATTCTACTGGCATATTTGCATGCATGAATGTTTGTTGGTTACTATGATGTATTCATTATTGTGTTTTGAAAAATTGATATAATGGATTGTTGTGAGTGGATAGTAGTTGTTGATGTCTCTATTATTGGTTATTGCATGGTAAATCTTAACATGATCCTTGTTTGATTCATTATGCACTATAGTTTTGAGTTAATACTTGACATAAATTGTCTTTAATTATATGTTATGACTATGGAATGCTTGTATGATCATCCTAACACCTTGAAAAATCTGTTATAAAAGAGGACCTCGTACCTTTACACACTTCGTGAGTGCTCGAGATCTATTTGAGTGATGGGAAAACATTTTCGGGGGTTTAAGGAAAGAAATCGACTACAAAAATATGACTAAAAAGGATGGATGAAAGAAAACTAACCTTGTTGAATGATTCGAGGATAAAAGAGATCCAAAGGATCCGATAGATTATTTGATAGGATTCTCCAAGGAATGACAACAAAGTATGGGTGTTTGGCACCATAGTGATGTCGTGTGGAGGCTCGAAAAATATAGAAACACTCTAGTATGTCCTTGTATCATGTTTGTATTTGTGTGTGTAACTGATAAATTGAGAAGATGATGGTTTATATAGAATCAATTATGTTAGCAATGATTGCTGACAATCATAGATTTCCATTGATTTGTCCGAGATGTTAAAAATCAATTAAGGGAAAGACAAAAGTGGTTAAAACAACTTTCCATCCAAGGATTAAGGTTGTTTGATAAATAGTGGGAGGTTATGAATCTAGGTAGGAAGAGGTTAGGGGTTAGGATGGTTAGGGTAATTTAGGATAGCTTGGTTTTAGGTCATTAGGGGAGGGTAAATAAGGTTTTACGATGATAAAAGGGGGCTTACTATGGTAAATTCAATTATAAGGATGAAAAACTTAGGATATTGATAATAATGAGAATAATAATAATGTGATTAATGTGTGTCAAGTCACCTAAGGGTGAAAAATTAGTATCTACACTATGGGAATACTTATCAAATTATCGAACTGGATCATAATTGAGAGAGAAAAGGGACACAGGAAGAGCCTCGAGCTCATGAGTACTAGTGCCCATTGAGAGTAGTGAGCGAGATGAGTGACCGAATGAAGGGTTATACCCTTGGTATATTATATATGGAATTTTTTTACAACTTGTGATTTATATATATGGATGAGAATAGATTATGTGATTTTTGTAAAAGTTGTAGTTGATGTGATGAGTACAAAGGTGTCGTTATTATGCATTGATTATTTGATATGTGATTATGACTATGTGATTGCATTGAATTAGGATGTATGTATGATTGGAATTTAGATGATAGATACTACTTATTGTATGATTAATGTGTGTGATTGGATTACATTACTTAAGATTATTGATTGACTTGGAAAGTTGTGAAGTAAGTAGTAATGATGCACGTGAATGATAGGTGGTTAAACACTATGAGTATGGTGTGTGTGGCTCCCACGTAAGTACTAATGAACATGTATGGTGAGGAAAATATTCTTGTCCAAGAAGGGAGGGAGATCCTCATATATGTCATGTGGGGCTTAGTAATAAAAACACATGATGGAAAGAATGATATGCATGATGGATTGGTGATATCATGGTGGATCATTATGTGGTAAAGACATGATAAATGAGAAATGGTAGGTCATTTCTAAGATAATGAGAGATCACTAGTACATATTGTAAGCTAGGAAAAATACACTACTAACAAGGAAGTAAAATACCAATAATCATACCTCCTCCTTTACATTCCGTAGTGAACCTTGGAATGGGCTAGGAAACTTGGATTGAGTCCTGATTGTGTGATATGTAGGTGCTTTTCTTCAAGATGGAGCAAGACCTTCCTGCAACAACGATCCTCTTACTTTACACCAGATGGGAAAAAGGATTATGAGGCTATTTGGGCATTAGGATGAGGCAAAAGGATGTTCTTTTCTCAAAGGATGCAATAACTTAGATATGACATTCAAGCTTATTCTCCGTGTGTTTAGAGGGGAGGGGTAAGGTTGTATTTATAGCCTAGGGGAGTGATTAACTTAGAGTAATTTAAGTAATCATGGTTTGAAAATGTGGGCAAGGTTAGATGAGTGGGGGCCACGAAGAATCATGAGGATTTGATTTATATTTTTAATTCATAAGTGGAAGATTTTAGGTGAGTGGAGACCACGAAGGGTGGGTGAGGATTTGAATTTGAATTTTTAATTCAATAGTAGAAAAACATGAAGAATAATGACATGTGGTGAGGATTGGGTTATTTTTTAGATTTTGAAATAGATAATTAATCAAATTATATTTGATTAATTCGAAGTGTATTTTTGTGGGAAATGAGGAAGGGGAATTGATTGATTCAGGACAAATGTGAAATTAGGGTGTCTACATTTTCCCCTCTTTGGAAGGGTACTATGAAAGTAGTGTCCTTTCAAAGAAAGTAAACGGGATGGGGAAGAATTCAATCTACATTTTTAAGCAAAAGGTAGAGCGAATGTTTGTTGGGGAGAATAGAAAGTGGTGAGTGATGGATGTCATAGTATCCTCCAAGAAAAAAATGTCATGAGAAGATGTGATTATGGATAGATGTGGTGATGCCCCCTTGAGAGGACTGACGAGAATGGAATATATGACAGAACTCTCGAAAAGAAGAGAAATGAATTCTATGGAGAAGAGGACAATAATGGAGTGGAAGAGACTAGAATGACCGCACGATGCAAATGGAGAAAGGATTCAATCGGCCTTGAATGCTAGGTGTGAGGGTGTGTGGGAAAGAGAAAAGGGAATGTATAGGATTGGGGGTTGATTACGAGAAGAGTAAGGGAGATAGGGGAGGAGAAAAATAATGGAAGAGGTAGAAATAAGAGAGAGGGATGATAGGGGAAGAAGGGAATGATGAAGGACAAACAAGGTAAAAACAGAAAAACGACAGTGAGTAGAGGGTGAAGGGATAAAATAGAGATATGTACAAAATGAAGGAAGCAACGAGAGATAGTAAAGAGGGATGCGTGAAAGTGAAATAAATGATAGAAATGAGAAAAGAAAGAAACAGAAAGGATAAATAAGGAGAAAACAAGGAGGGAGTAGGGGTGAAATGGATGAAAATAGAAAGAGGATGAAAGAAGAAGTAGAATGGAGAAAAAAAAAACTATGAGGGGCAAGGAAAGTGTGAAAAAGAGGAGAGAAAAGAAGAGAAACAACTATAGAATGAGCGAAAAGTAGGGGTGGTAGAGAAAAGGAGAAGTGGTTAGAAGAAATATGAAAATTAGGTGAGAGGAAAGGAAGATAGAATGAATACAAGGAGAAGATTGAAGAAATTGTGTCATTGTGAGGAAGACCACGACAAAGAATATGGAACAGATGTATGGAGATGCATGTGGAGGGTGGTATGATAAAAAAGATAGGACAATGCTTGAACAAGTAGGTTATTGATGGGGAATTAAGGAGGAAACGTGATGGAAAAAGGGGAAGAAGACGATACAGGGGAAGGGAAATAAGACGAGGGGTGGGAGAGAGAAGAGGATAACAAAGAAAATGATGTAGAAGGAAGGGAATACATAAAGGGGGTAATAAGTGGAAAGGGAACAATATAAGGAATGTTCAGAGAAGAAAGAGGGGAGGAATGACATCGATTGGAAAAGATGTGGAGATGCATGAAATGAGGATACTAGGATGACAAGAAAATAGAAAAAGGATGTATGATGAAGATAGTAAAGATATTGAAGAGGGCGAAGAGAAGATGGAGAGATGGGTAAGAAGCGACAAGAAAGGGTGGGATTGAGGGAAAGAATAGGAGAGAAAAGAGAATGGGGGATAGAAGAAGCAATGCCAATGAGGGGATGTTAGGGAAATCCCCTTTACAATGAGTGGTGGGGAAGGGTGAGAGAAAAAATGAAGAAAAGGAGAAAGCTAATGAGGATTGGAAAGGGTAATGCCAACAAAGGGACATTAGGGAAATCCCTTTTACAATGAGTGGTGGGCTTAGAGGAGGGAAGGAATGAAGGGAAACTCTAGAAGGTTCAAGGGAGTGAATGAGGTCGTGCGGAATGAGGATTGATGATTTTTAGGGAAAGCCCATTTACAATTATTAGCGCAGGAATAGAAGATGATGATGAAAGAATGATAGAGGAATGTGAACAATAATGGTGAATACGTGTGTGGGTAGAAATGTGGGGGATTTGAGAAGATGAAGTGGAAAGAGTAAAGAAAATGGCAGGATGAGTTAGGACTAGGTGAAAGCAAGGAGAGGATGTGGGTGATGAGGATGAATGAGGCGAGGATGAAGAACCAAGACATGAAAATAATGGGAAGAAACGTTATGAAGGATGATGGATCAAGAAGGGGAAAATGGGGGAAAAGAACATGATTGTAGGTGGAAGAGATTAGATGTATGTTGTAAGAGGATATGTGAAGAAAGGATAATAGTAGGAGGAAAAAGTGGGTAGTAGGAGATACCAGTGGAAGAAGCGATCAACAAAGTGAACAAAGAATGAGGCGGGGAGAAGTTCACGATGACAAGTTAAGTGTAGGGAGGACCCTGACATAAGATTGTCATGTGACGGAAGTGGTTAAGTAAGATTGCCAAGCGAGTGAAACTGGAGATGACAAGTGGTCAAGTGAGAAGTGGTGTTTGTGAGAATCAAAAAGGAGGTGAAAGGATGTGATAATGGGGAATGCCGAGAAAAAGTGAAGGGTGAAGGGTGTGTAGTGATGGGGAAAGGCAAGGAGATAGATCATCCTTAAGAGGGACTCTTAAGTGAGATCGCCATGCCGAGTGAGTGGTTAAGTAAGATTGCCAAGCAGAGGAGGGTGATAGTGGTGGTAAAAATATGTGATGATGGGGAATGAAGAGGAAATATGGATGGTGAGATTGTAGAGTGATGGGTGAGTGTAAGATGACATGTCATGCTTAAGAGAATCTCTTAAGTAATATTGTCATGCTGCTGAGAGGTTTCGTAGGATCACCTAACCGACAGGATGATATGCAAGGAGAAAGACAAGATGATATTGGGGACAAGGGTGGAATGGTAGGTTGAAGAAGATGATCGTGATGAGAGGCGGGAGAAATAAGATGGGGGAAATATGATGGGATGGGGGAAGGCCATAGGGTAGATCAACCTTAAGTGGAAGTCTTAAGTAAGATTGCCATGCGATTGGAATGGTTAAGTAAGATCACCAAGCTGAAGAAGAAGAAGGATGATGATAGAGTTGGTGGGAATAGGGTATGACAAAATGGACTGAAGGGGAACCCTCAAGTGAATTTTCCATACTACAAGAGTGTGTAAGTAGGATGACCAAGCATAAGACGGATTTGGGGAAGGATGAGAAAAGAGTGAGTGAGGTATGCCTGAGTGGTATATGATATGAGATGAGGTGATAACAAGAAAAAAGGAAACAAAGTGTAACATGAATGGATGAAGGAATATATATAGTGGAGGGCAGAGAGTGTGAGGGGAATCCTTAATTGGGATGCCCACGTGGTGACAGTAATGATGCAAAAATGAGAAGTAGAATAGGTGGAATGGGAAGATGTGTTTGGTGGTGATTGTTGTTTGATGAGAGGGGAGGTGGTGAAGAAGCTTCTACAGTGGGAAGATCTTAGGGAGAGAGTAAACCTCCACCAAGGATCCCATATAGAAGGGGTTATTAAGTAAGATTGTCAAGTGGGAAGCGAAAGGGGAAAGGAAAGAATACAAATGGGTGAGAGGGGACAAGAATGGTGAGAAGGGTAATATGGGTATAAGTGGCGGAGGAGTAAAAATGAGGAGTGAGGATGAATGGATCAAATACATGGTGATCATGGTGGGGGAGAAGGAGTTGCTGGATAGTGATTGCTACTTGAGAAAGATCTTCAAGTAGGATTCACAAACTACAACGATGATCAAGTAAGATTCCTAAACTGGGAATGCATTAGTATGGGTGAATGGATGGGGTGCAAAGTAAGATGTTGATTATGCGGAAGATACTCACGTGATGAAAAATATCTTAATTTTAATATAACACATAACGAGATGTATCGTGATATAAAAGATCATGATGACTAGATCAGCGTAATATGCGTGATAGCATAGATAGGGGCCATCAAAAAGGTTTGATGCCCCATGCACAATATGCAAATGGAAGAGAGCATAGACGAGCCATCAACTAAGTATGATGCCCAGATCGACACATACAATCGAGATAACATAAGAATATTAGAGAGAACACCAGGATACATAAAATCAAGATGCCCCGTAATATATCAAGATACAAGAAAATAAGTTATAATTTATAACTAATAATGCAACACAAGAACTAATAAACATATCCCTAACGTGTTCCACAGTGAGGATTGATCGGATGTGCTCCCAAGCAGGGGTACAAGGACATAGTAAAATATTGGCTCATTGTCCTCAAACAAGGAAGCAATGAGAGCCAGATTTGCCCCAAGCGAGGATTCACGCGAGAAGTGGTTTGAATTTGGTAGTGATAAGGTGATTGGATCATTTGTTGGGGATAATAGTTCAAAGGTTGAATTGTGTTGGTTATGTTAGAGTTTTTACGATTTTGTGGAGTTTACAATATTTTTATTTTTGTTTAATATATATATATATATTCTAATGTTTTTTAGATTTTTGACAATTTTTTTCTAATGTTTTTAGATTTTTGGATTTTTACACTGTTTTTGGATTTTTGACGATTTACAAATGTTTTTGGATTTTTAGATTTTACAATTTTTTAGATTTTTGACGATTTTCAAATGTTTTTAGATTTTTGGATTTTTACATTGTTTTTGGATTTTTGACGATTTTCAAATGTTTTTGGATTTTTACATTGTTTTTGGATTTTTGATGATTTTCAAATGTTTGTAGATTTTTACACTGTGATTGGCAATTTATGGACCAGAGTGCAAACTTATTTTGAGAGGCGATAAACATGGATATTATCCGTATGTACCGTGTTCCGTGTTGTAACTTATGCTCAGAATAACACAAATTCTCTTTCCATTGGTAGGATATGGTGGTGATGATATGATGAAAAGAATTCCAGCTCCATTCTTGACTCCACACAACTAGTAAGATGTGTGGGCTCATCACCAAGAATTAAGAAGGACGTAGGAGGTAGATAATGAATATAGAGACAAATGCTAACAACAATCCATTTGGGAAATTGTGACTCCATTCTTCATAATGGTACTGAACCAGTTTCAAAAATGGCTTTCACTTTATGAGTCACATGCTAGACTTAGACAGTTATGTGGCATGATGATTGGTAAGATATAAGGTTAAGGGATAGTTCTCTCTTCACTTAGGCATCTAAATTACTTGTTTGGGGATTTTATAATTTGCAAGCACTGTAAGATTTTGTATTTTTGAAATGAATCCCTATGCCTTGCCCCATGCTACTAGTGAGAAGCAAGGGCTCATCATCGAAGGCAAAATATAGGTGAGTGAATTCCCTTTTTATCTTTGTTTTGTTTTGTTTTGTTTTGTTTGAATATTTTGCAATGTTTTTATGCTTTTATGAGAATGAACCTCTACGCTTTGCCCCATGCCACTTGTAAGAGGCAAGGGTTTATCACCGAAGACAAGATGTAGATGAGTAAGGGCACCTTCCTCCATTCCCAGTCTCACACTACCAGTAAGAAGTGTGGGCTCAACACCAAAGACTATGAAGGATGAAAGATGTGACAATGAATTATTCATAAGTTATTGAATTGATGGATTTTTACAATAGTGCTTTGTATTTGGGAAGGAACATCTGCCCCCAATCTCAACCCCACATGACTAGTAGGACGTGAGGATTCAACATCGAAGACTAAGATGGATGATCAAATGAACTGGGTAATGAAGTTTAGAGCTTTTTATGAAAGAGACAATGTATTTGAGGGGAATATATTACCATCAAGTAAGCTTCTAGGTATGAACATAGATGAAAGTGACTAAAAATGGAAGAAGTATGAAACTCACAAATTTAATAGGATTTATATTAGCACTTGTCTCATGATGATAAATATGAAGATGTGATTTTGATAAAGAAAATATCTGCCAATGGAAATGAATAAATTTAAATTATTCAGAGATAAACAAGACAAAAGGAAAAATGTACACGTTGTTTCTTAGAATAGTGAACATCTCAAGGATAAAATTTCTTTGAATAGATTGCATTCATGGGTTTTTCAAGATCTTGACCATCTTTAGTGGCCAATTTATAGGCTCCAAACCCAAAACTATCTATGATTTCGTTGGGCTCAAATTTGTCTTGTTTGTCTCATTCTTTGGGTGTGTTCTTTCGATTTTCTTTGAGAATGAGATCATTGACCTTAAATTTTCTAGGTTTGATTTTTTTATGGTAGCTATGCCATAGCCGATTTTGATATACTTGAAGATGATATAGGGCATTAAGTTGTTTTTCATCAAGAAGCTTGAGTTCATTAAGGCGTGAGTGTTGATAATAATCTTTATTGATTACATCTTTGAAGAATATTATGAAGGATGGAAATTCAACCTTGACATGTAAAATAGCTTCCCAACCATAAACAAAAGAGAATGGAGTGGCTCCAGTAGGTGTGTGATAAGATGTTTGGTAAGCCCAAAGAGTGGGATAGATTTGGTTAAGCCAATAGCTTCCATGTGTGTTGACAATGATGGTTTGTGTTATTTGGTTTGTTGCTTCTATTTGTCCATTAATTGATTGTTTTGAGGATAGATTCATGATTAAAGCTGGAAAAGGTTGTGTAAAGATATTCCTGGGTATAATTACCTCGTAGAATGTATGCACGTAGAAGTCTTGACAGTGAGAATAAATAGTGATGAGATGCCTACAAGATCGATCATTGAAAGCATGATGGACACGATAGGTTGCATTGTTGCAAGTGTCCAAACTCGATGTGGTTGTGTTTCGACAACAAGGCTAGAGATGTTAGGCATAAGAGCCAATATTGGAATAATAGAATCAAACTTAATGGTACCTGTTGATGGAACCTCTTCTGTAGTGTCTACAGTAATATCAAGGTTTGAAAGGGAGTCTTGAAACGAGGTCAAGGTCTTGTTAGATGTTGGAAGAATGTTGTCACCCAAAACAGGTTCAATATATGTTTGGGTTAAAAGAGAGTCTTGAAATAAGGTCAAGTGCTCAGTAGATGTTGGAAGAATGTTGTTGTCCAAAACAGGTTCAATGTATGATTGGGCTGAAAGAAAGTCTTGAAATAAGTTCAAGTGCTTAGTAGATGTTGGAAGAATGTTGTTTTCCAAAACAGGTTCAATGTATGTTTGGGTTGAAAGAGAGACTTGAAATAAGTTCAAGTGCTCATAAAATTTTGGAAGAATGTTCTTGTCTAAAATAGGTTCAATGTATTTTTGGGTTGAAAGAGAGTCTTGAAATAAGCTCAAGTGCTTAGTAGATGTTGGAAGAATGTTGTTTTTCAAAACAAGTTCAACGTATGTTTGAACTAATGGAAGAAAATTTGAAGAAGATATGGATTGGTTTGGAATTAGAGAGGCTTGACTGTTGTCGTCATGATCTTGTGGAATTTTAGTATATATAGGAGTTTCGACAGTAGTCAACTCTTCATGGAAATATGTGGTATTGGATGTGTTGTTGGTTGTAAGAGCATTGTCATCAAGTTCTACAAAGATGACATCATCGTCAATTAAGTCTTGGATGTAATTCTTAAATTACACACATTTATCTATGTGATGACCATCAATGCAATGAAAGTCATAGTATGTGTTAGGTTTGTACCAACATGGTTTAGCTTCCCCTTTGACAAAGGGTTTTGTAATTGGATATCTTATCAGTTTAGCCTCTTTTAGTTGATGAAAAACACTAGAGAGACTTTCTCCAAGGGGGGTAAACTGACGTTGGACTTTACGTGAACTGATGTCTTTGTGAGGTTGTATGATTGGCCTTTTGGGTGATCGTTCACTCATTTGGGTAGCCATATGAGAGAGTTGTGTTGTGATCTTATTAATTTTTTCTAATAGCTCATTATGTGATATTTTTTGTGAATTCATCGTGGTTGAAAGAGAGGGAGAATAGAGAAAGGTGCAATGAAGAACTCAACCTATTGATTGTGATCTTTGTTTTGGCTCAATCGAGTTAACAAGTAAGGTTGTAAGGAGTAAGCTTAAACAAGATACTTGGGAGAAATATGTGATAGCTCAAACAATCTATAATGAAAATGGTTTAGATTTGGCTTAAACAAGCTTATCAGAAGACAATGTAATGAGTAAGGAGTACACTCAAACAAGGTACTCGATACAAATGGGATATAGCTCAAATAAGCTATAATGAAGATGTTGATTGGTTTGGATTAAACAAGCTCGGGATTGTTGATAGGGAAAGTAACTTGAACAGGTTAATCTCAATATGGTTGTGATATAACTCAAAATGAGTTATGAAAGGATTTTTGTTGGCTACGATTTAGATAAACGTGATGGTGGACAAAATAATGAGTGAACTCAAACAAGTCACCTGATATTAGTTTGATATAGCTGGAAACAAGCTATGAAGGATGTTTTGACAATTGGCGATATGAGGAGTGAATGCTAGTCACTCAATATCAGTTGGATATAGCCAAGGACAAGCTATGGAAGATGTAATGTTGGCTGAAGCGAGCTAATGAAATTGGTGTGATGTTTTAGTCTATGTTGTTGGATTGTTTGAATGTTTTCGCTTGGTATTGAATTGGTCGAAAACTCCGATTTTTTTGTGGAACACAACTAGGGTCTAAACTTTTACAATGAACACATTGATATCAGCCAAGTTTTATGATAAAACAAAGGTTTAACTATTTTGTTTTCAAATAGTAAGTAATCATGTGGATTCAATCGTTTTGGATTATGAGGTAATTCTTCAGGAATGATCGTTGTTTCATGCAATCATACAAGTATGCTATGAAATGGTGGATGTAGGCTCTTATTACTCCCGGAGATGCATCCTCCGATATACCCTATTCCTAATATACCTAATTCTGTATAGGGACAAAATTGGTACGGGAACCCTTAGAAACCTTTGGAGGAGACTCACCAATTCTTACTTGCCTATTTCGGAGTGAATCACCATGTCTAGAACAGGTTTTGTGAAAAGGTGGAAGGTGATGATGGATGAATGTGTATGGTGTCCTTATAACTCCTTGTAGATTTACTGAGGACGATGCCTAGGCTTTGTTGTTACAACTATTTAGGCGTGACTCGCATGTCTTTGCCGCAGCACAACATTACTGTAAGTGAAGAGCGAGGGCGAGGTAAATACCAAACATTGTGATGAGACTAGGTTTCAAAGTGCAATGCGAGAGGTAAATCTTTGTTGGTGTGCGGTATTCAAGTCCATGTCACCGCAGTAGCTTTGGTGGTGATGAAATCCACCTCCTCTACGTGTAAAAACAAAATGATAAAGTGATTAAACGCAGGGTTCTTTCCAACTTGAAATAAATCACTTAGCAGAAAATAATTACGTACCTGAGTGTACTTTTTTTTGTTTCAGCAATTTTCTTTGAATGGTGGTATTTTTGCAGGATTTATGTTATTTATTTGTTTTTGTTTCTGACAATATTCCAGCTACATAGTTTTATAGAAAACAACTTAGTAGTTATCCTGCAAATGAAATGTTAGAAAAGTGATCGTGGCTGTTTTTGATTTTCCAAATCGCTCGAAGGCATAGGAAAAGAGCATACACAACCAACAACCAAACAAATATTAATAATATGACAAAGGAAAATAATGATTGAAATGACAGTTGGAAAACAAAGCTAGAGGATCCTACAATGTTAGAACAAGAAACTAAAAATTATGACTGTTTCTGATTTTCTAGATCGCTCGAAGGTGCAAGAAAAGAGCATACGCGGATACAATTGGAATAGTTTTTTTAATGTTAATAATTATTGCAATTAATCATGATTACAAAATAGCGATAATGATTATTTTCACAAAAAGAAAAACAATGAAAGAAGAGTGTGAAAACGTTACCTAGAAGTGTTGTCATGGAAAATTGAAATGTAAGGTAAAAAATTAAAAATTAAAAAAAAAAAAAATTTTGCAGAGCCCGGGTGGCCTCACGTTTCTGATTTCCAAGATCAATTTTGAAGTGTGAGGAAAGAGCATACGTGTGAGGTTGTTACGTTAAATAAATTAAAAAAAAAAAAAAAAAAAAAAAAAAAAACTATAATTTTGTTATTTTTGTTAAAAAGACAGTGTTAGAAGAAATGAAACCAAATTTTTTCGTAAGTCTAAATCTAAAAATTATTTTTCATTGCATAGATATTTTGATACCTTTAGTTAAAAAAATGAAGTCATTCTGAGTTTGGGAGCAAAATTTATGGCTTCCTAAGATGGGCTACGGTAGTACTCGAATGAAAATTTTGACGTGAGAAAACGTCCGGGGGGCTTTTTTTTTTTTTTCGGACTTTTGTACTTCACTTGAGAAGCTAAAATTTTGACAAAGAAGTTAAAAAAGAAGAATAAATAGAAAGAAAGAGTTAGATCACAAAATTATTGACTCAAATAAAAGAAAAAAATGATTAACTTCTATAAAGCGGTTATTTTAGCAAAAGTAAATAAATAAATGCATTTTCCGGATTGGTTGTCCCATGACAATAAGATGATAAACTAATGACTAGTTCATGTGTTTCTATAGATTATGAGTGAATAAAAAAATCAGAACTGGGAACTAAACACCAAGCACCGAGGAGATCAAAGACAAGATGAGCGTCATAGTTTCATTGTTGTTATAACTTGTAGATACACCACAAGACACCACACAACAAAAACACTACCCAAAGCGTGAAGGTTAACCAAAGAAGGCCATAAGGAACAAAAAAGGAAATAATAACGAACAATAATAAACAAAGAACAAATAAAACCACTAATTGGGAAATTAATAGGAAAAATACACTACTAACAAGGAAGTAAAATACCAATAATCATACCTCCTCCTTCGCATTCCGTAGTGAACCTTGGAATGAGCTAGGAAACTTGGATTGAGCCCTAATTGTGTGATATGTAGGTGCTTTTCTTCAAGACGGAGCAAGACCTTCCTGCAACAACGATCCTCTTACTTTACACTAGATGGGAAAAAGGATTATGAGGCTATTTGGGCATTAGGAAGAGGAAAAATGATGTTCTTTTCTCAAAGGATGCAAGAACTTAGATATGACATTCAAGCTTATTCTCTATGTGTTTAGAGGGGAGGGGTAAGGTTGTATTTATAGCCTGGGGGAGTTATTAACTTAGAGTAATTTAAGTAATCATGGTTTGAAAATGTGGGCAAGATTAAGTGAGTGGTTTGAAAATGTGGGCAAGATTAGGTGAGTGGTTTAAAAATGTGGGCAAGGTTAGATGAGTGGGGGCCACGAAGAATGGGTGAGGATTTGAATTATATTTTTAATTCATAAGTGGAGGATTTTAGGTGAGTGATGACCATGAAGGATGGGTGATGATTTGAATTTGAATTTTTAATTCAACAAGAGAAAAACATGGAGAATAATGACATGTGGTGAGGATTGAGTTATTTTTTAGATTTTGAAATGGATAATTAATCAAATTATATTTGATTAATTTGAAATGTATTTTGTGGGAAATGAGGAAGGGGAATTAATTGATTTAGGACAGATGTGAAATTAGGGTGTCTACACATACGATATGTGACAATTCAAATTAACCATACATACTACAAATGGTGATAAAAAGATGTGGATGTCACGTGTGCAACTTTGGGTACCCACCTTTGCTCCATGGAGATACATATATATGTGGGCTTTAGAGGGTCCTATGGGGGAATCACTTCATTATGATAAGCACTCTTTCTTGCATCGATAGGAGTATTAAGAGTTACACTTGTTATAGAACAATGATGTGGAGGAAGTGAAGCAAATCTATTAGAATATCACATCTCAATAGTGATGATGCCTTTTCTTCAAGGAACTTGAGTTTTTGTTCTAGTTCATATCAATCATTGCCATGGTATTCATTAATGCAATTAAATTTACTAAAATTTTGGCCTCTTTCTTACACAACGTGGTGAGGAGGGTGATTATTGTTAGGTTGTAAATGAATCAACCTTTTATCCATGAGGGAAAGTATAATATCATATAGTTGATCAACAAGATCACCAAAATAAACTAGTTTATGCCAAGGGTGAGGAGGATATTGTATAACAACTTTAGGTTTTGGAAGAGGTTGATAAGAAGTGTTATCATGATGAAAAACCTTAACTTTATTATTAGTAAATGATGGTGTTGATGGTGGATCATAATCATTTGAAATAGAAGAAACCATATTGTCCACATCCATATGCTTGGGGTGATTTGGGAGGAGAAAATCTTTCTCTAGGTCCATAACGCGAAGGCATAGCTTAGTGAAAGAATCAAAAGTATCATATAATAAGCGTTCTTTGAGGGGTTGGATGAGGCCTCTACAAAATATATATTACATCTCTAAATTAATGGGATGGTATAACAAGTGCATATTAGATTTGAATCATAAGATATAATCAGAAAATCTCATTTTCACCTTGATGGAGAGAGGGTAAATGCTCATATGTAGCTCTAGGGCCTTTATTAAAGCTAAAGTGAGCTAGGAAAACATCTTCAAGTTCCAGGAAAGTACTTAAATACCCACTAGGTAAATGTGTAAACCAATACGAAGCATATCCTATGAGGTTGCGATGCAAATATTTAATAAGTAATCGATCATTTGCTATATGAGGCATCATAAGGGATAACCTCTAAAAGTGGGCCAACCTCATAGTTATGATTTCCACCGCTTATCAGATCAAGTAAAAGAACCATCAACTAAAGTATGAAAAAGATGTAAAGTCCGAGAAGTATCATTAGAGTTTGTAAAACCAAAAGTATTATAAACCTAGTTAGAGGGATGAGAACCCTTATGGTTTTGAAAATCCCTATAGAAATCCATGGCCACACAAAGAAGAAGGAATACTCCCAAAAACAATGCACACATGCCTAGAGCCATTCCTAGGGTTTTAGATCCTAGATTAGGTGAAGGGTTCTACAAAAAAGTGGTTTCACCAAAAATGTTTACCCATAATTAAATGTTACTGGTCAATTTACTTATGTTTTATTTGAAGTAATATTAAAAAGATTGTACTAGTGAAAGCACTCAAATTTACACTTTAGATCATAAAAATCAATCATACAATCAAACACATATAATTTGAAGCACAAAATATAGATACTAGCTTTTCAAAGCACCCCTGGAGACCTATCTATACCCATCACATTTAAATTATAAACACTAAGCTTATCCAATTATTCTATAAACCATATTTTATCCCCATAAAACTATATCTTACCCCTGTAAATCTTTATTTACCCCATCCTAAACCTCATAAACCTCCTAAACCTATTTTGGCTAAACCTCCCAACCTCCCTAACACATTTCTACCCATCCATATTCACTCCCAAACCCAAAATAACCCATTTGGAAGTGGTTTTAACCACTTCCAAGTGGGTTTCCCCACTTTTTGGACCACCAATGATTCTATATAAACTCATCAACTACACTGAATCATGATCATTGGATGTTGCAACGAAGCCCTAACCCTCTAGAGATTGAAACGACATCATCTATGACATCCTAACATCTCATCAAACTACAACAAGCCCTTGTAGAGCCAGTATCATCGTAAGGTTCTTCTATAACTATTATCACTTGTGTTTCACATTATAAATAATGTATTGTTCCCAATTTACACCTTCTTATTTATGTTTTTTCATTAGAATAATTCAATCATAGAAACAAGAATCTAAAATCTCAATCAACATCTATTTGAATTGGTCATTTTCATAGAAATCACTAGTGATTCCTTTGAATCACCAAGTGATTACATTGAATCACCCATGATTCCTATCTTTAAGGTTGTTTATCACATAACTCGAGGTTTTAATCCTTATCAAAATCTACTTTCTCCTAATTTGTATACTTCCAAGTGTTATATGTATGTATATGACCATTCCAGGAGAAGCACATCCCATAAATAGCAATTACAACCTCCTGATCATCTCCTAACACTTTTTGGGATCAATACAACATCACACAAGAGTTGATCCTCTACGCCATCATTGTGACATCAATCGGAGGACATTGAGGATCAATTGGAAATCATTTGAGAAATATAGGATGTCACCAAATGAGATTGGATCAAGTATTTTGAGGATCATCATCTTGCTGCAGACATAACCTAGGCCATCTACTACATAGAACATGGTCTTCCTATCCCTATAGAAAATTGATTCTGTTTATTCATTATACTATCTTAATATCATAATTTTATCATATTATCTATTTCATCATTTATCATTTGTGATTAACTAAAATGTGAAATTATTCTATGTTAATCTAATGTTAATAACAACATAAATAAATAAAGTAACCATAAATACTAAGTAAGTTGAAATGTGAAACCCTAATGAGCAAAGAAGGTTAAGAATAAATTAGCTGATTTGATGACTATTCGGGCTAATGTGTCATAGATAAAACCAGATGGATAGAATGCAAGAACGACCACACGAAATCTCCAAAAAATATAGATCTGGAGCAATAGGTGGACTAGAGTGCCCTGGAGAAGGAATGGGATGCACAGGGGCACTCACGGTATGAGATCGGGGCACCCTAGTCTCGTGAAAAATCTCTACAACCTTCCGCCGAGGTTTCTTTGAATGATTATCTACCTTAACTTCCTATCGTATTGGTGTCACTGGACAATGCTAGATCTCGTTCTAAATCATAAATGAAGATAAGACTTGCAAAACCCCGAGACAAATATCAAATCCCTAAAAATAAATATACATATGAAGGGGTTAGATTGTCCTCAATGGCCACAATGGTGGATTTACTAATTGATCATTGCACTACATCTCAGACTTGATGTAGTTTTGTGTGTGTGTGTGTGTGTGTGTGTGTGTGTGTGTGTGTGTGTGTGTGTGTGTGTGCAATCATTCCCTAGGTGCTCTTGTGTTAGTCACACTTTGTGAAAGTAGTGAGAAATAACTATATGTAGAAATGTAATAAAATGGTGGATGGAATAGAATAAAATTCCCTCCTATGCAATGTGATGTAGATGAACCAACCTTGTGCCTTGTGATGGAGCTAGATGGATGCAAATGGAGCCTTTGATGGATGTAACCTTAGGTGATGATAGTAGTGCTTAGTGTTTGGTCCCTCATTATGGTCTCATAACTTTATATTTATATGGTTCTCTTGTTCTAATTTTGTAATTAACCCCGAAGAGGCCGACCACTAAAAAGATAGAAGCTCAAATAGCTAGAAAGTTCCCAAAAAGTGGCGGGGAAGTGCAAAAAGATCAGGGCACCCCAAATTGGACTAGGGCCCCTGGGGCGCCCTAGTATTGGGTTGGGTACCCTAGTTAGAGATAAAACGATGCCAAATGGAAAAATTCTTGGGCGAGTACATGTGGGAGGTCGATAATGACAATAACAAGTAAAGTAAAATAACCAAAGGACATGGGTTAATTAGTACTTTATTCACTCAAAAACCATATGAATAGTAGTATGAGACCGAGACTAAATAATGCCTAAAGTGCGTGATTTTTTGTCTACATTTTCCCCCACTTTATGTTGGTGAGTGGAATACTCGGTAACATAAAGTAGATAGAGATATGTACCTGATGTCTATGTAGATTGATGTAGAAAGTGTGATAATGGACTATACAAAGTGTGGAGTGACAAAAATATGGAGCGTCAAAACTAAAGATGCAAAAGTTTAAAAAGTGGTGAGAGTAAATCTATGGTGGAAACACATGTGTAGTTCTTGATGTATGTGACTTACGTTCATGTTAGTATGAGGTACAAACTACCTAAATGACATTGTTGTTATTTTTGAACACTTTTAGTGTAGTTGCTTTTTGATGTTGATTGCTTGCTTCTCGTATAAATGAACCTGTAAAAGGAGAAAATGATCAAGTAGTCAAATATGCATGTATATGTGTGTAAAAATTGCATGCATATCGTTAAAAAAAGACTGTAAATGGAAGTATGAAAAAATTAAAAGGAACATGTGCACCTAATTTGTGATGAGAGAAAGGGTGTAGAGAGGATATCTTATAACCACAAGTTTTTTGGGAGATCTCATGCCACTATGGTTGAATAAGTGTAGGGAGAAAACTACATTATTCTCCAACTTGTAAATGCTTCCCTGAGAATAGTGTGAAGAGATATTTGTACTACCTATTTTTTTGGGCAATCCGACACCACTGGCTGAAGTAGTGTATGGAGGAAATCCATTGTATCCTCCATCCTACAACCTCTCCCCAAAATTCTAAGGAAAACCTACCTTGTAAAAGCTGTTGTGTATAGGGTTCGTAAACTATTTTGAACCCACTCGCTGTATAACCCACAATGTTAAGGATAGAAAACTGAACTGAATTGTACCGATAGAGAGAATTATGTAATGTGTAAAACCCCAAATGATGCCCCCTCTTTAGGGAATATGTGACATCGAGGATAGGAGGATGTGGCCCTAAAAGAGGACCGACCGCATAAACTGTGCCCCACTGGGGAGAGGGAATGTGCTTGGTAGAAACCAAGGCACACATAAACAAGTGGCTAAAAATTTGTTTTAGTACAAACAAGCATGCATGTAAAAGACAAGTGTATGCTATGTAAATAATGTATAAGCTAGAATGCAAGTAAACACACAAGAAGACAATTATAGACTACCAAAGTGGGTTGTAAACATGGGACATCACTCATGATGTCGTATGATACTCAAGGCCATAATGGCCGCATACATCAAAAAGTGTGTACACCAAAATAGGGTGAGGCCCGCATACAATAACAAACAATAGTAGACAAACAAAACAGATAACCATGGAAGAAAATAATCTTGCAAATAAATGTTGCACATGAAGCAGTTGTTAACATGTTAGAAAGATAACCCATATTTCAAAAGCATGTATAAGCAAGTAATGTAGAGTGCTAAGTACAAAATGAAACAATAACACCTATAATGATCCATAGGGATCTAGAAAAACACACCACTTCATCAGTTCCATCAGCACCAAGAAGGAGAATTGAAGAAAATGAGGTAAATGAAGGTTCTTGACATAACCGCTGCCTGCAAGGTGGCAATCTTTTAACAGACCACCCAACTAGCGTGGTGGTCCCGAAACCACCGATCTACTCGGGATGGCGGTCTTGACACTTCTGAACATAAAAGAATAATGGAGCACAAATGGATGTGAATTTGAAGTGCACGAATGTGTCTCTTCCCTCCCCGACCTTTCCCATTCTCCAGTGCATGAGAGGACATGGGAGAAGGCTATAAATATAAGGAGGATCAAGAGAATTTGGCATCCGAGAAATCAAGAAGCGAGTAATAATATGAGAGCAAGTGAATAGAGATTCTTTAGTGTTGGAGTGGAATTGTAGGAGTAAGGTGTAAGAAAATAGAGAAAACAAGTAATTGGAGAGGAGGTTTACATTGTTGCTTCTTTTCATACTTACTGTAATCTGTACAATTTGATTAATTGGCCAATACAAGTGGGAAGAAAGAGCATTTTCCATTCCTGGCTGGTTTTCCCTCATTGGGGGTTTCCAAGATAAAATTTCTTGTGTTGTGTGTAGAATTATTTTAGCATTTCTCTACAATTATGTCTTAGGTACTAGTTAATTAGTCACTAAAGCTCTAATCTTCATCGAAACTATCATTTTCCAAAGTTGAAAGTAGGAAAACATATTTGTGTGATTTTTTAGAGTTATAAAGTAGAAGTTTATAGATCATTTTGGTATCGAACCGATTATATATCTAGGGTGTGGTATTCAATTCTTTCTTGTGATTTGTATGACAATGAAAAGGTATAAAGGTAAATAAGTTTTACCTTGTAAGCTAGATATTTCTATGAAGAAGTGGAATCATAGAATTTGAGCTCAAATGGAAGAAGAGAACTTGGTCCATAGATTTGATATGCTTAGAGACCATGATGGATAGATTATATAGAAAAGAAGAAGAGCTTTTAGATTTGTAGAAGATGGCTTTAGTTAAGAAAGATTCCATGGACTCAGTAGTTTGGGCACTTGGCCAAAAAATTGTTATCGAGAAGAGCCACAAAGAGGAAGAATGGGAAGATCATGAAGAAGAGATGTCAATTGTAAGTGAAAAGGTAAAATCTGCTCATACACCTTTTAAAGTTGAAAGAAAGTGGAAATAAAGAATTTTGAAGGAAAAGTAGATGCAAAATTATTGGATAAATGGATAAAACAATTAGAAGTCTATTTTAGTGTGCATAATGTCACTGAGGCACAAAGGATTACCTTTACATGTCTCAAAATGGAAGGTCATGCTTTGGTTTGGTGGGAAACCCATCTAGCCACTTGTGAAAAGAAGAAACATCCTATTGTTAGTACTTGGAAGGGTTTTAAAGAATTGATTAGAGCTAAATTATATCCTATTGGCCATAAGATTGACATGATGATTAAGTGGCAATACTTTAGGCAAGGCAATGGTCAAAGTGTGTAAGACTCGCACTACGGAATTTTGGAGACAAGCCATGTTGCTTAATATGGACTTGGAGGATGAGAACATTCGACCAAGTATTTGTGAGGACTTCAACACTCACCTTCGGAGGAATGTAATATCCACGAATCACAAGGATGTCACTGAAGCTTGTATACAAGCATACAACATTTATGATGAGAAGAATTAAGGAGAAATAGAGCCAAAGGGAGACCAATCAACAAATCAAGCAGGAAAAAGAACAAGGGAAGACAAGTAACAAAGGTAAATGGAAAGGTAAACATGTCACTATTACTTTGCATACTTATAAAGGTCCTAAGAATCTCTGTAAGAATTTTGATATAAATGGACATACTGAATCCACATGTTGGAAGTTGCATCCAGAATTACACCCAAAGCACCGAACCAAGGATTCCAAGAAATCCATGGCCGGTTTGAAGACAGAAGGAGAGGTGGAGATTGAGGATGATTCGGATGTCAAAAAAAGGTTGGGATGTATGGCCGCTAACATGTACATGGAAAAAAAAGAAGAAGAGATGATTAAGCTTTTCCAAATCGAGAATCCAAATTAAAAAGACTAAGGTAAACGCTTAGTAGATTCTGGTTCTCGATCAAATTTGATTTCTTATACGGTTATAGAATAGCTTGGCACTGAGACTTACGCGCATCCACATCTATACTCATTGGGATGGGTGAAGAGGGTGTAGAAATACAAGTTACAAGAAAGTGTAAGTTTCAGTTTGGGATAAATACCATATATATTGATGTATTAGAGGTGATATCATTCCACTTGATGCATTTGATGTTGTCTTCAGAATTCCTTACTTATATGCCAAGGATGTTGTGTTCACAAGGAGGGAGAACCAATATAGATGGGTCAAGGATGGAGTCAATTTCAACATCCAGGCACACCAGAGAAAATCAAAGAAGGCTATGGTAAGTGCCAACCAAGCATAAAGACTTATTCAAGAAAATCATCAGTTTTGTTTAC
This sequence comes from Taxus wallichiana var. yunnanensis, assembly GCA_018340775.1. Lineage (NCBI taxonomy): Eukaryota > Viridiplantae > Streptophyta > Pinopsida > Cupressales > Taxaceae > Taxus > Taxus wallichiana. Next base: position 510,427,338 of record CM031239.1, on the reverse strand, counting down.
TTTCATTAGAAGAAAAGCAAAATAGACTTGAGATCACAAATATTTTGGATAGCACTTTTCAGTTTTTGTAGAAGAAGCCACCACATGAACTGCTCATTCAAGGATAAAAACAAACTTCCACTATGCAGTCACCGTATCTACCTACGATTCACTGGACTTGACCATGGGGCAACAAGGAGAAGAGGAGATACAAGGAACAATGGTGACTATAGTAAAGATCGCACATAGAGAGGATTTGACCAATCCATTTCAAGAGACAAAGACAAGCAAAAATGACTAAACCACTACAATATGGGACCTTCGCCATACTTGAGTAGTTTGAAAAAGAAACCTTTAGGCCATACTTCATGCGAGATGCATTCGATAACAAGTTAAAAGGGCTCACACCTACTAGCGCCATCTATGCATGACAAAGAAGGAAATATATAGAAGCTACCTTCCAAAGAGGCTTGTACTCAAGGAAACTTAGATGAGGATGTAGTAATGGAGCACCAAACTAGAGATCCATAGGAGTCTTGGTAGGTTGTAGAGAAGACACCAAGGTAGATCAAGTGGTACTTAAAGGAGCAAAAGAGGGATTTGATTCCTCTACCACTCCCCTACTAAGATTTTGTAGGACAAAAAGCCTCATAATTAGGGGAGGTATGATCTAAAGGGATCTAGAAAAACTCACCACTTCATCCGGTTCCATCAGCACCAAGAATGAGAATTGAAGAAAAATGAAGAAAATGAGGTAAATGGAGGTTCTAGATAGAACCGCTACTATATGCAGAGCGGTGGTTATAGAATTTTCATTCTATGCAGAGCGGTGGTTATAGAAAAACCACCCTATGCAGAGTGGCGGTTATAGAACCACCACCATGTAGGGCGATGGTCTTTTAACTACCACCCAACCTAGGTGACCATCAAAACTGTTGGTCCAGTGCAAGGCGATGATCCCGACACTTCGAATAGAAAATAAGAATGGAGCATGAATGGACGTGAATTTTAAGTTTCTAACTATGTCTCTTCCCTCCCCGACCTTTCCCATTCTCTAATGCATAGAAGGACATGGGAGAAGGATATAAATACAAGGAGGAGCAAGAGAATTTGACATTTGAAGATCCGAGAAGATCGAGAAGCGAGTATTAATATGATAGCAAGTGAGTAGAGATTATTTAGTGTTAGAGTGGAATTGTAGGAGCAAGGTGTAAGAAAATAGAGCAAACAAGTAATTGGAGAGGAGGTTTAAATTATTTGTTCTTTTCATACTTATTGTAATCTGTACAATTTGATTAATTGGCCAATACAAGTGGGAAGAAAGAGCATTTTCCCTTCTCGATTGGTTTTCCCTCATTGGGGTTTCAGGATAAAAATTCTTGTGTTGTGTGTAGAATTATTTTAGCATTTCTCTACAATTCTATCCTAAGCACTAGTTAATTAGTCACTAAAGCTCTAATCTTCATCGAAACTGTCATTTTCCAAAGTTGAAAGTAGGACAACATAATTGTGTGATTCTGTAGAGTTCCAAAGTAGAAGTTTACAAACCATGTAATATATGAATGTGGATGCCCCCATTGACTATTGTAGGAGTGGTAGGAGGTGAGCATCCATTCTACATGTAGAAGACCTGTATCTACTATCACAACTAGAAAAGGATGTGAACATGCATGTGTGTATGATAAAAGTAATTACATACAAGAGATATAGCTAGAATATGTAATAAGTGAACATATATGAGAAAATGTAAGAAAGAGTAAAAGAAACCAAGATATTGCAGCATGATGTGGATGGATGGAACATAATGCAAGATGGAGGATAAGAGCCATATGCCCCCAAGTGAATGTAAGTGTATGTAGTGAGGTTCATTTAGTATGCCCCCTCAGTAATCAATAATGAACCAAAAATGAGAGTGTGTCATCAAGAAATGGTCGTAGTATGTATTGTGTCTATCACGTTGTGATGAATTTATATGTGTGTTGATGATATGTGACCTAGAGATGAATGTGTGATGATGTAACCTAAAGCATATATCACTATGAGATGAATAGAGAGAGTGGTAATGTAGCCTAAAGCATGTACCAATAGAAGGTGTAGGAATAGGTGACTATTTAGCTATAGTGTATGTCACTAACCTAGTAATGTCGCATGGTAGAAGGTTGAATGATGAATGTGTGAGTATGATAAGGTCCATTTGATTTGTAAACCCTCGGTAGTCAAGTATGGACCGAGGAACTAGAGTGCATCATAGGGTAGTGTGTGCAACACGTAGAAGAATGTGTATTATGTGTGATGATTAGAAACAGACATATGATGTGTAAAATGCAATGTATAGTGTGCAATGCAAGATGTGTAGATAGCCTAATAATGTTAGATTGCACGTAATGTAGGATGAGTAGTATATGATGCTAGACTTGTAGACGATAGGGGTGTGATATATATGTGATGAATACTAGTATAATGTGTAGAGTATGTATGATGTATATATGTGTAAATGTTGAAACACTAATGATATGTGGTAAGTAGGATGCAAAATGTGACATACACTTTAAGATATGTAAAGAGATGCAAAGTGTGTAGTATGTGCGTGTGTGGGGTTCATGTGTAGTATGTAGCCCTCAATAGTTCAAAGGTGAATCGAAGCACAAGATTGTGTCATAGGGTAATGACGATGTTGCATGCTATGGGATTGATGAATTATAATGCAAAGATGAGAGATAGGCTGATGCAAACATAGGGGGTATGTGTGAAGGTTTTTCCCCCAAGTATGTGGTGTTAAATATAGTCACGTGATATTGTTGGGATTAGAGCCTCACCGGAGAAGCATTGGAGACATAACAAACAATAGAGTGAGGTGGATCATATAAAGAACCTTGGTGACATAATATGTAGACAATCATGGAATATTCTTCATCAATGAAAGGGACTAGTGGACACTCGTGAGTGTACCATCGAGAGAGATTCGAGAGTAAGTAGGAAATGAGCCATTAGCTATGGTAATATTTCCAAATGGCATAGGAAATGTAAGTGACGTGTGATTAGTATCTATGGTACCGCCAATGCAGTCTAGCCAAGATTTCCCAAGAGTCAATGGAGAATCGCGAGGGGCACGTGCAACAAAGACCGTTAAATGAAACACACGAAGGCCAAAGATGGTTGTAATGTGACAATAACCATGATAAAGATGAGATGAGTGAAGTGGGGGTAAGATGTCATTAAGTGTTAAACCAATTCTAGATAAGCCCCCATTATGGTCCCTCATTATGGTCTCATAAATTTATATTTATATGGCTATCTAGTTTTAATTTCGTAATCAACCCCATGAGATGTCGACAACTAAAAAGATAGAAATCTCAAACGGCTAAAAAGTGCCCAAAAAGGTGAAGAAGTGTAAAAATGATGAGGGCACCCCAAATGGGACCAGGGCCCCACAGGGCACTCTAGTCTTGGGTTTGGCACCCTCGTTAGAGATAAAATGACCGGGTAAGTACATGTAGGAGGTTGACAGGATGATGACAACAAGTAAAGTAAAATGGCCAAAGGACATGAGTCAATTAGTTCTTTATTCACATAAAATCCATATAAATAGTAGTATGAGACCAAGACTAAATAATGCCTGAAGTGTGTGGTTTTGTGTCTAAATTTTCCCCCGCTTTATGTTGGTGAGCAGAACACTCGATAACATAAAGTAGATAGAGATGTGTACCTAATGTCCATGCAGAGTGATGTATAAAGTGTGTCGATGGACTATACAAATCATGGAGTGAAAAAAATGGAGCGTGGAAACTAAAAATGAAAAAGTGTAAAAAGTGGTGAGAGTAAACCTAGGGCGGAAACACATGTGTAGTTACCGATGTCCTGTGAGGTAGCTGCATGTTAGTATGAGGTACAAAGTGCTGAATGATATTGTTATTGCTGTTGTTTGTTGAATGCTTTTAGTGTAGTTGTTTTTATTTTTGACTTCTTGCTTCTCATACAGACGGACCTATAAAAGGAGAAGATGATCAAGTAGTCAAATACACATGTATATGTGTGTAAAAATCACATGTATATAGTAAAAAAGATTGTAAATGGAAGTATGAAAAAGTAAAAGGAACATGTGCACCTGATCTATGATGAGAGAAAGGGTGTATAGAGGATATCCTATAACTGTGAGTTTTTGGGCGATCTCACGCCACTGTGGCCAAAGAAGTGTAGGGAGAAAACTGCATTATTATCCAACTGTAAATGCTTCCCTGAAAATAGTGTGAAGAAATCTTTGTATTTCCTAGTTTTTTGGGTGATCTAACACTGCTGGCTGGCCGAAGTTGTGTAGGGAGGAAATCCATTGTATCCTCCATCCTATAACTTCTCCCTAGAATGCTAAGGACAAACTTCCTTGTTAAATTCGGTGTGTATGGGGTTCGTAGACTAGTTTGAACCCACTCATTGTATAACCCACAATGTCAAGGATGGAAAAATGAACTAAACTGTATCGATAGAGAGCATTGTGTAATGTGTAAAACCCCAAATGATGCCCCTCTTTAGGGGTGTATGTGACATCGAGGATAGGAGTATGCGTCCCCAAAGAGGACTTACCATGTAAACCGTGCCCTGCGGGGGAGAGGGAATGCACTTGGTAGAAACCAAGGCACACACAAATAAGTGGCTAGAAATAAGTGTTAGTATGAACAAACATGCATGTAAAAGATAAGTGTATGCTACGCAAACAATGTATAAGCTAAAATGCAAGTAAACACACAAGAAGAAAATCATAGACCACCAAAGCGGGTTGCAAACATGGGACATCACTCATGATGTCATAAGACACTCAAGGCCACAATGGCCACATACAACAAACAAGTGTGCACACCAAACATAGGGTGAGGCCGCATATAATAACAAACAAGATACAAACAAAATAGATAGCCATGGAAGCAAATAATCCTGTAAAAAAATGTTACACATGAAGCACTGTTAACATGTTAGAAAGATAACCCATATGTCAAAATCATGTATAAGTAAGTAATGTAGAGTTCTAAGTACAAAATGAAACAATAACACCTATAAGATACAAATGTGGATGCCCCCAATGACCATTGTAGGAGTGGTAGGAGGAAAGCATCCATGATATGTGTCGGAGACTTGTATTGCTATCAAAACTAGAAAAGGATGTGAATGCACATGTGTGTATGATAAAAATAATGACATATAAGAGATCTAGCTAGCATGTGTAATAAAGTGAACATATACGAGAAAATGTAAGCAAGAGTAAAAGAAACCAAGATATGTAGCATGTTGTGGATGGATGGAACAAAATGCAAGATGGATGATAGGATCCACATGCCCCCTGAGTGAATGGAAGTGTATGCAGTGAGGATTATTTAGTATGCCCCCTTAGCAGTCAAGAATGAACCAAAAACAAGAGTGTGTCATTGGGAAATGGTCGTAATATGTATTGTGTCTAACATGTTGTGATGAGTTTATATGCATGTTGATGATATGTGACCTATAGATGGATGTGTGATGATGTAGCTTAAAGCGTATATCACTATGAGACAAGTAGAGGGAGTGGTGATGTGTCCTAAAGTGTGTACCACTAGAAGATGTAGGAATATGTGACCATTTATCCTATAACATATGTCACTAACCTAGTAATGTCGCATGATAGAAGGTTGAATGATGAATGTGTGAGTATGATAAGGTTCATTTGATTTATAAACCCTTAGCAATCAAGTATGGACTAAGGAACTAGAGTGCGTCATAGGGTAGTGAGTGCAATGCGTAGAAGAATATGTAGTATGTGTGATGATAAAAAAATGAACATATGATGCACAAGATGTATATAATTCAATGTATAGTGTGCAATGCAAGATGTGTAGATATCCTAATAATGTTAGATTGCACACAATGTAGGATGAGTAGTATATGATGCTAGACTCGTAGATGATAGGGGTGTGATATATATGTGATGAATATTAGTATAATGTGTAGAGTATGTATGATGTATAGATGTGCAAATGTCAAAACACTAATGATATACGATAAGTAAGATGCAAAATGTGACATATACTATAAGATATGTAAAGAGATGTAGTGTGTAGTATGTGCAGTGTGTGGGGTTCATGTGTAGTATGTAGCCCTCAATAGTCAAGTGTGAACCAAAGCACAAGAGTGTGTCATCAGGTAAATATGATGTCGCATGCTAGGGGATTTATGAATGATAATGTAAAGATTAGAGATAGGCTGATGCAAAGATAGGGGTATGTGTGAATGTTATTCCCCCAGTATGTGGTGTTGAATATATTCATGTGACATTTTCAAAGAGATCATCAATGTCGGGATCGGAGCACATGGAGCAAAATTGAAGACATGATAAGCAATAGAGTGAAGTGGATCATATAAAGAACCTTGATGAGGTAATATGTAGACATTCATTTTATACTCTTCATTAGTGAAAGGGACTTTGGTGGACACTCATGTGTACCATCGAGAAAGATTCAAAGAGTAAGTAGGAGATGAGTCATTAACTATGGTAATATTTCCAAATGGCATAATACATGTAAGTGATGTGTGATTAGTTTCTATTGTACGCCAATGGTCTAGCCAAGATTTCCTAAGAGTCAATGGAGAATTGTGAGGGGCCAAAGACCATCAAATGAAACACATGAAGGCCATAGGTGGTCATAATGTGATAATAGCCATGATAAATATGAGATGAGTGAAGTGGGGGTAAGATGTCATTAAGTGTTAAACTAATTCTTTCTAAGCCCTCATGTGTGCAAATAATATCTAAACAAGTATGATCGATCGGATGTTATGAAAAAAGGAGTTGTTGATGAGTAGTGTGTATGTGAAAGGGGGTGGCAAAGATGTAGTTTGCATGGTAGAAGATGAAACAGTCTCGACAGTGTTAACCAATCCTTGGTAAAGTATCATAGCATTGGTATAAGAAGGGATCTTGAATTTGTATTCATCCATGCCATCAGCCACAAAGGTGTCCTCGAAATAAGATTCATCGACATCTAGAGGATTAAAGTTAAGTTGGCCTAATGCTTCATCAATTAGTTCAACCGCATCGACTTCATCATCAAAATCCTTATAATTATTGGTATTAGCATCATTATGTTGTGTGGCATTATCGAGTATGTTGGTAGGTGGCACACTAGGTGGAGGAATGGAAGGTCTTTGTGATAGGTGGAAGTAATGTCGATAAGTGCCAATATTATAGGTGATATAATAGCCGTAGTGTGAGTAGAAATAACGGGAGTATTTGTAGCGGTAGAAGAAGGTTGTAAAATTCTATACTAACAAATGTCATATGTGTCAAGGCTAATATATGGAATACGTTGTGAAGGTGGGATGGACATAATAGTAATAGGGTCTATGCGATAGTATTTGAATGGCTCTGATCTGCAGTTATAGTATGTTCATAGCCATCATGTAAAAATTTGACACATTGGTGAATAGTAGATGGAACTACTTGCATTGCATGAATCCAAGGTCTACCTAACAAGAGATTGAATTGAAATGAGGCATCTATAACATAAAATTCAATGAGAACAGTCTTAGGCCCAACTCGAATGTGTAATACAATAGTCCCCAAACATGTACGAGTGGCGAGAGTCATAGCTGAAAATGATAGTAGAATTATTAGAAATTAGATTATCACTAATACCTAGTTGCTTTAAAAGGGAGAAAACACATAATTTGATGACTGATCCATTGTCAATAAGTACTTGTTTAATACAAGTGGTGGTAAAAACAACAGTAATGAGAAAAGGTGCACATAGATTTCTTTTAGGAAAAGGTGACATTTCCTCGTGGGTAAAAGATACGACATGTGGAAAATTACGAAGAAACTATATGAGGTGTGTAAAGTGTACCACTAAGTTGTCACTTTCTATGTGAATGGATCAAAGGGATACTTCGAGTTTTTAGTGGCGATTAGGCACATTACACAATAAGTCATAAAGAGAAATCTTAGCGAGCATATTTTAAAGTTGTTTAATGATGTCATAGCACCTAGAAGTTATAGGGTGAGCCACCTAAGTAATGGGTGGAGGAATAGTAGTAGGTGTAGCCGTAGGAGGATACTGATACAAGTATGATGAGTAGTTACTACATTGATAGATGGGTCAGCCCTAGGTGTAACAAAGTGAGGAGGATATTGAGTACACACTTACATGAAATCAACAAAGTAGTAGTGGTTATACCAAAAAATTAGTGGGACGAAAGAGGGATAAGATGATTGAGCCATAATAGATAAGAGAAAAATATCCCTAAGTGGAAAGTAGTGTCAAACATGGGGTTCACCAAACTAATTAACTAAAATTTGAAATTATTATATATTAATCTAATGTTAATAACAACAGTAAATAAAGAAAGTAACCCAAACCACTAAGCAAGTAGAAATGTGAAACCCTAATGAAAAAAGAGAGTTAGGAAGATCTTAGTTGATTATACGACTATTTGGGACTATGTCGTAGAGAAAACCAAATGAACAAAATTCAGGAACAACCACATAGAAGCTCTAGAAAACATAAATCTAGAGAAGTAGGCTAGAATGGGGCACTTGTAGAAGGATTAGGGCACAGGGGTGCTCTAGTCTAAGATCCGGGCACCTTGGTTTGTGAAAAATCTCTGCAAACTTCCTCTAAGGTATCATCAAATGATTTTCTCGACTTTGCTTCATGTCGTATTAGTGTCATCGGACTACGCTGGATCTCATTATAAATCAAAAATCAAGATGATTCCTATGAAACCCCAAGACAAACATCAAATCCCTAAAAAAGAAAGATGCATATGAAGGGGTCAAACTGTCCTTAGTAGCCACAATGGCGGACTTACATGCAAGTGCACTAACAATAGAATGCTTTTGGTTAATTAATAGTAGTAGATCTATTCTCAGCTTTTATCCATGCAAAGTGCTTCTTAGCTGATCCTCAAAAATTGCCAATGCGTATCACACAAGTCTTTGACTGGTTTTTGTGCTCCACGTGCTACCTCCAAAAATAGATCCTCACTGTGAAAACGACTAAGTCCTAAACCTATTTTTGTTATTCAAACACGATATTTTCCGATAGTCTCACACCTTTGAATGTGCTCAGCTCTCTTGCATGAACCTTCTGTATTTCCTTTTCTAATTACCAAATTTTGGTGACCAACATTACCCCACACTAGTTGCATTTCCTTACAATGGTTGTCTCCAAAATGAATCAAATAATGTGAATAAAGAATAGAAATAATTTTGGTGAATAAAAGAATATCTTTACCCTATAGTATCTTATGCTTGATGTGAATAATTAAATCTGGATATTCTTCTTTTCTTTACTTTTCGCCTCTAGTCTCCGCGAATCATTGAGCGTGAACTCTTCCTTCTCTAGATTATCCATTGCAATTGATTCTAACTCGTCATTTGTAACCTCTCCTTTCTCATTCTTAAAGACCAACACAATCTTTGGACATGGCGCTTATTCTCCCTTCTAGTAAGTCCATCTTTTGTGCGATGAGTTTTCCAAGCTAATCTAGCCTTTCCTTGTGTGGTTCTTGATTTATTGCAGGGCCTCGTGCTTCTACTTGACAAGCGCTAATCTTTCTACGTGGCCCAATGTTTCAACTTTCATGGCCTTCAGGACTTCATTATCTTCCAAAATGGTCATGGTCCTTATAACGACTTCTAGAGATGTACATATATTCGGTAGCTTGATCTACCTTCTTTTATTCCTCCTGCAAGCTCTAAAGAAACCCATCATATGATGTAATCTTCTGCATCACCGAAGCCTTTTCCAACTCTCGCTTCATGTCTGGGTCCTTTGGCACCGCATGCACAAAGTTTCATCTTCAAGCACTAAGTCCACCAATGTACTTACATAATGTATTTCCAAAGGAAACATCTTAGGTACCTTTGGCTCTAAGTGTGGCCTAGCCTTCATGACATTATCCCCAATCTCCTCTGCCATGCTGATAAAAATAACGTTCTTCTTTTGGGCCAAGTCTTTTTCCTAATTTAGGCATGCTATTTCCTCATCCTTAGTCTTGATCTCCTCCCTTAGTGCCCTAATTTTTGCAACTTTATCCATATTCTCATTGTGCCACTTCTGTCAAGATTTTACCAAAGAATTACTCAATTGTTCATTTGACATAACAGTAGGATTTATTGTTATGTGCCTGGCCTGAGGTGTCTTCTTCAACCTCCTTGAAACACATGACTCTTCACATACATCAAAATATGGTTCATCCATGTGTGTGTGCATCGACCATGACAATTTCTTCCTTGTGTGCACAGTTGCCATATCCTCATCCATCAACTCCCAGCCATATAACTCCTTTTGTTTCATTGTGCTCTAGAAACGGGTGTGGAAATTTTTACCTATGTCCTCGACATAGCCCATGACTAGTGGAAGATATTACCCACTTGTTCTTTTTGATCTAGGCTACTTAGGAACTTGGGCTTCAAGATTTGGAACTTTTGTTATTGTGTCTTGGGCAATCTCGGTTCTTTGTCTCATTTGAATCCTTTCCTCCTTCCTATCCATCCTTCATATATTCATCTTCTAGTTCGTCCTTGTTCTCTGGAGGTGTAGGGGAATTTGGCACACTTTCCTTAGACTCTTATGCTTCCTCATTCAGCTTCAATTTCCTTCTTATTTTCTTAGTTGTCTCCTTCTGAGGGAGAGATTCGAGGTGATTTATGCACTTATTGTGAAGTAGCACCTAAGGTCCTTGTTCTCCTGAATACTATTTTAAAATGACACTCTCCTTGGACTGCATCCAATTCCTCATCATCTCCCTCTTGTGGCTGAGGTGGTGTAGTCACGTGCTCATCTTCTTCCTTATTTAGAGGTTTTCTTCTACCTCTATGCTCCAAACCACCACTATCCTCATGCTCTTCTTCTTCATCATCTACTTGAATTGTTTAGGTCTGGAACATTTTCTATTGTATGCTTACCTTTTGGTGGCCCTAGGAGTGTGAACTCATTCTCTACATACTTGGTGTTCTCCATCTTAGGTTTGAGTTGTAGGTACACAAGTGTTACTATGGTGTCCCCAACTTCCAAGGTTATCGGCTTTATGTTTATAATATCTAAAATAAGCCTTTTAATGTAGGCATTGTTCCTTGGATATACATATTTCTTTCTCAGAGTGTGGTAGTCGCAATCTACCTTATCTGCATTGAAGGTTAGGCGGCGCACATCTGAAAACCAGTGAACTGATTCCTAGAAATATCTTATTGTGAAGGCATATGGTAGTTTACACCATGGGCTCCAAGCTCCTTCCTTCATCATAAATCACGCGATGTAAAAATGTTGGTAGATTACAAAGTGAATTGCCTTACCCACCACCGAAGGAAACTCCTTGGGTATGCACCACTCTTCTTCAAGTGTCACACGAGTCTATCATACCACATCTCCGCCCTCTCTTGGATGGTCTCGCCCATTAATCATGCCGCACAATTACTTTTGAAATCTTTCCACATGTGACTTGTGTTCCATGGGGTACTCCCAAATCTTCTCCTTTGGTCCATCAGACACCTCAATCTCCATAAATACTAAAGACAATATCACAACACCAAAACATATTTTGTCATGTTTTCGTGCTTCTTCATTGATTGTCTTTGCTATGTGGTCTACAATATTATAGACTACTCCTTGATACATCTTATTTGTAATGTGTAGCCATATTGTGTTTACCTGCGACCATCTTCCTTGGTCATTCAACTTTGTTACAAGATGTGCAGCTACCTGCACTACTGGGTACTTCTTTAATTTGTCAATGTCCATGCCGCGTGGACCTTTGGTATACCCTAGCTCCTTTCTTGTCTCCAGGATTATGGCCTTATTAGTTATATCACTATCCAGATCCACTCCTGAGGCCCTTAGTCCTGTCACAGTTGAAATCAAAGCAGCTATGATTCTAACCCTCTGTCCTGTGAAGTAGAAGAATTCCTCATGGACTCTACTCATCAACCACCGATACAATGGTTCATACTTCCCAAAGTATGGCATATCATACAACTGGTAGACTTTATTTTTCTTTAGTAAATTCTCACTGGCATCATCGTACACTAGCATATCTTCTGTTGTGCACTTGTTCATTTTTGTGCTCAGCAACACATCAAGCTCCTAATTATCTGATGTTTGATGGTTGTAATCATTAACTTTGCATTGACAGACATGGGAATCCCATTCTTATCCCACAATCACACCCTCTGGATATTGCATTTATGAGAAATTACTCTTGGGAGAAATTTCTTCTTCCAATTCAACCTTCTTCTTCCCTTTTTCTCCTATTATGGGTGCTTTCTTCGATGCCATCTGAAAAATCTCTCTTTTCTTTCCTTTGTAGTTGAGAAAATCAAAACCCTAGGTTAAATCTTTGTGCCCTAGTGGAAATCTTATGCCCTAGCTCATTTATAACATGTCTACTTCACTCAAACCCCTTCAACTATGGGAACGCAAGCTTCTCCTATGCACAACCCTTCTCTCCATGTTTGGCTTCACACTCTTCACACTCAACACGATTTCTCGGTTCATTCGCACTTAGCCCTTTTCGAATTATCTCAATTGTAATGGTAAAAATGAACTTGCATCCCATCTATATATAGAATTTCAAAAATTTAGTGCATTTATTTCTTCTCCACCTACCAAAAATCCTCTCATTAATTGACCATTTTCATTCTTTCCACGCGGTACATCTTCGCACCCAAGTTATAACCTTCTAGCACGTACATCTTCGCACCCAAGTTATTTTCATTCTTGTCGGATAATATGTGTAAGTTATGATGTAGCGTGATCCAGTTCTACACGCATATGGTGAAATAGGACCCACAAAATCTATAGCCCATTTCTCAAATGGTTATGTACTACTAATAGGTCTTAGAGGCATTTCATCTTATTAACCTAGTTTCCCAAGATGTTAACAATGATCACAAGCTTACAAAATTCCTTGCAATCTTTATACAAGGTCTCCCACCATAATCCAGCGAGTAGAATCTTGCACATAGTGGCATCACCTGCATAGTGGCCACTTGCAATACCACCATGAGATTCTTCCATAATATTTGTGTGCTCATGTTCCAATACACAATGATGTAATACCTCATCCCGGCCTAACTTGTACAAGTCACCATTGATCAACATGTAAGGGGTTACACGTATAGCAAGTTGTTTCTTCTCCAAGGATTTCATTCCTTTTGGTGTCATACATGTTCGTAGAAAGACAATAATGTCCTCTAGTTTTGATGGTGCCCATTGTAAACTGTATAGTTGTGCATCTGGCATGGTATCTTCAATTTCCTATGCTTCTTCTCCTGACTGTATTCTAGATAAATGGTCTGGTCCAAAATTACTTTTCCTGGTTTTACCACAACTGTGAAATCAAATTCTTGAAATAAAAGTACCCATCTACATATGCGCCCTTGTAGAATGGGCTTGTTTACCAAATACTTCAATGCCATGTGATCTGTATAAAAGATGAATGGTGTAGCTAGCAGGTACTGTCAGAATTTATGTAGTGCATAGATCATTGAAAAAGCTTCATGCTCTGTAGTTATGTAATTATTTTACTGCAGAGTCACTTTCTACTAGCAAAACAGATAAGATGATCTATAATACCTTCTCCAGGTTGAGCCAACACCGCGCTAATGTCCATGCCAAAGGCGTCCACATGTACATGAAATGGTTGGTCCCATGAAGGAAAACACAAAATAGGTGCAGTAGTAAGTTTCTCCTTTAATGTCTCAAATGCGTGCTATTGTGGCTCTCCCCAGTAGAACATACCTTTCCCTTTTAGTAACTCCTCCAATAGTGCGAAACTTTGGCATATCCTTTAATTAATTTTCTGTAATATCCTGTATGACCCAAAACTCGGGCACCTCACTCTGACTAGTAGGCTCTCTTAGGCCTATAATAACTGCAACCTTGGCTGGATCAACCAACAAACCTTCCTTGTAGATTATGTGTCCTAACAATATCCCAAATGGTGTAGAAAATATGCACTTCTTGATGTTCAAAGAGATACTCAACTGTCTACATATTTCAAACATTAAACGTAGATTATCACAATGATCCTTAACTAATCCATACACCGTCCAATCATCCAAATAAACATGTAAGAAGTTGTGAATAAATTCTTTGAACACTTGAACAACTATGCGTGAAAATACAACAGGCGCATTTTTCAAACCAAAAGGTATTACAATATATGCAAAGCTAACCCATTTAGTAGTAAAAGTAGTCTTTTCCTGATCCTCCTGGGTAATCCGAACCTGATGATACCTAGAGAACCCATCCATAAATGAATAGATTTCGTGCCCTACAATGCCTTCTAGTATTTCCTTAGTGAATGGCGTAGGAAAGGGATTAGTCACACATGCAACATTCAGCTCCCTGTAGTCCACGCAGATCCTAATCCATCCATCCTTCTTGATACTAATCACCATTAGAATAACCCATTTTGACTCGTCAAGGGGCTTGATAATCCTAGACTTCAACATTTTGTCAATCTCTTCTTTGAATTTTTGTGCAAGTTGGGGTTCATCCTATAGGGTCTCTTTCTAACTCGGGCATGCACCTTCTTTAAGCTTTATCTTCATCTCCCCTAATGATTCATGCACACCTTTGAGTTCATGGTACCCCTAGTGAGAATAAGTCCCGATCGTGCCTTAGTAACTCTATGATTTTTTCCACTTCAGAGTCTGACTAATAGTCTCTAATTATGGCTTCCTTAGGCTCAACATTTGATCCAATATTCACCTTCTTTGTCTTCATAGGTTCATGATAGGCACGTGTTGTCTTATTTGCATTGTCCAACACCTCATGCCTACCTGTTGAATGGTTTACATCCAGATTTTCTACTTCTTCGTCATCCACTAAGTAGAACATTTTCCATTTTCTTTCTCAAGGAAATCACATTAAAGTAGTTTGGCATCATCCTCTGTCTCTTCAACAAAACATGCTCCTGAGTTCCCTTCATCCAATAACTCCTAAATGAGTTCCTCACCTTGGAACTATCCCTCATAGTTAAGTGCTTTATGACTCTTAATGCCTCTTTCACTTTGGAGATTTAGTAGAGAAGAATTCAAACATCTGGGCCATTCCTGTAATTAAATCCTACAAATTTCTAGTCTTTCTATGGAGTTCTGCATATACATACCAAGCACGCACGTAGCCTTGTAAAGTGGAATAAAACTTATGTACCTATAGCAAAGGTGGTAAAGCTTCCTGCCCCTCTATCTAGAGTCTCTCACACTTTTGAATGTGGTGTTGAACAGGTTGATTACCATGATAAGTACATATTTGAGTAGGTGCATAGCTTTTGAAGAACCTAGTAGTAAGAGTAATCCTAATTTCATTCCATCCTACAAGATTATCCTTGTGGGACACCCATCAGCATGTTGTTGTCCCACATAGTGTATATGCTAGCATATTTCTTCTTTCCAATGGGTCTATCCATTATTCCTCCATGGCGCACAAGAATACCATTGGATCTCCTTCTCTTTTGTAACAATGTACCGAGTTATTACCTATCCTCCTGGCATAATACGATTTGTGGCCTTTAGGTAATATTCTCTTTACTTCACACCATGCTAACTCATAAGTTCTATGAGCCCAATTATCACAAGCAACACTTGTAGTATTTCTAATAGACTATGCATCCTCGCATTGAATTATTCCTTCTTTAGATGGCTTAATCAATTATGGATCCCAGATGATATGTATATAAATCATATTTAGTTCTTCTTCACTCAAGGGCTCAACATAGGGCACAAATTTTCCATTTGTTAAAGGGATAATAACTCTTTCCTTCTTGTTTTCAAAATTGATATAACCCTTCTTGAACCAAAGATCATCATTATTTTCATAGCACCAAGGATGCCTTAATAGAGTGGGAAGTTATCTCGACTTTTCAAATAGCTTAAAACCTCAAAATATCCAATGAACTTGGCTCCTTATATAGTATATGCATCTTTCAAGATTCGATGGGAGTGGCCTTAGTCCGATTAGCCATGAACAATACATTATAGGATGGATGTAATGGGGGTCTTCCCATTTGTACCCATGCATCCAAAGTAAAAACATTGACTTCCGCATATCAATCAATATATTACTCAATAACCACCCATCCACAACAACATTCAGAGTGATTTCCTTGTCATAATCTAGGCTATGAGGGGGAAGATTTGCATGCAGGATCTACCATCCAATCTCAATACTTGTGCGCGAGTGTTTCCTTTTAACCATTTCCCTAATAGTGGAATGATATTCTCCTGGTGCAACAATTTGCACACTTCTCTCAAGTCATCTACATCAGTCTAGACCGTCTCTAATGCTTTATTTTGCTCCATCTTCCGTGATTTTTCCTTCAAGTCTGTATTTCACCCTAAAGATTCCTAATTACCTCCATGGTTTCCTGATAAACCTCCTTTTGATGGGCAAGGTCAAGGTATCGTGCATGAAGAAACTCCTCCTTAGTGATGGTAGGCTTCTATTGCAATGCTTCTTTGGCATGTGCCGCCTCAGCGTGGGTCATGATATTTACCTGCAATGCCTCATACTTTTCTTCCAAATTAGGCATCCACTGATTTTCCATAGCACATTGTATCCTAACCATCCCTGTGCCTTTATTTTCTTGTTTATGTTGCTTGCTAAGATGCTCATACAAGTCCAGAACTCCTCATAGCTATGACTCTTTCCATAGAAAGAACATGTAATATTCTAGGAACATTTGCACATGTAGTGGTTAGGAGATCCACAAGTATAACACATTCCATGAGGGAAATCACTTCTTCCACCACCATGGCCTCATCCTCCAAATCCCCTGTGGTATCCATGACCTCTGTCGTGACTACCATCAAAACACCCTTCATTCCTATTATAGCGTGCCCGATTGTGATCCTGGTTCTAATGCTTGTTCTTTCCTTTAGAGTTATCTGAGACTCTTATCTGTCATACACCAATATCTATAGCATCATGGATCTAACCAATCAGCTAGAAGTCTTCTATGTCATGAGTCATTGACCTGCAGATTCTACAAGAGCTTTAAATGTTTTTCCTTATCGTGTGTTGTAGTAAGGTGTAGTGGCTTTAAATGGAATATCTCACAATCCAATAAAGCAACGATCGCATTGATCTGCGAGACAATTATCCTTTGTGTGACCTCCTACTTAAAAATTTGTGCACCAAATCTCTGTGCGCATCTCATGTCTTTGAATTTGCCAATAGTTTCTCCAACTTGCTTTTCCATAGCCGTGATCTCATGTGCTTCTCAAAATGGGCTCACCCCAGTGTTTATGCTTCCAACTACCTCAATGCACGTAAGGATGCTTCAAGTGCTTCACATGGATCAGTGTATGTCTTATGTGATAATGTCCTCCTAAAAGGGGTAATCAGGCCCCCAACGAACCATTGTGCATGTTGTTTTTGTGTATGTCATAAGAAATCTTAGATAACAGTATTTTAAAATGGGCATCATACTCTCTAACACTTTCAATAGTGCCTTGCTTAATATCCTTGAGTGCACTTATACTCTTCTACTCAAACTCAAGGATGTGAAATTATTTAAGGAATGCATCTTTTAAAGTTATATAGTCTACGCAAGTTTGATCAAGGTCAAACTTTATGTACCAGATTATATACACGTCTTGGTAACATAGTAGTAAATTGGCTTGCCCTATGCTCAGAAGCCATGATTCCTTTTGTGTGTCATAGTATTTCACACATATGCACATGTTCAATAGCATATTTTATGCCCCTATACTCTGGAAGATGAAGAGACATCTCCATGTAAATATTCGGGGTTGGTGTGGACCTTGCCCACCTGATCCAGAACCTCCTATGTTTCCTTAGCCTCCGAGCCACTAGATATGCTAGAACTAGAGCTACCCATACCTCTTTATCCCGAACTTGTAGTTGGGGTTGGACCAAAAGATGTGCTTCTGTGTGTCCCAACAGTAGAGAATTGAACTATACTCCTATAGTCCGTGAAGGATTACTACTCCCTGAAGTCACTCCAAAACCTAGGCACTGAATTACAATGCGGATGATACACCCGAAAAGGTACTACCATATAACAACGAAGCCATTTGCGTTATCATTGTTGTGCCTCTTATAAGACTCAATCCTACTCTCCTACTACTTAAATTATCTTACTATGTGTTGTCTCGGATGTTGGAAAACCAAGCACAAGGGCAAGGTTACAGTGGATTCGGATGCACGCCCGTAACCCAGGATGTCTCTACCGGCGCTTATGTGAGGCTAAGGAGGGTTCCTTGTCATGTTTTTCCAAATGAGGGAGTTTCTCAAGCTCATATTCCATGTCTTCTGCATGAACTTCCACTCCTTCCTGAACTATCTTTCTCCACAATGCCATTTTCTCTACAACCTCTCATTGCTTCTCTACCTCCCTCTTGCATGCCTCATTATACTTAAGCCACCTTTCCTCTCTCTTCCTTTCTACACTAGGTCTACCATCTTTCACTAAACTTAATCCTACCCCCACACGTGGTGAGGTTTAGTTAGCCATCGGTTTTCTCTCCAAATTAAAAGTTACCATCAGGATCTTGATCACTAGTGGAATGCCTTATAGGTAAGTTCCCTTGGATATCGTAAAAAATGGAATTCAGCTACCTCTGGGCACGAATAAGTGGAAATTGAGTACTCCAAGATATAACTATTCAAAACACCACGGAACCACATATCCACAATGCAAGTCCAAATCAGATCAGCATCATAAAGGGCCTAAAATTCTTCCCGGATCTAAACAAGTGCGTGATAACTCCAATTACACTTAGATGCATAATAAATTAGCCACTGTGATAATTCTACAAAAAAGATAGAGAAAAAGATCTCATATAAACTGTCATATAAATTTTGTTCCACCCACATGTGTGTGTTAAACTCGGATCTAGTAGCAAACTGCCATGCGTATTCTTCTTCCGATCATGTATCC
The DNA here is from genome assembly GCA_018340775.1 of Taxus wallichiana var. yunnanensis. Classification (NCBI taxonomy): domain Eukaryota; kingdom Viridiplantae; phylum Streptophyta; class Pinopsida; order Cupressales; family Taxaceae; genus Taxus; species Taxus wallichiana. The sequence goes on along the minus strand of CM031239.1, from coordinate 510,408,429 downwards.
ACTCCTCAAAACTTGCTAAGGTCAACCCGTATGTCTTCATTCACGAACCATCATGAAAACAATGAAAAGAGGTCCCGAAATGGAACCAATGATGCAGCCTAGAATTCACCAAGACAAGCCTGTGCACACTAACACATCACTCAACCTAGACCGAGTACTCACCCGAATCACACAAAGGTATGAGGCCCCTCTTTAGGGTTTTTGTTGCAGGATGTTAGCATTATGAAGACTTAACGCATTTAGATCTATGCGTAATATATCATTCTACGGTGCATGTTCGGATCTAGATCTAGAGAATAACCAATTAAAAGATAACCATGATGAGATCAAATATACGCAACACTGAACTATAATCATGATAACACTATGATTCAATCCACAGTCTCCATTATATTAAATTCAGTAATACACGAAGCTTCCTTACAATACTGATGGTATATACGCTCATGTGCATGTCAAATTTGGCAAAGATAATCTCACTATAACACGCTTCTCAAACTCTCTCCCTTATGTTACATGGTTCAATACATATTTATAAGGGTGGGGAATTTCCCTCCACCGCTTACCTAATCCCAAAATAGGTCCCATGCTATTATTAACCAAGCTCCATTACAAAATAGCCACACATGCAAGTGCGCTAACAAGAGTAACCGACAAAGTGGTAGATCTATTTTCGGTATGTATCCATGCAAAGCACTTCGTAGCTGATCCTCCAAAAATAGCCAATGCATGTCGCACAAGTCTTTGACTAGTTTGTGTGCTCCACACGCTACCTCCAAAAATAGATCCTCACCGTGAAAATGGCTAAGTCCCAAACTTGTTTCTATTCTTTGCGTGTGATCCTTTCCAATACTCTCGTGCCTTTGAATGTGTTTTACTCTCTTGCATGAACCTTCTATATGTCCTTTTCTAAGTGCCAAATTTTGACTCGACCAACACATCCTACATCTAGCTATTTCTCTCTACTCGTAAAGTGTGACACACAAAAGAACACCTAGGACACAATACCACACACACACACCTAGAACTACATTGGGTCTAAGATGTAGTGCAACGCTCAGAATAAGTCCATCCATTTGGCAATTGAGGACAATCTGAACCCTTCATATACATCTTTCTTTTTAGGGTTTTAATGCTTTGTTTGGGGTTTTACAGGTGATTCTTCATTGCAGATTTACGGTGACATCTAGTGAAGTGCAATGACATTCACATGAAGGGAAGTGAAAACAAGAAAACATCTTGTGACACCTTAGAGGAGGTTTATGGAGCATTTACGTAGACCATGGCACCTAGAATCTAGACCAGGGCACCCACAAGTGCCCCTATCCCTCTCCAGTGCCCCACCTAGTCGAGATAGCTCAAATCCACATTTTCTTAGGCTCTTCTATGAAAATATCCTCCTCCCCGTCTAGCTATTCTCCACTGCGACATAGTCCCGTGACATCATCAAATCAACTAAGGCCTTCTTAACCCTCTTTACACATTAGGGTTTCATATTTCATTACTTATATTGCTTAGATATTATTTTAGTATGTTATTACTTCATTTATTCAATCATTTACTACTCAAATAGTATTTCGATTAGACCATTACATCCCATTTTAGTTTAATCATTTTGGTGAACCCCGCTCATGATTGGTCATTTGTATCCTCCCTTGGAAAATATCTTCTTTATCATGGCTCCTAAAATTCCTCAAATTTATTTGTCTGATTTACTTAAGATGCATCCTAATTTCCAAGTTGTTCTTAAGAAATCCCTAAACACAATGTATCTCCCTAGCGATACATCGTCGAAGTAAGTGTTATTTTTGATTGTTTATTTAATGACCCCGAGTCTTTGTGATCCTCCATATAATCAACCCATATTGGTTTCAATTCAAGCTTTGCATTCTTTATTTCAACACAAATTTCAAGCTATGGAATCCACGATTGCATCTCTCAAATCTGAAATCAAACATCTTAATGATGATTCTCATACACATGTTTTTCTCCTTCTACATCCCCTCTTCATTCTACATCTTCTACATGTGCTTATTTCGGTGAGCCTTAAGTCATACCATTACCGAGCCTCTCACCTTTTGTCGAAATAATACGCAACATGACATTCTTGCATAGCTCCTTAGTCATCAATTGATCACTTTACCGCCTACTCATTACTATCCTCCTTATCGGCTAGCAAAATATCAAGGTCATCCATATTTTAATTATCATTGAATCAATGGACATAATGACAATAATTGCTACACTTTACAATGAAGAATTAAACATCTTGAGCGTCAGGTATTTATCTCATTCATTGCACAACATTTTGTCGCATGCCCATCTACAAATTCTACATCTCAATGGGTTCCTAAATATAATTCATCTATATCTAATGAGAATCATGTTATCGCTTTTATGGTGCCTTCTTTGGCCACTCAAGTGTTGCCTATTTAGTACACTCCACCTCCTCTTTCAGATAGTCCTACTCCTCCACTCAAGTTATCTACAACATCACTAATTCAATATAAGAAACCCCCTCTAAAGATCATTTCATCCCGGCCTCCACTCAAGTTATCTCGGTAAAAACTACCACTCGTTACACAAGGAAAGCACACTCTAGCTGAAAGTTTTTCACTCTCACAATTTAAGGACCCTATCCAGTCCTTGCCTCAACATCCAATCAATTTTGTCAAATAAACTACTCCTTACATTGATCCACTTAGCATATTTTTACTAAAGCTTCATCACTTTCATACTTTAGGGGCATGACACTTATCATCCCTCTTCCTTTTATAAACAAAACACATGCATATTACATCTTCATCACATAACAATCCAACATCTGCTCATTCCACTCATAATTTGACATACACTAGCATCGCCATTACCCGATGACACAGTCTTGTGCTTCGGTTCATACTTGATTGTTGAGGGCATCCTAAACACATGAACCTCACACACCGCATGGTAGACACTACACCGTACCCATTTACTCATATGTGTTGCACTCATTACTTTATGACAAACTCTAGTCTCACATTCCATACTATATTGTTGAGGGTATACATTACAAATGGACTACATCACACTCACCTATTCAACCATTCAATCTTTTCTCATGTGAAATTCCTAGATTAAGATAAATACACTTTAGGCTACAAGGTCACTTCTTCTAGCATCATATCCTGTTAGGATACATCATCACTTTATCTAACATCTTTTAGTGTTATATGCTATAAGATAAATCAAAAATTCTTTCTATTTATCTTATCATGATATATGCTTAGGTTACATCATCATGCACAACTCATCTTTTTCGTATATCTTAACTACACATTGACCACAACGTGTTACACATAACACAAAGCTCAACCATTTCCCGATGATGTACTCTCGTTTATGGTTCATTCTTGACTATTGAGGGGGAGTACAAAATGAACCTCACTGTATATAATTCCATTCACTCAAGGGGCACGTAGATCCCATCATTTAATTTGCATTCCATTCCATCCAGCCACAACATACTAAATTTAATGGTTACATTTACCCTTTCTTGCACTTTATTTTACATGTATGATTTATTACACATGCTAGATAGATATGGTGTTTAACATTATCATTATCATACACACATGCACATTCACTTGATTTCTAGTTGTGATTGTAGACTATACATGGATACTACACGTAACATGGATGTTTGACTACTAGTCCCAGTAATGACTCTTGGGGGCATCCACATTTGTACGCTATAGGTGTTATTGTTTCATTTTTGTTCATAGCACACTACTTTATTAGTTTATACATGCTTTGACATATGTTTTATCTTTCTAACATGCTAACAGTGCTTCATGTGCAACATTTTTATGCAGGATACTTGTTTCCATACTTGTTTGTTACACTATCTACTATTGCTTGTTCTTTTTGTAGGCTTTTCCCTTTGTCTTGTGTGAAAACTTGTTTGTTTGCAGCCAATGTGGCCTTGAGTGTCTTGAGACACCATGAGTAGTTTCCTATGTTTGCAACCCACTATGTACAACCTATATTATCTTATTAGGTGTTTACATTATTTGCTTATGTTATATCTTACACATTATTTATTTAGCTTACACTTTTTTCTACATGCATATTTGTACTAACACTTATTTTCTATCTACCTTGTTTACTTGTGCCTTGGTTTCTACCAAGCATGTTCCCTCCCATTACATGGCATAGTTTCGATATCCACAGCTAGTCCTCTTTTGGGTGACATTATCCTATCCATGACATTGTAGAGTGCCCCCAAAGATGGGGGCATCATTTGGGTTTACACACACCACACAATACAATACTGATATAGTTTTGTTTTTAGTTTTTATCCATAAAAACTAGGTTACACAATTAGTGGGTTCGACTACGATCCTATAAAAGGTAGATATGTAAATAAAATTCCCCAAGGGGAATGAATGTAATCATAAATGTGGACACGATGAGCAGATAGGATAGAAGGGTGAGATAAAATGCTCCAAGAGGGAGGGTAAATATGATTTTGAATACATGTTTCATAAGGAATGTGATTCATTTTGATTCATGGAAATGGGGAAAGATTATGATCGACGTTTGCCAAGAAAAAAGTAGAACAAGCATTTGTGAAGGAAAAGGTGATAGGTGATGGTTGTCATGGTATCCTTGAAGATGAAAATACCATGGGAATAAATTCTTAGAAATAGTTATGATAATGCCCCGTGAGAAGACTCGACGAAGATAAAATATGTGACAAAGTTCTCAAAAAGATAAGAGGTCAATGTTGCAGAGAGAAGAATGAGAACGGGATGTAATGAAAGGGATCAGCGTTAGTGCATAAATGGAGAAACATTGGCATTGACCATGAATGCTAGGTGTGAGGGATGTGTTGAAGGATGTAATGAGAAAGAGAAAAGGGAATGGAAAGGAGGAGTGGTTGATTATGAGAAGAGCAAGAAAGGTCGAAGGTGAAGGTGACAGGGGTATGGAATAGAGGGATGAAGATGGAGGAGGAGAAAAGAAGGAATGAAAGGGGAGGAAGAAGATAACAAAGAAGGATTATAGAGGAAGGAGGAAATGATGAAGGAAAAACAAGGAGAAGACAAGAAAATGACAGAGCAGAGGGTGAAATTATGAAAAAGGGAGAGAGTTATTTAAAATGAAAGGTGTGAAGGAGGGTGAAGTAGATGAAGGTAGAGAGGTAATGGAAAATGAAAGAGATGATAGAGAAAATAAAATTAAAGGAACCAGATCATAGTGAGGAAATCCAAGGCAAAGAATATGGAACTGACCACATGGAAATACATGTGGATGTTGAGATGATAAAAAATATGGGACAACACCGAAGAGCCAGGTTATTTATGGGGAACCAAGAAGGAAGCGCGAGGTAAAATGGGGAAGAAGATGATACACAAGAAGTGAAATAAGATGAGGATCAGAAAGGAGGAGAGGACAACATAGAAAATTATGCAGAAGGAAGGGAACCAAGAACGGAGATATTTGATAAAGAGTGAGAAGCATAAGGAACGTAAAGAGAAGCTAGAGGGGAGGAATGACACAAACTAGAAAATATGCGAGAGATGCGTGAGATGAGGATAAGTTGATGACAAAAAAATAGAGAGAGGGTGTGTGATGAATACAATAAAGAAATTGGAAAGGAATAATGGAAGATGAAGAGGTGGCAAAGAAAAAGAGAGGAAGGGATAGAAGAGGAAATGCTAGTGAATGAATGTTAGGAGATATCCACCATTAATGATCAGTAGGGAAGGATGGGAAAAAGGTGAGAAGAGGAGGAAAGTAAAAAGGAATAGAAGAGGAATCACTAATGAAAGGATGTTAGCATAAGTCCCCCACAATGATCGAGGGCATGGAGGAATGAAGGAATGAAGATATAATGGAGGAGGTCAAAGAAAAGGACCCATGTTTGTAAAGAATGGGGATGAATGATTTTAGGAGAAGTCCACCGATAATTATTAACATGGAAACAAAAGACGATGATGAAATAATGTTAGGAGATTATCAATGACGAGTAATTATGAGGGTAGATATGTGGGAGAAATCTAGAAGATGGAGTGAAAAGAGTAAATAAATGAGGGATAATGTGTTATGCGAGGATGAAGGAGAGTATAAGATGCTATAGATGAGGATGAATGATGTAAAGATGAAGAAACAAGACATGAAATGAATGGGGAAGCACCGGTTAAGTAAGATTACCAAGAGAGGGATGATGGAGATGAAAAGGGGGAAAACCGGAGGTGGTACTCATGAGAATGGACAAGGAGGTGAGAGGATGTGATCATGGGGAATGATGATAAAATGTGGATGGTGAGAATGTGGAGTGGTGGGCGAGTGCAAGATGACAGATCATCCTTAAGAGGGACTCTTAAGTAAGATCGTCATGCTGCAGAGAAGTTAAGTAAGATCACCAAACCGGCAGTGATGATATGGAAGGAGAAAGACAACATTGTATTGGGTACATGTGTGGAATGGTTGGTTGGAGCAGATGATTACGATGAGAGATGGGAGACAAATGATGAGGGAAATATGATGGGATTTAGAAGGGTCGATGGTAACCCAATCTTAAGAGAAACTCTTAAGTAAGATTACCATGTGACGGGGATAGTTAAGTAGGATCGCCAAGCTGAAGAATAAGAAGAATGATGAAAATACTTTTGAGCAAGTGTGTATCAAAATGGAACAAGAGTTGAAAAGAGGTGATAACAAGGTGATAAAAATATGATAATAAGGAAACAAAGGAGTGTGACATAAGTGGATGGAGAAACATATGTAGTGTAGATGTAGAGTTGTTGTCCACTCAAAATTCCCTGCTCTGATGAAAGTAAAAAATTTCAAAATTTTGAGTTTAAGTGTTTTCTCTAATGTACCGAAGTCATGAAATTGAGAAAAGTCTGCGTTTTGGGTCATTTTGTATGTATTTCGGGCCTGTCGGACATTTTTGTCCCGCGTGTCCCAAGTTCCGAAGTGCGTTCTGTTCCCCGATCGGCCGAAATCCCCGAAGTTGTTCCATTTTCAGGCCCGTCGGAACTTTTCGTCCCAAGTGTCCCAACTGGAATTGTGCAAGTTGTTCCATTTTCGGCTGTTTCACCCAAACCACGTAATTTGCACTTTCATGTTCCAAATGTCCCAAAGTTAATTCTGCAAGTTGTTCCATTTTCAGGTGAAACGCCCAAACGCGTACTTTGCCTACTTGCGTTCCAAATGTCCCAAACTTTTCCGGACTCATTGTCACCTTTTCGGCCGAAACTGCGAACGCGTCCTTCACGCGTCTTTGTCCCGAATGTCCCAAACTTCTCCGGACCTATTGTAACATTTTCGCCCGAACCGCGTACTTCGCATACTTGCGTTCCAAATGTCCCAAGTCAAAAAGTGCAAGTTGTTCCATTTTCAGCCAAAACACCCGAACTGCGTACTTCACGTGTTTTCATCCCAATTGTCCCAAAAGACATTTGTGCGTCTTTTCCCCGCCTCACCCGAACCGGTGAGCCGCGTGTTTCGCGCATTCGCGTCTCACATGTCCCAAGCGAACCAAATGCCATTCATACTTAGTTTTTCCCGCTCTACCCGAATATGTTGTTTTTCAAACTGATAGATATGAATTTAATGCGCATTGATCACCCTTCTCTCTCCTCAACGGCTATATAACGAGCAAGCCACCTTTGCAATTCTTACATTGTTTCCATGCTACCCTTGCTCGAACCCTTGCAACCTAATTCCCTGCGCGTGTATCCCTTTTCTCTGTAATTCCTCCCCGAATTTAGGTTGCGGCTCTGATACTATCAATATGAAGATCGAAGTCCTGGAGGAGGCTTTGGGAGAACTAAAGAACAGTTGGCAGAAGGGCGAAGCTTTCAAGACACTGGTTGTCTCTGCTTTCAAAGATATACACTGTCATCTTCAGGATGAAAATTCTGGTGTTTCCCTTTCCTTGCAAGAAATCAAAGCTCAGTTCAGAGCTTTTGTAAAAGATAATTTATTCAAGGAAAGCTCCATCTCCAAAGAAAAAATGAAGGAAATATGCTCTCTTCAATCTGCCATTGGAGAAGCAAATAAAGATTATCATACTCATGTCGAGTTTGATAAAGAGATGGAGAAGTGCCTTGGTTTTTGGACTCAGTCTACGGCCAACACATCAGTCCCTCGTGGCAGAGATATAGCCGAGTCATTAAAGAAATTCAGGCAGTGGATTCTGAAGTCAGTGGGTCCCTCTCAGTGACTGGCCACCTGTCTTCTTCCCCATTCTTTTCTCTTCTTCCCTTTCTTTTCCGTTTTCTTTGTAATAGGTTGAGGTACTGCGATTGGCGGTCCTTAACTATTCTTTAGTTAAAAGAAACGGTTACGAAGAGTAACTGAATTGTAAGCTATATAATGGCCTTCTTTACGCCATTCAAAAAGGAAGAACTTGGCATATTTTCTGAAAAGTGTAAATAGATCATAAAGAAATCAATACAGAAGGACTTTCCATTCTTTGTCTATCTGATCTCTGTTATTCCTAAGCTTTCATTTATTTTCTTTGTGAAGATCATTTGTCTCAAGTTTATTAGTCTTGCCGATTGCATACTCTTCGACTTTGCAAGCATGGTGATCTTGTATAACCAAGAAGGAACTTTGTGTCCTTGATTAATGAATCTGTGTTATGTTAAGAAACTTTGTGTTCTAGCAGATGTTATTTACAGAACTTTGTGTCTTTGAATTCCATCTTATTTATCCGATACAAATGATCTTGTTTCAATTCACTGTGACTTCGTATACATAAAGAATTACTCTGATATCTATAATTCTGCATGTTGCCTTTCTGCTCTTTCCCGTACTCTCATTTCCTCAGTCCTTTTTGTAATTGATGATCTTCATAGAAAACACTTTTGTAATATCCAAGTTTAACCAACAAATCATGTCTTGTACATTTGTAAATAGGTTCATTTCTGAATAAGGGAACCTCTCCCATTAAAGAGGAGGGACTTCTTGTCCCTCGACCATTTGCTCTTCTTAAAAGTCCTATTTGACGACCAACAAGAGTGCAAGGGAAATATTTAATTGGGATGCCCATGTGGTGGGAGTGATGATACAAGAATATGACATGGAAGAGGTAAATTGAAAATTTGGGAAGAGATGAAAGGAAGACACATATAGTAGTGAAAGGGAACAAAAAGGTGAGAAGGATGATGTGGGGATAAGTGGTGATGAGTGGAAATGAGGAGCAAAGAGAAATGGATAAAAGACATTGTTGATCATGGTGGGGGATGAGAAGTTGTTGGATAGTGAATACTACCTGAGAAATATCCTCTAGTAGGATTCACAAACCCCAACAGAGATCAAGTAGAATTCCCAAACTAAAAGTGTATTTTTGAAGGCATTCATGGATATTATGGATAAATATAGAATTCATGGTGTGAAATTTTATGTGATTTTGATAAAATATGACCTTGATAAGATGAATGAAACATAGTCATAACAAAGGCATATAGAGAAACCATGCTTCGAACTGGAATGGAGATAAACAAGAAAGGTTACCACTCAAGGAATTGCACTTGCAATCAATAGCAGCAGTGTTAACACATAATGATCGATAGTTAGTTATACCAAAATACCATGGGGAAATATAGATGAAATATTCTCATAAAGCTAATGTCGACATGACAAGGATTTGAGATGTAACTTGTATGTAGGAAGAGGGTTCTCCAAAGGTGGTGTTCCTTATGTCTATGCCCTAGCTCTGGGAAAGGGAAAGAACAATAGAAGAAAGTTGATCAATGTGGGAAGCTTTATGAAAATGTTGATAAAGGAAGGTTGATCAAAGTGGGAAACCTTCCAAATGTTGTAATAAAATATTATTCATCCTTTGAGGGTATGGTCTACTTTATACATAACATGGATGACAAGAATAATATATATGATGGCCATCCTTCAAAGGATCGGTCTATTTCTTGTGATTTTTATTTTGACTTTGATTTGCATGCTTTTCTATTTTCCTTTTTTTGCATGAGAAATTTTCCTTTGAGGATCAATCTATTTTTATAACTTTGATTTTTCTATTTGCATGCATGAATTTCAGCTTTACATGGGGGAGAGATAAGAATAGCTAAGTAGACCACTTAGAATGGGATCATGAATGTACAAGAGACACCCTTGGACCCTTTACATGACTACAATATGAGAATGAGAGGGTGATGGATGTAATGATCATGGAGCTCTCACCAATAAGGGATAACCTATCCATAAGGAAAATGTTATGGACAAAGTTGTGGTGCCCATATTTAAGGTCACGACTAGGAAAGTGATGATAGACCACATAGTTCCATATCATTACAATGACAGATGGAAGGGGCTAATGATGGAGGAATGATCTAAAGATATGACTAAGTGCTCATTGGTAGATATGCTAATAGTAGACTGGTCACAAGTGCAATGCATTAAGAGGTTTTGTCTCTGGTTTACCACTAAGGGAGGGAAGATAGTGAAGTTGTGACAGGATGAGATGATAGCTTGCAAAGGATTAGATGTGATAGACAAGCAAGAAATAAAACTATGTCCTTAAGGAAACAAAAATATGACCACGATGGTGGATTTGGATGAAAATAAATGATGCCCCAAGAGAGACACAAATATGACAGACAAAAATGGCCACAAATGTGGACTTGATGAAACAAATGGTGCCCTAAAAGAGGCACAAATATGGCCACAATGGTGGACTTTGATAAAAATAAATGGTGCCCCAAGAGAGACACAGATATGACAACAATAGTGGTCCTTGATAAGGGAATAAAACAAATGGTCCCTCACGGAAGGAAAAACATGGCCACAATGGTGGACTTAGAATGAGATGAATATTTGGACATAATTAGTTTAGATTGGATGAATTTGGAGGAGGTAAATAAAACAATGTCAAGGAGCAAAGTCCCCTAGTGTCAAGGGAGTTGTACGGATGATCTCAAGGGCAAGGAAGGCTGCTCCCCAATTAATTAAATGTGAAGGAGTTAAAGGATGTCGAAAGAGTTTAGATGAGATTGTTTTATATTTGGATGGGATAAATGGTTGGAGACCACAAGTGTGTTTGGAAAGATAAGTGGTATTGATGAATAATGGAGGACCTTCCTTAGGAGGAATTTCATGTGTAGGAGGGATGTTAAGGGATGATGTGGATGGAGGAATCATGGGAAACCCGATGGATGGGATACAAATTGGATTAAATGTAGATGGAGAAGGATATTTCCCTGAATGAGGAAATTATCTTTCTTAATGAGGTTACAAACGATTGTTGGAAAGGCTTTACAATGCTCAATGTCATGGCCCGAGGTACGATGGTAAGCACAAATGCAATTGGGATTGAACCACGATGGATTTGGACTATGGGGATTGAAATCTTTAATGGGAGGAAGTGTGATGGCAGATATTCAAACTAAATGTCAAAAAATGTTTGTGTAGGACCCAATCAAAGTGTCATGAGGAAGATAACCCTTAAGATGTTCTAGCTTGGACTTAGGTACTGATATAGATTAGATGGATGAATTAGATGAATCAAATTTGGTTAGAGGACTGGATTTTTGGATTGGGATTTAGGTGAGGATGTACATTGGATGGGTAGATTATATGTTTTAGATGACATATCAAATATTATTAGAGGCTTGGAATGTTTAGATTGGGATTTAGGTGAGGATGTACATTGGATGGGTAAATTATATGTATTGGATGACATATCAAATTTGATTGGAGGCTTGGATTTTTTGGATGTGGATTGATCGTTGTGAGATTTCATAGATGGAGAGACTAGCCCTAAAATAGATGTTGTGGCATTAGATTTTTGAAAAGAGGAAAAATATGACCTTTTTATGAGGATACACAGGAGAAATTTTGGGGATGTTTACCACGGTCCTAGATTTTGATCTAGAAGATTTACCCTTAGCAAGAATGACAACAATATCAACTTCAAAAATGTCCTAAAACAACAAGATGATATTAATGGAGAAATAGGTGTTTGTACGATGCGATTAATGAGATCTATTTGAGATGTGGATTGTTTAGTTTTTGGCATGGAAAGAGTTAATTTTGGGGAATGAAAACCATTTTTATTTGATTTAGGTGGAGGTGTTTGTTCAATAGATGTTTCAAAGGGCATCTTTTATAGGGTTACAGATCGAGAGGATTTGGTTGTTTTGATAGAAGGATTAAGTAAAGATTATTGGGATAGACCGGGTAATGTGGCCATGGGCAAGCATATAGGTAAAGATGTCAAGGTAGGAATAGGTGGATTTGTTGATATGATAGATATAGGAGTAGCTGGAATAGATAGGGATGTAGGCATATTTGGGATATTTGGAGATGTGGTTGATGTGGTAACCAATGGAGTAGACATTATAGGTAATGCAACAAATGTAGGAGTATTATTGGGTGTAGAAGTAGGTGGGACTGGTTGCTTCATAAATGTTTCAAGGGGTAAGAATGATATGTTTACTAATGGGGTTGATTTCAGAGGTGGGGTTGTCAAGGTACATGTGGTAGAAATGATTTTAGTTGGGATGGTTGTAGAGATGAACGGTGTAGGTGTAGTAATAGGTGTGTTTGATGCGATGTGGGTGAAGGCATAGATGTAAGACATGTAGGGATAGGTGCGGATATCAATGAGGCTGAAATAGATGCTAAGGATGAATTTATTTTTGTGGATTAGGGCATGATTGAAGTGGATAAAATAGATGTTACGATCAAATTTTATGCAGATGTGGTAAGGGTAGGAGAAGGTGTAGGTTCAAGATAAGTAGTAAAAGTTGACGTGATATGCAGATGTGGATGTGATAGGTTCTACATAAGGAGTGGGCATAATGTCTAAGGTAGGAACATGTGGAGTCGGTGATAAGATGAGATCTTGATTGATAGTGTCAATCATATAAGCATTTGATAGTTGAGATGTAAAGGGCGTGGCTTGATTCGTTGGTGGTTGATTAGGTAAAGTTTGAGTAGTGGAGCTATCGATTTGGATATCCCCTTGATTTATGAGTTGTTGGACATGATCTTTGAAGGAACAACATTTCTCAATGTTGTGACCTTTGAATCGATGATATTTACAATAGTGGGCTTTGTGATACCAAATAGGATTGGCTTGTGAGTTGTCCACGGGTCATATGGGAGGAAGTTGGATGGAGTTTACAGCCATCAACTTGTCAAATATGGAGCTATATGATTCTCCCAAGGGGTATAGTTGATTATTGGTTGAGGGGCTCGTTGTTGAGGCCATGTGATGGATGTAGATGCCGAAAAGGATTAATAACCATGACGTTGGACACACCTTTAAATTTTTCGTTATGTGTGAAAATTTTAGTAGATTCAATTTTAGGTTTGGCTGATATGAGTTTAAGATGACCTTGCTTAATGGCATGGGTTTTGAGTTTGTGAGCCATTGTGAAAGCTTCGTCAAAGATTTAGAATGATTAGATTTGCAAAGTAGATGATATATTTTTTAAACATGATCGCGAGAAAATTTTGATGAGTTCAGTTTTTGGAAGAGTGAAGGATAGTTGGTTTATAACGACATGCCATCATGTGAGAAAGTCGGCCAAAGAATGGACTCGTCATCAAACTAGCGATGGTGTATAGGTCAGCGATAGTAGTTTGGCATGGAATGTTAATTGAAAATTGTTCTAAGAAAAGTTGTGTAAGCTGGGAGAAAGAGAATATGTAATATTGTGGGATATGGTTGTACCATTCCAATGCGGGACCAGACAAAGACATCGGGAAAATGCGAAGCAATAGATCGTGATCATGTGCAATAAGACAACATGCATGTTTAAATGCACGGAGATGTTGTTAGGGATCTTCCTTGTTGTTGAACTTAGAAAACTGGTAAGTTTCCAATGAGGAGGGTAGGGTTTGATTAGATCAACAGATGAATTGGTTCATTATAGATATGTTCATAGGATAATATATCCTTGGGTACCAAGGTAGCAACTTCAATATTAGCCACCAATTCATTAACGTGTGAATAGGATCATTTGACACGATGTTAGGTTGAGATTGGATTGGTTGTGTGGTTTGAAAAGTAGTTTGATAAGGAGAATGATGTGTTTGTGGATGTGTGGGTATTTGGGGAATCATTTGATAAGGTGGTTGATAAACTTGCGGGTGGGATGTTTGTGAAATCATTTGATAAGACGATTGATAAACTTGTGGGTGTGCAGGTGTGTGGGGAACTATTTGGTAAGGATTAACATGTGTCATGGGTTGAGATTGTTACATAGGATGACTTTGAACAATAGGGACATGATGTGTTCGTTGAAGTTGGGTAGGTTGTTGTGGTAAATGATAAGTGGGGATATGAGTGTTAAGGGGTTGAGATGGTTGGAGCATACGATGGGTAGGAATGTAAGTGTGAAGAGGTTGAGATGGTTGGACATGCATATTAGTAATGGATGAAATATAATTGAAAAAAAGGGATGTGGGTGGAATGTGATCCACCAATTGAGGAGATTGGGAGGATTGAGATATTGTGGGGGATTTTCAAAATACGAAATCATATATGGGGTTAGGAGGAGGCCCAAGTGTCTCTATAGGAGTGGGAGATGGTGGTGCGGTTGGTTTAGGAAGATTGGCTTGGTGAGGGATATGAGAATTAGTTTTAAGATAGGGATAATATTGGATGACATGGTTCTCATGAAGCAAGACCATGGAGACTAGAGGTTGGGTAACCAAAGACATGGTTTCGAGTTTAGAATCTTGTTGGGAGAGATCATTAGAAGTAATTTTATTGGGTGGAGGACATTTTTGTTTTATTTTCGATTTGAGAGAGAGTGACAATAAGTGTGAAATAGAGAAACATCTGTTTATATAATTTGTTGACAAACAAATCAAGCAACATATGTTTTATCATCATGATTAATGATGAGATGTTAAAAGAAAAGTAAAGTAGATAATGAAGGTACCTAAAGAATGAAATTCTAAGGTTGGTTTTAGGTAGTTTTGGCTAGGGAAATGTCTAAAATGGTTCCTGTTGGGTGTTTAAATCCCAATAAGTGAACCAAGTGAAAGGAGTGTTTTGTTGTGTTGATTTTACTCATGAAGTCTCAGGCTGTGTGTGGTAAAATGTGTGATATAGAGATTTAAAACCCTATATACGTTATGTGATTAGACAAGATGTAAAAAAGAAATGTTCTTTTTAAGACAAAACAAAATGTGACATTCGATGCAGACAATCACTCATAAAAGGGAAATTACAATGTAGAAAAGAGAAAATAGAGAAAATGAGTAAAACCTGGAGAACGCTTTTCCCTGTTATTTGATTACACATGATAGTGACGTATTTTGAAAGCATCAATCAGTGGCCTGGAACATCCGAGTACCCTAAAATTGCATCATTTATGACTGCAGGAGGGAGTCAGTGAAAGAGAGTTTAGGCGTGTGTTTTTTTTTGTTTAAAAATAATCATCTTTGATAGCATGATGTTGTGGTCGCAACTTCGTGGAGTTTGTAGATTTCACCTGCAAAAGAGAATAAATGTATTTAGTTGATGTAGTTAAGAAAAATGGTATAAATGTCGTAAATTTTGTTTACAACAAGTGTTGTCGTAAAAAATACAAATAAAAATAATTAATCTAATTAATTAACAAAATCATAGTTCAACTTTCCTATTCAATAATTGTGAGAATGAATTGATAGACTAACTATAAATTATGAAATAGACGTATGAGATAAACTATTAAATAAAATTATGAGAGCATATGATATAAATTATTAAGGATGAGGTGATACGAAATCATTAAATGAAGGTAGAGAGGTAAAGAAAATGACCGAATGTGCACTTTAGGAGGAAAAGATGAAAAGTGGGTGGGGAGAGGAGACGTTTAGGATGGGAATGTGGACTTTGAGAGGAAAAGATGTAAAGTGAGTGGGAAGAATAGACTTTCAGGACGGAAAGTGGGTAGGGAGAGACTAGATGTGTAGGATAGTAATGTGGACTTATATGTCAAAAATGTGGACTTTGAAGGAGCACAAAGACAAATTTAAAAGAAAATATTAAGGTAGATATAGTAGATGTGATGGTGACTGGAGTAGAAGACAAGTCATGTGGTCAAATCCCACAGGCCATATCGAGAGGACCATAATCTCGAGTAGTCACGGCTCCCCTCGATCTTGTGTGAATTTGAAACTATATTATATTTGCAGAGAAAATATTAAGTTTTATACTTACAGGAGGTGCAAACGACAATGATATGCCAGAGATGGAGCATATTCTAGTGGAAAATATTGTTGTCATTGATGTTGTTACTAAATGGAAAATGGTGCATTTTGTTACAACTTGGATAATATAATGTTAGTTTTCAGATTTTCACAAAAAAAAAATTAAAACTGCCAATGTGTCTAGGATATGTTCGTTTGCTACCACTTTCGGTCTAGAGATTGACAGGTTGTAGGTTATTTGTTTTGTTTTTTTTTTGTTTTTGTGATTTTAACCATAAAACAATATAATTTTTAAGTAATTTTCTATAAATATGTACAAATATAAAACCCACAAAGCTCTACGTAAATTTGAAACTAAGTTGGATACAGTTGGGAGGATCAAACATCATAATCATGTGAGTCCACATAGATATTCACTTTCTTTGCATAGCCAATGGTGGTGGAAATCATGAGCAGAGCTCTATTTGTGGGGGTGGATTGAGAGTTGAATTAAACAGGAGTTGGAATAAAGCTCCATGTTGAGGCATTGGGGATGCAACTTGGTGAAAGATTGTGGCTTGGCAGAGGGGAAATTTTAGTGAGTGTTGGGAGGATGGTGGGAAGGGAAGCCGAGTGGAGTGAGTCAATGGAATGGAGGGAGATGACATGTGGTCGAGTCGGTGGAAGGGAACTCATTTGGCCAAGTGGTGAGATAATTGGTTAGGAGCTATGTGGATGGAAGAGCTCGGGTAAGGGAGAGATGTCGAGCCGAGAGTGGGTAGTGGGAGTTGTTATAGAGTATGAGTTCGTGGGTGGTTCGACGAGAAGGAAGGAGTATGGGAGTTATGAGGAAACAATTCGGTGGAGAGGGTGTTAGAATTTGAGGATTCTAATAAATACGGATTTAATCAACTTACATATTATATAATGTTATAATAAATATTTAAATAAACATTACATCATAACATAAGTAAATAAAGAAGTACTTAGGTCACCAGATGGGTTGATAAATATTTTATTTGTGACAATCATCCATTTGTGCTTGGAGGGGACTCATTGAAAATTTTAACTCATTTGAAAAGAGGGCACACAAATGCTAAACTCAAGGTCAATTTACCTGAGTATTTGGTAGACACGGTCATCAAGGTAGGCTAGAAATATAAGAATGACGGAGAAAGGGCTGCCTTGAAGCATCCGGGGCTAATTCATCTCATTTACTTGCATCAAGTTTTCTATAGACCCAAGAGATGGCTCTAGAACATCAATGCAGAGGAGACTTCAAAGAAGAAGAGAATTAATAAGGGCCGAGTCTCCCAACATTCGTCTAGAGCTCGAGTCGATTCCTTAATCTTCAAAGGAAATGCTAGGTGAATCTTCAGAGTTAGGGCTAACCACCTTCCATGCCAAAAGTTCTAAAGGAATAAACACCATGCCGACTTATTCCTCTACAAGGCCAAAATGGTCTTGCATTGTGTAGAGACCTGAAAATTCTTGGCCCGTGGTATTCAACGAAGATTCTCGCCCTATTGTAAAAGAAAGGGATAAACTGGTACTTCCACTTTTCTAGATGAGCAATCCAAAGATGATGACGCTGACATGGCAAAAGCCCCTATTGCTCTTGAAATAGAGGCTAAGGCTCAAGAAGTACTTACAATCTTTAAATGTAGACTACAACTCCTGAATCTACTTCAGATGAGATGGGTGGCCCAGAATTCCATGGAGATGAAGTGCTGAAATGTTATCAAGATGAAATTGCTTCCCTGAAGGAGAAATTAAAAGGTATGCATGAAACTAATCTATCTTTGCAAACAAAATTCACACAAAGGACTGTAGAGAAGGTTAGAGAAATTACTACTCTAAAAGTAGAAGTTAGCAGTCTTAGGAGACAACGAGACATCGGTCTTAATTTATGGAATGATTTAAATCATTTATCTCTTCAAAATAAGGATTTGATTAAAGAAAACAAACAACTTAAAGAGGAAATTGAGACTGGTACAAGTGATAAAAATAAGTTAGAGTCAATCATAAATGTTGTGTCCCTTAGCCTTTGTAAATTGCTTTCTTGCCACAAACCTTCTTCTTATCTACAACATGTTTATCTAGGAGAAATTCTATGCCTGACAGTTAATGAGATTATGTAATAAGGAACCCTATGTCACACCAGATGGCAAGACCTTCTTGAAATTTACTGTAACAACACCTCAAATTCAAAACCTATTGTGTGAGTTTTACCTTCATAACATGTTAGTCACAAATGTGCCCGAATTCTTTATTAATCTATTTGTGGGAGATTTTTAGATTAAGGCCTTTCAGTCCTTATTAAGAAATCAGATTATTTGGAGCGAAAAATAGAAGCTTTTAATTAGACAACTCGAACTATTGGTTTTTTCATTCGACCAACTCACCACAATGATGTATCAATGAAGAAGAATTTTCGGTCATTATATTATTAGGTTGGTGTTGGTACAAACACTTCACAAGTTTTGCATAAATGCATACAGGATTTTGAGGCCTTTTGCCAACAAAATTTTGGTGAAGCAAGGAAGGCTTGTGATAGGAGATGGGATACATTAAATTTACCATTGAAAAGAAGAGAAGTCATTTCTCCTCAGAATCTCAGTTGGGGTATGAGGTGAGGTGATGCACTTGTAACAATAATTCATCACCTATCTAAACAGAATGACAAAGAAAATAGTGATGAATGGGTTGGCGAGAAAAATGTTGCTCAATCCCATGAAAATTTCACAGCTTGGGTTGAGGTTATTTCCTCAACTCAAGGATGTAAGGGCACAAGGAAGTAGTATGTTGATCATTTCAAGGAGTATGACATGGCTAAGCAACTTGGGCAGAGAGAAGGGAAGAGATGAGGTTGCATAGGGACATGTAACAGGAAAAATGCATGGGAAATGATGGGTTCATTATTTGACTCATTATATGATCTATGTGTCTATTGATTTGTCTTTAAAACATGATTAATTAAGTGCATGGGGATGTTTTACATAGCTTTATCCTAGTGAAGTTAATGCATTTCTCTTGATTATGTTCATGTAAACCGTTGACTGTGTAACTTCCTACTAACCACCTCTATGAGTGAATTATGGTGACATGTGTAGGATGATGATGGAAATTTACTACCAATGCATGGAGTTGTGATCAAGGAACCGAGTCTATGGTCATCATGTGTAGTGGAGGACTTGTTCTAACCGTTCGAAATTTCCTACATACATGAAGCATGTTTTTAGCATTTCTATATTATTCAGTAGGATTGTTGATGAATGATTCTAGTGCTTATAACTATGGCATAATGTGTAATTTTGTAAGCCTATATATAAGCAGGTCCTTGAAAAACAATGAGTCAGTCAGTTAATACCAATACATTTGCAAGTACAATTTTAATTAGGTTTATAGTTCGTTGAGGAAATTAAAGAACTTATTCTGAATCAATACAATAGATGTTGTTCTGAACAACTTGTGGTGTTGAGTTAAACTCCATCCCAAGGAAGAGAAAGGGCCCACTTGACCAAGGTGACTGGAGAGTTTCTATGCTTTACATTTAATGGAAAGTTAAAGTCTAAATGCTTTGATTTCAAATATTGGTTTGAAGTGTGAATGGTTACTTGAATTCAGTTACTTTCCTTGCTTTGATATATTTCAGATCTTGTTGTTTCAATTCCCACTGAGTGTGTTTTTTCAATTTAGCATTTCCATTTACGCTGAGTGTGTTATTTCAATTTAGCATTTCAATTCTAGTTGAGTGTGTTATTTCAATTATGTTACTTAGTTTTGGTGTGTGTACTTCAATTATAGATTAAGAATTTCCTTTCACAACGATTTTTATTACAATACTATCATTTCGTAGCTTAGTATTATGTTTTTGTATATCGAAGACAATGAAGAAAAACTTAATAGACAACCCCGAAAGGACCCGAAAAAATAACTGAATGCATAGGGCTTTATTGCATACAACCTAGGACACAACCCTGGTTTTATAATGACACTAGCAGAAGAACCTGTTAGTTAAATGATTCGAAAATAAAACAACCCATCATTTTTGGCCTTGTTTCCGGGGACACCATAAGCACAACATGCCATTTTATCCATCATACATGCTATGGGTGTTAATGAAGCTAATCCATGCAACTAGTAGAAGTCCCAAGCCTTGTTTACATGACCAATATTGATGCACAAGCCACAAGACACTCAAGGGAGATTTATACCTCATAACATTCAAGGAACATCTCCAAATAGATCACTTGTAGGGAACACTAAATCTAACACAACGCCTAGGAGCCTTTATGAACATTCTGCATCATCCTATTTAGAGCTGGAATAACCTTCAGAAATGGGAGACAATGGTAATAATGAAAGACCCTTGGGTAGAACTTTTACCTATCCCATTGTCCTAGACAAAGATGAGGATGCACCCATGAACAATATCTCTCCATCCATCCTCCCTATCTTTTGAGGAATGACTACAGAAGACCTAGACTAATTCGTATTTGAGTTCAAAATTCTTTTCCAGACATATGACTATCAAACAAACAATCAAAAACTCAATTTTTTTCCTTCCACCCTCAAAGAATCTGCTATGAGGTGGTTTATGGGATTATCCCCTAACTCCATCCACACATGGGAAAACATGGAAACAACCTTTTTGACAAATACCAAGATTACTGCAGGGGAAGGGATATGAAAGAGGAGTTTTTCTAGATAAAGCAAAAGGAAGATGAAAATCTAGAAGATTATTTCGATAGATTTCTCTTTCTCCATCGTAGGAGTGGTTATGAGTTACATGCAGATATCACTAAGAAAATTTTCCTTAAAGGAATTGATGAGGAAACCAAATATTCCCTCCATCTAATGGGAGGAGCTGATGTCCACAAAATTAGCATGGAAGATATCACCGAGTTATGTAGAAGTTACTCTAGAACAAGAGGAGGTATAAGGAAGAGAAAAACATCCAAGACTACCCTAAGTACCTCAGAACTTCTCGAGGAAATGGCTAACATGAAAACATACATCTTATCACAATTGACATCAACCATTGATGGGCTAAAAGCCAAGACCACTTGCTTCCAAAGAACCTTTAGACATATACTCTCTAAAATGCAGGAAAAGACATCCTTTGAGAGAATTCCCTTTGAATGTCACAGACATGTGCTTGATTTTGATTTCCCTGATCATGATACTAACCATTACACTTTATTTCCTCAATTGAAAGAAAGAGTGAATGTCATGTCTCAAGAAAATGCAGAGGTAAAATTTGTTTAGAGGCCAAATAATCAAACTGTGTATGCTTCTAGACCTGCTCAAAACCCCAGGTAATGTCATGGCCCAACCAGGCTCCTCAACCTACTTGGGGACAACCTGAGTGGACACCACCAAATTGGATGGTTTATCCACATCCACCACCATGGATGAATCCATACAATCAACAGGGTTAGACACCACCAACCAATGCACAACCATGAAAAAACCAACAATGGGCACCTCAACAAAATTATAATCAACAAGAGAGGTTCCAACAACCACAACAAGATTTAATGGCCCCACCAAAAAATTACCAACAACGCAAGTAATTAACACAAAAATAAACTCCAGCCTAGCCTATAGCAAATCCTAAGAATCAACAAACAAATTCAATTAATGAAGCAGGACAAAGTGATACAATGCAGGTAAGTGCTATCAATGATATGAGACTAAGATTTGGGAGAAAAATCCTAATCCTCCTATCGTTATCACATAAATCCAGGAGGAAAATGTGAAAGAGGAGGAACTGAGGAAAATGATGACACCGCACATGGTCCACAAATGCACGCCAAGAGTAAAGAACAAGAAAAATATAAGAATGACCACTCGGATCCTTTCCCTGAATGATTAAAAGAAACTCATATTGTAGAAGAAACAACACTAGTTCAGGAGTTAAAGAAGATAAACATTGAGGTCCCACTTCTAAGAGCAATAAGGGACATTCTTGAGTTAAATCAGACCATTAGAGATCAATACATAAAGACACAAGGAAGAAAGAAGAAATATCCAAAACTGGTTAAAGTAGAAGGAAATCTAGCTAATCTTTTTGCTGGAAAGCGTATTTCACCAAAATATGGGGATCTTAGGAGTCCCGTCATCACTATTTTTGTAAATGGTTAGTCAATATAGTTTTATGCATGCAATATAAGAGTACATTAGCCACGAAGATCTAAATTGTTGGTCATAATTTAAAAAGGAAGAAGCCTTGCCATGTAAAAGAAAGACGCTCTCTTGTTTATTTCAATCACACATGTAGGATCCCGAGTTCGAGGTTAGCACGTAATCGATAAATGAGAATCAAATTAAATCTACTTTAGGGGAATCATCTTTGACAGTTGATGTATAGGTGCTAAAAAATGAAGTGCGTAATGTGCTTAACAAATTTTTGGTGGAAGTAGGGGTGAGAATTTGTGGTGATCATGTGCTCTAGAGCCTTGCCCTTAGTACCTTTGTGAGATCATAAACAAAATCCATGTGGGATGATTGTGAGCATATTTTCTTCTCACCGACTTGGCCTTAGTCTATGGCTTTCTTGTGTGAAAGGCCCTATGATTGTTTTTTTCTTGTCACGCCCTTATCTTATTTGATTACATAGGCATCATCAACCCCGCTCCTCCTTATGTACCCGTGAATCCTCCCTTTGCTGACTTTTATGTTGTTCTCCCCTTTCTGGTATAAGTTATGCATCTATAGGGGATCCTTTTCTGTCTCTCGCGCGAGCCTTTTTGCACTCCATCTCTTTTACCACCTTCTCCTCATCGGCACTAGAGACTACTTGAGTCTCTCCACACCTTGTATTTATCTTCACTAGACTCTCCTTAACTAGCTGAGATGGACTTGCACCCTCATTATGCTTTCTCCTTTTATAGTGCATATTTCTCCTTTGTGTTTTATCCAAAGTGCGAGTTCCCTCTTCTTCTCCTTCTTCCTCCTCTCGAAGACTTTTCATGAATCCTCTTCTACTGGGGTATGCTGCTATTATTAAGCAATGATAGATAAGTATTGCATACCTCAATTTTTCTCCATCTTTTTCTTTTGGTGCAAAACCAAAAAGACCCCGCATATCATAAATTATATTATAACATCGTAATTAGACTCGAGATCCTATGTATTCGGCTCTGTAATCTTCAAGTATGCAGCATGGATTCATACCTATAGGTGGTGCGTAAAGTGTGTAAATATGAATCCACCTTATTGGCATCAATTACTATTATTTGTATGTCCTTAATTTGATTCATGCACATTTGAATTATTTTGCAATGAATGTAAATGATAATTCACACCATTGTCCCATCTCCCCATTAGGCATCATGAATCTTGCAAGACTAAAGTGTTACATTACTCGTAAAATTTTCCTATTCTCCTACTACTTCAAATAACTCCCATGGTATGCACCATTAATTTTAGAATACCTCACACATCCTTCCATTCCATTTCTCCAAGTGGGATTTGTATTGATTTTGGAATGCCCCTTCGTAGGCAAATTCTAAAAATTGAATTGCAGGGGATTTTTTTCTAGGCTAGGTACACCTACCTTCCAAAATATAATGAGCGAAGGATGGATCCCTATATCTTAAATACTTCCTTGGTTTTATCCCTAGCCTCTTCAATAATTCCATCAAAAATGAATTGTGTAATGTTATACCACATGTTATGTGCCATCCTACGTGAATATAGAGGAACTTCTTGTTAACCTTTTTCCACCTTTCCGTAATGCCGATTTTGCATGTGATTATTTGAGTTACTACCCTAGTCGTAGGTTATGTTATCTTGTAAACCTTCATGGCTCAACCCCTCTTTCATATTGTAATTTGTTTCCTAACTCATCAATTTTCATAACATTGTGCAAGTCCGATCTAGTTCTTCACCATCTACTTGAAGCCCTATTACATTTCCAATCATATGGGTTGTGATTCTCATCCGATACTTGTGAAGTAGAAATAATATTCACATACCCTTGACATTAACCACCGGAAGAGGTATGCAGGTCTTCCAAAGTATGATAGCTCAAACAACTGCAAAACCCCTACCTTCTCGAGTTTCCTTCTCACTGAGAATAATCCACCAATATTCTTCCCTTGAGTGTTCTTATTTGATAGTTTTCGTAGCATATATTTGTTCAATATCACCTCATGCCCTTGCGTCATGTGACTAAACTCACTAATCTTGCATTTCAAAAGTTGCGATTTCCGGTTTGTGCTTCAATTGTACACTGATGGACATTGCATTTCTGAAAATATTTCCTCCGGTGGGTCTTTAACCTCAACTCACTTTTTCAAGCCTTGCCCTTATTATGAGGAGATGTCATGGTTACTTTCTTAGGTGTCATTCTTATGAAAACTTGTGCCCTAGGTAGTCGGATTTATACCCTTTAATTTTACACAACACATGAGCTTTGCGAACCCTAGCCAATAAAAATCCAATCCTTGCAAACCCTAATTGCTCGTGCCCTAGCTTTGCACTCAAACTTCCTCTTTTCACAAAGGTACCTTATGCAAACACTCTATGCACGCTGCTTTGTAGTTTTATTATCACTAGACTCACTTTGTCACACTAATTCGCTCACTTTCTCTCTCTTCACTTCGAATGTAAGGTCACAAATAACTTGATTTACTTTCCTACATGCATTTATTTTGTGCGCACAATAGTCATAATCTTTTGGCGTGCCAACTACTTCCCCAATGTGCGTATTACCTATGCACATACTTCCTTGCATTACAACCCAACTTCTTCTACACCATATTTTGAGTAGTATATCATGTTGTTGCTTACCTTACATTATATTACACCTCCTATTTACATGGACTTTCTATGACAATCTCTATTATGCACCATTCTACCTAGACAATTGTATCAAATTTTCTAGACTTCACGCGTCCCCCATTTTTATTCACCATGCACCTATTTCTTTATTGATAGCACATGCATGCTTTGTATATGCTCAAATTTATTTTTAATAGCCACCTACTTCTACCCCACACTAAAGTATGCATGGTCCTTTACGCATGGACTCAAAAGATAGTAATCATATTTTTGCGTGTAAGATCATTTAACGAGAATAAACAAAGCACAAACAATCTGAAATATAAAAACAAAACATGAAAGGGAATTCTAATCTAAGTGCCAATGCTGCCTTATTACAGAAACTAAGAACCTTATTTATAGTAGGGCTTTAGCCTACTCCCATTGAAATAACTAGGAAAAATGGTGCCATCTAGTGCCTGTAATTGACATGCGCCTACTTCAAGTATCTTGGTTACTATAAAAGGTCCCAAGAAATTCACCTTCAATTTTCTTGGGTGACACGAAAACTTGGAGTCATAGAGAAGGACCATCTTTCTAAATTCAAATGAGTTGCGCTTGATGTGCCTATTATGCAAGGCCTTCTCTCACACCTTCTTAGTCTTTTGGCACCAACGTGCAATGGTGTGTTGCTCATCTAATTGCATTAATTTATCAATGCAATCTTCCATAGCATTTTCATCTGACAATCCACCTCGCACGAATGATTAGGGATGATAGCAAGAATTCTACATGTAATACTACCTTTGTGCCAAACACCAACTGAAAATGTGTGGCCTTATTCAACTTCTTATATATGGTCCTATAAGCCCAAAGTATAACTAATACTTTATCATCCCAATCCTTTCTTCCAACATCACAAATCTTCATAAGAGTTTGGCCCAAAATCTTGTTGAAAGCTTCTGCAGTACCATTAGCTTGAGGGTGATAAGGGGTAGTTTTATGGTGTGTTACCATAAACTTTTCCAATATAATTCTGATTTTCTCATTCAAGAAATGAGTTCCTCTATCACTATTCAATCTTAATGGACAACCATACCTATTAATAATGTTTTCCCAAAGGAACCTTGCTATTGTGGTTATAGTGCAATCCTTTATAGGCGCAACCTCTTCACACCTTTTCGATAATATGTATATGTAATGATGTAACACACTCTATTCGACATGTGGGTGGTGCAATAGGTCCTAAAAATTCAAAAACCCACATCTCAAAGGTTCTATGCTCACAATAGGTCTTAGGGGCATCTCATCCCTACTTCCAAGCTTCCCAATGTAATGACAATGATGACACACCTTTAAAAATACCTAAGTGTCCTTGACAAGGTCTCCCTCTAAAGTCTAGCCATAAGGATCTTACACACGACACATCTGCTGCATAATGTCCTCCTGTAATACCTCCATGAGCCTACTCCATAATAGCCTCACGTTTGTTAGAACATAATATTAAGTGTTGTTATAAACCTTATTTTATAATTAAATAATCTAGAATACTTATATTCTTAATTATTTAATATAAACTATGAGTTTATGGTTAATTAATTTTTAATTAAATCAATTTATATAAATTGGGGAGGTATACCCTGTCACTTAATGTTCATAACCCTTGGGGTTATATAAAAATGGTCGTGGACCATAATTGGGTGAATATAGAAAAAACATACATGAATTGGTATCCACACTAAGTTAAAAACATGGAGAGAAGTGAGGTAAGGAGTTGCTATATTGTGTAATGTCTCTTTAAATGGAAAATTCTTCATCCATGGTTTTTTACCCTATTGGGGTTTTCCACGTTAAATATGGTGTCTCATGCGGCAAATCTGTTTATTTCATTTGATTATTATAATGTTGTTTAAAATGGTTGTTTAACATTATTCATTATATTAATTTCAAACTCGGCCCTAATATGATATCAAAGAGGTCTTGTAATGTTTTTAATTTAATTAACCAATCATATAACAGTTGGGTGGTTGACTGGCTATGTATATTTATTTAACCCCCCTTCCCTCCGTGACATGATCTTTTGATGTTTTTGTATGCTCATATGAAAGGAAATATGGATTAATTGCACGTGAAAACTTCTTATGAGACCTAGTAAGGATCATTAACATTTTAAATATTTTCCTATGCTCTTTGTAGTTCATGTGTGCGTGGAGGAGACAAGTTTTCGGAAAAATAAGGTTTCTTAATTATATTATTGATTGGATGGAAATCCTTGTCCCCTCGGAGAATTTAAATTGACTGCCCTGACTTTGTCAAATATCGAGCCTAGAAAAACATTTTTTTGCTTGAACCACCAAATCGAGAAAACCACATGTCATCATTCCGGTGCTCTTAAGGGTCGTATTAGTTCGTAGACCCCAAGTCTACTGAATTAAGTGTATTAGATAGGATTTTGGGTCCAAATTTTTGTTAAGGCAAGTAAATAGAACACATGTCGAAATATAGCAACAAAAATGGTGTAATATCGATGGCTAGCAAGAGACATACGTCACTATTATGGAAAACCTCAAAGAGATTGGATTTGGTGGACTTGAAGACCACAAAATAAGTCACCGTCAATATTTATTTCAGTCCGGAGTAGAGGTTAGGTCTGAGAGTTAGAGGTCAATGAGGGACATAATATGGTAAAGGACAGAGACACATGGTAGAATAAATACCATTGATGGAAGACATGCGTCCTTGTTTTGGAAAAACTCAAAAAGATCAACTTTGGTAGATGCCATCCCACAAAATAAGACACATTTAATAGGATTTTTAAGTCCATAAATGTGGACATGTGCACAATTCTGGAAAAACTCAAAGAAAAGGGGTTCGCGAACTCCATCTCATGAAGTAAGCCACGCTTAAAAATTCTTTCAGGTCCACCAACCCCTCCTGTAGTCAACATAACCAATCAAAGATTGACATGTGGCTTTTTTTTTGGATTGTTTAGTCCCACATTATATATGTTGTGGCGGTGAATAGGTTTAAAACCCGCATGACTAGATCTATGATCAATGTGACTTCGGTCACGCCACTAACATTTTGTTTAAAGTGGCTTGGATCACGGACTCAAGTAGACTCACTGAGTCACTATTGGCTCATTCATATATATGATGCATCTCACCACCGGTAATTCTAATTTCATGTGACTTGTGTGTGGCTTGTTATATGTGCTATGTTAAACCATTATGTGTAAATATGTAAGCCCATCGGTGTAAAGTGGCAGCTCACTGAGCCGATAAATGACTTAATAAGGATTCCTATTCATCTCTATAGGAGAAAAATCTCAACAATTTTTTAAAATTCTTGCTTCCTTGTTTGTTTAAATTTACATAGAATGCAATATAAGTCGATCTAATACATTTTGGTGTAGATTATATTGCGAGGCTTAAACAATGATTGGGGGATATCTTTAACCTTGAACATTTTTAATACTCATTGTTTAGGTTTATTTACACGAAAATGGGGTCTAATCATTTTACCATTGATAAATCTTAGATGTTGAATGGGAATAATTACAACATTTGGAAAATTTGATTGAAGGTGGAATTCATGGCTCATAAACTATGGGCGGTTGTGAATCGAATTGAGAAAGATCCAACTAGAAGACAATCTCATCGTGGACAATGTTGCGCATATCGAAAAAAGGTATAAGAATCATGTCCATTATTTTACGAAGCTTACATGATGATTTTCTCCTTCATATTGGGAATCAAGAAATTCTGAGTGAGGCTTGGACTCAATTGGAATCTATACATGAATGTACATGGTTATCAAAGATTATTAAACTGATACTAGAACTTATGACAACTCCCATGAAGGGAGATGAAAAAGTAATTAATTATTTTACACAAATTATAAATATTAAGTCTTAGTTAGATGGATGCAACTGTAACTTAATTTAGGACAAATTTCTTTATTTTATTATTTAGTTGAATAATCATGAAAAATTCAGAAATTTCATTTCAATTCTAAATTCTAAGTATCAAACTAAACAAGACATCCCTGATTTGTAAACCCTTAGTGCTCTTTTGATTCGGAAGAGCAAGTAATGATGATTTTTTATTTTAAAGATAATACCTCTCAAGCACTTCTCGCTCAAAAATTAAAAATTAAAAATTCTATATTCAACAAAAACAAAAAATTAGCTTCTAAACCTCCTAGTAAAGACAAAAAAATAGAATAAAGAGTTAGATTTGATGGTAAATGTTACTACATGGTAAATTTGGCCATAAGAAAGAAGAATGTAAATTTAGAAATAAGTCAAATTTCAAAAACCAAAAGGGAAACAAATCAGATCAAAATCAAAACCAAAACAAGAATAAGAAAAATAGTCAAAAATATAATGTAATTGCTTTGTATGTTGCCTTTGTCACTGCAAAGGAAAATGAGTGGATATTGGACAGTGGTGCCTCTAGGCACATGACCTTTAGATCTGATATCCTTTCGACCTTAGAGAGTGTAATGATTAGATCTATTTGGGTGATCATTCCATTCTTGAAATTCAAGGACAAGGTAAAGCAAAAGTTTCAAATGGTTTTATTAACAATGTTTTGTTAGTTCCTAAGCTTAAAATGAATTTTCTTTCTTGTTCTCAATTGACTCAAAATAACTATAGTGTAACATTGTTAAAAGATAAATGGTTTATTAAAAATGAACATGATGTTACTATAGTTGAAGGCATACAAAGAGATGGTTTGTATGTGTTTAATGGTTTTCCTTCGCTTCTTGTTTAACATCTCAAATAAGTGACATGAAATTGTGGCATGAGAGACTAGGTCATGTCAACTTCAAGAGCATGTATGACATGTCTCGACCGAGCCTCGGTGTCTAGTCTGCCACCTATTTACCAAAATCACGAAACATATGAAGGGTGCTTATGTGGTAAGCAATATGTTAACCCCTTTCATAGTCAACATGATGTTTATTCTTCAGAACCTTTGAAACTTGTCCATAGTGATGTCCGAGGACCACTAGAAGTTCCATCTCTTAATGGTTCTTTGTATGCTATCACGTTCATTGATGATTTCTCTCGTATGATTTGGTCTTATTTTATTAAAAAGAAATTTGATGTCTTGTATTAATTTAAGGAATTTAAAACTTTAGTTGAAAAATCTTCTAGTTATAAAATTAAGAGGCTTAAGACTGATAATGGGGGAGAATACGTCAGTAAGGAATTTGACTCATTTTGTGTCGAATGTGGTATTCAAAGAGAACTGACTACTCCCTATTCCCCTCAATAGAATGGGATTACGAAAGGAAAAACCACACCATTCTGGAAATGGCTAGAACTATGTTGCATTCAGCACAAGTCCCTAAATTTCTCTGGGCTGAAGCAATGAACATTTTTGTTCATATTTTGAACAGAGTTCCCACTAAAGCCTTAGTTAATTCCACTCCTTTAGAAAAGTGGTCAAATCAAAAACCAAGTGTGTCTCATTTGAGAATATTTGGTAGCCCTGCTTCTCTCTTCATTCCGAAATCAAAATAGAAGAAGCTTGATCAAACCTCCTATCCTTGTATCTTCATAGGATACGAGAGAAAAAACTAAAGGTATTAGGATCTATGATCCTTCAAAAGAGAAGTTATAGAAAACATGAATGTAAAAATATTAGAAAAACCTTTTTGTTCATCTTCTTCATCTTCTGTTTTGCATGATTCTAATGAAAATGAAAATAATAACGAAAATGATGTGTGTGATGAAGAAATTAGTAATGAACCTATAGTTGAAAAAGAGTTAGTACATGTTTCCTCTATAACCAAAAGACCTAGATGGGTTGAGTTTATTATTCAAGACTCTAATTATGGAAACTTTCATAAATGACTAGACATCAATGTATATATCATGCCTTAATGACATTGTATGAACCCAAACCCCAATATTTCAAAGAATCTTCTTGTAAAGAAAGATGGATAGATGCAATGAAAGCTGAATATACTACCTTGATCAAAATCCAAACTTGGGATTTAGTCCCTGCTCTGAAAAATGAAGTATAGTCAGATCTAGATGCCTATACAAGATTAAATATAAAGCTGATGGTAGTATTGATAAATTCAAAGCCAGGTTAGTAGCTCGAGGGTTTACTCAAAAACATGATATTAACTACATTGAAACCTTTACACCAGTTGCAAAAATGATCATAATAAGGGTTCGATTAACTTAGTTGCTCAATATGGTTGGAAAATCCATCAGATGGATGTCAAAAATAATTTTCTGAATGGTGATTTAAAAGAAGAAACCTATATGTCCCAACCTAAAGGATTTAAAGAGCCAAGTAAAGAAATGTATGTTTGTAAACTAAAAAAATATTTATATGGTTTGAAACAAGCTCCTATAGCTTAGAATGTAAAGATTAACAATTTTTTAATGAATTCGGTTTCTCTAATCTGTTCTTTGATAATGATTTATTTGTTAAAATTGAAGAAAATAGTATCATTCTCATCATTGTATTGTATGTTGATGATTTACTTATCACTAGTAATTCTAACAATTTAATTATGAAAATTAAAGCTAAATTAATGCAATACTTTGAGATGAATGACTTAGGATTATTGCATCATTTCTTAGGCATGGCTATATTTCGGATAAAAATTCTATTGTTGTATCTCAATCACAATATGCCACTAATTTTCTTAAAAGGTTTAATATGATTGATTGTAAACCTGTTGCTATTCCTATAGAAGTTGGATGTAAACTTGATCCTAAACTTGCATGTGAAAAATCTAATCCTAATTTGTACAGGCAACTTGTAGGTAGTTTGATTTATCTAACTATTACTAGACCTGACATTGATTATGCATTAGGGATTGCTTCAATTTTTATGCAGGAGCCTTATCAAGATCACTTGAAGTTATCCAAAAGAATATTTCTCTATATTAAAGACACAATCAATTTTGGTTTACATTATACTTTTTCTAACAATGCATATTTATATAGATATTGTGATTTTGACCATATTGGTGATGCGATAGATCATAAGTCTACAATTAGATATGCATTCAAGTTTAGTATAGGTGTCATTACTTGGAGTAGTAAAAAGAAACCAATAGTCTCCATTTCTTCTACCGAGGCAAAATATAGAAGTACAATGTAAGCAACGAAAGAAGCCATGTGGCTGAAGCAACTGTTGGAAGAGATGCACATGGAAGCTAAAGGAAGTAATTCTCTTCAATGTGATAGCTAGAGTTGCATTGCTCTCACTAAAAATATAGTTCAACATCAAAGGACAAAGCATATCAAGATACATATGCACTTTATGTTAGGTAAATCATAGATTACATAGTTTAATTTTGCTTTTACTAGGTAATTATATTATTGTTATAAGTTGTTATAAACCATATTATAATTGTCTTTTGGGAATTTTATTCTCATAACATGTTTTAGGGTTATATGGATTAAACTATTTATTTGGAATTATCTGTATTACGAGTTTATATTATTATTTCATAGTTGAAACTTCCTTTTTGTCTTCACACGGTTTTCCAATATTTATAAATATTGCAGCCCAACTATTGTATTTCGATTTCCTGCATATTAATAAAATAAGTTGGGCTTCCACCCCTATTTGCTAAACTACATTTGGTATCGGAGCAGTTAATCTAGGCATGTGAGTAGAGAAGGTGTGGAAAGTGAGAGCAGAAGAGATAGTGGAGCTTGGAGAAGCATTTTCCATATTTGGAGAGTATGTGCCTCCTAAAACTTCCCAGCCCCATCCCTGCCTCACCACAACCTCCTGTTCATTCTAGGTGTTTGGAACACAAATTTTTTTTTTTTGGGGCCCCTTGCACTAGGAAAAAATTTGCTGCAGAAAAATAAATTAAAAAAAACATTTTTTCCCCATTAGGGGTTTTACCTCTAGTTTAGAGGTGCATCTAGTGGATCAAGCTACAATTAGCAAATTGCTACATTTTGAGGTCTTTGCATCTTACATTCAAATCAATCTCTCCATGAGCCCCCACCGAGTTTACAATTGAACTCGCTTGCAAAGGGAGATCGAGCTATTTAAAGAGTCTGGCCGAGCCGAGTTATATTTGAGCTTTGAAGCCCTAAATATAGCCAAGATTTCATTCACACCGAGCTATCCATAGATCGAGCCTCTAAGTGATTGATACCGGCTTTGGCAGATTGAGTTGGCTCACCGCCTTTGTCACCCGGCTATACCCCCGTTGATCAAAACAAACCATGTTGTTTGGGTGTATTTAAGTTCATGCAAAAATAATGTGTTCCACCCTGCAATCAAAGAAAAAGTGGGATGAGAAATTTTCAATTGTCGAGCCATTACCAATAGAACAACCTACAACGAAGTAAAACATTCAACACATTGCGAAATAGCAGAGATCCCCTCATGCGACCAACACAAAGCAAAAGCGGAGGTTGAAATAAATAATAGCAGCAGATAAATCAAAAGCAAAAGAAAAACAAAGCAATAAACAACGGATCAAACAATACAAAGGTAATTAGATCTAGATTACCCAGAAAACCTAAACCACCTCTCGAACACGTCACACCGCCACTCGATTAGCCATGTTTGTTTTTAAAAGGTTAGCTTCTTTTTTCATCGTGTTTAAATTCTATTTGTTTTATTTCATAATCAAAGTTGTTAGAAGCAATGTGTTGGTTTGGATGAAGACCTTAGGAGTTGGAGGAGTTTGGTTCGACCCCCACCCCAAGCTCTTAGTTTTATATATATTGAGTTTAGCAAGAAAAATAGCAGGATCACAAACCTTAGCGGCCAAAACCTTAATTAAATCCCTTAACTACTACTAAACCAACCACTATAAATAACATACAAAACCCTAAAATACGGTGATTTTGTTCTCCCACATAGTATAGTTTTTCATTCGGGCATATTTTTCCAAACGAGGGAACATTAAAACTGCATTTTTAGCCATTTTTGTGGTTTTTGCTCATAGAGTCGTATTGAGCTCCGGAGGCCACCAAGGCCTCACAATTTTTTTGCTTTCCTTCAATTTTTATGCATATTGGATGAAATTGTAATATTTCAGTGTATTTTTCAGTGCATTGTACTAATTTGCAAGTTGCCATATTCAACCGCAAACCATTGTAACTATAAACAATGGCAGAGAATTGTAATCAAAATCAATAAAATTTGGTTTTGTATCACTCACAAGATCTTTAGATCTCTTTCGTAGCATTCAATATAAACAATGCCTCTGGGAAGTGCCTACGGGTAAAGTCGTCATGACTACTACTGCACTTAACACCTAATATAGTTGTAATAACGTTGTTTGGGCATCAAACCTTTAAATCGATGGGGAGTAATAAGGACACAAGTGCACACACTTTGAGCCATCCCATCCGTATGTGAAAGATTACATGAAACAAATACGGACACTGAAATTATCTCGAGTATATAGTGAAGTTACGTGCACGTATGAGGATATTTCTTTGAGCTAGTGTCAATAATTACACGCACCCCTTTCAAGATTACTATCTTGGTACCACGTATCGATTATTTCACATACGTTAATGCCTCTTTCACGTACTTCCAAGTATATAGAAAGGAAAAGCTTATTCCACGTATCAACGGGTATATCGGAAGGGCGTGTATATATAAAGGTTCGGTATATCAGACTGATGGTATATAGATTGGGAGAGAATATACCTAGAGTGATAAGAGCCTTACCCTTTGTCAATTGATTATGTGAAATGGGCACCAAGCACCCCCAAATTCTTTCTTCCAAATTCTCAACTTCTAAGAGGAAATAACTATGCAGCATGGAAGACAAAAATCAAAACATAGCTTGAGTTTGAAGAGATTTGGAATGTTTTGAATGATACTTTGTTACGGATCAACAAGCGATACAACTCAACAACAAAAATTTTATAGATCCAATGTGAAGGATAAGATGCTAATCTTGTTTGCATGTCCAACAATGTGCAACCCCACATTTGAGATGCAAAAATAACCAAATAAGCATGGGATAAGTTGAGCACAATGTACAAGGCCAAGAACAAGAATACAATATTGAATTTGTAGAGTCAATTACACACACTGAAGTTCAAACAAAATGAGAAAATAGAATCTTTCTTGAGAAGAGTTGTAGAATTGAGGGCTTCACTTCTAGCCCTAGGAGAGGAGGTCACTAATGAAGCTCTCATTCCCATTGTTCTAAGAGCACTCCCTCCTTCATACCGAATTTTTGTGACAACACTAAACTTGTCAGATCAAACAGTTAGTTTTGACAAGTTAGTGAATCTACTACAACAAGAAGAAGCAATGTACAAAAAGATGATGAAGAGGAGCATACACTTTCTTCTCATCAAAAATGAAAAGGAAAAGGAAAAGAAAATCTCATCAAAAGTCCCAAAATCAGAATCATCATCAAGGGGACAAGAAACAAAAGAAGAAATGTCCTATCTATAAAAGAGGACATGAGTTGAAATATTGTTGGTATAATACATATAAGAAAGGTTCATCAAGCAAATCTAGACCTCCAAATCAGAAATCTCACAAGGGACATTCTAACTACAATCAAAGGAAGAAAAAGGGGAACTCAAAAAGAAAACCCCATCAATAAGGAAATATAGCTGATCAAGAAGAACATTCAGATGATGAAGAATTCTTGTACACTGCTCAATCAAGTGAAACTTCCATGTCATCTAGTGAAGTCTAGTATGTTGATTTGGGATCCATTCAACACATGATCGGCCATATAGACTAGTTTACCACAATGAGGGACACGCCTTTGAAAAATCATGTTTCATTAGGTGATGATTCTTCATACACAGTATAGGGGATTGGGAACATTTCTCTTCCTCTTGGTTCACGAAATTATAGATTATCATATGTACTATATGTCCCTTGGTTGACAAAGAATCTGCTATCAGTCAATCAACTCCTATATCACAATTTGAAAATTGATTTTGATACTCATTCCGGAAAGAAAATGTGTTTAATTCAAGACAAATCATGAGGCTTGAATTTTTTGTAAAAGCCTCTAATGTGGGACACATGTTCCAACTTGATTTTGTCCATAGAGATGATCAAGCACTTGTGGCTAAGAATTCTACCTCCGCACAATTGTGGCATTAGAGACTTGGTCACATCAGTTTCAAGTATCTTGAAACACTTCATTGGTATAACATGGTAAAAGGATTTCCATCTCTCCAGAAGGATACAGATAAGTGTCCTCATTGCCTAGCGGTAAAAAAACAAATATTTGTTCCAGAAGAGTACTTATCGAGCTCATGGTAAGCTTGATCTGGTTCATGTCGATCTTTGTGGAGCAATGCAACCAATTCATTCTAGATTTCAATACTTCATGCTTTGTGTTGATGATTACTCAAGAAAAATGTGGATTTTTTGTCTTTGTAAGAAAAGTGAAGCTTTTGAAAACTTCAAGAAGTTTAAAGTGGTTATTGAGAATGAAACTGGTCATCACATCAGAAATCTCCACTCAGATTGAGGGGGAATTCACCATTGATGAGTTCAAATCCTACCTACAGGCTCATGGGATTCATCGATAGATGCCTCCTCCACACACACTACAACATAATGGTGTTTTTGAGAGAAGAAATCATATTATCAGGGAAATGGTGCAATGCACGATCAATGATTATGGATTAACGAGGAAATTTTGGGCGAAACAACATAGAAAACAATTTATTTGTTGAAAAAAGTGCCCGTAGTTGCTCTTGATGGAGTAACACCATAGGGAGTATGGTAAAAAGGGAAGCCATGTGTTGCATACCTCAGAGTATTTGGGTGCAAAGCAAGTATGTGCATACCCAAGAAGAACAAAAATAAATTAGATATGAAGTCACAGAAACTCATCTTCATTGGATACAATGAAGAGACTCTGATATATGTTGATGGATCTCAAGAATAGGAAATTCTACACTCGGCAGAGATGTTGAGTTTTTTTGAGAAGAAGGAAGCGATACTCCTCTTCCGAGACTCACCTAATGTAGATTTTTCACTTATTGTAAAAACAAAATCTGATGTTCTCGTAGATGATGAAAGTGATGATGGGGATGATGGTGATGATTAGATAGAACCACAACCCACGGGAGTAGTTCAACGTATGCCCAAGTGGTATACTAGCATGCTACGAGATGCAAAATTGGATGCTCCACTGGATACATCCACCACTGGACCACAAACTTGCAGTAAAGCAAGAGAAGAAGTAAACTTTTCTTTGATGAGTAGAGTTATTGAATATGATGATCCCTCTACAGTCTAGGAAGCCCTATAGTCGAAAGCTTGGAAAGATGCCATGGATGCTTTGCATATAAGCCAGTAATGAAAAACAACACTTGGCAGCTTGTTGATCTTCTACTAGGGAAGAAACCCATTGGTTGCAGATGGATATTAAAAACAAAGTACAAAGCAGATGGAACCATAGACAAGTACAAAGCGAGACAGATGAAAGAAAGGGTATGCACAAAAATAAGGCATTGACTATGAGGAGACATTTTCTCCCATAGCTAAGATCAAAATGATCAGGATGATATTTTCTCTAGCTACACAATTTGGGTGGAAAATCCATTAGATGGATGTGAAAAGTGCCTTTCTGAATGAATATTTACAAGAAGAGGTCTACATGACTCAACCTGAGGGATATGTTGTACCTGGTTAAGAAGCAAAGGTATGCAACCTTAGGAAATATATGTATGGCCTTAAATAGGCACCCCGAGCTTGGTACATCAAAATTGATGAGCATATCATACGACATGAATTTTTTAGAAATACATATGATCCCAATCTCTACCTCAAAAAACAAGGGTGTGGAGATTGTGATTGTTTTTATCTATCTTTGACAATCTAGTCATCACCGTAGTTCAGTGAAGATGATTGATGCAACAAAGAAAGATCTTAAATGATCGTTCGACATGACAGATCTTGGGTTGATGCACTACTGTCTTGGATTGGAAGTATGGAAAAAGGAGAATTAGATATTTATTTCTCAATTGAATTATACCAAGAAAACACTTGAGAAATTCAAGATGATGGATTGCACACCTATTGCTACACCTATGGAGAACATATTACAATTATCTCGTTCAGATCCATCTCCTGCGGTAAATGCAAATCTCTTTCGGCAGTTGATTGGGAGTCTCATTTACCTTACATACACTATACCGGATATCAGATTTGTAGTGAGCTATCTTTCCAAGCTCATGCAGGAACCCCGATTTTGTCATTGGAAGGTAGCAAGGAAAATCTTGAGATATCTCAAGGGAACAATAGATCTTGGTCTAGAGTACAATAAGAATGACAACTTATTCTTGTCTGGATATTCAGATTCAAATCATGTGGGTAACATTGATGATAAAAAATCCACTTCAGGATTTGTATTCTTTTAGGATCTGGACCAATATCACGAGGAAGAAAGAAATAACACTTTGTTTCTCACTCTTCTACAGCCGAGTATCGTTTTGTAGGTGAAGTTGTTTGCGAAGCGATAAGGCTACGTCGCATACTTGAAGGACTTGGAATACCATAGGAAAAATTGACCACCTTGTATGTTGAAAATGAAGGTGTTCTCAAACTTGTTCGCAATTCAGTTTTTCATGAAAGAACAAAGCACATTTAGGTACAAGTACATTTCATACGTGAGCATGTCTTGAAACATAATATACAACTTCAGTTTTGTCTAATCTGAACAACGAGCAAATATCTTCACAAAGTCACTTACACGTGACAAATTTGAGTTGTTCAGAGAATTCCTCTCCTCATCCCTTGAGGAATTGCAAAATCAAGGGGGGGAATGTTAGGTAAATCATTGATTACCTAGTTTAATTTTACTTTTACTAGGTAATTATATTATTGTTATAAGTTGTTATAAACCATATTATAATTGTATTTTAGGAATAGTATTCCCATAGCCTATTTTAGGGTTGTTATATGGTTTAAACTATTTTTTTGGAATTATTTGTACACGAGTTTACATTATTGTTGCATATTTTCAAATTCATGTTTGTCTTCACATCGTTGTCTAATATCTATAAATATTGTAGCCCAACTATTGTATTTTGATTTCCTACATATTAATAAAATAAGTCAAAGGGCTTCTACCCCTGTTTGCTAAGATAAACTTTATCTGAGAGAAGGTTCTCTATGGTGATATAGATCTCCAGTACTTCCCAATTAAAGATCAAGTTGTAGACATGTTTACAAAGCCATTATGTGTTGTAAAATTCTGCAAGTTTCGTGTAATGCTTGGCCTTTCAGAGTTTCCATTGAGGGGGAGTGTGCATGGCAATGTCACCTCCTAATGGTCGGTCGGTTGATGACTCCTTCTCCTCTATACTTCTACTATGGTATAAAGCATTGTAAAAGATCTTTATGATCTGTTTAATCTTGTATCTCTAAGTTTATGGTGTATAATCCAAAGGTGTTAGATCTATTTGTAAATGAGGTCCTTGTATTATAAAAGGCTCCTAGAGATGTGGTTTTAAGAAATTTTCCACGAGAAACCTTAAGGTAAGACGAGCATGATGAAGGTGATATAAATCCTTGAAAAATGATATGCTAGCCTAAACCTTCACTAATGGTTTATGGATTTATAAATCATGTTGTACAAATAGGTAATGTTGGCATATAATTCCCCACTTAATATTAAGGGGAGTGTTAGAACATAATATTAAGTGTTTTTATAAACCTTAGTTTATAATTAAATAATTTAGAATATTTATATTCTTAATTATTTAATATAAACTATGAGTTTATGGTTAATTGATTTTTAATTAAATCAATTTATATAAACCGGGAGGTATACCCCGTCACTTAATGTTCATAACCCTTGGGGTTATATAAATATGGTTGTGGACCATAATTGGGTGAATATATAAAAACATATAAGAATTGGTATTCACACCGAGTTAAAAACATGGAGATAAGTAAGGAAAGGAGTCATTGGATGTAATGTTTCTCTTTAAATGGAAAATTCTTCATCCGTGTTTTTTTACCCCATTGGGGTTTTCCATGTTAAATTTGGTGTCTCTATGTAAATCTATTTATTTCACATGTTTATTATAATGTTTTTTAAAATGGTTGTTTAACATTATTTATTCTATTAATTTCAAAATTAGTTCTAATAGTGCTCATGTTTAAGCACATACCTGCGTAAGACCTCATCTCTACACATCTTGTACAAGTATCCTCCAATAAGGTGATAAGGTGCTTTGCACGTATAACAATCTAATTTTTCTCCAAGGAATTCATTCCTTCTCGCGCCAATCTAGTGCACAAGAATACTTGTTATATCCTACAAATCTATGGGCACGTGGTTCAACATAAATAGTTGCACATCAAACATTGTATCCTTAATATTATGTACATCCTCACTGCACTTAATTCTTGATAGGTTATCAAGTCTTGAATTGCTCTTACATGGATTTACAAAAACCATGAAATCAAACTCCTGAAAGAGAAATATCCACTTGCAAATGCACCCTTGCAAAAAAGGCTTGTTGAACAAATATTTTAATGTCATATGTTTTGTATAAAATATAAACAATGTAGCCAACAAGTATTGTCAAAACTTATGAAGCGCGTAGATCATACACAATGCCTCATGCTCATTTTTAGTATAATTCTACTCTGCGGGTGTCAAATTCCTACTTGCAAAGAATATGGGGTTATCCACACTTCCCTCCCCAAGTTGCACTAATATTGCACCAATTGCCATATTGAAGCATCAAAATGTACATGGAATGGTTTGTTCCATGAAGGAAAGTGCATGATAGGTGCAATGGTAAGATTATCCTTTAATGTTTCAAATATTGTTATTGCACACCACCTCAATGAAAATTTCCATTAGCCTTGAGAAATTATTCTAGCGGTGTAGCAATATTTACATATCCCTTAATGATTTTTATAGTAGCGGTATGCCCAAAAATCTGCACACCTCACTCTCATTGGTAGGCTCTTCTAATCCCAAAATTACTGCTATCTTCACTGGATCCACCAACAACCCATCCTTATAAATGACGTGCTGAAAGGTGTAGCAAAAATACACTTCTTAATATTAAGGTAAATGCTCATATTCATGTATCTTTCAAACATCAGCCTCAAATTATCACAATGATTCTTAACCAAGACATAAGCGAGTCTAATCATCACGGTAAACTGTATAAACTTGTGAATGAAATCATGAAATTCTTGCACAACAATGCGTGAAAACACAATGGGTGCATTCTTTAATCCAAAAGGCATAATAGTGTATGCAAAACTTCCCCATTCAGTGGAAAAGTGGTCTTTTCTTAGTCCTCGAGCACAATGCACACCTAATGATATCATGAAAATCCATCAAGAACGAGTAAATCTCGCACCTTGCGACACCCTCCAGGATCTCTTTAGTGAATTGTGTAGGAAAAGGATTTGTCACACATGATGCATTAAGATCCCTATAATCTACACATATCCTGATCTGCCCATCTTGATACTGATTACCATGGGGCTAACCCACTTAGACTCCTCAACTGGTTTAATGATCCCAAGCTTAAGCATTTTATTTATTTCTTCCTTTTCTCGTATGCATAATTTTATATTCCTTCTATAAGGCATCTTTTGAAATGGGAACACACCTTCCTTTAGCTTAATCTCCATTTCTCCTAATGAGGGGTGCACACCTTTTAGCTCATAGTAACCTTGTGGGAACAAATCTTGGAAGTCGTGTAAAATATCTATGATCTTTTTAACCTCCTGTTCGACCAGTAATCACCAATAATGGCCTCCTTAGGCACATTTTCAATACCAATGTTTATCTTCCTTGACTTTATGGGCACATGGTACGTGTGGACCTTTTCATCTGTTATGTCCTTTACTTCGCGCGCATCTTCCGTATGGCTGATCTCAGTAAATTCTAAATCTTGTCATTGTCAATAAGCTACACCATTTTCCCTTTTTCTTTCCCCTTCTAGGAGTGACTCATTTGTATCTTTTTTTTCTCCTTTGTATTCATATGTGCATTAGAATCGGGTTCTCCAATCAACTCTAGCATGAGATCTTGACTTTTGCGCTATCCCCCAACGTGATGTACTTCATGATCTATAATGCATCGTGTAATGGGAGTTTATTATGAAAATAATCAAACATATGTACCACACCTGCATTCATATCTCCCTAGCTTGCGGTATCTGCTTGAACTTGGCATGCACATACCATGTGTGTGCGCATCCTCGCAGAGTGGAATAGAACTTAAGAACCCACATAGATAGTGGTAAATCCTCCTGGACTTACATCCATTATCTCTCATAGTTATGAACATGTACCAAAGTAGGAGTCTTCCCATCATACTCATAGATAAGTGTAGGTGCATTGCTCTGAGTGAACCTTGTTGAAAAGGTGATTCGACTTCTCATAAGCCCGATAAGTTATCTTTGTGTGTCTCCCATTAGCACGTTGTTGTTCCACGCAAGGTGTAAACTAACATGTTTCTCTGATATCCTTCATTCTTCTAATGTTCCTCCATGGCATGCAATAAGGAATCAAACTTTTTTGACTAGTATATCTCAGTAACTGAAGTTTTCCCATGCACCTAACTATGTGTGGTCTCGATCATTCTAATTACTCTTTCTTTCATCTCACACTCGACCAATTTATACGTGTCATGGGTCTAGTTATCATAGTTAACAATTTTAGTGTTGTTGATTGAATGTGCATCTTCCCACCGAAGTATGCATTTCTTGGATGGTTCCACAGTCATAGGATCTCATATGGTGCATGCATAAATCCTATCCAGATCTTCTTTACTCGAAGACTCGACATATGGTGTAGCTCTTGCCTCATCCAAAGATATAATCACATGCTCATCCTTATTCTTAAAGTTGATATATCCTT
Organism: Taxus wallichiana var. yunnanensis; assembly: GCA_018340775.1. Taxonomy (NCBI): domain Eukaryota; kingdom Viridiplantae; phylum Streptophyta; class Pinopsida; order Cupressales; family Taxaceae; genus Taxus; species Taxus wallichiana. The sequence goes on along the minus strand of CM031239.1, from coordinate 510,365,662 downwards.
TGTTAAACTGAAATTTTGCATTATTCGCATAACACTAGGGTCACCCAAGTAATGATGGAAATTTTTCCACTTCAGCAAGCTCCAATACCTAAAAATCTCCAGTAAACTTGGCTCCCTGAATTGTAGTAGTAGCATATTTCAAAACCCCAATAGGAAATCTTGTGTCTTGTTCGCCATATATAGTGCATTTGAAGATGACTATAATGTAGGTCTCCCCATTTGATTCCATGCATCCAGAGTTAGCACATTTACCTCGGTGCACGTATCTATCATAATGTTGCTCTCCAACCACCCATCAATTATTGCATCCAACATGATTTCTTTATCATATTCATGATTATGTCGTGGAAATTTCACATGAAGTATCTATCACTCGTGCTCAAATCTTGCACATGGCACCTTATGCAACCATTCACCTAGTAGCAAGATGTTATTTTTGTGTTGCATAGCTTTGTAGATCTCCTTTACGTCGTTCACATCCTTCTACGGGATCTCAACATTCTTCATGAGCTCCCTCTCGTGTGCCTCGCTCCTTCAAGCACCGTAACTCACCCTACATCTCTATTATAACTCCCATAGTTTCTGATAGATTTCCTTCTAGTATGTAACATCTGAATACTTTTCATGTATAATATCTTCTCATTTGATGAGTGGCTTAGCTTTAAGGGGATCGCGTGTGTGTGCCACCTCTGTGAGAGTAGTTACTATCATTGGATGTAATTCTTGATCTAACATCTTCTTCGGCATCCATTAATCAACCTTCGTGCACTCCACCTTGATCATTCCCATGTCATTGTCCTTCTTATTGTTTTTACACATGTACCCATAAAGGTCGGGCGGTCCTCAAGCTTATGTTGCTTTCCACAATAGGCACACACTATACTCTATGGACAATCATGCTAATAATGATAAGGGGATCTATAAGTATAACAAGTCACATTTAGAAATATACTTCGCCACCATGACCTCTCTGCTTCTATATCCTCCACATAATCCACTTTCTCCGGTATTACGTGCTTGAAGGTTGAGAATTTTATACTTGAGAGATGCTTGCCACCACGGCCTTACGTAATCTAGTATCACATGCCTTATGAATTTGATCTATCACATGAAAATACTTTGTATCATGAGTGTGCACATCACATATCTTACAATACATAGATACATTCTTCATAGTCATGCACTCTAAGGAAGACAATTTCTAGACATCATGGTCGTTGTGGTAAATCTCACAAGATTGTAACAATGCACACATTGTTCTACACGGGTAGCTATCCTTGGTATGTCCTTTAACCTCACAATCAGTGCACCATATTCCACTACGTGTTTTTATGCACCGAATTGATAGAGAGCTTCTCCAATTCTTTGCCATCGGTTGCTAGCTGAGCCTCCAAGAATGAGATAACTCTAGTATCAGAATTGCCAACCACATCAACACGCAAATTTGCTTCTAAGGCCTCGCATGGGTTCACATATGTATTATGAGATAAAGCTCTTAGGAATGGAGTCGATTTCCTCCAATAAACCAATGTGTATGCTGACTTGGATGGATATCATAAGAAAATTTAGACAAGAGGGTATTAAAGCATGCATTGTACTCTCTCACACTTTTTCAAAACCATGTTTTATGTCTTTGAGCGAGCTGATTATTCTCTTCTCAAACTCGAGAATGTGGAACTCGGCTAAAAATGTTACACGCAGAGCGTCATAATCCACCGCAATCTTTTGTGGATCGTAATTTTGAACCAAATATACGTGCACCCTTGAAGTGTGGTGGCAAATTAACTTTCTTTCCTATTTGAATCTGTAATTATTTTAGTGTGCCATATTAATTTACATTTGTGCACGTGTTCTGTGCATCCTCCACACCTCTATATTTTGGAAAATAGAGAGATATCTCAAAGTAAACATGAGGTGTCTGCTGAAGTGGTTGTTGAGGTGGGGTCTAATGAGACCGATTCGGTAGTAGTTATGGACCTTGTACTATGTTGGGGCCAAATCCACGAGCCCGAACCTCCTCCGGGGTTTCCTCTAGGTGGTGTTGGCCCGATCCTCCCGTGCCACCTATTACGGATTACAGTTTAGTTGATGATATTATGTGGCTCCTAGTTATAGTATTGAACTGACACCTCTTTATGCAGTATGATTGTAGCACCCATTGAATTTATCCCAATGGTTTGCGTGTCGATACTTTGTCCATTCAATGCACCTATAAATAATTTTTCAAGAGAAATACCAAACACTTGGGTGTCTACTGTGTGTCGTTATGTGTGCATTCCTTGAATGCTTTGATTGAAAGATGAATTAACCCTACCTCGTCTCTCTACCTTAACTACTCGGCCTTTAACTACCTTTGGATCTAGAATACCAAGCGCAAGGACTAGGTAGCTAGGATGAGTCAAATGTGTGCTCGTAGTTATCATTCTCCCCTATGACATGCTCTCATTCGAAGCCAATGGGGATTCTCTACTACGCTTTCCCAATTTTTGGAGGACCCGATGTTACTGAGATCCTCGTCTTCCATGAGAGCTTCAAAACCTTTACGATTTGTCATTCTTCTCAATTGCAATGATGGATCAATTTACCTCTCTTGAACTTCATTATAATTGAGTTGTATTTCCTCTCTCTACCTATCCTCTACCACGACCGCTTTCATACTTCTCCACAACTACCCCTACCCCTAAATGCGGTGGGTATTTAGCTATCCATAGGTAATTTTTGTAATCTCAATTCTATCATCAAAATCTTCATAGCTAAGGGTATAACACATAAATATGATCCTTTGGGCTCTACTCGTAAAACTTAAACGCATCTTCCTCCAGACAATAATACATAGAAATTACATATTCAAATGTGTAATTGTGCAATTATCCAACCCATTACTAATCTACGGATGTTGTCCATTCTTTATTGGCATAAAAATCATCTAATAATTTTCTTCCATCCAAAATATTGCTTTAAAGCAGTAATTTCTAGTGGATGCGTAAGTTGCAAACCATTAATGCAACTCTATTAGAAAGAAGTTGAAAAATGTCTCATACAGTTCATGATAAATATTATTCTCCACCCACTTGTGTGCGTTAAAGCTAGGTCCGGTGTAATACCTCTATGCAAACCTATCTTATCTTTCTTCTACCCAACTTTCAATACTCTCCTAAGATAGTTAATACATCATCTGCATGCAACATCCTAGCAGAAAAATTTAAAAGAGGTCCCGACAATGGAACCAAAATGTAGTCTTTATTTTTCATAACCATAAGTTATGCATGTTGGCACCTCTTTCGGTCATAACTAAATGCTCACCCGAAGAACACGCAACTACCAAGTCCCTCTTTTGTGTTTTCTTGACAAGAAGTTAGCATGCATGTTCATCATAATAATTGGCTAAGAACCTATTCAAGCATAAATAACCATTACATTCAAGTCACTTTGGAAACACATATAATAAGGGAAACTAACTGTTTAAATAAGAACCGAGTTCAATCGAACCATTATATTACCATATTCAAACATGTCAACAATTATCCATCATAAAGTAGAATTCATTACATCACGAAAGCTAAATACATGACCATTTGTTACATCGATTCGCGAGATCCATGTGTGAAATCCTACAACATAATATTGAATGTTCATGAAAAATATATCCTTCATCAACATCATATGTTCTCTGACAATACATACATCTCTTATAAATAGGAGTGGGTACTTTCCCTTCACCGCATGTGCACTTTATAAATATGTGTGCTCTCAAAATAGACAAGATGCATTACAGTCCAAAAATAGCCATAAAGTGTGCATGTTTTCTTTAAAACAATTTCTATTAATAGATTAACATAAAGATAAATCTTACCTTAATCCTATTATTAGCGTGGTCCATGCATGATCTTCTTTTGGCTATGCATGTGCTTTTCCAAAATTTGGCTTCTTTTGTGTGTGTCCTAAGCTATCCTAATTTTTCCTAAATATAGACCTTACTTGGTTGTCACTTTATCTTGTATTTTTATATTTTTAGCCATGCCTTTAGAAAAATGGATAAGTCTCTAACTCTGTCTGTCCATGTGTGAACCCCCATGCCTTTGCTCTAACTGTGCACACACGTCTCTTTTGCACCCCTTGCACTCGGCTTCAACCTCTCTGTTTGTGGCCAATACTTAGCCAACCTTCCTACTCAACACATGTTTTTAAAAATATATATTCATATATATATATATATATATATATATATATATATATATAATAAAATGTGAATCTGGTTTGTGTTACAAAACACACACACACACACACACACACACACACACACACACACACACACACACATATTACATTTATATATAGGTATGTGTCATGTGTTTTCTTCTTAGATTGTGTATTTTCGTAGTGACCCATATGTGTGTATGTATTTAAATAAAAGAAATATAATAAAAATGAGATGTTATATATGTTTGAAGATACCACTTTGTGGGTGGAGGGGCCGCGACTTGGCCGTGCACCCTCCCCCAATCCTTAAAACAAACCTCACACTATGGTATGGGTGGGATAACTTTCTCCTAACATCCATGTGTGGTCGCCTACTTCTTCCACGCAACACCATTCACAGCCACCCCAAAGGCCAAGCTCTCTAAATCCACCCCGGTTTCTTGGCATTCACCTCTATTGCAAATTTAAAACCTATAGTACCAAAAATGAAGGCCCATCCATGGCCACTGCATTGTAGAGTGAGGGATCATTCCCAAAACAATTTTTTTTCCTCCATTAAACCTTTCTATCTCTCTCCCCCGTGGAGTCAACACAGGTAGGACAAAAAAATAATTTATCAATAACAAATCATAATGAAATGTGACTTTAAAATGATATTAGGGTTTTTCTAGGTCAACTGAAATCCTAGGGCCAAGATCCATTTAATCCTATGACCACAAATTGATCCTCATACTTTAGGATTTTGGTTGGGAAATAAGTGAAGCGTAGGAAAATAATTTTTTAGAATCGTTATGGACTTAATAATAAATAATATCTATGATTATAATTTTGGGATGGAAATGGGTGGGCATGGGAATCATTTAGTTGGGCGAGGCATGGAATCCCATGACCCTTTTTACTCACAAGTATTTAAAAATTAATAATAATAGAATTAAAATATACCAAAATAAGATCTAGTTGATAAATCAAATAAATAAACTCTAGTGAATTAAATAATACTAGCTAATGTACCTTAGCAAAGGTAATCCACTCGTGTAATCTGCTCCCGTCACTCTTTCTACTTACCATTGCGACCCCTTAGGATCACCTCTGAAAACAACAAGCTATGTTTGAATCTACCACAAACTTTTAATGGGAAAACTTATATGACCCATGTTGTCATCACAACCAAATCGTCGATCGTGGTTTTGGAAACTTCAGCTACATTTAAAATTTAATAGCACCAATCACATTTTCTTGAAAGGGCATAACAAAAGAATAAATAAATGAATTCAATATTGTTATGACACACAAGATTTAAAACTCAAATAAAAAAATCCACAAAGTTAGGACTCCTTTACGTCGTTTTATCTAGGAATTGAGGTAAATTTGGGGCATTACGGTTGGTATGAGAGCTCGGGTTTCAACATTAGATTATCACGTGGATTTGTAAAATCAATTTAATCATCATGAAATCAATAAATTTAACCCTTTTAAGCTGTTTCAGCTAGCACACGTAAAATTTTAAAACTTCCCTTTTCCTTTGCTCATAGGATGACCGTATGTGGTACAAGGTGTCAGGTTGTCAAGACTCTAGGACATAGGTCACCTACATTAGAGAAACATGCCTCGAGTTAGGACCACGAGATATTGGAGACATTACAATAGATGATGCAATTTTCACAACGTCTTCTCCCGCACAAAAAGAGCTAGTAGAGGAGGTTGCTCATCTAAGAGAGGGTACACAACCAGCCAAGGGCACACACTTAGTGACCCATCAACAGGACTCACAAGGATGGGAAAGTTCCCATAGTCTAACAGTTCACTTTGAGAGAGTGACCAATCTTTTCGGAGCCACTCTCATAGCATAGTAAGGGACCACTAGGATCAAGATGACCATGTTAACTAGATAGGGAGATGGTTTAGCATTGTCGACATGATTGTGATACACGAAATGTCATTAGAGACCTTCACCAATTGTAGCCACCAATTATAGAGGAATTAGTGATGGTTTTGTGGCCAAATCATGGATCCCGAGTATCGATAGTTGTTTTGGGCTTCACACATACAAAATAAAATTCAAGGCTAGACTTTTTATTTACCTCCTCTGTGACGCAGATATGTGTATGGTGGAGGAATGAGGAGTAGAATATCCATCTGATTTGGGATTCAAAGACATGGGAGATGTATGAGGAGAGTTTTAGAGTCTAATATATGTCAGAGCACTTTGTTCAAAAGAGGATATATGAGTTTCACAACCTTCATCAGGGCTCATGCACGGTAACACGGTATGAGTCACGCTTCTTGGATCTTTTGTAATATATTGACTACCTTCAAGATGGGAGGCTACAAGTGAACATGTTCATCATGAGAATGAATGTGGATATAGCTGATGCGATTAGGATGTTGTCTCCTTCGACCTTGGAAAAGGCGGTGGAGAAATCCTCCTTAGCAGAGGAGAACATGGGTAAGGCCTAAGAGTACCATGACAAGACGAAGAGTAGGATATAGGATTGGGTACAATATTTCCAGGAGTAAAGGACATGGGGTGAAGCCCCACCACCTAGAGGAGGATTTAGGCCTCCAAAATTACTGCCGCAATACCTTTGCCACACACTCAAAGCAGCATTTTCATCACCATGCACATCAAGAGCAGAGGGCTAGACCCACACGGGACATGTAAAGATGTAGAGGCCTAGAAGGATTTGGTTTTGGTAGGGACAAGAGACATGGCCATCAACATGTACAACCATCTTGTGCATGACATCTGCTAGAGTCGGGCCAGCCAGTTCAGTACACTAGAGCACATGTGGGACTCCCACGTAGAGAGAGTCACTAGGTTGTTATATTTATGGGGCACATGATCACTATACTAACCTTTGTCTACATAAACCCACCTTCACTGATAGGCATAAGGCACCTATTTTAGAGTAGATAGTAGTAGATGTGGGACACACTCATTGTGTCTATGTAGCATTGGATAACTTCGGGTCAAACATCAAACCAAGGTTATCGAGACTACATGTATTATCAGGGGTATTTATGTCTCAGTATTATTTGACTCTGGAGCATTTGATTCCTTTATATCACCATCTATAGTGGACCGGTGTGGGCTAGTGGCATCTATACAATAAAATATGTTACAGTTGAGTTGGCCTTTTCGGGCCAAACTCACAGTGGACACCTATGTGGAAAGTTATGTACTTGATTTGGGTGTGTTCTACACTACCTTAGGCCTCTGTGTGTTACCTTTAGGATCATATGAGGTTGTTTTGGGCATGGATTGTTTCAAGTCTCATCAAACTAGAGCGCACTATAGAAGTAAGATCATTAAGTGTTAGGAAAACCTTGGGAATTCGGTTGTGATTCTTGGGAATGCGAGAGGCCTATCTCTTTATGCATGATATATACTAAGCAACTCAAGGAGAGCATGCGCAAGGGTCGCCATATGTTTACGATAATGATTAGTGATTGATTAAAGGGTACTGGGTTGTTCACTGTTGGATGAGAATTTTGTATTGAGGGATATTGAAGATGTGTTTATGGGAAAAATTCTGGATTACCACCACGTAGAGAGGTGTATTTCACCATATACTTGGTACTAGGGGCATCACCGGTTTAGGCACCTTATCAGATGATGACAACGAGAGATCCGTGACTTCAAGATTTAGTTAGAGTTTTTGGAGAAGGGTCTTGTTCACCTAGTGTGTCTCTTTGGGGAACCAATAATGTTTTTGAAGAAGAAGGACGGGTCTCTTTGACTTGTGTTAATTCCGAGACACTCAATAAGGTAACAATGAAAAGTTGTCATCCACTTTTAAGGATTAATGACTTTTTTATTAAATGTGGGGAGATATAGTGTTCTCCAAGGTTTATCTTAAGTTAAGATACCACTAGTTATGTATTATAGATGAAAACATTCACAAAACAGACTTTCTACACTTGGTATCGGCGTTATGAGTTCACCGTAGTACCTTTTGGTTTGACCAATACTCCAAAAGTTTTCACGAGCATCATGAATTGGGTTTTAGGAATTCCTTGGACTAATTTGTCTTAGTTTTTCGTGGATATATATTGGTTTAATCTTGTTCAAAGAAGGAAAATGAGGAATACTTGAGGCAAGTGCTACGAGGATTTGGGAGAGAAGATACTATTTGGGAACCTAGAGAAGTGAAATTTCTTTTAGTATAAGATTCGATACTTAGGACACATCGTTTCGGTGGAGGTATCTCGTGCGAGACCCCTCAAAGAGACATGTCATTATTGATTAGACAACACCTACTTCAATGATAGAGGTGAGGAGTAAAAAGGTGAAATGGAGGGAATTATGAGATGATTCCAACGATGTAAGATTTGATGTTTTTGTTGGGTTTTACCTATTTTTGGAAGCTTTGAATGCAGTTTTTAACAGGGATCTACAAGACAGCTAGTTGGAAAACATGAATTTCAATGCACTTCAGTCCGAAATGTGACTTGATGTAAACATGAAAAGTGTTCAGAATTCAGAGATAATCTTAGATATATGATTTTTTTCATAGAATGTTTTTAAATATCCATTTTTAGGTGTTTTTCTAACATAGTTGCAAGGAGATCACATTGTGAAAACACTGTAGGAGCCACAGATCATTCTTGGGACATTTTACGCTATTTTTCGAGTTCTTAGGACATTGATAAGCTCATTTGCAGGTTGTGATTCATTATTGGTTGTTTTTAAGAGTTATTGTACTTACATTTCAATATTATTAATGGATCGGTTCAATCCGAACCGGGACGTAGGAATTTCTAAACCCCATAAACAATCTTGTTTGTTATCTGAGTGTTTTCAGTTTTTTTGATTATTTATTTGTTATCCAAGTTTTCCGCACTTCTATGGATGCATAATAATCAGAATTTAATCAATTTTTGGAGTTTAGAATACTTAAAATTGGTTAAGAAAATTATGATATTTGGAAACTTTTAAAAGTGAAAAAAATACAACACACGTTTTCAGATCAAGTTTGGTATCAGAGCAGTTAGATTGTCGAGTAGCTTCTAATTGTTATTGGCAGTTGGTTTTCAGAGTTAGTTTGATTTCAGATTTCAGTTTTTGGCTTGTTTAATCTTCATTTGTAGTGTGCAGTGTTGGAGTTACAGGTTGTGCAGCTGAACAGGGAATCATGGACAAACTAGAACAACTAGTTGATTTAGAAGTCCTAAACCGTCAACTCCAGGAAGAGAATGACATCCTGAGAGAAAATGTCTATTCCCTACAAGAGGAAATAGAATGGTTGAGATCTAAACCAAATCCCTCTTTAGCCAAGAAAGAGGAGTATGTCAACAAGACATTTCTCTTTTAGAGAGCAAGAAGTTGATGGTTTTGTTAAAGAGTTGTAGGAAGAAATACAGACCAAGGATTCCCTCTTGGAAAAGATGAAACAAGGTGAACATAAGAAGGAAATGCCTTCCAAATAAGATGCAAGTACTATGAAAGAATGCATTGTAAGTTGTTCACATTTTAATTCTTCCTCTCATTCGAGTTTGAGATATTCCTTTGGGTTAGTTTGAAAAACACACTAATGGAATTGAGTCTAAGCTAATGGTTAAGATGGGATTTAATGTAAAAGGCCTTGGTAAAAATGGACAAGGTGATGTTAACCCAATACAGGTAGAGGATCAACCTCGGTTTGTAGGTTTGGGTTATTCTAGTAGGCCAATGGAAATTGGAGAAAGTTCCAAAGAAGGTGAAGGAAGACAAGCTTCCAACAACAAAGAGTCCACTCCACTAGAATTGCAAGATTCCACCATCATGAGGAACAATGAAAGGTGTAAGAAAATAGGTGCTAAAGACCAATCTTAGTAGGAAAGGTGGTAAATGGAAAAAATGTTACCTCTCCTAAACAAAGGAATCATTCTCCTAGACAGAGTTCGGGAAATGGAAAAATGGGTAAGACTCCTAAAAATAGGGAAGTTAAATTTTGTTCCCATTGTAATAGGAATGGTCATGATGTTAAGGTTTGTTGGTTTGTTCCTAAACAACAAAATTGGAAAGTTGTTAAAAAGAACAGTATTGTAAAACCAGCAGTGTTAAACCTAACTAAAACTCATTTTAGTACTGAGGAGGTAAAACCACCTAAACGGAGAAATCCAAGTAACTGGATGGGTAAAACATTCCTCAACTTTATGTTTGCATTACAGTAACTGGTGATAGTATGCAAACATTTTCAAAGCTATATTTTAGGGATTTGATCCTATGTTTATATTTAGCTTTGAAATAATTTGGAAGTAGCCGTAGAGAAGATTTGAGTGATAGGTTCATCATACTCATATTCATCTTCTCACATTTTGGTTGGTTATTCCATTTCTGACAATAGTATGCATGGATATGGGCATCATCAGAATGTCTATTTTGAAACTTGTAGTTTTATAGTGTTGTCATTTGTGTAAATATTATGGATGCTTATAAGACCCATTTGGGCACTGTTTGATATTGTAATAAATAGAAAAACTTGTTGTATCCACATGTGTTATTTGCACTAATTTATAAGACCCTTATTTTGGGCAAATTTGATTTTTGTAACTATCAGATGTGGTTGCAATTAGGGTGTAAATTTATTACACTAACAAATTGGTTTGTAAAGGCACCAGGTGATCATTTTGCAGATTATGGTAGTTCACCAATTTGGGTAAGCATACAATTTATAATCTATCCCTTTACAGTTCAGTGTATGGATAGAATATTTAGCAGATTCACGTTGATTCGAATTTTGACTATAGCCATTTTTGGCGTTGATGGTTTAATTATTCTGGATAGTGAATATTTGTAGTTGTAATCAGCATAATCACAAAGTGTCAGTTGAACACTAGCTTCCGTTATAGATGGGTGTTATTATCTAACTTATTATTTGTGATGGCGATATAGTGTTTTTGGCAGATTCACGTGGATTCAATTGTTGACTATAGCTATTTTTGGGCATTGATAGTCTATTTTATTTTGGATAGTGAATATTTGCAATTGTTACAGTTTCAGATGGACAGTGGGCACTAGCCTAATTATGGGTAGTTTAGATGTCTGGTATATTGATATGTGTTTATGAAATTGTAATTTAAGTAATTGGTCGTATCACAAAGTGACATTTGAAAACTATCTTTCCATAATAGAATGGGTGTTATTATCTCGTCGAGTTAATTGTGATGGCATTATAGTGGGGTATGACAGTTCACATGGTTGTGTGTAAAGTTGGCAGAGGGTTGCATCGTTTGATTGAGCACTAGCTTAATTAGGTGTTATTATCGATCGGATATGTGACTAGCTAATAAACTATTTGCATTTATTTAACCTATAATTTTATTTTGTGTTCATGTATGTGTTTGTGCAATGCATGAAGAGATAACATTATTTTTGGGTTGATACATAACTTTTTGTGGACAAATATCCTTCTCAGTAGGGAGGAGTGATCAGGGGATATTTTTCTATGTCTAAATGTTCCGTAAAATTCCTAAAACATACCAGTTCAGTAGAACCTTCAGAGAGAGCTTTATGATGACTGTAAGAACGTGAAAAATAGACACTCTGAGCTCAAGTTATGTTCGGTCAAAGTTCGGTCCATGGGAAAGTCAAAGTCTGTCAGCCGGAGAAGGTCAACATTGGTCAATAGGTACAAGGTGACATGTACGTGCGCACAATTGGCCAAGTGGCTTAGTCGATTAGTGGACACATGGAAAAAGGAATTGACAAAATAAGAGGTTTGAGAGGTTTTCACCACCGGTCTTCGACGATCGTAAACCACCACGTGTTCGATTTGTCTATCGAGAGACGACAAGTGGACTACATGCTATGGACCGAGAGTTAATTATTTCTATACCACATTATGCAGTCGAAATTATATTATCTTGGTAATTCCACTTTCAAACCAATTTCCAAATGCCACACATTATGCCACAAACCACATACATTTCAAACCGCCATATATTAATGTTTAAACATTAGTATTAAAACCATACCTAACCGAACCCCTATCTATTTGCCAAGTCCGCGTGGGGAAGGAGGTGAAGTGGTTGTAGGGGATGCTAATACTATGTGTGGAAGCTTCCATGTGAGGAGAAAGAGGTGGGGGCGGTTATGCTCCAAGTGGTCCTTTGACCACTTTAAAAACATGCGTGGGAAAAGGCTTAATAAAGCCTAAAACAATATTTTCTCCCTAAAATTTGGGATTAAAACCATACAAAGTGCCTCATATGGGGGTTTCAACCCAACGAACCCAACACCTCTACCAAAGGACAAGCGGCTTTACCAATGGCCACTCTCTTGTAATTGATATAAATTAAGCTCACTTGTATTTGTAGGAGGAAGTGCAGTGCATGTAAAAGCCATAAGGAGGTAGTTTTCAGAAAATACCATTTTTGAAGGCCTTGCACTCAGATTGGGAACTCGGAGTAAAAAGGTGAAATGGAGGGAATTCTGAGATGATTCCAAAAATGTAATATTTGATGTTTTTGTTGAGTTTTAACCTATTTTTGGAAGCTTTGAATGCAGTTTTTAACAGGGATCTACAAGATAGCTAGTTGGAAAACATGAATTTCAATGCACTTCTGGTCCAAAATGTGACTTGGTGTAAACATGAAAAGTGTTTAGAATTCAGAGATGATCTCATATATATGATTTTTTTCATATAATGTTTTTAAATCTCCATTTTTAGGTGTTTTTCTAACGCAGTTTTAGGGAGATCACATTGTGAAAACATTGTAGGAGCCACAGATCGTTCTTGGGATAGTTTCTGCTATTTTTCAAAGTTCTTGGGACATTAATCAGCTCATTTGCAGGTTTTGATTCATTATTGGTTGTTTTTAAGAGTTATTGTACTTACATTTCAATATTATTAATGGATCGGTTCAATCCGAACCCGGGGACGTAGGAATTTCCGAACCCCGTAAACAATCTTGTTTGTTATCTGAGTGTTTTCAAGTTTTCTAATTATTTATTTGTTATCCAAGTTTTCAAACTTCTATGGATGCATAATAATCAGAATTTAATCAATTTGTGGAGTTTAGAATACTTAAAATTGGTTAAGAAAATTACGATCTTTGGAAACTTTTAAAAGTGAAAAAAATACAACACACGTTTTTCAGATCAATTTCTAGTGAGGGTATCTCAAGAGACCCCTCAAAGAGACATGTCATTATCAATTGGACAACACCTACTTCAATGAAAGAGGTGAGGAGTTTTATGGGATTAGAAATCTATTACTGGATATTTGTACAAGCCTTCTCTAGGATTTTTCATCCTATCAATTCTCTTCAGTGCAAAGGGAATAAATTTGTGTGGTTAGACAAATGTGAGCAGGATTTTTAGTTACTCAAGGAGTGATTAATGACAACACCTATTTAGTAGTCCCACGATCCGAAGGGAGATTTTTATTTTGTAACAATGATTCCTTTGAGGGAATTAGAGTAGTACTCATGCAAGAGTGGCGTGTCATTAAATTTTCACCACGTAATCTCAAATACTATGCTCTTAATTACCCTACCCATGACCTTGACCTTGCAGCAGTGGTTCATGCTCTAGTTCATTGGAGTCGTTTTATTCTGGGTAGGCCATTTGTCTTGAGGAATGATAATCAAAGTTTATAAAACATCTTTTCACGGTTGAACCTCAACGCTTTGTCAAAAAAAAATTGGATGGAGTCCTTGTGTGAGTATGATATGGTTATTCAAGTATATTAAGGAAAAGAGAATGTCATCACGGACACCTTGATAGACGATGACATATAGTTGCCACTATGAATCTAAAATCAAGCCTTCAAGAAAAGATATTTCAACACCTTCTAGTGGATAAATTTTTATGAGGGTGCAAAGAAGATGTTTGAGTCTTCGAGTTCTTTATAGGAAGGTATGTAAGATGCGTCTTATAGGCGATGGTCAACTATGTTTTATAGGCACATCTATGTGCCTAAGGTAGGAGATCTTCATGGTTTCATTATTTTAGAGGCTCATCATACCCCATATTCCACCCATCATGGAGTAAAGAAGGTGCACGTGGATCTTAAGGAGTTTTACATTGGTTAGGACTACACCTAGATATAATGAACTTTTTAGCTTGTTTCCGTGAGTGTCGAGGGTCATGGAAAAACATTCTCATACCGCAATACTTTTATATCCCCATGATATTTCGAGTGGAAATGGGATGTCATATCTATGGATTTTATTGTTGGTCTTCCCATGTCATCACATCATCATGACACTATCATGGTCATAGTGGAAACATTGACCAAGGTTGCTCAATTTTCACCAAAGTCACTTATACTGAAGTTGTCATTACTAGGGTATTCCTTGAAGATATTGTTAGGATGCATGGGATTCCGAATACTATCATTAATGACTAGGATAATATTTATACTTCAGATTTTTGGATTTATTTTCAAAATGCTTTGGGAACTCGAGATCAATTTCAGTTTAGTTTACCACCTGAGAGACGGATGGTCGGACAGAGAGAGTTAATCAGGTGTTAGAGGATATTCTAAGGATGTATGTGATGGATCAACGTAAGAATATGGAGGATTATTTATATCTCTTTGAGTTTTCCTATAACAATAGTTATCACATCTCCATTGGTATGGATCCTTACCATGCCTTATATGGGTGACCTTGTAGGACACCATTGAGTTGCGACAAATTAGATGATAGGGTTGTTCTTGGGCCAACATTTCTTTAGGATATGGAGAAGTAGGTTATTCTCTTATACATTGTCTTGAGAAGGAAAAAGTACACCGGATGGCGTATCTGCAGACACTAAGAGGACCGAGTGTCACTTTGCAATTGGTGACAAGGTATTCCAGGAGGGTATGGCTATGCAAGAGCCTAATCATAGAAAGGTTTATAAGCTTTCACCTCACTTTGTGGGGCCATTTGAGATCTTAGAGGTTCCTATTGCCGACCATTTATCCTCATCAACCCGCCTAGCTAGATCCCGCCATGTATTTCATGTTTTATTTTTGTGGAAATATGTACTAGATGTTTCTCATGTATTATATTGGTTGGAGCTATAAGTGGACGAAGAAGGACAATGGAGACTGGAACCCGTATGTATCCTATAACACATGTGATTGGCCCTTTAGGGAAATAAATCGGACCGGGTTATATTCCGGTGGGATTGATATGTTGAGACAAAAAATAATTAGGAGGATGTGACTCCATTGTGGGATAGATAACCCTACCTCTTCCAAAGTGACTCCCGGGAGGAAGTATGATTATAGGGGAGGGGATGTAGTGCCCACTAGATTTCTATATTTTCCTAGAGATTGTTGACTCATATGAGTAGTTTGATTATTGCATATGAGACATTTTTATTTGATTTTGGTAGATTTTGATTTACATTTGCTATGATTATTATCCTATGGTCTATGAAATTGTATTTGACAGGACACTTTTGAGACACTATATGATATTCATGACATTGGTTATTTCATTATGATTAGAGATGATGATATTTTGATGTTTTAGATTTGATGGACTATGTTACTATATGGTATTCATGATGATCGTTATTTTGAGTTATATATTGTGGATATTGGATCATGCTTATATGTATCATTGGTAGAATAGATGTGGTGAAATTTTATTTAGCTAATATTGTATAGTCATATTTCATTATGATTTATATGGATATTTTTGACCTAAAGCCCCAACAGGACTTGTGAGGCTTAGACATGGATCGATCTTTGTTAAGGATGTGCTCAAGGAATACACAACATTTAATCTAAGAACAGAAATGTAAATAAAATCAAGTAAAAAATATTGCACCAAACTAAAATATTTATTTATTCATCTATAATCATTACATCAGTTTCTAGTACATATATTTCCATTCTCCTATCTCTACTTTCATACAAATTTGTCAAAATAGTATTCACGTATAGTTATCTCAAGATTCTCTCATCATTCATTTCAGAAATACATGTTTAAATAAATTATATTCATCTCCCTCACTTCATCATTATTATATTATTATGTTTATGGCTTCCTGGTATAATATAATGCTCATATAAATCCTATGAACATCATAAAATAACTTCGTAATATGAATAACTTTTATTATGCCTCTATCATCTTCTATCTTATCCTGTCTTTGATTTTTCTTTATTCCATGGATCTTTTATTGGATTCTAATAATTTTTCCCATATATCGTGGATTTTCCTAGTCTTCACAGCTTCACTCCATATCTCATGGATTTACTTAGTATATCGTGGTTTCCTTGGTTTATCGGGGCTTTATGGTCTTTGGCGGTTTTATCCTTTGTCTGCGACTTCTCCATGCTCTTCGCGGCTAGCTTTATCATTTCGTGTCTTATACCAAAAATTGATGAAGACTCCTGTCAACACTATCCCCCTCTTAAACCTTGTCTCATCCCCAAGACAACCACTTTGGATATAATTTTGATAAGATCTACTTGATTAATCTTGAATATCTGTAGATTCTCTACAAAGTTCTAATTTTGAAGTGCGTCTATTCCATGTGTATTTTTCTTTCTTCCTTTATTATATATTTCTAGTGCTTCCTTCATCTAAATGGATTTGCATCATCATCATGCTTTGGTGGTGAGATTAATAATTTTCTTAAATGTTCATGAATTTTTTTCCAAAACTCCTCCTTTTTCCTCTCCTCTTGTTTTTCCTTTTCTTCTTGTTATCTCTTTTCCTTCTCTTCTTTTTATTTATGTTATTTTTCCTTCTCTTCTTTTTCTTTGTCTCCCTTTTCTTTCTTTTTTTTTTCTCTAATTATTCCTTCCTTTGTTCTACAACATCCTCACACAATGTCATAGTTTCATTTTCCCCATTAATACTTAACTTCTTTATCTCTTCTTTCTCGAATTTTTGGTTCTCTAGTTTATCTTCCACATGTTGTCTTGTTTTAGTCTCACCAGTTCCATGGATGTATGCTTCTTAGTTGTTTTTATTACTTTGGTCTCCTTTTCTTTGTGTGTCCCTTCCTCTTTGTAATATCTTTGTTCAACATGTATCTTCTTCTCATATTTCTGTAGTATATGTCCATTTTTTCCACACCAATAACATGTTATTAAACTTCTCCATTGACCATTTTCTCTATATTTTTGATATTTTCCATCCCATCCTTTATTGTAGTTATTTTCTCTGTAATAATGCTAATAGTTTCCTATATTATAGTTATTCCTCCATACCTCTCATGGTATCCTCTGTAATATCCTCTTTCAATATCTCTCTAATATCCATCATTTCTCTGATATCCCCAATGGTATCCTCTTTTATTATCTCCTTGAAATATCTCATGATATCCATTACCTCTTTGATAACTCCAAAGGTCTCCTCTTTCATTACTTTGATCAAGTTTTTTTCTTAGTTGCCTTAATTCATTATGCAGCTTCTCCAATTTTAATACCATTTCACACTCTCTCCTCCATGGTTCCACTTCTAGTTTTGATGCCATTTCCAATGCTTCCATGAATGTTATGAACTCTTTTCCCTCAATTAATAATCTTATATAAGGTAACAATCCCACAATAAACAACTCAATTCTCCTTTTCTCATTTGGTGGTTCATCTAATTTTTGCACTATATTCTTGAATCTTTGATCAAATTCCTTAACTGTCTCTCCTTCCTTTTGAAATAAATACAAATTTTTTCTTACCCTGGTGGTGAAATATTCCCTAACATCCGCTTAACTAAAGAAACCTAGGCTCAGACACCAAATATTGACCTAAAGCCCCAACAGACTTGTGAGGCTTAGGCGCAGATCGATATTTGCTAAGGATGTGCTCGAGAAGTACACCACATTTAATCTAAGAACACAAATGTAATTAAAAGAAAATAACAGATATTACGCTAAACTCCAATCTTTAATTATTCATATATAATCATTACATCAGTTTACAATACATATATTTCCATTCTCCTATCTCTACTCTCATACAAATCTCTCAAAATGGCATTCACATATAGTTCTCTCAAGATTATCTCATCATTCATTTCAAAAATACATGTTTAAATCAATTATATTATCTCCCTCACTTCTCACATTAATTCCTCTCTTAATTCCTCACATTTTTATTATCTTTTCTCACTCATTTTCGTGATATCCTCTTTACCCCTCATTTTACATCATTATATAGCCTTTAAAAGGTAAAAGTTATGTCTTTTCACTCATTATGACCCATGGTAACCATTGGTTAACACTAATTTACATTCTTAACTAGTAATTAGTGGATATTAACACATATATCATGGTATTTATGCATTTTTCTCATGTAAAATATTATATATTCTTCATCATTATTATTTTAATATGTTTATGGCTTCCATGGTATATTATAATGCTCATATAAATCCCATGAACATCATAAAATAACTTCGTAATATGAATAACTTTTGTTATGCCTCTATCATCTTCTATCTTATTATGTCTTTGATTTTTCTTTATTCCATGGCTCTTTTATTGGCTTCCATGGATTTTCCCATATATCGTGGCTTTTCCTAATCTTTGGTGGCTTCACTCCGTATCTCACGCTTTACTTAGTATATCATAGTTTCCTTGGTTTATCGCGGCTTTGTGGTCTTTGGTGGTTTTTTATCCTTTGTATGTGGCTTCTCCATTCTCTTCATGGCTAGCTTTATAACTTCGTGGCTATCTCTATCACTTCGAGGCTATCTCTATCACTTCGCAACTATCTCTATCACTTCGTGGCTTATACCAAAAATCGATTAAGACTCTGTCAACAATATTTTAGCATGTCGAGTAGATTTGAGGTTTTCCTTGAGTTTACTGAGGATTTTCCAATAACACAACTTGGTGAATGTCGGCCTTAGTGGTAGCACTACAAAAGGTTCCTAAACCATTGTATCATACCTTTTATCTCACCTTGTTTCATTTTGGCCATTATTTGTAATTGGGAAATTTGGTTGAATCTTGAATGTTATTTATTTATTTTTTCATGTTTCCTAACCTTGAGCCCCATAGTAAAACTTAGTTTACTTCATTTCTCACATAATTTGGATTTCCTTATTCTAATGAGTTCAATTGGGATGTTTTGTGTTATGGGGTGTTTTAGTGTCTTAAACTTGTTTAGGGATGTGTTGGGAGTTGCTAAGCAAGTTTGTGGGGACCATTCCTCACCTTGAATCTCTTATTCAACCCCAAATCCCGAATTTAACCCCTAAGTGCATTTTTTAAAACTTGTTTTAAACGGTAAGGGTCTCCTTTACCTTAAAAATGGTCCATGTGACTTAACCTATGGGTAGGGGAAGCCTTTTGTGAACCCAAAAACCTCTTCCTCACTCCACCCTCTCATAAGTCACTATCTAAATCTTTTTCCTTATCTCACATGGTTGGCTTTGGGATTTTGTGTGGGCTTTGGGGGCTAAGTGGGATTTTGTCCCCTCTTGTATTTATTATTTTGGAAGACATGAAAAATGACTTGGGTGACATGAATGATTTGTTTAGTTGAAAGGGTGTCACATGTCACCCTCTCATGGGTTTTTGGTACAAGGAATTTTCCTATTTATTGTTTAAATTTTGATGTTTGGGAGATTTTTGGTGGATACATTTAGTGGGGAGCTTTGGGATCTTAAGGAGACAAAGAGATAAGAGATTGTGGATTTGAGCTCGAGTGTGGGGTAGGCCTCACACCTCTTTGTATTTTGATTTGGATAACTATTTTTATGTGTGGATACATGATTTGATATGGTTTGATTTTGGGTTGATGTTTGGGATTATTGTGTGTTTTGAGTTCTTGCTTTGTGTTGTAAATTTTACTATGATTTTATTTGCTCCTCCACTCCATTTGGATGTGGATTTGGAGTGGGAATTGGGAATGGGAGGGGTCTCTCATCTTCATGGATTCTTGGGAAACCATGGATGTTTTATTATCACTCCCTTCCTTAGTGGAAGTAGGAGGGATTCCCATTTGGTTTGGGAACCCCCTCATATCCTTTCCAAGGAAGCTTGCAAGGCTTGAAAATCCTTGACAATGAAGAGACAAATGAGGTATAAGGATTTGGGATTTTTGATGATATTTGGAGATACTCTTGGATGGTACTTGGGAACTCTTGTTATCATATAATTTTTGCACTATGTGACCCTTCTCCCCTCTTCCCTTTCCCGTTGTTCTTGGTGGATTGGATTTTGTTAAGTTTCCTTCTTGTTTTCTCTTGGTAATTCTTGTTTTATTGCTTTAAAACCTTGTTTTTCCATTGAAATATTTTTAGCATGCCATACCTCGTTTCCATGGGCTTAGGGAGGCTAACATGCTCTTCCTTTGGGAAGAAGGCATGTGATGATTCATGTAGGTTGGGAGGAATATCAAGCCTTAATTTTGTGATGCTTAGAGTATGTTGAATGTGAAGATTGGAGATATTTGTGGACTTCATGTTGGAGGGTTGTTTAGTTAGAAAGTTACCCAAAAATTTGGGCATGTTGTTCCCTATTTGGGAGGCTTGTTATACTTGCATTTTATTTGTTGATTTTTATTGTTAAATGGATATTGTGGATATGAAACTCTCTCTTGAGAGGAAGGTTGTAAAGATTGTAAACTAAGGGTTTTGATTTATTAACCTTATTGTATTGTATTGGAGACTTAAGTTGTTTTCTCTTCATTATCTTATTGTTTTACTTAAGAATGTTTCTTCCTTTTTGTATCATGGGAATGCTGTAAAGAAAAGTTTATTAGAATTGTAATAGAGTTACTACTCTTAGTTTATTGAAGTAATTTCTTGTAAACAAAATCAAAGGAAACAACTTCATTTATACTTCCATTTCTTTGTCCAATGACATTTCCCATATTGTGAGTTTTGGAAAAATAGAGAAAGAAATTTATTAGTTGCATTGTCTTATGGTTTAATATAAAATATGAAAATGAAATAAGGAAAAGTTTAGTTTGGTAATAGTTTAGGAAAAGGTTATTTTTAAATTATGGCTTGCGCCATTCTTTCTCTTGTGTGCAATAAGATCTTGTATATTCATTTAAGTAAGAAAATGCCATTATTTAGACATTTTAGATCATGTGGATTTTGTATTATATATATACACACACACACACACACACACACACACACACACACCCCTTAGGAAATCATATTGATGATTATTTAAATATGAGCATTACATATGTCTATATAAACACACACACACACACACACACACACACACACACACACACACACACACACACACACACACACACACACACACACACAAAAATGACTAATAAAATGTGAATCTAATTTGTGATTAAAAACACAAAGATAAACTAAAAATGAAATTGTAAACCCTCTCATATCAAATAATATACATATATATGTAAACATATAAAATATGTTTATATATAGGTATGTGGCATGCGTTTTTATTCTTAAACTATGTATTTTAGTAGTGAACAATATATATATATATATATATATATAGTTTTAAATAAAACAAATATAATAAAAAAGGCATGGTGTATATGTTTGAAACCACCACTATGGGTGGAGGGGCCGCGACGACGACCGCACACCCTCACCCAATCCTTAACACAACCCCCACACCGTGGTGTAGGTGGCGCATATTTCTCCTAACCTTCATGTGTGACCACCTACTTCCTCCATGACATGCCATTCATAGCCACCCCAACCTCTCCAAATACGCCCTAATCTCTAGGAATTCGACTCTCTAGCAATAGGAAAAATTGCAATAGAAACAAAATGAAACACTATCCATGGGCACCGCCACAGTAGGTGAGAGATCATTCCAAAACAAACAAAAATTTCCTCCATTAAACCCTTCTATCTATCTCACCCACGGAGTTGACCTTGGTAGGATAATAAAAGATACTATCAAAAATAAATTATAATGAAATGTGACTTTAAAATGATATTAGGGTTTTGTGAGGTTAACTTAAATATCATGGCCAAGATCTATTTAATCTTAGGGCCACAAATTGATCCTCATACTTTAGGATTTTTGTGGGGAAATAAGTGAAGTGTAGGAAAATATATATTTTTAGAATCCATATGGGCTTAGTAATAAATAATATCTATGATTATAATTTCAAGATGGAAATCGGTGGGCATGAGATTCATTTGGTTAGACCAAATGGAATCCCATGACCTTTTCGTTCACAAGTATTTAAAAATAATAATAATAAATAAATAAATATATACTAAAATAAGATTTGGTTAATAAATCAAATAAATAAACTATAGTGAATTAAATAATACTTGCTAAAATACCTTAGCAAAGGTAATCCGCTCATGTCATTGCTTACCATTGTGAGCCCTTAGGATTACCTCTCATAAAACGGTGATCTAAGTTTGAATCTACCGCAAAATTTTAATGGGAAATTTTTTAAGACCCATGTTTTCATCGCAACCGAACCATCAATTTGCAGTTTTATAAAATTTTGCTACATTAAAAATTTAACAACGATAACATTTTATCCATAAGTGCATAATAGAAGAATTAATTAGTTAATTAAATATTGTTACGACACACAAGATTTAAAACTCAAAAAAATAAAAATAAAAATCCGCAAAATTAGGACTCCTTTATGTCGTTTTATCTAGGATTTTTCTAGGGTGAATTCGGGGCATTACATGGAATATGTAAGCCCCTTATTATATTCTCCATTCTCTGTTCATCTTTATTCCATCCCCTTGATGTCCACCATCACAATAATTTGATTGATATTAATATTCAATGGGTGGTATGCTCTCCAAAATCTAACAGATTGCCTCACATCTTATACTTTATAATATAGTGTCCTCTTACTATGTGATGTGTTATCACTTTCCGACTCTCAAAATTGTAGACATATTTTGGTTTGGTTCACTAATGAACTTGTTGGTTCAGAAATCAATGAAGGTTTTGATTCCATCCTTAGGATTCCCAATGTCTTTCACTAATTTCTACAAATTTTTACTTTCACGGAAGGATAGGCCTGAATATTTTTACTTCTTTTTCTTTAGGTATATCGTATACAAAATCAAATCCAAGTTCTTATTAGTTCCTCGGTCACTTTCCCCCATTCCCATGACTTAGTTTGTGATACCTCATGTTATCCAGGTTTGTGTTGGAAAAATCAAATTTTTGCATCGAAGCAAGAATTTGATTGATATTATTATTAGTTGGGTGCTTTTCCTCCACAATCTAACAACTTTCCTCACATCTTTTACTTTATGCTTTTTTGTCTTCTTACTATGTGATTTTTATCACTTTCACGACACTCAAAATTATCGTTCATGAAGAATGACAAAAATTTCCCTTATCTTTGCTATGTTGGGTTTCTAGTGATAACATACATTCGGGATTAGGTGTTCTTTGTAGCTAGTTAGGGAAGTGCACTAGAAATCGCACCTAAAATGTAAAATGGAAACGGTGAAGGGGATCTTATTAAGGATTCAAATTAGAGGGAGAGAAATAATAAGAGAGGAAGAGGGGTGAAGAAGATGGGGTATGAGGGTGGAGAAGTGCAAGTGTGGTGAGAACAGAAAGGGGAAACAATTGGGAACTCAACACTCCAACAACCACATGAAATGTATGTCAATTGTTTGAAGGAGAAAAGGGGCGATCTATAGGAATATGTAGAAAAAATGGGGAACTCAAACCTCCAACAACCACAAGACATTTATGTATATCGATTGCTTAAACCAAGAGTAAATACACCATATCTTAAATTAAGAAAATGAGGAATGCCTTTCACATATAGACATCATACGATACACTTTGTTGGTTTTATTAGTTAAAAAACCTCCTTATTTAAATTATAGATTAATTAAAACTCCACAATGTAAGAAAAAATATGGAGTCTTAGTCTATTCATGATTTCTTTGAATGGAAGGCTCAAATGTAAAATTCATACCATGTAAAAATGAATAAATTAAATAGAGAATATGAGAATATGGAAGCCTACAAAGGGGCGTTTACATTTAAAGAATACATCAATATGAGGAAAATGTGTCCATTAAATTGCATGAGTTACTAAAATACATGTGCATTTTGTATGTTGCATGCCACAAAATTGGAATATCAAGTGGTAAAAGTGCACATGAAATTGTAAAAATAACATTATTTTACATTTTTGAAGGTCAAGATTTAAAATTTGTTGTCTCCTAAAAATTGTTTGACATGCACAAGTGGCCATCAAATTTAATCCTTTCCTGCAACATGTAAACTCAAGACAAATAATAATGGAATCTCGTGATAATGCTAAGAACAACAAAAATTCTACCATTCAACTTGCTAACATGTTTTCCTCATCGTCCCCTCGTCACTACCACACTTCATTCTAATTACATGGGAGATAACTGAACTATATTTTGATGGCATTAACAACAAAAATGTCCGAGTTAGACACATGTAGTTAAACATGGACCCAACTCATATTTTTAGAGATGTGTGATGGTACCAATAATGACATTGTGTTGTCAACTTTAGTCGTGGGTTGTTTCTATATTTATTGTGACCCACGAAATATTGACATAATCCATAAATACTAATGGAAAGTCTTCAATTCCAAATACTTTGTAAATATCCACATGCTCTATTAAACACCTAAACCATCGATCATATTCTTTAAAGTGTTTGATGCCTAATTTTGCATTGATATGGCATGTACGTGTGATGTCATAACCAACAACATGTCACCCCATATATATACTTTTTGTTAGGTTAAGTAAAGACATGAATGAAATATTTAAGAAAGAAAAACATTGTTTATAAAAAAATCGATGCATATAGTAAGGTCACAAGAAATTTAATAACTTTAAATATTATTAATAAAATATAGGTCACATGCAATGGAACTCATACAGGTAATATTACAATTTTCCAAAAGGATCACTAAGATAACACATTTTCAAATAAATGTTCTTATAATTACATAGCTAATTAGATTCTTTCTGGGGTGAAAGTTTGATAAGCCTCATCATCTCATTCAATGGCATAACTTCTTAGACTATATTGACATGATTCTTTTGCATCATTTCTTTCCTACCATAGATATTATAAATTTGCCATACTTCATCAAAGACATCCATTTTAGAACCACAATTAATATAGAGGATGATTTTTAAAAATCGATTACAAATAGATATTAACAATAGTTAAATATATATGGAATAATCTTTAATATATTTTATTAACATTGTAAATATAACACTATTTTGTATTTTTGAAGGACAAGGTTTTAAATTTACCGTCACCTAATTTTTGGTAGGAACAGTGGCTACGAAATTTAACCCTCGCTTACAACATGCAAAACTCAAGAAAACCAATAACGGAATCTCATACGGTGTTGATAGTGATAAAAAATGTCATCGCTTAGATCAATGGCATGTTTTCCTCAATGAACCCCGCCACCGCCACACTTCACCATTAAAAATTTGCTTCATTATGATGACATGGCATTGACCGAACTATATTTTCATGATATCAGCAACAAGAATGTCCACATCGAAACATGTAGGTGAACGTGGACCCAACTCAATTTTTTTGGAGATGTGTGTTGATGCCACTAATGGTGTTGCTTGTATCAACTAAAAATGTGGACGGTTTTTATATTTCTCATGATCCACAAAATATTGGCATAATCCGTATCTAGTAACAGAAAGTCTTCGAGTCCAAATACTTTGGAAATATACACATACTCTATTATACACTCAAAGCTGTCAAATCCTATTCTTGAAAGCGCTTGGATTATCGATTTTGTATTGATACGATCTACACCGGTGGTGTCATAACCAACAACATGTCAACCCCTATATATAATTTTGTGTTAGATAAGGAAAGGACATGAATGGAATATTCAAGAAATAAAAAACATGGTTTATAAAGAAGAGTTTTCAACACACATGGTAAAAGATCACAGGGAAATTCAATATATTTAAATAATATTAATAAAATATAGGTCTCATGTAATGGAAATCATATAGATAATATTACAATTTTCCAAATGATCATTAAAATAACACATTTTCAAATAAATTTTCTTATAATTACATAGCTAATTAGATGCTTTTGAGGGAAAGTTTGATAAGCCTCATCATCTCATTAAATAGCATAACTTCTTACACTACATTTTACATGACTTGTTTGCATCGTTTCTTTCCCATCATAGATACTATAAAGTTGTTGTACTTAATCAACACGATCCATTTTAGATCCGCGATTAATGTAGAGGATGATTTTGAAAAATTAGATTGCTAATACACCATATTTGATGTTTGATCTTTGGGTACAAGGGTTAAATTTAACATCCACCTATGTCTCTCAAGAAATTTATGCATGATATTAATTTTTCAATATTTCCCTTTAAAATACAAAAATATGTTGTCTATTTATTACAAATAAAAATAATTTTTATTTATTTAACTATTTTTATAAATAAATGTCACACAGTTGCCACTAAAACCCAAAGAAACAGTAAAAAACACACCACATATATCATATTCGGGTAATACATACATTTCATAAATACGTTTTGATAGATGCGAAGAAGATGCTAGAAAAGGTTGTGGAGGTTGGCTTTACACCTACCAATTGCATTTGTAGGAATGTTTCCAAACAACTTCTAAATAAAACCATTTTTGTAAGGATCTAAACTCAATTCAAATAGTTAATGAATTTATTATGAAGAGACAATACTAAATTTACACACACTATATAAATAACCTCTACAATCACCTTAAAAAGCATGATCAATTTTTGAACACGTTATTATTCATTACGTATAGACACCGATCGAATTTCTATAGTTTTACATTTGCAGGTTTGCCCACCATTTCAAAATTTGTTTTGTTAAATAGGGGCATCGGTATATTATTAGGTGAAGAGAGTTTGGAACATTGAAAGGAAGATTAAGTAAGGATAAACAACTAACTACTTATATATCTATGCAATTCAACAACGTTGTTATGGAAAAACAACACCCGCAAATTAGAGACAAGAACACTACCAAATTTGTGTGTTTACTCATTGATCCCGTAGGTACACATGTACACTTATTATTGTGGAATACCCTTCCATTTCTCCCTAGTAGAGGAAACCATAGACATTCTACCTATTGCTTCACAATTACTATTTGAAGATGGTCTCCAGACATGCATGGATTATTTTGGAAGCAGTCTTTTGGAATCCCCAACAAAAAATAAAAAATTGAAGAGGAATTTTCATCTCTCATGCATGCATTCAAATATTTCAGTTGGATTATCCTTTAGGCTTCAAGCTATTGAAACCAATTCTCTTACTGAAAATTTACAAGTGCTAGAAATTACTCTTCAACAATTGTTGTCAAAATGTTGGGTGTCAAACAAAAAAAAACAAAAGTCAAAATGTTGGGTGGCAAAAAAAAAAAATAGAAGAAGGAAAATTAGATGTGTTCTTTGCATAAGA
Organism: Taxus wallichiana var. yunnanensis; assembly: GCA_018340775.1. NCBI lineage: Eukaryota > Viridiplantae > Streptophyta > Pinopsida > Cupressales > Taxaceae > Taxus > Taxus wallichiana. The sequence goes on along the minus strand of CM031239.1, from coordinate 510,338,115 downwards.
AACTTCAAATTCTTATTGCCCTTCACCTTTCCTCAAACAATTACATCCTCCTCCTTTTTATAGAGGGATTTAGAAATTTCTAGAGTCAATTCTCACATGCATTTTTTTAATCACGAGACATTTTAGAAGGTCGGTGGAGAGGTTGGAAAGATTATTGCGGTTGGTGGAGAATTTCATTTATTACAGTGGTTGGAGGTAGAAATTATTGTTTTCAACACCCCCTAATTTCTACTATCAATTACATCAATATTTACAATGCCCAAAATTTCTCTCAAATAATCAAATTGTTATTCTGTTAATGCCTTCGTGAATATGTCTGCAAGTTGCTCCTTTGATCTGCAATGTTGTAGGATGAGTTCTCCATTGTTGACCAATTCTCGGATGAAGTGATATCTAGTGTCAATGTGCTTTTTCCTCTTGTGGAAAACATGATTCTTTGATAGTGCAATGGTGGACTTGTTGTCACAATAGATTGTTGTAGGCTCCTCTTGCTCATGCATTAGATCCTTCAAGATTCTTCACATCCAAACTGCTTGACATGCTACTGATGTACCTACTACATATTCTGCTTCTGCTGATGAGATTGTCACTATTGGTTGTTTCTTTGATGCCCATGCTACAATACTTGTTCCAAGATGAAATGCATATCTAGATGTGCTCTTTCTATCATCTATACTTCTTGCAAAGTCACTATCTGTATATCCAATCAACTGAAAAACATCTGATGTAGAATACATTATGCCATAATTCATAGTTCTGCGCAATATACCTTAACAACCTTTTTCCTACTTGCCAATGTGAGTTCTTTGGTGAATCCATGAATCTTGAAATCAAACTAACTCCATACATTATATTTGGCCTAGTTGTTGTAAGATACATCAAACTGCCTACCAATTTTCTGAATATAGTTGAATCAAAATCTGTCTCATTATCTTCTCTACTTAGTTTTGTGCCTACTGCCATAGGTGTAGAAACTGGACTGCAATTTATCATTCTAAACCTTCTTAATACATCTTTTTCATATTTACTTTGACAAATGAAAATCCCATTATCATTTTGTATGACTTCAATACCAAGAAAATATTTCATCAATCCCAAATCTGTCATCTCAAATTCTTTTGTCATTGCTGATTTAAACATGTTTATAGAAATATTTCTTGTAAAGATCAAATCATCAACATACAAGCAAACAATTAAAATTTGACCTTGCTCATTGACTTTGGTGTATAGTGTAGGCTCACTAGTACTTCTGTTGAATCCATTCTATTATCATGTATGAATCTATCCTATTGTACCATGCTCTTGGTGCTTGCTTTAATCCATAAAGTGCCTTCTTCAACCTATAAACCTTGTCTTCATATCCTTTTACTTCATATCCTGGTGGCTGCTGCACATAAACTTCTTCTTCTAGATAACCATTCAAGAAAGCTGATTTAACATCCATTTGAGAAACCTTCCATTTGTTTTGAGCTGCAATTGCTAGTACCATTCTAACAGTATCAAGTCTTGCTACAAGAGCAAATGTTTCATTGTAATCAATTCCATATTCTTGTGCAAATCCCTTAGCTACTAATCTTGCCTTATATTTGTCAACTTCTCCATTTGCCTTATATTTAGTTTTATAAATCCATTTCACACCTATGGATTCTTTATCCTTGGGTAAATCAACTAGATCCCATGTATCATTTTTCTCAATAGATTCCATTTCATCATTCATTGCATTAATCCAATGTTCTTCCTTAATTGCATCTTCCGTTTACATGTGGATGATATCCATAACACCATAAAACAATTAATGTCTATAATCCTTGAGGAGGACAAAGCCCTTATTCAAACCAACAAGAGTGTGCCTTTAAATACCTTTATCCTCAAACTTAGGACAATTAACGATTAAAACTCCATTTTAGTGATTGGTTTTCTTTTCGATGCTCTATTGTGGTTATTAAACATCATGAATATTTGTGATGTGGTAATATTCGATTACGCACTTGAAACATTTGTTCTGATTCACAACTCCCTAAGAAATTATCTAGTGTTATTCAGTTGCAAGCTACTATACTTTTAGAAGATGATCGTGTTTGTTTGTGTTCTTGTGTGTTCGATAATGTTGTCGATAAAATATTGAAGGCTCGACAAATGAAGAGATGATAACTTGCGAATAAACCCGTTGTCATAGCATGGGTACCAATCATATCAAAACTTATATCATTCCTTACATAAGTTATTTGCTTACAGGAAATCAAGATTTATGGTTTTTTGCTTCAGACTACGATGATGTGTATTTCCCTTGATTTTGTGCACTTCCACACTCAACACATTGTTGGCAAGAGGCAATGCTAGTATTTTTGTGGAGATGGTTAGGTGATAACTTACCCATTGCTTATTGGTTGGTTTGTGGCGATTTTAATGTGGTGGAGCATCCTAATGATAAATGTGGTGCACTTCTAATGCACCGGTGCCTTGGGAACATGTTGTGTGGTATTATTTTAAAAGACGTTGGGGAATTTCTGATTTATTACTCAACCGGGTGGTAGGAATTTAAGGCCCACACTTGGTTTACATGGACCAACCTTTGAGAAGGATATGATTGAGTATTAAAACACCTCAATCGTGTTCTTCTTTTCAAGATCCTTTTTAATTTTGACACACATGGCTACACTGTTATCAAGGTTTGGTCAAAGTGCTTGTGTCGGACCACCATCCGATCACATTTAAGGTTGTCTGGTAGTAGGGTCCCTCTCAAGGTGCCTAATATGTAATTTTTTCTAAATTTTTCACTACTTGAGTTACCCACTGGTGATCCAACTCATCGCCAAAATATGGAAAATGACGCCAAGTCTACCATTCACCGCAAGTTGGATCTCTTGGTGGGAAGGGGTGATATAGCACACAACCAAATTCCTCTACCAGTTTGGAAAATAGCTTTCCCGGGTTTGAAGAAGGGAAAATTTGTCTCTGCAAAAAGAATTCCATTGGGCTTCTCCGCTCCTAGAATCCAATCCATTTGATCTTCAGCTTCAATCTTAGGCTGTAAATCTTAAATAGATTAAGCTTAGTGAAGCCTACTCTGCTCATGATGCTTAGATTCTCTTGAGGATTCACCGGCTTTAGGAGGGAGATAAATCTTCTTCAAATCCCTCTGCACCAAGCATGCTCGTTAACAGATCAAGGCTATATATGAGTCACACCAGTGGCTTACCAAGCTCCTAGAAATATCTAATTCTTTTGTCAAGCATTATCGTCTGGTGTTTTTATCTCAGGAGGATTCAATTGAATGTGTCACTACTTTACAGAAATGCATTGATGTGGTGTTTTCCCAACTCACACCTAGAGATCGGGCTCGCTGCAATGCCCTCTTACTTTAGAGGAACTTCATGCAGCCTTGATTTGCTTAGATGATGATAAATCTCGGGTCTAGATGATATCCCAATCAATTTCTATAAAGCAACCTATTCCTTTGTCGGACTTGATCTATTCGAGTATATAATGAGGCTCTCCACTCCTACTCTTTAGGGAACTTCATCAATCAAGGAAACATCAAGTTCATTCCTAAAGTAGGTGATCTGGCGTATTAATAATTGGCGGCAAATCATTTTGTTGAATGTATCATATAAAATCATTACTAAAGCTTTGGCTCTACAACTTGCTAATATTATGCCTAAGATTGTGTGGCTTGAACCGACGAGATTTTCCAAATTCCATTACATTCTCGATAATGTTTTTGTGGGTTGGGAAGTTATGAAATGGGCTTCAATTTCTTGTTAGAAGACCCTTTTTTAAAAGTGGTTTTGAAAAAGCTAATGATCGCATAAAATGGCCCTTTATTTTGGTTATGCTCAAAGTGCTTGGGTTTGGTGATTTCTTTCGTTCTTCCGTGTTCACTCTTTTCTCCAATGCTTCTTCTTGGCTCACCATTAATGGCCACCGATCTCGACCATTGGTCTCTACCACTCCATCGAAAGGGGTGCCTTCTCACTCCAGCTTTTTTCATTCTTGTTGTTGATGCCCTTGACTACTTAATTGATCATCAAGTAGAACAAGATCATATTCGGGGAAGTGTTTTATCGAACAACAACATGCATTGATCAATGAGAATTTCGTAGATGACTCCTTTCTTATGGTTTTCAATCATAATAGAATGTGGCTACATTTTTTGTTGTTTATCTAACTTTTGTCTAGCTTCTGGCTCCAGTATTAAGATGAATAAAACCCTTGGATTTCACCATATCGCTTTACTACTGGATTGGCTTAAGGATTACTCCTAGAAATGGATTAGTCGTGGTGAGAAATTCCACTTCCTAGGCATCCCTTTTGCCTTCGACAATGATTATGTGACTCTTTGGAATTATGTGGTTAACATAGTGGAGAAGAAAGTGATGAAATGGTCCTCCAAACCACTATCTTTGGCGGAAAATTTCAGGTTTGCACTAAAATTCTTGCCGTAACTCAAGTTTATTATTCTGCTTGGTGGTGCCCTTCTCACATTTCTTTCAATCGGCTGGTTAATCTTTTGTGATATTTCCTTTAGTGTAAAATTTTTTACTTAGTTGGATTTCACAACATTTCCTAGGATGTTTGTTGTCTCCCTTAAGCACAAGGTGGTATGTGCATCATTGATCTATATTGGAAGAGTGTGGCTTTATGTGCCAAATGGGTCATTCAAAGCCTTTCGGGGTGAAATCTTGGTAAATTCTGCATGACATTGTATTGAATCTGGTGCCCCTGTATGGCAAGAAGATTTGGAATGCCATTGGTCTTCATACCCTTATTATTATGCCTGTTCAATTAATATTAAGGGCACCTTTGTGGCTAAGAGTATTTGGAAAGCCTTCGAGCAAGTGAAAACATTTTTAATGTGGATTGGTGATGGGTTTTGCACAAGCCTTTTTATTCAATGCTTAAAACATCCAAAGGTGGTCTCCAATTCTCACCGAGGGCATGCTTTCGTTAGCTAAAACCCCAACATCAAATCCATTTGGCTCTTTTGTAAAGGAATTCACACTATACAAGATTTGGTGCACCAAAGGGATTAGATCACTTGGCCTGAGCTCAAAGCTAAATTTAGTTTGTAGAATTATAACTTTCCATCGATTTGTAAAATTCAAGAACTGCTTCTAGATGTGATTCTTTATAAACTTGGCCTCCTACCTCCGGCAGCCTAGTGGTAGGACTGGCGATGGAATCATGAAATAGCCTTTTTGTGCTACAACACTTACACAATTTATTATCTTTTATGTCCTTTGTCACCCATAATTGATAATATCAATTCTCGTTAGGGACTCCAATCTCTGGGCTGCCTACCCGGCTTCATCAACTTGCTTGTGCTTGGAACACTCTTCTGGAACCGAAAGTTAACCATTTTCTGTGGTGTTTGATTTATCAAGCCTTACCTTTAGGTAAACGACTCAGGCATATCGGCATACCTCCCCCAAATTTCCCCTTTTATTCCTGCATTGAGTCATACTTGCATTTATTTTGGTCTTGTCCGTCGTGCACAAACTATCTCGGTGATGGATTCATTTTTTTAACCTTATCACCCTAAGTTCTTCTCATGGCATTTGGCCTTGTTTTGAGACTTTATTTAGTGGCCTAATTAAATAACTAATTTGTGGCATCTATTTCATGCATACATTTTATTTCATATAATGAAATCTCACAATGACTTTATTTTCAAGCACGATCTTTCGATTATCAACTTTTCTACTAATGACAAGGTGTTTATTTTGTCTACTATGCAAACACATATTCAAGTTCGGGATGTCAATGTTGCTTTGGAATTTGCACACCTTCGGAGCTTCGGATCACTTTGTGGGAGTGTGCCGTGCACTATGAGTCGATTCCACTGATTTGTAACTATTGCCACCTTGGCCTTCGCCTCCCGACGACCACCTGTAGTGGGCACATGTTGGAGGAGTCACTCGTGTATCCACCACTCTACCTCTCTGCAGGACCGATTCACCCCCTCATCCTTTGGATTGGGCTGAAGTCCACCCCCATGGGGAAATGCATTCCCAACACTTTGCAGTGGGGCTCTCTGTCGGTGGCTATGACTACTCTTGCAGGATATCCACCCCCTGGGTGGGGAATTATAGTGCCTTTTCGGATGCATTTTCATGAGTAGAATGGTTAGAAAGTAGATCTGCCATCCATGTGAGCCTTCTAATGGAGCCTTCATCCCTCCCAAGGATGATCCTCCCCTCCTCCCAGTGAGTTGCGATGTGTGCATAATGTTTATCTTCTCGATTTTGGTTTCCCCGTGGGTGTGATCTTGTAAAACCTTCGTGGTGTTTTATGTGTACCTACGTGGCATTTTGTGTTTGTCTATGTGGTGTCATTTTATTTCCCTCATGGAATTTTACCGGATCGTGAGTTTTCCTTTGTACCTTACTATCTAACTTTCCTTTTATTTTATTAATATAAAGGGCGAGTTCAATAGTAAATGCAAATAATAACAATGAATATTAAACAAATGATGAGTTTATATTAATTTTTCTTTTATATAAATATAAAAGCAACCTAAACTCTACAAAGAAAATTACATGACTAAGGATGGCTAACACCATTGCCACCTCTAGTCAAGGTTCTAAGTCTAGGAATGTAACATTAAGATAGAAGCTTAAAGGAATGCTTAACTAACATGAATACAATTCAAAATCTAACTAAACATGCCTACTAATATGCTCAATTACCTAACATAGGCCTAAATATACCTAAGAGGGAAATGAAATTAGTATGATTGTTATTCCAAACAATGGTGAAATGACCTCTCCAAATGACTTATTAAGTCACTTTATATATTCATCTACTAACCTTGTTGAAGGCTTTAGGCAAGGATTGAACTTGGCTATATATCATATTTATTATATGAGATGCAAATCAAAGCATGGTGTAAAGTATTAAGGTAAGAGGTGAACTCTTTTTATAGTTTTCCTTTTGGGATAAACTTGTATTTTGGTGCATGTGGAACTAAAAGCCCCAAACTAGATTAGAATTGATAATCATGATTAGGCCTTTCTAATCACAATTAGTGAATTACCAAGTGATTAAGAGGTATGAAGCCTTAATCAACTACTTAGGGTCAACTAGGAGGCTAGGATAAGCTTTTGAAGCTTGTTGAGACATTGTGGAGGTGAATGGGGTGATTTTGAGTAGTGGGAAGAGGAGTTTAAGCCAATATTAGGGTATATTGACCAAAACAAGGGAAAAATATGCTTAATTAGCTAATAATCACTAATTTTTTGTTTTGAATAGGATTTTGACTTATAATTTGTTGTAAATTGACATCATGAATGTGAAAGAGGTTTGGTGATCAATGAAGTGTTTGTCAACTCACCAAAGTGGTAAAAATGTTATTTAATTAGCATAAATCACTAATTATAATGGATTTGGCAAGAATGAGATTGATTTGTGTGTGTTTTGGCAATAAGATTGTAAAAGCAAAATTTAGGTGTCTACAAAATATGAGTCTTAAGATAAGAGTGCCAAGTAAGTAAATCGAGTGATATCAACTTTCTTATATAGGGTTTCAAACGTAATTTGATATGACAAGGACAACCCGAAAGATAAAATGATCCAACAAAGATAATAAAATCGAAATCAAAGCTATAAGATGTGTTGGTCCAATACCATATAGGTCCACCACTACCGGATATTACATCATGACCATATTGTATGATTTTGAATATGGAGACAATGTATACAATCTGAAAGATGTATCATGATAAGCAAAGGTTAAATACTAATTTTATGCATTTATATTCAGAATGTGATGACACATCAGTGTGTAGAAATAAACAAGTTGGGAGAGAGACAATATTATGTACTAAGTGTGGATAGAATCTGGATATTTATCTTAGCGAAGAAACATCGTCACAATGAACAATGTTAAAGGGTAAATTACCAAATTTGAGTGTCCACATTTTCCCCCTCTTTAAGTATAAAATTAAAAGTACATGCTTAAAGGAAAAAGATACTTGAGTGTGTAGACACACTTTATCTTTGCTCATATTTTTTTCACCTGAGATGTTTTGGTGTTAGCATGCTCCATGGTGAAACCTATAACATAGAGTGTATTTAATGTCCATCGTAGAATTTGAACTATAACTCAAATGTAAATTATAATTTGAACTTGCACAAAGTGAAATAAAAATATGTGAAACATGGAAGTAATGATCCTCTTATTTTGTGAAGGTAAGCGCTCCCATTATGTTATTGCACTTGGAGATTCATATTGTATTATTGAATTTTCCAAAGGATTGAGGGTGATTATTCCCTAATTATGTCAAAAGAGAAATTTGGGTATTGTCTAAGTGTAACACAAAACAAATAGAAGGTAGAGAGAGAATAAAAGAGAGGTACCCAAGCACCCATGAAGGAAGAATACCATGTATCAAAAAATTTAGTAATACTAATATCAAGGTTCACTTTAAGACCCCCTCCGAAAAAATTATTATAGAATGGCTGAAAAATCTTAGAAATGGACTTTTGAAATGATGTCGAATCTCTCAAAAGTGTTTCACAAAGCAAAGGTGGATCTATTTTTTATGTTCAAGCCAATTTCATTGGGTTGACGGCTTTTGACGCATCGTCTAACCCGTTTCATATAAAGATTGGACGATCGATAGGTTGAGCAATTGTTAGGTTGGAGACGTATGTTAGTGGTATGTTGGATCATTAAATTTACCATTGGATGACTAGTGGGTATTAGGTTGGATGTATTGGGTTAGTTTCACACCCAAAATTGTTTTGATCATTTTGACTTGACACTTTGGACGAAAAGCATGTTGTTTTCCTCAAACAACTCCAATCCGCCTTTTACTTATTTTCCTCAAACAACTCAAATACAAGCTGGATATTATATAATATTTGTTGTACGTTTTATGTTAGATGGCCATCCAACTTATATTGAAATGGACAGGACGTCCAACCGAGGTTAGACTACCAACCAACCCGATTGGACAACTATCTAATCCAAGTTGGATGTCCAAATTTGATTAGATGAACATCTAATCTAGGTTGGAAAGCCATCCACCTCGGTTTGATGGTCTTATATTTCCAATATAATTTGGACGGTCATCCAATATAAGTTGAACGATCATCGAATGTAAGTTGAATGGCCGTCCCAACGAGAGATGGATAGATGACCCATAAGAGTTGGTCAGATTCTATTGGTTGGTTTAGGGTTTCACACGTGTAAAAAGATGGATGGGTGGCTTTCACACGTGTCGGCCTTTAAGTTCTCAACCAATTGTTTATCACCATGTGTTAAAAAATTATCAACAATCACATAGATGGATCCAAATACATTGGTCTTTATTTTAGTCATAAAACAAAATATAAAAAACAAATGTGATACAATTAAATTACACATTCATTAAGACCAGTTGATTAACATTAATGAATATGAAATATATCAATACATCAAATTATTGTCAATAGTGTCAACAATGTATACAAGAAATTAGATCTATGGAAATTGGAATAGTCCTGGAGCAACACATTCATTCATGTCTTGGAAATCAATTGTAGCATGTTTTGTGGATGTGTCTTGATCCCCTAGATCAGTCATAATATTACCAACTCCTCTTGTTTCTCTTTTGGTGAATTCCATAATGCAAGTGCTCTCTCATAAGGAAAATTCTCCACTATGAGTAACGTGATACATACAATCTCAGACAGCTTTCTAGATTCCTATCAAATATGTTTCAGACTTTTGAATTTACAAAGGACAATGCATTGAATACCCTCTCATCTTCCATAGAACCTAGAATCATTGTTTGAAAAAGTTCATACAATTGAATATACTCACTCAAATCCTCTTGTAGAATACTACTAGAATAAATCTTCTTCCAAAGCCTTCTAATGGCACCATTTTCATGTGGGTTGTCTAGAAACTTAACTTGTTCTAGCATAGTGGTAGCATAATCAATTGACTGGGAACTAAGTAACTTTTTTGTAAAATACCTTTGAGAAACTTCATTTATCTCTTTAGTCTTACAGAAATGGTCAGTTAGACTAGTCATGTTTTTGACAAATAAAGAATTGATGGATGTATGAGGTATGCCTCTAGCTATATTCCAAAACTGTGGATTGACAACTCCCATTGCTTCAAGTATTTTATCCTTTTTGAATATTTCACGGATCTTTGTAGATAAATATTGAGAAATCTTTTTTATTTAATCCTAGTTTTAGATAATATTGTTTCAATAAATTTTGGGTCACTTTTACTTCTTCAATTTATGACCTAGCCAAATCAAATCTTTTTAAAAATGTATGAAATTGAATCTCTTTCCCATATGTTGTTATAGAGAGATTATCATGTATATTGAATTTTAAGAAATAAATGGGATTTTTAAGGTCTGTTAATGCATTCCATCTTTCTAAAATAGTACCTCGAAAACTTCCATTTGAAATATATAGACTATCAAGATTCTAGCACACATCTTCTTAGTATTATGAAGTCAGTTACGTAGATACAACACTCTTGCACATGCTTTGTCAAAACATTTAGCTCCCTCAACATAGGAAAAATACCACATAATGTGAGTAAATTTTTAGTGTCTCATTAGACAAGATAAATAGATCTTTAGCTTTATCAAGTCCCCGTGATATTTATACATAAACCCTGTCAATGAAGGATATTCATCAAATACTCTACAGAAAGTTCATACATAGAAATCCATCTAGTATCTACATCTTTGAGAAGATTTTTTCCCTCTGTCTTCCCAATTGCAAATTTTTGAAATTCTAAAAATATATTTGGACTGCAAGAATAATAAGCATGCAAATCACGGATCAGCTCCTCCACTTTAGCTACATTTTCGAATGTGCTCACAATTTTGTAGGTCAAATTCATTCTGTGAGCCATGCAATGGATTGAAATCATATAAAGGCACCCCATGTAATACAACTCACCATTAGTTCCAACACAAACTAACTTTGTTACAATGGCAAAGTTATTCATTCCTGCAATATCCTTCAGATTTGACACCACCAATTTCTAAATGTTTTAAGAATTGCAATTCTCACTCATTTTATGAACTAATGAGAGATGGGGAGTTATTACTTCATTTTCAAATGTGTTTACATGAATACAAACCCATGAAGTATTGTCCATTGTAGTAACCTCGTCAATTGAAAGTGAAATATACTTTTTCTTTTAAAAAGACTCTTTCAGATCCTCCTTTTCTACCAGAGAAAGACATTTTACAATTTCCCAGTCACTAGTATCTGACCAATGTGATTGAGGAACATTATGTAAACCAATAACCTAATACAAAATTTTATTTTCTGAGAAATATGAAATGGGTCTTCCCCTTTTCAATACATGGAATATAGTAGTAAACTGAATACTTTTTACATGTATTTAAATCTCCATAGCTTTGCTCAATCTTGCTACAATTGTGACACCTTTTTCATTTATATTTTTCATACGGTTTTGTTTCTTTTCATATTATTTTACGTATTTTACATGTAGACACTCTTTTGTATCGCTATATTTATGAGTTTTGACTATGCTCCCATCCTTTTTCTTTTGGGAAATATATATTTTCCCATAGTGCTTTTCAATGGTGTCTAGATTGAGCTACATTGTGTGATCCTTCCCTTGTTTCCAACTACATATTTTACATTGACATTAAGTTGGAACATCATTACCATTTTGAGGATTCACAAGTTCAATAAATGGATATTCATTGTGAAATCGAACTAGAAATTCCTTCCTATTGTCTAGTTTGTTCTCTTTCTTCTGATAGATTTTTTTTTGTTCTTGGACTTTAACTTGTGCATTTGGGCTCTCAGTAGGAATATCTTGATCCTCATGTCTCCTTTTTCTAGAAATAGACCTTGGAGTAGAAGCTTCCTCTGTTGGTGTATCATGAGAATTTGATGAATCTTCTTCTAGTTCTATGTCATCAAGGGAAGGAATGTTTTCCTCAACATATAAAGGATCATCGATATCTTGAAATTGATTAGTTTGTGAAGGTATTTGTGAAATGTCTACATATAATTTTATAAAATTGTTACAAATATAGTATTAATTTTATATATTACTCAAACCACTGAGTAAACATAAAACAAGAGTGCAAAGAGTTTGAAAAACAATATGAAAAACATAATTATCAAATTTTGTAAGATTAAATTAATAACTTATAAATAACACATACCGATATTTTCAGCTGATGTAGAAACAACCTTCATTTTTGTGACTTTCCAAAATAGCCAAGCAAAGTCTTTGCACCCTTTTTTGAACTAGCTGAATTTGTAACCTTCTTACCCTGATTTCTAGAATCCATTAATATATCACTAAATTGAAAACAAGGACTGCTTAGGCTAAATCAAGGAAGGATGGAAATATACAGGACAACAATACTCATGGTTGGATGAATTTCAATAGGACAGATCTCTTTTTGTAGTTTGAAGCCTATATGCTCTTGGAAGGATCTAATGTTGGATTACTCGAGAGTGGATGGCTCTAGGGTTGGATGGATCGAGGTTAGAAAACTCTAGTGTTGGACGATTCGAGGTTGGATGGCTTTGGCATTGGATGACTCAAGGGTTATAAGGCTCTAGGGTTGGATGGCTCAAAGTTTAGACAATTACGAGGTTGGATGGCTCACGAGGTTGGATGGCCATGAGGTTTGACGACTATGAGGTTAGACGGATCGGAGGTTAGATGGATTTGAGGTTGCACGATGCTGAGGTTGGATGACTTTAAGGCTAGACGACACCGATGTTAGATGGCACTAATATTTGGATGAAAGATTTTGGATACCGGATAGTTGTATCGACTCTTGTAGTTGAGGTTGGACGGCAAATGTTGGATGGTAGTCTATGTATACTTCGGAAAATATGCACATGGAATGATTCAAAATTTTAGCGATGCATAAGCTCATATATATGTGTAAATACTAGGTGAAATATACTAGTACCAAGAACCTATGGGTCAAAATTTTCATCTCGCCACTCGTTAAAAATTTCTATTTCCAATTTTCAAAAACCTGGATTTTCATGATTTTACAAAAAAATTCCACTAAAAATTTCCTGCCCAATATATTCCTCTTTAAGAGGATAGGAATTATTGTTTATGAATAAATTAGCTTTTTGATACCTTCCATAACCCCATAGACCACACTAGTGCGGATGGATGTAGGCCCGATTTTATACATATATCTAAAAAAGTATTAAAGAGAATGGGTACACCCATGCCCTCCTTGTGTGCCACACAACTGAGTAGGAGTGTATATGTAACATCTACTTTATGAATTCTCCAAATCATGGGAATTTTTTAATTTAAATCCAACATTAATTAAAAATTTAATCCATCTGATAACATCAAATCATGTGTTGTTATATGGGTCAATTAGACCTACCGATCCCCCATAGTTCACTCTTCATGAGTGCGTATACAAAGTATATTGTTGGTTAACCTTTGACATGTATTGATAATCAAGTGTAGTTCTAAGTTTCCACTTGCAATTCAGATCAATCAAACTTTATTTGACATCTCACACTTGATTAGAAATTTGGTAAATATGACAAAGTGTAATCAATAACTTACACTACTTTGGCCAAAGTTTAAGAGACATGCATTACATGCTCAGTTTCATGATGGCACACTCATCATTAAATTTTTTTCCTATCACTTTCACTCTGTTATCTAGATTTGATTCAGGTTGGTTTAAGTTAATTAAGTTTTAAGTTCAAGCATAAGGCTCAAGACCATCCAACTTGCGAGAAGGGCACATCGGTGCCAACTTAGGTTTCTAGGAGAAATATAATTTTTATGTAATGACTTGCATCATTATGCATCCATTTTCTTCCCGTAGCTAGCTTAAGTTGTTAGAGAGGTGTACTTGTTGTTCAAAGTTAGACAACTCTTGTTTCGTGTTCATGGCTTAGTTTTCTAGTTTGAAGTAATCAAGTTTTTAATTCATAATGGTTGGATCTTATTAGTGCAACTAAAGAGACCCACCGAAAGGTAATACTCACATAATGACTTGTGTCATTATATGATCGCCATCTTTTCATAGCCATCTAGAGCAAAAATGATTAAGTCTCTTCCACTGTGTCATTATATGTGTAAGCTAGGAAAAATACACTACTAACAAGGAAGTAAAATACCAATAATCATACCTCCTCCTTCGCGTTCCGTAGCAAACCTCGGAATGGGCTAGGAAACTTGGATTGAGCCCTGATTTTGTGATATGTAGGTGCTTTTCTTCAAGACGGAGCAAGACCTTCCTGCAACAATGATCCTCTTACTTTGCACTGGATGGGAAAAAGGATTATGAGACTATTTTGGCATTAGGACTAGGCAAAAGGATGTTCTTTGCTCAAAGGATGCAAGAACTTAGATATGGCATGAAAGCTTATTCTCCATGTGTTTAGAGGGGAGGGGTAAGGTTGTATTTATAGCCTGGGGGAGTGATTAACTTAGATTAATTTAAGTAATCATGGTTTGAAAATGTGGGCAAGATTAGGTGAGTGGTTTGAAAATGTGGGCAAGATTAGATGAGTGGTTTGAAAATGTGGGCAAGATTAGATGAGTGGTTTGAAAATGTGTGCAAGATTAGGTGAGTGGGGGCCACGAAGAATGGGTGAGGATTTGAATTATATTTTTAATTCATAAGTGGAGGATTTTAGGTGAGTGGGGACCACGAAGGGTGGGTGAGGATTTGAATTTAAATTTTTAATTCAATAATGGAAAAACATGGAGAATAATGACATGTGATGAGGATTAGATTATTTTTAGATTTTGAAATGGATAATTAATCAAATTATATTTGATTAATTCGAAATGTATTTTTGTGGGAAATGAGGAAGGGGAATTAATTGATTTAGGATAGATGTGAAATTGGGGTGTCTACATTTGCCCCTCTTTGGAAGGGTACTATGAAAGTAGTGTCCTTTCAAAGAAAGTAGACGGTATGGGGGAAGAATTCAATCTACTTTTTAAAAGGTAGAGCGAATGTTTGTTGGGGAGAATAGAAAGTGGTGAGTGACGGATGTCATAGTATCCTCCAAGACAAAAATGTCATGAGAAGATGTGATTATGGATAGATGTGGTGATGCCCCCTCGAGAGGACTGACGAGAATGAAATATATGACAGAAATCTTGAAAAGAAAGGAAATGGATTCGGTGGAGAAGAGGATGATAATGGAGTGGAAGAGACTGGAATGACCGCACGACGCAAATGGAGAAAGGATTCAATCGACCTTGAATGCTAGGTGTGAGGGTGTGTGGGAAAGAGAAAAGGGAATGGATAGGGTTGGGGTTGATTATGAGAAGAGTAAGGGAGATAGGGGAGGGAAAAAAAGGAATGAAAGAGGTAGAAATAAGAGAGAGGGATGATAGGGGAAGAAGGGAATGATGAAGGACAAACAAGGCAAAAAGAGGAAAATGACAGTAGAGGGTGAAGGGATGAAATAGAGATGTGCAAAATGAAGGAAGCAACAGAGATAGTAAAGAGGGATACGTGGAAGTGAAATAAATGAGAGAGTGAAGAAAAGTAGGAAATGGGAAAGGATAAATAAGAAGGAGAAAACGAGGTGGGAGTAGGGGGTGAAATGGAGGGAAATGGAAAGAGGACAAAAGAAGAAGTAGAACGGAGAAAAAAAAGAAACTATGAGGGGCGAGAAAGTGTGAAAAAGGAGAGAAAGGAAGAGAAACATATACGGAATGAACGCGAAAAGGTAGGGGTGGTAGAGAAAAGGGGTAAGTGGTCGGAAGAAACGTGAAAATTAGGGAAGAGGAAAGGAAGATAGAACGAATACAAGGAGAAGATTGAAGGAATCACGTCATTGCGAGGAAGACCAAGGCAAAGAATATGGAACAGACCGTATGGAGATGCATGTGGAGAGTGGGATGATAAAAAAGACAGGACAACGCTGAACAACCAGGTTATCGATGGGGATGTAAGGAGGAAACGTGATGGAAAAAGGGGAAGAAGATGATATAGGGGAAGGGAAATAAGACGAGGGGTGGGAGAGAGAAGAGGATAACAAAGAAAATGATGGAGAAGGAAGGGAATACAGAAAGGGGGTAATAAGTGGAAAGGAAATGGTAGAAGGAATGTTCAAAGAAGAAAGAGGGGAGGAATGACATCGATTGGAAAAGATGTGGAGATGCATGAAATGAGGATACTAGGATGATGGGAAAATAGAAAAAGGAGGTATGATGAAGACAGTAAAGATATTGAAGAGGGCAAAGAGGAGATGGAGAGATGGGTAAAAAGTGACAAGAAAGGGTGGGAGTGAGGGAAAAGAATAGGAGAGAAAAGAGAATGGGGGATAGAAGAGGCAATGCCAATGAAGGGATGTTAGGGAAATCCCCTTGACAATGAGTGGTGGGGAAGGGTGAAAGAAAAAATGAAGAAAAAGAGAAAGCGAATGAGGACTGGAAAGGGTAACGCCAACAAAGGGACATTAGGAAAACCCGTTGCCCGATGAGTGGTGGGCTTAGAGGAGGGAAGGAATGAAGGGAAACTCTAGAAGGTCCAAGGGAGTGAATGAGGTCGTGCGGAATGCGGATTGATAATTTTTAGGGAAAACCCGTTGACAATTATGAGCGCGGGAAGAGAAGATGATGATGAAAGAATGATATAGGAGTGTTAACAAGAATGGCGAATATGTGTGTGGGTAGAAATGTGGGGGGAATTTGAGAAGATGAAGTGGAAAGATTGAAGAAGATGGGAGGGATGAGTTGGGACTAAGTGAAAGCGAGGAGAGGATGGGGGTGATGAGGATGAACGAGGTGAGGATGAAGAACCAAGACATGAAAAGAATGGGAAGAAACGGTATGAAGGATGATGGATCAAGGAGGGGAAAATGGGGGAAAAGAATGTGATTGTAGGTGGAAGAGATGAGTTGTATGTTGTAAGAGAATATGTGGAGAAAGGATAATAGGAGGAGGAAAAAGTGGGTAATAGGAGATACCAGGTGGAAGAAGCGATCAACAAAGTGAACGAAGAATGAGGCGGGGGAGAAGTTCACGATGACAAGTTAAGTGTAGGGAGGACCCTGACATAAGATTGTCATGTGACGGAAGTGGTTAAGTAAGATTGCCATGTGAGCAAAACTGGAGATGAAAAATGGTCAAGCGAGAAGTGGTGTTTGCGAGAATCAAAAAGGAGGTGAAAGGATGTGATAATGGGAATGCCGAGAAAAAAATGAAGGGTGAAGGGTGTGTAGTAATGGGGAAAGGCAAAGAGACAGATCATCCTTAAGAGGGACTCTTAAGTGAGATCGCCATGCCGGGTGAGTGGTTAAGTAAGATTGCCAAGCAGAGGAGGGTGATAGTGGTGGGAAAAAGATGTGATGATGGGGAATGAAGAGGAAATATGGATGGTGAGATTGGAGAGTGATGGGCGAGTGTAAGATGACATGTCATGCTTAAGAGAATCTCTTAAGTAAGATCGTCATATTGCTGGAGAGGTTTTGTAGGGTCTCCCAACCGACAGGGATGATATGCAAAGAGAAAGACAAAATGATATTGGAGATAGGGGTGGAATGGTAGGGTGAAGAAGATGATCGCGATGAGAAGTGGGAGAAGGAAGATGGGGGAAATATGATGGGATGGGGGAAGGCCATAGGGCAGATCAACCTTAAGTGGAAGTCTTAAGTAAGATTGCCATGCGGCTGGAATGGTTAAGTAAGATCGCCAAGCTGAGGAAGAAGGATGATGTTAGAGTTGGTGGGAATAGGGTATGACAAAATGGACTGAAGGGGAACCCTCAAGTGAATTTTCCATACTACGAGAGCGTGTAAGTAGGATGACCAGGCATAAGGTGGATTTGGGGAAGGATGAGAAAAGAGTGAGTGAGGTATGCCTAAGTGGTATATGATATGAGATGAGGTGATAATAAGAAAGAAAGGACACAAAGGAGTGTAACATGAATGGATGAAGGAATATATGCAGTGGAGGGCGGAGAGTGTGAGGGGAATCCTTAATTGGGATGCCCACGTGGTCAGAGTAATGATGCGGGAATGGGAAGTAGAAGAGGTGGAGTTGGAAGATGTGTTTGGTGGTGATGGTTGTTTGATGAGAGGGCGGTGGTGAAGAAGCTTCTACAGGCGGGAAGATCTTAGGGAGAGGGTAAACCTCCACCGAGGATTCCATATAGAAGGGGTTATTAAGTAATATTGTCAAGCGGGAAGAAAAAGGGTGAAAGGAAAGAATACCAATGGGTGAGAGGGGACAGGAATGGTGAGAAGGGTAATATGGGTATAAGCGGCGGAGGAGGAAAAATGAGAAGTGAGAATGAATGCATCAAATACATGGTGATCATGGTGGGGAGAAGGAGCTGCTTTGGATAGTGAATGCTACTTGAGAAAGATCGTCAAGTAGGATTATGGCTGCAACCGCAACGTGATCAAGTAGGATTCGCAAACTGGAGAATGCATTAGTATGGGTGAATGGATGGGGTGCAAAGTAAGATGTTGATCATGCAGGAAGATACTCACGTGACGAAAAGCATCTTAATTTTAATATAGCACATAACAGGATGCATCATGATATAAAAGATCAGGATGACTAGACTGTAATATGCGTGATAGCATAGGCAGGGGGCCATCAAAAGGTTTGATGCCCAAAGATGCGATATGCAAATGGAAGAGAGCATAGAAAGAGGCCATCAAGAAAGTATGATGCCCCAGTACGACATGCAATCAGATAACATAAGAATATTACAGAGAACACGAGGATACATAAAATCAAGATGCCCCCTGTAATATATCAAGATACAAGAAAGCAATTAATAATTTGCCACTAATAATGCAACACAAGAACTAGTAAACATGTCCCTAACGTGTTCCACAGTGATGATTGATTAGATGTGCCCCCAAGTAGGGGTACAAGGGATTGGGTCAGTCTCCTCAAACAAGGAAACAATGAGAGCCGGATTTTCCCCAAGCGAGGATTCACGCGAGGAGAAGTGGTTTGAAATTGGTAGTCATAAGGTGGTTGGACCATTTGTTTGGGATAATAGTTCAAAGGATGAATTGTGTTGCTTATTGAGTTTTTACGATTTTGTGGATGTTTTTGGTCTTTTGAAAATTTTGCAAATGTTTTTGTATTTTGGATATTTTCTAATGTTTTTGTTTTTGGATTTTTGGATTTTCTAATGTTTGTTTTTGAATTTTATAACTTTTTTAGATTTTTTGGAGTTTTTTGAATGTTTTGTATTTTTGGAGGGATTTTTATACTTGGGAATTTGACGATTTTCAAATGTTTTTGGATTTTGAGATTTTTACACTGTTTTTAGATTTTTGACGATTTTCAAATGTTTTTAGATTTTTGACGATTTTCAAATGTTGGTAGATTTTTTTACACTGTGAGTGGCAATTTAATGCCCAGAGTGCAGACTTATTGTTGAGAGGCGATAAACCAGGATATTATTCGTATGTAGTGTGTTCAGTGTGGTAACTTATGCTCAGAATAACACAAATTCTCTTTCCATTGGCAGGATATGGTGGTGATGATATGATGAAAAGAATTCCAGCTCCATTCTTGACTCCACACAACTAGTAAGATGTGTGGGCTCATCACCGAGAATCGAGAGGATGCAGAGATAGATAATGAATATAGAGACAAATGCTAACAACAATCCCTTTGGGAAATTGTGACTCCATTCTTCATAATGGTACTGAACCGGTTTCAAAATGGCTTTCACTTTATGAGTCACATGCTAGACTTAAACAATTATGTGGCCTACTGATTGATAAGATATGAGGTTAAGGAATAGTTCTCTCTTCACTTAGGCATCTAAATTACGTGTCCTGGGATTCTATAATTTGTAAAGACCATTTACGATTTTGTATTTTTGAAATGACTCCCTATGCTTTGCCCCATGCTACTAGTGAGAAGCAAGGGCTCATCACCAAAGACAAAATATAGGCGAGTGAATTTCCTTTTTATCTTTTTTTTTTTATGCTTGTATGAGAATGACCCTCTACGCTTTGCCCCATGCCACTTGTAAGAGGCAAGGTTTTATCACCGAAGACAAGACGTAGATTTAGTAAGGGCACCTTCCTCCATTCCCGCCTCACACTACTAGTAAGTGTGGGCTCAACACCAAAGACTATGAAGGACGAAAGATGTGACAATGAATTATTCATAAGTTATTGAATTGATGGATTTTTTTATTTTTACAATAGTGCTTTGTATTTGGGAAGAAACGTCTGCCCCCGATCTCAGCCCCACACACGACTAGTAGGACGCGAGGGTTCAACACTTGAAAGACTGAAATGGATGACCAAACGAACCGGGTAACGAAGTTTAGAGCTTTGTTATGAAAGAAAGAATGTATTAGAAGGGGATATATTACCATCGGTAAGCTTCTAGGTATGACCATAGAGGAAAGCAATGAAAGTGGAAGAAGTATGATGCTCACAAACTTAATAGGATTTATATTAGCACTTGTCTCATGATGATAAATATGAAGATGTGATTTTGATAAAGAAAATGTCTACCAATGGAAATGAATAAATTTATTCGGAGATAAACAAGATAGAAGGAACAATGTACACATTGTTGTTTCCCGGAATATAGAGTGCTTTCAAGAATAGAATTTCTTTGAATGGAATGCATTCATGGGTTTTTCAAGGACTTGGCCTATGTCAATGGCCAATTTATAAGCTCCAAACCCAAAATTATCTATGATTTCGTTGGGCTCAAATTTTTCTTGTTTGTCTCGTTCTTTGGGTGTATTCTTTCGATTTTCTTTCAGAATGAAATCATTGACCTTAAATTTTCTAGGTTGGAATTTTTCATGGTAGCTATGCCATAGCCGATTTTGATATACTTGAAGATGATCTAGGGCATTAAGTCATTTTTCATCAAGAATCTCGAGTTCATGAAGACGTGAGTGTTGATAATAATATTTATTGATTACATCTTTGAAGGATATTATGAAGGATGGAAATTCAACCTTGACATGTAAAATAGCTTCCCAACCATAAACAAGGGAGAAGGGAGTGGCTCCAGTAGGTGTGTGATAAGATGTGTGGTAAGCCCAAAGAGTGGGATAGATTTGGTTAAGCCAATAGCTTCCATGTGTGTTGACAATGATGGTTTGTATTATTTGGTTTGTTGCTTCTGTTTGTCCATTAATTGATTGATTTGAGGATAGATTCATGATTAAAGATGGAAAAGGTTGTGTAAAGATATTCCAGGTATAAGTACCTCGTAGAATGGATGCACGTAGAAGTCTTGATAGGTGAGACTAATTAGTGATGAGATGCTTGCAAGATCGATAGTTGAAAGCATGATGGACACGACGGGTTGCATTGTCACAAGTGTCCAAACTCGATGTGGTTGTGTTTCAACAAAAAGGATAGAGATGTTAGGCATAAGAGCCAATATTGGAAGAATAGAATCAAACTTAATGGTACCTGTTGATGGAACCTCATCCGTAGTGTCTGATAATATCAAGGTTTGAAAGGGAGTCTTGAAACGAGATCAAGGTCTCGTTAGATGTTGGAAGAATGTTGTCGCCCAAAACAGTTCAATATATGTCTAGGGTTTGAAAGAGAGTATTGAAATAAGTTCAAGTGCTTAGTAGAT
Source organism: Taxus wallichiana var. yunnanensis (assembly GCA_018340775.1). Taxonomy (NCBI): domain Eukaryota; kingdom Viridiplantae; phylum Streptophyta; class Pinopsida; order Cupressales; family Taxaceae; genus Taxus; species Taxus wallichiana. Next base: position 510,316,553 of record CM031239.1, on the reverse strand, counting down.
GTGGGAAGAATGTTGTTGTCCAAATCAAGTTCAATGTATGTTTGGGTTGAAAGAGTGTCTTGAAATAAGTTCAAGTGCTCATTAGATGTTGGAAGAATGTTGTTGTCCAAAATAGGTTCAATGTATGTTTGAACTAATGGAAGGAAATTTGAAGAAGGTATGGATTGGTTTGGAATTAGAGAGTCTTGACTGTTGTCATCACAATCTCGTGGAATTTCAGTATATATAGGAGTTTCAACAATAGTCATCTCTTCATGGAAAGTTGTGGTATTGGATGTGTCGTTGGTTGCAAGAGCATTGTCATCAAGTTCTACAGAGATGACGTTGTCGTCAATTAAGTCTTGGACGTAATTCTTAAATCGCACACATTTATCTATGTGATGACCATCAATGCGATGAAAGTCACAATATGTGTTAGGTTTGTACCAACATGGCTTAGCTTCCCCTTTGACAAAGGGTTTTGTAATTGGATATTTTATCAGTTTAGCCTCTTTTAGTTGATGAAAAACACTAGAGAGACTTTCTCCAAGGGGGGTAAACTGACGTTGGACTTTACGTGAACTGATTTCTTCGTGAGGTTGTATGATCGGCTTTTTGGGTGATCGCTCACTGATTTGGGTAGCCATATGAGAGAGTTGTGTTGTCATCTTATTAATTTGTTCTAATAGCTCATTGTGTGATGTTTTTCGTGAATTCTTCATGTTTGAAAGAGAGGGAGAACGAAGAAATGTGCGATGAAGAAATCAACCTATTGATTATGATCTTTGTTTTCACTCAATCAAGTTTTAACAAGGCTATAAGGAGTAAGCTCAAACAAGCTACTCGGGATACAAGTGAGATATAACTTAAACAAGCTATGACGAATATGTTGATTGGTTTGGATTAAACAAGCTTAACAGATGAAAATGTAAGGAGTACACTCAAACAAGGTACTCAATACAAGTGGGATGTAGCTCAAACAAGCTATGATGAATATGTTGATTGGTTTGGCTTTAACAAGCTCTGGATTTTTGATAGGAAGAGTAACTCAAACAAGTGACTCAACACAGTTGTGAACTCAAAATGAGTTTTGAAGGGATTTGTGTCGGATGGGATTTTGTGAAACTCGACAGCTGATGAAATAATGAGTGAACTCAAACAAGTCACTCAATGTCATTTTGATATAGCTTGAAACAAGCTAGAAAGAATGTTCTGACAATTGATGAGATAAGGAGTGAACGCAAGTCACTCAATATCTATTGGATATAGCTGAAGACAAGCTATGACAGATGTATTATTGGCTAAAGTGAGCTAATGAAATTGGTGTGATGTTTTGGTCTGTGTTGTTGGATTGTTTGGATGTTTTAAAGCTTGGTATTGAATTGGTTGAGAACTGATTTTTGTGGAACACAACTAGGTCCGAACTTTTACAATGAACACATTGATATCACCAAGTTTTATGATAAAATAATGCTAAACTATTGTGTTTTCAAACAATGCAAGCGATCATGTGGATTCAATTGTTTTGGCTTATGAGGTAACTTTTTCAGAATGATCATTGTTTCATGCAATCATACAAGTATCTTTGTGAAATGGTGGATGCGAGGCTCTTATTACTCCAAGAAGATGCGTCCTCCGATATACCCTAGTCTTGATATACCTAATAGTGCATGCGAGGATAGGGTTGGTACAGGGAACCCTTAGAGCCTTTGGAGGAGACTCACCAATTCTTACTTGCTGTTTGGAGTGAATCACCACGTCCCGTAAGCAGGTTTTGTGAAAAGGTGGAAGGTGATGGAGGGATGAATGTGTATGGTGTCCTTATAACTCCCTGAAGATTTACAGGGAGGATGCCCAGGCTTCGTTGTTACAGCTATTTAGGCGTGACTGCATATGCGTTGCACGCAAGATTACACAGTAAGTGAAGAGCAGCGGTGAGGTAAATACCGAACGCTGTGATGAGACTAGGTCTCAAAGTGCAATGCAGATGCAAATGTTGTTGGTGCGTGGTAGTCAAGTCCACGTCACCGGTGTAGCTTTAGTGGTGATGAAATCCACATTGTCTACGTCTAAAAACAATATGATGAAGTGATTAAACGCAGGGTTCTTTCTAATTTGAAATAAATCACTAGCAGAAATAATTGCGTACCTGAGCGTACTTCTTTTTTTTTTTGGTTTCAGCAATTGTCTTTGAATGGTGGTATTTTTTGCGGGATTTTTATTTTTTTGTTTTTGTTTTTGTTTTTGACAATATTCCAGCAACGCGGTTCTACAAAAAATAAATTAGTAGTTATCCTGTAAATGAAATGTTAGAAAAGTGATCGTGGTTGTTTTTGATTTGCCAGATCGCTCAAAGGCGCAGGAAAAGAGCATACACAACCAACGACCAAACAAATATTAAGAATATGACAAAGGAAAATAATTATTAAAATGACAGTTGGAAAACAAAGCTAGAGGATCCTGTAATGTTAGAACAAGAAACTAAAAAAATGTGACCGTTTCTGATTTTCCAGATCGCTCGAAGGCGCAAGAAAAGAGCATACGCGGATACAATTGGAATAGTTTCTGATTTTCTGATTTTTGATTTTTTTTTTAATAATTATTGCAATTTAATCATGATTGCAAAATAGCGATAATGATTATTTTCACAAAAAAGAAAAACGATGAAAGAAGAGGGTGAAAACGTTATCTAGAAGTGTTGTGCGTGGAAAATTTAAATGTAAGGAAAAAATTAAAAATAAAAATTATTTTTAGAGCTCAAGTGGCCTCACGTTTCTGATTTCCAAGATCACTTTTGAAGTGCAAGGAAAGAGCATACGTGTAAGGATGTTTCGTGAAATAAAAATTAAAAATAAATAAATAAATAAAACTATAATTTTGTTGTTTTTTTGTTAAAAAGATAGTGTTAGAAGAAATGAAACCAAATTTTTTTGTAAGTCTAAATCTAAAAATTATTTTTCATTGCATAGATCTTTTCAATACCTTTCCGTTAAAAAAATGAAGTCATTCCGAGTTCGGGAGCAAAAGTTATGGTGTGTGGTTTCAATACACTTTGAAAGTTATGGCGTGCGAGAATGTAAGCTAGGAAAAAATACACTACTAACAAGGAAGTAAAATACCAATAATCATACCTCCTCCTTCACGTTCCGTAGAAAACCTTGGAATGGGCTAGAAAACTTGGATTGAACCCTGATTTTGTGATATGTAGGTGCTTTTCTTCAAGACGGAGCAAAATTCAAAATTGACCATGGTATCTTGTATAGAATTTCACCAGCTTTCCATTGATATAAAGAACGTGAAAATCCGAGCTCTGGATCGAAAGTTATGGCGATTTGAAGTTTTAGGGCAAAAACAGGCCAAAATCGGATCGCTTTGATATTTTTGACCTGGACACGTGGCGAGTTCTGATTGGCTGCGGACCTTGCAAGGAAAATTTCCCACAAAAACTCCACCGAGCCATAACTTGAAAAATACGTGGAGTTAGGAGGAAATATTTACCTTTCTAGAAAGTTGAGAAAGAGCTCTATCCAATGGTGTCATTTCTAGAAGGTTTTGAGTGCCTAAAAAGTAAAAATTTATGACTGAGGCACAATAGAAGGAAAGAATGAAAGGGAGTTAGCCACAAAATGAGCAGGGGGCACATTTGGATAACAATTTTGGTGACTCAGAGGGGTCATCACTGGATGAATGATCAGTAGCCTGAAGCAATCCATTGGGTATGGAGTCATGAGTAGTAGCCTGAAAACTGATCTAAACTTTGAAAACTTCCCTCTGAACCGCTTGAATCCCACTGGACATGGAGTTGTTCCCACCAAAATGCCATCAAAACGCAATCGCGTGTGCAAGAGCGAAACAAGCGGCACCAAAACTATGTACAAACCGAAAATCATACATGCTCCAAATGGAACATGCGAGTGTGCACAAGCACTTCTTCTCACCAAAGCAAACCTACCTACTCTACTCTAACTGGAAGCAAAGGTGAGCTAAATGAACCCTGCAACTGGTTGTGCAAAATAGCTTCCTTTCTTCAAAATTGGCAGCCATGCAAATGATTTGGAGCTGAGTATGGCTGATTGGATGAGTGGAAAATCAACAAGAAGCTGGTCTTCTACCCAAATTAGCAAGGTCATCAACTAAAAACAAATCCAATACCTCTTTTAGTTGCTCTGCATTTGGATTGGAGAGGTATGACAGCTGATCCTTGGAACTTTGCAGCTCATCCTCATGCTTAGAAGCAAGCATGACTAGTTGTGGCTTCTCCTTTGGCTCCAATGAAGCCAAATACCTGATTGGGCAAGGTCTGATCCATTGAGTATGCCCATAATTCTGATTTTCAACTCCAAGAATGGAGTTCTCTTGTAGACCTTGAATGGATGGTGTGGAAGCAATGGTAGAACCCTTCTGCCCTTTCTCTTCCTCCAATGAAGGACATGAAAGATTAAAATCTTCCAATCTTGGTTCCAAAGAGCTTCTATAAGATGCAAGCTGCTGCAAATGAATACTCTCCTCCATGACAACAGGCTCTTGTGTTTGGAAGATGGATGATGAAAGAGAGAATGGTGGAAACTCAACCGGTTCTTCTTCATCAAAATAGTCCTCCAAATTAGACAGGTAAACTGCCTCATTGTTGTCCTGCTGCAAATGTTCAACCTCTCCCATGGCGTTCTCTTGATCTGCAACTTGATCACCATGGTTTCTTTCATCCTCCAGCATTGAGTTTGAGGGATCAAACTCTTCTTGATACTAGAACTTGAGAGAGATGAAGTAGAGAGAAGAACTGAAAGTTCTTCTATAACTGCTTTGCCAGGCTCAAAGCCTTTGGATCTGCACTTTTCTCCCCATAGCTGGAATGTGCTCCTCTTTTTTTGGATTTGGAGCACCTTCTCCTTCCTCTTGCTGTCCCTCATGACTGATTTTTGCAATTTAAATTGGATCAACATTTCCTTGAAATAGGGTGCCAACATGGACACTATATTCGAACAAAAATTGATTATTGATCTGCAACTCCTTTTTGTTCTTCTTCTGCTGCAAAGAAAATCAATCCCCGCCACCATTTGTTCTGTAACTCCAACCTCTTCTAAAGGTTTCATCAGTAAAGGGATCTTCTTCATCCCAAATTTAAGAGCCCAACTCTTCAAAATTTGAATTTCTTCATCCTTGTTTGGCTTCTCTTTTTGCTGTCCTTCATGACTGATTTTTGCAATTTTTTGTGGTGGTGGAGGAGGTAAAACCTCTTGTTTCTTTGGAGGAGAGGGTGTTTCATTTAGCTCTTGTGGAGGGGATGACTATTTGGAAGGGAAAAGGACAAAGAATTGAGATGAGGTGGAAGACTAGGGGTGGAGAAATGGATTCAACACTTGGGACAATAGATGGAGAGTTTAAAACTTGACACTACTGAGATAAAACAGATTGGGAAAGAGGAAAAGAAAAGGCATGAGATGGTGTGCTTACCCGTTGACAAGGTTGCTGAATACTCCTCTCATACACCTCTATTCCTTCAATCCACTTTGCAAGCAATGGCAGCGTTGCAATCATGAAGTCAAGCTTCTCTTGAGCGCTGTAATGCCTTGGGAAAGGTCCCACCCATGGACAGGGTGCTCCACAACCGATTCCAAATGCTTTCATTTGTGCTTAAGCCCTGGATTGCACCATGTTTACCTCCATCTTTTGGATTTTCTCCAATAGACCAGCATCTTGCATCTGATTGTCTTCATTGTATGCACACCCTTGCTCTTAAAAACCTCCATAGCCAAACTGATTTTGGCATTGCTGCTCATATGGGTATGTATGCTGATTTTGAATTTGTTCAAAATGCTGATTTGGAGGATTTAAAAAACATGTTGGAGGTGGGAAACATTGTTGTTGTTGTAAATGTGAGTTCCATGATGGAAATGAAGTCATGATTACACAACTTCATGGAATGGAAAATAATGAAAGAGATGGAAAGAATAATGGATGGAAATGGATGAAAAATAGGTCTGCAACTTCAGAAATGGGTTGTTGATCAGATGGAGTCGCCAGATGTGTTTGCAAGTGCCTCCAAAGGTTGAAATCTTCATAGGAACACGCCAACCTACAAAAGATGAAGAGGAAGACCTCTAAGGTCCCACCCGTGCGTGCCCAAACTGTTGTTGCAAATCAACAAAGCACCCACGGATGCAAATCGGGTTTCTAAGTTGATGTTTCGGGCATCCAGGTGTGATTGCACAACATTGAAACCTCTCTCCAAGTGTGGGACTTGTAAAATGAGAGAGGAATCTCTAGATTAGAGGCTGTTCCTCAAACTCCTCCGATCGAGATCTATTATTTGCACAACTACAAAGGTTCATATCCTAATTTTATCTTAATTTGCAAGGAGACGCAGGGATAAGAAATGCAAAAATTAAAACTAAAGCGATAAGGGTGATACACCAAAGGAGTGGTGAGCACTTCTTGCTCATGCAAATTGACACAAATCAGAAATTGCAACATAAAACATCATGCACAAGTTGATAATTTGTAAACAAGGGTTTGAAATGAAGCAAACAACACATCTGAAAGGACTCGAAAGCATTCATAGAGCTGCATTGTGATTTTCAACATCAAAATCCTTGTATTCCAAACCAAAGAGGCGAGAAAAACTTGTTACAATCCTGGAAGGTCGATACTTGCCAAAATCACTTGTTGAAAGTGAAAACAGAAGCTTGCTGTGCAAAAAAAGTGTTCCCCCTTTGAAAAATGAGCCAAATCCGGCTTTTACAATGCATGGGTCGAGCCCAGGAGAGAGAAAACATGAAAAAACGTGGGAGCCATTCCCCATTGACCAAAATGCATTAAAAACAGCATGGAGGTCCTTACAAACCCATTCCCTGACATTTTTGACCATGCTGGAGAAGAATGCGACCCATTTTACATTAAAATTGGTTGTTGAAACGTCAGTTCTGTCCATGGGCGCGTACCAGAAGCATTTTTGATTTTCTCCCTCCAAACTGAACCAAAATTCAAAATTGACCATGGAATCTTGTAGATAATTTCACCAGCTTTCCATTGATATAAAGAACGTGAAAATCCGAGCTCTGGATCGAAAGTTATGGTGATTTGAAGTTTTAGGGCAAAAACAGGCCAAAATCGGATCGCTTTGATATTTTTGACCTGGACACGTGGCGAGTTCTGATTGGCTGCGGACCTTGCAAGGGAAAATTTCCCACAAAAACTCCACCGAGCCATAACTTGAAAAATACGTGGAGTTAGGAGGAAATCTTTACCTTTCTAGAAAGCTGAGAAAGAGCTCTATCCAATGGTGTCATTTCCAGAAGGTTTTGAGTGCCTAAAAAGTAAAAATTTATGACTGAGGCACAATAGAAGGAAAGAATGAAAGGGAGTTAGCCACAAAATGAGTAGGGGGCACATTTGGATAATAGTTACTAATCTACGAAAACTCATTGTAAATATACGGAATTAAGTTACTATGATGAAATGAAGTCTAAAAGCTATACTTCTAATTTAAATGGAAATGCGCACACAAAATTTGAAAGAATGGAATTGAAATTGCACACTTGTAACTAAAACTTAGTAGAAGTAAAAGCACATGCTAACTAGACTTTTCATAAAGGGAAACACACATTCTGAATATAAATTTCAATAGGGAAAACAAATACGTTCAAACAGATTGCATGAAACATACTAAAATAGAGATTACAGTAAAACTTATCAGAAAACCATGTGTATGTGAATGTAAACAACCTCATGTCTCCTTGGTCAAGTGGGCCCTTGCTCTCCCTTGGGATAGAGGAAATCTCAACAGCTCTAGATCCTCAAAATGATGCTCACTTATATTAATTCAAATAAGTTCCATGACATATGTAGTACGTGAAAATAAGAGTGCTAAATACAATGGGCTATATATTGCAGATTATATCTAAAAATAACAACTAATACATTGTTCTTAAGAAGGTGTCTTTATATAGACACAAGTAGTTACAAAATACGCCATAATAGCTAGCACTAATGTCTCCCACTAATCAACATTGATCAAGACTCATAAATTCCTATAGGACTACTAGAAACAAGTCCCATAATTATAAGTTGATAGGTGGAAAAAGTCTTCCGCTTCCGCATTCCACTCCAAACTTGGACTTCTTAATTACATTGGCAATAAACGTTCATTATTTCCCTGCACACATCATCACATTTCTCTCATGAAGGTAGTTAGTAGGAAGTTATACGGTAATCAGGTTGCATGAGAAAAATCAAGGAAAATGCATTAAACTCACTAAGATATAACTATACAAAGCATCCCCATGCATTAGCAAATCATATCTAAATGAAAATTTATTAATCATATGAATGATATAAATGAGCCAAATAATGCACTCATCATTTCCCCACACTTTACCTGTTGCATGTCCCAATGCAACTTATCTATGCCCTGCCCTGTGACCAAGTTGTTGGGCCATGTCATACTCTTCAAATTGGTCAACATATTGCTTCCTGGTACCTTTACATCCCTAAGTATTGGAAGTTACTTCGACCCAAGCTGTGAAACTCTCATTTGATTGTGTAGCATTGTTTTTCCAGGTGGTAGTAGGAATCAAGAGGAGAGGTGGTCACACCTGAAGTCCTACCCATTCATCATTGTATTTCTCTAGTTTTTTTTTTGACAACTGCCTTATGATTGTGATGAGGGCATCACCCATCGCATACTCCAAATCAAATTCTGAGGTGAAATAACTTCCCTGCATTTTAATGGTAAGCTCAAAGTGTCCCATCTCCTATCACAGGCCGGATTGCTACCCCAAAGTGTTGTTGAATATAGGTTTCAAAGTCCTCCACACATTTCAGTAATATTTTTGAAGTATTATCTCCAATACCAGCTTGGTAGTAAAGAGATCTGAAGTTTTTCCACATAGACACATCAGTGTGATGTGTAAGCCGAATATAGAATCCTATTGTTTGAGCTGTGTGATTGAAGATATAAATTTTTCACCCACATGATCTGATTTCAAAGCAAGGAATGAAAGGATTTTAATTGAAAATACCCCACGAATAAGTTAATGAAGAAGTCAGGGACATTGGGAACTAACATATTATGGAGGTAGAACTCACAGAGCAGGTTTTGAATTTTGAGGGTACTGGATTTGTAAATGGATAAAAAAACATTACCATCAGGAGCTTTGTAAGGTGCCTGACAACACAACTGTAATAACTACCAAGAGTAAAATTGCTCTGAACAAACATGTTGTAAATCGAAGATGGTTTCCTACAAGACAAGAGCTTACAAGCTAGAGGACAGAAAAAGTCCAAAAGAGATTGCAATTTTTGTTTTTCATCTTGGATGATTTCCATCTCCCCCTTTAATTTCTTGTTTTCCTTCTTTAATTCTGAATTCTGAAGAGACAATTTGTGGACATCATTCAAAATGCTAAGACCTCTATCTCTCTGTCACTTTAGGCTGCTAACTTCTATTTGTAAAGTTGTGATTTCTCTAACCTTTTCTACTTGTGCATTGGGTAAATTCAGTTTGTAAAGACATATTTGTTTCCTCCATACCTTTCAACTGGGCTTTAAGGAGTGTAATCTCTTCCAAATAACCATGAGGATTGACAGCTTGACATAACTTGAGGAGACCAATTTCCATTGGAATTGATTTCGGAGTGGGATTTTGTGCTTCAGGTACCGAAGTAGTTTCCGGAGCTGCGAGTGGACTTCTGAAGATGTGGGCATAGCCGAAATGCTGGGGGGGAGGATTAGCTACATTAAATATAGTGTCTCAGTGATTTGTCATGGGGACGACCGAGTTGTCTACCTCATCCCTTACTTCCCACATAGGGCGAAGCATTAGCTAAACGCTCCGACACAGGGAACTTCCAAGTTTATGTAATATACAAGACCGTCATGGTCCTGGGCACATAAAGAAGAGGGAGTCAAGGTATTCCTACCTTTATAAATGGAAGGTGTTGAAGATGGGCTCACTTGATCACCATATTTGTCCACGTGTGTCGAAGCACCAAGTTCCTTGTGTGTAAGGCGAGAGGGATCGATGCGATAGTGGGTCAAGGTGTGGAAGATGGCCCCGATTTTAAGCTTTCTTGGCTGAACCCTCCCCCACATTCATCCTTTCAAGCCTTCACTTTGGCTTAAAAAAACTTGATGCGAGCACAGTAAGTGAATGATCCCTGGGTGCTTTAGCACTGCCTTTCCTCCTCCAGTCTTGTATTTTTGGTCGACTTTGATAATGCATCTGCCAAGTATTCCGGTAAATTCACCCTAAGTGCAGGGTTGATGCATCCTTTCTTTAAATGAATGATAATTTTGAGTGAATCGCCACCCAACACAGATGGTTGGCCATCACATATAAAATATTTGTTAACCCATTTGGCCATCTCCCTCCAAATGTCAAGTAGATTGTCCCTCTTAACTCCTTTCTGAACACCCTAGGAGGTAAGGATTACCTCAAGAAATGCCTCACCCTCCTCATGAAATAGAGCAAAAATTCTTTGAGGGGAGCATTTTTCATGACTTTCAGACCAAAATCCGGTAAACTGGATAGTTTAGAAACTACCTAGCTAGTAATCTCCACTCGCTTCCCTCCAACGCGTGAGCAAGTAGCTTCAAAATTTTCCAGAATTCATCCACTACACCTTCATCAAAACCTTCAAATTTTTGGATGAATTCAAGCCAACCGGAATCATAAAATACCTACGAAAGTGCAGCGTTCCTAAGTAATGGGTCCGGAGAATCGGGCTCTGACTTTTTATTTTGTCCCATGATGAAGGCAAATGAATCCAGACAGTAGAGAAACAAGAACAAGGGTGTGCTTGAATTCATGGTGTGATGGTAGGTAGAATGGTGTGTTCAATATTCATGAAGCAACGACAGGAAGTGGTTAGGAACTATCAATTTGAAATGCACCTGGATCCTCGAATCACATAAAATCAGAGAAAATTTGGTGGCGTAAAAGGTTGACAAGACTAGGTATCCATGAGTAGTTTTGATATGTGAGATGGCGCACATCCCATCACTTGAAATGGAAATTCCACCTGTCCCTTTCGTAGAATGTGACACATGTGGTGTGCGTGGAAATCATGACTCATTACACCCTCATGCCGTCATGTCGTAGCGTCGGATTCGAAGGATATCCATAATAAATACATTGAACATTGTGTATGGATGTAATTATGATAAGTTCATGCATGGGGAGTTTCTTCATAAGGAAATATCCATAGTGAATTAGAATGCACTTACCCATGCTAGTTCAACATCTGATATCCATAGATTTCCATGTCCTGCAGTCGAGATAAAATGTGATTAGTGGCCTTTAAACAATGAAGATTTCTGCATTTATTGAAAACAAAATAGCTAACTAAGGGAAGAAGATCAAGGTCATGACCATCCTCCTTTATTTAAATTGAAAGACAACAATTACTCCTGGCCAGAGGGGTGAAGAGCCGCCTCAGCATGCATTTCCTCACTCAGCATGATGTCACTGGTGAAAGTTCCCTTGTCAAGAGGTCATTGATAAATCTTGAGTTTGTGTCCATTCACAAGAAGAGTCCTTTTTCTCCATTGATTGGTAATAGTCACACAGAGCCATTATCAAACACTTTGTCAATTTGATATGGGCCAACCAACATGTCGTAACTTACCTTTAAACTGTTGATATTTAGAATCAAAGAGTAAGACCCATTCTCCCTCGTGAAACGTCCTGGATTTGATATGAGCATCATGTCAAGTCTTCCTCTGATGTTGGAGAATTTCTACCTATTGTTGTGCTTCCATCCGCATTTCATCCAATTCATTCAGCTGCATCACCCATTCGCGTTGTGCTTCATCCAAATTGATGTTGACTTCCAGTGTTGTTCTCCAAGTGTGTAACTCAAACTCTACAGGTAACAATGGCTTCTTCCCATATACCAACTCATAGGGGGAAAAACCAGTAGTGGTTTTCCAGGTCATGTTAGGTGCCCAATTTTTACCCAATTTTTCTATCAAAGCCTTACCACTTTAGTTAGAATGTTCTCAAGTTCTATGTTGGTGACTTCCACTTGCCCATTGGATTGGGGTGATATGGTGACAATTTCTGGTGCTTGATTCGGTATTTCCAGAAAAGCCTCAATCATTTTAGACACAAATTGAGGACCTTGATCAGATACAATGGCCTGGGGCCCCAAATCGTAGCAATATCTGATTGTACAGGAAATCAACAACAACATCCTCATTGGAAGATGCCAATGCTTGAACTTCAGCCCATTTTGTGACGTAGTCCGTGCATACCAAGAGGTATTCTTTCCCAAAAGATGGGGATCAAAAGGTCCAATGAAATCAATTCCCCATTTCTCAAATGGTCCTAAGACCAACTGAGGATTAAGAGGCATTTCCATGGATAGTGTAGGCTTCCCCATTCTTTGACATGCATCACACTGCCACACATACTTCTTGACAGTCTTGTGGAGGGAAGGCCAATAGTACCCAACTCCAAGGACTTTGTGAATTGTCCTCTTTACTGAGTAATGTCCTCCTCTTGGCTCATCATGACAAGCTCGCAATATGTCGTATACTTCATCTTCTCGAATACACCTACAAAGAACCATATCAGGACAACATTTGAATAAAATTCCATTACACCATTTATATGTTGCACTATTTTTAACCAATCTTCATCTCTCTTTATGAGTAAAATAGGCAGGAAACTTCCTTGTAGTTAAATAATTTTCAAGATCGGTGAACCATGGAGTCTGAGTTGATATAACAAACAAATGTTTGTTTGAAATTGATCTGGACTACCTCATCATTACCAAAACATTCAATCTTGAAAGAAAATCAGAAACAACATTATATTTCTCGGGCTTATCAATAATGGTCAGATTGAATTCCTATAACAAGAGTAACCATCTAATAATCCGACCTCTGACTACTAGTTTATTCATCAAATATCAGATGGTAGAGTGGTCAGTATAAACAAATATTTTATACCCAGTGATGTAATGTCGAAATTTATTCAAGGAGTAAACAACAACTAAAAATTCCTTTTCCGTAGTGGTATAGTTTCTTTCCGTAGGAGTCAGGTTCTTGTTGATAAAGTAAATGGCATACATGTGATCCTCTTCATCTTTCTACCCAAGAACAGCTCCCATGGTTGTATTGGAGGCATCAATGTGGATATGGAAAGGTTGCCCCCAATCGGGGCCTCGTAAGACTGGGGCTGTGGTTAGCTTCTCCTTGATAATATCGAATGCATCTGCTGACACTGAGGGGACCATTCAAAAACACAATCTTTTTTAGAAATGAAAACATAGGTGCAACATTTTACTAAAGTCTTTGATGAATCACCGATAATACCTTGCATGTCCAAGGAAACTTTTGATGTCAATCTGATTTGTTTGTGTAGGTAGTGAGAGTGATGACTACGATCTTTTTGGGGTCGACCTGTATACCTTTGGCAGAAACATGGTGACCTAATACAATTCCCTAATCCACCATCATCAGACATTTTTCATGACTCAGAGATAGTTGGTGCTGCTCACATCTACTCAATACTTTTCAAGGTTATTCAGAGATTCGTCAAAAGTGGATCCATGGATAGTGAAATCATCCATGTAAACTTCAACATAATCATTTGTAAGATCTGCAAAAATGGCCAAGACTGCTCTCTGAAACGTAGCAGGTGCATTACAAATCCCAAAAGGTAAGACTCGATAAGCAAAATGTACCCCAAGGGAAAGTAAAGGTGGTTTTATCACAGGTGCATACTTATTTGGTTATACCCACTAAACCCATCCAAGAAAGAAAAATATTTCTTACCGGCGAGATTGTCCAGAACCTAGTCAATAAAAGGCAGGGGAAAATAATATTTCTTGGTGGCTTTATTAAGTTCCCTATAGTCAACATAGATTCTCCATTTACCATTTTTCTTGGGAACTATAACTAATGGTGAGACCCACTGACTATCAGATATAGGGTAGATGAATCCTACCTTTAGCAATTTTTCTATCTCGTTTTTACTATGTCTCTGTGTTGGGTTAATTCTTCATTGCGGCTGCCTTATGGGTTTAACATCTTCAGTGTAGATATGGTGAGTACATATGTTAGGATGAATTCCCCTCATATCATTGTAATCCCAAGAAAAAGCGTGGGAATGTTTCCTCAAAATCTCGAGAACCCTAGCCTCTTGGTTGGCCTCCAAATTATTACCAATGGTCAATTATTTCCCTATGTCAATAGGCACTTGTTTGGTATCTTTCAAAATAGCAAGCTCTGCATTGGTGATTAAATAATTCAATGGGAAAACATGGGGCTGAAGCATGTGCAAAATGGGTACATTGTCAAGAGACAAAATCTTGGTTAAAGGACAATAGAAATTAGAGACTGTGTATTCCGCATTATAAGCATAGATTTATTTACAAGCTTCATTAGAAGTATCACTTACCAAGGCAATAGTATCGGACATGTCTAGAACAAATGGGTCTGTAGTCAGAGTTCCAATTTCTATAGCCACAGTGTTGATTTCCGTAGTCACAAAGCCCTTTGCATCAGTCAGTGTGTATGACTCAACAACTTCTGTCATATGGTTTTTCACTACAATGGTGGCCAAATAAGAACTCATAGAGTTAGTATCCAAATAATCTACCCATACATGTTCACAAGCATACACATAAGGCTGGGCAGGAGGATATAATGAAATATGTTTGGATTTCTGCCCATTTAGAATGGTCATTTTGCCCAACCTACAATCAATATATGTAACAACAGTAGCCAACCAAGGTCTTCCCAAGATGACTGGATACCCCAATTTCTGAGCTTTAGGTTGTAAGACCATAAAATCAATAGGATACTCCCGGATTCAATGGTGACCATTATATCCTCAATCACACCATCTGGTATAACAATGGATTGATCTGCTAATTGAAGAATGGTATTGGTAGGTTGTAGTCCTATTAAGGACAACAGATTGAACATATATGTTGTTATAACATTGATGGTAGCACCAAGATCCACCAAAATGTTAGATATTGACTGATTGTTTATACAAATAGTAATGAATGGACTCCCGGATCCCCGTATTTTGGTGAAATAAGTTTTCCAACAACAAGATCAACTAAATTTCCTTCCACCCTAACGGTCTTTGGGTA
Source organism: Taxus wallichiana var. yunnanensis (assembly GCA_018340775.1). Classification (NCBI taxonomy): domain Eukaryota; kingdom Viridiplantae; phylum Streptophyta; class Pinopsida; order Cupressales; family Taxaceae; genus Taxus; species Taxus wallichiana. Next base: position 510,301,467 of record CM031239.1, on the reverse strand, counting down.
TTTCTTCTTTCTTCTGGTGTCTTTATACACTCATTTCTAATGGTTTGGTTTAATTATGGAATGTCCCTTATTGCTCACAGAAGTGGGACCTCAATGTGCACCTTTTTCAACTCTTGAACTAGTGTTGTTTCATCTGCAGTTTGAGTGTCCTGTAACCACTCAGGAAAAGGAGCTTTATGGGCATTTTGATTAGTTTCTTGACCATTCTGAGTGTTTTGTGTTTGTGGAGAAGGTGTAGTTCCTTCATTTTCCTCAAGTGTCTCTTCTTTATCAGTGTCTACAAGAATTTCCATGATAACAATAGGAGGATTCAATGTTTTCCCAGACCTTAGTCACAGATTACCAATAGTATTAACCTGCATTGTATTACTCGGTCCTGCTTCATCAATTGAAGTTGTCTGCTGATTTTTAGGGTTCGCTATAGGCTGGGCTGGAAGTTGTGTTTGTGTTTCATGTCCGTGTTGTTGATAGGTTTGTGGTGGGGCCATTAAATCTTGATGTGGTTGTTGGAACCTTTGTTGTTGATTAATGTTTCATTTGTGGTGTCCACTGTTGGTTTTGGTTAGGATTTTGTTGAGGTACCCACTGTTGGTTGTGTCATGGACTTGCTGGGGTTGGTGGTGTCCAACCTAGTTGATTGTAGGGATTCATCTAGGGTGGTGGATGTGGGTAAGTCATCTAATTTGATGTTGTCCACTCAGGTTGTCCCCAAGTAGGTTGAGGAGCTTGACTGGGCCATGACATCCTCCAGGGGTTCTGAGCAGGTTCGAGGGGAATATACAACATGATTATTTGGCCTTTGAACAAATTTTACCTCTACATCATCTTGAGAGACAACATTCAAGCCTCCTTTCAACTATGATAAGAAGGTGCAATGCTTAGTGTCATGGTCAGCAACTTCATAGATCAAACACATGTCTGTGACATCCAAAGGACATTCTCTCGGGGATGTCTCTTCCTACACTTAGGGAAATATATGTCCAGAGGTTCTTTGGCAGCACTAGTTTTGGCCTTAATCCCATCTATGGTTGATGTTAATTGTAACAAAATGTTTGTTTTCATGTTAGCCATTTCCTCCAGAAGTTTAGAGGTACCTAGGGTAAGCTTGGATGTTTTTCTCTTCCTTATACCCCCTCGTGTTCTGGAGTAACTTCTACATAGCTCAGTGATTTGTTCCATAGTAAGTTTATGCACATCTCCTCCTCCCATAAGATGGAGGTAATCTTTGATTTCCTCATCAAGTCCTTTAAGGAAAACTTTCTTACTATTTTATGCATGTAACTCATAACCACTCCATCGATGGAGAAAGAGAAATCTATCCAGATAATCCTCTAGATTTTCATCTTCTTTTTGTCGTATCTGGAAGAACTCTTCTTTCCTATCCCTTCCCCTGCAGTAGTCTTGATATTTATCCAAAAAATTGTCTCCATGGCTTCCCAAGAATTAATGGAGTTAGAGGGAAACCCCATGAACCATCTCATAGCAGAGTCTTTGAGAGTGGAAGGAAAGAGTTTGAGTTTTTGATTGTTGGTTCTATAGTCATATGTCTGGAAAATAACTTTGAATTCAAACAAGAACTGATCAAGGTCTTCCATAGACATGCCTTGAAAGATAGGGAGGATGGATGGTGAGATATTTTTCATGGGTGCATCCTCATCCTCATCCAAGACAATGGGATAAGTAAAGGTTCGACCCAAGGGTCGGTCTCCATTATTCCCGTGGTCCCCCATTTCGAGTGTTGGTCGGAGGATGCAGAAATGCTCAAAAAGGATTCTAGGCATTGTATTGGATTCAATGTCACTCTCAGTGTTCCCTACATGTAATCTATTTGGAGATATTTGTTGGATGTTGCGTGGTGTAAATATCCCTTGATCGTCCCCGTGGCCTATGCATCAAGGTTGGTTATTGAAACAAGGCCCAAGACTTCTACTTGGTTGCATATGTGAACTCCATTAACACCCATAGCATGTAAAGTGAGAAAAATGGTGTGGTGTGCTTATGGTGTCCCCGAAATGGTGCCAAAAATGATGGGTCATTGTATTCTCCAATCATTTAACTAACAGGATCTTCTATTAGTGTCATTATAAACCGGGGTTGTGTCCTAGGTTGTATGCAATGGAGCTTTATGTAACCAATTTTCCTATTGGGTCTTCTGTTGGGGGTTGTTGTGAGATATTTCTAAGTTGGTTACTAATCTACAAAAACTCAATGTAAATCTATGAAATTAAGTTACTATGATGAAATGAAGTCTAAAATCTATACTTCTAATTTAAATGGAAATGCACACACAAAATTTGAAAGAATAGAATTGAAATTGCACACTTGTAACTAAAACTCAGTAGAAGTAAAATCACATGCTAACTAGACTTTGCATAAAGGGAAACACACATTCTGAATAGAAATTTCAATAGGAAAACAAATACGTTCAAACAGATTGCATGAAACATACTTGAAATAGAGATTGCAGTAAAACTTATCAAAAAACCATATGTGTATGTGAATGTAAACAACCTCTTGTCTCCTTGGTCGAGTGGGCCCTTGCTCTCCCTTGGGACAGAGGAAATCTCAATAGCTCTAGATCCTCAAAATGATGCTCACTTATATTAATTCAAATAAGTTCCATGACATATCCAGTACGTGAAAAGAAGAGTGCTAAATACAATATGCTATATATTGCAGATTATATCTAAAAATAATAGCTACTACAGATGTTCTTAAGAAGGTGTCTTTATATAGACACAAGTAGTTACATAATATGCCATAATATCTGGCACTAATGTCTCCCACTAATCAACATTGATCAAGACTCATAAATTCCTATAGGACTGCTAGAAACAAGTCCCATACTTATAGGTCAATAGGTGGAAAAAGTCTTCCGCTTCCGCATTCCAGCTCCAAACTCAGACTTCTTAATTACATTGGCAATAAACGTTCATTATTTCCCTGCACACATCATCACATTTCTCTCACGAAGGTAGTTAGTAGGAAGTTATACGGTAATCAGGTTACATGAGCAAAAGCAAGGAAAATGCATTAAAATCACTAAGATATAACTATACAAAGCATCCCCATGCATTAGCAAATCATATCTAAATGACAATTTATTAATCATAGGAATGATATAAATGAGCCAAATAATGCACTCATCATCAAGTTAGTGATGATAGTCATTACTTAGGAAAAAGAATAAATCATGTCATATGTTATACATGTCATGAAGTTGGAAATTTCTCAAAACATGATAACTTTGTACTGACCTAAGCACACAACAAATCCTATACCTTCATATGCAAGAAAATAAAGCCTCTAACATGAAGATAAACTCTAGAAAGGAGACAAAATTAGTCAAGCCTCAAGCAGCTCCTGGAAAGAAGGAAATGAAGTGGGTATACAAGATCAAGAAAGAAAAGTCAAAAGTTGAAATAGCAAAGACTGAAAAGAAGGTGACATGGGCAGATATGGAAGAGGCACAACAAGCTAATACTGTGTCAGGAGAAACTACCTTACATGAGATATCAACAAAGGATGAAAAAGGCAAGAAACATGAAAACAACTCCAGTGCCAAGGATGAGAAATTTCTTCCTCAAGCAGTGGTAGAGTAGGTGTATGAATTACAACATGAATGCTTATCAAGTATTCTTACAGAAGATGAGAGCTTAGGTAATGAGGTTATCTTACCTAGAAAAGCAACTAAGAAGGTCAATAGGGTTCTAAGGACAAGAAAAGGGAAAAAGGAGTCATCATGTTGTTTTGATGACTTCATGTTGTTTTGAGATGATTCAAGGCTCACAGTATGCCTTCATAAGCTTCTAGGAGGCATATTCACTTAAATGAAGCATTGGAGTCAGAATGAGTCTTCTCCATGATGCATAAGGTATGTAATCCTATGATTTGTCAAGGTTTTGTTTGGGTTCTCTTGTGTGAAATTTCATGAACTCAGTTGTGTGGTCATTAGTAGATCATTTTAGTCTATCTAGGATAGTTATGATTGTTCATGAGTCTCATGGTCATATAATGTGAAGTATGGTTTACATTTGTAAGAAACTTGGTATCAAAATCTGAGTCTTAAGAATAGTCAAATGATGTAAAAATATGTCATGGTATCTGACAAATATGTCTCAAGGGTATGAGAAAATTGTCTTGTCAAAAGTCTAAGTTGCTATCTCAAATATCAGGTATATCTTGTATGTGTCTTCTGAGTTATAGTAGTCCAAGAATTCTGAGTTGTCATTGTTGAAGATACTTAAATCATTCAAAGTGTAAAAGTGTAAGGTCTATGAGTTTAAAGTATGAGTTTTCTCTGATTCATTCAAAGTAAGTTGTATCTCCATGATTCAATGATGATCTTCAGTGCCTTAAAGGAGTGTTTGTTCATTATGATCGAAGGTCAAGAGAAAATGGTAAACTATAATGATCAATAAAGCTATATAAGGTTGAAATAAAAATTTCCCATCTTGTATGAAGACATGTTTGCAAGTGTGAGTACTATACATGCCTCAAGGAGTCCATCACAGAGCTAGGGTGGAAGAATATAGTGTTGAACCATGAGTAAGATGATAAGTGGTCTAAGGTTTCATGTTATAACTTGTTACAATGTGTGTCACCATGAAGATTTTGTATAGGGTGTGGTCATGCCTTAAATTGTGTCTAAGAAGTTTGAATGATTTATGATGAGATGGTCATGGTTCATATATAATTGTCAAAGTTAGAAAAGTCTAAATATGTTTGTCAGTATCATGTGTCTCAATATCTATACATGATTTTTAAGGTTAGTCCACTTGTCACAAGGTCTCATATTTACAAGAAGGAGTTGGTACAGTGTGTCTTAAGTGAATCTACAAGATTTTCAGGGTCTTTGAAGTAAGGTTATAGTCTAGAGTGAGAATGAAGCATGATAAAAGTCTTTGGAAGACTAATAAGGTATAAGACTATCATTAAAGTAAATTCATGGTCTTGAGCAAGTATATCTGAATTAAGTTGTTCATATATACTTGTCAGATAATAAAGTGTCATGGGTCTATTTTATACCCCATGTCCAAGGGTGAATATGTGTATTGGTACCGCAATTTGTTTGTTTCTTCTTGAATAACAAAGAGAAAAATTCTGAGAAGATGCACCTAGAGAGGAAGAGAAAACCTCATGATCGGACTCATAGATTCATAGTCTGAGTTTGAAAGTAGTTCATGGTGTGAGTAAAGCTTTGAAGAAGAATATGGAGTGATCAATTGTCAACTTGATCAGTTCATGGAGGAAATGGCAGTCTGTGTCCTAAAGAAGCTAAATTTCAAGGTATCTTCAAACAAAATGATGGTAACAGGTATGATTTTGCATGATCTATGCTCCTCATAGGTTTTCAGATGCCTATAGAATCTTTCTCAAGATAGAAGAACTGTGGTTGATGTCATGAATGTAAAAATTGGTATGCCTAAGATACTCTCTACTCTTGACTGGGTTTACATAGTCCCCATGATTGGTTTGCATGGAAACTCACATTTGAGTGGTCAAATGATGGATTTTTGGTCTGAAACTTTGTATGAATCATCTAGACTCATTGGGCTAGAGGAGGTGAAATTTTGAAGCTTCAGGTATGAAAAATTTCTCTGTTATGCATGACAAGTATTAAGAAGTTTCCTTTATGACCTAGAAAGGGCTATTTGAGAAGTTGACAATGGTTTTTTGTCTACAATATGAATTTTCATGATTTGAGAAAGTGATTTACATTTGGTATGTGCCTCATGAAGTGTCAAAATGCATGAATAAGATGAGATATATAGTCTATCTCAGTTTTCTTGGTTATTTGGTTGTTGTGCATCATGATTTGAGCCAAAAAGTGCACTCTACAGTACAGTGGCATAGTTGACTGTGTCTAGGGTTTGAAAGATGGCTTTCCTCAATGTTGACATGGTTCTTGAAGTATCCTTACTTGTAAAATGTTCTCAAGATGCTTGGAACCACTTTGGTTGATGATCTCAACTAATGTATACTTGTATGAGCCTAATGTTGCTCTTAGTGGAGAATAAAGATCTACATGTACATAAGAGGCAGAGTAGTAGTATATTTAGAGATATGATGTGACTCTATAAGATTTGTCTCAATTGAACCTGGTATGCCTGTAATTTATATTAGTTACAAGTAATGGTGGTTGTTGGAATGTTGACATGTGCTTGTGAAGAACTCTTAAGTGCTCCATGAAGGAAGAATGATCACCTACAGGTATAGGAGGCGAGTTGTATTATTGTAGAGGTATAACTCGTGATTTTAAGGCCTATCTTCAGGTTGAAAGGTATGACTTAGTCATCCATCCATGATTTTCTATGCAATTGTGTAAGAAGAAGGTCTTACGGTCTTAATGAGGCTTGAAAACTGGAATTTAGCTCAAAAATAACATTACAGCCTACGGATGCTTGTGTTATGCATGGAGTCGTAATAATGAAGTCATAAAGTTTTTTCTTAGTATTTTGCATGGACTTTTCATGACGGTTGTATATGAACTAGTTTATACAAGGATTAATTGATCAAGATCTAGGTCTATACATTGACCTTGGCCTTCAAGTGAAGAATGACACTCGAGATGCAGTGGTATGAATGCTAAGAAGGTTGCATTTTTGTATTTAAAGAGAGAGGGGGCTTGATATAGCCCACAATGCAAGTGGTTGTAGGTGTTTAGGTGCCACAAGACACTCTATTGCTTTCTAAATGATGATTTTGGCATTGACATGTTATTATCAATCCTCTAATAGTGTTGGCATGTTCTATTGCAAGAAGAAATGTTTCTCATGTTGATATAGGCCAATTGTCAAAGAAAAGGAAGAGTACTTGTGCTCGGGGAGCTCAGGCGGGCACAAGAACTCGAAAGAGAAACACAATCAAAAGGGGATCTTTTGGATAGGTAAGTTTAGTTTCTCATGCTTTATTGCCCTTAACTATCATTGGTTCATGTCAAGTGGTCAAGAGCCCTTCGTCAATGATTTCAAAGGGGAGAGATACAGTTTGCAGTCAAAAACTAGGTATGCAAATTATTTTTCCATCAAATTTTGTAGGTTTCTAAGGTGTTTCCACTAATGACAAAGGGATTTTTTTTTGGATCCCCGTCATTGTCAGTGGTGTTGTCATTGATGTCAAGTGGCATTGATGGAAAAAAGGGTTGATTGGTGAAGTGAAGAAGTCAAGGACGTGATGATTGATTGGTAGTGCCCTTTTAGGTCATGAAAAAACTATGTGAGCATGGAAGCATCCTAGTAATGTTGTCTAGGGCATATTTGAGCAAAAGTAAAGCTTATTCTAGATCCTAAATTCAAAATTCAAAAGTTAACCAAAGTTGCCCTTGAGGAACCCATCTGTTCTTACATGCAAATGAGATTGGTCAGAGCTTCACATGAAAATCTATACCTAACCAACACATGGAATGTGTAGAGGGATGTCTTGTAGTGCTCCATGTCAAATTTCATCAGATTCTAAAATGGGGATTTTGAGTTATTCAAGTTCTTCCAAGACTGCCTTCTTGAAAAATGCATTTCAAGTTTCCAATTTTTAGGTTTCAAACGAAAATATGAAGGGATGCTAAAATAAGTCATAAGATAATTTTTTACAGTAAATTGGTCTAGAATTCATGTGTACACAATTTTTTGGCAAAAGGAGGTGTAAGTAAAAAGTTCTATCCATTTTGGTAAAGCAGTTTATCTCTCTCCCAGCAGTTTGGTCAATGGAGGTAGAAGTCAAATTTTGATGTGAAACTCACTTGTTTGAGCTTGTGAAAATCCTTTCAGAGGTGTGTAAGGTTGTTTCCAAGCTTATTAGTTCATCAATGAAGGTTGTTACAGGTTAGTTTCTTTCTAGTCACAATCTTTCTTGTCATGATTGTCCTACTCCTTAGTGAAAAATGTTTTTACCTGTATGAGAATCCTGAACATAAAATGATTCTTCAAAGCTTGTGGTGGACCTTGAACATACAAAGCATCTTCCAGGGTTTGAGAAAACTCTATGTGTTCATTGTCAGTCCAGAATGTGAAGTAGAACCTCCTATGCAAGGTGAGATCATCATTCAAGTGTTTTGTTTGTATGTAAGAGGTGTTTTGGTGCTCTAAGAATGATAAGGGAATTACATTCATCCTCCATGAAGACCAATGTCTTCTCACACATATTGTTTTATAAAGGTTGAACTCATCATGCATTGTTATGTCTCTAATATCACTGTACACTATTTCTGGAAGTGAATGGAAAGTTTTCAAATTTTGACAAGGTCTGAAGATGTATCAAGCTTGGAAACTTGGTTGAAGAAGGTGAAGGAAGTTCACACATATCCATGACATTTGAAATTTTTCTTTTTCATTTAAAAAAAAAGGAGAAATTGCATTTTGTGCACTCACGGGTTTCACAATCTCTCAACCTTGAAACTAGGGTTTCGGAATGTAATTTTGATTGAATATTTCAATTTAACCAACCAAATATCAAAAAAAATTGGTAAAAATATTTGTGAAGGTCGTACTAATCGTTTGCAAAAGAAATTTTAGAATTCATCGTGTATGGAAGGAGCGGTTTGTGATATCTAAGAACACAAAAACACTCCTGAATCTAACTAGTAAACTATTACTTCAAATGTTTGTATGTAATTTTTGAAGAAGGACGTCAGTTCAGAGTCTAAAAAAATTGTTTGCATTGTAAGGATCATCCACTTGGTGGTTAAATATGACCTAATCCATTCTCTAAATGATGTAGTTGTCAAACAATGATTCCTCTGTGAAAATTGGGAATGTTGATGCAAGTGCAATTTGTCTTAAACTTCCTTTCTCAAATTGAGGGCCTCTTGGAAAAGATAAGGAGTCATTCAATATGTCAAAGCTTTTAACACCTTTCTACTTCAAGAAGAAGACCAAAAGCCATTTTTTTGCTTGCCTTGTTTTACTAAAAAATGAAACACTTATTCCTCAAGTTCACAAAGGAAAGTTGAAAGATCATGAGTCATAGTTGGTGTTTGAAGTTGGAGAAGAATTTGAAAAGCCACAAGTAGTTGAAAAACTTCATGAGAGGCTCCTAAACTTGTTGAGAGAAGGTGTAAAGGTTTTCTTGTCTTTATCATATAAGTCAAGGCTGAAATGACTCTTGAACTCTAAATGGGAATGTGAAGAGCTAGTGATTAAAGGTAAAGAGTCAAGCATGAGTGCAATAAACGGTGGGAGATAGAAAAATTAGGGAGATGAATGAGTAGAGTCTAGCATGAAAATATATACCAAGAAATTGGATTGTGAAGTAAAAAAAAAGATGTAGAGGTGTGATCAAGTATGAATTGTACTTGAAAAGATTGAAGACACAGGGTAAGTGTAGCAAGTTGGGGGACATCAAATCCCAAATTTTACAAACCGCGATCGCGGTATTAAAAACCGTGATCGCGGTCTATTTTTCCAGGCTTGGGAAATTTCAAACCTAAAAGCACGCTCGCGCTTTATAAACCGCACTCGCACTTTGCAAAGCACGCTCATGCTTTGTAAAAACTACAATCGCGGTTCTCTGATACCAAAAAACATTTGTGGCCCTCATTTTTCCCACCATTTTAGCACCGCGATTGTGGTTCTTATTGTATCATCAAATCCGACCCTCAAGGCTCGGGAAATCTCTGTTTTCCCGAACCAGAGCTTTGGGAGGTCATTATGGTGTGTGAAAGGCCAAAAACTTCAAATTTTCTCTTCCTCGGACTTGAACCATGCCGAAAAATCAAAAACATGTCACAAAAATGGTACCATCACGTAGGGGAGACTGTTAGCTTCATATAAATATTGATTTTAAAGTGAATAGAATAAGATAAATATCATTTTATAATTTTTTACTAACAATAGGTCTTTAAGACACTTTTTCCCATGAATGTTCATGTCTACGTTTAAGACTGCAACTTTTGTTTCGCTTGTCAGAATGTGATAAAACCTATACCATCCCAAGTGGCAAAATTCTATACACGTTAAAAAAAATTATTTTATTTCGATATCTTTTGATGTAGTTATGGCGGGCAAATGGAAAGTGCTCCGTTTTCTAAAAAATTTTAGACCACTTTCACAGAAAAAATCATTAAAAAAAAATATTGCTCAAAAAAATACAAAATAAAATCCATCCCAAGATAGATAGTGGTATCTAACTTTTCACCAAAGGGAAAAAAATAATAAGTTTTGGTCATCCAAATTGCATGGCAAACAGACTACAATCTTATAGGTGTTTTAAAAAAAACAAGTCATAGAATTTGGAGTGTTTAATATAGCTAAACTTGTCATTTTTTTTTTTAAATAGTAGTTTAGAAACTAGATTCTGGATGCTACGATTCATATTTACATAACTTTTTCCAATTTTGAGTGCGCATATTGCTAATAATCCCTACAAGTTGATATTTTGTTGTTTTTTACAATATGACGTCCACTTATGACCCCTTTTTGTCCCCCAACTTGTTGTAACTTACTCCACAATAGACCAATACTAAGGGGTGTGTATGTTAAATTACAGGAGTATATAGGAAGTTTTGTCCGAGTTCTTGATGAAAGATAGATTACACTTGTCCATTAATAACAATTAATGCATTTAGGATCTTTGAGATTGATGAATAAAGTAGAAAACTATGAGACCGAATTGAGAGTATGAGGAGAACAATGATTGTTGAATATCCTTATGAAGGTAGTGAGTCAAGTGGTGAGGTTTGAGTGAGTAAATGTAGAGTACCTTTTTGAATAGGTTGATGCCTTGAATGACAAGTGAGAAGGGTGAAGTATGATGAAAAGAATGAAAGTATAGATAAATGAATATCTTGTATGTATAAAGGATATAAGTTGAGGCAACAGTTGTACAAGTGAAAGTGATGTATCGAAGCATGAATGAAGGTGATTAATATATTGCTAAGATATAAGATAAGGATAGTGAAGTTAATACATTAACAGACTATGCATGGTGAGATGAGGTGTATTGCAGATCGTGAGGAAACCGTGAGCAAAGCAAGGAAGACAAAAACATAGAGAAATTATAGAAAATAGTGTAATTGAAAGGTGATCATAATCAGTGGAATAAACAACAAAGTCTTTAGATGATCAAATTGAAAATTGTAATTGTATTTTCCTAAGTGGGTGCTTGGGTGATAGGGGTTGATGCTCCTTGCGAAGTTACTGACTTGCTAAACCGGCCTAATGGGTGCTTGGAAACTTTCTAGTGGGTGTTAGGACTGTGAAGTGGGTGCTTCTCAAGTTTAGTGGGTGCTCAACCAAACTGAAAATCATTGTATGTTAAGAATGGGTGTTCTTAATAAAAGCCTTGATTTCAAGTGGGTTTTATCCCTCTATGGGTTTCCCACTATAAATTTGGTGTCTTGTGTACTTGTCTTCTTGCATGCACTTTAATTTGTTCATGGTTTGAGTTATGTTTCTAGTTAATAAGTTTTAAAGGTGATAAAATTGATTTGCACCGATTCACCCCCAAGTCCTTGTGATATCCAACATACGGATAGTGTCGCTATGATTATGCACATATAGTTACGCATTAGTATGCATACCCTTTCGGTTACGCATACATATGTACAACCATGTACGAGACAACGTACCAAAACTAATCCCCATGTCTGTAGATTGTTTAGTATCGAAACTCATTTTGCATGCGAGAACTAGAATGACAAAGGTGGGGTGTGACAAAGTGTAATATGTTAAGATGATGATGAAGAAGGGTACACATGCCCCAAAACTGTTTATCCGGGCTGAAATTGAGTACTAAACTCGGGAGTGGAATATTCATGCCCTGTAAATTTCTATAAATTATTTCATCTGAGTCTAAAACTATGTCAAAAAGTTGTATATATAAGTAGAATCTAATATTGTTGAAAAACCCAATGTGAGTTCACCCAAACTAGAAATGTGTGGGAGGGTCGGGAACGTCTGTATAACCCTAATTGTTTTATATGTTTTTGAAATGTGTAATTTTCCCAATTTCTATATCTAGAGTGAGGATACGTGCCTTGTGATAACATGTACTTGAACTTGGAAACATGTTTGTAGGTATGTATAGACCCCGATGAATGCCTCTCTTTTGAGGCATGTATGATAAAGCATTTTAACTCTCAGCACAAAAGAAAATATGTTCATCTTTGTCTTATAAGTTTGATAATTTCCATAGGAACACAAAAGGTTGTAGTGGTGGCTATTTATGGGATCCCACTCCTGTAAAGGGGATGTGCATGGTAGAGACAAAAACACGTAAAGAAACAAGAAACAATAACAAAAACAATAACAACAACTCATGCATAATAGATCACGCATAGAGACATAATAGTAGCCACGTAAGAAAACAAAAGCAATAACATATTGAAAAGAGTCACATCAAGGCATAAAGCCGCAAACTTGGGACACCCACAAAGTGGCACAAGACAACATGGAACTTAGGAAACATGCAAGCGAATAAAATTTGTGTAATAAATACATGGAGACAAAAACATGGGACACCCGCACTTTCATAAGACAATCAAGTCACACAATAGAGCCAAAAACATGGGATACTCACAAAGGGACCACAAGACAATCAAGGCACACATTAATAACACAAACAAGTAACAAACATGTATAAAAAACAAGAATGTCAAAAATTGATTAAAACATCATACCAAGTAGTAAAGAAGTGCATAAAACAAGGTATGTCAATGTTGTACAAGGCAAATGTGTTAGTCTTGATAGCTCAAAAGATAGTATGTACATAATACATGTAATCAGGCGTAATGAGGAAGTAGAAAGGAACTATAATGAAACAATAGCACATGTATAGAATGTACATGCCTCAAGATGATCTTGGTATCCGGGAAGGGATAGGCTAGCATATCTCATCATGTAACACTATGTGTGTGTTCTACATTAACTTCAATATACCTCATGAACGCATATGTGTAAAGATTATATAAAAAATATGTTATCTATCAAACCATAGTGACAAACAACATATGTAATGTAAAGTGCTAACAATTCAAACTATGTGTATAAGTTATGGTTTTGTATGTTTGTAAATATTTGAATGTTCTTTAATTTTCAAACTTTTCTATGTACAAAAAGGGGGATAACACGAAATCTATTCGATGAGGGCCTAATACGGGAAAAGATGAATCCCAAATGGTGAAGGAGGTTTAGGCCTCTAATATGCATAGTATACGTAGAAACTGTAGAGGATTCATATTGTTGGAAAGATTTTATGTCATTTTTGTTTATTCGGTCTCTTCACGGGCTCACCAACATGGTTTGACATATCGGTTGCAACATTGGAGGGATCCCCTATTGACAAGGTAATCTAAACTATGCGTTTGAGAGGGCGGTTCCTTTGTATGACGGATTTGTGGGGTTTTGGATACTTTTAACCCAACAATCACCCAAAAGGATAAAGAAAGGAAAGGAAGAGGAAGGAAAGGTAGTGAAAATAATAGAGAGATGGATCGGGTAGGGACAAACAAACATAGGGCTCATTCCTACATGCTAGAAAGTACAAAATGAAATAAAAGAAATCGAATGTTAATGCTTTGCATAAAAAGAAAGAAAAGAAAGATTACATTTGATATAAGAACAAACATAACCACTAATAATATCAAGGCACAAATTTCCATAAGCATCCCTATATTTATTCTTGAAAATGAACATAAAGTTTCCTTCTTGTCTTCTTCTTCAACAAAGCCTTCACAATGATCAATATATGTGGTAAGTATATAAACACAAAGTTTTATTAATTTCCCGGCCTCGAGACCATAGGACACAAAGCTCCTCCAACCTCCAAGCCCCTTTACAAATGATCTCTAACTACCTTTTATAGCTCAAAACTTGGTTTAAAAGTAGTTAAGGCTTATATGACATCAATTGAGGGCACAATTAGGTCACCTACTTAATACAATATTATTTTAATAAAGTAAAATCATATTATTACAAATTCTAAACCATTGTATTCATGGGCATTGCAGTAAATAGTTATCCGGCCATTTTTGTATAAACGCAAAATTCTTAGAAGGGAAAAGGTTATCTTTTCTTTATCGAAAATGTGATTTATCTCGTAGTATGAGAATATTAAATTCTCGCTAACTATCTAAGGCATCTATATCTGCTTCTCCTTCAAGAATAAGAATGTCAATATTTACTCGTACCTTGTATAACATATGGCCAATGAATGGTCAATTTGACGTAGATGTTTTAAAAGGGATATGGAATTTTTGAGAAGTTAGGCAAATGTTTGACTATTCCACTTCCTTTCATGCATAATACTATTCTAAATCTTCTCATTCTAAGTCATCTTATTCATGGGCAATGCAAGAGTTATCCCACCCTTTTTGTATAAACAAGAAACTCTTGGAATGACAAACGTTTTATTTTCTTTATCAAAAATGTGATTTATCTTGTAGTATGAGAATATTAAATTCTCGCTAACTGTCTAAGGCATCTGCATCTATTTTTCCTTCAAGAATAAGAATGTCTAGATTTACTTGTACCTTGTTTAACATATGGCCAATGAATGGTCAATTTGACATAGATGTTTCGAAAGGGATATGGAATTTTGAGAAGTTAGGAAAATGTTTGATTGTTCCACTTCCTTTCATGCATAATACTATTCTAAATATTTTCATATCCTATGCAACGCATCCTCTATCATTTGTTGAAGAATGTCTGAAATAGATTTGTTTGCCACATGGTGACATGAAAGGGGGTATAATAGAGTGTCACAAGTTACCTATAAATAGACCTCGCATGAGTGAGCATACAAATAGATAAGGAAGTAGGTGGAAACATCAATACCTATAGGATATAATACAAAGTGTATGTGTTTTGATACTACTAATCTAGGGCATGGGAGAGAACTTGACAGATGAAAAACTTAGCAGTTTTAATATGTTATGGAGGAAACATATATGAAATGACATGGCCAAGATGTATAATCGAGTGTGATTCGACAAAGAAAAACAACATAACAACAAACACTTGTCGACACTTAATTTGGTACAAGACTACCTAGTTATTATGATATTTGTGTATATTGTGTTTAAAGACCATCAAATCAAATTAGAATCTTATTGGAACATATTATTGTGTTTATTAATTTATCGACCTACTTTCCTTATATTGGCAATACACTTTAACCATGTTTTTATCGGCTTCAAATTGTTGGCTTCTAGCAAAAATGGAATTGTGCAATTTTGCGGTCCTATTTCTCCTAAGTTTGGTTTCATCGAGCTTTGTGTCCCTTTTTACTTACCATTTGTGTTTCAACGTGTGCCAATAGAGTCCCATTTTGAATTCGAGAATTTATGAAAATGGAAAGGTGCAAAATTAGATTAGGAAATAAGCATAATTTATAAGAGAATCTATAGAATGCACATTAAAGTTATAAGGAAAGAATCCTTATACCAAAAGTTTGATTTCAAGTGGATAGACTATATAAATTAATAGTTGTTTACATGCATTGAAAACCAAGGGTTAGGAACATTGCAACACACAAAACTAATTGAATGCATTGCACTTGCTTTTTATTTTCCAAATTATTATTTAGTTGAGGGGGAAATTGAATATCAAGTTTGCTCAACATTTCCTTGGTTTAGCACAAGCCCCAAAACACATTTGCTTTCATTAAGCATTTCTAATACCTAAAGTTCGAATTGGGATTTTGGCAAAGGAGATTAATGTCCCAAAATTTCAAGTATTATTCATGCAAACTAAGCTAGTTTTATGCACATTAAGTATGAAGGATGCAATTGTGCAATTAGATCTTGTTTTGCACACTTGAATATGGTCTTTCAGCAAGTGACCATTTACACAAAGGTGTGCAAATGGTCAACACTTGATTGGAATGGTCAAGGAAGTTGTAATAAATCACAGGTTTTTTGGGGAGCCATTCACCTTGCCATCTAGGTGATTTTTCCACTCTTTGGCACTCATCATCACTTCCAAATTCACCAACTTTAGAGCATTAATGTTCCTAGCCCTAATTCTCGCAAATGATTTAATATTTCCAAATGTTCTTATATATTCAACTAAGGGCTTATTTTATGAAATGCTAAACAACCTATATTTAGTTTCGGATTTTTTATATTCTTAAAACCCTCCTTTGCTTGTTACATTTTTAGGATCACTCTTAACTCTTATTGATTATCTTCAAGTTATATAAACAATGTTTGATTTATTCACCCCATGTGGCTCCATGATTATTTCTATCGCTTGGCTTAAAACCGTGTTTTTGTAACCCTACTTGTTCCTTGTACTACATATTTTAAATTCTGAAATACTAAGTGAATATTAGACATTGAATGATTTGATAAGTTGTTCAAAACACTTGCTATGTTGATATATTATGCAATGTTTATTTTCCAATGGCATATCTCTTTCCAACGTATAATGTTACTTCTTTCTAAAGTAATCTTTACAATTTTGTATCACATACGCTTATCCGATATACTAGGGTTTTATGTGATGCTAATCCTCCATGGCATATGTTCCTCCCCTTGCACATGATAGGCAATCATTAGAGCCATATAGTGTTTACACCTTGCTTTTTTTATTGTAAGATGGCTACTCAAGAGGTAAACCTTCCCTAACAAGGCTAAACACAACATTTTAGTACCTCCTAACATTTCCCAACCTAAGGGTAGGTAATCAATATCCTCGCAAAGCCCCTATAACTAAAGTACAAGCAGCTAAAGAGTATGATTTCATAAATCAAATGCAAAACATTTATACCAATATTGCTATCCTCAAATTGCTTGCCAAGTCCAAAGTGTACAAGGATATCCTTTACAAAGATTTGCAAGAGACTATATTAAGAAGTAATATTGAGCCTTATCACTTTGCATCTATTGCTAGAGCCATGACTTTGGACGTGAAAATCAATTTCCTACGAAGATGAAGAAGTGCCTCCATGAGAAATAGTTAGTGAACATTGTCCCTTGCACATTCAAGTTACTATCAATAATATACGGATATAAAGGGTTTTGGTTTACGATGGATTGGGATTAAATATTTGTAGTGAGTCTTTTTTTCCACTATAAGGTATTGGTAGACATGGCCTCACTAAATCAAAAATAATTCTTAAGGGATTTGATACCAACCTACAAAAATACTTGAAGCAATTAGATTAGTCCCCATATCTTAGCCACAAAATGTCAACTTGTATACAATGAAATTAGCTACAATATCCTTACTTGGGAGACAATGGATCCATGAAATGGGGACTATCCCATCTATTACACCAATGTTTGAAGTTTGCACATAAAGAATTTATATATACATGCCCCGCTAACAATGTAGTATTTCTATTTTTTTAAATGATTAAGCCTCTACGTGTCTCTAAAAGTGAACATGCTCTAGCACCTAATCGAGTTTTACCAACGGATAAAATACAAATTGTTGATTTTGTTGAAATTTGTAAGGATGAAAATTATAACCAATTGACAAAGCTCAGTTTCACTCTTATTGGCCCATAAGACTATAGATATGATGAAATAATTTGATATTGGAGCCATTTACCTTAATCCTCAAGACCATGGAAAACCAAACTAAGCATCATTTTCCTCTCATGAACAACCAAAACATGACAAGGGTAAAAGTCCAATGATATATAATTGATGCAATATAAGTAATCCAACAAAGAGCACTAAACTAGTTCAAATCACTTCAGAAAAACATTTCTTTTGGCTTAAATGTATACAAAAGATGGAATATAAGGGCCAAGACCGCAGTAAAGGTGAGCATAGTGAAATAGAGCCCATTATTCCAACCATTCATAAGAACAAACAAGGACTTGGATATAACATTGAAACATTAATAGATTATGAAGACCTTGAAATAGAAGAAGAATAATTTGGTTTAGACGATGGTTACATAGAAGCAACATGCTGCGTCACCTGACAAGTCAAACATATGCATACTCAATCCAAGAAGTCCACAACAACTTACTCTAGGGAGATGGCTAATGTAAAGCATATTCTATACAAACCTACATAACAAGAATTGATACAACAATATACTGCATCTACAACATCATTTCTAGACACATTTTCCAATAAAAAAATCGATAATAGAATATTTGGGAGCTAATCATAATTTATGAAAACGCCATCATAACAAAGGATTCCCTTATACATTGAGAAACGTGCTTATTTTGGGGAAAGTGAGCCTTCACATGGTGACAATGGGATTACACTAGATGGCTCATATGCTTTTCCTACAATACTATCTGTCAAAATTAATCATCATTCTAAAACAAAGATACAATTGATATCAACATTTGTAAGAGTGAGGCACCGAAAATGTTAAAACTAGAAGCCTCACTAACTCCATAGAGGAAAAAAATGTATACCCAGCTATTGATGTAGTACCAAGATATCTTTACATGGTATTTTTATATGCCAAGGATTCCCATTGATATTGCAATACATAACCTTGTTGTAAATTATTATGTCAAACATGTAAAGCAAAAGATTAGAAAGATGCATCCTAAAGGAACACCATTGGTTAAACATGGAATCACGAAGTTACTTGATGTTGGTTTTATACAATGTGATGATTACTCGAATTGCATTTCTAAAATTGTTCTAGTTGGAAAGCCAAATAGGGGCATCCCCATACTTTCAATATATTAATAAATGATGTCCCAAAAATGGTTTCCCATTGCACAATATTGATTCCATAGTTAGCACAAAATGCTCTCCTTTATTTAAAAGAGAGGAAGGCGTTGTGTTCTTATATCCTATCCTACATGTCGACATTGCTCTCTTGATAACACTTGCCAACAACTTGTGATTTGTGTTCTTAACCCTAATACTTGGACCGTGATTGTGGAGAATCTACAGATGATGAAATCAAGGAAGAAAATATGTTTGTTATGGGCAACTATGATTGTTTGGGGTTTAATTCAACAATATAATCAAGATGTTTGATCTTTTTGTACTCTAAAGCATGCAGATAAAAGAGATTTATAATTCTGGATTCGAGGTTTAAATTGTGCAGAAAAACACAATGTTTATATTCTGTAGAGGGAAATTTGATTCCGTCATCCAATATTTTGTTAAAACTATATTTTGGCTCATGAATTGATATCATCCTAGCAATTAGGACCCAGAGCCCTCTGCAGATGGGTGAGAGCATAAAAGCATCAGTGAGATTGGAATAAGCTGAATCCAGAAAAAAGAGACCTAGCTTCTAACCCTAACAATCAGAAACCTCTTTATAAACAGAGTAGAAGATCAACTTTCTAAATTACCATAAATACGTAATAAATCAAAACATATGAAATTTATATTAACAGAACAAGTTTAAATATTTCCATAAGATGTTGCCATTCCATAATTTCAGTAAGTTTAAAACATATGGTATTTATATTAATGATTTACTACGAACAAAATTTTCAATATTATTTACTGGAAATTTTGTTCACATTTTTTGCGGAACATTAAGCATTGTTAAATAACCTATGATTCATGGAAGGATATCGAATTTGTTATTACTACTACAAAAATGCACATTCTCAATCATGGTTAGAGAACAGAAAAGCTATGTCATAACATGCCACTTATGCCACTTAACACTAACAAGAAACGGTGAACCCATAGGAATCGGTCATTACCATACTGATTCATTATTATTTCATACCTTAGTACTGCCTAAGTGGTTTAAGACGATAGCAGAATGTTTCTATAAGAACTTTTGTAACAGATACTAAAACAATGAAAAAACATTTTAAGATTTAGATCATTCCAACTGATCCACAAATTATTGCATCATTTAGATAAGGCTCAAATTTTGTGAATGTGTAATGGAGGAAGAAGCAGAGTCCACTTTGAAAGAAGCTCGTGACAGCTAAGGCTGGAGGACAAATGAACGATGAAGCAACAACAAGAAACATGTTCTTAACAAGGTTATGATGGCCAGAAATTCATCAAGATTGTGGTGAATGGGTCAAATCATGTGACTCGTTGAAGAGCTGCAAGGTCAAACATGGCTAGTTTTCAACCAACCTTGCCACGAGATGTTTGAGAAATGGAGAAAAGGATTTGATGTGAAATTCGAATGCTCGTCACAGAATAGAATGGACAAGTTGAAGCATCAATTAAATCCATAATCACACATATATATTAAACATGTGGCAATGGAAAACACAATTGGGCAGAAAAGGCACTAGTAACTGTAAGTGCATTCAGATCAACTTTCAAAGTATAACAAGATGTACACTATCACAATCTAGGTTGCCAGGAAACAGGTACAGGCACAGGTTCAAAACGCTGATTTTCAAAAAACCCTTGGGTACAAATTGCACAGAAAAAGTCCATACAATATTTATTACAAAAATATAAATATATGTAAAAAAATACATGATAATCATTTTTGTTTCCATAAAAGATAAAATACTTTGTATTCATGAAAGTTACAAGCATTCAGCTTGCTTAACATTTCATATGTACAAGATTATACTCAAGATTCCAGAATATATCTTATAGTTTTTCCTCGAGTAACGCTGAAACAGAAGTATCTAGTGTTTTTATTTTTATTTTTTAGTTTTGACGTTTAGAAAACAGAAACACTGCTGAAGTGGTACAGAAACATCCTGGGTACAGTCTATCGTACCCAGAACTGTTTTGGAGTTTTGAAAACATTTTAAGTGACTACCAGGACAAGTACAAGTACCCGGTACATCAATACTTATGTACACTGCCCTCATTGGCATTTCCAGGTATCCGATATCCCAACCAATGAACAATCAAGAAGCTGTGATACCAATAGGGTTTGTGGTACCCAACTTGAGGGTGGCAGTCAATCCACAAAATTCTTCGGTTGCAACTTGTCTCGAGACTTTAAATCTTCTTTCTTAGACATTTACTTGGTTTTTACTTCTAAAGGTCTCTCCAAAAGAAGAGATCGGGAGGAAATCCATGTCTCATTGGATATATGGTTTCAAGCCTGACCTTTATTTCAAAATGAGATTTGTCTCTTACTTTTGAGCATTCAATTTGGAAACCCAAGTGTGAAAGGTGTATGTTTATTCTTGAATAGATTGATCACAGCCTTACCGTAGTTGTGAAAACTTGATGTGCTTATCATCACAGTTCCCATCATTACAATAGGTAGCTTTCAGTGTTTCTATGAAACCATTCCAAGTATCTACAAATTTTAAGTCATCATCTTCATGGGCAATGCAGTAGTTATCCCACCATTTTTGTACAAACAAGAAACTCACAGAAAAGCGAAGGTTATCTTTTCTTTATCAGAAAAAGTGATTTATTGTGTGGTGTGAACATATTAAATTCAGCTAACTATCTAAGGCATCTGCATCTATTTTGCCTTCAAAAATAGGGATGTCAAGATTTATTTGCACCTTGTATAACATCTAGCCATTGAGTGGTCAATTTGACATAGATGTTTCAAAAGGGATATGAAAAGTTTGAGAAATTGGGTGAATGTTTGACAATTCCACTTCCTTTCATGCATAGTACCACTCTAAATCTTCTCATTGCCTCTGCAAGGCATCCTCTATCATTTTCTTAAGCACATCTGAAATAGATTTATCTGCCATCTGATGACATGAAGGGAGGTATGATAATGTGTAGCAAGTTACTTGTAAATAGACCTCGTATGAGTGGGCATACAAAAAGAGAAGGAAGCAGCTGGAAACATCAATACCTCTAGGATATAATACGAAGTGTATGTAATTTGATACAACTAATCTGGGGCCTAGGAAAGAACCCGACAGATAACAAACTTAGCAGTTTAAATTTGTTATGGAGGAAGCATATATGAAATGACATGGCCAAGATCTATAATCAGAGTGTGATTAGACAAAGAAATACAACATAACAATAAACACTTGTAGACACCTAATTTTGGTACAAAACTAGCTAGTTGCTATGATAATTGTGCATATTGTGTGTTTAAATACCATCGGTTCAAATTAGAATCCTATTGGCACATATTCGTGTTTATTGATTTATCAACCTACTTTCCTTGTATTGTCAATACAAACTTTAACCATGTTTTTTATTGGCTTCAAATGGAATTGTGCAATTTTACAGGCTTGTTTCTCCGAAGATTGGTTTCATCAAGTTTTGTGTCCCTTGTTTCTGCCCATTGTGTATCGGCTTAGGCGCCAATAGGGCCCCATTTTTAATTTGGGAATGTATATAAATGGAAAGGCGCAGTATTAGATTAGGAAATATGCAGAATATACAAGAGAATCTATAGAATGCACATTAAAATTATAAGAAAAGAATCGTTGTACCATAAGTTCGATTTCAAGCAGATAGAACATAGAAAATAATTCTTGTTTGCATGCATTGAAAAACCAAGGGTTGGGACCATTGCAGTACACAAAACTACTTGAATGCATTGCACTTGCTGCTGTTTTCCAAATTATTATTCAGTTGAGGGCCCAAGTAAATATCAAGTTCGTTCAGTATTTCCCTTGGTTTAGCACAGGCCCCAAAACGCATTTATTTTCATTAAGCATTCTGCATACCTAAAGGTCAGATTAGGATTCTGTCAAAGGAGATTCATTTCCCAAATCTTCAAGTGTTATCCATGTAAACTAAGACAGGTTTTTGCACATTTAGACACAAAGGATGCAATTGCGCAATCAGATCTTGTTTCACACACTCGGATCTGGTTCTGCCAGCAAGCAACCATTTACACGGTCTGCAGATGGCCAGCACTTGATTGAAATGGTCAAGGAAGATGTAACGGTGATATTTTTGGGAGACATTCACCTTGCCATCTAGACAATTTTCCCACGCTCTGGCACTCGTTATCACTTCCAAATGCACCAACTTCAGAGTATTAATGTTCCTAACCCTAATTCTCCCAGATGCTTTAATATTCCCAACTGTACTTATATATTCAACCAAGGGTTTCTTTCATGAAATGCTACACAGCCTATACTCACTCTGGGATTTTTATATTCTGAAAATCCTCCTTTGCTTGTTACATTTTCAGGATCGCTCTTATCTCTTATTATCTTGAGGTTGTATACACAATTTTTACGTTATACAGCCCCTGTGGCTCCATGATTATTTCTATGGTTTGGCTTTAAACCATGTACTTTGCATTGTGCAACCCTACTTGTTCCTTGTATCTACTAAGTGAATATTAGACACTGATATGACTTGAAATGTTGTTCAAAGCAATGCCATGATGATATATTATGCTATGTTTATTTTCCAATGGCATCTCTATTTTCAACGTATATTGTTACTTCTTTCTAAAGTAATCTTTACAATTTTGTATCACAGACGGTTATCCATATATACTAGGGTTTTATGTGATGCCAGTCCCTCATGTCACATGTTCCTTCCTTACACATGATAGGGAATCATTAGAGCCATATAGTGTTTACACCTTTCTTTTTAATTGTAAAATGGCTACTAATGAGGTAAACTGTGTCATGACAAGGCTGCGACACAGTATTTTAATCACTCCTAACATTTCCTAACCTCAAGGCATAGCTAATCAAAATCATCCCCAATCCCCTATAACTAAAGTACCAGCAGCTAAAGAGTATGATTTCATAAATCAATAGCAAAACACTCATGCCAATATTTCTATCCTCAAGTTGCTTGCCAAGTCCAAAGTGTGCAAGGATATCCTTTACAAAGCTTTGCAAGAGACTATATTAACAAGTAATATAGAGCCTTCTCACTCTGCATCTATTGTTAGAACCATGACTGGATGTGAAAATCAATTGCCTATGCAGATGAAGAGGTGCCTCCATGAGATTTAGTTAGTGAACATTGTCCCTTGCGCATTCAAGTTACTATCAATAATATACAGATAAAAAGGATTTTAGTTGGTAATGGCTCCGGATTAAATATTTGTAATAAGTTTTTCTTTTCTTTTTTGCACAATAAGGTATTGGTAGACATGCCCTCACTAAATCAAAAACAATTCTTAAGAGCTTTAATACCAACCTAGAAATACACGTGAAGCTATTAGATTAGTCCCAATATCTTAGCCACAAAATGTCGACTTATATCCAAGAAAATAAGCTACGATATCCTACTTGGGAGACCATGGATACATGAAATGGTGGCTAACACATCTATAACACCAATGTTTGAACTTTATACATAAAGAAGTTATGTATGCATACCCTGCTAACAATGCACCATTTAGATTTTGTAAAATGATTAAGCCTCTAGATGTCTCTAAAAGTGAACATGTTCTAGCACCTAATGCAGTTATATCAATGGATAAAGTATAGAACTTTGAGTTTGGTGAAATTTGTAAGGATGACAATGATAACCAATTGAAAAAGCTTAGTTTTACACCTATTGTTCCAGGAGAATATAGAGATGATGAAATCATTTGATATTGGAGCCCTTTACCTTAATCTTCGAGAACATGGAAGACCAAGTCAGCCGTTGAAGACCTCTCATGAATAACAAAAAGATGACAAGGGTAAAAGTCCCGCGATATATAATTGATGCAATATAAATAATTCGACAAAGAGCACTAAACAAGTTCAAACCACTTTAGACAAATACTACTTTGGGTTTAAAAATTTAAATGTATACAAAAGATGAAATATAAGGGTCAAGACCTCAGTAAAGGTGGGTAAGGTAAAATAAAGCCTATTCTTCCAAACCATTCATAAGAACAAACAAGGGCTTGGTCAACAGACCACGTCACAGAACAAATCAAACATATGGACACTCCATTCAAGAAGTCCACAACAACTCAATCTACCGAGATGGCTACTGTAAATCTTGAATTGATACAACAATATACTGGATCTACAGCATCATTTCTAGACACCTTTTCCAATAAAAATCTATAATAGAATATTTGGGAGCTAATGCTGATTTACAGACATGCCATCATAAAAAGGATTCCCTTTTACATTGAGCAGACATCCTTATTTTGGGGAAAATGAGCTTTCACATAGTGACAATGAGATTACCTCGATGGCTCAGATGCTTTGCCTACAACACACTGTGTTGAAATCGAACAACATTATAAAACAAAGATACAATTGATATCTACATTTGTAAGAGTAAGGCACCAAAAATGTTAAAACTAGGAGCCTCACTAACTCCATAAGGGAAAAAGTGTACACCAAGCTATTGATAGAGTACCACGATATCTCTGTGTGGCCTTATTTTTATATGCCAAGGATTTCCATTGATATTGCAGTACATAACCTTGTTGTAATTCCTTATGTCAAACTTGCAAAGCAAAAGATTAGAGAGATGTGTCCTAAAGCAGCACCATTGGTTAAACGCAAAATCAATAAGTTACTTGATGCTGGTTTTATATAACGTATTGCTTACTCAAATTGCATTTCTAAAATTGTATGAACTGCCAAGACATTAACAAATAATGTCCCAAAGATTATTTCCCATAGCACAATATTGATTCCATACTTAGCACAAGATACTCTACTTTATGGATGGGTTTTCCGGTAACAATCTTATAGATTAATACTAGCAACCAACACAAAACCGCATCCACAACCCCCAGGGTACATTTTGCTACATGGTCGTGTCTTTCAGACTTAAAAATGCATGACACAACAACAGTAAATTATCGCAAGCTATAAGCATGGACACGGTGGTATTGTTGGAATTGCTATTGAAAAATCCACCTGGATCATAAAATTTTCTCATGCATTTAATTATATCCACTTGGGAAACTGGCCTACAAATGGATCAGTTGTATGTTGTGTCACTGTAAAACCCAAATTTTAGCTACTTCAAATTGTTTCCACAATCTCGAGAAATCCCAGTTAATGTCAATGTTTTAAAAATCAGAACTAGCCGAGGGTCAGACCGAATCCGACCGGAACCGGACTGGTTTAAAACTTATGAACCGATTCACTAAAAAATACATAAAATATTACAATTTTAATAAAAACAAGAAATTTTAAAGATTCCAAACCATGATTACAAACAATTAGAGACAAAATATGCAAACTTTGCTCATGCATATACCATGTAAGGGTAAATATAGCAAATGGCACCAAGTGCACTACATATCCGAAACAAAATACATAAACAATGAGGCTCTAAATGGCCTATAGAGTCCAAAAACAATATGATACAAGCCACTACATGGTTGATATCAATCATAAAACTCAGCACCACTGCCAAGAATGGGATCATCATCCTCATCGATGTCATCATGTTCCTTTGGCTCGGACACATCGACTCCTCAGGGACATCCGCGGTAGTTGTAGTAGCATGGCTAGTGTTTGCCATGTTTGGTGCTACTAGTGGTTCATCATCCAAAGCCATCCACCCCAAGTCATCGGGATCAAACTCTACCAGGTGACTCTCCTCTACCCATTTTGAGGTTGGATCAATATCATCCAAGACAATGGGATCTGTATTAGGTATCCTATTTAATAATTGGTTGCGCCTTAGCCAGAGGTTGTATTGCACGAAGACAAGATCATTTAACCGTTGTTCCAAACAAGGTCTATATAACATCATTTTAGGGTTAGGGTTGGAAAAAGTAACTTAAAAGCTAAAATTGGAAAAAAAAAAAAAAATGTTTTAAGGCAAAACTTGCCCTCAACTAGTTTAGAGTTTAGACTACTCCAATACAAAACCAGCCGATTTGACCGGTTCAGTATGGAACCGAACGGTTTAGTACTAAACCAGTACTAAATCGGTCGGTTCCATATGGAACCGGTCATTGGTTCGGTTTTTCTAACAATTTGCAAATTTTTTTAATGAACCGATCAAACCGGTCAAACCAAACAAGAACCGGAGCGATTTTTAAAACACTTTGGTTAATGCCTACTTCTTATTGCGAATATGTTAAAATCAATGACAGCTATTCTTTTAATGTGTGTGTGTGTCCCAATGCAAATAGTGTACTTTTACATGGACTACCTAGCACATAAATTAAGGAATGCAATAATTTTTATTCTCAGCCATGCATGCTTCTTTGGCTCTTCTGCAACAAATCAATAGAGACCCTCTTGATATTAACTTTTTGTGGCTCGGGAGTCTCATTCTTTAGAACACTCAAAGACAACAACAAATAAGCGATGAGGCTCCTGATTCTAAAGAATTTAGTTGAGAATAATCTTTAATGCAATATGAACATCTTAGATAAGATGACACTACCAATAGGAAGATATGGAAATATCAAATATTGTTACAATGTTTTGAAGCCAAAGGTTTACGGAAATCCTATGCATTTTTAAAGTTGCAATACAACATAACAGGAAATGTTAGTTGGGGTTAAACACCGAAGACTTCTGTCAATGCCTTATCTGCTCTTTGCTCTTATGAAATCACAAACATAACATAAGATAGCATTTGAGCAACATGGTGCTAAAGATGAATGTTTATGAGAACAAAGATTCAAAGGATTCAAAAGGTGAGGATGAATGCCATGAAATTCTTCTTTTCAAGGCTTATGTCAGAGTTATCAGTTAAGCAAAGAGTGAAAAAAGGCTTGAAAATATGACCTACAGACTTGCATTAAATTATTTCAGAAAACACCAAAGAGGAGATAAAGAACACAAAATATAATGAATAGAATGCAACAAAATAATGAAGATAAACAAGATGAAACAGAGAATGTACTGTACCAGGTTGGCAGCAGTTCTATGTCCGTGGAAGGGATAGTGTTCTTATATCCTTTCCTACATGTCGGCATTGCTCTCTTGAAGACACTTGCCCATAGCTTGTGATTTGTGTTCTTAACCCTAATACTTGGGACGATGATTGTGGAGAATCTGGAAATGATGAGGTCAAGGAAGAAAAAATGCTTGTTATTGGCAACTATGATTGTTTGGGGTTTAACTCAACGGTATAAGCAGGACACCCGCAAAGATTTAGAATGTTTGAACTTTTTTGTGCTCTGAAACATGCGGATAAAAGAGAGTTGTAATTCCGGATTTGAGGTTTTAACTGTGCAGAAAAACAACAATGTTTATATTTTGCAGACGGAGATTTGATTCCGTAATCTAATATTTTGTAAAAACTATATTTTGGCTCCTGAAATCATATCATCCTAGCAATTAGGACCCAAAGCCCTCTGCAGATGGGTGAGAGCATAAAAGCATAGTAAGATTGGAATAAGCTGAATCCAGAAATGATAAATAAAGAAAGAGACCTAGCTTCTAACCCTAACAATCAGAAACCCTAGAAGAGTAAAAGCTCAACTTTCTAAATTACCACAAACACGGAATAAGTCATTAAAATATACAGTATTTATATTAACAGGACGAGTTCAAGATATTTGCTTAAGATGTTGTCATTCCATAATATCACAGAAGATAATTCGCAGATATAAAAGGGCTACACATATACTGCTGCGAAATAAGAGCGCAGGGTCTTTACAAAAACAATAAATAAACAAGACGGACTTTGAAACAATTTTAAATCGGAGAAAGTAACTCCTAATAGCAAGGAATCCTAAAATTTCCAATGACATTTGGATATTTTGTTTCCTACCTAATTTGAAGCTTTTAGTTTATTTGGGCAAAAGAAGACATTACGCAAGGCCACGTCCAAATCCTGGCAACGCTCGATGAAATTCTCAACCTCTTTCTCAACCCGTGATCTGTATAAATCCCTGATCTCTTGATTACTACGGTTTAAATTTGTTTCTTTTTGTATGTGTTCAACGCGGTCCCTTAATACGGTT
This sequence comes from Taxus wallichiana var. yunnanensis, assembly GCA_018340775.1. Lineage (NCBI taxonomy): Eukaryota > Viridiplantae > Streptophyta > Pinopsida > Cupressales > Taxaceae > Taxus > Taxus wallichiana. The sequence goes on along the minus strand of CM031239.1, from coordinate 510,272,857 downwards.
TCCCGAAATTTTTGGACCCGTTCCGGCGAATATGGAAGCCCCTTGTAATACCCTCCATTCTCTGTTAATGCCTGTTCCATTCCCTTGATGTCCACCATCGCTTGCCCGATAAATTCGTGTTGTTCTTTTACAGTCGCTTCAACAGCTGTAATGTTCGACTGGAGTCTGTTTAGATGTCGCATCTGTGTTCTAAGCTGAAAACCTGCGCGGAATAGTCTTGTTACTTGCCGACAAAGCTGGGTCAATTCTGCAATTCGCACCATCTCCACTCCACAATCAATAGTACCTGCGAACACAAAAAAAAATGACAGGAGCACGCAAAATCTATGACAGGGAGAGACCGCGCTTCGATGAAATTATAAAAACCCTGCCTGGTTCTTTTTATAGGTAAAGTTTTTATTATTAGTGTTGCATTGCTTTTTTAAATTAGTATTATAATATCTATATCTATCAGAGTTAAGTCTTTAATCCATAAATTATTATCATGTATTGTGGTACCACTTTAATGAATGGTTATGTACCGCTTTAAACTTTTTATTATTAGTGTTGCATTGCTTTTTTAAAATCGGCATTATTTATTGAACTTAGAATATCTATATTTATCAAAGTGGTTTGTTAGTTAGAGTGAAGGCGCGTTCTAAAATTAGAATTGACTATATAGACCATAAATGAGTATGTGTAAATGACATATTATTTTTTATTTAAATTATTATTGTATTTATTTTTCTTATTTTTTCAAAGCTATCATTTTCCCACACAAAGATTGGCCCAGTTTGTTGCGCTTCAACCCTTTAGGTTAATATGTGAGTTGTTGGGAATGACAACAAAAATGATTTTACACGGCAATAAGGCATGGGGAGGTGCTATGCTAGTGGAAATACCTTGTTAGAACTTGACTATCTAGGCCCTATTTTATGGTTTTTGACGTCACTTACAACTCATAAATTTTGGTCACATAAAGAATTTTACTTGTCGTCTTTTGAGATAATCGCATATTTGACAATTAGATTTCGATACAAATTAGTAGAGAAAATCTACTTGGCATTCATATGACCAACAATTGAAGGGGCTCGATTATCGTTGATTTTTCGTGCATTCCCTATGTTCATGTTACAAAACCAGTAATGACACCCTAAACTTTACAAAGCAAATTGCATGACTAAACAAGGAAAACTAACACCATTGCCATCCATCTAGCCAAGGTTCTAAGTCTAGGAATGTAACATTAAAATAAAAGCTTAAAAGAATGTTTAACTAGTATGAAAACAATACAAAATCTAACTAAACATGCCCACTAATATGCTTGAATCACCTAACATAGGCCTAAATAGACGTAAGAGTGTAATCAATTGGTTATGGTTCTACTCCAATCAAGGTGAAATAGCCTCTCCCAATAACTACTTGGTCATTTTGGATATCCATCTACTAACCCCATTGAAGGCTTTAAGCAAGGATTGAACTTGGCTATATATCATATTTATTATATGAGATGCAAATCAAAGCATGGTGTAAAGTATAAAGGAATGAGGTGCACCTTTTTTATAGTTTTCCTTTTGGGAGAAACTTGTATTTTGGTGCATGTGAGACTAAAAGCCCCAAATTAGATTAGAATTGTTAATCATGATTAGGCCTTGTTAATCACAATTAGTGAATTACCAAGTGATTAAGAGGTGTGAAGCCCTAATCAACCACTTAGGGTCAACTAGGAGGCTAGGATAAGCTTTTGAAGCTCACTGAGATGTTGTAGAGGTGAATGGGGTGATTTTGAGTGGTTGGAAGAGGGGTTTGAGTCAATACTAGGGTATATTGATCAAATCAAGGGCAAAATAGGCTTAATTAGCTAATAAACGCTAATTTCCTATTTTGAAGAGGATTTTGACTTACGATTCGTTGTAAAGTGGTATCCTGAATGCAAAAAGGTTTGGTGATAAACAAAGTGCTTGTTAACCGACCAAAGTGGCAAGAAACATTAGTTAATTAGTAAAGATTACTAATTATAACGGAATTGGGAAGAATAAGAGTGATTTGTGTGTGTTTTGGCAATAAGATTGCAAAAGTGGAATTTAGGTGTCTACACAGCATCTCACTCACACTTGGACATTACATGGTACACTTTGATGGTTTAATTTTTAAAAATCCCTTCTTGTAAATCAAAGAGCAATTTGCACTCAACAACATAGGAAAACATTTGATTGGAAAAGAAAATCTACATGGCGTTCATATGACAAACCACTGGAGGGGCTCAATTATCGTTGATTTTTCGTGCATTCCTGTGTTCACATTATAGAATGGCATCATGTATATAGATAGGTTGATTGTCCAACTTGTCAAGAGCATCTAAATCCGTGATGTGGTTTATAATATCATCATTGCCATCTTTTTCCCGGTTGTTGTTATTCTCTGTGTTACCTTTCTGCAACCACATGTAGATCCAACATCCATAAAGTTATAAATTTTTGGATTTATATATGGCTATTAATCCTTTTCTTCACGAATTCGACAAATAGAATTAGAAAAAAATCATTTGCTTCAACATAGAGTAAGTACATCATATTTTAAATTAAGAAAACAATGTATCTTTTTTACACTGAGACATTCCATGATACACTTTGATGGTTTTATTTGTAAAAAACCCTTCTTGTAAATCAAAGAGCAATTTGCACTCAACAACGTAAGAAAAATTTTGATTGGAAGAGAAAATCTATTTAGTGTTCATATGACCAACCACTGGAGGGGCTCAATTATTGTTGATTGTTCATGCATTCCATATGTTCATGCTATAAAGTGGCATCACACATGTAGGTAGGTTGTTGGTTCAACATGAAGTTCAAATTTTTTGGATTCATATATGGTTGTTGATTCTTTTCTTCATGAATTCCACAACTAGAATTGGAAAGAAATCAGTTGCTTCAACATAGAGTGATTACATCAGATCTTAAATTAAGAAAACATGGTATCTCATTCATACTTGGACATTGCATGGTACACTTTGATGGTTTCATTTGTAAAAATACCTTCTTGTAAATCAAATATCAATTCACACTCAACAACGTATGAATTCATATGGAGTATTAGTCTACTTCTTCTGGGAGATAAAATATGCCTAGTGTTGATGTGACAAGCCACTAACAGGGCTCAATTATGGTTAATTGTTCATGCATCCCTTGTTTCCAAGCTATAAAGTGACATCACATGTATATGCAAGATTTTGATCCAACATATCAAGAGAGTCTAAATTTTTGATGTGCTTTCTAATATCATCACTGCCACCTTTTTCCTGGCCATCATTTTTCTTTGTGTTAGCTCTATGTGTGACTGCATGTGGATCCAATATGATTGAAGTTTAAATATTTTGGCATGATATATGTTTGATGATCCTTTTCTTCACAAATTCAATGGCTAAAATTGGCAAGAAATTAGATGCTTCAACCTAGAGTAAGTACATCCGATCTTACATTAAGAAAACAAGGTATCACATTCACACCTAGACTTTACACTTTCTATTTTGAAGTTTTTGTTGGTAAAAATTCCATGTACTTTTTGTAGTCATACACTAACATTTCCTAGTAGTCACAACTTTTAAAATGTTTCACACTACCTAACAACAATACTTGCAAAAATATGGAACCCTTGTGTCTTACTTACCATCATACCACATGTATCCATAGTTTAATGTAGTATCTTTGTGACTAGCACCTACTTTCAATATCTAGTTTTTGTGTGGCACGCCAGTGTCATGCTCCATGTCTCCATAGTTTGTGCACAACATCTCATAATGGAATTCACTTTTTAGCATCTAATTATTGTGCACCATGTTAGATGACACATTCTACATGTACATCATCTCAAAACATCTTGTCTTCATGCCATGCGTCATATCAAAACCATTACTTATATAAGGAAGAGGAAGCAAATTCTATATACGCCTTTTTAACCTTAACGAGACTTGTAGACATCTAAAATGTTGACATGCTTAATCACAGTTAACCCATCCCATAAACATCCCAACATCATCCATATAATAATTAATCACAAGATTAATTATTATTATTTAATCCATTTTATCACATTAATATCTCATTAATCCCTCTATCATTTATCATTTATCTTTAATCCTTTAATTCCATCTTACATCCCATTTTATCATTAATCTCATTAATCCATTATTATATCATATTATCTTATTTTAATCCTTCATTAACATTTATAGGAATTTAATATTCCTACATCTCACCTACCACCTACCCTACACATCCCTACACCTAGCCTTTCCATGTAACCTCACCCCTAATCATCATTTATTAACCTAATCTAATCACATCCTCACACCTCTAAATCTAGAGGCTTCTATTTCTAGAAGCCTCTCTAAATTTCCCTCTTTCATATTTAAAAATTCAAATATCTCCCTCCCTCCATTGAATTAAAAATTCAATGGAGGCTTCTTCAAATTCTAGAATTCTCCATTCTAGAGAATTCCAATCTTCTCATGCATCCTCCACCCTTGATTTCAATCCAACTTGGCTCAATCTTAGCCATTGAATCCTCCACCCACAAGCTATAAATCAAGCTCTCCTCCTCCATGAGAGCCAACCTTAAGAATCCATAACAAAACTCTACTATTTTGTTCATCAATCATCCATTTTATCTTCAATCAATCCATTATTCATCCACAATCAATCATCATCCTTCATCAATCATCAAGGAAAATCAAGGGGAGGTGCTGCCCAAGTGTCTCCAAAAATCTAAAGCAACAATCAAGAGAAAATCCACCACATCAAAGGAGGAGTTGTGCAACTTGTGGGTAAGTGCAGGTATTGAATCTCTCCTCTCTTTCCATCCATTGCTCTATCTGAGGTTTTGTTGGAGAAGATTAGAGTAGGGAAGCAATTTTGTTGTTTTCTCACATTCTAACACTAATCTTTTTTTTGCTTACATTTTTGCACCCACCATGGGGCTTACCCCCAAAATTTTAATTGTTTTAGTAGCATTTAGTGTTATAAATAAACTGTCTAAATTTCAAAAAAATTTGTGATCATTTGCACCTTAAAATTTCAATTTTTTGTTCAGGTCTCCTGTTTTAGCACATTTTCTCTCTCAAACAAAACATTTTCAAACCTTGTGGTGCATTTGTAAACACTTTTGCACTTTTGTTCCATGTTAAAATCCCCAAATTTGTTATTTTTCACAAAATAGCGTGTTTGCACACAAAGTGGTGTTTTTACAACTAAAACAACACTTTTGTACACAGAGTAGCACTTTCACACACAAAGTGGCACTTTTTCTAGTAAAAGTGGTGCATATGACTTGTTTCAGCACATTTGTGACCTGTTTTAGCGCATTTGTTTTGCATTTTTTTGCCTACCTTCCGAGAGCCATAACTTTTGATCCCGAACTCAAAACATCTTTATTTTTTTCCGAAAAGGTATTGAAAATATCTATGCATTCAAAGTGTTAATTTCATATTTTGAAAGATAATTTATTCATGGTTTTCATTTTCCTAAATCTGTTATTTTAACTACACATTAAGTTATTTTTTCTTGTTCCAAACTACTAACACTTTGTGTGCAACTTCCTACGCTTACCAAAGATAAAAATAAATAAATCCAAAACTACTAATCCTTTTTTTTTTGTAGCTCATTTAGTCCAAGACATTGGGGTATAAAACATCAAACTACTAATCCTTTTTTTTGTAGGGCCTCCTCTTGAAGACCCCATTACATAATTTTTAATCATTTTATCTTGCATCCATTTTCTTGCATTTATCATCACTTTTTTGTGTTTTTTCCTTTGTTTCTTGTTCATCCCGAAGGAAAACCATGTATGCTCTCCTCTCGCATCCTAGGACGATCTTGAGGATCAAAAGTGGTTAGCCTTCCCATTTTTATTTTATAGGGGTAATGTGACATGGAAGTGATATCCACGCACTTACCATAGTCCTAGGGGTCTCGTGATTGTGGGCTTCATCTCCACGCACGTAGACACACCCGTGTTCCGGGGTATATAAATTCAAGGAAAACTATCATTATTGGCTAAGTGCTTGCTTGTTTTAAGAGTGGCGTGAAGTGAGGGGCTTCCACGTCCCAATACCCAGCTCTTAGACAACATCCTTACGACATGAACTTGGGCCCCAAATACCACAGGTATATCGAGAGACGCCCTAGTGTGAGTTCGTGCATCCTAGACTAGGCAATCATTTTGACGTATACTAAGCTATAGTGCAAGGAGGAAACACTCCCCAAGATCACTTGCTAGTTGACCCAACATTGGAACATATGTGGAGAGCCACAGTGGCACCATCGTCGGTGTGTAGTATCGAAATCAAGCTATAGCTTGATTGCAATCCCACTTGACTAGTTAGGGTGTGTGTTACATGTTTGTTGCTTTTTATGAACACCCTTAACCATCCTATCACATTAAAATATTAATTAATCAAACATTATCATAACCATTCATCATTAATTACAAAATCCCAATCCAAATCCCATTACCATCCTTAATTAACCAACTTAATCCCAATCCTAATACCATTAGCATCAATCCTAATCCAAATATAATATCCTACACATCTTATCTAACCATGAAATTTGATCCTCAATCCCAATCCTTTCCAAATGAACATCCAAACCCCTATCTCTTCTTTAAATCCATAAACCAAGTTATCCCATCATGCCCCACCTATCCAAGTCAACCATATCACTTTGATCACGAAGTCCCACACACCATTCAACACCTTAATCAACAAATTTCAAATCTCACATCCTACCTCAACCAATCTCATCCTCGAAATCAACCATCCCATGTTGATCCTAACATCCTAAAAACCATTCAACAACTTAATCAACAAATATCCGATCTTCAATATTTAATCAATCAATCACCCCTTAAACTATCATCTCTCAACCAACCCCATCCACAATTTTCCCTTCCTAAAATCCCTACCGCTCACCCCATTGACTTCCTCCTTGAGGAACCCAAATCATCTCAATCCAAACCTCTACCTAATCAACATAAACCACTATCCCCACAAGCCAACTTCATCAACTTTGACGACCTCAATAACTTTAACCTATACTAAGAGGACCTTCTTTATGTCCTTGCTAATCTAGGCACCAATCCCAAACCCACACAACCATCCAAAACCCCAACCTCCAAATCCCTTATCAATCATCATGACCCACATCTTCCTACCATAAAAACTCATACAAATAATCCACCATCATCCAAAACCTCAACTCCTAAATCCAATCATCATAAAACCTACAATCGATTCTCATTCACGTATCCACAACAATCACAACAACTTAATCCTAAATCAATATCACCCACATCTCATCTTAGTCCTCCATCCTCATCATCCTCATCACCCCAATCCAATCCTATGGACTTTCTCCTAGATATTCCCACATCCCCTAAACCATCATCAAATTCATCCTCTGAGCCTATGTCATCCCCTTCATCGCCTAAGCCCAATACTATCTCATCCACTGTGACTTCTAAGTCACCATCCTCCCCTTCTAACCCCAATCCTAAACCATCTAATGTGGCTCTTATGTCATCCTCATCATTTTCATCCATATATAATCCTAATCCACCCCTTCATCACCTAAATCTCACACTATCCTATCCTTTAATCCTACTTCATCCCCACCATCCCCCAATCCTAAAACATCTAAAGTAACTCCTAAGTCACCAACTCCCAAACCTAAAAAATCCAATCCCAATCTTCTCCCCACCCCATTTGCTACTCAATCTAATCATACTCATATGCCAACTTCATCTACTCTACTTCATCCCCTAAATCGACCAAATATAATGTGGTTCTTCTACACGACACCCATATCCTATATCTACTTCATCCCCAACATCACCCAAATCTAATGTGACCCCCATATATACCCCATCCCCATCATCTACATCTACTAGTATTAAATAATCTAATACCAATCCAAAATCATCTACCTCAAAACTACATACTCCAATCAATCCAAAATCATTAAAATCTACTTCAGACTCTAAGCCCAAACCATCCACTTCAGCCCCAAACCTAATTGATCCCCTTCATCCTACAAGCCACAACAATATAATCCAACTCATAAATCCAAATCATCTCATAATCCACATAATCTTACACCTTTACTTCCTACTCCCTCCACACCTTTACTTCCTACTCCCTCCAAACCATTACTTCATGTTCCCTCCAAGTTGTTTAACCCAATCCACTTCACTCCTTCAGAGAATCCTTGACCACCATCTTCCATCATTTAAAAACCTTCAACATGATCATCCATCCCCCAATCAAATCACGTGATCAAAACCTTCCCAAACCATCTTGGTATCGGAACACTACTATTGTGACTTCCATTGCACCCATGGACATTTGACAAATTGTTGCATGTAATTTAGATCTTATGTCCAAAACCTCATACACCAAGGAATTCTTATCCTTGTACCCCTCTATCCACCACATTTCCATCCCAATCCTATCCCTAACCATTGTTCATCATCCAAATTCAACTCGACATCCACACATTGTCAACCATCCAAATCTCATTGTACATCCAAACATCCCTCACCAATCAAGAAATTAAACAAATCTCACCCCCCACAATTTGTTAAGTCTGTCCTCTTAATGGATGATAAAATTACAACCCCCCAGTCTCATGATGACCACATGGCATCATCCTTCCCATCCACTTCATACCTTATAGCCAAAAATATAATTTCTAATATGAGACATCGAGGTAGAGACTTAGACATCCATGAACGAGGAATTCGTGAACCCATATTCATTCATCAAAATCCAAGATGTTTAGGATTAGGGTATAAACCTAACACTAACAACTCCCCTCCCACTAATCCATCACAACCCATTTATACCACTCCTCTTTTTTATCCTACCATTCTAACCACTCAACCCCATCACAAATCATTTAATCCCCCTACAAATACCAAACATCTAAAAATGGATTGAACACATAATTCGTCCCTGCACATAGATGTTCTTTCCTTCCTACTCATCCTCCTTCCATCCAACATCCGAATCCCATTTGTGTGTCTTATCCAATATTATCCATTCATTTGAATACTTGATCAACTTTCTCACACATGTTGTAAGCCAATAGTACCTACTACAACCGTGTGACCTTGGTCTATCATTACCTTTAACATACAAGCACCATTTTCCTCCTAGATATCCACACAATATAACACACTTAATCAACTTGTGGTGAAGACCCTTGGGTGCATATTTTTACACTCTATCCAATGTCATCAAAACACTCATCTCCATCCCCCATTCAGCCATGAGTTATTCTTAACCCCTTGAGAGTTCTCAAGAGAGTGGATCCTCTTTATGTAAAAAATCTAAATATCAAAAATCAAAAGATCAAAAATCATATTAAAATTCAAAATATCAAATAAAATCCACCTCAAGACTCTTTTTATGGGTGTTTCCAACAACTTTATTGGGCTATGGATGTTTGGGTCGGCAACGAGTAATGCACGACTTAACCTTCTCGCTCACCTTCCATCAACCTACTTGACTTGATCACTCCCTAAAAATTGGCTAGTTTGTTTTCACATGCTCCCCATCAAGTCTTCACCTCAAGTAGTAATTAACCATCACAATATCACACACTTCGATATCGAATAAACATAGGGCTTGTATGTTTCCGTATTATTTTAAACCTTGGTCAAATTTTTGTCCAACTCTTGCTTTATAACATGTGTCATTCGGTTCATATTTTTTTATCACTTATATTATTCCATCCATCACATCCTTTTTTACTTAGGATCAAACATATGTGGGCATACAATGATCCTTTGATTTTCATCCAATCCTCCTCATGTCCCTTTTCACATGTCATCATCATGACTAGGGGAAATCTTACTATCATCTGTTAGGGGCATCATCCATTTTAGCCACCCCTCACTTCCCATCCTACCCTACACCTGGGGGCATCAAACCCATTCATCCATCCACATAGGCCACCCTACTTTACACTTGGGGGCACATCACATCTATCCCTCAATCCATCTTCCCTATCCCTAGGGGAATTTTTATCAACCAATCTTTATCCCATATTATCCTCTACCACATCCCATCTAATCCTAACATATCAACCAATCCATATCCTATCCACCCTATCCAATTTCCCTCAATCCTTCCCTTTCATCCTGCCCACACACATTTTGGGACTTATAGGAGAAATTCACATCCCACCTTACACCAATCCCATCCAAAATATCAAAATCCAACATCCACCATCCAAAATCCATAAATCCAAACATCCAAAAGCCAACATCAAATAATCTAAATATAAAAATATAACATCAAATAATCTAAACATCCAAAATCCAAACATCCAAAATCCAACATCAAATAATCTAAATCTAAAAATTCCCAAATCTAAAAATCAAACATCCAAAAATAAAAAAATTCAAAATCTAAACCTCAAAATAATCCAAAATCCAAAATCCAAAATCTAAAAAATCCAATATACAAAAACAAAATGTGTATGTTTTTGTTTGTGTATGTTTTCTTGTTTGTCTGCATTTACATTTTGGTGATGATATGAGGCCGCTTTTGTTTCTTTTTCTTTTGCACGGTCCAATGATATGAGGACCATCTTTTTTGTATTAATTTGTCCAATGATATGAGGACCATCATAATATTAATTTGTCCAATGATATGAGGACAAGGGAATTTGGAAATTACATCATCATGGTCTTAATACCTTGGTGCATTTTGCTTTATGCCACATCAATCACATTGTTAATGATGATAACAATGGGCACTTTATGGTAGCACACCCCCTTTTATCATCATCTTTTAGCCTTATCATCATCCACACTTAATCATCATCATCATCCAACTAACTATCTAACTTCCTCATCACTCAATCATTTATCAATCAATCACCATTCACATCTAAATCTTATCCTCTCGCATCCAACATCCAAAATTATCCCCCTTGACAGGGGGATGACCACGTGGTGAACTTGTGGTGTGCTTAGCTTTGTAGATCCAACATCCCGGTTCAAACCCACCCGGGATTCTATATCATGATTTACTGCAATATGTGGAGTGGGGCATTTGTATGTCACCTTGGGGGTTGGGGATGACCTTGTGGTGAACTGGTGGGGTGTTTATCTTGTAGAGCCAATAACCCAGGTTTAAACCTAGCCTCTTTGATCAAATTTTGGGGATGACCCTGTGGTGAACTGGTGGGGCACTTAGCCTATAGAGCCAACAACCCAGGTTCAAACCCATCCCCAAGATTTCATATCTTGATTTACCCATGGCATGTGGAGTGGGGCATTTGCATGTCACCTTGGGGGTTGGGGATGACCCTATGGTGAACTGGTGGGGCGCTTAGCCTATAGAGCCAACAACCCAGGTTCAAACCCAACCTCTTCGATTAAATTTAGGGGATGACCCTGTGGTGAACTGGTGGGGCACTTATGTTATGTACCTTGGGATATGATAATATAATATATATATGGGTTGATGGAGATGCCGACATGTGGCACACATCCCCTTAGTTATATGTATGGGTTCACATGGGATATGATATTATAATGTATATGGGTTGATGGAGATGCCGACATGTGGCACACATCCCCTTAGTTAGTTATATGGGCTCATATAGGAATTAGTTGTATTGGGTAAAGGGTCACCTACATTGGGATTAGGTGTTACCCATCATATTTAAAGGATGTGAGTATCATTATGCGGATGTAATGGATGTATGAGTTGAGTCTTGTACTTGGTAGAGGTATATTGGAGGTGTCCCCCTCGAAGTGGATTCCCATCTGGATATTACTTGTATAAATCGAACATATACAGAGAATAACATGAGAGAACACCAAAATATAGATAAATGATGACAATATTCTCATATAATAGCTTTTCCACTTCGAGGGGCAACCTCCAATACCACTTTAAGGGGGTAACCTCCAAACCATACAATAACACTCCAATACTCAATAGCATGATTAACTACAACCTTCTAACCCTATATATACCATTCTAACCCATGGCCAATACGAGGCCGACCTCCTAAGCATAATAAATCATAAATGAATGATATAATAAGATAAGGGGATGTGTGCCACCTGTCGGCATCTCCATCAATACATATACATCATAACATTATATCCCATGTGAACCCATACATATAACTAAGGGGATGTGTGCCACATGTCGACATCTCCATCAACCCATATACATTATAATATTATATCCCAAGGTACATAACATTGCCTCCCTCTTTGACATGTTTCATCCCCAAAACATAAGAAGAAGCCATATAATGAGTGTGCTTTAAATTATTGCACACTTGTCGCCAAGCTCGATCATCCAACCACCCATATGAAATCATATCCTCATGTGTAAGAAGCAAGACTTCATCATCAACATCTTCTTCTTCTTCTTCTTGATGTTGCTTTTGCTTCTAATTCTTCTTCTTTTTCTTTTTCTTCTTCTTCTTCTGCTTCGTCTTCTTCTTCTTTTGTTGCCCATTTGTCCATGAAAACTTGTTCCAGTTCCTGCAAAGACCAATTAGACTTTTCCTTTTCTAACTCAGAAAAGAAAATCAGTGCAAGGCCACTAATCCACAACTTGAATAACCAAATATCTGATGGTTTAGATAATTTATCCCTAAATTTTTCCACCATTCTCTAGCATCAATCCTACCATCTCCAAAAAAAGCTACCATCCCCATGATCCACAAAACTAGGGTTTTAGGAATAGACCCTTTTGATCAAAAAAATTCTAACCCTTTCGGCTAAAGTTTAGCCAAAAATCAGAAATCACAGAACATAAACCCCAATTTAATTTTTGAGAGGTTTCCGAAAATGTAAGAAATTTAGGAAAATTCCTCAAATTGCGGCCTGTGGAGCAAAATAGTGAAAAAAATAAAAATGAAATAACTCTGACAAAATAGATCCAATTTTTTTAAAATTTTAGTGGTATCACCTTTGAATATCATACCATCAACCCAAAAAAATTATTTCCTAATTCATCATTATTCAGAAGATATAGATGAAACCATAAAATTAGGGTTTCAACCCTAAAACGGACACAACTTTTGCAAAACAGCTCCAAAAACTATGAAATTTGGAGGGAAGATCACTTGAACTATGTATCAACTCCCCACAAAAATATCTAAAAATTCCAAGTATATCTTCAGATATAGACGAATCACAAAAATTAGGGTTTCATCCCACAAATTACAGGATCACTTTGCTGATACCACCTTATAAGAACCTTGCATATCATAAATCAATAAATTACAGAATATAACACAACATAAGAGATATGGGGGCCAATATTCGCTAATATCAATATATTTAGAATAATACCCTTAAATTAGGGCAATACCATACAATGCTCTTTAAGGAAGAAGTAACTCCACAATCTCCCAAGATGGGAATCCACTTCGAGGGGGACACCTCCAATATACCTCTACCAAGTAGAAGAATCAACTCATACATACATGACCTCCTCATAATGATACTCACATCCTTTAAATAGGATGGGTAACACCTAATCCCAATGTAGGCCGACCGATTACCCAATATAATTAATCCCTATGTGAGCCCATATAACTAACTAAGGGGATGTGTGCCACATGTCTGCATCTCCATCAACCCATCTACATTATAATATTATATCCCATGTGAACCCATACATATAATTAAGGGGATGTGTGCCACATGTCAACATCTCCATCAACCCATATACATTATAATATTATATCCCAGTACATAAAGAATCTTATCTGTAGAGCCAATGACCTGAGTTCAAACCCATCCCAAGGATTTAATATCTTGATTTACCCATGCGCATGTGGAGTGATGCATTTGCATGTCACCTTGGGGTTGGGATGAACTGTGGTGAACTAGTGGGGCACTTATCCTATAGAGCCAACAACCCAAGTTCAAACCCAGCCCCAAGGACTTCATATCCTGATTTACCCGCGGCATGTGGAGTGGGGCATTTACATGTCACCTTGGGGTTGGGATGACCACATGTGGTGATCGGTGGGGCACTTAGCCTATAGAACCAACAATCCAGATTCAAACCAGCTCTTCGATTAAATTTTGGCTAGAAGTTTGGGATTTTGTAGAGGCGAAGAGTATGGAAGGTTTAGGGTTTAATGGAGTTTTCCAAAGTCAGGAAGAAAGTTTAGATTATGGTAGGGCCTTCCTTAGATCCTTCCACCTTCGCTCCATGCTTGGTACACTGGGAGAGGAAGATGGGTTGGGATTTCAGGTAGCCCTATTTTCAAAAAGGGTGATAATGGCTAAATTTTTGGGAAGAAGGTTGTCTATGGATGGAATATGGGGATGGTGCAAGCGAAATGTGGTCGTGGATTACGTGTCGATTCTTGGAAAAAGGGTTTTTTCAGCGGTATTCGGTGTGTTACGTAATAGGAAGAAACCCTTCTTTGATAAGAGCACCTTTTGTGGAACATGGGATCCACATCGAAGTGGACCTCAAAATTTGATCCTGCTTGGTGGTCCATGAAGAAAAAAACATCCGGATCCATTTTTATTCCCTTCCAATCGAATACTAGAATGCTCGTATTTTGTCCAAAATATGTGGTTCTTTGGGTCAAGTTTTTAGGATTGATCCCAAAACCCTAGAAGGCAATTTGGCTTCCTATGCTAGGGTTTGCATCATAGTGGATTGTTTTTACCTCTGCCCAGAGTCAATTTCCATTAATTCTCCCGAGGGTGTTTGGGTCCAACATGTGGAGTATGAAAGAATATTTTTAAATGTTTTTGTTGCCATCAATTGGGTCATCCGAGAAGGGAATGCAAAATCCTTATGGATTCTTATCCTGCAAAAGCGTAACAACGCAAGAAGTTGGTCGTAGAAGTCCTCGAGATGAGAAATGTGTAGCAAGTAGAGTCTAGTTCGAGATTAGAATCCAAATGAAAAGGAAAAATGAAAGGAGGCAGAATTCACACCGAATACCCTTTTTGTTAGAGACCTCCAAGGTTATGGAGGAAATGAAGGAGCTTTTCTCCTTTTAAGGGAAGGTATCAAAAAAGGGAACGGGTCCACCATGGAGGATCTAAATGACTGGATGATCAAGAGAGACAATCTCATAATCAAATATCTGGACCTGGGAGGTGGAGGAAGTGGAAAGAATATCTCAATCTCAAGAATAGGATGTGGGAGAAGTTAACTGTTAAACTTGCTTTGAAATGTTAGGTATTTGCTCTATTAATATTGGTAAGGAATATGGACCTAACAATTTAGTAATGAGAGAAAGGTTAGATGTGAAGTGGCAGCAGTAAGTAAAAACAAATGATTTCCTTCTATAGGAAATAAGTAGGGGGTCAGTCCCCTCTAAAGAATCAATGCTATGTACAGGTTATATTCAAGAGACTAAAATGGGAGAGGTCAAATGTTTTTCTAGTTGGTTCAACAAATGGAAAGGTTGGCAAGGTTTTTTATGAATGCGAATGGTTCTTCCAGGGGTTTGGGTGTTTTATGACACTCTCATGCGGTGTAAATCTCTCTTATCTTATAATTTGTTAGCTACATGTGGTGCAAGGTTCATGTTAAAAATGTGGATAAGATATTTCTTCTTTGTAATGTTTACGACCCGACCAATATTCTTCTGAAACGGGCTCTATGGTATTTTCTTGCAACGGAGTTGGTTAATAAAGAAGATGTTCCTGGTGATTGTAGGGGATTTTAATGCCACTCTCTCTGATTTGGACTTCGGAGAAGGTTCTAGGAGTAATCCTCAAACAAAGAGATATTTTTCTAGTTTTGTGAATGTTGTTGAGCTTTGGGATGTCTTGCCAAAGAGGGGTTGGATTACTTGGTCTAACATGCACATTGGAGTGGGTCGTATTTCGGTAAGACTAGATCACTTTTTGGCTAACTCTCTTTGGTTGAATGCTAATATTCTTTTGGAAAGTGAGGTTCTGGGTTGGTCTGTTCATTACCATCTTCCGATTTCTTTGAATATTTCCTTAGATGAAGCTCCTAAATGTTATCCTTTCAGGTTGAGATGATGTGGATGAAGGATCCTAATTTCAAGGATCTAGTTAAGCAATGGTGGTCTTCTTTTATGGTTAAAGGAAAGAGAATGTTTATTCTTTCAAATAAATTGGCCTTATTATAGGTTGAAATTTTATCCTGGAACTATTCCTCGTTTAAGAATATTTTCAAAGAAAAATTGAGAGTGGAATTAGAGATAAAGGTTCTTAATGAGAAAATATTCAAGTCGGATTGGAGCAGAAGACCTTTAGAAAGAGAAGTTATTGCTTGTGGAGTGGGTGATTTATTACTAAAGGATGAGATCTATTGGAGGAAAAAGTCTAGAGAGGTGTGGTTAAAAGAAGGGGATAAAAACTCTAAATTCTTCCATGCTTTTGTTAAGCAGAGGCGCAATGCCAAATTTATTTCTAAGACGAGAATGAATCGGGACTGGATTCGGATCGAAAGTAATTAAAGCTGAAGTAATGAATTTATTTCAAACCCTTATGGGAGGGGAAGTCTCCTCTCCCCTTCTGCAGCAACAAGCTCTGTTAGAACAAATCCCCAAACTAGTAGTGGACAGCGAGAAGGAGAAGTTGTTGGCTCCTTTCACTATGGAGGAAGTTAAAGGAGTGGTCTTCTCGATGGAAAGGTAGAAAGCACCAGGTCCTAATGGGTTTCGGCTGCCTTCTTTCAGAATTTTGGGAGGTTATAGGGAAGGATGTGTGGCTTGTTGTTGAAGAGTCGCGGTCTACTATGAATATTTTAAAGGAGATGAATCATACTTTTATCAGTCTTTTTCCTAAAAATTTCTCGGCAGATTCTATGGATGTATTTAGACTGGTCTCCCTATGTAATACCTCGTATAATATCATCTCTAAAGCCATTATTGGGCATATCAAACCCTTTCTTTCAAAGTTGATTGCTAGTGAACAAACTAGATTTCTTCCTGGGAGGTCCATCCCTGAAGGTATCATTTTATCTCATGAGCTTATGCATTCCCTTTCTGGTAACATGGTTCATGGTATGCTGATTAAATTGGATTTCAGTGAAGCATATGATAGAATCAATTGGAGGTTTATTTTGAATAATTTGGAGTATTTGAGTTTTCCGTCTCATTTTTGTATATGGGTTTTCAACTATATTGCTTCCCCCAATTTTTTGTGTTAGTTAATGGTTCCACAGAAGGTTAATTTTGTAGTAATAGAGGTATTAGAAAAGGGGATCCTCTTTCCTCTTTTTTGTACATTTTGATTGCTGAAGCTCTAGGTAGGGCTTTAAATATTTCCCAACAAGCGGGTCATCTTAAAGGTTTGAATATTGCTAAAGGACTGCATCCCCTTACTCATCAACAATTTGCCGATGATACCTTTTTGTTTGGGTGCTCATCGGTGGGGGAAGAGAGATCTTTTCGAATGGTGTTGGATCTTTATTTGGAGAGGCAGGAGACCAAATTATTAGTCTAGCCAAATCATTGGTCTTCTTTTTAACACTTCCCTCGACTTCAAAGAAGGATTCTAGATATTTTGGGTTTTGCATTGGGCAAGATTCCTCGAAATATCTAGGTATTCCCCATTCACGGGTGTTGGTCGTTCTTCTCTATAGAATGATTTGATTAATTCTTTGGCAAGTAGAATTCAAAACTGGAAGGGAAAATGGCTAACTTTTCCGGGAAGGATGACCTTAATCAACTCTATTTTGAATTTGATTCTAACTTATATGTTATCGGTGATGAGAATGCCTTCTATTATTCTTAAAAAGGTGGAAAATATGGTGAAGCTTTCTCTGAATGGGACCATGTGAGGAGTAAAAATTACATCTGGTTGGTTGGAATCCAGTAGCCCTTCCAAAATCTCGGGGTGGTGCGGGTATTTTGAACTTGAAATGGTAGAATCTAGCGCTAGGTGCTTTAAGAATATTTGGTGAATGTTTTCGATCCAAGGGGTAAGGTTGGTTCTTCTCTGAGTAAGAAGTATCTAAGGGGTGGTAATCCCGAGTTGATGATTACTAGCCAAGTGGTCCCTCGTGGCTCTCACATGTGGAACTTCTTTATCTCCTGTAAGGATTTCTTCAAGAGTTTATCTTCCTGGAAGATTGGGAATGGAGCTAAAGAAAATTTTTGGGAGGACTCTTGGAATGGTTGTCCACCACTTTCTGAGATTCAAGAGTTGAGGTATGTTCGGGTTCTTGCAAAGGATGTTTGGGGAAAAAGGTGGCTGATTATAGCTTACCATATGTTGAAGGAGATATAGTAAGAAGATGGAAGGATCCGGAGGTCCTGGCTATCTCGGATCAAGAGAAAATTTCTTGTAAAAAATTTCTTGCTGAGAGAATGGTTCTAAATGTTCCTGTGGAAGATTCACTGATATGGATGGGTTCTAGCTCGAGTAAGTATAAGGTTAAGGATGGCTATAGGTGGAGGGTGACACATGAAGGAGGGGGAAATAATTCATGGAAAGGGTCTTGGTCCTCTAATGTTTTTATGAAAGATGGAGTTTTCTATTGGCTGGTTTTAAAAGGGAAAATCATAACTCAAGAGAGGAGAAAGAAGTGGGGACATGTCGGCCCCACCCAATGTGTTATTTGAAGACAAGTGGAAGAGGATGCCAACCACCTTCTTCTACATTACCCTTTTTCCTCTCAATGTTGGGACTAGTTATGTGATAAACTTGGCCTTAAGTGGGCGAAAAATGGATCTATAAAAGATTCTTTAATTTCTTGCCCATACTGGGTAGGGGTGGATCTTTGGGTGCTATTTGGATTTGTGCCCCAATTTTTCTCATTTGGCACGTCTGGTGGGAAAGGAATTTAAGGATTTTCAGGGAGCAATTTTCGGATATATCAACAGTTCTTATCAAGTTAGAAATTGCTATTTCCGAGAATGTTAGTGCGAAATGCAGGGATCTATCTCACTTTTCCTCCGAGGATGTATTAATCAGGAAGTCTTGATCGATGATCAAACCGCGAACCCTGGTTCCATATTGAAAAAGGTATGTCGAGATTTGAAAATATGCTGAAAAATAATTTTGACGAGATGGAGCCCACCCCCTCCTGCTTTTTGAAAATTAAATTTTGATGGAGCCTCTAAAGCTCATCCGAGCAAGCAGAGCGGGTGTTTAATTAGAGATGATTTTGGTAGCCTGATAATGGTGGGCTCTTTTCCCTTGAAACTAGGATCGAGCAACGAAGCGGAGGCTCAAGCACTTCTTGAGGGTGTTCAAATGGCGGTGAATCTAGGATGCGAGGCTTTAGAAATCAAGGAGTTTCCCAGTTATTATAAATGTTGTTAGAAAAGGAAATTCATTATCTTGGAAGTTAGATAATTTCCTTTGTATTATTTTACATTAGCTTTCTAAAATCCCTAAGTGGTCTATTAAACACATCTATAGAGAGGCTAATGGGGTGGTGAATTTTCTAGCTAATCAAGCCATCATTAGAAGTGATGGACCGCTTGTATTTGGGGTGGCTCATGTGTGGGAAGGCCTTCCAGATTTCATTTCTCGTGAAGCGAGGAAGGATGCCATTAAGTAACATCATAGTCGAGGGTCCTTGCATTTTATTGGTGGTGGTATTTATAGTTGGTGTTTTTGGGTTGCAGGATGGTGAATCAACCTCTTCCATTTATCTTTCTGCAGGGTGCCAGGAGGGAGATGGCTTTCGTGGGGGGTGTTTTTAAAGCTTGCCTTTGAATTATTTTCAGGGTTGAAGAGGATTGACTGTGTGATGTAATTTTAAGGGTGTTGGGTGAGGATTACCTGGGTGATTCTCAGCGGGCTCACGTTAACTCTGAAGTCGCCTCTTGGTTTGTGTCAAGGCTTTTACTAGTTCGCCAAAATGTGGAGGAGGTGCGGGTATTTGCCTGTTTTATGTGAAAGAGAAACATAGGGTAAATATGGTTGAATCCGTTGCGAAATTCAATTAAGGGATTTTAATTCCGGTGGTGGTTCGAGAAGGGATGGATCTTGCTAAGGCTAGGCTGATCATTGTGGAATTGTTGGCAAGGAACTCATAATTAATGTGTTTTGCTACAGCGATCACTCGGCAAAAGCGGCAGGGGTTTGGGGAAGTTAATCGTCGGGAGCGATCGGATTTACCTACACTGTCGGCTCTAGTGGCTCCATCTTCTCACAGGGTGGTGAATCTCTGTAGGAATCTCAACTCTACCTTCGCCTTCCTATTGCGGTGCATTAAGGCTAGTGTGTCTCTGGGTGGGCATAAGGAGGTGGTGGGCGTGAACCCACAAATTTGGTTTAGTTTTCTTGTTTAGTGTTATTTTTGTGTTGGGGTTAGTCGATCCAGTATGGCATTGATCTATCGTTCGAGCGTATAGCTCTATATGTAATTTTGTTTTTTTGATAGTCTGGGCATAATGATAAATCTTTTGGTTCTTGTAGGGTGGGAACCCACCAATCCCTGGGTTCTAAGCTCCCGTAAAAAAAAAAGCGTTCAAAAATCTAAAAAAATCTCCCCCTTGGTGGGCATCTTCTAAGCATCCTCTCATCAATCAAACTTGATCATCAACAATCAACAATAAACAATCAAGATAAAATCCACCACATCAAAGGAGGATTTGTGCAACTTGTGGCTAAGTGCAGGTATTAAATCTCTCATCTCTTTCCATCCATTGTATATCTGAGGTTTTTTTGGAGAATATTAGAGTAGGGAAGCAATTTTGATATTTTCTCACATTCTAACACTAATATTTTCTTGCATTACAAGACCAATTGTTAACCTTTTAACATAAATGATCAAAAAAATGAAAAGAATAAAAATCACACATTCTTGTAGAGGAGAAAAGATACTTTGGATAAATATATCTTGTAATTCGATTCATCCAATACATTGTTCATTTTGGTAAGATGATTCTATAACGTAAAACATAGTCACTAAGATATTCATTATATCCTTGTTTCATTTTAGCCATTTGTGCATATTGAAGGTACAAGCACATATTTGCACGAAAAAATAAATGATCTTCTATTCAACATCACATGAAATCATACGGGATACAATAGATACACTTGTGAAGCTCCTATAAAATAGGAAGTAGGTTTAACTACCCATCATTGTTTCTAAGGTAATTGTTACTCACGTACTAAAACACGACAATAATATCCTAAACAACTCATAATATGAGTACAATATTATAATATCCAAATACATAATATTCACCTACTCAAATATTATGGAGCACTAAATAATATAATTTCCAAACACATGATATTTTAGTTCCAATGTTATGTTAATGTTTTAATCTACCTTGAGAAGCGGATGTTGAAAGTAGTCAGACAAATTTTTGAGAAAATCCTTTGTATGGAAGTATTCTGCAATCAAAATCGAAAATTATCCAAGTCCCGAAATTCTGAAATTTTCCAATTTTAGATTTCGATATTTTCTCTTTCGGAGTTTAAACAACACGAGTTTAAAATTGTGTTTTCAAATTTCCAAAGTCTGAAACCTCGAAAGTCCAAAATTTCAGACTTTTGGTCTTTTGGGGTTCGAAGTTTTACTTAAACAATTCGCAATTTTAGACCGGAGTTCAAGTCCGAAACTCCGAAAGTCCAAATTTCGAGACTTTTGGACTTTCGAGGTTCAAATTTCTATGTCATAGTTTTGAAACATCTCTTCAAAATCTCTGAAGTCTAAAACCCCGAAAATCCAAAATTTCAGACTTTCGGGCTTTCGGGTTTTGGAACTTTTGGTCACACTTTCGGTAAAATCCCTTTCGGACTTTCGGGTTTGAAACTCTTGGGGTCATTTTTGAGTTTTCACTTTAGGAATTCTAAAGTCAAAAGTCTGAAATTCTAAAATTTCATACTTTTCGAGCTTTTGGGTTTTGGACTTTTAGAGTCCTTCGTGTAATTAATTTTTTACCTACCTCCGTACGGATTGGGATTTCACCATTAATATTGGGTTTTCTATTTAAACTGGTATTTTCACTTGTCATTTTCACCTAATACTTTTCTCTGACATTCCATTTTCTTGTACTTTCATGACATCATTTTCAAGGTATTTTAACTTGTTTATTTTTCCTTTTGGTTTAAGGTTTTTCATTTTGCTTCCTCCTTGATTGCTTATTTTTGTTCTTCCTCTATGTATCTTTTAAAAAATGACAAACTCATTGCCCACCATGCTTCTATGTTTTGAGTTTCCACAGGGAGTTTAGAGTTTCAAAGGATCTTCTCATATTTTCCAATTCACTCTCTCAAGACTTCTCATTTTTTTGGGATTTGGAGATTAGCGTTGTTGAAAACCTTCTTTCGAGATTTGGGGTTTGTCATCATTTCAAGGTCTTCTTTTCATATTTTCGGAACTCTTGTTTTCGGGATTTCTGAAGATATCATTTCAGAACTTTTATTTTCAAAATTTCAGAGTTTTCCACTTCGTGATTTGAAGTCGTTTTCAGAAATTTTTACTTCAAAACTCCCTTTTCAGTTTTCAAAGGATTTCAATTCAGGTTTTCCTACTTTTCTGCTTTGGAACTTCTGGGTTCTTGATTCGGCCTTTTGGAAGTTGATAGTTTGGATTTCAAGACTGTCATTTCATATTTCTCTTCTTCAGTTCCGAAATACAAAGCTTAATGTCTACTTCCACATCAAAGGGCAAGGAAAAGATGAAGTATTCATTTCTTGGAGTTGCTCCTCACTCTTGCTTATCTTCCGACTTGGGGAATATAGGAGACACCGACCTGGGAAAATTGATTTTCTAGATTTTTGGGAAAGAGTAAAGGCTCCAAATAAGAAACCATGGATGCAAGCCATATACGATAGTGGGCTCGTCCTAATACTGGTTTTCCCACATCTATGTATTGCCCATAATTTGTTCTAGCATACTACTCACTTTGACGTGGAATCTATGTCGATTAAATATTTCGATGATAAGGTGGTAATCTGTCTAGACCCATACTTCTTCGAAGATCTTCTCAAACTTCCTGACGTCGAAGATTACACCACAATTTTTCCAAAGTCGGCAGTGGAACATTGGGATAGGGAGGTGGAAGTATGCACAAAAGTCATGATGAAGAGCTATTTGGCTAAGAATATGACTAAGTTACCAAAGACCATGTATAGGGCAGACTTCATTCAGGAGGTCAATGATATCATTGTGCTATTAAGCCAAATTTCAGTCTTCCATCCGCAAAGGAATTTTAAGAATGGATGTTCTTGTACATCGCTACCATCAAGAAAAATAAGGAATTTATCTGATGGGGGGAGCATATCGTAGTAGCTCCATCTACTATCACTTGAGTAGGGTGCTAGCTACAAATAATTTCTACATGACATCCTTTCTGGTTTTTGTTGCTGCTGCTATGGGAGATTTTACTTGGGTTGAATACTAAAGGCATTCGCAACACCTCTCAAATTTATGACTTCTATCCTCAGGCTCACATTGCATGAGGAAGCATACATTTTCGCAGGTCAACGACACCTTATTTGTTGTTATCCTCTACCGTTTTGATAAGGAGATATATAATCGGCGGATTTCTGACTAAGCTTTCAAAGAGGTACGTGAATGGGGAGCAATCTACCTTCATTCCCTGCATTTACCTATATATGGATTCCAAGCTTCATAGGTGCCCCCAACAAACTATCGAGGTTTCCTACTTGATAAATGGGTACTATTGGAGTTGGTTCAAGAATTGTTGGATTATCATCGAATTCAAAACAAGTGCCACAAAGTGAGAATGCATTTCCCTATTTTAATTGGCGTACACCTTCCGAATATTCATAGGGCTAAAAATGTGGATGTAGAAATGGTCGAAGTAACCTTGTGAACCTTCCATCCACGGACCAACTTCGAATATCGGGGTAAATTCGGTGAAACATGACGGTCCAGGTTATCACGTGCCCCAGTTGGAAGATACACGGATTCATTTTCGGGTGAATACATCATTTGACAAAGGGGCTTATGAAAGTTTGACTATGGATGAAGTTCGGGAATTTGGTATAGCCGATGTGCCAAAGGACATGCGGGATAATGATGAGTTTTTAGATGTGGCATACAAAAATGATAATATTGCCAATCAACCACTGCCATGGATTGATTGGTATGTAGAAGAATGTAGCAATACAAAGGAGAGGGCGAGGCCCATTCGCAGAGAGGACTTACAATTGGTTGGTTACCTTGGGAATCTCACCCAAGGGAGTTGATCAACCTACAAATACAAGAGCCCCACCAATCGTAAGACAATCGGCACCCACTAAGGAGAAAAGGTCGACCCAAAAACCCTACAGTTCTAAAGAATATTTCATTTGTTGTTGGAGGTTCATCTCTCTCCAAGATTTCTATTCCTAAGGCCATGACTCCTACAACACCTGTGGTAGAAGTGGTTGAAGTCAGTGACTCTCCTAGTACCACATAAGATCCACCATCTCTTCCTCCTCTTCCATTGTCACTTCCAACATTAGTTCCTTCCACCTCCACAATCATTTCTTCCTTCCCATCTCCTTCCATGGCCCAAGTATTCTCATCCCTTCCAGTTCTCTCAGCGGAGAAACTATCGGGTCACCCATTTCTTCTTCACTTCCCTTAACACTTCCATTTCCTTATATCTCATCCCCTAACATCATTGTATCAACTCCTATGGTTGTACTTACATCCACCCCATCCATTATTGCCACTTCTACCCAAATTCCAACTAATGTGTCTAGTGCTCTTGTCATAACTAATGTTTCAGGTATTGTATCTACTACCCCATCTTCATTTGCATTAGCCATCCCGAATGGTGTTTAGGCAAACTCCTAAGAAAAAGAAGAAAGTTCCTCTAGGAGACGTTATAGATCTCAGCATATTGGAACATACGCCAAAGAGATAGGATAAGAGGCTAAGGATTGTGTCAAGTCTGAAAATGAACCCATGTGGAGAATGAGTGATAGAGGTTGTTACTCCCATTGAGGGAAAAAATAAAGAAACAATTACAGCTGCAGACTATCGGATCTCTAGATTTTCACCGGGGAAAGCCACCCATGAAGGAGCCAAAAATATGTGCACACTGGAAAAATATGACAAAGATAAAGCTACAAAGGATGAGCTTAAATCAAAGGTCGAACAACTCACTACATTGTTACGCAAAGTAATCCAACCAACTCCATCTACTAAATTCTCAACTACTACGGCTATGACAGTTTCGTCTACCATCGATGACATTTCTTATCATGAGCTCGAGAAACTAAGACGAGAAGGGATATCGGTAAGTGGATGGATGGAACGATCTCGCAGGAAGCTAATCCTTTAATCAAAGAAGTTGTTGAGATATACAATGAGTTGCAGGTTGGAAGAACCACTATTTGCAAAATGGATGAAGCATTTTTGAGGATAAGTAACAACTTGAATTTGAATCTAGCAACATGGAGTGAAATAAGAGATGTAGACCCAAACTTGATCCTTCAAGAAGAGGTGATCGATGATGCTTGAAGTTATTCGAATATCAAAAGGCCATGGAATTCCGGGTGTCGGTGTTATAAGATTTAATAAAGAAGTTGGATGACAAGCGAGTGGAGATCATGGATGCCTTGAATGATATATCAAAAGAGTTTGATGTTGCTAATTACAAGTTATTCAATGAAAACATCGATGCTCTTCTCAAGATCAAATTAAGGAAAATTTCATGGATTTGGTGAAGCATGACAATGAGGTCACCAGAACTTTTGGCAACAACTCCATTGATCGATTGGTCTTGTGCTGAATTTCACAAGGAAGTCAAGAAAGTTGTGAGCAAACTTTGAAAAGTGCCACCAAGATCAAAAAGAGATTGAGACAACGGACATTATAAATCATTACGCATGTGGGCCTAGAGATGAGGAAATTCATGGGATCATCAAACGCTTCATCAAGTACAAGCACCGAATGTCTGCATGGGAAGAGGAACAACAAAAACCAATAGAAGAAGAAGGCATAGCTAAGCAGGCCAAATCGAGCAGCCGTGACAGAAATAAATAACACAGGTGACACGGTATTTATAGTGGAAAACCCTAAAAAGGTAAAAACCACTTTGAAAATAACCTTTTACTTCAGAGAACTTATTTTACATCCAGTAAGATCACCTCTTCCTTAAAACCCTATTTACCAAGGGTAAAACCAAATCACTTGATTTGCACACCTTTGATATATTTCCCGAATATATCAAATGAGGACCTAAAGTCCTTTTTATATAAGGTGATCGAGTATGTCTCCCGACCCACCTTTTCAACCTAAATGGTTGACACATATACCTAAATGAGTGTATTTAATAAATATAAACATAAATGATTCACATTATTAAATACTTACCTAATGTATATTACCTAGGTATGAATATTTAATAATAGAAAAGTATTTCATATTATTAAATATTTAACCTATATAATAGTGATGGACCCATATTAATTAAGGGTTGGCCATACCACTTAATCATTATGTTCCAACACTCCCCTTAATGTTAAGTGGGATAACATATGCCAATAGATTATCTGCCCGTGGTACACTACAAGATTTACAATCCTTAAACCATAAAGGTTTTAGGCTAGCATATCGGGTGAAGGAATTATAACACCTTCATCATACTCAAGTTACCTTTTGGTACAAAAGGATTTGGAATCCCAAAGATCATCCCATGATCAGTGGCTAAGTATGATTTGTGAGTTTTACATATTCTCACATGTTCTCATAAAAGGTTATTGAACCCAAGCATATAAGAGCTTTTATAACCAAGGACCTCCTTAATAATATGTTTGTATTAGATGTTTACCAGTAAACTCAATAGCACTAAGAGTTTACTGAAGACCACCTTTAAGATCTTTCTACACTTCTTTCTAAAAAAGAAGCCAATGAGGTATACATGCCCGAAGGTCTTTTTACACTTTCCCGAAGGTCTTTTTACAAATGCCCGAAGGTCTTTTTACAAAAACCAAGTTCCATTAGGAGGTGACATTGTCATGCACACTCCCCCTCAATGGCAACTCTAAAAATCCAAGCTTTTCACGAAAGTGACAAAACTTTCTGACAAAGACTTAGAGGCTTTGTGAAGATATCAACAACCTGCTCTTCATTGACACGAACTTGAGATCTATCTCACCACTTAGCACCTTCTCACGGATGAAGTGTATATGTATCTCAATGTGCTTCGTCCTCTAATGTTGTATTGGATTATGTGCAAGAGCTATGGTTCTTTGGTTGTCATGCAAAACAAAGGAACACTACGTGGATCCTTCATCTTTATCTCATCGAACAACCTCTTTAGCCATAGAGCCTCTTTTGTAGCTTCTATTGTACTTCTATACTCAACTTACATTTGAAGAGATAGAAACTTGATTGGCTACTTTTATTGCACCAAGTAATGACACCTGCACTAAATTTAAACACATAACCGGAAGTAGATTTTCTATCCAATACATCACCAACGATTATCGGAATCACAAAATCCATATAAGTTAGCATTTTCATTCTTAGTATAATGCAACCCATAATTAATTGTACCTTTAATATATCTAAAAATCTTTTTGCAAGATTCCAATGATCTCTATAAGGTTCCTGCATAAACCTAGAAGCAATTCCTACTACATAGGAAATATCTGGTCTGGTGATAGTTAGATATATCAAACTACCAACTAACTACCTATATAAAGTAGGATCAAATTTTTCACATGCAAGTTTAGGATCAATTTTCAGTCCAACTTCCATAGGAGTAGAAATTGGTTTATAATCAATCATGTTAAAAAATTTAGTACATTGGTTGCATATTGTGCTTGAGAAACAACAATAGAATGTTTATCTTGAAATACAACCATGCCAAGAAAATGATGTAAGAGACCTAAATCAGTCATTTCAAAGTATTGTTTCAATTTTTCTTTAATTCTACAAATTAAAGCAGGATTATCACTAGTCATAAGCAAATCATCAACATATATACAAACAATGATAATATGTGATCCTTCTTGCTTAATGAATAGATCATTGTCAGAAGAACAATTAGCAAATCTTAACTGTTTAAAGAAAGAATTAATTTTTGTATACCAAGCTCTAGGAGTTTGCTTTAAACCATACAAGGATTTTTTCAATTTACAAACATAGTTTTCTTTACCAGTTTCTTCAAATCCTTTAGGTTGAGACATGTAAAGTTCTTCTTTTAAATCACCATTCAAAAAGGTATTTTTCACATCCATTTGGTGGATTTCCCACCCAAATTGAGCGGCAATTGCAAATAAGGTCATAACAATACTCATTTTAGCTACAGGGGCAAATGTCTCAACATAATCAATACCGGTTTTCGAGTGAAACCTCTAGCAACAAGTCTAGCTTTATGTTTGTCAATACTACCATCTGTATTATATTTTACTTTGTATAACCACCTAGACCCTATAATACTTATTTTCTCTGGAGGTGGAACCAACTCCCAGGTTTGATTTTGAATTAGGGCATTATATTCAGCTTGCATTGCATTGATCCACTTCTCATCCTGAGAAGCTTCTTCAAAACTTTACGGCTTAGGTTCATACAAGGTCATTAATGCATGGTACGTATGATGGCTTCTGGTAATTTTCCTAAGATCAATAGGATTAGAACTCTCTAACACATATTGAGCCCATTTTGGTTTCTTAACTAGGGAGTAAGAAGATTTAGAAGCATATATAGTATCAACACAAGAAACATCATCATGACCATTTACTATATTCTCAATATCAGAATCATAACCATTATTAGAAATATTGACAGAGTTAGGAACATCTTTACCATTATCAGATGAACAAAAGTATTTTTCCAAAACCACCACATTGTGGTTTTCAGTTACTTCCTTTTTTACAGGGTCGTAAATCCTTAGACCTACAGTGTTAATACCATATCCAATGAAAACACAAGAGAAATAAGTCATATCAAGTTTCTTTCTTTTCTTTTAGGAATGTATAAAATAAGCAGGATTGCCAAAAACTTTTAGATGAGAAATATCGGGTTTTTGATTTGACCATTTTTCTAAAGGATTTGAAAGATGAATAGATTTGGTGGGAACCCTTTTAGAATGCGAGACTTCATGTGTTCATTGTACCCTACGTAAAATTTGGGAAGACTAGCAGAATGAAGCATAGTGCGAGCCATATCTAAAATAGTCATATTCTTACATTTTGCAACACCATTAGATTGGGGAGAATGAGGAGAAGTTAATTCCCTTTTAATACCACAATCAATACAAAAAAATTCAAATGCTTTGCTAACATATTCACCCCCATTATCTATTCTAAGTCTCTTAATTTTATAATTTGAAGAGTTTTCAACAGATGTTTTAAATTCCTTAAATTTCCCTAGTACATCAGATTTATTTTTAAGAAAATATGACCAAATCATCCTGGTGAAATCATCAATGAAAGTCACAGCATATAAAGAACCATTTAATGAAGCTAATTCAAGAGGTCCTCTAACGAGATCACTATGAATAAGTTCTAGTGGGGAAGAGGAAATCTCTTCAAAATGTGAGTGAAATGGTTTAGCGTTTTGTTTTGAGAGTAAACACCCTTCACACACATCATGAGAAGAAGACAACACAGAAAACCTTTCACAAGATTATATCTAGTCATTTCATATAAACTTCTATAATTAACATGTCCTAATATTTCATGCCATAGTTTTAAATTATTCAAGCTTTGAAAAACAAAACAGGATGCAGAATGGAAATCATCAAAAATATACAGACCATTTCTTTGAATTCCTTCAGCTATTATATTATCATTACTATCCTTGATATACCAAATATCTTTCAAATTTTGAATAGCCAAACCATCACGAGTTAATTGAGAACATGATAAAAGGTTCTTTTTGATTTTAGGAACAAATAAAACATTATTCAACACACCATTAGCAAATTTTACTCTCTTTCTCTATTGCTTCTAAAGATGAGTTATCACCAAGATACACACGTTCATTGATTTTCACAACATCAAATAAAGAATTTAAAACACCAATCATATGATTTGATGCACCTGAATCTAGAATCCATTCAAAATTAGAGGAAGAATACAACGCAACATATAATGCAATCATTTTAGGAATATCATTAGAGATATCCTTTTTCCTTAAATTGTATTTTGAAGAAATAATTTGTTTTTTATTTTTATGGATAGGTTTCTTAGTTTTGCAATCTTCCTTTTTATGTCCAAATTTACCACATTTGTGACATTTACCACTAAATCTAACACGCAATTGATCAGAAGAAAAAAATTCTTATCAACAAAAGAAGATTTAGATCTAAATTTTTGATTTGAGAAGGGCTTGCGAGGTTTGAAATTTGAATTCTAAGCAAGAAGTTCTGAGAGGCATTCTCCTTAGAGTCAAATTTCATCATCACTTGCTCTTCATGTATCAAAAGTGAACTCAAGGTATTTAAATCAGGTAGATCATTTTCATTTTGATATTTAGAGTTCAAGATAGAAATAAAATTCCTAAATCTTTCATGTATATTTAACTAAACAATAAAGTAGATTAATTTTTCACCAATTAAATCACAATTGCATCCATCTAATTGTGCTTTAATATTTTTAATTTTGGCTAAGAAATTAACTACTTTTTCATCTCCTTTCATAGGAGTTGTAAGTAATTCTAAAACTAATTTAATAATTTTAGATAAACATGTACCTTCATGCATGGATTCTAGTTGTGTCCATACCTCTTTAGGATGTTCAATATTACCAATGTGTAGAAGGTACTCATCGTTCACATTGTGTAAAATCATGGAAAGAGCCTCCTACATTCGTTGCGAGTATGTATTCATGTTATCTACAGTTGTTTGATGACCGGTGGGAGAAACCTCAGATCCAGAAATAATTTTCTAGAGTTTCCTTGCCATAAGTTCTGATTTGACCCTGATCTTCCAAATGTTGTAGTTGGTTCCATTCAGGATCTGGGTTTTGTCAAGATAGAAATAGCTAGATGCCATTGTTTTCCTAAACCTGTAAAACACACCCCATTATAATATACAATGTACCACAGAGTTAGATACATATTTATAAAAAAACCTTTTTAATAGAAATAGATCTACATAAACTATTTAATCATAACTAATTTTGTCATTATAATGCACATTAATTAACCTCTCATGATCAAAATAATAACCTGTAATATAAAAGGCTTTGCATTATACCTCAGACTTATATAAACAAATTTTCACCATATAGAAGTGAAGAAGAAACCCTTAGAATGAAAAAAAACTTACAAATTATGTAAAAAATAATGTAGACAAAGATCTGAACTTAAATTTGACGTCTAAATGACCATCATACTACCTTATGTTTGGTTTATCGTGACAGTCATTTGACCATCAAATTTAATGGAGTCAAAACTTGCTTTGTGTATTTCCAGAATGTGAAATTCCATAATTTCTTCTTCTATATAATATTAGGGAGGTTATATTTTAATACATTATATTAACCTATTATAATTTATAATGTAAAAATATATTCACTTTTTAAAAAGAGGTATATAGTTAATATAATGTAAATAAAAAACAACATATAGTCTATAAAAAATTATAAACTATAGTATATATACTTTTAAAAAAATAAATACATATAACCCTTATTACAGGGCCCCTCATGAAAAAAGATTTAAAACATTTACCAGGCCATGTAATTTTAAATTCTACATAAACCTTAGAATTTACAGAGGAGACAACATTTTTCACACATCCAATGGAAAAAATTTAAATCCTATTTTGATGGAGCTTTGTCTCCTCCTTTATTTACTATTGACAAAATTCAACCTACACATTAAAACTATAGAAAAAAAACTCAAATATTTTACCCTTACCTCTACACAAGTTTTCATGGAAGGTAAGAAGTTTCAACCCGAACAAATTAAATAAATAAAATATAAAACATTTGCTCTTAATTTATTTAATTTACCTTTTTGGGTTGGTTGAAAAAACCCGTAAAAATTAAATAAATAAAATACAAAACATTTGATCTTAATTTATTTAATTTACCTTTCCGGGTTGGTTAAAAAAGGTATAAATTAAATAAATAAAATACAAAATATTTTATCTTAATTTATTTAATTTACCTTGCTCTGTTACCATGTTAGAATTTGAGGATTCTAATAAATACGGATTTAATTAACTTACATATTATATAGTGTTATAATAAATATTTAAATAAACATTACATCATAACATAAGTAAATAAAGAAATACTTATAGGAAATAAATAACACATATTTATAGTGGAAAACCTAAAAGGGTAAAAACCACTTTGAAAATAATCTTTTACTTGAGAGAACTTATTTTACATCCAAGTAAGATCACCTCCTCCTTAAAACCCTATTTACCAAGGGTAAAACCAAATCACTTGATTTGCACACCTTTGATATATTTCCCAAATATGTCAAATGAGGACCTAAAGTCCTTTTTATATAAGGTGATCGGGTATGTCTCCCACCCACCTTTTTGACCTAAATGGTTGACACATATACCTAGGTGAGTGTATTTAATAAATATAAACATAAATTATTCATATTATTAAATACTTACGTAATGTATATTACCTAGGTATGAATATTTAATAATAGAAAAATATTTCATATTATTAAATATTTAACCTATATAATAGTGATGGCCCCTATTAATTAAGGGTTGGCCAGACCACTTAATCATTATGTTCCAACAGAGGAGTATAAGTGGGTAAGGATCTCGGGGAGAAGGAGATAAGTGGGATAATAACTCGGGACGAGGCCGATGGGAGTGGGGAGTTGAGTGAAGCAGTCGGTGTTAGGAGTTGAGATCGTGGAGGAGGAAGTGTTCGAGCTGGAGTGCATGTGAGTGGGAGAATCGAGGTGGAATGGTCAGTGGTAAGGGGGATGGATCGACATTGGTTGAAGTGAGTTGGGAGTCGAAGGTAGTCACTTAAGTGAGCGATGAGGGAAAGACAGACTCGGGCCGAGAACGGAGGTAGCTCGGTGGATAAGTAGGTGAGCCATGTGGAGCCGATTGGCTCGGTCAAAGGCGAGGTGAATTGGAGCGGAGTGGAGTGAGGTAGGTAAGGGAATAGATGGGAAGTGTGAGCTAAGGGCTAAGGGACGGAGTCATTCGGACAGGGAATCTAGAAGCTCACGGTGAGAGGAATGAGTGGGAGCGGGTTGAATGTCCATGTGGTGAGGAGAGGAGAAGGGAGCTCGGTGGAGATGGGAAGTCGAAGTTGGGTGTGTTGGAAGATGGGGAGCTTGGTGAGAATGGGGTGAGGCTCGGGCATAGTGTAGTGGGATTAGCTCTGCCGAGGAGCGAGTCGGGAGAGGAGTTTCGGGAAGGGAGATCGGTCGATGGGAGGTAGCTCGACGGTGAGGAGAGGGATTGTGGAGATAAGGAAGCTGACTCGGTGTGGGTGTGGCCGAGTTGGGTGGGTGTTGGGAGGTGAATTGGAGATGTGAGATAGGTGTGGGGGAGGGTTTAGGATAAAGAAATCTTAATTATTATTATTTGCTTAAGCTTATTTATTTAATTATATATGACATTTATTTATTTATTCATTTTTTTAATAGCAACAACAATAAAACTTAATTTCAATCATACAAACTAAATAACAATCCCTTTCAAAACCACTTACCTCAAGGTAGAGAAAGACTACCAAATGTAGGCAACACACCTAATCGATGGAAATAATACTAAAACTTGTAAACAAGTGATCTAAAAATGAAATATTTGCAAAATTATCTAAAAAAAAATTTATTAAGGGCAAATAGTTTTGAAGGGACTATACCCTGTATACATAAGGGAAAATTATCTAAATTGACAAGAACTATGAAACCGAATAACTGTCATACTTATGACACCTGTACAAGATGGGTAAAGTAACAAAAACAATGACTAGATCTTAGATTTTGTCCCACCGGGGCATGCCAAAATGTTTTACAGGAAACTTCATTCTCACGTGGGAGGATGCCCATACTTGAAGCCACCAATAAATTTGAATGATGGAGGGCTTAGGACCTCAGATGCGGATATGAATCTACAAGCGCAAAGAAGATAGATCTGTGATAAAAGACGATGGATCTATGATAATATCTACAAAAATAAAATAGATGTGATTAGATAACAATATGCGGGGTTACCCGAACAATGCTTTGGTTCCAAGAGGCTATGAAATCCCTTAGAGGATATCAACCCCCATGTCTAGAAAGATAGCAATAAATGATGAACAATAGATAGCATGCGAAAAGCAGTGAAATACAAACTGATAAAATTAAATTGAACAGTAGATAACAATAAATGATAAACTGGAATGACGAGGGGACTTAGCTGGTGCTCTGATATGGAGATGAAATGGGCATCAGGATGGCAAGATGATGAACAATGTCAAAGCTTTCTCTAGCACTCCTCACCTCTAACTTCTAACAATGGAAAAGATTTTCCTTGACCTCAAACTTGCAAAACTTAATTCAGAATTTTCTTCTCCTCTCTAAAAACTTCAATAAGTAGAGATTTCATATTGATTCTTCCTTTTGAAGAGGGGGAAGACCCATATTTATAGCTTGGAGGTGAGGTCAAATTGAGGTTAACAGTAATCGAGGTTTGATAAATTAACACCGGTCGGTGAGTGGGAGGGGACATGAGTTGGTGATTAGGTGAGATAATAGATTTTATTTGATTGAGTGGGGTTCATGATTTGGATGGTGGGGGACACGATTTGATTGAGTGGGGTGATGTGATTTAATTAGAATATTTGGATATTATTAGCACATAATGATTAAAGGATATTAATTGATTAATCAAACATGTAGGTTTGGTGGGAAATGGGATATGTCTGCGAGAGAGAGAGAAAATGTGGGGTGATACCAAAATTTGGTTTCTACATTTTCTCCTTTTGTTGAGTGGTTTGTGATAGCAAGCCACGAGACGAAAAAAAAAAGGGTTGGATGAAATCATGTGTTTGTAAAAGGGATGGATAAAAACATGACCAAAGGCAAGATGCCCTAGGAAAAAAAGGATCGCAATAACAATGAAAAATATGGCGGTGACTCCAATATCACATCGATAGAGGACAATTGCGGTCTCAACGAAGATGGGTGACAACGTTCTACGGACCAGTGAGTGGGTGGAGACCACTGTAGTATGGATGTAAACCATGATGACCAATGGGTCATAGGAAAACATCAAAATATGTGCAACTGAATGCAAAGAGTATGCAAAATCCTTCGTATGCGAGGAATCAAGTGAAAAATCATGCATCCACAAAAGGGACGAGGATGAAAATAATGATGCCCCAACACAGGGCACGATATAGAAGGTAGATATGTAAATAAAATTCCCCAGGGGGAATGAATGTAATCATAAATGTGGACACGATGAGCATATAGGATAGAAAGGTGAAATAAAATGCTCCAAGAGGAAGGGTAAATATGATTTTGAATACGTGTTTCATAAGGAATGCGATTCACTTTGATTCGTGGAAATGGGGGAAAGATTATGATCAAAGTTTGCTAAGAAAAAGTAGAACATGCATTTGTGAAGGAAAAGGTGATAGGTGATGGTTGTCATGGTATCCTTGAAGATGAAAATACCATGGGAAGAAATTCTTAGAAATAAATATGATGATGCCCCTATGAGAGGATTGACGAAGATAAAATATGTGACAAAGTTCTTAAAAAGAGAAGAGGTCAATGTTGTAGAGAGAAGAATGAGAATGAGATGTAATGAAAGGGATCAACGGTAGTGCATAAATGGAGAAACATCGACATTGACTGTGAATGTTAGGTGTGAGGGATGTGTTGAAGGATGTAATGAGAAAGAGAAAAGGGAATGGAAAGGAGTGGTTGATTATGAGAAGAGCAAGAAATGTCGAAGGTGAAGGCGACAGGGGTATGGAATAGAGGGATGAAGATGGAGGAGGAGAAAAAAGGAATGAAAGGGGAGGAAGAAGATAACAAAGAAGGATTATAGAGGAAGGAGGAAATGATGAAGGACAAACAAGGAGAAGACAATAAAATGATAGAGCAGAGGGTGAAATTATGAAAAAGGAAGAGATTTATTTAAAACGAAAGGCGTGAAGGAGGTCAAGCAAGTGAAAGTAAAGAGGTAATGGAAAATGAAAGAGATGATAGAGAAAAGAAAATTGAAGGAACAAGATCATAATGAGGAAATCCAAGGAAAATAATATGGATCTCGACTACATGGAAATTCATGTGGATGGGGAGATAATAAAAATATGGGACAATGTTGAAGCTCTAGGTTATCGATGGGGAAGCAAGAAGGAAGCATGAGGTAAAATGGGGAAAAAGACGATAAACAAGAATTGAAATAAGTAAAGGATCAAAAAGGAGGAGAGGACAATGGAGAAAATCATGCGAAGAAAGGAACCAATTATGGAGATATTCAATAAAGAGTGAGAAGCATAAGGAACGTAAAGAGAAGCTAGAGGGGAGGAATGACACAAACTGGAAAAGATGTAGAGATGCGTGAGATGAGGATAAGTTGATGATGAAAAAAATAGAGAGAGAGAATGTGATGAAGATAGTAATGAAATTGGCAAGGAAGAATGGAAGATGGAGAGGTGGCGAAGAAAAAGAGATGAAGGGATAAAAGAGGGAATGCCAATGAATGGACGTTAGGAAAAAATCCACTAATAATGATCAATAGGGAAGGATGGAACAAAAGGTGAGAAGAGGGGCAAACTAAATGAGGAATGGAAGAGGAATCACCAATGAAGGGACGTTAGGCGAATTCCCTTGATAATGATTGAAGGGCATCGAGGTATGAAGGGATGAAGATAGAATGGAGGAGGTCAAAAATAAGGACCGGTAAATGCGTAATGGGGATTAGTGATTTTTGAAGAATTCCACCGATAATTATTAGCGCGAAACGGAATACGATGATGAAATAATGTTAGGAGATGATCAATGA
This sequence comes from Taxus wallichiana var. yunnanensis, assembly GCA_018340775.1. Taxonomy (NCBI): domain Eukaryota; kingdom Viridiplantae; phylum Streptophyta; class Pinopsida; order Cupressales; family Taxaceae; genus Taxus; species Taxus wallichiana. The sequence goes on along the minus strand of CM031239.1, from coordinate 510,236,003 downwards.
TAATGACGGGTAAGTATGAGGGTAGATATGTGGGAGAACTCTAGAAGATGGAGTGGAAAGAGTAAAGAAAGTAGGGATAACGAGTTGTGTGAGGATGAAGGTGAGGAGAAGATGTTATAGATGAGGATGAATGAGGTAAAGATGAAGAAAAAAGACGTGAAAGGAATGGGGAAGAAAAGGTTAAGTAATATTACCAAGTGAGGGATGATGGAGATGAAGAGGGGGAAAATCGGAGGTGGTATTTTTAGAATGGAAGAGGAGGTGAGAGGATGTGATGATGGGGAATGACGAGAAAATGTGGATGGTGAGAATGTGGAGTGGTGGGTGAGTGCAGGATGACAAATCATCCTTAAGAGAGACTCTTAAGTAAGATTGTCATGCTTTGCAGAGAAGTTAAGTAAGATCACCAAACCAAAGCAACAACGATATGGAAGGGAAAATACAACATTGTATTGGTTACATGTGTGGAATGGTTGGTTGGTACAGATGATTAGGATGAGAGACAGGAGACAAATGATGAGGGAAATATGATGGGATGTGGAAGGGTTAGATGGCAACCCAATCTTAAGAGAAAATCTTAAGTAAGATTACCATGTGATGAGGATAGTTAAGTAGGATCACCAAGCCGAAGAAGAAGAAGAATGATGATGAAAGACTTAGCAGTGTATATCAAAATGGAACAAGAGCTGAAAGGAGGTGATAACAAGGTGATAATAAGGAAACAAAGGAGTTTGACATGAATGTATGGAAGAATATATGTATTGTAGATGGAGAGCGTAATGGAAATCCTTAATTGGGATGCCCACATGGTGGGATTGATGATACCGAATATGACGCAAAAGAGGCAAAGTGAAAATTCGGGAGGAGATGAAAGGAAGACACATAGAGTAGTGAAAGGGGATAGAAAGGTGAGAAGGACGATGTGGGGATAAGTGGTAATGATTGGAAATGAGGAGTAAGAGAAATGGATCAAAGATATTGTTGATCATGGTGGGGGATAAGAAGTTGTTGAATAGTGAATACTACTTGAGAAAGATCCTCAAGTAGGATTCGCAAACTGCAACGGAGATCAATTAGAATTCCCAAACTAAAAAGTGTATTTGCGAAGGCATTCATGGTGTGAAATTTGATGTGATTTTGATAAAAGATGACCTTGATAAGATGAATGAAACATATTCATAGCAAAGTCATACCAAGAAACCATGCTTTGAACCAGATTGGAGATAAACAAGAAAGGTTACCACTCAAGGCATTGCACTTGCATCCAATAGCGGTGTTAACACATAACCAATGATAGTTAGTTATACCAAAATACCATGGGGAAATATGGATGAAAGATGCCCATAAAGCTAATGTCAAAACGACGGGGGGATTTGAGACGTAATTTGCATGCGGAAGAGGGTTCTCCATAGGTGGTGTTCCTTATGTCCTGTACTCCCTACTCTAGGAAAGGAAAGAACAATAGAAGAAAGCCAATCAATGCGGGAAGCTTTCTAAAATGATAATAAAGTAAGGTTGATCAAAGTGGGAAACCTTCCAAATGTCGTAATAAAAGAGTAGTCATCCTTTGAGGGTATGGTCTACTTTATACATAATATGGATGGCAAGAATAATATATATGATAGCCATCCTTCGAGGGATTGGTTTATTTCTTGTGATTTTCCTTTTGACTTTGATTTGCATGATTTTCTACGTATGGAAACAATTATTACATATCTTAAATCTGAAATCTAACATCTCAAGGATGCTTCTCAAGCTCATGCTAGTTCTCCTTCTACATCTCATTCTCCTCATCCTAATTCTATGTCTTCTACATGTGCTCATATCAGTGAACTACAAGTCTTACCACTCCCCACACCTCTCAAGTTTGATCACAATGCTAAGAAACATGATATTTTTCCTCAACTCCTCACTCATCAATTAATCAACTTGTCACTTATTCACGGCTATCCTCCTTATCGGCTTACCAACTATCAAGGTCTCCCATTTTGTAATTATCATCAAATCAATGGACATCATGACAATGATTGCTATGTTTTAAAATAAAGAATCAAGCACCTTGAGCATCGGGATTTATCTCATTTGTTGCACAACATTCTATTACATTCCCATCTCCAAATTATACATCCAAATGGGCTCCCAAATATTCTCCTTCTATGACCAATGAGCTTCAGGCTATCACTTCTAATGTCCCTTCTTCAATTAGTCAAGTGTCGCCTATACAACCCACTCTAACTAAGTAATCACCTCTCAAGGTCCATCCTCCATCAACTCCTCCTACCAAGTCTTCTATGGTGTTACCAATCCCAAATAAGCAACCATTCACTAAGCAAGACCAAAGAAACTCTAGCAGGCCTCTTTCTACTTCTGCCATTCAAGATCCATTCACAACCTCCACTTCAAAGCAACCAATCATTTTTGTCAAGGAATCTATGCCTTACATTGATCCTTTCATCAACATCAACTACATCTCTATCTCTTATACACTTGGGGGCATCACACTTGCTCCCTCCTTCGTAACATCACTTGGCTACCATTTCTACTCTTACACTTTTTGCTTCATACTTCTTATTTTTAGGAAATCTTACACAACTTGATACATGATGTATCATCATTACCCTATGACACGCTCTTGTGCTAAGGTTCACACTTGGCTGTTGAGGGCATACTACATCCATGAACCTTACACACTACATATTTTACGCTTCTTGATCTATCTTTCTAGCACACAGTTAAAACCATTACCCTATGACGCACTCTAGTTCCACGATTCATACTCGACTGCCGAGGGTCTAAATCTAAAATGAACCTCACCTCATTCACACTCTTTATGTTCTATGCTTCATTAATTTATCTATCTAGTGCACTTTATCAAACCATTTCCCAATGACGCACTCTTGTTATATGGTTCATTCTTTATTGTTGAGGGTCTTTTATAAATGAACCTCATCTCATGCTCATCCACATCCGCTTAGGGGGCATGATGCTCCTATCACATTCACATTGTATATCATTCCATCTCACTCATTCACAACATATTACATATCTTGGTTGCACATATTCTTACTTGCTTCTACTTACATGTACACTTTGTTTCCATGCTAGACAAATACTTAGTATGTCATTATCTTTATCATATACACATGCACGTTCACTTGTTCTCTAGTTTTGAATGTAGACTTTTTACATATCCTTACACGCACCATTGATGATTACCTGCACATACCTCTTACCAGTCCCACTGAGGCTCTTGGGGGAATCTACTTTCTCACACATTACAGGTGTTATTGTTTCATTTTATACTACTTCTTATTCTTACTAGCACACTACTTTATCGATACATATATGTCTTGACATACTTTTTATCTTTCTAACATGCTAACGGGTGCTTCATGTGCAATATTTTCCTTGCAGGAACTATTTGTTACCATGGTTGTTTGTTACATCTTTCTTGATATTGTTTGACATTGTTCATCATTGTATGCCATTCTTTGTGGGCTATGCCTTATGTCTGTTTGATCATTGCTTGTATGTTTTTGCCACTTCGGCCTTGATTATCTTGTGACATTGTGAGTGATGTCTCATGTTTGAAACCCACTTTTTAGGGTCTACTTTTTATGCACTATTGTTTATTTACATTATTTTCTATAGCATGTTTCCAGCCACTTTTTTTGCATGTGTCTTGGTTTCTACCATATACATTCCCTCCCCCTATAGGGTATCATTTTCAGATCAGATTCAGTCATCTCCTTTGGACCGCATGCTCAAATCGTGCCACATGCACCCCCAAATGAGGGGGAATACATTTGGTTAATTAATCACCCCATGCAAGATTAAAGTTTCATTACAGGGCTGTATAGTATAGGAACAAAACAACCTACGATTCTGAGAAATGGCCCTAAATATGACTTGGGTCCTCAATTTAGCATAGACACCGGTGCTGGATACGAAAACTAGTGTATGGCTGCTCCCGACCTTTCCTAGGTACCTATGACCGGGAGGCGGTTATAAAAAAATTCTTAGCTCATCACAATCCACAACAATTTCTAGAGTAGTTTCACAAGATCAAGCATTGGCCTCAGAATATAGAATGCATGCAATCTCCTACAATCTCCTTCAAATGGGACAATTAGTACACTTGGGACAATACAAAACAACACAAAGCAATATGAAACTAAACACAGATCACACCATATGCAGTGGTTTATAATTTTGGAAGTAGTCATGGAAGGAGAGTAACACTATACCTCTCTCCCTAACACTCTTCTCATTGTGGCGTGAGATCACCCAAAAACTCATTCTTGGCATGAGATCGCCCAAAAAAATCACTCTTGGCGTGATATCGCCCAAAAAACTCGCTCTTCTATAACAATTCAGGACATTTTCTATCCTTTTCACTCTTCATGGATCAGGTGCACACTTTCCTTTTTACACATTTTTCACATACTTTTACATACTTATGTAAAAAATCATATACACATATTTGACTACTTCTTTTGCTCTTCTTTTGCATGTATGTCCTTAATACGCAATGAGAAGCAGCCCCACATCAGAAAACACAAGCACAACAATAGGTATAACTTTGATCAACTCATAAACTTCACTATTAGGGTCACTTCCTTTTTCTTCGCTTCCACGCTTCATTTTTATCAATTCACTCTTTCACTTGTCTCTTTGGCACACTATCGCCATCACACTCTACATGGTTATCAAGTACACATCTCTTATCTACTTTATGTTATCAAGTATTCACTCAACAACATAAAGTGGGGGCAAATATAGACACAAAATCATGCACTTGGGTACATTTCTAGGTTCTAAAAGCATAATTACATTCATATGATTCCTAAGCGAGAAAACTAGTAATTGATGACTATTTTTAGCCTCTTTACTTCATTTCTTTTCTTCATTCTAATATTTTACACCCTACAACCTAGTCAATACTTCACTTGTTTATATTTTATGACTTTGGACACCAACTCCCGGCCAGGGACGCGGTGCCTAGGTGCCATCGTACCCTCTAGGTTCCCCGACATCTTTCTATCTTACTCGCCTCTTTTGGGCCCCTTTTATCTTATGGGAATCTTATTTTCTTATCGGTTTACCTTTTAGCTATCAATTATAAAATTCAAATAAGGGAATCATATAAATACAAAGCTACGTGACCAAAATAAAGGACCAAGCTATAATCATTTATTATCATCACTTAAGGTTGTATCCAAAGGCATCAAACGCATCTATATAGCTTTTAGTCAAGGGACAAGGGACTGCATTTTTTGCATACACACATAGGATGGGAAGTTCATTTTTTCATCCACACATCTATTTACATTGATACATCTAGTTATCACTCGTTATCACATGTGCTTACACAAGGGATTCCTATGGCACGATTCTATCACACATGTACAAGAACTACCTAGATTCTATGATGTACTGTATCGCTCGGTTGTAATTTCACTCTATCGAGTGACCGTTGTGGTCATTTTTATTCCCATATTGCATCTTTTCCTTTTGGGATTTGATGTCGTTTGAGGGTTATGTAGGTCATCTTCTCTTTGCGGTCATAGGTGAATTCGGTGATCATCCAAAGACATACATGCGACCAAAAGTGAAAGTTAGTGAAACTTGTGCGACAAAAGAAAAACTAGTTTCCGAGATCCAACACAATTACGTGTGCCTACAAAAGGTCCCCGAAACCTAGGTTCCCTAGTTCGGCTCATCCGAAATTCCAAGATTTTTCTATGCTTAGTTGTGATAGTCTTCCCTTCCTGTTCATCATTTTTCCAATCCAGAACACTTCGGGATCAAGTGCAAAATCAATTAAGTCTTCTAATATTTCTCTTTCACTTAGGGTTTCATATCTCCTTAGCTTATTGCTTGAGTCAAATTTATACTTTAGAATTTATTTATCATACATGACTCTGTAATTAGGGTTTTAGAAAACTTTGTTTTTGTTAAATCAAAGTGAAACAGCCAACCCACGGAGGAAGGTCAAAATAAGATTGATGACAAGGTAAGCAAGATGTTGGAAATAAGTTTACAAAATATACTTGTGATGTAACGATCACAAATGCATACAAGGATCGCTTGGACTTATGGTACAAGCAGATGCACGAAGCCTTTAAGAATGAATGGTGCATACCTGTGGAATTGCATATTGTGTTGGCATAACAAGTAGAATTTGATGTGATGCAACACTTCTGTCTTGTAATATTTTTGTTGATAAATGGAGAAATGGGTCCTTGGTGTAAAGTGTCTTTTCCTTCACATCTAGGTACTTCAGGAGATCAGTTAACATAATAAGGGACGCATGATCATTAAAATTTAACGCAGACAAGGTGGACATAGAGTATCATACTCTACACAAGATCTACTACTTGCACGATAAGACAACCTTATGAAGAAACTTTGCAAACATATGGGATGGACCTCAATCGATTGCTTTAGTAGTTGGAAAGGAGGCTTGCAGAGTGTATGTATATTTGTGTCTGAAGTTACAAGATGGAAAAGTGGTGGAGGTATGTGCTACTTAATATTACACCACCACCTTCGAGGAAAGCACGGCTAAGAGAGACAAAAAGAAGCACATGTCCTGAGCCGGTTGAAGAGAATAAGATGAAACGGAGGGGCAATTGGACCATAGTGCGTGGAAAAGGAGGATAACAACAATTAGATCAATTTCAGTGTGCACCCATCCTCGGGTATCTCAACTAGCCCAACCGAAAGAGCGCGCGTGGAAAGCCCAAGTGGAGAGGAGCATATTGATAAATAAGCTCATAGAACAGTAATGACTTAGGAAGAGAAGGAGTCCACATATAAAACAAATTGATGAATATATACCTATCAATGCCTCGAGAGTAGATGTGGAGGTAGAACAAGAAGATGAGTGAGGATACGAAAATAGGGAGATTGGTCAATAAATTGAAGAGGACATCGGTCATGCACAGGAAATGTTGCGTAAGATTCACCGCTTCATTAGTACACAAAAGGACCAAGACATCTAACATCGTAAAGAACGTGGGTTAGGAGAAGGCTCCCTTCATCAACCATTTATGACTTATGTTGATGACCCAATCAAGGTCATCATAGCAAGATTCAAACATTTTACAGATCCAGAAGATTTTTATTGTTGGGACATGTTTGAAAAAACACAAGCCCATATTTGCACACAAAAGGTACTTTCATTTTCTATCCACGCGTGAAAAGGTACTTGCATTTTCTATGTAGACTCGCATGGAGGAGCTAGAATTAGAAATAAAACCGAGAGACCATCCATGAGTTACAGGGAAAGAGGGATCCAACCAAGACACTCTCAATTTTGGATTCAACGAAGTTAATATATGCGTAAGCTAGCAATGCACAAATAAAAATGGCTACGAAGGTCACACTCAGAAATCTAAATAAAGGAGTAGGACTGTGTGATGCATAATTTATTTTTTTGAGGATGTTAGTAGGAAGAACAAGAAGTTGGTAGCGAGCCAAACAAAGTCAACGGGAGGTGCGCCTCCGTTAACTATAAGGCAATCGAGCTTCTTCAAACTATTACACATTCATGTCCAAAAGTAGTTTTGGTAGCCAAGGTCGATCAAAACATAGAGATTGGTCGGCTAGGAGAATTGGTTAAATTCTTATTAGCAAAGGTAAATAAAAGACAAGAACTAACCACAAAGGAACTAGCTAAGGCTAGGCAAGAGGAGGTGGAGAAGACAATAAAGGAGTATGAGACCCTTGCGCGAGAGGTGAAGGAAACTTCAGTGCGAAAAAGGTGTGTAGTAATAATTTTGCATATTCCTCCATCATAGATGCACATCCATCTAAAGAGGAAACAAAGTGGAATTTCCTAAAGGCCTCCTTGTATATTGGGGATAGAACGATGCGTGAAAATTTTACAAGAGATGGAAGGATTGAATAATACCATTAGCGAAAAGTGTGCTAAGGTAGAAGAAAGACTGGAGGAGTTACATGTGATGGTTATTAAAGAGGTAGACATCTTGGAGGGAATGGCTTCATAATGGGATATCGTTCGGGAGAATTAAGGAGAATCCCGGTGGAGTAATCCTAGAAGGGATTCCAAAGATTGTCGAGCATTCTTGGGAAGGTCTATGTAGTCACAAAATCGTGCACTTCTTTTTACATTTATACCACCAAGTATTTTATTTTATATATGGATCTCACGTAAGAAAAGTATTCACTAATGGCTCATCCCTTAGTCATGTCATCGATTATTCGGTCGTCATCGTCATTTGTCTTACACACGTCGTCATTTGTTTGCACATTTATGGTCATCTCTCGGGAGTCTCAATTATCATTATTTGGTCATGTGTCATCTCTAGTCTCGACTAGGGCGCTAGAAAATCTTGGGCGCCCATCAGTATCCCGGGTCCTCTTTTAGGTGCCTTGGTCCTCAAGGTTACACTTTATTCTCATTTAGAGTTTTGATATCGGTCTTTATGGTTTGTTGTCTCATTCCACAGGTGTTAGTTGGCATGTCGGTCAGTTGTGTCAAAATTTGAGCAAGAGATCCCTATATAAACATAGCATACTCATTATTCTAAGAGCGGACTATCTCGCTATCAATAGCTAGCTATCCACTAAGGCAAAGGACTGCATTTGGGCATCATTTACATCTGCATCACACAAGCATAGGGGAAAAGGGTTGTATTCATTCTATTCCATCCACCATTTGCATTTTACATCTAGTTATTGCCCCTACTTCTGCGTCATTAACGCTAGGGCACCCTAGGCACACAATTGCACACACAAACACACGAACTACATTGGGTCTAGAATGTAGTGCAATGCGCTTAGTTGTAAGTCCACCATTGTGGCAACTAAGGTCAGTTTGACCCCTTCATTTGCATATTTATTTTTTGGGATTTGATGCTTTGTATGGGGTTTTGCAGGTAGATCTTCATCATTAGCCTACAAAGTGACATAAGCAAAGCCACCTGCGAAAACTACACGAAAAAGATTAAGATATTGCAAAGACCTAAATGACACTTTATCAATTTCAGATCTGAGCTATTCTGCAAACCAGAGCGCCCAAACTACAGACCAAGGTGCCCGCAGGCACCCCAGTCCTCTCCTAGGCGCCCCAGTCCATTCGGATCTTGATTCTTTGCATGACTTCCTGGGTAGCACCTTCACATTCTCGCACTATCCGCACATCAATCTGTCCAATTCCACCAAACATCGAGGTAAGAAATCTTCAAGTTATTACCTTATCCTTTTTATTTTCATTATTTCATTTCATTTAAATATCAATTAAAATTATTTGGCATTTATATTTTAGTTTATACCATTTATTACATTTCTATACCTACTTAGATTAACTTAAAACATAACCATTAATTTTCATATTTTATTTAATCAGGTTTGTAAGTCAATAGACGAGTGAAAGCCGCTAGAGACAAATCTTGGCGCGAAATTCCCAAAACTCCATGTATCTTAGTCTCATATTTGATTGTGTGGGAGAAGATTACTCTTTGCTTTTTTTGGAACATTGCATGTGATTATTTCATTTATTCACTTATTCTTTGTATTGCCCAAGGACAAACAATATAAGACGTGGTGTAATGTTGAGCCAATGAATTAACTAAGTATAAGATGTGCACAAAGGTTGAGAAGTGCATCGAGTTGCATCCAGAAGTATGAAGGAGGATGCACGAAGGTTTGGTGCACGTGTAAAGGAGAAGACACAACACATCGGGGTATGATATGTAATAATATGTTGTGAAGAAAAAGCATAGATGACTTTATCACAAAATGAGCCGAGAAATAGAAAAATCTTGGATAATTTAGGTTGATAACGAGGATAAGAGCATACGGTGTAAATATAGATAAGATTAATCCATGGGTAAAGCAGGGCTATTTATATCACACAAGATGGAAATAGAGCTTCCAGAAGAAAGAAGACCCTCTTTGGAGAATCGTAGGTTTGAGTCCAAGTATAAATAAGTGTGAGTTTTAGAGCATGCATCCATTTATAGTATCGGTCTATTTTCGGACTAAAGCATGATATGGTGATGAAGGACAAGTTCCCACCCTATAAATACTTGTAGTATCCATGTAATCTAGGCGTCTAGAGAATATCTGAGTATGTCATGTAATGTCTTGGTGTGTCATGGAGAGTCATGTAAAGTCTTGAGGAGTCATAGATTGTCTAGTATTGTATTGAAGATCATGCTACTTGGTTGGAGCTTGATGCGGCTCTATATAAGTGATTTTTTGTATGAAGTACAAATTTGTCATAAGTAAGCTTGCATATATGTAATAGATCATGATTTATGAATGAATAATCAACTCTCTTAAGGTTATGTATAATTTTCTTTGCACATGATATAATTCCATGAATGTGTATTCTCCATATGGTATGCATGTATGTGGTGGTAACCATGTGTGCAAGATCTGTATCTTGACAATCGACATAAGAAAGGACTTGGTAGAGTTGTGTGCACTTCGGGTGAGCACTTAGACTTTTGTTTGGGTGAAGTTCTAGCATGCCTGAATATGTCATGTTAATCCTAGACTACAACATGACAATGCTCATCGCATCATGTTGTGCCTTGTTGTCATTCCTTGTGTGACAAGTCTCCTTATTTTTGGAGTCATCACGAAATTTATTTGAACCCTATGGAACATTGGAGTGTATTTCCGAGTTCAATTGAGGTACCTACACTTGGATTGTTGTAATCTTAGTTTGATTCAAGACCATAATGTCATGGGCCAACTAAGCTCATTTAGGTAGTAGGGCCATTCAAGTCACAATCAATTGGTTAATGCAATGGAGGTCTACATAAATATTGTGATAACCATATCAGCACATGAAATTGATAACCGCACCTCTTATTTTGCATTGTGTGCATGATTTGACACGAAAAGCATCACAACTCAATTGTTGGGTGATGTGTGTACTCAAAAAAGAAAAGAAAAAATGACTTGTATTTTGGTTGTTTATTTCTTGCAACAACTATGGGCATGATAAGCTTACACATTTATCCTAGATACATATTACTTTCTAACTCCAACTATTTTGTTTTTACATCACAAGGAGTGTCATGTGTCCATATTCAATTTTCGATTGAAATAATAAATCACTTCATGGTGGTCATGTAAGAATATAAATAAAAATTTACAAAAAAATTAATGTCCTTCAAAAAATTGGAATTGGATTTCAAAAATTATATTGAATTCCATCCCATTAAAACCCCGCCTACGACACAATTCTATCACACCACAAGAACTACATGGAGTCTGAGATGTAGTGCACCGCTCGGTCGTAAGTTCACATTAGGTGACCACCATGGTCGATCCGACTCCTCATATTGCATCTTTTCTTTTTGGGATTTGATGTAGTGTGAGGGTTATGTAGGTCATCTTCTTTTTGTAGGTTCTGGCGAATTCGGCGATCATCCGGCGACATACAGTGACCAAAAGCAAAAGTTGACGACACTTGTGCGACACAAGAAAAACTAGTTTTCGAGCTCCTGCATAATTCTGAAACGCCTAACAGAGGTCCCTAGAGCCTAGGCGCTCTAGTCCCAGCTCATTCGGCGGTTCCAAGATTTTTTGTGCTCGGTTGCGACAATTTGTCCTTCTGTTCATCGCCTTTTCCAATCCATAACACTTCAAGATCAAGTGCAAAATCAGCTAAGTCTTCTACTCTTTCTCTTGCACTTAGGGTTTCATATCTCCTTAGTTTATTGCTTGTGTCAAATATGTACTTTAGCACTTATTTATCGTACATGACGCTACAATTGGGGTTTTATAAAAGTTTATTTTTGTTGAATCGGCGAAACAAGCCAACCCATGGAGGAAGGTCAAAATGTGATTGATGACAAGGTACGCAAGATGTTGGAAACAGGTTTACAAAATATACTTGTAATGTAACGATCACAAATGCATACATGGCTCACTTGGACTTATGGTACAAGTGGATGCGTGAAGCCTTTGAGAATGAATGGTGCATACCCAAGGAGTTGCATATTGTGTTGGCATAACAAGCGAGAATTTGATGTGATGCAACACTTCGTCTTGTAATATTTTTGTTGATAAATGGAGAAATGGGTCCTTGGTGTAAAGTGTCTTTTGCCTTCACTAGGTACTTCGAGAGATCGGTTAACGTAATAAGGGATGCACAACCATTAAAATTTAACGCAGACAAGGTGGACGTAGAATATCATACTCTACACAAGATCTACTACTTTGCACGACAAGACAACCTCATGAAGAAACTTTGGAGTCAGATGGGATGGACCTCAATCTAATTATAACTTTAACAGTTGGAAAGGAGGCTTGCAGAATATATGTATATATGTGCCTGAAGTTACAAGATGGAAAAGTGGTGGAGGTATGCGACATGACTATTACAACACCACCTTCGGGAAGGGCGGCTGAGAGACAAAAGAAGCGCATGTCTGAGCCAGTTGAAGAGGAATAAGATGAAACAGAGGGGCAATTGGACCATGGTGTGCGGAAAAGGAGGAGAACAACAATTGGATCAAGTTCAGGCCACGCACCATCCTCGGTATCTCCAACTAGCCCAACCGACGAGCGTGCATGGAAAGCCCAAGTGGAGAGGAGCAGATTGATAAAGAAGCTCTTAGAATAGGTGATGACTCAGGGAGAGAAGGGAGTCCACATATAATACAAATTGATGAAGATATACCTATCAATGCCTCGGAAGTACATGTGGAGGTAGGACAAGAAGATGAGCGAGGATACAAAAATAAGGAGGTTGACCAAGAAATTGAAGAGGCCACCGGTCATGCGCAAGACAACGTTGCGCGAGATTCGATGCTTTCGAGTAGCGAGGCCTAGAACATCATAAAGAACATGGTCGAGAGAAGGCTCCCTCATCAACCATTTATGTCCTTTGTTGATGACCCAATCAAGGTCATCATAGCAAGATTCCAACATTCTACAGATCCAAAAGATTTGTATTGTTGGGACATGTTTGAAAAACACAATCCCATATCCGCACACAAAAGGTACTTTCATTTGTTATCCACGCGTGAAAGTTACTTTCATTTGCTATGCTGGAGACTCGCATGGAGGAGCCAAAATTTGAAATAAAACCAGAGACCATCCATGAGTTATAGGGAAAGAGGGATCCAACCAAGACACAAAGCGGAGTAGCCTATATGAAGAGGAAACAAAGCGGAGTAGCCTAAAGGCCTCCTTGTATATCGGGGATAGTGCGACACGCGCACAAATTTTGCAGGAGATGGAAGGACTAAAGAAGACCATTAGCGAAAAGTGTGCTAATGTAGAAGAAAGACTAGAGGTGTTACATGCGATGGTTATTAAAGAGGTAGACATCTTGGAGGGAATGGCTTTAGAATGGGATACCGTTTTGGAAGAATTAAGGGAGAAGGCCAGTGGAGTAACCCTAGAAGGTATTCCAGAGATTGTTAGAGCATTACTAGGAAGCTTCGTAAGTGCAATAGATGAGTGGAAGCGGCTAGAGACAAATCTTGGCGCGGAATTCCCAGAACTCCATGTATCTTAGTCTCATTTTTATTGTGGGAGAAGATTATTCTTTGCATTTTTACGGAACATTGCATGTGATTCTTTCATTTATTCACTTATTCTTTATATTGCCCAAGGACGGACAATATAAGATGTGGGGTGATGTTGAGTGATGAATTGACTAAGTATAAGATGTGTGGGGAGGTTGAGAAGTGTGTCGGAGTTGCATGCTAAAGTATGAAGGAGGATGCACGAATGTTTGGTACACATGTACGGGAAAAGACACAACACATCCGGGTATGATAGATGATAATATGTTGCGAAGAAAAAAGCATAGATGACTTGATAAAAAAGTAAGCCAAAAATAGAAAAAGCTTGGATAAGAATTGGGCGATAACATGATAAGAGCATGCAAGACTAATTGTAGATAAGATTAATGCATGGATAAAGCACGGCTATTTATATCGCACAAGACAGAAATAGAGCTTCCAAAAGAAAGCAAACCCTCTTTGGAGAACCATAGGTTTGAGTCCAAGTATAGATAAGTGAGTTTTAGAGCATGCATCCTTTCATAGTTCTAGTCTATTTTCTTACTAAAGCATGATATGGCGGTAAGGACAAGTTCCCACCCTATAAATACGTGTAGTATCCATGTAATATGGGCATCTTGAGAATATCCGAGTATGTCATGAAATGTAGCATGATATGGCGGTGAAGGACAAGTTCCCACCCTATAAATACTTGGTAGTATCCATGTAATATGGGCATCTTGAGAATATATGTAAGCTTACATATATGTAATAGATCATTATTTGTGAATGAATAATCAACTCTCTTAAGTTATGTATAATTGTCTTAGCACATGATATAATTATGTGCATGTGTATTCTCCATATGGTATGCATGTATGTGGTCATGACCATGTGCGCAAGATTTGTATCTTGACAATCAACACAAGAAGGACCCTAGTAGAGTTGTGTGCACTTTGGATGAGCACTTAGACTTCCATCCGGGTGAAGTGGAAGCGCGCTTAACTATGTCGTGTTAATCCTAGACTACAATGTGACCATGCTCATCCCATAGTGTTGTGCCTTGTTGTCATTGCTTGTGTGACAAGTCTCCTTATTTGTCGAAGTAGTAACGAAATTTATTTGAACCCCATGGAACATTGGAGTGTATTGCTAGTTCAATTGAGATACCTACACTTGGATTGTTGTAACTGTTAGTATGATTCAAGACCACAAGGTCATGGGCCTGCAAGGCTCGTTTAGGTTGTAGGGCCATTCAAGTCACAATCAATTGGTTAATGCAGTGGACGTCTACATAAATATTACGATAACCATATCACCACATGACATTGACAACTGCACCTCTTATTTTGCATTGTGTGCATGGTTTGACACACAGAGCATCACAACTTAATTGTTGGGTTATGTGCGTGCCCAAAAAAGGAAAAGAAAAAATGACTTGTATTTTGTTGTTTATTTCTTGCAATAATTATGGGCATGATAAGCTTACACATGTATATCCTAGAAACATATTACTTTCTAACACTAACTATTTTGGTTTTAGGAGTGGCATGTGTTCATCTTCAATTTTCAATTGAAAGAATAAATCACATCATGGTGGTCATGTAAGAATATAAATAAAAATTTACAAAAATTAATGTCCTTTAAAAAATTGGAATTGGATTTAAAAAATTTCCATTGAATTCCATCCCATTAAAACCCCTACCCCATCATGTTTTCTTTAGCCTAGGGCACATCTTTGTCATTTGCAAGGATGAAACTCTTCCCACTTTCATCTAGTATACTCTTTTCTTTATTTTAGGATTCATCCGACCTAGCACATCCTCTATGGGCTAACACTCTCATTCGCTCTAATGCAATGACTTAATTGTAACCTCCCATCATGGCAATGATGGTGTCTTTCAAAATCCTACCTAAATCTTCAAAGGAAATTGTCTTCCCAACATGACATTTGCAGTTAAAAATTGTGTTATAACTACAAATGTCATGTTGGGAAGACAAAATTTCCTTTGAAGATTTAGGTAGGATTTGAAGGACACATCGTTGCCATATATATATATATATATATAGGCTAAACAACACTACATTCGACAAGCTTCTCTAGTGCACTCTTTTGTGTCTCGCTTTTTCTCCTACACGAAAATGAGGAAACAATCTTTCTCGAACATTTGTTTGAATTTGTAACTTCAACAAGCAAAGCAATCATACCTTACGATTACAATATCCTCCGCATCTCTAGTTGCTACCGCTAAAGGCAATCTATATGATTAAGACGATCATGTTAAAATATTACAATTGCGACAAATATAAGAAATCCTCACTTCACTATGACCCGCTTATTTTCTACAAACACTACTCATTTGACATACAAGGAGGTCATCATGATTCTTCCATGAATTATATGTCACAATGTCACCACTCATTAAACATAACAAGGAGACCATCATGATTCCCCCATAAATTATATTTGATGTTATAGTTGATCATCTCAGAATGAACCACTTCACCCAATAAAATTTAAATCAATATCAATCATCCCAAGACACGAAACCTATTCTAGGGAAACATCATGATATTTGTACGAACTTCAAATTACAGCAATTTGCATTTGAATGAACATAAACGCAATCTCAAGCTGAGCTGTTGGTGCTACACTTTATTGGCTTTATCCAACACTCAAATATTGTATTTTATCAAATCAAAAAAGCCCATCCAAATATTGGATGTTACATGCAGCAATATTTTTTGAACACGAACATGAAGCTTTCCATTGCTATTGATGGTACAGTTGGTATGCTTCAATCAATCAATAATCCAACGCTTGATAAAGTGGAGTGCACGTAATATTTTAGTATCATCACCGAGTAATGTTGGGGCACAAGTAAATATCAATTATGAAGTGTTTGGGAAACTCTTTGCTGGCCCATATCCACAATGTGGAGGGTGATCATGCAAACAGACGGCAAATGAATTTCAAAGCAATATCATCATAACAGAAAGATCCAAATAATAATAATAAACACAGGAAACAAATGAAGTTGACAAAATATGCAAATCAACACATGATGAGGAAAAAATCTGATGCAAACAAAAAGGCCATGATAGATACCCACAACACCTTATTTCATTCCACATATAACTTTCATAATATGTAAATATGTGTAACGTCATAATGGTAAAAATATGTTCTACATATTCAAATGTATTTAATACTTGCACAAAAGGTTAAAAGGCTACGTGTATTGTTTTAGAAACTTTGATCGGTTCCCTCAGTACATTTTTTCAATGAAAACAAATGTAAGTATCTAAAACCTGCAGTGTTCCCCGGATGACTTGACAATACCCACCGTGGTACCAATTCATTGCACGCATTTGATTCGAAAATTGTAATATATAGCTCCATCATGATTTAGATGATGAATAAAACCCTTCAATTGAAAATAGGCTATAGCTATGCATGAAGAAATGCACCATAAAGACAAAAGGAGTGCAAGTTCATGACCAAAAACTGGCCTTGACAACTAAAAGAGATGATTCGATTTACATTACCAGGCCTAAGAAGTAAGAAGCCTCATTTCTGGAAACAAGATTTAATATGCCACTTGCAAATCATAATGCGGTTTACTTTAGCACCAAATGTACTTCACAAATATGCATTCACCACTTCTGGAAAGATGAGAATCAATATCCCTGACGTACCTTGATTTCAGTGACCAGTCACACTATAAAAAAGTACCACGTACTACAAACAGTGTTCCAAAACAACACGGGAATAAGTGCAACAGACTTCAGACACCAATACCTTCTGAGCCCTCCAAATAACATATGGCTCCCTCTACATGTTAAAAATAAAATATACACTACAAATTATGTGACATCCAATTTCAAAACTGCTTCGGTAAAAAAAGGTTATATTCTGTCAAATTTTCAGGATCTTGACTGCCTCACAGGTGATCGGCTGTTTAAATGAATATAAAAACAAAATTAGACACTGAAGATCATGTGAAGAATGAGTACCCTGTTAAAGTAAACCTTCAAAGTATGAATTTTCAAAATAAATTTCATAATCACCTTCGATATCGTTCATGAACAGGGCTTGAAGCTCTACCATAGTCTGGACCACCCTTCTCTGGGCGTCGAGCATAAACAGGACTTGCAGCCCTACCATAATCTGGACTGCCTCGCTCCGGGCGTCTAGCATAGACAGGACTTGCAGCCCTCCCATAATCTGGACTGCCCCTCTCAGGGCGTCGAGCATAAACAGGACTTACAGCCCTCCCATAATCTGGACTGCCCCTCACTGGACGTCGAGCATATTTGGGACTTAAAGATTGGTCACGACTTTCTTCAGGCCTTCCATATCTGCCTCTACTATCACCATCATCATGCTGAGCATACTCCACAGATATAACCTTATCTAAGACTTTGCTGCTCTTGCCCAGAAAATGATTTAGTTAAAGACCAATTAGATACTTATATTTTAACATCAATATCCTTCCTCTAATAATACCTAAGATACCAGAAAGCAAATAGCAGAATCTCAGTAAACTGTCTCAAAACATAATTAGATACTTATATTTTAACATCAATATCCTTCCTCTAATAATACCTAAGATACCAGAAAGCAAATAGCAGAATCTCAGTAAACTGTCTCAAAACATAATCGTAATATTTAATAGCAACCATCTAGCTGGGACATCCTTACTACAATCCCCTTATCATGCACAACACCATCCTACTACATGACATTACACGGTATACATATAATCAAATACCCCAACTGCAATACAATAGAAATATACAAACTACTATTTTTAAAACAATACAGTTTAACAAACCTGTTGTCAGTGGAGGCCAGAGCCTTTGTTGCTTCCTGTTGTGATTCATATTGAATGAAAGCAAAATTCCTTCTCATCCTCACATTGAGCACCTTGCCATATGGCTCAAAATGTCTTTCAAGGTCTCTAACCATGGTATTAGCAGGATCAAAGTTTATCACGAACAATGTTTTTGCTGGTTTCAAATTTCTTGAAGGTCGCCCCGCTTTCATAGCGATGATTACCTCGTTCCGCTTGCTGTGTGTAATAGAAATTCCAACAAAAATGTGACTAAATTAATATATTATTGGAATAGAAAAAAAGACTGCTCTAATTCATGTATCTAGAAACTTAGTCAACAAAATCATTGAAAGCCCATGGAGTGCCACAAGAATAGATACAGGGAAAAAAGACTGGCCCAAATTCATGCATCTACAAACATAATCAACAAAATAATTGAAAAGCCACAGAGTGCCACAAGAATAGATATGACTGAAGCTTTGTGCAGGAAATACCAAACCAATTATCTAAAAAAAAAAAAGACACACTAAGACTATATGGTGTTGCAAAGCTATTACAGATTCATTCCTGTGCAAGAAATACCAAGCCTATCAGACAGAAAAAAATCTGAAGGAAAACAACAAAGGAACCTTAGTCCCCACTATAACTGATTTATCCCTGTGCAGGAGATATCAAGCCTATCAGATTGAAAAAAATCTAACGAAAGAAGAATGGAGAAAGAGAACGGAACCTTTGTCCACTCCACACACAATCGACGTCTCTGCCTGCCAAATTCTGTCTTGTCCAGCCCTCTTATTGCATCCTCTGCATCGCGCTCATCATCCATGTAGATGAAAGCAAAGCCTGGAAGAACACAAGACTCAACAAAGAAACAAAAATGAAAACAATAAGAGTGACATGGAGTGTTCTTTTATAAACAATAAGTACACAGGCTGTGAGAAAAAAAAACACAATACCTGTTACTCATTTGAGTAAAGACCTGCTGTGTTAAAGGACATCAGGCACATGCATTGCATGTTGACTAAATGATGTCATGTATGATGTAAGTCTAAACCATAAGTAAGAAAAGGGCCATCCATCAGATAATGTCTTTTGACAGTTATGCTCCTTTCTGATTGCAATTATCTGTCAAAGGGACCTATCGCTTGACATATGCTTGAAACTGTAGAGTTAGCATGCATAAGAGGGATGGAAAGAAATGATCTCGTGAGAAAATGCAGGATATGATTTGCTTATCGGCTTGGTTGATCAAGACTAGAAGCTGATGCTCTGGCACAAATGGCATGATTAAAAGTTATGACCAGGAACCCATGAGCCGAAAAGAGCTTCGATGCTCTTTGATATTCCTGCGCCAAAGAAAATCTTAAGTACAAAGGCCTGCATTTCGCAAATCACTTTTCTGCTAAAAGTTACATTTGTGGCCTTGGTTTCCACATTCCAAAGCAATTTCATAGTTCTTTATATATAATGTTGTTTGTTAAGATATTCCTCCATCGCCCCTTTAAGAAAACTTCAATGCTGACTCTTTCTATTTTATAACATCCCACCTGGCAGAGAGTAGTTTGTGATATACATGAAGAACGCCATCTACATTGGCTTTGTATGCTAAAACGAAGGCTGCTGCTTAACATTTATCGAGGGTTAACATTTAAGAATCTGAACAAATGCATTAAACATGATGCAAAAGGCAGTTTTGCCATGAGCTCTAAAAATGAACAGACAGTGTAGATTTCTCAAACCAAAGGCATGGGTATCTTCAGCTTTTAACAAAGGTTAACAGTGGCTAAAAGCTTGAAGCACAGCAATGAGACATTTGAGGGACTCGGAAAAACATTGCCAGTCTTTGTAGTGCCATTGCATTGGAAGTCAAAGCATGTCTATCAACAATAATATCCTTCCAAAATAGAAGAATTCTGCAAAAACTGATGGTGTTTGGTGACTTGCTGAATGAATTTATATCATTATAAACCTCAGAGATATTAGGGAAGAAAAAGTTTACCTGACTTGACATCTACCCTGTCAACTCTTCCGTATCTGGCAAACATACGCTCAACCTCTGAATGGCGAGCCCCGTACTCTAAGTTCCCACAATACACAGGCTTCATCTCTGGCACTCACTGTTTTCCCAAAGAAGTATTTTATGGGCGTTCCCTAAAAACAAAGAACATGCCAATCATGAGTCATATCTGTTTAGTTTTAACTTGCAGATGATACAAGAATCAAACATTTATTTCAGTTCAAAAAGCTACCATAGAGTTGAAGCAATCAACATCCAAAACCTACTCCTAGAACAAAATCCCTAAGGGATATACAATGTGGGGAGCCGCAAGCTGATCTTCATAAAGACAGTAATCACAACATAAGAAGATATCATAAAAACAACAAAAAGGAACAGGGATCACAAAGCATGGACATGCACCATTAAGTTTTCTTTGGGATTGGCAAAGCTTCGGGTGCATGAACCACCTTATAAAAAATTATTAACTTGATTGTTATCAATGTCAGTTTAGTGTATAAACCAGCCATGGAAAACCAAGTGCTTTTAAAATAAGTCTTTTAAGATTTGTTTTAAATGGACTGGCTTAAACAAAAATTAGGATAAGTAGTAGCAAAACATAATACTTCAAATGTCAATATATGGATAGTTTTTAACTCATATTAACAGGATAGGTATGAGAATTACATAGGAATATATGAACTTCATTTTAATGAAATTTATCAAAGGATTTTGTACTGACACGAAGTTGCAATAATGCAGCCGTCTTTATAGTTTCACTGATCACCTTATAATTTAAAGCACTATTAAATTTCAATGCAGCTATATGTCAAGATTTTAAAATTTTGCACAAACCATTCAGGTAATCGTTTAGTTTTTAGCTATAGATATTCTTTAGTTTGTAAACTTTAATTATATTCTTATTAAAATATAAGGCTTATTTATTAGTGTTAGTTTCATATTAGTTAAATATTAACCAATAAACGGTTGAAACTACTTCAACCATTTTGTAACCATCTTTCACATAATAAAATGACGGACACACAATGATTATGTGTACATTCCGGTTTTTCTTCATTCATTTTTTGTACATTCTATTCTTTCTCTCTCTGCATATTCTAACATTGGTATTTAGTAGCAACATGCCATACAAAAATCATTATGTTTTTCCTACATTCCCCCAATTCTACAACAAACGTCTTTTTATGGTTCTCAATTGATTATATTTTTTTAAATCTCTACATGGCTACCATTAACAAAATATCAGTTTATAGCTCAAATGTGGAAAATCTCCAACTGGAATTTACACACCAGTCATCAAAATCCCAGGCAATCCTAATAACTTATAGATTCAAACAAATCACAGGAGGAATCACCCAACACCAAAAGGGGTAAAAGTCAAATAGTTCGCTCCTACATAGCCAACAATAGGTTTGACCTTTATCCAATTGGGCATCGGCTCAGAAGTGATATAACACATAGACACAACACACACACTCCCACATGTGCGCACACACAAATGCAGACAAAAGGATGGAGGACGCATTAACATGGAACATATAATTTCTGATTTTATAACTAGAAGATTCCATCTTAGAACAAAGCTTCTGGAATGACCTGTATATGTACTTTTGGAATTGACAATTTGCATTACCATATGTGAGTCGTCTTTGGGATAAAAAATGAGTAGTGTTGCAGACTTAGGGTGCCTTATATGAATGATTTTCAATGAATCCTCAAGATGCCACAGGGGACCCACCTAGAAGAGGTTAGCCATTGAAAAATACTAGCCATTGTAAAAATATCTGTTAGACCAACTGCCATAAACTAAAATATTCAAATTTCAACTTGGAAGTTTTTAATTTAAATTGTATGTAACTTAAATTGATTTAATTTTAATCGCTATGTTTCACATTTACTCCGCTTATGAATTATAGATCTCCAAGATTGACTAAGGCTTAGACAATCGTCCATATTCAAATTGCTTGGATGTTTGCCAATCTTGACTGCCTCCCTAAACTTTCTATTAAAATACAGATCCCTCTTTTGCAATCATTTCAGCCTTTTCAATGGACATGTGGTGCTCAGTCTTATCAGAGTGCTCTGCCAGCAAAAACTTCGCAACCATATCACAAAGAATGCCAGAATTGTGTTCTTTAATTCTCACTATGGATAGATCTTCTGTCTCCCTTATGCAAAGCTTCCTACATGAGCATTGGACCAAATAAGCCCCACTTTCTAACTCAGGCTCAAGATAAGCTTTGATGATTTTTGGAGATCATCTAATTTTATTAAGAGGAATGACAGAGGTTTCTATGTTCGGGCGATCTTGTGAGACTCTCCTTGACATGCAGAAGGAAAGCCAGGCGTTGTTCATAGAAAACATTGATTCTCTATCAATGTGAAGGCAAGTCTCGGGCTTTAAAAAGGGCCCTGGCTATCTACTTTCTTGAAGACCGGGCCCTGGCTATCTTCCTATTATTATAAGCTATAACCACTTTCTTGAAGACCATGGTCAAGTGACATTTCTCCTCCAAATGCTCTCCACCGCAAATTTTTAGTTGAGTGGTGGTGAAATGCAGCTTGAAGCTAAAGATCAGTGTGAGTTCCCTTCCTGTAAACTTGTCTGGCCAGCTAACCATCGTCTTTCCTTTCAAAGACATCTAAGTAAGGGGCACAACATACAGCTCCAATTCTTTTGTAAATTTGATTCCACCACAAACATTATTGAGGTGCGCATAAAAATCTCCCAATTTTTCTTTACCATGGGGTCAGTTCACATTACTATCATCCGCATACCTCTTCCACCAGTTTGGTTTTAAAGGAAATAATTCAAGGTCAGTTTCCTCAAAGTGCTCCATGTATAGGTTAGCCATATTGGAAAGAGAGGTAACCCCATTGCCACACTGTACACCCTCTATTTACTCATAAAAACCAAAGATATTCATCAACCGCCTTCTTGCCATCACTTTTTCGATCAGTAGCTTTATGAAAATGGAGACCACAACAAAACTGACCAAAATGTCTGCCTCAACTAATTTCTCGTCCTTCAAATTTTTGACAAAGTGTCTTGAGACTAAGATGGTGGAAGGGGAGTGACTGACTAACAATTTGAGCTTCTATGCTGAGACAGATACCAGTTTGTAGGTTGGAAAACCTGTAGTGTCCACAATTGGTCTTAAGGGGACTTCTGCTTTGTAGACTTTCCAGCTCCACAAATCCTCAAAGTGATCTCTTTATTGGGCAAGAGTCTTTTTCAAATCTTTTTAACACCCTTGGCCACTCATTTAAAAACCAAGGTGACCGGTTAATACACTAATTGTGGACAAAGTGTCTTGAGACTAAGATGGTGGTAGGGGAGTGACTGACTAACAATCTGAACTTTTATGCTAAGACAGCTGCCAGTTTGCAGGTTGGAGAACCTGTAGTGTCCACAATTGGTCTTAAGGGAACTTCTGCTTCCTAGACTTTCCAGGTCCACAAAACCTCAAAGTGATCTCTTTATCGGGCAAGAGTCTTTTTCAAATCTTTCTAACGCCCTTGGCCACTCATTTAAAAACCAAGGTGACCGGTTAATACACTAATTGTTCATAGTTCCCATTAGTTTCTAAGTGGAGAGTCATTTTGGACATATAGCCCAATTTGTTCATGACAACCATAGCATCTTCCGTATCTGCTTTAGTTAACACAATATCAGGATTATGGTTAAGCCTCTTATGGGATTTAAACTCCACTGTGGAAATATTGCATTTGGGATGCTTGGTACCCCCTAAAACAATGGCACAATCTTGCCTGATTTCTTCCACTACATCACTGAAAAGGGACCCTACTATACTCTTAATATTTAAATATTTCATCGAGATGCGAGATGGAGCTATAGATAAACCTGAAATGCTCACTGTGGGGCCATCTAAGTGACAATCAGATAAATTAATGAAATTTTATCTTCCCAATAAGGAATCTCTCTTGGGAGCACACTCCAGACAAGGCAAACTGCCTCTCTCAAGAACACACCCCAAATGTTGAGTAATGTTCATCCTGAAACCCCATTCTGTATGCCACTACATTCCCATTTTAGCTTGGTCCGTGCTCATTCCCCAGCACAAGCCATCATCCTTAATGACAGAAGATAAATAGTTCAGACCTTCCTCATGCTGATTAGTTAACCCTACTGATATGCTTTACTTCATCCTGGAATGATAGGATCTGGTATGCACAAACAGAATATACAAAAGACTTTAAGTGTGGGATTGGCACTTCAACTCTTTTGTATACCTCTCAGTGCAGATCAAATCCATGTTAAGACAGATCTATGCTAGTATTAGACTTTTCCTAGCTCCTTAATTCTAATAATCTGTAGAGACAATTGACTTGCAGATACCTGATTTTTTGAGTCTTAGAAGTGCTACTTCTTGGAAAAGTTTGATTTGTAATGTTGGCTGTATGTGTTATATTTGTCGCTTTTTTAATTATGATTAATAGTTACATATGTATAAAAACAACAGCCATCAATGTCTCCACCCACAGACCCAGTGATGTGTGCACACATCAAAAGTCCAAGTTGATGTGGTGTGCAAAATGTGTTTCTCAATGGATACCCTAACATCCTATGCATCTATCCAACCTAGAAACTCTCGTGGAAAAGTGGAGAAACCCAAAAAAAACCAAGAAAACAAATTTAATAAACCCATCTATAAAACATATAGCCCTTACAAATAACAGGCCACGTAATAGTAAAAGTAAAACCACAGAAAGGATAATTAAAAAGCTCTATTTATCCAGATCCTAAACCATCATGGGAAAAGAAGCAAAAAAATCCAAGCGATACAAAAAAAAATCTATGGGGGATGAAAATTAAAAAAAAATATGGAGGATGAAAATTAAAAAAAAAAAAACTATGGAGGATGAAAATTATTTTAAAAACTATGGAGGATGAAAATTTTAAAAGGTAATAAGTTCCCTCATTTTCAAATATACTAGAGCGAACCTAATAAAAATTATTAAATTAAAAAAACCCTCACAATTAAGTAGCTACAATATACTAAAACCAGACAAAGGGAACTTAAAATCTCCATCTATTGCTGAAATCACAAGTAGAGAGATTGCATCAACATACAGCCCTACAATTTAAACACATAGACAATGTACTTTTAGAAGATGGAAAGCATAATGTATTAAAATTGATTGAAACGCAAACAGAGGACTTGCACACCGCTGCAGGTGTCAACATAGATTTCTACTTCTTCATACTTTGCTTCGATGACACCGACCACATGAAGTTTTCCCCTAGGATCAGATTGATTCTGTGATCACTTTTGCATTGTAGAAACCTGATTCTGGCTAGATCCAGGTTTATGTTCAGGAAAGGGCATTAAATGATTGTTTTAACTTTTAGGCTAATACTCTTCCCTTTGAATGAATTTCGTGTGAATAACTTAATCTGTTAGTTCTGCTTGCAACATTAGATTTCTTACCTCTTTCATAAAGATAAATTGTGCTTGTAAAATACACAGAACCCAAGGAATGGTATTTTTTCTGTGTTATTCTTTCATTTGGGGGTGGGGGAGGAACGGAACCATGCAACACACAAAAAAAAGGATTAAAATTTTTAAAATTCCTTATTTTCAAATATATTAAAGGGAATCTAATAAAAAATATTAAATAACAAAAACCCATCCATTGAGTCTCTGTAACCTCATGGAAAGCCTAGAAAGAGAAATTAAGAAATTTATCCATCTAATCTACACACAGTCACGGAAAGGGGGAAATCATTAAAACGCTCGAAAAGGTAGTGAAACTAGATTAAAAAACAACTTAAAGACACACACTCAAAAAATAAGTTTTCTAACAGAAAAATGCAACGTGTTCGGAATTCATACTTTAGCTATGTTTTAAAGATGCATCCCCACCACTTGCTCCATCATGTAGTTTTCCTACTCACATATCATGTCTAGGATACTAGAGTACATCCAGGTAGTAATCTCTTTTGTGTTTTGGGGGTAGTTCTAGGCGTCCCCTTTTCATGTTCCCACGTTTCCCTGTTACCCCTGCCCACCTCCCCAAAAGGGAACTCGGAAGAGCATAGTTATAACTTATAGTTATCACTGTGTATTTCTGGTGTGGCGAATTTCAGACAGATCTAACAGGAAAAACTCGCGCCAACCCCACGAAGAACATTTCAGAAAACTACCCATTTAAAAGGTAAAAATCTAATACACTGAAATCACACAAAGGATTACTCATGCGGATTTAAAAAAACATCTGTCCAACCATTCTACAAACAGGGGTAAAGGAAAACAAAATTAACCATCACAAGGGAAATTTAAATGTATCGATTCTCCAAACCCTCACAAGAATTGCAAAAAAATACTACACCCTACAAACGGAAATCAGAAATTTCATCCACCCAATCTATAAACCATCACTGAAACCCTTGAAAAGGAAATTGCAGAGGAAATTTATAAAAAAGAAAAAAAAAAAAAAGTCTTAAATCTGCATGTTCACGTGTAAATAGGAAAAAGAACCAGTGAAACCCTAGAAAGGAACATGTAAAGGAAGTGAAGTTACTTACCAGCAAGGAATTACAGCTACAAAATTGTTCCAGATGAAACCGGAAAATCAAATCCAGCTCTCCTTTCAAACGGTATTAGAAAATTTGGTATAATTCATTCCGATTTGAAGACGAAAAAACAGTCTTCGATATGATTGACTTGAATTGAACGAATCGTGCAATTATATGTATTTATACGTAGTACTGGTGTAAACTTATCCCACCTCTCTACTTCCTCAAATTTAAAGCCTTTCGAATTGGATTTTTATCTAATGTAATAGTGGAAAGTGATTAGGGTTTATCTCCAAGGGTCTTTCTTTGATCTCATTAACCTTTAGTGCTAGAGTTCCCTCCCCCTCCCCCTTCCCCCTTTTGGGCGGTTCTAGGCCAGCACCTATTAATGGCCACCTCCACACCGTCTGCATCATTTAATGCAAGTCACATGGAAGGAGCTTCCGGGCGAGATGGCACCAAAATGCCCTCGTAAATTTGTACCAAAAGTTTTTCACGAGGTAAGGACTGCGAGCGATACCCCTCTTCCATATGTGATTTTAAATATATTCCTAAAGTTGATTATGTCTCGTGATTGGTTCAAAAGCTATACTTTGGTTAGGTTTTTGCACAAAGTAGTCCCCTCAAAGGGTATGCTTAAACAATGGATTCATAACAATGGCAATTCATGGGGTTATGGTTGAAGGAGTCCAAAACCTCACTAAAGGGTTTCTTCTCTTTCATTTTGCCAACCTAGAACATTGTAAAGCCATAGTTAACCATGGGCCTTGGTTAATCCAAAATACCCTTGTTTTTTCTCACCGACTAAAGATTTCCGTGTTTGAAAGCGAGACAAACTTAAAATACTCATTTGGATTGAATTTGTGGGACTCAACTTGCCTTTATGGAATTTTTGGACAAACCGATTCAACCTCTTGGCCGCCTTTAATTTGCCATGAACAAAATAAAATCTATGTTGCTTGTCCCCAAAAAAGGGTTTGCGTAGAAACTGGTTTGACCAAGGATTTGAAAGAAACCATCGATATTCAAGTGGGTGAGCACTGCTTCTCTCAATGGGTGTTATACATTAATCTTCCAAACACTTGCTTTTGGTGCCAATCCTCATCACGCATGATTCAGATCGCCTTTTGATGGCCAACTTGCGTGCTAACTAGTGCTAAACAAACAAACCGCTAAAGAATGCCAAAAGCCTCTAGCTCTTACGGTGATGGTTGGACTATTGTCACCAACAAGAAAAAAATCGCAACCTCTCGTCTACCAAATTGCACTTGTTGTGTACCGACCCACAACCGGGTTTGGTTGGTCAATGTAGTGCCCAAAAAAAAACAATTAAAACAAAATATATAAAAATTGATGGTGGAGTTGGTGGAATTTGATGGCAAAGTGATGGAGTTTGGTGATGGCAAGAGTGGGTAAAGGCGTTTGTCAAGTGGGCTTGCAGGATATGGCCGCCCTAAAGGAATTTTCAGACCTGTCATTTTCCTTGCACAATAATACAAGCACTTTATTTGGGATCCAGGCGTGGATCACGTTGAAACCCAAGGCAACGTTGTAAATTTAGCGAATCGGATAGTTATTCTGAAGTGCGTTGGTAGATATTTATGCTAATGTGGACGCACAGGCAAGGCACTTCAATTGTTTGACAAAATACCTCAAGGAAATGTGGGCTCTTAGACAGCTTCTACTGCCTTTGCCAACATTTTCCCTTGCCTATAACCAAAATAAAAGATTTGGAATAGATCATGGACATCCATCAAAGTGTAAAGGAAAAGGAATGTGTGATTCACATATTATGAGCCTTTCTAGAACTTAAATTTAAGATTGAAACATCATTGTAATATATGTGTAATTCTAAAAATATCATGTTGTGGGAAGACCCTATCTAAAAGTGTGTATTGTAGATGAACCATTATGTTGTGCCTTATTATTTGGGAATAAAAAGTGGCTTGATGTGTATCACGTGTTTTCATGTCATCTATGCGGGTTAATGTTCGTGTAAACACATCATGTGTTGTGTGTTGTCCTAAGTAATCCCATGTAGTGTCATGTGTACTACAATGTAAGTCAAAAAAAAATTATTCTGATATTTTAAAGTTGTATTTGTGTGTGTAAAATGTGGGCGTTATAGTGAATTATCCCTAATGGGATACCACTTAAAAATACACAAAATATATGAAAAATTGCAGCAAAGTAAAATACTAATTTTTACCGAAAATGTCCAAACACTGACAGCGAATGGTATTAAATTGATAACACACAAAATATTTGCTCATAGTGCATGAAATTTGAGGGAAGCTTGCAGCAGTCATATTAAACACTATGAAAACATTTTTTGGAATAATATATTGATGCCCGAAAAAGTACAGAAAGCCTTAGGCGGCTAGAAAGCTTCAGAGGTTCGTGACCCTCTAATACAAGAGCAAAAATAAGGGTCTTTGGAAATAACAGTAATAGATACATGAAATAACGTTTCCATCTTCGATCTCAAACAGACAGTGGAAAAACCCCAAATAAAGGCTGCAAGTCGCCTCGCTTGGAATGGGGTCGGAAATGAGGGAGGCGCCTTCAACGTGCTGCCACGCCCAGCCCAGATGGCTACCGTGAGTCTGATCTAGAGCCCCTCTGATTGTCTTCCCCAAAAGCCCCCAAAATCCTCGAAACCCTTCCTCTGAACCCTCTGGAAATATCTCTGTAGCATGGCCCAAAAAAGCGGCTCCCAAAATGACAAACTAGGGTAGATCTCTCACTACCGAAGAATGCCCTGCTAGCTAGGGACGGGTCTCTCACCACCGAAGCTAGGGTCCCTGTGGGATTTGACTCCACAAGTGTAGAAAAGCAACAACAAAGAGCTGCACCTGCACGAGAAGGGGTCAATAAAATGTATATCAAAAGTGCCTTTTCTTCCTCCCCCGGCTCCTTATATATTTTACCTTGGCAAATGAGCCCCATAACCCTAGGCGCATTTCATTCCATGGAGGGGCCAAATAAAATAGAGTAACTAAAGTTACTTTTCTCCTTTTTGAGTCGCCATGTCCAAAAGTGACCCTCAACGCAAAATTAGATCATTGGAACCACGTGGCCCCTTCCCATTAGCTCTCAACGTCCACAACCCTTGGGTCTGACCACGGCTTGGACTCGACTTGTCCCTCAGGCTTTTGGGGTAGAAAAAGGGGACATTACACATGCGGCCCCTTCTCAGTAGCCCCCGAGTCCCCCGCCCCTTGGATATGACCACGGCTTGGACTCACTTGACCCTTAGGCCTTTGGCGCAGGAAAAGGGGACATTACATATAGTCAACTACTGTCGTGACCAAACCCACTTCCTATGATTTCGCTCCCCCATTTCCTACACTCCGGAAGCTTATCGCCACCCTCCTGCCTCTCATAAGCCACACCAATAGCTTCATAGCAGATCGCCTTTCACATTGAGGTTGTTCCCTATAATTGCTTGTTAATAATCTAGTCTCTTTTGATCGCAAAACCATTGTAGATGCAAAAGAGAGATTAAATGTACATGTAAACTAGAAACCAAAGACCAAATTGCTTCCTAATCTAATCCTCCCTAACACTACCTCAAACCGAGAAAGATGGAAAGGAGAGAAAATTTAATACCTACAACTTACCAATGAAGAATCATCCTCCTTTGTTGTGTAGGATTTGCTCAACGATGTGTTGATTGCTTCATATTTGTGTAGGCACTTGGGCAACACCTCCCTTTGATTTGTTTGGATTGATTAATGCTTGGATGATGATGGATTGATTGATTGAAGATTGTGAATGATTGATAGAGGATAAAAATAGCGAGAGATTCATTATGGATTTTCCAAGTTATTTTCATCTAGTTCTCATGGAGGAGGAGAGCTAAATTTATAGTTTGTGGTTGGAAGAATGGGTGGTGAGGATTGATCCAATTGGGATGAAGATCAATGGATGAGAATGAGGAGAGGATTGGAAGATTATAGAGCCTTCTAGAATGGAGAATTCTAGAATTTGTGAGAAATCTCCATTGAATTTAAAATTCATGGAGGGAAGAAGTTTAGAGAGGCTTCTAGAAATAAAAGCCTCTAGATTTAGAGGTAGAGGATATGATTAGTTTAGGATTATATTAGATTAATAAAAGATTATTAGGGATGTGATTACATGGAGAGGCTAGGTGTAGGGTAGGTGTAGAGTAGGTGGGTAGGTAGGTGTAGGAATATTAAATTCCTAGAAAATGATAATAAGGATTAAGGTGGGATAATGGGATATAATAATGAATTAAAGGGATTAATGATGAGATGTGATATTAGATAAATGATTTAATTAATTAGAATAAAGGGTATATGTGGTATTTTATAGGAAATGGATTAATTAGATAATGATGATGTTAGGATATTTGTGGGACAAATTAATCGAGATTAATTATGTCGACATTTTATATGTCTACATTTTGCCCCTCTTTGAAGGGTTATTATGGAGCAATGACTGTTCAAATAAAAAGAAGAAGATGTTAGGATGGTGATATGATGCCCCCTCGAGGGGTTAGGCGGGGAAGGAACAAGTCGGGTAACCACTCGAAAAGAGGAGAGGCCCAAGTTAGTAGATGAGAGAGGATTAGAGGATGAAAAGATTGGGGATTTAGAGGATTAGAAGATTGATTGAAGGAATTTATTATAGGATGTCCCACTCGAAGGGGTTGAGATTAAGTATATTGGATTCGAAGATTAGAGAATAGAAGGATTGTTGATGAGGATGCAAGATGAGAGGATTAGAAGATAGGAGAGAGGATTAGAGGAGTAGGAGATTAGAGGATTAAGAGATATTGGATTTTGGAGTAGAGGATGCCCCTGGCCAACAATGTATGACAAGGGTGAAGATTTAGGATTGGTGGATTAGAAGATGCCCCATTCAAGGGGTTAGGTTGTGAGGATTTTGGATTTGATGATGTTAGATGTGATGATGTGGGAGTTGAGGATGCTACATTTGAGGTTTGATTGGCTAGATAGGAAGATAAGGTATAGGATGTTGTAGTTGGAGGATTAGAAGATATAGGATGTTTGGATGAGAGAATAAGGATTGCTTTTGGGATTGATTTGGATGGGGAGATGATTGGGATGATGATTGATGAAGCGATGAGAAATAATGTTCAATTTTGATTGATGAGAGGATGTTAGAAGATGCCCCAACCAGGGGTGAGGATTTTGATGTTGGATGCGAGATGATGGATAGTGAATGATTGATAAAGGATTGATTGGATAGGAGGATGAGGATGTTAGATAATTAGTTAGATGATGATGAGGATTAGGTGTGGATGATGATAAGGCTAAAAGATGATGATAGAATGGGGTGTGCTACCATAAAGTGCCCACTGTTATCATCATTAACATATGTTATGGATGTGGCATAGAGCAAAATGCACCAAGGTATAAAGACCATGATGATTGAATTTCCAAATGCCCTTGTCCTCATATCATTGGAAAAATTAATACAAAAAGATGGTCCTCATATCATTGGACCATGTAAAAGAAAAATAAACAAAGGGGCCTCATATCATCGGCCAAAATGTAAATGCAGACAAGCAAGCAAACACACACAAGCAAAAGTACACACATTGCATTTTTGTATTTTTGTATTTTTTTTGCATAAAGAGGTTCCACTCTCTTGAGAACTCTCAAGGGTTTAAGAATCACTAGTGGCTTGATGGGGGATGGAAATGAGTGTGGAGATGACATTGACTAGAGTGTTAAAAGACATACCCAAGGGTCTTCACCACAAGTTGATTAAGTGTGTGGATCTCTAGGAGGACAATTGCACTGAATGTTGGAGGTAATGATAGACCAAGGTCACACGATTGTAGTAGGTACTATTATCTTACAACATGTGTGATCAAGCTGATCAAGTGTTTAGATGAATGGAATGGAAGAGTATATAAATGGATTTGATCATAAGAATGGATTAGATGTAGAGGGATGTAGATTTTGGATGAAAGGAGGGTGGGTGGGAAGGAAAGAACATCTATGCGTAGGCGAAAAATTATGTGCTCAATCCATTTTTAGGTGTTTTAGATTTATAGGGGGATTAAATGATTTGTGGTAGGGTTGAGTGGTTAGGATGGTAGGATCAACAAGAGGAGTGGTAGAAATGGGTTATGATGGAGTAGTGGGAGGAAATTGATAGTGTTAATTTGTGTTGGAATAGTGGGAGGGACGTTGTTAGTGGTTGTTTGTTTTTTTTTTTTTTTTTGGCGTAAATTTGTGGTCTTTTATGGATTTTTGAATGTTTTGATTTTTATATTATGGATGTTTTGATTATTTGATGTTGGATGTTGAGATTTTGGATTTGGGATGGGGGAATGGTTGATATTAGGTAAGATGAAAGGATGCAAGATAGGATAGCTCATGAGGGGATGGGAAGGGATGTAAGGTTGTATGTGACTTTCTCCTATAAGTCCCAAAACATGTTTGGGTAGGATGAAAGGTAAGGATTGAGGGAAATTGGATAGGTTGGAGAGGATATGGATTGGTTGATAGGTTAGGATTATATGGGATGTGGGATGGGAGATAAATAGATAAGATGAGGAATGTGGTATAAGATAAGATGGGGGATATGGAAGATGATAATATATGCCCCCAAGTATAGGGGGATGGATTGAGGGATAGATGTGGTGTGCCCCAAGTGTAAAGTAGGGTGGCTTGTGTGGATGGATGGATGGGTTTGATTTTCCCCTGGTGTAGGGTAGGATGGGAAGTGAGGGTATCTAAAATGGATAATGCCCCAACGGATGGTAGTAAGGTTGCCCCTAGTCATGATGATGACAATTGAAAAGGGACATGAGGAGGATTGGATGAAAAGGAAAGGATCATTGTCCTTGCACGGATGTTAGATCCAAGGAAAAAGGATGTGGATGATGGATGGAAGGAAAATAACATCGTGATGAAAAAATATGAGCCTAACGGCACATGTGTAAGGCAAGAGTTGGACTAAAATGTAGAAGTGTGACTAAGGTCTGAACAATACCTGGCAACATGCGAGCCCTATGTCTTTGCGAGATCAAAGTGTGTGTGATTGTGATGGTTAATTACCACTTGAAGTGAAGACTTGATGGGTAGTATGTGAAGACAAACTAGCCAATGTATAGGGAGTGATTAAGTCAAATAGGTGGATGGAGGGTGAACGGAAGGCTAAGTCATGCATTGCTCTGCTGCCGCACCAAAGGCCCATAGCCCCGACGGAGATGCATCTGATTCTTGTCACAACATTTCTCTACTACCAAAGTCAGTGTCCATAGCCCCTGGTAGAGATGTTGGAAACACCAAAAAAAGAGAGTCTTGAGGTTGATTTTATTTGATATTTTTAATTTTGATATGATTTTTACTTTTTGATATTTGGATTTTTGGCATAAAGTGGTTCCACTCTCTTGAGAACTCTCAAGGGGTTAAGAATCACTAGTGGCTTGATGGGGGATGGAAATGAGTGTGGAGATGACATTGGCTAGAGTGTCAAAAGACACATGCAAGGGTCTTCACCACAAGTTGATTAAGTGTGTTAAAGTGTGTAGATCTCTAGGAAGATAATTGTGCTTGAATATCAGTAGGTAATGATAGACCAATGTCACATGGTTGTAGTAGGTACTATTGTCTTACAACATGTGTGAGAAAGCCGATCAAGTGTTCAAATGAATGGTTTGGAAGAGGATACGAATGGATGTGATGATAATGTTAGATTAAATGCAAAGGGATGTAGATGTTGGATGGATGGAGGATGGGTGGGAAGGAAAGAACATCTGTGTGCAGGCGACAAATTATGCGCTCAATCCATTTTTAGGTGTTTGGTATTTGCGGGGGGGATTAAATGATTTGTGATGAGGTTCAGTGGTTGGGATAGTAGGGTCAATAAGAGGAGTGGTAGAATTGGGCTATGGAGTAGTAGGAGAGACGTTGTTAGTGTTAGGTTTATACCCTAAGCCTAAACAACCTAGTTTTTATGAAGGGAGATGGGTTTACGAATGCCTTGTTCATGAATGCTTAAGCCTTTACCTCGATGTTTCATAGGTGGGAACATATTTTTGGTTATAGGATATGAAGTGGTTGGGGAAGATGATGCCATGTGGCCATCATGAGGCCCTGGGGTTGTACTTTTGTTATTTGCTAAGAGGTTGGACTTAACAAAAGGATAGGAGGTGAGTTTTTTTTTTTTTTGGTCGGTGATGGATGTTTGGATGTATGATGAGATTTGGATGGATGACGATGTTTGGATGTCAAGTGGGATTTGGATGGTGGGTGATGGTTAGGGAGAGGATTGGGATGAAAAGGTGGTGGATAAAGAGGTACAAGGATAAGAATTCCTTGGTTAATGAGGTTTTGGACATAAGACCTAAATTACATGCAATAATTGGTCAAATGTCCATGGGTGCGATGGAAGTCACAATAATAGTGTTCTTGATACCAAGATGGTTTGGGAAGGTTTTGATCATGTGATTTGATTGGGGGATGGATGATCATATTGAAGTTTTTTAGACGATGGAAGATGGTGGTCAAGGATTCTCCTAAAGGCGTGAAGTGGTTTGGGTTAAATGGTTTCGGGGAGCAGGAAGTAAAAGTGTAGGATTGGGTGGATAATGAGATATTTTGGTTGATTTGGATTTATGAGTTGGATTAGATTGTTGTGGTGTAGAAGATGAAGGAGATGGATTAGGCCCGGGGGCAAAGTTGATGGTTAGGGCTTGAGGCCGAAGTAGATTTGGTTGATTTTAGATTGGGTGGAGTATGTGGTTTTGAGGTAGATGGTTTTGGTGAGGATTAGATTGTTTGGGATTAGTATATGGAGATGAAGGGGATGGGTGTGATATGGGGTCACATTAGATTTGGGTGATGTTTGTTGGTGTGTGTTATTTTCCACATCATTAGGTGAGTCATCTCACTTAGGTGAGATCGTAGGTCCACGTGTCATTTAGGGGTCATTATGAGATTCTCTTACGCATAAGTGCGTCAAAGGCCATATATGAGTCATTAGGGAGTTACACTTATTATGGGAATGTAACTCTTCCTCTCCACTCGA
The DNA here is from genome assembly GCA_018340775.1 of Taxus wallichiana var. yunnanensis. Classification (NCBI taxonomy): domain Eukaryota; kingdom Viridiplantae; phylum Streptophyta; class Pinopsida; order Cupressales; family Taxaceae; genus Taxus; species Taxus wallichiana. Next base: position 510,200,069 of record CM031239.1, on the reverse strand, counting down.
GTTATCATGATTATAGCACTGGGGTTACTCAAAGACCTCCTATATGTACACCCCTTTGGATCTATGATATAGAGAGAGTTTTGTGTTGTAACAGGTTCTACCCTTGTTTCGAATCCTTGCATGCACATTCGGTTGATTCTCACTCCTCCCAATATCTCTTCATGTTGTCGGTCACACATCCGTTGATGTGTACATCGTCCCCTCATGATCCTCGTCTTTCGGGTTTTGAACCCTCTTTCATGGTATCAGAGCGGATCTTGTGGATCTCAGCACTCTTTGGCATTTATATGCATGTTTTCTAGCTTTCGTCATGATATTCAGATTCTCATGCGCGTTTAGAGGTATCTTACCATTTTTGAGCATTTACAGGTTGCAAATCTGAGCTTTTTGTGCTAGTTTTGTGAGTTTTTAGTGTAGTGTAAAAGTTGCCACAGGCCACTTGGCTGACTCAGCCAGAAATGGGAACCTAGCTACCCTAGCTCGTCACTACCTTCAACTTGGACTGTGCATTTTGTTGGCTCGGTCTGCATTTTTTTTGCTCTTATCGGGTTTTGCATTAGGATTTCTACATCGGCCTTTCTGCCACGAGATTGTGTTGCATTTGAGTTTGGCCGCTTTTGCTTCAAGAGCCATCTTTCTTTAGTTTGTGTCATGTTTTCCTTGCTGGTTCACATTACTCAACCCATCGAGCTCATTTTCTACCTTGGCTCGCCTTTCTGCTTTCTATTCCTTACTTTAGCTCGCAAACCCATCTACATCCCATGTTACTTCAATCACGTTTCGAGGTTGTTTCACATGTTGGCTTTACCTCTGGCTCGTCTTCCATCGTTGGCTCCTCAGCTCGACTCTGTGTATGCGATCTGGTTCACCGTGCTCCATTTCGCGTACTCCCACTCCCAAGCTGATCTGTATTTGCCTCAGATTATTCACTGCTAGATTCTTTCCTAAATCCTCTGTCTCGAGCCCATTTGCTAACTCGGGCGTTGCTCTCCAATGGACACCTGCCTCCTTGTGCTTCCTTTACGGCATCTCGGTCCTCTTGTGAACCCACCATGATGTGGCTCCTATGATTGTTGTTTCAAACGGTGTACAACTCGGCCCACATTCTCCAAAGCACTCCCACTAGCTCGTGCTTCTCATCATGAACTGCACTTCGCCCGAGCTCTTGGATTCTCACCACCTTGATGATTCACACCAACTCGCCATTTGAATCGACATCTTGATCACTAAATCTCCCACTCAAACGGCTCGCCTCTCCCTTTTAGACTTGTTTGGTGGTTAAAACAATCTGGTTTTGATGTTTTAAGGATAAAACATTCATGTTTGGCATTGTAATATTTTTTGGACCTATTTTGCTTGTATTTAATGTCCTTCATTTGTGTGTCGAAGATGAAGGGCAAGGTTCGAGTTTGGCAGGAGGCTAATCCCCCTCGCAAGTAAAAAAACCTGCCTAAAATTTTATGCCATTTCCAATGAGTACCCACACGACACCCTTTGCACCCATTTCGGGCACTTTTTAATCCATTTGCAAGGCTTATTGGCATTTTCCATCAGTTGTGGGAATCATTTTCTTGCTATAACTTTTGACTCATTTGCTCGGTTTTGAGTGCTTCTTTAGTCAAAGTTGCATGATTTTTCACACATTACGTGATGAAATTGTTATTTTTGTAAACACACTACTTTATAAAGTGCCACATTCAGGGGGTCATTAGTACTCTTGGGCCTTATACTACACACAAATGCATTATCGGCCGAGTCCGACGTCTTGAATTTGTGCACCTTGAACTTTGATTCCGCATCATAGAGGGTGCTCTTTCTAGACTTGAGTGTCATAGGATCGCCTTATAGCCTCCACCACTTCTTACTAGGAGAGAGAACTATTCAACTTGGCATGCTTCCATGGAACGCTACTTCACCTATGAGGGTCTTTCACCCTTCTTACTTGGGCCAGTTCCTACACCCACTGATCATTGTTATCTTGAGGATTTTCTCAACACTTGCGACCATGTTTTTGGTTACATGATGATGCATGTCTCTCCATCTCTCTAGTTTGACATGGTAGACTCGAGATCTACCCCACCGTGTCTGGAGCATTCTTCAGTCCCTCTATAAAGACCCTTCATATACTGTCGCTGTTGCTGTTGTTGTTGATTCAGTTGTCTCCTCTATTTCTTCATGTGATGATAGTTCCATTGACACAAACTCACTTAGTTCTACTTCTGATGACGAGGATTGTGCACCCAGTTCTAATGTCGAGAGTACTACAGAGGACTCTTCTCCTCCTTCTCTCACTATTCCAGAGAGTGTTGACACATCCCACATCTCATCAAATATTGAGCAGTCTCTTATACAATCTCATACAATCATCACACTCGCCTCTTTTCCACCTTTAGTGTGTGAGGCCCCTTTCACTCCTCTACCTTCATTGGATGACTCATACCTATCTGACATTGCTCTTCTGTTTGTTGAGCCCCCTCATTGGGATGAGTATCTACCTGACCTTAGTCATCTTTTCGCAGAGTACACTTGTGATGTACTACAGGTTCCTCATCCATCTACAAGTATTTTAGAGGATTTCATCATCTCCGTTGTTGGGAGTGCCCCTTCTGGGACTCTTACCACTTCCAATTTTCTCGGAGACCTTCATTGATCCACCCTTACTTATGGATCCATTTTCTATTGTGGGGATGTTTTGTACCTTCACATCAGTTGGACACCCTTTCTACATGTGTTCCCCTTCTTCACTCTGACAGTTCTACACACGTGACGTTATCTTTGGTTCCTTGGCACTCCCTTGTTAGACCTATGTCACACTTTCATGGACCAGATTCAAAGCTCTTCGTCTTGTTGCCTTCATTTTCCTTCATAGAGTGGGCAGACTTCCAACACGTCATTTATGTCCTTCCTAAGGGTAAGCACACAGTTCGGTGTGGGTGGATCTTCTTTAGTTTAGAGAAAGAGGATCTCATGATCAACATTATTCTCGGGAGAATTCTTGGAGTTACAGAGTTCGATCCATCCATCCATGGCATCTTCTGCATCCCTCTCATCTCCCTCTTCTTCTCTCTTCTTCATCTTTCTAAGAGATTTCCCTTTTGTACATGGGTACCTTTTCAGGCTAGTCTATGGTCAGGACCCATCTTTGGCATCTTTCTTAGATTAGAGAGTGTTTTTCTCTTGTGGTGGATGTTTTTCCCACTAGGTTTTCCTTCACTACTTGGGACTTCTTTTTGTGTGCATGGGTACCTCATCAGGCTTTGTGTCGGGACCCATTTCTCATTTTGACTTTCCGCCTCATCCTAAGTTATGATGAAGGGGGTGTTGGTGTGTGTTATTTTCCACATCATTAGGTGAGTCATCTCACTTAGGTGAGATTATAGGTCCATGTGTCATTTAGGGGTCATTATGAGATTCTCTTATGTGTTAGTGTGTCAATGCGTCATATGCATCATTAGGGAGTTACACTTCTATTCTGGGAATGTAACTCCCCCTCTCCACTCGAGTTGTCATGATTGCAACATTGGGGTTACTCAACACCTCCTATATGTACACCCATTTGGATCTATGATATATAGAGAGTTTTATGTTGTAACGAGGTTCTACCCATGTTTCGAATCCTTACATGCACATTCAGTTGATGCTCACTCCTCCCGAGATCTCTTGAAGTTGTCGTTCGCACGCACATCCGTTGATGTGTACATCATCCCTCGCGATCCTCACCTTTCAATTTTTAAACCCTCTTTCAATGTTAGGGATGAAGGAGATTTGGGAGATGGGTGTGGTGTAGGAACCATATTAGATTCAATTGATTCGGGGATGAAGTAGATGAAGGTAACATAGGAGCCTCATTAGATTTAGGAGATGGAGTGGGAAGAGGATTGAGATTGGATTTTTTAGGTTCAGGAGTTGGTGACTTAGGAGTCACATTATATGTTTTAGGATTGGGGATGATGGAGATGAAATAGGATTAAAGGATAGGATAGTGTTAGGTTTAGGTGATGAAGGGGTTAAGATAGGATTAGGTGTGGATGAAGAGGATGAGGGTGGCGTAGGAGTCACGGTGAATGATATAGTTTTGACAAGATCGAGTTTAGGTGATGGAGGGGATGAAATAGGCTTAAAGGCTGAATTTGATGGTGGATTAGGGGATGTGGGACTATCTAGGAGAAATTCCATAGGATCGGATTGGGATGATGAAGATGATGAGGATGAAGGACTAATATGAGATGTGGGTGATAATAATTTTGGGTTAAGTTGTTGGGATTGTTGTGGATATGTGAATGGGACTCGATTATAGGTTTTATGATGATTGGATTTAGGAGTTGAGATTTTGGATGGTGGTGGATTATCCACATGAGTTTTGATGGGAGGAAGGTGTAGGTCATGATGATTGATAGGGGATTTGGAGGTTGGAATTTGGGATGGTTGTGTGGGCTTGGGATTGGTGGCTAGATTAGCAAGGACATAAAGGAGGTCCTCTTGGTCTAGGTCAAAGTTAGTGAGGTTGTCAAAGTCGATGTAATTGGCTTGTGGAGATAATGTTTTATGTTGATTAGGTTAGGGTGTGGATTGAGATGATTCGGGTTCCTCAAAGAGGAAGTCAATGGGGTGAGGGTAGGGATCTTAGGAAGGGGAAATTTTGGATGGGGTTGGTTGGGAGATGATGGTTTAGGAGGTGAAAGGTTTTGTATAGTGTGTGAGACTTCATGATCAAAGCGAGATGGTTGACTTGGATGGGTAGGGGATGATGGGATAGCTTGGTTGATGGATTTAGAAAAGAGGCGGGGTTTGGATGTTAATTTAGAGAGCATGGGGATTGAGGATCAAAGGCCATGGTTAGATAAGATGTGTGGGAGATTAGATTTGGATTAGGTTGGTTGATTAATGATGGTGATGGGATTTGGATTGGGATTGTTTGATTAAGGATGGTTGATTATGACGATGTTTGATTGATTAAAATTTTAAGATGGTTAAGGGTGTTCATAAGAAAGCAACAAACATGCAATACACACCCTAACTAGTCAAGTGGGATTGTAACCAAACTATAGCCCTCGTTTAGTACCATACACTAATGATGGTGCCACAAAATGGCTCTCCATATATGTGTTAATGTGGGGTTGGATAACAAGTATTCTTGGGGAGTGCGACCTCCTTGTATTATAATTTAATATGCTTCTAAAAGGTTTTGCCTAGTCTAGGATGTACAAACTCTCTAAGGGCATCCCCAATATACCTTGCATTATGTGTAGCCCAAGTTTGTGTTGCAAGGATGTTATCTAAGGCACGAATATTAGGACGTGAAGCCCCCACTTCACATTGCTCTTAAAAAAGTGAGCTTTAGCCAATAAAGACAACTCTCCAAGAATTTTTATACCCCTCTCGGAGCACGAGGTGTGTCTATGTGTGTGGAGTTAAATTCCACGGACACGAGACCCCTAGGACTATGGCAAGTGTGTGGATGTCACTTCCACATCATGTTTCCCCTACAAAAGAAAAGGGGGAAGGATAGCCACTTTTAATCCTCAAGATTGTCTTAGGACGCGAGAGGAGAGCATACACGGTTTCACCTTCAGGGATAAACAAGAAATGATGCAAAACACACAAGAAAGATGAAATAAAATAGATGCAAGATAATAAAATTAAATGATAAAGATTATGTGATTGGGTCTTCAAGAGGGGCCCAAAACAAATATTAGTAATTTTATTTATAAACCCAAATGTCTTGGACCAATCATGCTACAAAACAAAGGGTTAGTAGTTTTAGATTGATTTTTATCTTTGGTAAGTGTAGGAAGTTGCACACAAAGTGTTAGTAGTTTGGAACAAGAAAATATAACTCAATGTGTAGTTAAAATGACAAGATTTAGGAAAATGAAAACCATGAATAAATTATCTTATAAAATGCTAAATTAACACTTTCATTGCATAGATATTTTTATACCTTAGGAAAAAAATGGAATTGTTTTAAGTTCGGGATCAAAATTTATGGCTCTCGGAAGGAAGGCAAAAAAAAGGTAAAACATAAGCACTACAACACAGAGCATAGGCGCCAAACTATGTAGCGTAGGCGTCAATCGACAAACCTGTAAAATCAAAAGTTAAGCTTGGAACATAGGTGTTGATTCAAAGCAAAGGTGCCAAAGTATGTAGCATAGGCACCAAAACACAAAGCATAAGTGCTAATTCGTGTTGAAAAATGACAGATGAACATGAAAATTCAAATTTTGAAGGTGTAAAAGAAAATGAATTTTTTTCAAACTTTGACAGACTTGTTTTAGGGATGAAATAAGATTGAAAATGATAAATAAGTGGGGGTAAGCGCCATAAATGTAGATGCAAAAGAGAGATTAGATGCACATGCAAGTTAGAAACCAAAAACCAAATTGATTCCTAATCTAATCCTCCCTAACACTACCTCAGATTGAGCAAGATGGAAAGGAGAGAGAATGTAAAACTTACGCAACTTACCAATGAAGAATCAGCCTCCTTTATTGTGTAGGATTTGCTCAAGGATGTGTTGATTGCTTCAGATTTGAGTAGGCACTTGGGCAGCACCTCCCTTTGATTTGCTTGGATTGATTGATGCTTGGATGATGATGGATTGATTGATTGATTGAAGATCGTGGATGATTGATAGAGGATAAGAATAACAGAGATTCGTTATGGATTTTCCAAGTTACTTTCATCTATCTCTCATGGAGGAGGAGAGATAAATTTATAGTATGTGGTTAGGAGAATGGATGGCGAGGATTGATCCAATTGGGATGAAGATCAATGGATGAGAATTGAGGAGAGGATTAGAAATTTCTAGAATGGAGAATTCTATAATTTGTGAGAAGTCTCCATTGAATTTAAAATTCATGGAGGGAAGAAGTTTAGAGAGGCTTCTAGAAATAGAAGCCTCTAGATTTAGAGGTAGAGGATATGATTAGTTTAGGATTAGATTAGATTAATAAAAGATGATTAGGGATGTGATTACATGGAGAGGCTAGGTGTAGGGTAGGTGTAGAGTAGGTGGGTAGGTAGGTGTAGGAATATTAAATTCCTAGAAAATGATAATAAGGATTAAGGTGGGATAATGGGATATAACACTGAATTAAAGGGATTAATGATGAGATGCGCTATTAGATAAATGATTTAATTAATTAGGATAAAGGTTATATGTGGTATTTTATAGGAAAGGGATTAATTAGATAATTGTGATGTTAGGATATTTGTGGGACAAATTAATTAGGATTAATTATGTTGACATTTTAGATGTCTACAACCATCTTACTGACAATCTCAAAGTCCCTCACCATCTAGTGAGAAAGATCTCACTCAAGGGAAGAGACAAGAAATTCACCTTGGAGATTTCATGCAACGTAATAGCTTTTTTGCTAATAGGTTTCTTGCTCTTGAAGACAAGGATGGGGAATATGACATGACCTGAATAGTTCCCAATGATTGTACACTCTTGGAATGTTCATGGGCTCCTTAAGCCAACCTAGAGATATCTCGTCGAGACAATTATCAACACTTTAGACAAATGTAAATTATTTGATTGCAAAAAGTTAAAATTGATGGGTTTCTTCTTGATCCAACTATTTGCACCATTTGGATGGGGGTCATTTGTCATATGACTAATCATGACCTTGGTCAAGGTGGTGTAATCACTTTGCTTTCTCTAGGGCTTTCTCATAATATCATTTCTTGGGGTTCTAACCCCACTCATCGAGTGGTGTGGACCCTTTTTAATTTTGATGGTTGCATCATCGGGCTCACTAATCTCTATGATTCCAATTATGTGGTGTAAAGAGCTCTCTTTTGGGGGTGGCTTGTTGATTAATTGCATGATGCTAACTGGGTTTTATGTAGGGACTTCAATACGATAGAATCACCATAAGACAAACACATTGGGCTCCCCATGAGATGGTGTGTTGGCAAAATAGAAGCTCGGTTTTACATGTGTCACAAATTGGGGGTTTTTGACCCTAACCACCATTGCAGATAAACCTCCTCTTATTGGTTTACCCGGTCTAACTTTCGGGAGACACAATAGAATTGTTAAAAAACTTAATCGGGCTCATATTAGGTGATCAAGATATTTTATCCTTCTCTACTATTGAGGAACCATTTTGATCGCCCCAAGACTCTATCTCATCTCAACACACCCACCTTTAACACGAATGAATGGCTCAACACATCACTTGGGTATAGAACCTTATTCCTCTCCCTTACTAGGGTGGTACTGGATGGATTAATTAATGGGAGTATGTTATCATTTATATCACCATTTTAATTCAGATTTTGTGGTAAACATGCACCCCTCTTTAGGAAAAAAACTCACTCTGGTGCATATGGGAAGTTCCACGAGTTTCCTTAAGACTGGACCAAGCTCCAACTTCAAACCCAGGTGGCCTATTGGTGACATAAGCTCAAAGTGGAGGAAATACACAATGCTCAGGGAGCTCAACTCATATCCCAAATGCATTGTCAAAAAGTAGGGGATCATGTCACCAAGGATTTTTTTGCCTTGCCTAAATCTAGACAAATTTCTAACAGATTCAAATCCATTGAGGACATTAATACCATATCGTTGTGCTTACCTAACATTCTACAATCCTATGTCTGTTAATATAAAAGATTCTTTTCTGCCCAACCTTCCTCTCATGCTCAAGGTAATGCTCTTAAGCAAAGTGTCACCAAGCCATCCCATGTAAATTTCTAGAATCCCAAAGGGGGCTTTTGTGAGCCTCTTCACCGAAATTGACCTTAAGGAATTTATGATGCAGATGGCCACAAAAAAAGCTCTGATCCTTGATGGTTTCCCTTGTGAGTTTTACCAGACCCTCAAGGATACTATTGGGCATGGCCTCCATCGTGTTTCTCTTGAAGCCTTACAAACTAACACCCTTAGAGAGAACATCAATCGGGGTAATATCAATTACATTCCCAAATATGAGGATCCTAAGAAAATTTCAAATTGGAGGCCCATCACCTTGCTTAATTTCTCTTACAAAATAATTGCCAAATTTCTTTCTATTGCCTTAGGGATTTAGTTCCTCTTATTATGCGCAATGAACAAACGAGCTTCATACAAAGTCGGTATATTTTGGATAGTGTCATTGATGTCTAAGAAGGTATGTAATGGGTGAGAATCTCTATCTAAAAATCCATTTTCATCGAAATTGGTTTTGAGAAATTCTATGACTTGATTGAATGACCTTTTATCAATCACATGCTACAAGCCCTTGGATTTGAACCCGGTTTATTTGCACGGTGAACATGTTATTCCAATATGTTAGCACTTGTATCACTATCAATGGTGTTCAATCCAGTAGGTTTAGGATCTCTAGATATATATGATAAGGATTCCCCTTAGTAACATCTATATATGTTATGATTGTTGAAGGTTTTAGCTACTACACCTCGCAGGCCTAGTGAAAGGCATATCTCTTCCCAACTCTAGACAATAATTAATTAATGGTCATTTTTTCGATGAATCCTTTCTCACTCTACTTGAAGAGAGGAGCAAGAGTGTTAATATTGTCATGGAATGTCTTAACACTTTTATGTCTTGCCTCTTGCTTGCTCATTCAATAGTGAAAAACTCAATGTTACGAGAAAGCTTCTACCCACATTCCTCATTAGCTTGCACATTATAAGTGGAAATGGATTCAACTCAGGGTCTAATTCAAATTCATAGGCATTTCCTTTGCCTTCCAAGCATCCCCTATTGAGATTTGGACCTATATTGTGCAACAGGTTGAACAAAAATCACTTATTGGATTACCAAACCACTTTCCTTAATGGTAAAATTCTAAGTCTACTACAAGGTCTTTTCTATCACACATGACTTAAAATAAATTTGAAAAACTACTCGGGGATTTTCTTTAGGCCAATTCTAAAATTTCTGAAGGCTCTAATAGATTCCACATAGTGGCGTGGCATATTTGTTGCAAACCTAAAGAGACAGGAGGTCTATGGATCCTTCATATCTCAAGCTTCAAGTTCATGCTTTGCATGTTAAATGGATTATTCGAGCCGAAACAACTCTAAAGCATGGAAAATTCTTCTTAGACACTACATTATCTGAGGGATACCACTTGGGAGGAAAGATTAGAAATGGCTGGATTTTCAATCCTTGTTACTCACCGATACTCACTCTGTTTCAAGCTCACAAAATTAGAGGCACATTTATGGCCAAAATCGTTTGGTGCACATGGGAACATCTCAAACCCCATCTTATTTAGGTGGGTAATGGCTTCTAGAATGATTTTTTATTGACTCTTATTCTATCTTGTGGTCTCCCTGTCGTAATTCTTGAGTGCTTCTCTTGTACTTGTACTCCACGAAATAAAAGGGTCAAGGATCTTTAAAAAATAAATTTGCCATCTCACGATTTGTTTTGTTGGTAAACAAAGAGTTAGATGCCACGAAAAGATATCAATAAACAATTTCAGGTTTTGAATAATGATGCTCATTCCATCTCCACTTCATTTTGACTGTTCTTGATGAACATATTCACATAATTGAGATTTCCCATCTAATCTTTTAGTGGCAGGATTGGAATTGGCCTATCACCAATCCTTTCGCTCAGTGCAAAACCACAAATTGGTGCTTACCTTTTGGTGGAAACTACCATCCCATCGATAATTTGAATCACCAATGGAATCTCAACTCCTCCCCTTAGGTGCAGTCAAATATATTTGAAAAAGTTTGGCAGATTCTCATAGAACCTAAGAAAACACATTTTCTCTAGTGTATTCTTTATCAAGGCCTTCCTATTGGGGATAGACTTAAGAAATTAGGAGTTACCAACCAGTTGTGCCCTTTTTGCCACTAATTGGAATCTATCAAACATCTTTTCTAGTTTTTCTCCTTTGTGCAATTTGTGTGGAGGTGGATCCACTCCCTTTTTTCTCCTTTTCTTTAGAGCCCTTTACCTAGAAAATGATCCTCCTTGGGGACTCAACTTCTTTACCTACAAAATACAACTAGATATGGCAATTATTCAGAGTGGATATTATATTTTAGATTTGGAAAGATAGAAATTTTACAATTTTTAATCAAATTCAAATGGATAAAAGCTTCTTTGTTTATAATTAGGTTGTTGTGATTTCAAATGTGTTTCTCCATATTCAAGTCCATGCTAAAAGTCATGCGGAAATGGAGCATCTTCAAACTCTTATTGACCGTTGAGGCAATGTTCCCTATTTTGTTAATCGGGAACCATAGGATCATGCGTGCCCTCACTTCTCCCCATAAGGACATGGTCATGCTCGATCATGTTATTATTCTAATAGAAAACACAAGATCCCTAGCTCTCGTGCTCAAAGCAAGGTTGAGGTGGATGGAGGATTCGTGTTCTATTTGTACTCCCGGAGGTCGAGCGTTTGGTGGAAATGACAAATGGAACACCTCGGGCGGAAATAACAATGTAGTTGATTTATAGGGGTCCCCTCTTCTAGTAAATTCCCTCATTTTCCTCTATACATTTCTCCACAAACATGATGATAGCATAGAAGAACATGATGGCTAGGACAAAGTCGGTGATGCGGAACCACAAGTTGGTTCTTTGGTCTAAGTGCCAAGCTCGAAAACCCACCTCCTCCTTCATCGTCGTGTTAACCTTTGAATCAACCTTGATATGAATATGTTAAAGTCAATTAATTTTTTTCCCGAGATCTTTCACCCAAAGTGTTTAAAATGTGTTAAAGGTTCTCTGAAAATATAAAATCCAAATTTTGTGTTTATGTTTTTAGAGGTTTTCTTGTTCGGGGATTAAATGCTAGAATTGAAATTTTGATTCCAGAGTTCCACACTCCAAAATCTCGGAAGTCTGAAAATTTAGACTTTTGGACTTTTGGAATTCGAAGGACTCTTTTGGTAATTTACGAATTTTCAACTTGGAGTTCTGAAGTTCTGAAATTTATGAACTTCAAACTTTCAGGTTTCAGAAGTCTATGTTGTCATTTTAAGAAATTTATTCCCAGAGTTCCAAAGTCCAAAAAATTTGAAGTTTTGAAATTTCGGAACTTCAGACTTTTAGGTTTCAAAAGTCTCCCATCTATTTTTCAATGTTTTCACTTTCAGAGTTTCAAAGTCTAAAAGTTTTGAAATTTCGGATGTTTAGGCTTTTGGTTTGAGTCTTCCATTACCTTTTCATAAGCTTCATCTCTCGAGTTTCGAAGTCCAAAATCAAGTTTCGAACTTCAAACTTTTAGGTTTTTAGACTTGAGTTCTATGAGCATTTAATTCTCACCAACCTTCACATGCATCAGATTCTGAGCATTAATTTCAGGTTTTTCTATATAAACTCAAGTTTTTACCTATCATTTTCACTTGACTTCTTTCTCTGACAATCTGATTTTTACTGCATTCTTTATACTTTCAAGGGTCGTTTTCAAGGTAATTTTGTTTGGGTTATTTCTTTTTGGTTTATGATCTTTTCGTGTTTTCTTCCTTGTTTATTCTTGTTTGTTCTTCATTTTGTTTTGAAAATGGAACCCTTGGCATACACCATGTTTTCCTTGAAGTGTTTCCTAATCTCCACAATTGCAAAATCCAACATGTGCAAGCATCCAACTCAGATTGCATTATAGTTTTTCAAGATCTTCCCAAGTGTTTTACTTGCCTTTCATGCCCTCGACAAAGTTCGCAGTTCACAAGTTTGTTTCGGAGGTTCTATTTTTCTGAGGTCTGTTGCTTTGGAGTTTGAAGGTCCTCCTTTTCAAAGTTCGGGGTTTCTATTTTTAGAAGTTTTTATTTTCAAGATTTTGGAGATTCCTCTTTTGGACTTTCGAAGTTACGTTTCGGATGTTCGGAATCTTTTAATTTTCAGACATTCGGACTTCAACATTTCGGGACTTTTTGTAGTATTTGTTACAAATTTCCAAAGGCCTTTTTGGATTCTGAAACCTAAACTTAATGTCAACCTCTTCCATGAAAGGAAAAGAAAAGATGAAATATACATTCCTAGGAGTTGCTCCTCACTCTTGTCTTTCTTCGACTTAGGGAATATAGGAGATACTGATCTTAGGCAGGTTGATTTTCTAGATTTCTGGGCCGAGTAATATATCCTAACAAGAAATCCTAGATGCAAGCTATATATGAAAGTGGGCTTGTTCTAGATGTCGGTTTTCCTACATCCATGCATTGCCCCGAATTCGTCTTGGCTGCAGAACCCACTTTGATGAAGATTTTATGTTGGTAAAATATGCTAATGACAAGGTTGTAATTCGATTAGACTCTGATTTCTTTGAAGCTTTATTTAAAATCCTGGACATTGAGGACTATGCCACAATTTCACTAGAAGTAGTAGTTGAACATTGGGACAAAGAAACTGAGTTATGTACAAAGGTCATGATGAAGAGCTACTTGGCCAAAAGTGTCACCAAGTTTCCAAAGACCATGTATCGATTAGACTTCATCCAGAAGTAAATGATATTATCGTGTTGTTAAGTAGAATTTCAGGCCTTGCCTCTGTGAAATAATTTTAGGAATGGATGTTCTTATACATTGCCACCATTAAGAAAAACAAGGAACTCATATGATGGGGAGAGCATATCAACAACTCCATCATTTTCAATTAAGTAAGGTTGTCTTCAAAAACTTTTACATGACCTCTTTTTTGGTCTATATTATAGCTGTTATGGGAGATTTCATTGGGTTGAACACTAAAGGTGTTAGAAGTGCTTCACAAATTTTTGATTTTTATCCTCAACTTACAATGGATGAGGGAAGCAAACACTTTCGCAGGATTAATGATGCCTTCTTCGCTATTATCCTTTATCATTTTGACAAGGACTTGTATAATCGAAGGATTTTAGATGAGTCTTTCAAGGAAAGACGTGAATGGGGAGCTATTTACCTGTAGTTTCCTACATTTACATACATCTAGATTCCTAGTTTTGTAGGTGCTCCCAGTAAGCTACCAAGATGCCTTGCAGACAAATGGGTTTTGTTGGAGTTGGTTCAAAATTGCTGGACTACCATAAAATCTAGAACAAATGGCACAATACGGGAGTCCAGTTTCTCATTTCAATTGGAAGATATACTTGTGCAAGTATTTACAATGAGAAGAATGTGGATGCGGAAATGTCAGAAGTGACATTGTGGATATTTCACCCCGAACCCATTTTGATTATTGGGGAAAATTTAGTGAAACAGGTTTATCCAGTTCTCATGTACCCCAGTTAGAAGATATTTGGATTCACTATCGAGATGAGTTCATTATCCGACAACGAGAATATGAAAGGTTGACTCTGGATGAGGTTTAACAGTTTGGGATTGTAGAGATTCTAAAGGAAATGGAGGATGAGGAGGAAGTATTGGATGCAGTTACAAGGATAACAATATCGCCAATCAACCATTGCCATGGATTGATTGGTATGTAGAAGAATGTTGTAATACTAAGGAGAGGGTGGGGCCCATTTTTACGAGGACATATAATTGGTTGGCTACCTTGGGAATTTCACCCAAAGGAACAGAAGCCCAACCAATGATGAGTCTTCCAACACCTATTAAAGGGAAAAAGTCTATCCAAAGCCCACCCATATAGTCCCTAAGAAGATCCCATTCATTGTTGGAAGCTCCTCTCTCTCCAAGGATCCTGCTTCCAAGGTTGTGTCTCCAGTAATACCAGTATCAAAAATTGTTAAAGTCACTGATTCCCCAAGTTTGTCACAAAATCTACCATCCTCTCCTTCCTTACCATTATCACTTCCTCCATCATTTCCTTCCACTTCTACACTCATTTCTTCTTTTCCATCCCCTTCCATGGCCTAGGTATTTTCATCTCTTCCTTTCCTTTCAGTATGGGAGATGATTGGGTCTCCGAATTCCACTTCACTTCCTCTACAACTTTCATTTCCTTCCATCTCAACTTCTAGCCTCGTTGTATCTACCCCTGAGGCTATTCTCACTTCCACCCCATCTATCATTACCACTTCCATTCCAGTGCCAACTAATGTTACCAGTGCCATTGTATTGTCTAGTGCTCCAGTACCGAATCAGTCGTTCCACTCCCATCAACATCTCTATATACCAAAATGGTTGTTTCAGCCAGACTCCAAAACAGAAGAAGAAAGTACCTTTGGTGGATGTTATAGATCTAAGTGTGTTGGAACCTACTCCGAGGAGACATGCCAAGTGGCCAAAGATCATCTCCATCCTATCAATAAACCAATCAGGAGAAAGGGTCATGGAAATCGCTACTCCCGTTGAGGGAAAAACCAAAGAAACTATCACAACAACTGACTACCAAATTTCCATATTTTCACTAGGAAAAACAACACATGAAGGGGCCAAACAAGATGTGCAGATGGCTCTTAGAAATATGTTGGAAAAGTATGATAAAGACAAAGATTCTAAGGATGAACTAAAAGCAAAAGTTGAGCAGCTCACTGCCCTGTTGAGAGAAAGGTAACACAACCTACTCCATCCACTGATATTTCAACTACTACTGCTCTGACAATTTCTTCCACTCTGGATGATATTTCATATCATGATATTGAGAAGATAGGTCAGAAGGGAAGATCAGTGAATGGATGGATAGAACACATACTTTAAGAAGCCAATCCTTTGATTAAAGAGGTCATTTGAAATATATAATGATTTACAGACTGAAAGATCCTCTATTCAGTAGAATGGATGAAGCCTTCTCCAAAGATAATAATAACTTGAATTTGAATTTGACTACATGGAGTGAGATCGAGAGAAGGATCTAGATCTACTTCTTCAAGAAGAAGTAATCGATGATGTTTCTAAGTTGTTCAAATTTCAAAAGGCTATGGAATTTAGGTCCCAAGTATTACAGGATTTGATAAAGAAATTGGATGAAAAGTGTGTAAAAATAATGGATGCTCTAAACGACATCTCAAAAGAGTTTGATAATGTCAATTGCAAGTTCTTTAATGAGAACATTGATGCTCTTCTAGAATATCAAATTAAGTCAAATTTCAAGGATTTGGTGAAGAAGGACGATGAGGTGACTAGGACTTTCAATAGTGACTCCATTGACAGGTTGGTTTCATGCCAAAATTTCACAGTCGATTGAAGAAAGTGGTAGGTAAACTTAAAAGAATTCCAGCAAAGGTAGCAAGAGAGATCAAGACAACAAATGTGGTGAACCATTACGCGTGTAGGCCAGAGGAAGGAGAAGTACACAAAATTATCAAGTGTTTCATGGAATATAAGCATTGGGTGACTGTTTGGGAAAAAGAACAAGAGAAGACAGAAGAAGGAGAAGGGGTTGTAGGGCCAAGCTATGGCTAGGCGGCCATGGGAGGACAATTCCAAGCTCTAGATCGGTCCAAGTTATAGGGTTGACCAAGTCAAACCCTTGTAACCACTTTGCTATTTTTATGGGAGCTTGTTCCCTAGAACTTAATGATTTTCTATTTTTAGTAATTTGTTGGTTAAGGTCCAACTGTAATGGCTCAACCTAAGAACTTATAAATAGTTAAGTGTATGAAGTTTTTAGGGGATATAGATAATTGGGAAGTTACTCTTCAAGCTTGGAAGAGTGCTTTGAATACTTTGAAGCCTTTCAATTACATTCGAATAATATTTTTCCGTGAAGAATCTGATTTATTGTGTTAATGGTTGATCAATGTATGCTTTTTGGATGCATAATTCCATAGTGTAAGTGATTAACTCATCTTTATTTTCGTAGTATCTTATTTCATTATGTGGGAAAGTGATATGATTGTCTTAAATATCAGTTGTGAAAAGATTATTTTCCTTCTGTTATTATAAAGTTGTATTATCATTAGCTATCATAAGTGAAAGAGATGTTTGACATGTGCATGTTCTATGTTGTCATGGTTGTTGATTGTGTTTTCAATCAAATTTGATCTATCTGTTAGATATGCTTGGGGTATTACAAGGAATGTATGTTATTTTGATTGTGGTTTGTTATTTACCCTATCCAAATAGCACTAGGTGAGTTAGATTGTGATGGTTGTTTTATCCTTTATGAGTTACCCCTTTCTAGTGTGAAGATCATATGATTATCTAGTTATACTCTTGGTGTATCACCGTATTTTTATTTATTTGTTGTTTCTAACCCCGAGCCTTGTAAAGTGAGTAGATTAGAATAATTTAAAGTGTTTTAGCCTTGCACATTGATCTTAAATTGGGTGCCCCAAGTTCCAAAGGAATCCGACCTTCTCTAGAGGTTCATCCCAAGGCAACAAGGTCCCACACCTTAGGGATGATCCAACATTGCACGAGATCTTTCAACAATTCAATGGGTGCATGATCTGCGTGACAACAGTTTTTGGCACGCCCGGTGGGACAGAGTTGGTACTTCTCTTTGCACTTGCATGAATCAAAGTACCTGGCGACTCCATTTCTCTGGATTTCAAGTCTCAATGTAATCACTTATGTGAATAATTTAGACACGAGCTTCTTCCAAGCAAGGAAAATATCAGCATATTGAATTATCCCTATCTCCACCAAGGAGAAAGAGAAGCGACGGTTCAACATCATCCCGTAGAGGTCATTCAACTCCTCCTAATAGAAGGTTTCCTCCACCAAGGAACAATTGACCCTTGGTCGCCATGGCAGCCAATGCTTGTCCTCCTTTCAATGCCAGCAACCCCTTACTATTAGCCCAAAGAGATTTTATTCCCATTGCCCTAAAAAAGTTTGCCATTTTATACTGGGGAAAACAATGTTACTCCTTTGGAGCACATTTTAGATATAGCTAGTATCTGTGTAGTACATATCATTACGGAGGATAATGTGGTAGTTAGACTCCTTGCTACTTCCTTTAAAGGTAAAACACTTCAATGGTTTCAAGTTTGAACGTTGGTTCCATAACTACTTGGAATGAGTTAGGAGAAAAGTTCTGTAAGTAGTTTGCAGACAAAAGTGATCACTTGTCACTTATGGAACAACTCATGACCATAAAGAGAGCCCTCAGAATATATGAGTGATTTTAATTTCCATTTCGACAAGACTTGGAATAGAATCCCAACGCTCGTAAGGCCATCTCTAAGTAATTCTTTTCTGTATTATTTACGAGCATTGAACAATGACATAGCAGTTATGATTCAATCCATGGGGGAACTATCATTCTTGATGTCTATGAAATTGCTATAAGAGCTGAAAATTCTTTAATTCAAGCAGGAAAGATTGCGCCTAGGCCTCCCATGCCTCTGTTTGCTGAAATTGCAGGGAAACAACCAGTCATTTCTCATGTTCCAACAACTTCCAATCAATCAACTGTGACTGTGTGTATTCCTTCAAATGATTTGGTTGAGGTCAAATCACTACTGCAAACCTTCGGGAATGAGCTCGTAGTAATCAAAAGGCAACAATCTCAATATTCCCGCCCATTTTGATCATAATACCAAGCGGGTCATCCCCCTTTTCAAGGAAGTAATTAGCCCCAAAACCATGCTACAAATCAAGCTACAAATGTTAAACCTTTGAAATTTTGGAACCCCTTGATGTTAGTTCATCCAGAGCCATAGTACCTGTCCAAAATAATCTCGTCCAAGATTATGAATGGTGCTATCCTTGTTCTTAGCCTCACAACCAAAATCTTTGCCCAAATGGAGTTTTGAGTCAAGATCTTATGGTCCAAAGTATATCTGCCCCACTTGAGTCATCAGTCGGATCAGCTACATAAGAGAACCAAGATCAACCTTCTGATGAAACCACACTACTAAATTGGCAAACAAATGATTTTTGTGGTTTGAATACCAATGTTTCCTCTATAGTGGCGAATACACGTTCTAAAAAGAGAGAAATGGAATCTCAACCTTCCAAAGTTGATCAAGCATCCACTTCACAACCTCAAACACAAGTAGCGGTTGATAAGGATGCAGGGAAGAAATCACCAAAAACATCCACCAAAAAAATCCACCAATCAAGCTACAAGGAAAGAAGGGTCTTCAGGTATCATAGTACCCAACAAGCATTTTCCAAAAGAGGATTCTAATGCCCAAAAGGGTATTAGCAAAGTAGGGGCAATTCCATTCAGTATTGTCAAACAAATGAAGAAGACCAACCTGAGTGTTACTATGTGGGACACACTCTCAATTCCTTCTTAAAGGAACTTGTTGTGAGAAGCTTTGAATAGTTTTGGTACAATTGATGGATCATCAGTCGTGGAACATCAATAACAACAAGTCTATGTCAACCAAAAGGGAAAGGCATTCCTAAGGCCAACAAACCACCACCATTCTATATCTCCTTGATCATTGGTGATCATTTGGTGCATAATTGCATGATCGATTCTAGAGCCGTAGTTCTATTATGCCCAAGCAGATTGCGACGTATTGGGAATATTGTATACTCCAATTTCAAGGGGAGTTGTCCAGTTAGATGGTACAATAGTTTAGACTGTCAGATTTATTAAGGGACTCTAGCTTACTATTCATGCATGCCCCAATTTGTCGTTCACACAAGACATATCAATTATTGATCTTCCTCCTCTCTTTTCCATTTTCTTATCACGAGATTTTATTGCCAAGATGGGTGGTTACTTGTCATCAGATTGGTCACATATGATCCTCGAACTTAGTATAGGATGAAGGTGACTATAAGAGCGAACCAATTTTCCATAATCATGTGGAGCCTTACACTGCTAGTCCCATAAACGAGAATTATGCCATTTGTGACCCAGAAGAGGAAGATGTTGATCATGAACCAACTACTCTCATAGAGGAAGTTCCTGATACAGTTCTTGATGAGGTAAGTGTAGATCATCAATATGATCCCTACGCTGATTTTTTGGTGGAAGAAGAATCTGGTTTATTGTTTTTGGAGGAAATTAGATTAGGTACATACTGCATTCATGAAGAAGGTACGATGGTACCTACTTGTCAAAACACCAAACAATTTTGAGAGGCTGGGGAAATTGTTCTTCGATGGATCAAGGAGTAAAAATGGATCTGGTGTGGGAGTTATGTTGATTTCTCTAGAGGGAGATAAATACTTCTCATCTTTTCATTGCAATTTAGTTGCACCAATAATGTCGCTGAATATGAGGCCCTCATATAAGGAATTCAACTAGCTTAAAAGAGAGGAATCAAGGCTCTGACTATCTTTGGAAATAGTGAGTTGGTTTTGCATCAAGTGACGGCACACAGAGTGCATCAAAAATGATCTCTTAAGATCATATAAGAATCGATTTTGGGACTTGATTGAAGATTTCAAGCTTTTGGGATTCATGTAGTTCCTAGAAAGCAAAATCAAGATGTTGATAGGCTTGCTACAATTGGCTCACAATACAACATACCGATGGAAATCATGAAGGAAGGTCGAAAAATGGTCAAAATGGTAGCCTGTCCCACAGTTCTAGATAATTTGAGTAGCTGGAAAGTGTTTGATAGTGACAAACAAATTGTTCTTTTCCTGCAAGAAGAGGTGGAATTTACTTGTGAAACACCAAGATAAGTTGCAAAACTCATATGGTGATCAAATTATATAGTTGAAAGGAAATAAGCTACCAAAGGTCTTGGTTACTCTAGAATCCATCTTCAATTCAGATGATCAAGCCAAAAGACAGAGCACAAACATGGTGGTCAAGGAAGAAGATTTTGAGGAAGTCGAGGTGGCAAGTGAAAAGCTCTTAAAGATTGGTAAAGTATGTACTGCTGAAGAGAAGAAAGCTTTCATTGAATTGTGTCAAGAATATCATGACATTTTTCGCATGGAGCTACAAAGACCTGCGTGGTTTTGATCTAGGTCTAGCACAACATACCATCAAACTAGATCCTAATTCCAAGCTAGTTCGTCAGAAATAGAGGCCAATTAATCCCAAAATTGAGCCACTAATGAGGAAGGAGCTAACCAAGCTCATCGAGGCTTGTATAATTTTTCCCATCAAGCATTCCTCTTGGGTATCCAATTTGGTGCTCATAAGAAAGAAGAACAAAGAGATTCAGTTGTGCATGGATTTCAGGAGATTTGAACCGTGCCTCATTGAAAGACCATTATCCTCTTCCATCAATGGAGAAAATCCTTCAAATGGTGGTAGGAGATCAAATATTTTCTTTTCTCGATGGATATTCGGGTTACAATCAAATTTTGGTCCAAGAATCTGATCAATTCAAAACTACTTTCACTACTAAGTGGGGCACGTATGCTTACAACAAAATGCCATTCATTGCTAGGACCACTTTCCAAAGAGCTATAGACATGGCATTTAAGGGGCTAATCAATGATATCATCTTGGTCTACCTTGATGATATAATTGTATATTCTAAGCATGCAGAAGACCACATCACGCATCTAAGGAAGGTTTTTTGAAGGTGTAGAGAGTTTGGGGTTTCACTTAATCCCAAGAAATACATTATTATAGTACACAAGGGAAATTTGTTGGGGCATGTTGTTTTAGCGGAAGGACGGTCAATTGATCCATCTAGGATTCATCGATTATGTCCTTATCTCTCCCAAGTCACAAGAAGGGTCTCCAAAGTTTTCTAGGAACCATAAATTTCGTGCGGAGATTCATCCCTCAATTTGTGACATTAGCTAAACCACTAACAACCATGTTGAAGAAAAATATGCCATTCTCATGGACAAAGGAAGGAAGGGAGAGCTTTGAAGCCATTAAAATGGCCATTTCTCAAGCTCCCACGCTGGTGAACCCCAAGTTTGATAAAGATTTTATTCTTTATGCTTTTGCAAGTCAAGAGAGCATTTCAGGTATCCTCACCCAACAAAATGACGACCTGATGGAGCAACCAATTACTTTCTTCAGTCAATCCCTCAAAGACTATGAGCTCAAATATTCATTTGTTGAGAAACAAGTCTTTGCAGTTATTTGAGATTTGAAGAAATTTAAACACATGTTGTCCAACAACAAAATTCACCTAATGGTTTCTCATCCTGGTGTCAAGGAATTTTTGTTGAACAAAGAGATGAATGAGAAGTGTCTTTGGATGGATCACAAAGGTAATGGAGTATGACATACACATCAAAGTCACTAAACTTATCATAGGTAAGGGTTTGTGTCAGTAGCTTGCTACAGATATGGAAACCAAAGATGATGAAGATATTATGCTCTTGAATACTGATGAAGGTGATGATCAAGTTGATTGGTTATCTAAGATGAAAATTTCTCCTCTCAGAGTATATCCTTCAAACATGGATAAAGGTCAAAGATGTACCTTCCGTCTCCAGTCTATTCCATATGTCCTAGTGGATAATATTATTTTTCGAAAGGATTTGAACGGTGTTCTTCTTCGCTACATGAAACCGGAACATGTAAGTAAGATATTAGAAGAATTCCACAATGGCCTATCTAGAGGACATTAATGCATGTGAATAATTGCTATCAAGATAGTGGGCTGATTACTATTGGCCATATTTGTTTAAAGATTCCCATCTCCAGGTGAGGAAATGTAAGGAATGTGCCCTTTTCACCAACAAACAGAAGTTGATAGCTCTTCCACTGCACCCAATTCAAGTGGATCAACCTTTCATTCAATGGGGTTGGATTTCATTGGGATGATTAATCCTCCATCCAGTGACGGAAATAAATGGGTTCTTACTGCAATGACTACTTTACTCAATGGACAGAGGCAGTAGCATTGAAAGAAAGCAACGAGAAGGCAGTCCTCGATTTCTTGGAAAATATAATGACAAGGTTCGGTGTTCCATTTATAGTTATTTCTGACAATGCAATGGCTTTTCTTGGTCTGAAGTTGAGTGAATGGGCTATTAAGAATGGGGTCTACCTCAAGACTTCATCCAATTACTATCCACAAGGGAACGAGTTAGATGAGTCTAGCAATAAGAACCTCATAAGAATTATCAAACACATGATGGAGGCTAACAGGAGGACTTGGCATACACAACTTAAGATTGCCTTATGGGAAAATCAAATCACACCTAAAAGGGCCATTGGAAATTCACCTTTCATGCTTGTATATGGAAGGGAAGTGAAGCTTCTGCTCTCCTTGGAATTACCTTCTTTGGAGTTGGCTCATCAGCTTGAGGTTATGGAGAATGACTCCTTGTCGGTGAGGTTTGTTGAACTCATGGAGTTGGAAGAAGTGTGAAACAAGGCTATGAGAACTTTGGAACAACATCGATTAGGTTAAGAAATCCTTTGACAAGAAAACTTCTGATAGATGTTTTCAAGAGGGAGACTTAGTTCTCAAATGGGATGAAGATAGAGCCAAACCGAAAGACATGCCAAGTTTGACACTCTCTGGAGCGGGCCATACATCATCACAAGTTGCAAAGAGGTGAATTCCTTTCATCTATCCAGGCTCAATGGAGAAGAACTACCTATTCACGTGAATGGGATACATCTCAAAGCTTGCTTTTGAGATTGTTCCACCCTCAGTACAGGCCCATTTTATATTTTCTGTTACAAATATATTGTGAATTATTAATAAATTGTAAAATTATTAATAACGAGTTTATAGAACTCATATTAATAATATAGTTGTAATAGTTAAAGTATTAGTATTTGGGTGAGTTGTGAGAACAACTCATGTAGCTATTTTGGTGTGTGATATAATAAAGGGATGTGTGAGATATTAGGGGATAAGTCTGAGAGATTCATGGAGAGAGATATGAGGGATTGAAGATGAAGTTTGACTCCACATTTGTAGGAGATCAAACACTATAAAATGTATTCTCTATCTATGTAAATTCATCCCGAATGAATTCAAATTAAATTATTCTATTATTCGGTGTATAATTTCCGTTTTAATATTCTGGTTTTTAAGAAAGCTAAGACCAAAATAATATTTGGTATCAGATCAATGTTATAATCCTATTAATGTGCATCTGAGAGTGGAGTTAGTTTAGTATGTATTTCAGGTCTTTGAGAAAATAGAGTTGTTGTGGCTTTAAATTCAATTATTCCCGTGTAAAGAACATGTCATAATTTATATTTTATGATATGGGTCTCTACGTTTTTTAATGGGTTTGAAGATGCATGTTTGAGGAAAATGTTGTTCAAATTTCAGCCAAACCCACATCACGGTTTAGGAGAAAACGTGAAAAGGATTATGGCATTTTAAGCATTTTCTAGAATTTGGGATCGTAATTCACATGAATGTGGAGTATTCACTTATCAGAGCAGTTTCTGATCTTCCTATCAAAGATGAATAGAGCAGGACGTGAAGTTGTTATAAGGACGTAAATCTGCAAGTTTTCACAGTCAAATTGTATACAGTTCAAGTTCGCTCCAGCCATGAGGAAGATGGATAATTTGTCGCTCCAACTATGAGGAAATAACTAACCTCTATTTTTGTGCAGTCCCAAGCAATTTCCTTGCATTTATACTTGTTCCAATATAGTATTGGATTCTTGACTTGGCCCGTGGTTTTTCTCCGATTGTAAGTGGTTTGTTTAAAGTTTTTTTGTTTGGTTATGTAGTTTTAGTAATTCTGTAATGAGTTTTCACATTATAGATTTTCACATATTTGTTATGTTTAATGTTTAGATTGTAATCCTTCATATAGGTTTAGGTTTGAAGTTTTAAAAAATATATATATTAAAATTTGTCCCACACTTTTACTTTTTGAAGTTTTGTTTTAATTTATGGTTTTTTTTTAAGTCTTAATAAGTTTTCTTTAATATTTTGGTTTGTAATTTTAGTTTTAGTTTTTTAATTGTTTAATATTTTTTAAAGCTAAAAGTAATTATATATTACTTTAGTTCTTTGTTATGATTATTTTTGTTTGTTTTTATTTTTTTCATGTTTAAGAGTAAAATGTTATTGTCAAGATTTATAGTCAACAATTATTATTGAGTCTTGATTTGTTATTTAGGCGATTAGTTGAGTGAAGTTTATTTTGTATTGTTAATTTGGTGAAAGTTGTATTTTTGTGTCATTATTGTCAAAAGTTGTCAAAACTGTATTATTGTAAAAGTCTAAAAACTATAAAAAAATTGTCTTACAGATGCATTTTCGGGTAACCGACGTCCAATTTTTAATCAATATGCTATTAAGCCTCAAAGAAATATTTTCTAAGTAGCATCTTTGATGGAGGAAGGAGGAAACAGAGGAAGGAGGTCAATCAATGACCTCTCGCCACCCCATGGCAATGCGGGGCCGCATATTGAAGTTGTGGCATTTTATCAGTTGTGTGTTTATTTTCCACTGTGTGAAAATAAGAACAAATGTCACATTCCTGTTCAATTGTAATGTGTGAGAAATTCCTATATGTAACCTCATAGAAGAAAACATTGTAGAGTATGTCTCTAAATTTATTGTAACACTCATAGATTTGGAAAGGGTTGGTGGTAGATCTAGAAAAACACAGATGTAAAAAGGTAGATAAACTTTTACTGATGTAGCGGTCCTCTGATTGCCTTCCTTCTTTATGAAGATGATCCACCAGTGGAATGTTGAGTGCGTTATTTTCATGGAGTAAATGCAGGATGCGTTCCTTCACATAGTTGTGGTCATGTGCAGCAAGGCAGTCAGCCAAATGGAAGTTTACACACCTTTCTTTGATTTAGATTATGAGGGAAGCCCGTGCAACACGTTGCAAAAAAAGGAGTTATGTTGTACCATGTCAACATTAGGGGAGTGTATAATGGGAATTAATAATGTTAACAATAGGGGAGTGAATGTTACAAATATATTGTGATATTATTAATAAATTGTAATATTATTAATAATGAGTTTATAGAACTCATATCAATAATATAGTTGTAATAGTTAAAGTATTAGTATTTGGGTGAGTTGTGAGAACAACTCACGTAGCTATTTTGGTGTGTGAGATAATAAAGGGATGTGTGAGATATTAGGGGATAAGTCTGAGAGATTCATGGAGAGAGATATGAGGGATTGAAGATGAAATTTGACTCCACCTTTGTAGGAGATCAAACACAATAAATGTATTCTCTATCTATGTAAATTCATCCCGAATGAATTCAAATTAAATTATTCTATTATTCGCGTATAGTTTCCTTTTTAGTATTTTGGTTTTTAAGAAATCTCGACCAAAATAATATTTTCCTCCAAGTGCTTCGCACATCGTTTTCTTTTTCTTTTTCTTTTCTTTTCTTTTGTGTCCTCTCGAGTGTAGTTTGCTTTCGATTCTTTTGCCCAATGATTTGTATAAGGCTACTTGGCCATAAAGCTTAGCAGTAAGAATTCCCCGAAGGTTGCCAAAAATGTTAACCTTTGAATCTACCTTGAAATGAAGATGTTAAAGTCGATTTAATTTTTTTCCCCGAGATTTTTCACCCGAAAGTGTTTAAAATGTGTTAAAGGTTCTTTGAAAATCCAAAATCCAAAATTTCATGTTTCTATTTTTCGAGGTTTTCTTATTCTCGGGATTAAATGCTAGAATTGAAATTTTGATTATGGAGTTTCAAACTTCGAAAGCCCAAAAGTCTCGAAAATTCAATTTCAAAATTCAAAGGTCTCTTTTGGTAATTTGCGATTTTTCAACTTGGAGTTCCGAAGTCCGAAACTCCAAAGTTCCAAAATTTCAAACTTCAATTTTGGGTTTCGAAGTCTATGTTGTCATTTTAAGAAATTTCTTTTCGGAGTTCTGAAGTCCAAAACTATGAAGTTTTGAAATTTTAGAACTTCAGACTTTCGGGTTTCGGAAGTCTCCCATCTATTTTTTAATGTTTTCACTTTCGAAGTTCCGAAGTCCAAAAGTCCAAAGTTCTGAAATTTTAGAACTTTAGACTTTTGGGTTTTGGAGTCTTCCATTACCTTTTCATAAGCTTCATCTCTCGAGTTTGAAATCTGAAACTCTGAAGTTTCAAAGTTTCAGAACTTCGGACTTTCAGGTTTTTGGACTTCGGAGTTCTATGAGCATTTAATTCTCACCAACCTTCATACGTTTCAGATTTCAAGCATTAATTTTGGGTTTTTCTATATAAAATCAAGTTTTTACCTATCATTTTCACCTGACTTCTTGCTCTGACAATCTGAGTTTTGTTAGGAAATAAGGGATAAAATATGCGGAATAATCCCTCATAGAATCACAACAAAAGAGAAACTAATATGCGTAAAAATATTACAGATCTTAAATAAAAGTGCAGAATAAAATAACACAACATAAAGAGACAATATTTAACATGGTTCACCAAATTTGGGCTACATCCACCAAGAATCACTTGCTCAGATTTTATTACAAGCCACCACTCTCTCAATACAATACCCAGATCTGTTTGGAGCTATGCTCAAAAAACTCTTATATAATTTACATTTGAATTCAAAACACATTTGCAATGTTACATTATACCTACCATATGCATAAAACCATATAAGTAGACAACTGCTTAAGTAGTTTTACAAAATCGTGGGTATTAAAACCATGGGCCAAAACCATCCCATAAACCTATGGGTCAAAAATCTCGCCCATATGATAAAATTACGTTTCCCGATATATTAGGCACATTTTAAGGCCAAAAAAATGTACAAGACTCTTAGTGTACAGTTGAGACAACTGTGGAAAGTGTACAATACTCTTAGTGTACAGTCTTCAACACTTTCACACATGAAAACAGGCTCCACAACCTAACAAGTTTTACTTTGCATTCTTTGTACTTTTGAGGCGTCGTTTTCAAGGTAATTTTTTTGAGTTATTTCTTTTTGGTTTATGATCTTTTCAGTTTTTCTTCCTTGTTTATTCTCATTTGTTCTTTATTCTATTTTGAAAATGGAACCCTTGGCGTACACCATGTTTTCCTTGAAAGTGTTTCCTAATCTCCACAGTTGCAAAATCCAACATGTGTAGGCATCCAACTCAGATTGCATTATAGTTTTTCAAGATCTTCCCAAGTGTTTTACTTGCCTTTCGTGCCCTCGGTGAAGTTCACAGTTCACAAGTTTGTTTCGAGGTTCTATTTTTCGAGAGGTCTGTTGCTTCAAAGTTTAGAGGTCCACCTTTTCAGAGTTCGAGGTTTTTGTTTTTGGAATTTTTTATTTTTGGGATTTCGGAGATTCCTTTTTTAGACTTTCGGAAGTTCCAGCTTTCGGATGTTCGAAATATTTTAATTTTCGACATTTGAACTTCAACATTTTAGGACTTTTTTCGATTTGTTACAAATTTCCAAAGGCCTTTTTGGATTCCAAAACCCGAACTTAATGTCAACCTCTTCATGAAAGGAAAAGAAAAGATGAAATATACATTCCTAGGAGTTGCTCCTCACTCTTGTCTATCTTCAGACTTAGGGAATATAGGAGATACCGATCTCGGGTAGGTTGATTTTCCAGATTTATGGGCCAGAGTAAAAGCTCCTAACAAGAAATCCTAGATGCAAGCTATATATGATAGTGGGCTTGTTCTAGCTACCAGTTTTCTTGCATCCATGTATTTCCCTGAATTTTTCTTGCTACAAACAAACTTTGATGAAGATTCCAAGTCGGTAAAAGATGTTGACAACAAGATTATAATTTGATTAAACTTTGATTTATTTGAAGATTTGTTTAAACTCCTGGACGTCGAGGACTATGCCACAATTTCACCAGAAGCAACAATTGAACATTGGGACAAATAAATTGAGTTATGTACAAAGGTCATGATGAAGAACTACTTGGCCAAAAGTGTCACCAAACTGCCAAAGACCATGTATCGATCATACTTCATCTAGGAAGTAAATGATATTATCATGTTGCTAAGTAGAATTTCAAGCCTTGCCTCTGCGAAAGAATTTCAGAATGGATATTCTTAAACATTGCCACCATTAAGAAAATTAAGGGACTCATATGATGGGGAGAGCATATCAGCAACTCCATATGTTTTCACTTAAGTAAGGTTTTGTCTTCAAAAACTTTTACATGACCTCTTTCTTGGTCTATGATGTAGCTGCTATGGGAGATTTCACTAGGTTGAACACTAAATGTGTTAGAAGTGTTTCACAATTTTTCAATTTTTATCCTCAACTTACAATGGACAAGGGAAGAAAACACTTTCGTAGGATCAATGATGCCTTCTTTGATTTTATCCTTTATCGTTTTGATAAGGACTTGTATAATCGAAGGATTTCATATGAGGCTTTCAAGGAAGTACGTGAGTGAGGAGATATTTACCTGTAGTTTCCTACATTTACATACATCCAGATTTTTGGTTTTGTAGGTTCTCCCAATAAGTCCAAGATGCTACCCTATGGACAAATGGGTTTTGTTGGAGTTGGTTTGACAATTGCTAGACTACCATAAAATCTAGAACAAACGACACAAGGTGGGAGTCCAATTTCCCGTTTCAATTGGTAGATATACTTGTGTAAGTATTTACAAGGCAAAGAATGTGGATGTGGAAATGTCAGAAGTGACTTTGCAAACATTTCACCCCGAACCCATTTTGATTAATGGGGAAAATTTAGTGAAACAGGTTTATCCAGTTCTCATGTACCCCAGTTAGAAGATATTTGGATTCATTGTTGAGATGAGTTCATTATCCAAAAATGAGAATATGAAAGGTTGACCCTAGATGAGGTTTGACAGTTTGGGATCACAGATTCCAAAGGAAATGGAGGATGAGGAGGAAGTATTGGATGCAGTTTACAAGGATAACAATATCGCCAATAACCTATTGTCATGGATTGATTGGTATGTATAATAATTTTGTAATACTAAGGAGAAGACTGGGCCCTTTTTACGAGGACATATAATTGGTTGGCTACCTTGGGAATTTCACCCAAAGGAACATAATCCCAACCAACAATGAGTCTTCCAACACCTACTAAAGGGAAAAGGTCTATCTAAAGGGCCCATATAGTCCCTAAGAAGATCTCATTCATTGTTGGAAGTTCCTCTCTCTCCAAGCTCCTTGCTTCCAAGGTTGTGTCTCTAGTAATACCAATATCAGAAATTGTTGAAGTCATTGATTCCCCAAGTTTGTCACAAAATCTGCCATCCTCTCCTTCCTTACCATTATCACTTCCTCCATCATTTCCTTCCACTTCTACACTCATTTCTTCTTTTCCATCCCCATCCATGGCCCAAGTATTTTCATCTCTTCCTGTCCTCTTAGTAGGGGAGATGATTGGGTCTCCAATTTCCACTTCACTTCCTCTACAACTTTCATTTCCTTCCATCTCAACTTCTAGCCTCTTTGTATCTACCCCTGGGGATATTCTCACTTCCACCCCATCTATCATTACCACTTCCATTCCAATGCCAACTAATGTTACCGGGGCCCATTGTATTGTCCAATGATCCAGTACCGAATCACCATTCCACTCCCATTAACATCTACTATACCAAAATGGTCAAGTTTTATGAGACTCAAAATAGAAGAAGAAAGTACCTCTGGTGGATGTTATAGATCTAAGTGTGTTAGAACCTACTCTAAGGAGATAGGCCAAGCAACCGAAGATCATCTTTATCCTATCAAGAACCAAATCAAAAGAAAGGGTTGTGGAAATCGTTATTATTGTTGAGGAAAAACCAAAGAAACTATCACAAAGAACTAACTACCAAATTTCCATATTTTCACTAGGAAAAGCAATGCATGAAGGGGTCAAACAAGATGTGCAAAAGGCTCTTAGAAATATGTTGGAAAAGTATGATAAAGACAAAGCTTCTAAGGATGAACTAAAAGAAAAAGTTGAGCAGCTCACTACCCTATTGAGAAAGGTAACATAGCCTACTCCATCCACTGATATTTCAACTACTACTTTGCTCACAATTTCTTCCACTGATGATATTTCATATCATGATATTGAGAAGATAGGTCAAAAGGGAAGATCAGTAAATGGATGGATAGAACACATACTTCAAGAAGCCAATCCTTTGATTAAAGAGGTTGTTGAAATATATAATGATTTGTAGACTGAAAGAGCCTCTATTCGTAGAATGGATGAAGCCTTCTCCAAAGATAATAATAACTTGAATTTGAATTTGACTACATGGAGTGAGATCAAAGAGGAGGATCTAGATCTACTTCTTCAAGAAGAAGTAATTGATGATGTTTCTAAGTTCAAATTTCAAAAGGCTATGGAATTTAGGTCCTAGGTATTACAAGATTTGATAAAGAAATTGGATGATAAGTGTGTGGAAATAATGGATGCTCTAAATGACATCTCAGAAGAGTTCGATAATATCAATTGCAAGTTATTTAATGAGAACATTGATGCCCTTTTGAAAGATCAAATTAAGTCAAATTTCAAGGTTTTGGTGAAGAAGGATGACAAGGTGACTAGGAATTTCAACAGTGACTCCATTGACAGGTTGGTTTCATGTTAAAATTTCACAGGTCGATCAAGAAAGTGGTAGGTAAACTTAAAATAATTCCAACAAAGGTAGCAAGAGAGATCGAGACAACAGATGTGGTGAACCATTACATGTGCGGGCTAGAGGAAGGAGAAGTACAAGGAATTATCAAGTGTTTCATTGAATATAAGCATCGATGGCTACTTGGGAAAAGAACAAGAGAAGACAGAAGAAGGAGAAGGGGTTGCAGGGCCAAGCTGAAGCTAGGTGGCCATGGGAGGATAGTTCCAAGCTCTGGATCAGTCCAAGTTGTAGGGTTGACCGAGTCAAACCCTTGCAACCACTTTGCTATTTTTATGGGAGCTTGTTCCTAAAACTTAATGATTTTCTATTTTTAGTAATTTGTTGGTTAAGGTCCAAATTGTAATGGCTCAACCTAGGAACTTATAAATAGTTAAGTGTATGAAGTTTTTAGGGGGATATATATAATTGTAAGTTACTCTTCAAGCTTGGAAGAGTGCTTTGAATACTTTGAAGCCTTTCAATTACATTCGAATAATATTTTTCCGTGAAGAATCTGATTTATTGTGTTAATGGTTGATCAATGTATGCTTTGTGGATGCACAATTCCTTAGTGTAAGTGATTAACTCACCTTTATTTCAGAGTATCTTATTTCATTATGTGGGAAAGTGATATGATTATCTTGAATATCAGTTGTGAAAAGATTATTTTCCTTCATTATAAAGTTGCATTATCATTAGTTGTCATAAGTGAAAGAGATGTTTGACATGTGCATGTTCTATATTGTCATGGTTGTTGATTGTGTTTTCAATCAGATTTGATCTATCTGTTAGGTATGCTTGGGGTCTTACAAGGGAATGTATGTTATTTTGATTGTGGTTTATTATTTACCTTGTCCTAAATAGCATTAGGTGAATTAGATTGTGATGGTTGTTTTATCCTTTTGAGTTACCCCTTTCTAGTGTGAAGATCATAGGATTACTTAGTTATACTCTTGGTGTATCACCATATTTTTATTTATTTATTGCTTTCTAATCCCAAGCCTCATAAAGTGAGTAGATTAGAATCATTTAAAGTGTTTTAGCCTTGCACATTGATCTTAAATCGAGTGACCCAATTTCCAAAGGAAGCCATCCTTCTCCGAAGGTTCGGCCCAAGGAAACAAGGTCCCATGCCTTGGGGATGATCTAATGTTACACGAGATCTTTCAAAAATTCAATGGGTGCACGATCCACGTGACAACACATCATCTATTACTTTATTCATGATTGATACCTAATGAATTTCCTCATTTCTCTTTAGTAACCTTTTTGGTTGAAAATTTATTAGTTTTTTTTTGGCACAAATGATCTAACTTTGACACATGTCACCGTGTGACTTAGGTTTTTGTGGTGTGCTACCATACCACCCAATTTTTGTATGATTAGTTATGTACATTAATTTTTTATATTTATACGTTTGGATTTTCAATTAAAAAAATAATGCCTTCCAAAAAATTTCAAAAATTATTTCAATATAACTATAAGTAAAAATAAGATGCGAGGTCAGAATGGAGATTGGAGACGCCAATAGGGGAAGAAATGAGTGTAACAAAGTGGAACTAATGGTGAAATGAAAATTAGACAATATGAGGACTAATAATTGAGTGAGAACGAGTTGTAGATATATAGTCAATGGGGCAATTTTGAGGAATTGTAGGTGCACCCCTTTTTTCCAATTTGAACATATGGATTGAGATCTATCTTTGAGCATTGTTGGAACAAGAAAGGTGGTGAATTTTTTTGTGAAGGTTAGGTCTTTAATATCTATATAGTTATTTTTTGCAATGTTTGACCTTGAGCTTTGTTGATTGTCAAATTCAAGTGCCATTTTCAAAGGGATTTTCCTATGATTGGTCTCGTGAAATTGGAGACAGTAGAATGTGGAGGGGTTTGTTCACATCCTATGTAAGAATTATATTTCTATTAAATTTGATAAATAGAAAATGCAACACTGGGATTTTTTCCACCAAAGTGTTGTAGACGATTACAATCTCTTGGCCAATTGTTCCATTGACAAGTCCAACTTTAACCCATAAGTTGGTGGTAAACATTCCATTTTGATGTTTGCAAAATATAACTATGGGATTTAATCACTCATTATCGTGGTTAGTTGATGTTTTTCATATTGTATATTCAAGTTTATAACGAGTAATAAGAACATTCAATGACCTCAACATTTCCTTGTTGTGGTGGTTAAGTAAGTCATTTTTTGCGAACAAGTGACATGATGAAAGGAACACTTTTTTATTTTTTTAAAAAAGAATCAACATGGGACATGAGTGTTTCCCAATCATTGAAATGAGATTCATCATTCTAAATTTTGAGAAGTATATGGTGAAAAGAGAGTTGCGTGTGGTCCAAATATTGTTGGCGAAAGAATGTTTGCAAAGTGAAAAATGTTTAAAAGCTTCTCCACAGGGGTTACCTCATATTAATGCCCAACATACTCGTGTATATTCTTGATAGAGGAAACTATCCCTAGTCACCATCGAGATTGATTAACTTGTTAATGAAAGGGGTTATATTATGATGACATAAAGGCTCTCGTAGGAAAATGTCAACAAGGGAAAGAAAATTGGGGCCAACAAACCTCATTCATCAATGAGAATATATTGCACATGTTTGAGAGAATATTGGAAAGTTGCTAGTGACTAGATTTCAAATGATTTCACTTCACCGATAGGAATTTGAAGGCATGCAAACATGGTGGATGTGAAAATTTTGAATGCGGAAACATCAGTTGATTCTAACAAGAATAAAGGGGAGTTATTTACACTTGGAATTGAAATAAATACACCTTTGATGGTATTTACGAGATATATATTCCCTTTTCTAGTCGTGTCGAGAACAATCAATTTGAAAGGTGGATGTTGTTTCTAGAATATGAAGTGTTGAAAAACTATATCCAATGTGACTTTTACCTCAAATGATAAAGGACATGTAGTTGGATATGCATAAGAACAAGAGCTACAATTTATCTTGAAGAATATGGACATTATTTGTGAATAAGTTAAAGTTGAAGGAGCGAAGGTGAAACATTATAGGAGGAAGGGGTGATGAAGTAGGGAATTGATGAAGGATAATTTTAGGGATGGAAAAATTGTTGGAGGGAATGTAGGAGACCCTCTTCCTTCTTTAAGTCACATATGGGCCATGTGTTATGTTTGTGAATTGAACGAAGGAGAAAATGGTTGCAATATGCAGATCCTCAAGGAAACATACTTTGAAAGTAAGCCTTTCTCGCTTCAATACTCCCAAGATCAACAAAAAAATGTAATTTCATCCCTTGTGTGGATAGTTAGATCTCACACCATTTTGAGTGAAATTCACTGCACTCATTGTAAGAAATCGTATGTTATGCTAAGGGGCTCAAATTCCCACATTGGACCAATGTAATTGTTGACTTTGATAACCACAAACATGACAATTCGGTTGGTTTTGCACCAGCTTTACAGAATATAGATTAAACTTGGTCCATTACAACATTGACAACACCAACCTCTACCCATAAGTTCGCAATAAGCATAACCTTTAGGGCCCTTACAAGAATTTTTTTCCTACAACTAATTTGAGGAATTAAAAGCATATCTTTCTTCTAGAGAAAAATATATATTTAGTTTGGGCATAATGACTAGCCATTATGAGTTAAATATTAGGAGGACATTCAATTAATGGAAAACATGGGGATGGACGCCTACAAATTCTCTATATCTTGTGAGTTTTTTCACGACGACCATGCTAAAGTTAGCTATATCGTTGCTAGCACCATTATCGCCAAGGTTTTAACATGTGGCCTATCATCAATATTATTATTTTTGTGTTTTTCAATCAAATACATACATTTTTCACCTTCCTCCTGGTTGTGAAATTCTTTTTGAACTTAAAATTACAACCTATGGATGTTTTGTCATGCCAATAGGAAGAGAAAATAATTCGAAGATATATTTACATGGTTCTTTGATTTAATTTTCTTTTATTTATCTTGTTTATGTCACAACCATGATGAGGGATTTCTAACATGGGAAAATTACAAAGGCACGTATTGTATCTATTGTGGAGGACATAAAAAAATGTTGCCCTTGAGTGCAACGAAACATATTTTGTACATTGTCATAAATCCTTGTACGAGTGGATTCAAAGGGGATCTAATAAAGTAATCCAATTGAGATGATTAACCCATTTGAAAGCTTCCAACAACTCAAATCTCTCCTCCACCATCTCTTGAAGACCATGTAAACACATAATCCTCGAATTCCCCACCACCATCTCAAAGACCATACAAACACATATTAATCAAGAGAATACATTATTGTGTAACCATATAAGCAATAACGATCATGTTTAGACATATGTACACTTAAAAATTAAAAAATAACCTTCAAATTCTATAAGAAAAACAATTTTATGTTATGTTATTTTAAAACCTTTCAAACTTTATGGAAAAAATAAAATTTTAAAAATACAATATGAAGACACAAAAAAATTAAATCAAAGAAGGAATATAGATAATAAATTCATGTCAGCATAAAAAAACCAATAATCTAAAAGCAAATTCAATTAGATCATAAGTTGGCCAAAAAAGTGGCATAATTGTCATCATCATTGTGTTGTTTAAATTGGCGTATAATAAACTTAAATGTAAATTTTATTTTAAGAGTCCCTTAAACATATGAATGAGCTATAACAATCAAAGCCATCCAATATTACCTTATAAACAACAATAAAACAATATCACATCCAAATTGTAAGATTATAAAAACCTCTTGTCTTTATTTCCCTTTTATAATTTCCATTCCAATTGATTTTCATCACATTGGCCATTGTTGACCTAATGCACTTTGCACACTAATATTTATATTAACATTAATTAGTAATGTTAAACCTTAAACATTAATAACTAGTAAGAACAATCAACCTATTTAATTCATTGTTTATTGAATATTAAATTTGTCTTAGTGTTTTAATAACATAACCATTGGACCGATACAACAAAAATGGAAATGTAATGAAAATAAAAGATTTTAGAATAGAAAAAATAGTATATTAAGAATAATTTTTGACACGTATTGTATTTAATTTGTAAGGGTTGTAGAAAATTTAATAACTTTGAATGTTATTAATAAAATATAGGCTAGATACATCGTAACATGGGGGACATTAAATCCATACACAACCAATTAACAAAATTTGCTCTAGTTGTTACAAAATGAAAATGCTATAAAGAATAATTACATAATTAAATATTCAACACTCGCTCAAAGATTCAAATAGAAAAACATGTGTACACATATTTACCAACCCCCAAAACTTACATAAATATTGTTTAGACAAGCATTCCAATTCTTCCCAAGTACTAACTATAACTAAAATTTGGTAACTTACTCTTATTCAATGTCAAGTTTGATCATGCTCCTTTGTTAAGACAAATGTTCACATTTGGAATGTAATCAATTCATCTCTCTAGCTCTCATGTGACTTGTTCATTATCACACTTTGTTTCGTCATCAATTATGGGAATATTATCTGATAAAAGCAATAAAAAATACTTGTTCTTCATTTCCAATTTTTTTGTTTTAATGTTCTTCTCCTCTATCCAAAACCATACAACTAGGTTGAGATTTAAGGTCCGGACTTAGACGACTTGTACAAAGTGACTTCTCAAGTTCACTAACTCTATTTTTAATTTGAATATTTTTTGGGTCATTTCATCTTCCTAGGGTCATCCTTGTTAAGATATTTCACCTCTTGAAGGCTATAAGTCTATTGTTGTGAAAAATGTATGACATGAAAGATTAAAACTTTAAGCATGCCAACTAAGCTCACAATTGAATCTTTCACTTAACTGGTCACTATGCATCCTCCTATGCCCAAATTTCCTTTAGTCCCACCTCACCCCGGCTCGAGGAAAGTCCTAACAAGGTTTTAAAGTTTTTTTCAATATGCAGAGATTATTGTAATAAGGTTCATTAGTTGATTTAGTGAGTTCAATGGAAGACTAGTCTTGTTGGAAGCCTAGAAAGGCCAATTTTGGCTATTTTGGAGCTCCTCGTGTACATCCTCTCGAGAGAGTTCAAAAAGATATTAAACATATAAAAGGTGCAAATGGTATTTGGAAGGTGCATTCAGTGTCTCGAAAGGTGCACTCGGTGTTTGGAATATGTAGTCGGGCATCTAACGCCTAATATGCGCATGAGTGTCTAGAATATAAGGCCAAATGTTTGAAATTATACGACAGACGCCTCAGAGTATGCAGTCAACCCTTCTCTCCCTCTCTATCTCTCTTCCTTTTTATCTCCCTATATTTTAGTTCCTCGTTGAAAAAGTAGTTTTTCCCTATTTTTTCTTATTTACTTAAGTGACCTTCAATTTAACATTGTAAGGGTCCTTTTTCATCAATAAGAAAAAGACTCATTTTTGTTTCCTAGGAATGTGGAAGGTCACAAGTGATGAGGGAAGGTTAAAAGTCATGTGGGGGAGATGGAAGGATAATTTGTAACATTAGGAATGTGGAAGGTCACAAATTATGAGGGAAGGTGAAAAGTTGTGTGGGAGGAGATGAAAGGACAATTTGTAATGTTATAAATTGGAATGACATCTCCATTCCAAGGATGTGAAATTGTGGATTATTGTATGTTGTTGATATTCTATAGCACTAATACATCAAGAAATAAGAGATGAATCTATTCTATTTCATTGATTATGTTCCTCTACCTTCTCTATTTTCCAATTTTGTAAGCATTGTGATCTTGTACAACCAAGAAGGAACTTTGTGTCCTTTATTAAAAGATCTATAGAACTTTGTGTCTCTAGTTTCTTGGTTTTGCTAATGGATTGCATTATTGTGTACTTCTAATTGAATGTGGACCTAATTTGGTTATTATATGAGAATTCTATAATCTTACTCACAATAGTAACCCTCTCTCCTTATTTCTCTTTCTCCCTATACCTTTATTTGCTACAAATTCATCCCTTGTATTTTGTACAAGCACTTTGTCATAGGTTTAGTGGAGTATTCTTGTGTGATCCTAGCCTATTGGCCACCCCATAATTTTAGATAGTTCACATTCAATAATGGGAGCCTCCCATATCAAAGAAGGAGGGTCTTAGCCCCGCCTGGAAGCGTTGGTGAAACGCAATAATTTGCAACATGAAAAATTATTCGTCAACATTTTTGGTGAATCCATTGGGGAGAGATCTTCCCTCATGCACCCTTAAATATCTCTAGAAAATATTAAAAATATATTCCAAAAATTCATATTTCAAAGTGAAAATTAGATTTTGAAGGCGACGACTCTATCAAGGAATGAATCCATGTCACATTCGTTTCCTACATCACAATGATGAAGTTTTGAGATTGGTGTTCAACACCAATAAGTGATAACAACCATGAAGAAGAAGATGACCACAAAGGCATGTAAATTTTTGATCAGACATCATTCGGACTAGATCTTTTAAAAGTGTGGGTCAGAGTAGCACAACAAAGAGGTCTCTTTCTTCAACCAAAAATCTACAACCAACAAAGGGAAATAAGGTTAGTAACATTTCTGTAAAATTTATGGAAAGAATATCTAGAATAGATAAAATTGTTGTTTCTGAAGATCCTATCATAAAATCCTTGTGGTTGTAATTCAAATGTATTGTTGCTTTAGAGGAAGGAAAATAAGAATTATACCCATTGATGATAAAAAATCTAAGAACATGATTAGAAGAATGCGAGAAGAGATGCAAAATGTTGTATGAAAAAAATGAAGATGAAAAATCTCTTGAAGATAATATTTTGAACTTCACACATCATGATGAGAAACTCAAAGATTTATCTTTTGTCTCTCTTCCTTTGGATTATTTTATTGCTTATGGAGATGAAGAAATGAAATCCTTGAAAAGAGAGTTTGTGAAAAGAATTTTGAATGTCACAAAAGGAAACTCTGATCCCCAAATCAATCTTGGAATTCTAGACTATGTTGTGGCTATGCAAGAAAGGTATGAGCAACTCGAAGCACTTCATAATGATGAGGAAGAAGGGATTCATCCTTTAGAAGTAGATTTTGATGATTCTCCATATTACGAAGTTTTTGTTCTG
Source organism: Taxus wallichiana var. yunnanensis (assembly GCA_018340775.1). Classification (NCBI taxonomy): domain Eukaryota; kingdom Viridiplantae; phylum Streptophyta; class Pinopsida; order Cupressales; family Taxaceae; genus Taxus; species Taxus wallichiana. The sequence continues at coordinate 510,160,833 of CM031239.1, read as the reverse complement.
AAATATTCTTATGTGCTTCTCATGATTTTCCTCTTCTTGAGCCTTCCAATGAAAGTCAAATCAACCCCTCAAAGGTTAGTGAAGAAGTATGAAAGTTGAACATCCATTCATTACTTCTTTTTTGCTCGAGGCACAGTTTGGTGGAGGAGAAATGTGCAAGAGAGATGAAAATCCTTGTTCTGTAATGGATTATCCAGGTGCTTATCGAGAACTCCATTAATCATGAATATGTTCAAGAGATGAATCCTCCTTCCCCACCAAAAGTTCTTCAGGAGGATGACTTTGAGGTAATTATTGATGGATTTCTTTATAATTTTGATTCTTTGTTTGATACACAAGTTCCCAATGATGAAATGGAGAAAATTAAAGAATCCAATTTCCTTCTTGAAACAATTATGGATGAAAGAATAGAACATGACCTCTCTAAGGAGTTGATTTCCTTGTCATCACCAAAGGAACATGATAATGATCATAATTGTGAGCACGGATTCCTCCCTTTTCCTTGTGAAGAAAAATAATTTCTAGCAGATATTCGGGATGGATTAGAATATTATCGTCATGTTGCAGCCCCAATATTGTATTCTTCCTCATGTCATGAGGATATTTTGATGAATCTTGAACTGAAAGGTGTACCCTTCCCATGCAACATGGATCTCTTCTCTCTGTTTGAAAATGATGAAGACCATGTATGCTTGAACTTACAAGAAGGTAACCCCGGATGACAAGAAATGTGGATTAGGGAAGGAATTTTTTCAAATTAGTCCTAGAGATCAGATTTCTAATCATCTCCCCAAGACCCAAATTTAAAGATTCTTCAAATGAATGTGAAAGTGGGTGCATATTTGGAGACATAATCAGGCATATGTTTTGAAGATTGCGAGAAGAAATTGAAGACCCTCAACTTAGTCTTGAGATCCTAACCTATGTCATGACTATGCAAGATAAGTATGAGTTCAGTTGTGATTTCCATTTTTATGCAAAAATGTTAGATAACAAGATAAAAAAAAGCTGATGAGTTTAATGTTCTCCTTGAAGCCTTAGTGGATGAATATGAATGTGAAGGTAAGTTTTGACCATTCTCATTTTGTGAAGAATATTGCACCATGATGAGCCAAAGGGAAAAGAAATGCCCAAACCTCCCATGGATGTATTCATTCATGAGGATAATGCCTCCATCATAGAAAGTGATTACGAGGACTATAATGAGTTGGTGCACATAGAAAGTAATTATTTGGAACATCAAAGTAAGAAGCTAGAAGAATTTTTTTAACGAGAAGAAAGCCAACTTGATCTCACCATTTCCAAGGTCCCCGTTGATCCTAGAAATGATTTCATGCTACAAGATTCACTTAAGGAGGAGGAATGCTTTCATGACTATTGTCATGAAAAATAACTAGCAAGAAAATTTAAATTTTTGAAGAATGACAACTAAAGCCCCTAATTGAAAATTAAAATTCCCAGTCATTATGCATCCTTCCCTTGAACACTTTGTCTTCAATTCAACTTATTAACAAGTTAATTTAGTTTGTTTCATTGTCTAGGTATGATTACACAAGTTGATAATTGAATTCAGAGAAGTTTAATGAAATACAAGTCTTCTTGGAGGCCTAAAAAGGCTAATTTTGGCCATTTCAAGGCATGTGTGCATCCTATGGGAAGGTTATAAAATATCATAAACATATAGAGGTGGTATTAGAGATAATTTAATGTTTTGGAAGTAATTTAGGAGATTTAGGGAAGGTTTTGTGGTTTAGAAACACTCAGGTGCAAAAGTGGGTTTTCAGGTGTAAGGAATGAACAATCAAATTATGAACTTGGACTTGTTTGGATGATTTTGGAGCTCCATAAGGAGTTATAATGAAAAAAATCTGCAATGGAAAGATGAAGGAAATATATACATGGTGGATGAATCAAATTTATTCCAAGACATAAGAGTTTCTTAAGGTAATTCAACTTTTGCGGGTGTACCTTGTTGTCCTAATCAAAAAGGCATTTTTGGAGTTTCAAAAATAATCAAGATCTTAAACTTGTTCCATTGGTATTATAACAGTAATTTTAGCTATATTCATATGAATTTTCATCTCAAAATACCATTCCAAGTTCCAAGAGCAAAGATTTCAAGTTCTCGCTGGTGAAGAGTGTGCAAGATCCATACTTAAACACATTTTTGACTACCACATGTCAGCACCTTACTATATGGTGATATTTTGTGTCCCTCTTTTCCATTTTTACCAAGGGGATAGAGGGGAAAAAAATGAGCACCCATGTGCAAGCTCTTTCTCTGGTCCCCCATGTGACCCTTTCTAGCTCTACAGGTGCTTATCTGGCTAACCCCATTTCCTTAGGCTTGACTAGATGCTTCCACTCATCATCATATCTCTCTGAGAAAATTTTTATATAAATATTTTCCCTTTGTCCCAAGGGTATGGATATGACAAAAATGAGTGCCCATGAGTAAGCCCCCTCTGTGGTTTTTCATGTCACTTTTTTCAGCTCCCTGGGTGCTTGCTTGGTTTTTCAACCTTGATCACACTTACTCCCATGCTGACACTTGGAATCATCTTGTTCCAAGGCACCCTTTACTTCACCTGATGTCCCTTTTTCCCATTTCACCATGAAAACCAGATCTAAACCTCACTCAAGCTCACATTTAACCCGAGTTTGATCTATGGTCAATAGGACATCATAAAAGTGAGATAAAACACATTAAACACAATTTTTTTCATTCCTTCGCAAAGAATACCATTCATCCATTGTTTCTACTATCACAAACTCTAACCTAAATTAATGGATTTCATTCCATAGCATCGAAATTATAGCGAGGCCCCTCTTCGTTTCCTGAGGATTCGGCGGGCGAAATCACTTGAAAATTGGAGCAAACGATCCTTAGAAAATCTAGTTTCATCTTAACCATATTTTTCCACACAAAGAATATGATTTTTAGGGATATTGAGGATTTTGTTTCTTATCATCATTCTTCCCTCGAAGAATTTTTCACTTTCTCTAAGATCCGACTAGCAAAAATCTATGAAATTTGGAGTGAAGGATCCTAAAAAATCTAGTTTCATCTGAGACATTTCTTTCTCAATGGGGTTGTTGATTTTTCAAGATATGGTGGAATGAGTTTTTATTATTATTCTACCCCTCTAATGAAAAATAATTTTATCACTCATCCGAGATAAAGGAATCATCTAAAGCTTGGAGCAGCAAGTCTTGGAAAAAACCCAAAATTGTAAGACTATTTTCGTTGCGATTCGACACTGCCATGCACTTACTAAAAATAACATGTATTCATTACAGGGCATGTATAAGAATATAAAGTGGTCAAATAAGGTGAATTATCAACATCTTTGGTCCTAGAACATGCAAAAAAACATCGGAAGTGAAAATAATGCAAAATTGTTAAAAATAACAGTCTTGGCTAATACCTGCTAAAAATAGAAAGTTTCCAATTTCAGCTCAAAAAGTTTTGATGGATCTTGTTGTTCTTATATTGTTTCTTTTTTCCACCATCACAAGGTCAAGAAGATGTTCCATGGCCTAAATATGAAAATTACCCTTCGCAAGCTTTCAAAGGATCTTAAAGCATCATTCCAGTCACATTTGTGTTAAGAAGCATACTAGAGCACACCATGGTGTAGTAGGTGAAACCAAGAAAATTATAAGGTCAGTAAAGAGTTTGAAAATACATCACAAGATTCATTTAAGTTCAAGTCATGAAGATTATGATCACCATGAGAATAGTGTGAGAAGCTCATTGTGAGTGAAGATGGAGGCCACCTCAAGCAATGCATACCTTGAGAAGTGTTTCTAAACACTCATTCAATAGTCTGGAATGTTCATGCATCTTGCAGAGGAAGGAAATTGTGATCATCGTGCTTCAACTCAACAAGTTCTCAATAAAAAAATCTTAATATTCATCATATCATTCAACCTTTTCTTCTCTCTCTCTCTTCCTTCTTCTCTCTTCATGTTCTCATTTTTCATTAAGATTGCACTTTTTGCTATTTTATCTTATTCACTTAAGTGACCCTTAACTAAACATTGTAAGAGTCCTTTTTCCAATAATAAGAAAAAGACTCACTTCCTAGGAATATGAAAGGTCACAAGTGATGGAATATGTGAAAGGTCATGTGGGGATAGATGAAGAGACATGCTTGTAATTCTATAAATTGGAATGGCTTCTCCATTCCAAAGGGTTGGCAATTTTGATTAAATGTATGTTGTTGAGATTACCACTTCTACATCAAACAATAAAAGTTTTAATTCTTCTATTTCTTATCTTATGTTCCTTTACTCTCTCTTTCCAACTTTGCATACATGATAATCTTGTAAAACCAAGAAAGGTGTTTGTGCCTTTGATAAATGAATCAATGGAATTTTGTGTCTATGATTTATTTGTCTTATCATTGTTTACATTGTTGTGTTCTTCTAATTGAATGTGGACCTACTTTGGTTATTTTTGGTGAGAATCTGATAGTGCCTACTCACAACATTAACCCTCTTTCCTTGTTACTTCAAATCCTCTTTATCTCCCTTCGTTGTAATTCCCTCCATTGTACTTCGTACAAGAACTTTTCCACATGGTTGGTGGAGTGTTCCTATGTGATCCCTAAACCTATTGGCCACCCAATTTTTTTAGGTAATTTAGGTAGTTTACATTCAATAATAGGAGCCTTCCCATACATAAAAATGAGGGGCTTAGCCTTGTGACCGTTGGCGAAAACTCAATAATTTGTAACACGGAAAATTATTTCGCTAACTATTTTTGGTGAATCTCTTAGGAAGATCCGCCCTTTGTGCACACGTAAAATATCTCTGAAAATACCAAAAATACATATTCCAAAAATCCATTAAAAAAAAATTGAAAAATACCAAAAATACCATTTGAATGTTCAATAAGCCTTATTACAATCCTACTAAAAAATCTACACTTTTTCAGGTTTAATTCCTTTCTAAGTGCTTCAAGATAAACTTGCAGTTTGAAGGTACACTTGAGCTGATCATGGAGGTGGTATTATTGATCCCGCATTCAAGGACTAACAAAGAGCTAATTTCAAACTTCCCATTGTACATGTAAGAAGACAAGTTCTTGAAAATATTCTTGAAGATCATACCGAAGAACCAATTATGGAACCACTAATCCTCATTCCACCTGAAGAAGAGGAAGAGGAAGAAATGGTTACACCTATGCCATGGGGATAGAATATTGTTACGGTGTTGGCTTAGATCCATCACTTCATGAACTTCCAAAAGGATTAAGAAATAACTTTATGAAATTCTATGGAGATGGCAAGCAACGACCTGATGACCATATTACAACTTTCATCACATCTTGTGGCATTCTCGAGTGCAACAAAAAGATGTTTCATTGTTGTTATCATGGAAAAATTACAAGATGCTGATGTGGACTAGTTTTCCTACTTTCCATCATGCTCAATTACTAATTGGCGAGAATATGAAGAGCAAGTTTGAAGAAAGATTCAAGACCAGAAGATGCACATGCACTCCTTACTCAACTAACTCAGATAAAGAAAGAACCACAAGAGCCCATGAGAGATTTTGTGGCAAAATTCAATAAGTTGATCAATAAGATTCCTGATGATGCTCATCCTACTTCGGATAATCGAAAAAAGCTCTCTGTGAATGCCCAACTTCTGAAGTTAGTTTCATACTACAGAGAGTTCAACCAAAAAATTTGGACAACGCTCAAGAACTTTCCATTGGAGTGGAAGATGACTTGATCATGTTAGGGAAGATCAAGAATCCTTCAATGAAGGATAAATCCCAGAGTTCCAAAGATGAAAGAGTTGATCCATTATTACGAAGTTGGCCAATGATTTGAAAATGTTGAAGAAGGAAGTTTCCCAACATGCATCATACAAGAACTAGAATAAAAATAAAATTGCAAGAGCACCCCAAAGGCTTGCCTTGGAAGCTCCACCAGTCAATGCAATATGCAAGACCAATGAAGATGAAGGAGAAGAAATTATTGAATCAAAATTGAAGAGGAAGAAGAATAAGAATGTGCTAGGATTAGGTATTTTGAATTCTCACCTAATGAATATTTTGAAGAATCCATGGATAACTACTCATGTGTAGTGTTCACTTGATCAAAAATGGAGAAAGAGGGCTCTTCTTTTGCTTCCCAAGCTAAGCATTTAGATCCTCAAGTGGCGAATCTATGAAAAACAATAATGAAAGGAGGATCATCGATGTCCGCTTCCACAGGATCAACCAAGAGGAATCCCGAGACCATCTTAGTCAAGAACCCTTCTACCTCTTCGGGTAAGTCTCATTCAAATTCTCTTGACAAATCAATGTCTGCTTTATGTTGATCCTAAAAATGCAAATCCTACCCTTGTCAAGGCTGCCATAGTCCTTGATGTTCTTACAAATTCTCCACCTTTTGACATCATTGACCATTGCAAGAAATCCAAAATTCAAATTTCTAAGTATGAGTACTTGAAAACCCATCCCAAGCAATTTGATAGGCTAGTCTAGTTTATCAAAGGAAGTAGTTCAGTTTCATGTTAAAAAATCATACTACCAAGGAACTACCTCCCGATCCTCATACCAATCCTTCGCAAAACTTTCTTGCTTCCACATCCTCCACCTCTAGGAAGATAGAACCTTTCTATCTAGCCTTGTTGGTCAATGGGTACAAACTGAATAATTACATCATTGAATCTGGTGCCTCTGATAACGTTATGCCTACAAAAGTTACACAAGCTCTCGGCTCTCTCTTTCTCCTACCACTGGCCATTATTACTCCATGGAAATGAAAGAAGTGCCTCTAGTTGGCCAAGTCAGGGATGCTTAAGTAGCATTTGCAGATTTTCCTGACAAGAAGATCAAAATGAGAATTCTTGTAGCAGACATGCCAACCTCATATGATATGTTGTTGAGAAAATATTCTGTCGAGATGTTAATGGAGATATACATATGGATTGGTTGTATGCCACCATTCCAATCAATGGTAAGATGAAGAAACTTCTTGCCATCAGGAAAATGAAGTATACCATTCAAATGCCATATGACCCAAGAGTGGATATCCTATTTCAATATTAAAGGTCCTATAAATTTTTCATAGCTTGAAGAAGATGTTGAGATTCCCATGTTGATGGAAGAGTATCCAAGTGTCATAACAATGGTCAAATAACATCATGGTGATTTGATGGAATCATAATTTGAAAGCATATACTTCTCATTGGATGTGAGCATGAATGCATTTTATCTATTGAGTGGTGATGATGGTCATGAAGGTCTTGACTTATAAAAAAACCAATCTTGAGGTGATGAGTAGTGCGGGTCATAAATGCAAAATGATGGCAAACAACTTCTTGGTAGGTGAGTCAAAAGTTTCCAATCATGTTCTTAAAGTTCATCATGAAGATTTGTTCAATAAGTATGATTGTGAATACAAAGATTTCTCTTTCCTATTGGGAAAGAATGGACCTTGCAATGAGAAATGCATTAATGAAAAGATGCTTCAGCTTTTCAAAGTTGAATCTATTCAAGAAGATGATGAATTCATCATGGAAATGGACTCCCTAGTTCATGGTGTTCAAGATTGGGAAAATGACAATCTAGATATTTTAGCCCCAATCTTGTGCTCATTCCTCTTTCATGAAGATAAAAACCCTCTCAACAAGGAACATATGAAGAATAATGTGCTTGAATCTCTCGATGTTGACTCCACTCAAGAAAAGGATGCTCTCATCATGAAGATGGATTTTGAGGTTCAAAATGGCCAAGTTGGACAAGATGATGAATTTTATCTTAATAAATGACCTTGTGCCCATTGTATTTTTAAGATGATGAAACACTATGCACATCACATCATAATAAAAAAAAGGTCAAGATTGAGCCAATGTTCACGAAACAAGAAATTTCGAGAGCAACCGATAAACATGGAACATTAAGAAGCGTTTGATAGTGTTGAGGCTCCTATAACATTAGTCGAGAATCAAATCATGAAAACAATGGTCATGAAGTAGATGACAAATGAATAATAAATTCTTATCAAATGTCATAATCCTTAGTTTGAAAATAACAAGCCGACTATATTCAAGACTCATCTTCCCAACAATGAAGGAAAATAAACAATTGGAATGAACTTGGGAATTATGAGAAAATGAGAAGAAGTTGTCAAAGTAACAAAGACAATGAACATAGTAATTAGGTCATCAATTGCGAGGAAAAACATACGATATTTATCAAGAAATTGAGAAATAATTCATATCTTAGTGAGCCTGTTGATGGGTTTGTGGAAGAAATACATTTAATGATACTAGTGTAGGGTAAACATTCAATAAGAATTAATGCTTCAATGAAAGTGGGTTGTCCTCCATATGTAACATACGTGATTTAGGATGTCTTGTCATGATTTCTTGTTTGTTTTATGTTTACCTTTCTATCTTGTCTTTCATTTCCCTCTCGTGTGTTTCTCGTGTTCATTTCTTGGTTATGTTTATAGCTTTTCTAAATGTGGTGACTCTATAACCAGATGGAAAAGGCTTAAAGACTTAGTAACCCAATGAAAAAATCATTGGTCTATTCTCCCATGAGATGCACGAGGTTTTCTATTTCCCCTTACATTAAAATGTCCCCAAGCTAGAGCTAGTTGTTGTCATGTAAAATAACTAACATGAAAATTGAAAATTTTGAAGCATGACAACTAAATCCCCTAATTGAAAATTAGGTTTCCCAATCACTGTGCATCCTTCCTCTGGCCATCATGTCTTCACTTCAAGCTCATAAGTGTTAACAAGATCATCCAAGCTCATAGGAAAGTGTTAACAAGATCATTTAGTTTTTTCAATGTGTAGGTATGATTACATAAGTTGACGATTGAATTTAGTAAAGTTTGATGAAAGACAAGTCTTCCTCCATTTAAGGCATGTGTGCATCCTCTAGGAAGGTTATAAAGCTCATAAAAATCTGTAGGTGGTATTGGAGAGAATTTAATGTTTTGGAGGTAATTTAGGGAGATTTAGGGAATATTTGATGGTTTAGGGACAATATGTAGAAAAGTAGGTTTTTAGGTGTAAGGAATGAACAATCAAATTATGAATTTGAACTTGTCTAGATGATTTCAGGAGATCCGTAAGGATTTAGTATGAAAAAATATGAAATGGAAAGATGAAGGAATGATTAACTAAAAATGTGGATATATGATAGTTAATATAATCTAGAACAACATGTAAATATAATAAATAAATGTAATAAAAAACTATGGAAAGTGACTAAGATAATGGAAATAGAAACCCTAATATGCAAGAAGAGTGAGGAAGTGACTCGGTGATTAAAGGAGCTCATTGGACCATGTCACAGAATAAACATAATAATATGGAAGTAGGAACAACTGTGCAGAGGTCCTAAAAAGGACATATATGAACTGATTGTCTAGACTGGGGTGCCTGGAGAGGGACTGGGATGCCTATGGGCCCTGGTATGTAGTATGGGCACTTTGGTCTATGCAAAAGGTCTAGAATTGAGTTTCCTAGGTCCTATAAGTGGTCTGAAACCTTCACTATGTGTCGCATCAGATTCGTTACACCGCGCCAAATGTCACCGATAATCCAAGATGAATAAAATCCCTGCAAAAAACCATAAGAAGTGTCAAAACTCTAAAAAAGGAAGAATAAAATGAATAGGTCAGAGTGACCTCAATTTCCACAACAATGAGCTTACTAAGTGAGAACTACACTACATTCCAAAGCCAAATGTAGTTCTAGTGTGTGAATCATGTGCCCTAGGTGCTCTTGTGCTAGTCGCACTTTTTGAAGTAGTGAACAATAACTAGATGTAAAAATGTAGTAGAATGTTGGATGTAATAGAATAAAATCCCCTCCTATGCTTGTGTGATGAAAATGAACCAGCCTAGTCCCTTATGGTGGAGCTAAATGTATGCAAATGATCTCAAAATGCCTTTGATGAATGTAACCCTAGGTGGATGATAGTAGTGACTAGTGCTTGGTCCCTCATTATGGTCTCATAACTTTATATTTATAGGGTTCTCTTGATCTAATTTCATAATTAACCCCGAAATAGCCAACCACTAAAAAGATAAGAATCTAAAACAATAGAAAGTGCCCAAAAGTGGTGGGAAAGTTAAAAAGGATTGGGGTGCCCATGGTGGGACCAGGGCACCCATGGGTGCCTTAGTACTAGCCTAGGTGCCCTAGTCAAAGCTAAAATAACGTGAAATGACAAAATTTAACTGGAAGTGTGGGTGGAAGAGGTCGAAATGGTCGAAGCGTGTGTTGTGTCTAACACGTTGTGGTGAGTATGTATGTTGATTGATGATATGTGTCCTAGAAATGATGTGTGCGTGAACCTTATAGGAGAAACATATATCACAACAAGATGAATGTAGGAGCAATGATGTATCCTAAAACATTTACCACTACAAGATGATAGAGTAGGTGAGCATTTATCCTATAGTGTATGTCACTAACGTAGTGTTGTCACCAAATAAGCACCACCTATGAATGGCCGAATGTGAACATGACGTTTGGTGTGATTGAGACACATGGGATCATCTCTCAAAGCTGTGGGACTTGGGCTCGAGGTGAACCTTCGAGAGAAGGCTAACTTCCTCTTCCTAAACTAAGTGTTGTACTACTCCTAGTGTAATAAAATGGTTATCTAGACCTATGCTAACATTTTCATGGGTTTTAGGGAAAGAGACTTGCAAGAAATGAAACTATATTAGGGATGGTGATGCACCAAATAAAGGGTGTTGCAAGACTTGGGAAGGGTTAATTTGAAGAGGTGTGTGCACCACAAGTCAAATTCACCTACTACAACTTAGAGAGGGTAACAAAATACCACAGACTAGGAAACATGTGTTCCCTTTGTTAAACTCAATCAGACACAACAATCTATCAGTCTTCCAATGAAGAAGGATGAACTTGAGAAGGGTGAACGGGCACCACAACTCAATTGCATGCAATAATCCACCACTTGATAAGCACAAAACTCCAAGAACCTGCAATAGAAATGTGGACTTACACAGTGTACTTGTAAGCATGAGAAAAGGCACAAATAAGTATATAAGGATGAAAGGACCAAGATTAGTCATAAAACACACACTTTTATTACTTCAACAACGTGCACAATGCATCATACATTTAGAAGAGGAAATGGTTGTCATTACAATCTTGGAAAAAGGCTTGAAAGTTCCCTCAACATACAAGGACAACTTACGAGAAGAGAGAGGACTCTTGAAAAATTTGCACTTGTCTCAGATATCTAACTGTCCAACTCTGTCTGACCTATTGGAACCCCTTGGAATGAGCTTCCAACTTACATTTATAGAAGAAATTGAGAGAGAGGAGAGAAGGAGTCATAAATTCCCTTCCTAAATTGAAGGTACATGATGTATTTATTACAGTTGGTTGAACCACTTGAGAAGGTTCCATCATGTGTCATTAATTGCTGTTGACCTAGTTCTCCTTAATTAATTAAAAGAATATTTAAATAATAATAATAAATATTATTATTAAAATATTTAAATAAAAATATTAAATTAATTAAAATTAATGGTGGGACACCTCGTTGTCAGTTTACACCGAAAGGGGGTCATGAGGAAAAAGCCAAAAAAATCCTAATTCAAAGTGATTGGCTCACCAAGCCAACTCACCGAGTTAGTGACAAGCTCCTCCAGCCTTTACCACAATCGAGTTGAGTTCCTACCACCGCGACTAAGCCAAGTTCATGTATCCATCTCTTATTGTGGACCACATCTTAATTTTATGCCAAAATGCAACTCGGCTCATGTTATCCTTGAGCTTGATGTCGAGTCATTCACGAGCTTGGCCTGATGAGTTATTTCAAATGGATCCCTTTCCTGCGAACTTGTCGACTGAGTCACACAATGCCTAATGAGTTCAGTTTGAGCTACTCATCAACTCGATTCTTTCTCACGAGTCTATCATCTCATCCTCCATGCAAGCTCTCCCTAATCTCTTCTCAATGAATGGTGAATGACTCAACTTGGTTAGTCAAATCTTTTGTGCGAGCTCTAGGACATGAGCTCTTCTCGACTCATGTTCAACTCCTAGCTTGGTGTTGAGTCCGCCGAGTCTTTCCTTTTCAATTCCTTCACGAGATCTCTCTCAAACTTTATTTCATGATGTGAACCCTCCAAATGGTGAGCTATCAAACCTAACTCTTCTTGTGAATTATCTCAACTTTTGTGTCATCGTGGCCAACTCACGACCTGAATTTATGAGACCGAAATGATTCAATTGTCGAGCTCCATGAGCTTACACCCGTGAAGTCAATGGACCGTGTCTCACCTTATAAATAGCTCAAGAAACTCATCTCATGTTTTGCCAAGAGCTCCTTGCCATCAACTTTCCGTCAATGACATCCCATTACCAAGCCCATCATGCATTGAACAAAATCACACAATCCCAACTCGGTCCACTGAGATTCATGTTGACTCGGTTTTATGGCATTCTACTCTTGCAAGCCATCACCATCTAACAAATTTTCTAACATTATTTTCACTCAACCATTTGATGGATTAACTCAAATTTACCTCCAAACAAATTTTCTTCATGCATGAAATCGATGTCACACCCCTGGTGTGAGATCGTTCTATGATGATTTCTCTTGTCAGACCAAGCTCGAGCCATGATTCATCAAATGACTCATCGAATAACTCGACTCGAGCTCCATTCAACTCGAGTTAGTTCCCTGAATTTTCAAAATATAGATGCCCACACTGGGTCATGTTATCTCTGACTCACTCGCCATGCGAGCTCAAGCTGATGATAAGGCTAAACACAATTTTGACCATCCCCTGTCTCGTTGGTTCTTATCTATCTTTGTTAAGCCCAAATTTCACCGTTAGTATGCCAAAACGCCTATCACGAACCATGTTTTGAATCTTTCACCATGATTCTCTCAACCTGTCAAGCCACCTCCATTCAACTTGTTATGACCATGTCATTTGAAGGGCTCACATTAATGTTACAACTTTAAGTGTGATCTCATGCTTCAATAATTGACTCAACTCTACGACATGTCATCCTTCGAGATCCCGGTGTAACGAATTTAATTCAAGCCACCTCGCACCAAAGACAGTGAGCCATAAATTTAGATCACTCGAATCTCTAAGTCAGTTAGATTCCTACTTAGTTAACTGAGTTCGGTATGATTTTTTCATTCTTTGCATGACCAAGCCTAAGATTATGAATTGTTCCTTGTATCTCCCTTGATCCACCTTTCGACCCGTTATGGCAATCTCAGATTCATTGGTCGACAAGCTCGGCTCTCCAAGTTCATATCGTTGATGAATGGCTCACCTATAGATGTCTGAGCCAATTTTAAGCTATGCATTCACCATTCATCTCACAAATCAAAGCCTTATGAGCATTATCTTGGCTCTGAATTTTCCCGAGCATATGACCTATTGTCATGAATGCCTGTAACATCTTTCTCTTGGCTCGACACAATCAATCTGATCTTGAAAATCTCGTATGAATCTCAACCGCCAAGTTGTGAACTCATTCTAGAATGGTGACTCACTATTCATGAAAATATTGTCACATCAATGCACCGCTATCATCAACATCACCATATGACTCGTTCTCGCTAATCAACCTTCCTCATATCTTGGCAAACGACTCGTCGTCTTGTCTAAAATCACTCAATCATTCAAACGTGCTTTAACTCCCCTGATGACTTGCCTAATAACTTGAAAATGGACTCAGACTTCTTACCGACATGTTTGGTTTATGGAATTTGTTCCTTGGCTTGCCACCGTTAATATTCCACTTGACCATGTTTTCCCGAACCTCTCCTGCGCGGAGTTCATGCTTTGGATTGCCATTAACGAAAAACCACTTGGAAATCATCATGAAATTTTCCCACGCGTGGAAATCTCATATTGGCTTGCCATGGCATTATCTCCATCATGGCCTCAAAGGCTGAAACTCCCCCTCATCGACTTTTGTCAGCTTGACTTGTAGTTTTACCGAGCTCTTACACTGACCCGACTTGGCTCCACATCTAATTATAATGAGTTGAATTCGATGGTGTAACTCGATAGCATGAGTTGGATCCTATATTACGAACCGAGTGAACTTCTAGACTAGCTCGGACTCGCTATCTCTCTCGACCAATGACTCGAGATTCAACTCATCTTATTATGGCTCGCCACCCTTTCACTATGACTCGCTTGCTCTACATCTAATTTCATGAGCTCTTCCTTCTCAAAATGCATTGGCTATAGCCCGAATGCCTCAAGTTCTCCGTTGCATCATTTCATTGCTAGCTTGAATCCTCTGAGTCCCCTTGCCAAGTTCTAAACAAAACCTGGTCCTCCCTTCTCCTCAACATTTAACCCACTCCTCAACGGAAACCTTATCTTCCTTCGAGCTCCCGAGAGAAACTTCGAGCTTCGTTTTACACTCCCCAAGTTCTAGCTTGATGTATTTTATATTGACTTGCTTTAGTTAGCTTGAGCTCTCCCTTCACTATCGAGTCTCCATTTTTCATATATCGAGCACAATCCCTTGATGCATTGTCCATTTGCCAAACCATGGAAAAATGTTGGTCAAGACTACTTGGTTTTTATACTTCTTAACTTGCATGAGCTACAATCGAGCTCGATCCCTTTTACACCGCATCGGCTCACCGAGCTACTTGGCGAGCTGTTTTAAGATTGATGCCTCCTTAGCTCACTCAATTGGTCTTTGCTCGAGTTGTAACTCATGTTTTGTTGAAACTAAGGAGGTAATAGAAGCAAAATAGGACCTTTGAAACATGATTTATAAATTTTAATAAATTTCTCGCACTCCTTGGTGGAAAGTGGGCCCGCAGAGGCCAACCTCCGCACTACTGAACAAACCCATTAACCTCTAAGACCCAAAATAAGAGAACACTCTGAAATGATCTTGAAATTTCACGTAGCACCATAGATGTGCCTTTAACACAAAATTTTCCTGTAATGTCCCAAAATGCTTCATGAAAGGGCTTTCTGCTCCTAGGGTCTAATCAACCCACATTGTCCAATTTTTGTCCAAGGGGTGAAAATTGGATAACACGTAGGAATTTCACATGAAGAGAGGTCAAATGATGAATGCATGATGAAGATAAGGTCCATTTTATTTGTAAACCCTTGGCAATCGAGTATGGACCGAGGAACTAAAGTGTGTCATAGGGTACTGAGTGAAATGTGTAGAAGATGATGTATCATATATAATGAAGATGATAAATGACCATGTGATGTGTATGTAGTGTATAATATTGAATGTAATGTGTAGTGTGCCTAAGAGCATATATTATGTAGGATGCAATGCTAGGTGAGTATGATGAAGACTAGTATGATGGATGATGTATAAATGCACAAATGTCAAAATGTTGTAGACTAAATGTAGAAAGTATGGTGTATGATGCGTAATGTGTGAATAGATGCGGTGTGTAAGCCCTATAGTGCAATGTGTGGGGTTCATGTGTAGTAATCCCTCAATAGTCAAGTGTGAACCAAAGCACAAGAGTGTGTCATTGGGTAATGATCGACACTAAGATGTATGTATGACTATGCAAGATGAGTTGATGCTAAGATGAGGGGGATGTGTGATTTTTTTGCCCCCAAAGTATGTACGTGATGGAGGTCTAGTCAAAAGACACTAAGTGGATCAATGTATGGAGTATTTTCCTTAACAAAAGTGATGGGATGTGACAAAGGAGTATGACCATTAGATGGTTCATCATCGTAGTAAGCGTCATCTGGATCCCAATCATCAACATATGTAGGGTCTATAGTGGATGTTGGAATTACAAGTTTAACTTTATGCAGTGATTGTTGCATATGATGTGGTGATGTGGTAGATACCTTTAATGGAGGAGTAGTGAGATCGTCCTTAAGAGGAGGTTGTTTAGTTTGACTTGGTAATACAACAAATGACTTAGTAAGAGGACATGATTTAGAGAAAACCATGAGAAGTGATGGCTTGTTGTGATGTGGTAATGTTGCAGATGACAGAGTAGGAGGAGGTGGTGAACTAATTTTGAGAGGTTGTTGCTTATGTTGACTTGGTGATGTCATAGGTGGTTTCTTAGGTGACTCTTGACTATCCAAAGAAGGTGCATGAGAAGCGGTATGGTGATGCTCATTAGATGTAGGAGTATACTTAGGAGCCCATTGAGATGTAACATGATATTGGGCAGTGAATGAGATAAACCCTTGACACTCAAGATGTTTGAATCTATGTTGTAAAGCATAACAATCATTGTCATTATGTCCATTGATTCGATGATAATTACAATATGGATGACCTTGATACTTTGTTAGTTGATAAGGAGGATAGTAATGAGTAGGCGGTAAAGTGATCAATTGACGACTAAGGAGCGTAGTAAGAATGTCATGGTGCTTAGTGTTACACTCAAATATGAGAGGCTCAAGTAATGGCATGACCTGAGGTTCAGCTATATGACATGTAGTGGACATAGATTGAAGAGGAGATGTAGAGGGAGAACAAACATGAGCTTGAGAAGCATCCCTAAGCTGTTGGATTTCAGATTTGAGAGATGTGATTGTGGATTCCATATTCATAAATTTGTCTTGAAATAAATCATGTAAATATTGAATTGAGTCCAATAGGGGTTGATTAGATGGAGAATCACTAGGGTTGTTAAATAGACAAAAAAACATAGGACTTAGTTCATGTGGTGGTGTATTGTCATCATAATACTTGGTGTCTAGGGATTTTTGCAAAACAACATGACAATTGGGATATCTCTTAAGTAAATCAAATAAAGAAACTTGAGCAACTTTACGACCCATGATAGAAGAAAGATGAGGATCCTAAGCATGAAAGCGGTTAGGTTCACCAAAATGATTAACTAAAATTAACTAAAATGTGGAATAATAGTAGTTAATCTAATCTAGAACAACATGTAAATACAATAAATAAATGTAATAAAAACTATGGAAAGTGACCCAAACGACTAAGCTAATGGAAATAGAAACCCTAATATGCAAGAAGAGTGAGGAAGTGACTCAACTGATTAGAGGATCTCGTTGGACTATGTCGTAGAATAAACAAAATAATCTGGAAGCAGGAACAAATGTGCAGAGGTCCTAAAAAGGAAAAACCTAGACTCGATTCTTCGGATCTGGGGCACCTAGAGAGGGACTTGGGTGCCATGGTATGCGGTATGGGTGCTCTGGTTTGTGTGAAAGGTCGGTAATGAGTTTCATTGTGTGTCGCATTAGATTCATTGCACCACGCTGAATGTTGCTGATAATACAAGATGAATAGAAGACATACAAAAGACCAAAAGAAGTATCAAAACCCTAAAAAAAGAATGCAAAGGAATAGGTTGGAATGACCTCAACAACCACAACTATGGGCTTACTAACTGAGCACTACACTATATTCCAGACCCAAATGTAGTTCCAGTGTGTGTGTGAATCATGTGCCCTAGGTGTTCTTGTGCCAGTCACACTTTTTGAAGTAGTGAGTGATAAATAGATGTAAAAATGTAGTATAATGGTGGATGAAATATAATAGAAACCCCTCCTATGCTTATGTGATGTAGATGAACCAACCTTGTCCCTTGTGATGGAGCTAAATGTATGTAAATGATCTCCAAACGCCTTTGATGAATGCAACTCTAGGTGGATGATAGTAGTGACTAGTGCTTCATCTCTAATTATTGTATCATAAATTTATATTTAAGAGCTCTCTTGATCTAATTTCGTAATTAACCTCGAAATGGTTGACCACCAAAAAGATAAGAAGCTAAAATGGCTAGAAAGTGCCTAAAAAGTGGCGGGAAAGTTCAAAAGGATCGGGGCACCCCTGGTGGGACCAAGGTGCCCATGGGCACCCCAATACTAGCCTAAGTGCCCCAATCAAAGCTAAAATAACGTGAAATGACAAAAGCTATTTGGGCATGCGGGTGCAAGAGGTCGGGAATGACGAAAGAAAATAAAGTAAGATGGCCAAAAGACGGGGTTAATTAGTACTTTCTTCACTCAAAAACCATATGAATAGTAGTATAAGACCGAGACTAAATAATGTCTAAAGTACATGATTTTGTGTCTACGAGGAATTATCTACATGGTTGAAGAATCAAATGTTTTCCAAGACCCAAGAGTCTCTCAAGACAGTTCAATGTTTGATGGTGTAACTTGTTGTCCTAATAAAAAGTGATTTTTGGAGTTACAAGAATAATAAAGATATTAAAGAAATTTCATTAGTCTTATAATGGTCCTTAGAGTCGATTCATATAAAATTTCATCTTAAAAGACCATTCTAAGCTCCGAGAGAGAAGATTTCAAGTTCTCACTGGTGAAGAGTGTACAAGCTCCATACTTAGCCAAATTTTTGATTGCCACATGCTATCACCTTATTCCATGGCACTCTTTTGTGTCCCTATTGTCCTAAGGGGATAGAGGGGCTCTTTTTATGGTCCCCCATATGACCCTTTCTAGCTCTACATGGTGCTTATTTGGCTAACCCCATATCCTTAGGCCTTCCTAGATGTCTTTGTCACTCACATCATTTCTATCTAAGTGAAAAATTTTCTCCCTCTTGTTCCTTTGTCCCAAGGGTACATAGGGGAAAAAAATGAGGGCCCATGAGCAAGCCCCCTCTATGGTTTTTCATGTGACCTTTTTCAGCTCCTCGGGTGTTTTCCTAACTTTTTCAATCTTGCTCACACTTGCTCCCATGCTTTGACACTTGGCATCATCTTGCTCAAAGGTGCCCTTTACTACACCTGATGTCCCTTTGTCCCTAATTTCACCATGAAAACTATATTTGAACCTCACTCAAGCTCACATTTAATCCAAATTTGATCTATGGTCAATTGCAGGATATCATAAAAGTGAGACAAAACACATTAAAACACCATTTTTGCTCATTCATTCTGCATAGGATTCCATTCCTCCATTGTCACGATGTCTTGCCTTCTAACCTTCATTAATGGCTGTCATGCCATGGCGTGAAAGGACGGTGAGACCCCTTTTTCTTGAGGATCCGGTGGGTGAAGTCAATTGAAAATTAGAGCAAACGCGTTCTAAGAAAATATAGTTTCATCTAAAACATATTTTTCCACACAAAGAAGCTTTTTCAATTTCTCGAGAGATTTGACAAGTGAAAAGCTCTAAAATTTGGAGAGAAATATCCTTAAAAACCTAGTTTCATCCATGACATTTATTTCTTGATGGGGTTGCTGATTTTTCAAGATATGGTAAACTTAGTTTTCTCAGTATTATTCCCCTTATGATGAAAAAATAATTTTCTCACTCATCCAAATGAAGGAATCATCTGAAACTTAGAGGAAGGAGTCTTGGAATGTTATGTGACTAAATCCTCGAAGCTTTTAAAACATTAAAGACTTGTTGGATTGTTAAAGACAAGTTTGATTTGAGACTTGTTAATACAAGTTTGATAGCCGGCGTGATGGTTCATAATTGCCATCGTATGAGATCCATCGTGATGGTTCATAACTTCCATGAAATGCTATAAAAGACATATGACTTATTCTGAGAAAGAGACAAGGAATTGTGCTTGTGATGCTTTGAGAGAGAAATAATTGTAAAAGAGTCTTAAGGACTTTGTGAATTTAGTCTGTGGAAGTAATTCCAAGGCTGACCAGGTTATAGGTAGGTGGTGGGAAAGAGAGGGGCACCAGCGGTGTCCTAACCATGGGTACGACATACAACCTCGATGGTTCCTGGCTAGGGCAAGGTGAAAATACACTAGGTGTATAACATTTCCTCTCATAGTGCGGCCATAGTCTAGTGTCTGTTAACCTGGGGGTGCATTGGAATTTTGTACTAGAATTCTTGATCATTGTCTTAGATAAATTATCTCTCTGCATTGGAATTTTGTATTAGAATTCCAGATAATTGACTTAGATAAGTTCTCTCTATATACTATGTAAATATCTGCAAAAGCTATGTAAATTATATTGAAAAAGCTAATGGAAAGAAGTTAATTCTTCTATTTATTTTGATAAAAGAGAAAATGAATGTATTCTATTTAATTTGCTATGTATATCTTGAAAATATGTGCTTGTGTTAACATAAAACAATAAATTGTAGGAATAAAGTAATGAAAATACGAAATTGTAGATATGTATGTTTGTTTTTAAAGAAGATTTGTTTAAATTAATATAGAATAAGACTGTATATATGTAATTGATCATAATTTAAGGTATAATATTGCAGTTTAATGGCATTTACAGATTGTATTAGCTATTTTATATATTTCATGGCCGTGTTTATTGTGTGTTTTTTTATCTATCTTTTCTTTCATGGACCCAAAATATTCCCTTAGATATGGTTAATTCTCTATTTATAAGTCCATGGAACACCTTTTTGTTGTGAGGTTGACACATTTCCCTACCTTATTTGATTATCGGACCTAAAAATCATTTAAATCTAGCTCATTCCGGGTACTTCACGTCCACTCGAGCCATCTCTAATAATCTTGGTAGAATTCTGCTACGTATCTACCTTCGCTCGTTTGTCACCGCCAGTGTCACCTTCGAGTTAGTCCACTTGTCTTCACATTTCCGTCAACGTGTCTTATGTCTTATTGTGGACTCGAGAGTTTCTTGGAATCCATTTGGTTCAAGGGCTTTATGTCCGTCAGACCCCCAAAGTCCCTTCAACTTCCGGAATGCTGACACATAGCCTTTCGTAGTCATTGAGATCTCAACACATGTCTTGTCCTATCGTTGCCACGTGTCTTATTCTTTGACCTGACCACCCCCATAACTGAAATTGTTTAGTTTTTGGTTAATTTCATGAACATGGAGTTTGTGAGGTAGAATTATTGGAGAAACCCACAGAATCTCGACACATGTCTCTTGCCGTGCCGGTTTAAAGCTTTAATTAATCTTATTTAGTTTTTTTAATCTACATGTTTTTAATTTACCTTAGTTATATTAATCGGATATAGCTATAAATCGATATATCTTCTCAATTTTAATAGTATAAAAGCATAAAAACATATAAGTCTTCCGTAATAATATCTATTATTGATTTTTTCGAGTTAAAAATTACATTTCATTTGGTCGAGAGACACATTATTAATTTGGGAAAAATTCACGTTTTATTTGATATCATATCTAATTATCCTTATTAAGAGACATTTTGTTGTTGAATTGATGAAAGGAAAGTAATTATTCTATGAAGTAATATTAGTACTCGATTGTGGTGATTTGTCTCACAAAGATAAAATTATGTATATACATAGAATGACAGACAAATTGAATTTGAATGGAATGGATTCACGAATGACATGGACTATAATGAATTGGAGCGGCAAAACCAACAATTGGGTAGGGAAGTAAACTATTTTTTGAGCAATTAGAAACTTTGAAAATCCAATTTGTAGAAGCTATGATTGATAAAACTAATAAGTCTGATAAATCAAATAAAAGTACTAAATTAGAAAAGAAAATAAGAAAGAGAAAACACTCCTCTTTAAATGATGATTCTAATAAAGAAAATGATTTTGATTCTTCTAGTAATGAACAAGCAAGTTCAAGTAAGAAATCTAGAGAAATTCAAAACTTTGCTAGAAAAATAAAATTGCCTGAATATGCAGGGGAAGTAGGAAAAGAGATCAAGCTGAGACTGGGTATCTATCTTAGAAAGATATTTTGAATTGCAGAAAACTAGTAAGCTAAGTAGAACACAAATAACTTCCTATCAATTGAAAAATGTTGCCCTTAACTGGTGGGAAGACACATTGAGATCTGAAAAAACTTAAAGCTCATAAAGTCTCATGGAGTAAATTTAAAAAGTTGTTTAAGAAGAAGTATTTATCTGATCATTTCTTACAACAAAGGAAAAATGAATTCTTTGACTTAAAACAATGTCTAAAAACATTAATGAGTATAAACAAGCCTTTGAGAACTTGAATAGATTTGTGCCTTTTATCTCTGGAACAAACAAAGTTGTTAGATTTATAAATGGTCTAAGAGAAGAATATAAGGCTAGTGTTTGGTGTGGAAAACCTACTTCAGTAGATGAGGCTTGCACAAATAGTTTGAACAATTTGAGAAATATAAGACAATAGTTCACCAAAAGAAAGAAGACTATAAGAAAAATAATTCTAATTTTCATTTTAAAGATAGAAAAAAAGACCATTTAGTGAAACTGTTAAGTGCAAAAATACTCAGATTAGAAATCAACAAAATAAACAAGAGTTTGTTAAATCTAAACCAGAAGAAGTTAAATGTTGGAATTGTGGAGATAACCATTATGCTAGGGGTTGTCCTCAGAAAAGAAAAATTGGGATAGGAATAGAAATCAGAACATTGATGATAAGTCTAAAGAAGGTAACCAAAATATGAAAATTTATGTTGTTGTTGATACAAGTATAGTACATAAGCAAGTGTCTCTAATTGAAGTAAAAGGGTCTATTAAAAATGCAACCCTTGTTTTCTTGATTGATTTTGGTAGTAGTCATAGTTTTATATCTCCTAACTTAGTTGAAAATTTGAATTTTTTTTCCAGAAAAATTGAACCAGTAGCTGTAGAAATGGTGATGGAAGGATAATAAGGCAAACAAGAGCTTTAGTAGAAGATCTAGATTTTCAAATTGATAACATTGTATCTAGTGAATATTTTCATGTGTTGAACTTAGGTCAATATGATGTTATTTTAGGAATGACCTAGTTAGAAAAGAATCATGCCCTTATTAATTGTGAAAATAAACAAGTGTGTATTCAAGATCAATTTGAGAATACTCATATTTTTCAAGGAACTAAAAGACAACTAACTTTGAAAACTATTTCTGTTGTTCAACTTAAAAGGAGTCTTAAATAAAAATGTAAAGTTTTATATGCTTTGGTTACTCAAAATGATAAGCTTAAAGTAGATATAGATGTTCACCTAGTAGTCCAAGAGTTTATGGATGTTTTTCCTTCTGATGTTGAAGAATTGCCTCCTAGAAGATTTGTAGAACATGTTATTGATCTTATTCCTGGGGCTAAACCAATGTCAAAAGCACCTTATAGATAGTCTATACCTGAATTAGTTGAGCTTAAGATACAATTGACTGAATTATTAAAGCAAGGAAAAATTAGACCTAGTGTTTCTCCTTGGGGTGCACCAGTGTTGTTTGTTAAAAAGAAAGATGGTACTATGAGATTGTATTGATTATAGACAATTAAATAAGCTAACTATTAAGAATAAATACCCTTTTCCTAGAATTGATGATTTGTTAGATCAATTGAATGGTGCTAGATGTTTTTCTAAGATTGATTTATGTTCTAGATACCATCATATTAGAATAAAAGATGCTTGATATTGCAAAACTGCTTTTAGAACTAGATATGGTCATTATGAATTTGTTGTTATGCCTTTTGGGTTAACAAATGCTCTAGCCACCTTCATGACCTTGATGCATGATGTTTTCAGACCTTTTCTAGATGTATTTGTGATTATATTCTTAGATGATATCTTGATCTATTCCAAAATGAAGAAGAACATGAGAAACATGTTAGGTTAGTGCTTGAAACTTTAAGAAAACATCAGTTGTATGGTAAGCTAAGTAAATGTGAATTATTTAAAATGAAGTCTCCTATCTAGGACACATTATCTCTGAAAAAGGAATTGCACTTGATCCTTCTAAAGTAAAATTAGTACAAGATTGGGATACACCAAAAGATGTACAATAAATTAGAAGTTTTCTTGGTTTATCTGGTTTTTATAGAAGATTTATTAAGAACTATTCTAAAATA
Source organism: Taxus wallichiana var. yunnanensis (assembly GCA_018340775.1). Classification (NCBI taxonomy): domain Eukaryota; kingdom Viridiplantae; phylum Streptophyta; class Pinopsida; order Cupressales; family Taxaceae; genus Taxus; species Taxus wallichiana. The sequence goes on along the minus strand of CM031239.1, from coordinate 510,137,097 downwards.
GCCACTCCTCTCACAAACTTAACAAAGAAAAGTAACTCATATCATTGGTATGAGGAATGTGAAGTTGCTTTTAATAAGTTGAAAGAAGCCTTAACCAATGCACATGTGCTTATGTATTCCTAATTTTTCTAAGCCTTTTTTGTTCTTTCACGATGCTTGTGGTTCGAACCGATTGTGTACTTAATGCAAGTACTAGAGTTGTATGTTTTGGATCAAAAAATTGTTGTCTATTGAAAATAATTATCCTAATCATGATTTAGAATTGTTAGGGATAATTCATGCTTTGAAAATCTAGAGGCGTTATTTGTTAGGTCGCAAATTTATCTTGAAAATTTATCATAAAGGTTTGCAGTATATCTTTACTCAACCCTTATTGAATATGAGACAAAGAAGATGGGTAGAATTGCTAAGTCAATATAATTTTGAAATACAATATGTCCCTGGTAAAGAAAATTTGGTTGCTTGATGCTTTAAGTAGAAAAAGAATGTTTGCAAATGCTTTTTCCTTAGAAAGAAGTCAATTTGATCAAGAAATAAAAGATGCATTGCCTAATGATAGTTATTTTGCTGAATTATATTTTGGTTTGAAAAATGGAACATCAAATGTGCATTTAAATGGAACATCAAATGTGAATGGATTGTTATACTATAAAGGTAGATTGTGTATTCCTAATCTTCCTAACTTAAGACAACAAATTTTGAGAGATTCTCATGACATTCCCATAGTGGACATCCTGGATTTCAAAAGACTTACTTGTTAGTCAAAAAGAATTATTTCGACCTAGGATGAAACAAGACATTAGGAAATATGTGCAGCAGTGTATGACTTGTCAAAAGGTTAAAACTGAACAATGTAGTAAACCTGGTCAATTACAACCTTTGTCTATTCCTGATTGGAAATGGGAGTTAGTTAGTATGGATTTTATTACAGGTTTACCTAAGACCAAGAATGGTCATGATGTTATTCTTGTGGTGGTTGATAGATTGACAAAAATGGCACATTTTCTACCAACCAAATTCAAAACCTCTACTTCTGATATATCTCATTTGTTTTCTAAAGTTTTTTTTTTTGCATGGTCTTCCTAAAGATTTAGTAATTGATAGAGATCCTAGATTTTGGTCTTCTTTACGGAGAGTTTTGTTTGATGAATTGGGTACTAGTTTGAGCTTTAGTATTGCTTATCATCTTAAGTCTGATGGTCAAACTGAAAGGATAAATAGAATCTTAGAGGATATGCTTAGAATGTATACGGTGAAAAACCTAGAAATTGGGAACAATATTTACATTTGATTGAGTTTGCTTACAATCAAGGTTATCATACTACAACCAAAATGACCCCTTTTGAAGTTGTTTATGGTAGGAATTGTACTACTCCTATTTCATGGTCAAATCTGAACATAGATCTTGGTATGCCAATGATAATTTAAAAGAAATGGAAGAAATTATAAACAAATCTAAACAAAACATGAAAGCTGCCCAAGATAGGTATAAACATTGGGCTGATTCAAAAAGATATGTTAGAGAATTTGAAATAGGTGATCAAGTATTTCTTAGAGTTAAACCTAAGAAAAGTTCTTTGAAATTGGGTAAATATGCTAAGTTAGCTCCTCGCTATTGTGGACCATTTGAAATTTTGGAAAGAGTAGGAACTCTTTCTTATAGACTTGCTTTACCTCCTGAATTGTCTAGAATTCATAATGTGTTTCATGTAAGCTTGTTAAAGAAATATGTGTATGATGTTAATCATGTTATTGATTGGAAAAATATAGTTATTGAGCCTACATGTGAATTCAAATTAAACCTAAATTGATTATGGATAGAAGGACTAAAAACCTTAGAAATGGAGACATTAAAGAGATTAAACCAAAATGGTCTTTCTGTGATGTTGAAAGTGTTACATGACAAAGAGAAGATTTCCTGAAAGAGTAATATCCTGAATTGTTTAACTAATGACTTGTGTTTTGTTCTATGATTTTCATAATAGACTTGGCACTCTTTGTTGGGCCTCAGAATATTGGCTAAGTACAAGAAGGCACGTGGGTGCATGGGGCCTATATGAAGAAGGGTGCACAAGGTGAAGGTGCACATGACAAGGTTTTGGAAGGGTTTGGCAGAACCCAAGGTGCATGCGCAAGGAAAAATAAGGGTTTTGGGACTTAGCCATATTTGGCATCCCATGCGGCACACGAGAAAGCGTGACCCACCTAGCATGCAGAGTGGATAAGGTGCCAACTTGACAGGTTGTATGGTCAAGAAAGGAATATTCCATGCATGTGATGGAAGGATCCAGAAAGACATCATTGTAAAGAGTGGAGAGCTCGATCAAAGGAAGCATGCTCCATTGGAGGACCACATGGACACTTGGCAACCAATCTATTATCTCAAGAAGGCATGGCGGTGGAGACTAAAGCTATATATAGAGATGCTCGGGTAGAAGAAGAGACATAAAGAGTGACATCATATATCATTGGATGGGCAAAGCTCTGCAGGAATAATGAAGGATCCTTTGGGTCGAGATTAGGATAACCGTAGGAGTGATGGCATATTTAGAGGGATGGGTCTGTAATTAGTTTTGTAAATGTGCATAGTTCAGGATCTAATGCATGACTCTAATCTGCATTGTTATATTGGCCTGTTATGGCCTTAATGAATGTAATGTGGCTATTGAACTTATTATTATGAATATAAGGTTTTTTTCTAAAGTATATATATTGCTCATGGGCATAAACCCTAGTGAATTTTATTTCTGTCATGAACCAAATTTGTTTTCATTTGATACTTCTCTTTTGTTATTTGAATGGATGCATTGGTATAATAACTCATCCTAAGTTCTCAGAATGAATGCATGGTTCTTTTCTTTCCTACATCTAAATATGTCATAAATGATGTATTTTCACACAACTTAAACAAAGGAGGGGCTTAGTGCTGTGTGTGCCTCGGTGAATGCCCATTACTGTGGGTGATAGGTCGGTGCGCATGGGATTAGACTGTTGTTCTAAGGGTATAAAAATGACTACAACTACTGATGACATTAGCTAATTCTAGGGGGAAGAAATTCTATGTGACTAATTCCCCAAAGATTTTAAAGCATTAAAGACTTGTTGGATTGTCAAAGGCAATTTTGATTTGAAACTTGTTAATACAAGTTTGAGTTGAGATTCTTTATAAGAAAGTCTTTATAATTAAGATAATGATGTAATATGGGAATGAATATCCCAAGGATTTGATTAAATATGCTTAATTGAGTTATGAAAAGGTATGAAATCCTTCGTGATGGTTCATAACTACCATGAAATGGTATAAAAGGCATATGAATTATTCTAAGAAAGAGATAAGGAATTTTGTTGTGATCTTTGAGAGAGAAATAATTATAAAAGAGTCTTAAGGACTTTGTGAATTTAGTTTGTGGAAGTAATTCCAAGGCTAACTAGGTTACATGCAGGCAGTGGGAAAGAGAGGGGAACCAATGGTGTCCTAACCGTGGGTATGACTTACTGACCTCATATGGTTCTGGCGGCCGGGGCAAGGTGAAAATACACTAGGTGTATAACATTTCCTCTCATAGTGTGGCCATAGTCGGTGTCTCACGTTAACTGGGGATGCATTGGAATAATGTACTAGAATTCATAATCATTGTCTCAGATAAATTCTCTCTCTACATTGGAATTTTGTATTAGAATTCTTGATAATTGACTCAGATAAGTTCTCTCTCTATACTATGTAAATCTTTTCAAAACCTATGTAATTTCTATTTAAAAAGCTAATGGAAAGAAGTTAATTCTTTTGTGTATAATGATAAAAAGAGTAAATGAATTTATTTTGTTGAATTCGTTATGTACATCTTGAAAATATGTGCTTGTGTTAATAGAAATAATAAATTGCAAGAATAAAGTAATGAAAATACGAAATTGTAGATATGTATATATGTTTTTAAAGAAGATCTATTTAAATTAATATAGAATAAGACTATATATATGTAATTGATTGTACTTTAAGATATAATATTGCGGTTTAATGACATTTACTGAGACCGTATTACTTGTTTTTGTATTTCATGGTCGTGTTTGTTGTGTTTTATCTTTTATGCCATGGACCCAAAAGATTCCCTTAGATACGGTTAATTCTCTATTTCTAAGTCCATGAAATACCTTTTTGTGAGGTTGATGCGTGTCCCTACCTTATTTGATTGTTGGACCCAAAACTCATTTAAATATGGCTCATTCGGGACTTCACGTCTGCTTAGAGCCATCTCTTGGAATCTTAATGAAATTTTGCCACGTATCTACCTTCGCTCATTCGATATCATGCCAAGTGTCACCCACAGTTTAATCCACGTATCTCCACATTTCCCTCGATGTGTCTTATGTCTTGCTACGGACTCGAGAGTTTCTTGGAATTCATTTTATTATGAGGCTTTATGTTCATTAGACCCCAAAGTTCCTTGACTCCCGAAATGCTTTGACATGTAGCCTTCAGTAGTCATTGAAATCTTGACACATGTCTTGTCTTGTCGCTGCCACATATCTTGTTCTTTGACACTTTGTTGACCACCCAGAACCAAAATTGTTTAGTTTTTGGTTAATTCCATGAACACGGAGTCTCGTGAGGTAGAATTATTCGAGAAACCCACTTGAATCTCAACACGTGTCTCTTTTCACACCATTTTAAAGCTTTAATTAATGTTATTTAGCTATAATCCGCGTGTTTTTTAATTTATCTTAGTTATATTAATCGAATATAGCTGTAAATTGATATAGTTTCTCAATCTTAATAGTATAAAAGCATAAAAACATATTAGTATTCCACAATAAGATCTCGCTATCAATTTTATTGAGTTAAAAATTGCATTTCATTTGGTCGAGTTGGACTATTAATTTGGGAAAATGTCACGTTGTATGGAATAAAACCCAAAATTTTAAGACTCTTTTCGCTAATCCGACACATGCGGTGAACTTACTAAAAATAATATGTGTTCATGGTGTGACATATCTAAGAATAGAAAGTGGTAAAATAAGGCAAATTATCAACATATGTGGCCTCTGAATAGGCAAGAAACATTCGAAGTGAAAAATATACAAAATTACTAAAAATAGTATACGGATAAGACCTAAAAAAAAATATTTCAATTTTGGCTCATAAAATTGTGGTGGCTCCCGTTGTTCTGATATTTTTGCTTTTTACCACCATCCCGAGGTCAACATGATGTTTCATGGCTCGAGATAAGAAAATTGCCCTCCACAAGATTTCAAAGGATCCTAAAGCATCATTCCAGTCATATTTGTGTCAAGAAGCATATCAGAGCACACCAAGGTGTAGGAGGTGAAACTAGGAACATTATGAGGTTGGAAAAGAGTTTGAAAAGACATCAAGATATTCATTCAATTTCCAGTCACAAATAGGATGACCATCATGAGAATAATGTGAGAAGCTCACTATGAGTGAAGATGGAAGCCATCTCAAATAATACATACCTTGAGAAGTGTTTGTAAACACTCATTCAACAACATGGAATGTTCGTGCATCTTACGAGAGGAAGGAAATTGTGATCATCATGCTTCAAATCAATAAGTTCTCCATTAGACAAAGCTTCATCTTCATCATATCAGTCAACCCTCTCCCCCTCTATCTCTCTTCCTTCTTCTCTCTCCATGTTCTAATTTCTCATTAAGAATTTAATTTTTCTATTTTATCCTATTCACTTACGTGACCCTCTATTAAACATTAAAGAGTCTTTTTTTTTTTTGAAAGGTCACATGGGGTAGATCAAGAGACATAATTGTAATTCTATAAATTGGAATGGCTTATCCATTCTAAAGGATTGAAATTTTTGATTGAATGTATGTTTTTGAGATTACCACTTCTACATCAAGAAATAAAAGCTACAATTATTCTATTTCTTGTCTTATGTTCCTCTACTCTCTCTTTCTAACTTTGCATATATGATAATCTTGTAAAACCAAGAAAGGTGTCTGCGTATTTGATAATGAATCAATGTAACTTTGTGTCTATGATTTGTTATGTATTATCATTGTTTGCATTGTTATGTTCTTCTAATTGAATGTGGACCTACTCTGGTTATTGTTGGTGAGAATCTTATAGTGCATACTCACAACATTAACCCTCTCTCCTTGTTTCTCCAACTCCCATTTACCTCCATTCACTGTAATTTCCTCCTTTGTTCTTCATACAAGCACTTTTCCACAAGTTCAGTGGAGTGTTCCTATGTGATCCCGACCTATTGGCCACCCCACAACTTTTAGGTAATTTAGGTAGTTTACATTCAATAATGGGAGCCTCCCCATACACAAAAGGCAAGGCTTAGCCCCATGAATGTTAGTGGAAACTCAACAATTTACAACATGAAAAATTATTTCACCAACAATGAAAAAAATCAAAGATTCTATTTTTGAAAACATGGAGGAACAAATTCTCATAGTCATGAGGCATTCGGTGGAGACTCAGGGTGGAAAAAGTCCAAAAAAATAACAAAGTGGTCATTGGATGTAAGGGTGTTTTCTATGCGTATCAATATGAGGATAGAAACTTGGTCTCTCTTCTTCTTCTCAAACCATGCAAATCCATCACGAGAGCATGCCATGATTGGATGATTATATTTGTGCTCTGTAAGTATGAGTTTAGCCCACTGTTCCATGATGATACATACTTCTCTTAACCCATTGTGGGGTGTGTACAATTCCCTCCCCCATGTACTATAGTTTCCCTTTCAGTTGTGTGTGTATTTCCCTTCTAATTTTGGTGTGTTTCCCTTCCTGTCGGTGTGTTCTTGTAGAGACCAATTTTTGATGTAGCTCCTATCATTCACTTTGTGCATTCATTCTCCTTTATTAAGCTTACCCTCTCACTTCTATTTTCCCCTAAATCTAAGTAAATTCCATTATACACAAATCTATTTACTCACCCTTAATTAATTAATTAACGGCTCCATGTAAACCCATTTGATAATTAAAATTTGACATTATCTCACCTAATAATCAATATTATTATATTCGTGAGCCCCACCCACAAATTGAATAATAATATACACATCCGACATCCCACTCCTAAATTCAAAATAATCCTCATGGGATGCATTATTGCACCTAACCATTTCAATCATGCTCCCCACTCCATATCACATCCTTATCTCTTTTACCTAATAATTCAAATCATGAGCCCCGCTTGATCACATCATATCCAAATCAAACCTAACTACTCAAATCATGTCCCTTAATTGGGGTTACTTTACCCAACCCTGATTACCTAATAACCCATAATCTAACCTCACCCATAGGCTATAAATATGGGCCTTCCCCCTCGTTTAAACAAGTTGGAAAATTTGGGAAATGTTGTTTTGAATTTTTAGCCACTTATTTGTCATAGCATCCTCATAATGTCCTTGTAATGCCACTGGAATCCCCACGTACCCTTCTCATGATTTGGTGGTTCACTTAGCTTGGTTCATGTTGCATGTTATGTTTGGATCAGATCATTAGCTCATCTACATACCAACATCTTCAAGTTTCTTTGTTCATCAACTTGCATATTATCCGTTTATCTTGCATTTTAATCATTTTCTTTATCACATGGGGGTTGATAGCCACTAAGGAAGTGAATGCTTCTCAAGTGCTGCTTCTGTCGGGAAGCCCCTGAATAAAATATCTAAGCAATTTTTCGCACGTGTCTTTGAGTGTAGAATAGGGACAGAAGCCTGTAAATTATATTAATTAACAAAATCCGTACAATAGAATAGGCTACAATATTTATCCATATTGAATAGCCTGGATACAAACAGATATGGATTTTTCATAGGTGCAACAATATCTAACTTATACAAGCTTCCAAAAATATATCCAGGAAGCATAACCAATATTAAATACAATCAAACAATTATATTGTTAAAACAATATAACAACACCCGTATGCAAAATAAAGACAATTAGATGGTTATGAAGAAATATAACCATATAACCAATAAATAAATAAACCTATTAATATGCAATGCAAAATTAATAAAGGTAAATAATAATTAACCTAACATTCCCCCTTAATTGTGCATTGTCTCAAGGGATGAGGAGAGGAAATCTCTGAACAACTCGAACTTGTCACGTGCAAGTGACTTTGTGAAGATATCTAGCCCGTTGTTCAACTGTTGGACAAAATTGAAGCTAGATGTTGTGCTTCAACACATGCTCGCATATGAAATGAACTTGTACCTCAATGTGTTTTGTTCTTTCATGAAAAATTGAATTACGAACAAGTTTGAGAACAACTTCACTTTGTCAACATGCATGGTGGTCGGTTTTCCTATGGTATTCCAAGTCCTTATATGTAACGTAGCCAAATTGCTTCATAGATAACTTCTCCTATAGAAAGATACTCGATTTTTGTGGAAGGATGATAAAAAAGTGTTATTTCTTACTTCCCCATGATATTGGTCCATATCCCATAAAGAATACAAATCTTGAAGTGGGTTTTTGTCATCATATTGCTGCATGATCGAATCGAATATCCCGCAAGAAGAAGTTGTCGTTCTTCTTATATTCTAGACCAAGATCCACTTGATCCTTTGAGATACCTAAAGATGCACCTTGCTTCTTTCCAATGACAAAATTTGGGTTCTTGCATGAACTTGGTTAGATAGCTTACTGCAAAGCCGATATCTAGTCTAGTGTAGGACAGGTAAATGAGAGTGGCATTTACCTCAGGAGATGGATCTAAACAAGATAACTAAAATCTGTTCTCCATAGGTGTAGCAATTGGTGTGCAATCCATCATCCTGAATTTCTTGAGCGTTGTCTTGGTATATTTCATTTGAGAAACAAATATGTGATTCTCTTTCTGCCATACTTCTAATCCAAGACAAGTAATGCATTATCCCAAGATCTATCATGTCGAATGATCGATTAAGATCCTTCTTTGTTGCATCGATCATCCTCACTGAACTACCAGTGATGACTAGATCATCGACATAGACAAAAACAATCACAATCTCCCCCTTGATTTTTGAGGTAAATATTAGGATCGTATGGATTTCTAACAAATCCATGTTGTATGAGATGCTCATCAATTTTGATGTACCATGCTTGGGGTGCCTATTTGAGGCCATATAGAGATTTCCTGAGTCTTCATACATGTTCTTCTTGACCAGGTACTAAATATCCCTCAGGTTGAGTCATGTAGACTTCTTCTTGTAAATATTCGTTTAGGAAGGCACTTTTTGTCCATCTGATGGAATTTCCAACCAAATTGTGCAGCTAAAGAAAAGATCATCTGATTGTCTTGATCTTGGTGTGGGAGAAAATGTCTCCTCGTATTCAATGCCTTCTTTTTGTGCATACTCCTTTCTACAAGTATTTCTTTATACTTGTCCATTATCCCATCTACTTTGTATTTCATTTTGAATATCCATCTACATCCAATGGGTTTCTTCCTTGGTGGAAGATCAACAAGTTGCCAAGTGTTATTTTGTATTCTTGGTGATATTCATAGTCAGTGGCATCTTTCCAAGATTTTCTTGTAGGGCTTCTTGGACTGTAGAGGGCTCATCAGACTCAATAAATCTACTCATCAAAGCAAAGTTAACTTCTTCTCTTGCTTTCTTTGTGAGTCCGTGGTCCAGGGTGGATGTATCTAGTGGAGCATCCATTCTTGCATCTCGTAATGTGCTAGTACACCACTTGGGAATACATTGAACTATTCCCATGGGTCATGGTTCTATCATATCAACACCATCATCCCCATCATCACTTTCATCATCTGTGGGAACATCAGTTTCAATTTTTACAATTGGTGAAGAATCTACATCAGGTGAGTCTAGAGGAGGAGACTCTGCTTCCTTCTTCTCAAAGAACTCAACATCTCTGCTGGTGTAGAATTTTTTGGTCTTTAGATCCATCAATTTGTACCCAAGAGTCTCTTCACTATACCCAATGAAGATGAGTTTATGTGACTTCATGTCCAATTTATTTCTATTCTACTTGGGTATGTGCATGCTTTCTTTGTACCCGAATAATCCAAGGTGTGCAATGAATGGTTTCCGCTTTGACCATGCTTCTTGTGGTGTTACTATGTCAAGAGAAAATGTGGGAACTCTGTTCAACAAATGCACTATTGTCTTTCTTTGCTTCTTCCCAGAATGTCTTTGCAAGTCCAGAGTCATCAATCATGCATCATACCATTTCCATGATAGTACGATTTCTTCTCTCAACAACACCATTCTGTTGCGGTGTGTGTGGAGGAGGCATTTTTTGACAAATCCCATGACCTTGTAGGTAGTATTTGAACTCATTATTGGTGAATTCCCCCTCGATCTGAGTGAAGAGTTTTGATGTGACGACTAGTTTTGTTCTCAACTGCTACTTTGAACTTCTTGAAAGTTTCAAAAGCTTCACTTTTCTTGCAAAGACAAAAAATCCACATTTTCCTTGAATAGTCGTCAACACATAACATGAAGTATCTTGAAATCCGAATGACTCGGTTGCATCGAGACCACACGGAGCGGTATGAACCGAGATCAATCTTACCATGAGCTCGATATGTTCTCTTACGGGATGAAGCTCTATGTTGTTTACTCTTTAGGCGGTGAGGACACTTGTCTGTATCCTTCTAAAGAGATGGTATCCCATGTACCATATTGCATCGGCATAGTGTCTTGAGATACTTGAAACTAACATGACCAAGTCTCTGATGCCACAATTATGTTGAGGTAGAGTTCTTAGCCACAAGTTCCTGATCATATATGTGGAAAAAATCAAGATGGAACATGTGTCCCACATTGGAGGCTTTTGCAACTATTTTCGAGCCTCGTGATTTGTCTCAAATTAAACACTTTTTCTTGCCAAAATGACTATCAAATTCAATTTTTAAGTTTTGATCTAGGAGTTGACTGACTGAAAGAAGATTCTTTGTCAACCCAAGGACATATAAGACATCTGATAGTCTGTAGTTGTGTGAACCAAGGGGTAGAGAAATGTTCCCAATCCCCTAAACTATATATGAAGAATCATCTCCCAATGAAACATGGTTTTTTGAAGGTGTGTCCCTCATTGAAGTAAACCAATTTTTGTGGCCGGTCATGTGTCGAGTGGCCCCAATCAACATACCAGACATCACTAGATGACGTGGATGGTTCACTTGATCGAGCAATGTACAAGAAGTCTTCATTATCTGAATGTTATTCTTGTTCAACAATATTTCCTTGCTGATGGGGTCTTATTTTCTAGTTCCCCTTTTTCTACCCTTGATTGTGGTTAGAATGTCCCTTGTAAGATTGTTGTTGTGGAGGTACAGAGTTACTAGATAAACCTTTCTTATAAGTATTATACCAATAATCTTTTAAATCATGTCCTCTTTTACAAATTAGACATTACTTCTTCTGTTGTTTGTCCCCTTGATGTTGATATTGATTCTAATGTTGGGACTTTTGATAGGAATTAGGTTTTCCTTTACCTTTTCCTTTCCATTTTTGATGTGAAGAAAGTGCCTGCTCCTCTTCATCATCCTTATTGTGCATGGCTTCCTCTTATTGCAGTAGGTTTACTAGCTTGTCAAAAATAATTGTCATATCTAACACATTTAGTGTTGTGACAAAAATGCGGTAAGAAGAGGGGAGTGATCTTAGAAAAATGGGAATGAGAGCATCATTTGTGACCACTTCTCCCAAGGCTAGAAGTGAAGCCCTTAACTCTGTAACTCTTCTTAAGAAAGCTTCAATTTTCTCATTCTGCTTAAACTTCAGTGTATGTAATTGACTCTACAAATTTAGTATGACATTATTGTTTTTGGCCTCATATATTGTGTGTAATTTATCCCACGCTTCTTTGGCTGTTTTGGCATCTTGAATGTGGGGTTACACATCGTTGGACACTCCAAACAAGATGACGAGTTTGGCCTTCTGATCTACTTTATCAAACTGATGTTGTTGTGTTGTATCGAGTTTGATTTGATCAGTACCATTCTACAATGCAGTGATCTCTTCAAACTCAAGCTATGTCTTAATTTTAGTCTTTCATGCGGCATAGTTGTTTCCTCCGAGTAGTTGTGAATTTCGAAGAAAAAATTTGAGGGTAGTGGTGCCCATTTTGCAGAAATCACTGACATGGTTTGGCTCTTATCACTCCAGGTATAAGGCCTCCCAATCTATATACCATTAGTTTGATATACCGAACCTTTCTATATACGCGCCCTTCGATATACCCGGTGGTATGTGGAAGAATCTTTCCCTTTCTATATACCTAGCGGTACGTGAAAGAGGCATTAACGTACATGAAATAATTCAATACGTAGTACCAAGACAACATTGAAAGGGGTGCATGTGTGATTATTGACATCGACTCGAGAGAAATATCCTCATACGCGTGTGTAACTTCGCTACATATTTGGATAATTTCTTAGTCCATATTTATGTCGTGTAATATTTCACGAGATGGATGGGATGGCTCATAGTGTGTGCACCATGACCTTATTAGTTCTCGTTGATTTAAAGGGTCAATGCCCAAACGATGTTATTACTGAGCTATATTAGGTGGGAAGTGCGGTAGTAGTTTCGACGACTTTACCCATAAGCACTTCCTAGAGGCACCCTATATACGGAATCTTTGTGAATGAGATCTAGGATCTCATGAGTGTTTTAGAACAAAATTTTACTATTTTGTATTACAATTCTCTACCGGTTTACGGCGATTCTGATATTTGTGGTACTATGGTAACTGAAAATTAGTACAATATATTGAAGCATATAATTACATTCAAAAATCTAGAAAAATTGAATGGCAAGAAAAAAATTTGTTTTGAGGGCCCTGGTGGCCTTTAGAGCCCAAAATGACCCAAAATGTAAAGAATTGCAAAAAACAAATGAAAATTCAATTTTTAGCCATCCTTGCTTTGGAAAATGTTGCTCAGAATAAAAAAATAGGCTGATAGGAGAATTTTTTTACCCTAAATTAGGGTTTTTCTCACTAAAAATTTTAGAGGCCTTTTTAGTTGTAACTAGCAATTTAGAGGTGGTTTTTGGCTAAATATGCCTCTAACTTGTGGTGGTTTTCCAATTTTCTTTGTTAAATTTCAAAAAAAAAAAAAAAAATTGTGTTGGGGGTGGGGTTGAACCCCAAACCTCCCACACCCAAAGCTTTCCACCTATCCAACCAAGCCTTATTGACACTTGGGATATAAAATGCAACAATTTAAATTTAAATAAATTCAAACGATGCTAACCTTTTTTTAAAAAAAAAGTGACATGTCGAGGAGGAGGCTGCGTGGTAGAGATGGAGCTCCACGTGGTTACGAAGGTGGAGGGCGAGTTTAGGGTTTCCACATGCATGCTCAAAACTGGATCTGAATTCCTTTTCTCGACTTTATTGTTATTTGATTTCTTTGCCTCTGTGTATTTTGTATTCCTCTCCTTTGATTTTTTTCCTCCTCTTTTTGCTTGTACATAGGTATTGCTTTAGAGGCTACCTTGTTATTTGTTTTGTGCGGGTTTATGATTGATCTTCTTTGTATGTGCAAGTAAATTTTGGTTGTAGGTTCACGAGGATGGTGGCTTCGTCACGGTGCTTTATAGTGTGGATCTATCCATAGTTAGCCTCCACTATTTTTTTATGGTTGCGGGGTCTACGTAGGAGAGACGACTTGAACTTTAAGTAGTGATCTCATGGACTATGTTTGCGGTTCCCACATGGAGTCGTCCACAGTAAAAATGCTAAAGAAAATCAAAGCAATCAAAGCAAAATGGTTCGATTACAATGTGTCGGGGGTAGTGCGTGGAAAATGTTGCCTCATCCGCTTGGTGTATGGCACCCTGTGCTCGGTTCACAATAGAATATTATCTCTCCAATATAACTCACCTGGTAAAGAGTTACCTTGAATACTACCAATCTCGAATACCTCTGGAGTTGGTGCTGCAACTAGTGTTAGTTATAACTAACACTTTGTCACCTAAATTTAGTGACAAAACCCCTAATGGGGAAAAATACAATTTTTTATTTTTAATCTGATTTGTATAAACCAGAAAATACTCTAGAAGCAAATTTGCCTAGTGCAAAGGGCACCAAGGCAAAAAAATTACTTTCCGGTTACTTGGAGATCACATAGAAGGTTGTGGGACTACAGGGAGATTTGGGAAGCTGCTGGAGGCAACACTGGCTCTTCATGATACAAATTTCTTCTCCACAATAGTTCTTCCTCTGCAACCTTTCTCCAACCTTGCCAGGAGCTTCAATTCTCTCTAGTACATAATGTAGGACATGGACAAAAGCTTGTAAATTATATTAATTAATATAATCCATACAATAGAGTAGGCTATAATATTTATCCATATTGGATAGCTTGGACACAAACAAATATGGATGTTGCACAGGTGCAACAATATCTAACTTATATAAGCTTCCAAAAATATATCCGGAAGCATAACCAATATTAAATACAATCAAAAATTATATTGTTAAAACAATATAACAACACTGTATGTAAAATAAAGACAATTAGATGGTTATGAAGAAATATAACCATAAAACTAATAAATAAATAAACCTATTAATATGCAATGAAAAATTAATATAGGTAAATAATAATTAACTTTGACATTGAGTTGCAAGTTTGCTAAGATAGTAACGAGGAGCTCATCATCTAATTTGCACCGTATCGAGTCATCATCATCTCCAAGGTACTAAGCCCTTGCATATTCGAGGTTGTTTGGTGTTTATTGATTTCTCACACACTAAGTTGAAAAGGAAGCAAAAACTCTAATCAACATTTTTGGCACGCCTGGTGGGACCAAATCCAAGATCTGGTCATTTTGTTTTGTTGTTCCTTTGTTTGTTTTTGTCTTACCGGTGTCGTAAGTATAACATTTATCTGGATTTATAATTATTGTCAATTTCAATATCTTCTACAAATATTTCATTTTTGACTCACTTTCTTGTAGGGTTTTTAATATTGTCTTCATCCATGCGGTGTGGTCCTTACATTTAATCATTTTTGTCATCGCCGAGGATTATCTTGCTGCTAAAGATTAACTCCTAAACTCAAACCGCGTTGCCAATTGCCTCTTGTCAACATCATCCGCAGTCATAGATTCCTTGGACGTTCTTGATCACCGATTGTTTCTTTCAAACACCATTCACCCTTATACGATGAAAAGTGCTTCCCAGATTGCTTAAAGCTTGCACTTGGCTCAACTTGCTGCCAGATAAAAAGGAAAAGTGCTACACATGTATTCCTCATTTCCTCTATTTTTCTTTCTGCATCGCAATTCACTTCGCTTGTGTGATTGACCTCATCGAATAACAACATTTGGTTTTGGATTAAAATAAAAAAGTTTCATTTCTCATCCTTCTTGCACATATAGTTTAATTAGGAGGTTTAATCTTCTGCATCACACATTTTGCCACACACTACCTAAAATCTCACGCAACAATAAACACATCAAAACACCCATTTTCACCTAGTTTACTGATTGGGATTTGATCACCCAACAACAAACCATTTCAGACATTTCCAAGCCACAACTTACGAAACCAAACATAGTTTGCATCCTCTTAGGTCCGCTTACAACCATTTTATTTTCATATTTTTCCTTAATTACCAAATAAAACAAAAAAATTGTTTTCCTGACTTGTTTGGTTAGTATAAAATTATTATTTTTATGCATGTAATCACTCAATCCACCGCTAAGAAGATGGAACACAACCTCACTTCACATAGTGCTTCATCCTAACCAATAACCACCTCAGCAACTTCATCATCCATGCCTCTGGCTACCTCCCTCATGGACACCCATTCTCTCGTCAATATACCTCACCGAATACCCTTCGGTCACACTTCAGTTTTAGACCATCATTCCATCCCATCTAGGCTAGCCACCCCACCCTCTATCAGATCAGATCTTGTTGGTACTCTCATCATCCCTCTCGCGATCTATAATTCCAAAAATTCTTAACGCCAATCATGTAGCTCTTCAAGACTATCTTACGAAAGATACATACAAATTCCTCTAGATGGCCCACCACTTCAACAAGTTTACCCTTACAATACCAATTCTGAAATTTTTCCATCCATAGCCCCATGCAATTTTGCTTCATCCTCTATCAACCCACCAGGACTACTCGGTTAGTCATGCCCATTCCTCCTAATCTTCCCTAATTCAACACAACCATTGTAACTATTGTCCCCATCACCACTATAGCCATAACTATCACTAGTACTCTCATCCAACCTCCCATGTATCATATCCCTTATCCGAATAGAAAATCCCTCTCACATCACATGTCTATGCCATTGCTTCTCAACCTCCTTCGATGATTCCTTTGCAATATTCAATGTCACCTCTAGTCTATCAACCTATCTATGCCCATATCCCCACTCGTGAATTGCCAAAACAATCGCCCGGTCCCAACAATTGTATTATACTCCTATTTCTTAGCAACAAGTATTCTATCAAAATCCACCTCAATCACAACCCATGATTTACACCCACCCATATCAAGTTCCTCAGACACCCACACATCCATGCAAGTTCAACCACCACCTCTCATTTCTCAACAAGTTATTCCTAATGATCCCATGTAGGTCTTAGTAAGTCGGTTAGCCAACCTAGAGGCCACTACTTTGGGATCCAAAGTCACATTATCTTATGAACAAATATGTAACGAACCCATCCATCCATCCATGCCAATTAAACCCTATCCTCTACATTGGGAATTTCCAAAGTTTTCCAAATTTAACAGTAAAGAGGACCCACAACAACATCTTTGAGCATTCAAACATGTGTGTTATCTTATCGCACATGACCAAGATTTGATGCTCCATACATTCCCCATGTCTTTGGCTGGCCCTGCCTTAGATTGGTACAATAATATCCCCCAATATTCCATATTTTCTTTCTCTCATCTTGTGCAATTATTTCTAGAACATTTCTCAATTAATATTGCGCACAAGGTAACCATCAATGATATGTACACCATCCGACAATTCAAAGATGAATCCATTATGGATTTTGTCACATGATGGCACAATATTATAAATCAGTTATCTTTTCCTCTTCCTCAAACTGACCTAATCGAGCTCTTCACATGCTCTTGTGCGAAGCATATTTCATCAACTTTGCAAATTCAATCATTTCAAACTTTTGAAGAAGCTTTCACCATGGCTCACAAGCTTGAGACACGTGCCCTCGAACAAGGCCATTTAAAATTAAAATCAAATAAGCCCAAACAAGAATTTATCAGACCATCTGCATCAAATGATAAGTCAAAAACAACGGCCAACGCTATCATCGTTAAATCATCTCCTACATCTACATCTACTACAGTAGCCCAACAATGATTCACATGACCAATGCCCAATTATACTCCTCTGGGGGAATCATACAACACCATCTTTGAAAAATTAATGATAGTAAATTTGATCATGTTGCCACCTATCCAACCAGTTGACGAGTCTAGGCCAAAACCCATGTGGTATCGTGAGGACCATTACTGCAAATACCATCAAGTCCGAGGACATGACATAGAGAGATGTCAGACTTTCAAGGATTTGGTCCAAAGACTCATTGATCAGGGAGATATTCAAGTAGATAATCCAAATGCTTCACCTAATCAACCATTAGACATTTTTAAACAACCATTTCCAAACCATACACCCACATCAACGAGTCAAACCACCACTTACTTCTATATCCCAAACTCCCAATACCCACACCATAAATACTATCCACATTGTTGATAAAGATCCACTTCATCCACAAATTTACCTTCTTCATCAACCATCATATCCACCCCCTAGACACTCTCCCTACATCCACAAGCTCATCAACACTCATCCCCATACCAACATCAGTCATATCTATGTCCACCTCAACGTCTCTTCCCACACCCACACCCATTTCCACACCTATCACACTTTCCCCATTTACAAATATTACTCTGTTTTGTCACTTATTATACCTACTTCATCAAATCTGATTACCTTATCTGAAATCATTCCACCTTTACCCATTATCCCATCCTTAGCATCACTTCCAATCCCTCTTTCCACACTTTTACCAACACCTACTACATCCACTATTGTAAACACATCTATGTCATCTTCCTCTTCTATGACAATGTCATCACTTGAAGACTTTTGGCAAGCATTTCAACTTGCCCTGACTTCAAATTATCATCCCATCTCCTCTATACAATTAGACACCCACACATCTAATCAATCCCCACTCATATCTATGACAATATCATCTTCAGTTCCTCTTGTAGAAATTCTTGTCATTCCTTCCAAGGATCCCTATTCACAGACAATATTTAGACCCCCATTTCCCAAACGTCCTCCTTCACATCCTCACAGAAAAGTGGACCTCACTATCCCCAATACCAATCCCCTTGAATTCACACCATCTTCCTCTATTTTAGGACCACACCCTTCGTCATCCTCTTCCATTTTGGGAGCATCCCCTTCATCAAAAACCTATGCTACTAATAGAGCAACACAACAACCCTTTTCCAAACAACACCTCAAAATCGAGTCAAAGGCATCCGCATCCTCCACCAATATCCTACATCAAACGCATTCATCTCCCCTTCCCAAATCTAAGACGATGTCAAAGGCTACCATTACACCACCACATGTCTAGGAATCATCCCAAAATCCTCCATCTATGGCTCCAGGGTATTATACCACCATGTTTCATCAATTACTCCAAGCCTTAGCAATCACCTTACCACCAATTAAATCTTTCGACCCAAGTGCACCAAGGCCATCATGGTTTAACTCTAATCTTGTTTGCACATTTCACCATGCCCTGGACATGACACTAAACACTTTGTAAATCTCTCCAAGCCATTGTACACCACTTTGTCAATGAAAATATTAATGACGAAAAACCAACTCTTTCACCAACCCAACCAACCCCCTCATCCCAACATGCATCTGTTAAAACATCTAGACCACCCCTTTCATCAAGGACTCATGCCACTACTCTACCACCAAAAGAAGATACATCCAAAGACACCACAAACCTACCACCAAAAGGATGATCCCAAGGATGGTCCTCCTTTTTAATCAACGTTGTTTGGATAACCACCCATTTGAGACCGCATAATCTTGACTCCACCTCACAACCCACTCCAAAGACTTTTGTCGCTATCCCTCCTCCTAAGGAACTTGCTGCCTCCACACCCCCATCACAACTGAAGGTTGTCATCGCTGCTCCTACCACTCATCCCACATCAACATCTCCATCTTCCTCTAAAGCCAAGGTATTTGTTCTAGCCACTCCGAATCCTGCTTCCATCAAACAAATAATTATTAAACAACTCCATCAAGCCCCGGTCAAAATGTCACTTTATGAGCTCATTCAAAGCTCTCCACACCACAAACAAGATCTTATGGAAATTCTACAACACATCCTGATATCATCTGATGAGCCTCAACCTTTCACAACTTTAGCTCACGCCTTCACAACGTCTTCCACCATGTCTTTTGAGAGTTCAGAAATCCCCAAGATACCACAAGAAGAGCATGATCTACCTCTATTCATCATAGTCCACATCAATGATACATGTATCCAACGAACCATGATTGACAATGGTGCTAGTATCAATATCATTTCTTCTCATACCTTCAATCAACTCAAACTACCTAACACCATTGTTGCTAAATATCCTACCATCCTTCATGGATTTAATGATGTTGTAACTCCCCATTAGGAACAGATTGTCCTTCCCATCCGTGTTGGCCATAAAATCCTCCACGAGCTCTTCTACATCATCGAAGGAGAATTCCAATACAATATTTTACTTGGACATCCTTGGATTCACGCCATGCATTGTGTCCCATCTACCCTCCATCGATGTATCAAATATGAACATGAAGGGACCATTTATGCTCTTCTGCCGAGGTCCCTCCTTTCAAGACATGTCGCATGATCTATAGACCTAAGGATGTCCTTGTCCCCAAAACTAATTTTTCTTCTGATGCATCCACCAGTTCTTTTGTACCTCCATCCACATTACCCCATAATGGATCCTCTGATACTGTAATGCAACACCTTGCCTTGGGAGAATATCAACTCCTCACTCTTAATGCTCTTCCTTCTCCCAATGCCTTGGTTGTCATGATAAGGCCCCTATGTATCAATCAAATGTTGGGGAAATTGTCTCATTTGGCCCTTCTTCTCTCAAAACCAACTTAGTTTATGGCGGCCTTGATCAACCTTCTTCTCATACTGAAGATTGCCTTCACACCAAATGATATACATGTGATTTTAGATTTCTTGGTAAACCATCCTTCACTCATACATACCTCTATCATTGTGCATGGAAGGGGTTTGGCTTGGGATGTTATGAACAAGGCCCTCATGGAAATATATTCACCCAAGCCCATAAATCATGTCAAAAATTTGGCTTGGGATATAAAGATCCCTCCATCCCTCCTTCGGCACATCCACATCTTCTCCCATCCACCTTGATTCGCCCACTTCTTCTCCATCCGGCTACCTTACTAATTCAGAGGACACTTCTTCTCCATCTGATTATCCTACTAATTTGGATAATATCTCATCTCCATCTGACTATCCTACCAATTTAGATGATACCTTCTCTCCATCCAACTATCTTACGGATCTAGATCTAGATGACACTGTCTTTGTTCCCCCTAACTTTTTTTTTAATTTCCACCATTTCTCTCGATGATTACTTATCAAGTTGAAAATGAAACCCGGTATTTTCCCCTTAAGCATCCAGAGATGGTAGAGGAAGATTCCCCTATCATTGACATTCTTCAATGTGATGATGATAATTCCATTCTTTCTTACATGGGGGCTGAAGATTCTCATATCCAGAAATCCCTTCCCCTTGACATGTCCAATCTCCTAAATGAATCCACTATCAACATTAATATTGGAACTCCTCAAGAGCCCCACATCCTTAAGGTGGGCTAGTATTTGAAACCTCAAGAACTCAAAGCCTTCACCTCATTCTTATCCAAACATAGCCAAGATTTTGCATGGTCATACTCGGACATGCCAGGTCTTGATCCCTCCATCATTTTCATAACATTATTACCATCCCCAACGCTAAATCGGTTAGGCGAAGCTTTGTTATATACATCCTCGAATTTCTCTTCTTGTGAAAGAAGAACTAACGTCTTCTTTTTGCCAACTTCATCATCCCCATTGACTATCCCCAATGGGTTTCTAACATTGTACCCATCACTAAAGCATCTGGAAAGCTTCATATATGTACCAAATTTTGAGATCTTAACCTCGCTTGCCCTAAAGATGATTTTCCACTTCCAAATATTGATCAACTTGTAGATCTTATTTGCGGGACATGAGATGCTTTCTCTGATGGACGGTTTTTCTAGCTACAATCAGATTCTAATTGCACCAAAAGATCAACACAAGACATCCTTTATCACCCCATGGGGTACCTTTTGTTATCGTGTCATGCCCTTGATTTGAAGAATTTCAAGGCCACGTATCAATGAGCCATGACGTATATCTTTCATGACCTCATACATCAAACTGTAGAAGACTATGTTGATGACCTCTTGGAAAAATCCAAACATTGATGTGATCACCTCTTGGTCCTTGAAATCCTTTTTGAACATCTCATTCATTTCTTCCTTCACCTTAATCCAGAAAAGTGTGTTTTGGAGTTCTTACTGGAAAACTCCTTGGCTTCATCATGTCTATCGGGGCATTGAGGTTGACCCCACAAAAATTAAAGCAATCCTTGAAATTCCCCCTCCTTCCAATCTCAAGAAACTTCGCAGTCTTCAAGGCCGCCTCCAATTTGTTCGCCATTTCATATCACAACTTTTCGATCGATGTTAGCCCTTTCATCACCTTCTTCGAAAAGACATAAATTTTGATTGGGACCACAATTGTCAAAAGGATTTTGATGATCTTAAACGATATCTTTTATCTCCACTAGTACTCACACCTCCACGTGAGGGGGAGCCCTTTTATTTATATATCTCTGTAACCAATCATGCTCTAGGAGCCATGTTAGCACATTGTGATGGCCAAGGCCATGAACAGATCATCTATTATATCAGTCATACTCTTCATGACTGTGAAACATGATACACTGAAGCTAAAAAACTATGTTGTACTATTTTCTTTGTTACATTGAAACTTTGACACTATCTTCTTAATCAAAAAACCTATATTGTTACTAGCTTCCAACCTCTCAAAATAATGCATTCTAAACCATATCACAATGATTGCATCACTCAGTGGCTTCTTCTCATGACCAAGTTTGACCTTGAATTCATTCCTCAAAAATCTATTAAGGGCCAAGCTATTGCCGACCAATTAGCAAAAGCCCCTCTTCCCAATACATAGCCTCCTCATGACCACTTCCCAGACGAATCCATCAATCAGTTTCATCATGATCCCCTTAAAATGACTCTTTTCTTTGATGGTTCTAAATGCTAGCAAGGGGGAGGAGTAGGTGTTGTTCTCATTCCTCTTGGAGATGCTCCTATCTCCTTAGCATTCAAACTGGATTTTGAATGTACAAATAATATGGTAGAATACGAGGCCCTTATACTAGGACTAGAAATTGTTGTCTTTCTAGGTGTCCAAATTCTTGACATCTATGGCGATTCTAAACTGGTAATAAATCAAGTCACAGGTGAATATCAGTGTAAAATCAATATTCTACAACAATATCATGACATTTCTCATATTTTTCTTAAAACCTTCGATTCTTACACTATTCAACATGTCCCTCGATCAAATCATTTCTTTGATATAATGACATCCCTCGCATCCCTTATCCCTTGGACAATGCAAGATCCCAAGCTTTTAGTCACTATACACCATTGTAAAAAACCATTCCATGACATACCTCAAATTCATCTTGAATCTAATTCATCGGACCTCCGGTATTCCCAAATCTTTCCAATTCATCACTCCTCTTGATCTTTCCAAAAATGCTAAGAGGTCTTTTATCCAACGTGCTCTACTCGCTATGTGATCCTTGGCGGAATTCTTTATAAGCACGGGTTTGATGGTATCCTTCTCCAGTGCCTTAAATACCATGAAGCCTCTCGAGCTATCCAAGAAGTCCACGATGATATCTGTGGTGGAAAATTTAGTGGGTTATCTGTTGCTAAGCGCATTCTTCACCTCGGCTATTATTGGCCTTCTCTTAACCATGATTTTTGTGAGTATGTCAAGAAGTGTACAAAATGTCAACAACACTCTAATCTCATCCGTGTTCCTAGCCAAGCTTTACAGCCTGCCCAAGATCTATGGCCCTTTTCACAATGGGGTCTTGATCTCATTGGTCTAATAAATCCTCGTTCATCACATCAACATCATCCTATCATTACTGCTACAAAATATTTCACTAAATGTGTGGAAGAGATCCCACTCACTTCAACTAAATCTGGCCTAATCATTAATTTTATTTATCAACACATCATTTGTCACTTTGGTGTTCCACATAAAATTGTTATGGATAACGGAAGTCCTTTAAAAATAAGGATCTTAAAAAAATTGGTGATGAATTCAACATCCAACTTAGCTTTTATTCCCATATTATCCTCAAGCTAATGGCCAAGCTGAGGCTACCAATAAAACTCTTTGAAATATCCTTTCCAAGACTATTGATCAAGCAAGTCAGAATTGGCATCTCCAACTTCCCTTTGCCCTATGGGCCTATCACACTAGCATTCACACTTCCATAGGGGCCACTCCATTTTCTCTTGTTTACGACTCCAAATCCATTCTCCCTCTTGAATTTCAAATTCCATCCTTATGTGTGTCTCTTCGTGACTTCATTTCTAATGAAGATTATCACCAGGAGCATCTAATACAACTTGAGTTGTTAGACGAGCATCATCTTCTCACTCTTGAACACCATCATGTTTATCAAGAATGTATCCAACGTGCTTATAAAAACATATCAAAGAATATGATTTTAAAATAGGTAACCTTGTTTTAAAGGAAAATCAAAACGTCACTACCTTAGAAAGGAGCCAACGGAGAAAGTTCTCTCCCAACTAGATCAGACCATAGATTATCACAAATAAGTATGGGTCTGAGGCTTATCACTTGGCATCCCTTGATGGTAAACCATAAATTGAACCTCTTAATGCATTACACTTATGACCATTCTATTGTTAGTACATGCACCCATGAGCATAGTCATATCTGTAAACCTTTCCTCCATCACTAGCCCCTTCCATTTATCACGATAATGATATGAACTATGTGGTCTACCGTCACTGATTTGATATGACCTTGAATATGAGCACCACAACTCTACTCATAGTATATTCATTATGGGAAAGTTCTCCCATTTGGTGAGAAATCCATAATCGTTACATCCATCACCCTCACATTTTCCTATTACAGTCATGCAAAGGGTCTAGGGGTGTCTCTTGTACATTCAGCATCCCCTCCTAAGTGGTCTACTTAGCTATTCCCAGCCCTCCCCCATGTAAAGGTAAAATTTATGCATGTAAAAAGCAAAATAAAATTTATTAAAAACAAATTGATCCCTCAAAGGACAATTGTTCATGCAAAAGAAGAAAGAGAAAAGAGGAAAACATAAAAGAAAAGCATGCAAATCAAAGTCAAAGAAAAATCAAAAGAAATAGACCGATCCCTCGAAGGATGGCTATTATATATATTATTCTTACCATCCATGTTATGTATAAAGTAGACCATACCCTCGAAGGATGGCTACTCTTTTATTATGGAATTTTGAAGGCTTCCCTCATTGATCAACTTTCTTTTATTATTATTCTTCCCCTTTCCCAGAGTCAGGGCATAGACATAAGAACACCACCTTTGGAGAACCCTCTTCCACATAAAATTTCCATCTCAAACCCCATTATCATGTCAACATTAGGTTTATGAGAATATTTCATTTATATCTCCCTCAGGGTATTTTGGTATAATCAATTGTCATTGGTTATGTACTAACACCTGTTATCGACTATAAGTGTAATGCCTTAAGTGGTAACATTTTTTTTTTCTTTACCTCCTATCTAGTTTGAAGCATGGTTTTATTGCATGCCCCTTATTACGGTCATGTGACACTCATATCATCAAAGTCATATTTTATCACAATCATATTCTTTGAAATCAAATTTCAAATCATAAATCTACATCCATATATTTACTCTTAAGGATGTCCCTATTAACATCATCCATAAATCCATGAAATCAATTACTATTTTTAAACACTCTCTTTAATGCACTATTCAGTTTGGGAATTCTACTTGATCTACGTTGCAGTTTGTGAATTCTACTTGAGGATATCTCTCGAGTAGCATTCATTATCCAACAACTCCTCATCCCCCACCATGACCAACATGACCTTTCTCCATCCATCCTCTCACATTGTCCTTCTCTTCTCACCAATTATCCACCCATTACCCCTCTCATCGTTCTTATTCTTGTCTATCACTTAGTGTAAACATCATCTTCTTCACCATTCTAGGCTTTTCATCCCCAACTTGGCACCTCTACATAATTACCCACACAACATGAAATCCTACTTGAAGTAGACCAGTCATTTTGGAAAAGGTCTCATTCAGAATCGCATCTCATTGACCATTCCTTCCTCCTAGTCTCCTTTGTTAACCAAATTTTCTCCTAAAATTCACCCCATCTCATTCTCCACTTGCTCTTCTCACCCACTTCATCCTTCTCCATTGTTTCTTCGATCCTTCACCCATCCTCCACCCAGATAATTATTGTTGTTTTTTCCTCTAATTTCCTTTTACTGACATCTATTTTATCATTTCATTTCCCTTTCATTCTTTCAAATTTTGGCTTGACGATCTTACTTAATCACCCATTTTGCGTAGGCCTCTTAATTTAAATATATCCCTTTCCTAAGATCCTATCATTGTAGAAACTCCTCCACCATTTTCCATTCCATCGAACGACAATCATCACTAGAAATGTCTTCCCGCTCCATATCTTCTGCTTAACACTTTGGCATCATCACTCTCACAACATGGGCATCCTAATTAAGGATTCCCCTCACACTATCCATCCTACACCACATACATTCCTCCATCTATTTATGTTACACTCCTTTGTTTCCTTCTTTCCTTATTATCATCCCGTCCTACCTCTTATTCCACTCTTGCATATACCACTCTCTCTTTTCTCATCCTTCTTAGTATCCATCTTCTCGCTCAATCATCTTACTTACACACTTTCTTAATATGGAAAATGTACTTAAGGGTTTCTCTTCAGTTCATCTTGTCATACATTCTTCCCATAAACCCTTTCAATTATCCACTTCTTCTTCTTTGGCTTGGCAATCCTACTTAACCACTCTTGTGGTATGGTAATCTTACATAAGAGTTCCTCTTAAGGATGATCCATAATCTTGCCTTTACCCATCACTCCACATTCACACCATCCACATTTTCTCTTCATTCCCCATAAACACATCCTCTTCCCTCCTCTTTATTCCTCACACAAAATGTCTTCGATTTCCCCAAATATCATCTCCATCATCCCTTGTTTAGAAATATAACTTAACCAATTCATACCATTTCTTACTATGTCTCATTTCTTCATCTTTACCTCATTCATCCTCATCAACTACATCATCTCCTCACCTTCATCTCCACACAAATTGTTATCCCTCCTTTCTTTACTCTTTCCATTCCATATTCTCGAGTTCTCCCACATATCTACCCTCATGCTTACCCTCTATTGTTGTTGATATTTTCCTAACATCCTTTCATCATCATCTTTCATTTCCAAGCTAATAATTATTGGTTGAATTCTCCTAATATTCACTCATTTCCATTCTACACATATTTGTTACCTCTTTTTGACCTCCTCCATTCTATCTTCATTCCTTCCTTCCTCTGTGTCCTCTGATCATTATCGGGGACTTCTCCTAACATTCCTTCACTGGCATGACCTCTTCTAACCCCCATTTCCTCTTCCATCACCTCCCTTTTCCCCACTCTCACACTTTCTTGTTGCTTCTTACCCACCTCTCCATCTTCCCTTCACTCTCTTCAATTTCCCTAGTGTTTTCATCATACACCTTCTCCCTATTTTTTCATCATTGACTTATCCTCATTTCATGCATCTCCACATTTCTTCCAATCTGTACTATTCCTCTCTTCCAGCTTCTCTTTACATTCCTTATACTACTCACTCTCCACTGCATATCTCCCATTTTGGTTTCCTCCCTTTTACAT
Organism: Taxus wallichiana var. yunnanensis; assembly: GCA_018340775.1. Lineage (NCBI taxonomy): Eukaryota > Viridiplantae > Streptophyta > Pinopsida > Cupressales > Taxaceae > Taxus > Taxus wallichiana. The sequence goes on along the minus strand of CM031239.1, from coordinate 510,109,907 downwards.
CATTTTCTCTGTTGTCCTCTCCTCCTTTCTACTCATGGTTTTCTTTCACTTCCTATGTATCATCTTCATCCCCTTTTCCCCTCGCACTTTCATCTTACTTCCCCATTGATAACCTGGCTCACTAGCGTTGTCCCATCTTTTTATCATCCCATTCTCCACATGCATTTCCATGTAGTCTGTTTCATATTCTTTACCTGGGTCTTACTCCTAACACCTTGGTTTAATCTTCTTCCTGTTTCTACTCTATCATCTCTTCTTTTCCTATCATTTTCCACTTCCCACTACCAAACTTCCTTTTTTTTCTCTACCGCCCCTACCTTTTCCATCATTACATACCAGTTTCTCTTCCATTCTCTCATCTTCTCTACAACATCATGGCCCCTCATTGTTTCTTTCTTTCTCTTCTCTATTCTACCTCCTCTTTTGTTTTCTTTAACTTCTTCATCTTCCTCACCCCCTTTCCATCCTTCTCTCCCTTTTTCCTAGTTATCCCCCTACTCTCATCTCATCTTCTCGTTCTTCTCTCTTATCATCCTTCTCTCATATCCACCTCTTCCTTTTCTCAGCTCTATCATCTCTTTTATGTTCCACTATTTCTCTCCCTTCATCTCTTTCATTTTTCTTCACTCCCTTCATTTTTGATCTTCATATCCCTTTAACCCTCTCCTCTGTCATTTTCTTGTCGTCTTTTTGTTTTTTTACTTCTTACCCTATCATATCTATCTCTTATATACTTCTCCATCTTTCATCCTTTTGTCTCCTTTACTTTTGAATTTTCTTGCTCTTCTCATAATCTATCACTACTCTTATCTAATTATTTTTCTTATCTTTACACTCTCAATCATCCTCTAACATTTCTCCTCTAACTCATCACCCTCCATATTTTTTCCATTTCTCTCTATCATCTTCTACATATTGTCTATTTCTTGGTTTCCACTACTTTCATATTGCACATCTCTCTTCCGTTTTCACCCTTTACTCTCTTCTCTTTCCCTTTTCATTTTCCTTTCTCCTTCACCATTTGTTCTATCATTTTCTTGTCCTCTTCTTCTTTTTCCTTCATCATTTATTTCTTCCACCATCTTCCCTCTTTATTATATCTATTGATTCTTTCTTATGACACATCTCTTCCTCCTCTCATCTTCTTACTTTTAATTCTTCCCTCCTCTCATCTTGTCTTCTCCTTCTTGTTCATCCTTCCTCATCAATTTCTTCTTTTATTCTCTTTCTCTATTTTATTTTTCTCCAGGCCCATTGGACCCTCTCTATTTCTTCTCCTCTTATCTCTATCATCTATCATCTACATCCCTCATCCCATATTCCTTTGACATTTTCGTCTTGGAGGATACCATAACGGCCATCACTTATCTAATCTTGTTCTCTTTCATGAATGTTTTCTCTACTTTTTTTTCTTCAAAAGCAAATTTTAACTCCTTTGCCTACCTATTGAATAAGTGAGATTTCTTTCTCTTTTCTTCACCTCCTAGTTTTTCATCACTTACGGACCTTTTCTATGAAACATGTTTTCATCACCATATTTATCACCCTTTCGGGGCATTTTATCTCACACTTCTATCCCATCTACTCATCATGTCCACATTTATGATTATACCCATTCCCCATGGGGAATTTTATTTACATATCCATTGTCCATATCATGCCCTGTGTTGGGGCATCATTATTTTCATCCTCGTCCCTTTTGCGGATGCATGATTTTTCACTCGATTCCTCACATACGAAGGATTTCACACACTTTTCACATTTAGTTGTGCATATTTTAATGTTTTCCTGTAACCCATTGGTCCCCGTGGTTTACATCCATAATGCAATGATATTCATGCACTCATTGGTCCGTAGAACATTGTCGCCCATCTCCATTGAGACCGCAATTTTCCTCTACCAATGTGATATTGGATTCACCACCATATTTTTTTCATTGTTATTGTAATCCCTTTTACCTGGGCATATTGCCTTTGGTCATGTATTTATCCATCCTCAGACATATGATTTCATCCAACCCCTTTTATTTGTGTCTCGTGGTTTGCTATCGCAAACCACTCAACAAAAAGGGGAAAATGTAGACACCAATTTTTGGTGTAGCTCCTCTCCTTCACCCCGCATTTATTATCCTTCATTAAGCTTACCCTCTCACTTCTATTTTCCCCTAAATTTGAGTAAATTCCATTATACACATATCTATTTACTCACCCTTAATTAATTAATTAACGGGCTCCATGTAAACCCATTTGATAATTAAAATTTGACATTATCTCACCTAATAATCAATATCCCAAATTTATTCAATTCATGAGCCCCACCCACAAATTGAATAATAATATACACATCCAACATCCCACTCCTAAATTCAAAATAATCCTCGTTAATGCGAAATCACAACACCCCCAAATGAGCTCTAAAAATATGCTTTTCTAAGGCAGACTCATTTGGTGTGATTTGCATAACATTGGACCATCTCTCAAGCTATGGGACTTGTGGACTTGAGATGGCCCTCTCGGAGAAAGCCGACTTCTTCTTCCTGATCCTAATGCTAAACTACTCCTAATGTAGAAATGACGTCTAACTATACCTATCCTAACAATGCCAAGGAGACAGGGAGAGAGAAAGTGCATAAAGAGGGAAATCCTACACTAACGAGGTGATAACACCAAGAAAAGGGGAGTGTTGGTCACAATCTCAAATTTGCTGAAATGGAGAGAGGTGAGAAATGGAAAGGATGGACAGATGCATCATAGACCAAGGATAAAATTCACACAAAACACCATTTCAAACCCCTTAAACACAGCTCCCAGGACCTGTAACAAACATCAAAATATGCACAATATACCTAATGGTGAGAGGCGAGAGGAGACAATAAAATGAGCAAATGATGGATAAAATGCATCACGAAACAAATTTTATTGCTCTAGGATTTCACATAGTACACCATTAATGGGAAAGAGGCAAGAAAATGCCATTACAAAGCTAAGGGAGGAGGCTTAAACTCCGCATTTGACCCTGGAGAACAAAGAGAGAGAGGGGCGGGGAGGAAGAATGAACAACAACATTTTACAATGTATCCTCCTTTGTATTTCTGATTTGATCGTAGAGAAGAAAGAGAGAGAGAAGTGGGAAAAGCATGTCAAAACTCAACCACCGCTGTTAATTCTTCTAATAAAATCTACCCTCGAATCTGTCTTTCTTGCATCAATCCTTGGTTCGGTGCCTCAAGAAGGAAGAGGAAACAACGAAACAGATCGAATCTTATTTTATTGTTGAGACATATGGATCATGCATCAAGGCTCGCAGACGTTTCCTCCATCTGGTTGGTGAGGTCGAGATCTTTCCAATGACATTAGATTTGCAATATTTTGAGCCATGAGTCGAAAGATATGCCCCTTCAAGTTTGTATCGATCCGTATTTAATGGATGGGGAAAACAAATTTGAAAATGGGTCCCCTTTTGAGATGGGACACATGACAGCCAGATTAGAGAAAAATTGGGTCCACAATTTATTTTTTTCCCTTTTTTCATGAGAATCACAAAATCCAAAAAATCTTGTGGCCTCTGCTTACTCCACTTGGACATGTGGCACCCTTTTGTTGGCTGGGGAGGTGTGCTCCAATATTTTCCTTTGTGCCATTTTGTGAAAAGGAAATTTTTCACCTTTTCCTCCACCTCCCGCTTTGGCTTTGACTCGGGTTCAAACTTTGACTTTTTCCTTTGCCTCATTCTAGAATGTGAGCTCATAGGTTTGAAATGTTTTCCCTTCATATTTTCTCTATGTGCGGGGTTGTCTTGACCAAATTTTCTGGGGGTGAATTTGGGATAACAAATCCTCATAGGATGAATTATTGCACCTAACCATTTCAATTATGCTCCCCACTCCATATCACATCCTTATCTCTTTTACCTAATAATGCAACTTATGAACCCCGCTTGATCACATCATATCCAAATCAAACCTAACTACTCAAATCATGTCCCTTAACCAAGGTTACTTTACCCAACCTTGATTACCTAATAACCCACAATCTAACCTCACCCCTAGGCTATAAATATGGGCCTCCCCCTCATTCAAACAAGTTGGAAAATTTGGGAAATGCTATTTTGAATTTTTAGCCACTTGTTTGTCATAAGCATCCTCATAATGTCCTTGTAATGCCACTGGAATCCCCACAATACCCTTCTCATGATTTGGTGGTTCACTTAGCTTGGTTCATGTTGCATGTTGTGTTTGGATCAGATCAGTAGCTCATCTACATACCAACATCTTCAGGTTTCTTTGTTCATCAGCTTGCATATTATCTGTTTATCTTGCATTTTTATCATTTTTCTTTATCACACGGGGTTGACAACCACCAAGGAAGTGAACGCTTCTCGGGTGCTGCTCCATCAAGAAACCCCCACATAAAATATCTAAGCAATTTTTTCTCTAGTGTCTTTGAGTTATAGGTTTGCTAAGATCGCACGAGGAGCTCATCATCTACTTTACACCCATATCAGTCATCATCATCTCCAAGGTACTAAGCCCTTGCATATTCAAGGTTGTTTGGTGTTTATTGATTTCTTGCACACTAAGCTAAATAGGAAGTAGAAAAATCCAATCAATAGTTTTGTCTTTTCCTTTATGTGTGTCTTGCTTGTGTTAATAGTGAAGAAATACATCTATTTCCCAATTTGACAAAGCACTCGATCTACTATCCCAAGAGAGTTATTCTCCATTTCCCCTTACGGTCCAAGGTCCCCAAGCTAGAGCCATATGTTTTCATGTAAAATGTATGACATGAAATATTGGTACTTTGAGCATGACAACTAAGCCCATAATTGAATATTTCACTTCTGGGCCGTGTGCATGCCTCTTATGGCCATATACTTCCTTCAGTCCCACTCTCACCCTAGCTCGAGGATAGTCCTAACAAGTTTTTCAAGTTTGTTTCAATGTGTAGGGATGATTGTAATAAGGTTTATCAATTAATTTAGTGAATTTTAGTGGAAGACTAGTCTTGTTGGAATCATAGAAAGACCAATTTTGGCCATTTTGAGCTCGTGTACATCCTCCGGGAGAGTTCAAAAAATATCTTAAGCATCTAAAATGTGCATTCAAGTGTCTGAATGTGTAGTCAGTCATTTTGACAAAGGCAATCGGGTGTCCGGTAGGTGCGGTCAGGCATATGGAATATGTAGTCGAATCTAGATTTGTAGTCGTGTGTCTGGATTATAAGGCCATGCATATGAAATTATGTATATGGGAATATGGAATATGCATTCATGTGTCTAGAGTCGACTTATTTATCTATCTTTCTTTTTCTCTCCCTATATTCTAATTCCTCATTGAAAATGCACTTTTTCCTTGTTTTTTCTTATTCACTTAAGTGACCTTCGATTCAACATTGTAAGGGTCCTTTTTCATCAATAAGAAAAAGACTCATTTTTGTTTCCTAGGAATGTGGAAGGTCATAAGTGATGAGGGAAGGTGAAAATTCATGTGGGGGGGAGATGAAAGGAAAATTTGTAACACTAGGAATGTGGAAGGTCACAAGTGATGAGGGAAGGTGAAAATTCATGTGGGGAGATGAAAGGACAATTTGTAATGTTATAAATTAGAATGACACCTCCATTCCAAGGGACTGGTAATTGTGGATTGTTATATGTTTTTGAGATTTGTATCACTACTAAATTAAGAAATAAGAGCTGCATTTCTTCTATTTATTTGCTTATGTTCCTCTACCTTCTCTACTTTCCAATTTTGTAAGCATTGTGATCTTGTACAACCAAGAAGGAACTTTGTGTCCTTGATTGATAGATTTGTATAAATTTATGTCTTTGGTTTATTGGTCTTGCTAATGGCTTGCATTATTATGTTCTTCTAATTAAATGTGGACCTACTTTGGTTATTGTATGTGAATTTTGTAAGCCTACTCACAATAGTAACCCTCTCTCCTTATTTCTCCTACTCCCCTCTACCTCTCTTTGATGCAAATTCCTCCTTGTAATCTATACAAACACTTTTCCATAGGTTCAATGGAGTATTCATGTGTGATCCTTAGCCTATTGTCCACCCCATAATTTTAGGTAGTTTACATTCAATAATAAGATCCTCCCCATATCAAAGAATGAGGGGATTATCCCTAGAGCGTTGGTGAAAAATCAATAATTTGCAACACGATAAATTATTTTTCTAACAAATTCAATATCACTTTATAACCCACCGACACTCTTTCAAGATCATATTGCAAATATCATTCAAAAATCACTTAAAGGGTTCCTAAATCTGCCCAAATTAGTTGCACATCATTTAAAGCAGTCCCTATTATAGGTTTAAAGAACTCAACTAGGTCAAAGAGTCTAAATTCCTCCATTTCCAAACATGAAAGGTCATAGATCCATGTCTTAGCAAGAGAAAGATCACTCCAATCATTGTTCAATGGTTTCAAGTAAAAAATGGTTAGGTTACGTAGATGAGTCACACCACATCACACTACTACCACATTGGGTATACTATACACTATATAACTAAATTGTTATCTTGGTGTTAAGAGACATGAGGGAACCCTTAGGGGGTTGGTTAGTTATTCACACTTGCAAAAGCACCTAAGAGAACTATATGAGGCTTGATCTTACAACAAAGGCATGAAGTAAAATACTTGGATTAGTTTAATAGCTAGGAGTCTAACCACCACGAGTAGTCTAGCCTTAACCAAACACACATGTTTTCTCATTTTTGTTTGTTAATGCTCTAATAAAGGGTTTTGCAGGATTCTATGGTTTCTACTATGTTGTAGGTGATTACATGTCATCTCAAATTTGTGTGAGTAAGAGAAACATATACCAAAATCCATTTCCGACAAGCAAAACACATAGGAAGTTTCATTTAGGTGTCAAAGGGTCCAAGACCGTAAATTTATAGGTCAAGACTCGTATAAATTAGGTTTATATGATTTATTAGTTGTATGGTCCTACCCCTGTTCGGTTTGTAGATCCAAAACTCACATAAAAGTATTTTGAGTTCCTAATTCTACCCGATCCATCATTATGCACATCAAGACCCTCCTTGTTCTTCGTTATATAGCTAAATTTCTCCCTCTTCTTGTGTATTTGAGCAAGTTCTTATCATTTATCAAATTGTTACAAGTATGAATGCATTGTTTTGATTGTGAATGATTAATATTGGAAGTCAATTAGAGAAGAATAGTGTACCCATTTCAAACCCTTAAATCCTTCTTATTGTTGTGCACTCCCAAAACATATAGATTTTAATTACGGTTGATTTAACTGAAATTTAAATCTTAATCAAAGAAATGGTAATCAATCGGACATGTCAAAAACATAAAAATGCAAATTATAATGACAAATAAGTATAAACAATAAGAGGATGATAGTGACTTAGCCGATTCTGATCATGTTGGATAGGATTTGGGGAGGAGTAACAATGGAAAAAGCTCAATCTATATTGTGCATGCTTCATCCGCAAAAAGGATCTATATGTTTGTTGGAAAATAGCACCCGGTATGGACATGATTGCCTGCTGGGCACTGGTGTCGATATGAGTGCTAGTGTCCCGGAGAAGAGTGTGGATCTGGTTCTTTTAGTGTCGATAATGTCACCTTCACCTTTATCTGTGTCACATCCACTTCATTGTAGGGTTTTATATTCATTCATGTACATGAAAAATAAACCCTAACTATCTACACAAGGCTCAAACACACATTATATGGAATAAAAGATGCATATGATTGAGTCGATTGACCTCGATAGTCACCCCAATGTGATTGTCACGAGTGCTACACTACATTTCAAAATCAATGTAGTTTTGGTGTGTGTGTGTGTGTGTGATAAAATCATGTCCCTTGAAGTTAGGTTTCCCTTGTGCAAGTTGCACCAAGATAACAAGATATAACTAATTTTCCCCAAGATAATGTGTGTGATGGAATTCAGAATTTTCCCTTCCTATGCAGTGAATAATGTGGCCTAAATGTATTCCTCAAGTGTTCCTTTTACCCAAGTAATAGATATTAAATAATGACCCAATTACCCATTATAATAGTTAGTAGGTTGTGTATATATGACTCCTTTGTTTGAATTTTGACACTTAGTGACACCAAAGGTTGACCCCAAACATGAAATAAGAATTAGAAAAGACCCAAAATTAGGTGTCAAGTGATAATTTGAAATATAAGTAAGATTAGACAAAAGCGCTAGGATGGGACACTAGTACCCAGTGTTAGTGTCCTAACTATGCTTATTTTCCCTAGGATAAAAACATAAACTAGACCACATACAAAGACACGGATCCTTGTGACATGACCATAAAGCATAAATCCATAAAGTATAAGACAATTTCATAATCAAAATCAATCAAAATCATTAGGACTATGAGAGGCGTCACCAGTGTTTAATTTTTTCACTTAGGAATCATACATATAACAACATACTAGAGGCAAAATGTAATATCAATAAGTGTACAATTTGTGTCTACGTTTTCCTCCACATTATACTAGTGAATGCATATTCATTAGCATAAAGTAGATAGGAAGAGTGTACCTTGTGGAGAGCCAAAAATGTTGTAACCGATAATAAGTCAAATAGAAATTGTAGGATGTGTATTGTGGAGTCTAAAATGGGATAAGAACCCTAAGGGTGACTTGCGTGTGTAGTGAAAAGGATATATGTATTTGTACATGAATATTTTATTTTACTTAAGAATTTTTGCTTGAGAGAGCTTTGTGTTCCATTTGTGTTTCCTTTTTCCAGGATAAGGAAAGGCCTTATAAAGAAGAAAAAGTGTATTCAATGCTCATGATATATTGAATTGAACTTTAAATTAGAGAAATCAAAATAGAAATGTGTAAGAAAACAATTGAATCAAGGATATAGTACACATGAATGCTGAGAGTGAAAGGATAGAATGTTCTTATGTATTATTTCCTTAGAGAATTTTTGTTAGGATGTGGTTGGAGGGTTGGGGATGATTAATCCCGAACCGATGTGAATACTCTGAGGATTTAGGCATCCTACCACCAGAGGAAGAGTGTTGGGAGAGAAGTTAACTTTTCCCTCCATCCATGATGCTTCCCCATAGATAAGTGCTATTACAAATGGTCACCAACCCAATAGCAACTAGCCATAGATGACACATTGTTCCAAGCATATCATTTTCCTTGCATGTGCCTAGGTGAAACTTCTTATTAGATACCAAGTACAAAAATGTGAATAGAGAAAAAGAGTAATTAGTTCCCTTACCCAAAGTATGAAACATGCCATTGATTTTGTTCCTTTACTCGTATAGTAGAATGAATCAACATCTATTGCTAGATTTTGTGAAAACCTATAATTGAGAAATGGTTGAAACTTTCAAGTACCTATTTTTCCCCAAGAAAAAACTACCTAGGTGGGACATTAGCAACCACTTTATTCTCGTCTAATCCAAGAATTTTTGTTCCTCTGTTGTTTCTAGCCCAAGTTTGATTTTGAACCATTTTCTCGAGTCTCTATTTTATCTAATACTGTTATGTATCACTTTAATCCTAGCTTCAAATGCCAAGAGGGTGAATTAATCACTCAATGGTTTCCCCCCATGTTTGGGGTGCATGATATGGATCAATTCAAGAACAACCAAAATGAGAGGACCTAGAGCTAATGTTATCATCTGAAGAAGGATTCTTACATGGGGAATAGGGGATGTGCATGGTAAAAACCATGACACATGTAAAAAATGGAAAGAAAGCTAGCAAAAAGTGTTAATGACAAACAATCATGGCATAATGTAATAGAAACAAGTCAAACATAGAATAAAACATTAAGAGGACAACGTAATAGCTAGTGTAAGACATGGGACACCACTCGGGATGTCACATGACACTTAATGCCTTCAAGGCTGAAAACAAGCAATCAATCATAGGTCATAACCTAGAAAACAATGACAAACAAGTCATAATCACAAAAGTCAAGACACAAGAAAATAGTATAAATAGATAACCATGGCTAGAAGGAACTCTGAAGATAAATGCTACACATGAAGCATCCATTAGCATGTTAGGATAATGAATAGTTTTTCACAATGTATATAGATAAATGACAATAGAAATGAAATTAGTAAATATTGCAATGATAACACCTTAATGTGGATAGGTAGGGAAATTGGATTCCCTTAAGAGCCTCGGTGGGAATGGTAGAGAACAATTTCAAGCATCATGCATCATGTAATAATATGTATATAGCTTGCATGCACCTCTAAGTACAATATGAATGTGTATATGTAAAAGGATAGAACATACTATGAATCAAGATAACATGATAAGTAAAAGGAAACATGGAGTACTATGAGCAAACAAAGATACATCCAATAAATATCTAAGATAATGTTTTTTATTTTTACAAATCTTTTAATGTTTCCATATTATTAGAATATGAGAGCCTATGAATAAGTAAGGGAAGCAAGGTTTCCTCCCAATGTATATGTGTGCAAAGTGAGGCTCATGTAGGTAAGTGTGACCTTAATAGTCATGTTTAAACCTCAAACATGAGTGCATCATCAAGTAACAAGGGGAATAAAACAAGAGATATCAAAGAGTATTTTCATCATAGTAGCGGATAATCCTATGCAGTCCAAAATCCCAACCGCATAAGTAGGAAGTGTATAAGTAATAAGAGTGTGTCCATTAGGAGAAACTAAAATAGGTGTAACATTGGAATTGTTAGAAATAATGGAAAAAGAAAGTGCAAACATAAGGATCAATGTGTGAGTCAAGAGATGTGTAACATATGTAGTGCTAGGAGGCTTTCTAGTATCAACCTCAAGCAATGGGGGAAAGACACATGATTCATCATAAGAAATATTTACAATTTTAGAATATTAGAAACATCAAAGTTATATGTATAGTAGCCCCTATGACTATAGAAGAAACCATAAACATAAATGTGGAAAGAGGGGGATTGATTTCCCCATGGATGCAACAAGATGAGGTGTAGCCATAACATATGAGTCATGCATAGAAGTTTGGAAAGTGAGAGCATCAATAATCATAATCAAATCAGCACACTGTGTTTTTACTTGTAGTGGGAAGTTGCAGCAAGTGATGTAACATTGGATTCAGTAAGCATAAGGTCATTATAATTCCATCTATATTTTTCAAAGAAACAACTTTGAAAGCCATGATCGTGGTGAAATTTTGAAGGGGGTGTGAGTGTATCCCAACACTTTAGGTATTATAGATGTAACAACAACCATAAGGTACAAATCTCTAGGTATAGGTAAGTGTGTAGTTGTATGTATTAGGGATTGAGAAACATTTGGATGAAACTGAAACATAGTGGGAGGAACATCATGGTTACCAATAGAAATTTCATCATGTAAACCAATAACATTGTATTCCATCACAAGAGAAGAATGATGTGCAATGTAAGTAGTAACTTCATTATCATTTATGAGAGGGATATCACAAAGAGTAGCAACATGAGGTGTGGAATCTATTGTAGCATTATCCATGGAAGAAGGTGTTGCAAGGTAATTGTGTGACATCCACCTCCAAATATGGCCTAGCCTAGAAGGATATATTAAGTGAGATTGAAAAGCATGATGTGACATATAACATTAAGAGTGCAAGGTCCTACAATAATGGGTAGAGTGATTTCTCCTAACACTCACTTAGGTGTATTATCAAAACCACGAATACATAGAGTAGATGGAGTTAAATCAACAAAAAAATCCCTATTTGATGGAGAAAAGAGATGTTACATATATTAAGACCATATCCATTGGGTAAATGCGAAAGTTGGGGGACAAAAAGGGGTCATAAGTGGACGTCATATTGCAAATAACAACATAATATCAACTTGTAGGGATTATTAGCAATGCATACACTCAAAATTAGAAAAACTTATATCAATATGAATCGTAGCATCCGGAATCTAGTTTCTAAACTACTATTTTTTTTTTTAAAATGGACAAGTTTAGCTATATTAAACACTCAAAATTCAATGACTTGGTATTTTTTTAAAACGCCTATAAGATTGCAGTTCATTTGCCCGCGATTTGGATGACCAAAAATTGATATATATATTTTTCCTTTAGTGAGAAGTTAGATTTCGCTATCTATCTTAGGGTAGATTTTATTTTGTATTTCTTTAAGCAATATTTTATTTTTATGATTTTTTCCATGAAAGTGGTCTCAAAAAAACATAAAGAAAGCGAGCACTTTCCATTTGCCCGCCATAACTTCATCGAAAAATATTGAAATCAAATAATTTTTTTTTGAACATGTATATAATTTCACCACGGCTGGGATGGTATAAGTTTTATCACATTCTGACAAGTGAAACACAATTTACAGTGTTAAACGTAGACATAAACATTCACGGGAAAAAGTTTCTTAAAGACCTAATATTAGTAAAAATTTATAAAATGATATTTATCCTATTATATTCACTTTAAAATCAATATTTCTACAAAGCTAACAGTCTCCCCTACGTGATGGTACAATTTATATGACATATTTTTGACTTTCAGCATGGTTCAAGTCTACAGAAGACTAAATTTGATTTTTTGTTGTTTTTGATGTAAAATTCAGGATTTGATGTCCACTTAATTATCCCCCAACTTGCTGCACTTACCCCATTATCAACTAAATCATGCTTAACAAACACATTATACATGTGAACCTGAATATACAATCGGGGAGCATTGTCAACAATTTTTGGGAATGAACAATAGACTCAAGATCTCGTGTACTAGATGAATATACATTGGAGATATGATATCTAGGAGATGTGGGAAAGCTAGATAGATATTGATAATGATCCCTGAGAGTTAACATGATGAATGAAATATATTGAAATACACAAACAAACAAAGAAACCCTAAGATCACTAAGATTAGGGCAACAATGTTTGCCAAAGGTTTGGGTTCACCAAATGATTTAATTCAAATTTAAATATTAATTAGAGAAATGGTGATCAATTAGATATATCGAAACATGTAATGAAAAAAATTATAAGCAACACAAGGGTGAGAGTGAATTAGCTGACCTATGACTATTTGGATTGGATCTGGGGATGGAGCAACAATAGAAAAAGATCAATATGGATTGGCATGCTTCATCCGGGGAGATAGTGATCTATAAGTTTACTTGGAAAATAGTGCTTGAGTATTGACATGACCACTAGGGGTGCTAGTGTCATAACGAAGAGTTCATATTTGGTTTTTAGTGTATGATAATGTCACCTTTACCTTGCTTTGTGTCATATCCACTTTACTATAAGGTGTTCTAGTCACTCATGTACCTGTAAAACAAGCCCTAGATACTTATACAAGGCTCAAACACACATTATATGGAATAAAATATTCATATGATTGAGTCATACTATCCTCGAGGGTCACCCCAATGTGATTTTTATAGAGCATTACACTACCTTTTAGACTCAATGTAGTTTTAGTGGGTGTGTGATAGAATCATGTCCCTCAAGCTAGGTTGCCCTTGTGAAAAGCTGTACCAAGATGGCAAGCTACAAATAATTTTCCCTAAGATAATGTTTGTGATGTAATTTAGAATTTTCCATTCCTATGTAGTGAATAATGCAACCCAAATGTAGTCCTCAAGTGTTCCTTTTGCTTCGAAGTAGTAAATAGGAAATAATGACCCAATTTCCCTTTAGAATAGTTAGAAGGTTGTGTATATATATGAATCCTTTGTTTGAATTTTGATACTTAGTAACACCAAGGGACAACCCCAAACATGAAATAAGAACTATAAAATAACCAAAATCAGGTTCCAAGTGATAATTTGAAATATAAGAAATATTAGACAAAAGCACCAGGATGGGACACTAGTTCTTAGCACTAGTGTTGTAAATAGGAGCTATTATCCCTAGGACAAGAAACATAAGCTAGACCATAAACAGAGATATGGATCCTTGTGACATGACCAAAAGCATAAATCCAAAAGTATAAGGAAATGTCACAATCAAAATCAATCGAAATCAATAGGACTATGAGATGTGTCACAAATGTCTAATTTTCTCACTTAGGAATCATGCAAATAATGACATACCAAAGGCATAATGTAATAGTAATAAGTGCATAATTTTATGATTATAAGGGTGTAAAAATTTGGTGAACCCCACTTGCAATTGAATCTCGCACCTTCTTTTGATCCCTAGTTTCCATAAGGTTTCATCTCCACATTATATATTCATATCGAAACCTAATTTTCATTGATAACATGAAATAAATAAACTTTTCACAAATTTCCATAGGGTCTCATGGTCACTTTTCCTTTTGAGTTTGTTTCTAGGGCTTCCTAATTACCAAATCACCTTTCGTCACATATCCCTATCACAATGGAAATATTTTCAAATTTATCTAAGGTTTTATTAAAACGAAAACCTATTTTCGTTTGGCATAATTTTTAGCACAATTATGTGAAAATTAAAAATTACTATTTTTAGTAATCTGGGAGTGATAGGAAAAATCTACACTTCTTTTCCAAACGCTTAAATGTTTTTATTTCACATAATCTGATTCAAAAATACCTCTTTTTGTTTTGATAAATCCACTTTTTATTTTCATAAATGGTATTTTTACTAATTCGATGACACACACTTTTTATTGAGACATCACTTTTGAGGATACCTTCATTACTAACTTTGGGGTTACCATTATTTATATCCAATAATCAAAGTTTTGGATCTATATGATTTTTGGTTTATTGTATGTTGGCCTTTCCTTACTCTTTCTAATCAAATTGTGTGTGCATCACTCTTTTAAGTATACTAGCTCAAAATACCTTTGTTGGCCATATCATATGGATCATTCACCATTAAATGGTTATAGCGTTGACAACAATCACAAGTCTATCTTGCAATCCATTCAAACATTAAAATTTCACTTTCAAGAGTAACTTGAAGCTATTATTATTGAGTCAAAATGTCTCTAAGACAAGATAACACATCTAAAGGATCCCTCAATTGTGTCTCTACACATCGTGATCAATCTAGTTCTAAGGCTATCAAAAAGCAATGTGATATAAAAGTTATGCATGATACATGTGCTCATTCAAGTGAAGTAAAAGTCTTGCATAGAGGGAATGATGTGTATGTTCCCAAAGATCAATCTCACATACTAAGGCAACTATAATGGAAAGAACCTCTTTGGTTTGACAAAAATGCTTGACAAAATGATGTTCTATATGAGTTACTTGATTAGAAATTGATCACTTTGTTTCCTAATCATTACTACCCCTATCGGCTTGAAAAATAAAAGGTCAACCATTTTGCAATTATCATGGAATTAACATACATCGTGACAACAATTTCTATTCTTTACAATGAAGATCCCAACAAATTAAGTGTAAGAAAGAGTGTAAGAGATTTATTTCACTCGATACAAAAATTCTACTATGAAATCATCTTAAATCCCTAAATCTAAATAGTAACAAAAGATATAACAACTATATCATATGAACATAATGTGATATTAAATGATACAATGTATATTATACCAAAAGAGCTACCTATTCAAAAAGTTGATATGAAAGCCATACATCTTTTGGAAGAGCCACTCTCAATGAAATAATTACATCCTACTATTGTGAAAATGGAAATGGAAACAATACCAATAAATCCTGATAAATTTCACATAGCCTCAAATAATTTAGAGCACACATAAGCCCCATCAAGGGAAATACAATAATGGATTTTGTAGATATCTCCACTTCCCCAAAAAAATTGGGACAAATTTCGATTCGGATGATGATATTGATTGGGATGCTAAGTATAATTCCATGGTGAATGATCCTAATTACTCGAGCATAGTTTCATATGCTCCCATTAGATTTCAATCCCATTGGGGAGATAAATCTAATATTTATTTTAATGATGATGAAAATATTGATACACCAAGTGAGCCTTTGCAAAATTTACTATTCCTTTTTTAATAACGGTACTTCTTTCTTTATCCTAATGACATCGGGGTTTATCAGATTGATCATTCTAAAACTCTTGCTTATATCAATTGGGATTTTACCAATGTTGATAGATTCATAGTTTAAATCTAAATTTTCTTTTCTTTGGTTCTACAAATAAAATTCTATGATGCACACTTCTATCTAATGGCTTCATCTTTTTGCTCTCTCTATGGTCATTAAATTTTCACTAATGTATAATACCTTCTCAAATACCTGGGGGCATATGCAAATCTACCTTCCTTATTTTCTAAGAATAGGTTTCTTTATACTATATATGCCTCTGTATACTTTTCTACGGGTGATGCTTCCAATGTGTTTTCTAATACTATTGATTGTATCCCTACTCATCACATGTTTAATCACATCGATTAAATCTCTCCAAGTGTCATGAAAAATAAAAATAACTATCAATTCAGTTCAAATCTTATGGCATATATTACTCTAATCACAAATCTCAATCTTGAGTCATCTACTCATATTAATTATAATGGTTCTATCCCTCTTATATTTTTCATCATACTATGACTCTTCTACAATTTATACATGATTATCCTTATTCTACTATGACATATTTGAGGCCTGTGCTTCCTTCATCATTTGGGGTTTGACTTTCCCCTTGATGATACCCTTATCGTCTAACTCTTTTGATATCCCCTTTCTCATACATAAATATTTTCAAAACAAATAAAAAAACATACAAATAATCAAATAATTAAAAATATGTACAAAAATAATAAATCGGGACCTACTTATGGTTTACTTTGATAGCTTGTTACTTTATACATGTTGTTTGTCACGTTGGTTTGATAGATAACATATTTACTCTTTACACACACGTGTTCACAAGGTATATTAAGCTTCATGCAGGGGCATACACAAGTTGATATATGGTGATAGGACCCACCTTGGCTCCTTTCACTACTTGTCTAGGGGAATCACTTCATGTTAAATAGTTGATTTTATTTCATTGTATGTTACATCACACCTTCCTCATCATGTTCGGTCATATACATAGTGTTTATTGTTATCATTTGGGCTAACATGACTAACACATGTATCTTGTGCAGTGCTAACTTGTCTTGTTACCTATGTTTTTCCTATCTATACTTACTTCGTATATTAGTTTCACTACTTGTTTATGCAAATTCTTTCCTTGATTGCTTACTACGTGAATTCAATCAATTATCTTATTTGATTACAATGCTATGATTTTTTATTATATATGGCCTATAGGCCTTGCTTGTCTTATGGCACAATCGGTGTCCCATGTTTGTGGCTCCAATTCCTATATTGTGTGCATGTTCTTATTTATCTAATTGTGGCACATTGTGCCTTCTATTACGATTGTCTTGTTGCACCATGGTTATCCCATGTTTTTGATCCATGCCTATATACAAATATGTTTCTATATAGTATTGTAGACATAAAATCATGCACTTTGGGTAATTATCTAGTCCTAATTACATACTACTATTCATATGATTCCTAAGTAATAAAAGTACTAACTAACCCATGTCTTTGGTCACATTTCTTTGCTTTCTTTTACTACTTTTAGTCTTGTACCCTTACTTTATGACTCTGCCTTTTTACTCTTTTGAATTTTCCATCATGACACTACTAGCGCCCATCTAGGATGCCAGCGCAAGTGCCCTCATCCCCTCTAGGTGACCCTATCCCCTTTGTAATTTACTAAATTCAAGTGAAGGAATAATATAAATATAAAGTTACGTGATCATAATAAAATATGCCATGATTCTTTGTGTATTCCAAAGTTAGTTAGTAAAGCATGATAATGTGAAGTAATTAAGCTCCACAACTCAACAACATTAACTCTCATCCGACCCGAGGTTAAACCAACATTTGCAAGACATCTTAAAAGTGAAATATAACTCTTTTTAAACCATTTCCTAACCACATGCTAACCGTACACCATTTCTCGCTATTGTAATACCTTGAAAAACATTGATTTTTACTAGAAATGACGGCCAATTTTTTGCTAAACAGCCATAGCCTTGAAAACAAATATTTCTTCACATCTCACTAAACAAAAAATGGATTCCAATGAGCATTTTCTAAATTTTTCTTCTCCAAAACGCCTTTGGGAAGATTACATATGCACATAAGATGATGCACTGGATTTTATAATGCATAAATTTGAAAAACCAAACCACGGAGTTTCCTTTTTGATGTCCAAGAGTTCCAGCGGATGAAAAAGAGTGAAAAATGGAGCACGAGATCCTCAGTGCGTAACAAAACAAAATGATTGTTGGTTTCATCGCAATTTGATACTTTGGTAAGTTCACTTACTAAAAATATAATATGATATGAATAATAACATTATAAAAATATAAATTCTTCCAAAGTAGCAAACTTTCAACATTTAGAACGTCCTGGAACAACAAGAAACACCAAAAAGGGTCAATTGGGCAACTTTCTAAAAGTAACAAGTTTGAAAAAGTAGATGTCCTAAAATAGAGACTTTCTAAAAGTAGAAATTCATCATCGGTGGAAATAGCCTAGGTGGATTGGGATCTTTAAAAAATAATAATTGTGAAAAAATTCCTAAAATTCTAAAAATAACAACTCCTGACCCCACCTGCTAAAAATAGAAAGTTTCTTATTTGAGCCCAGAAAGTTGTGGGTGGCTCTGTTTTCTGTCATCTTATTATTTCCATCATTACAAGGTCAATAAGTTGTTTCATGGCTCAAATGAGAAAATTAACCCTCCTCAATCTTTCAAAGGATCCTAAAGCATCATTCTAATCACATTTGTGTCAAGGAGCATATTAGAGCACATCAAGGTATAATATGTGAAACCAGAACATTATGAGGTTGGAAAAGAGTTTGAAAAGATTCAAGAGCTCCATTGAAATTCAAAGTTATCGGAGGATCATCATCATAAGCATGAAGATAAAATCTCACTATGAGTGAGGAAGGAAGTCATCTCAAGAAATGTATACCTCACGAAGTGTTTCTAAACACTTGATCCATGCTTGATAATGAGCACACATATTGCAGATCAAAGGAGGAGAAATTTTT
This sequence comes from Taxus wallichiana var. yunnanensis, assembly GCA_018340775.1. Taxonomy (NCBI): domain Eukaryota; kingdom Viridiplantae; phylum Streptophyta; class Pinopsida; order Cupressales; family Taxaceae; genus Taxus; species Taxus wallichiana. The sequence goes on along the minus strand of CM031239.1, from coordinate 510,090,909 downwards.
GGTGTCTTAATGTAATTTGGAGGTCAAAACATGTAACTCATCATCAATCTCCATTCAAATGTCAATCATTCCATCTGGAGAAAGAATCTCATTCCCATAAGAAGAAAATTGATCAAAAGGTTGTCCAGATGTCATATGCATGTTTCCACTCAAGTGGCATCTCGGTCGAGGAAGTGAATTGTGAAGAGAAAAAGGGTGTCATCTTGTTCAAGATTGAAATGTGAATCTCATAGAACAGGTTGAGAGTCATCATGTCCTGAATCTGCCATCATCTCTCCGAGGAGCAAGTTGAAGTGAGATAATTGAGCTATCAAGGAACTCAAGATCACCATGTGTGAAGAATCAAGAAATCATCTCATGAGAAGCATATGAGAAATAAGGTATGTAAGCATCCCAAATCTGATTTCATTTAAGAAGTGATCTATAGTTGAGAAGAGTAAATAGGTGATATTCATGTGGGGAACCATGTATACAAGAATGAGAAATCATCCTCAACTCCATCTGATGTCATTCACAATAGTGTTCTTAAACACTCAATAAAACACCTAGTAGTGTGGTCATTCCTCAAATGAAGGGACATTATAACCAAACCTCATTTCAATGCAACCAATAACCATTGAACAATAATCTCCAAAAAGAAAGATAATGAAAATAGGGTGCACAGAGGTTCCTTATTCTAGGAAGCTTCATAAGAAGGTGAGATTCATCGAAAATTCCATAGAACCCCTTGATTCTGGTAAGATTGATCCATTGTAGCCTCACATCCTTCATTGGCATTCAAGTATGTTTTCCTTGTAACAAAATATTCCCTTAAAGGGAAAAATATGATCTCGCACTCAAGCTCATGAATATGTCCATGTGGTTGTTAGGATAAAATATTATTATCCTAATTAATTATGCATAGTATAATTATTTAATTAATTTTATTAATTAAATAATAATGGTTATTAAATAAACCATATTTTGTTATGTATTTTTATATGGTTCATAAACCATATTTTTCTTTCATAGATGTTATATTGTTTTGAACAATATATTTGTTTGTATTTAATTGTTGCTTCCCGGATGTTATTGGAAGCTTGTGTATTTTGGAACTTGGTTTCACTTGTGCAACTTAATCTTCTGTTTGTATTTGGCTGTGCAATATCTATAAATATTGCAGCCCATTCTCTGTAGTTTTTTGGTTGATTGAGATTAATAAAACTAATCAGGCTTCCACCCTGTTTCTCAATCTACATTTGGTTTCAGAGCAGGTTGAAGGATATTTGAGGATTGCAGCAGAGTTTGAGGAGCATTGGAGAAGCTTGTGTAAGAAAAAGAGAGCCAGAGTTGCCTCTGCAACTTCCCAGCCCCATCCCTTGCAATACCGCCATCAAATTCCTCAAAACCGCCACCAAATTCCTCAAAACCACCTTTATTCATTGCAATTAAGGTTGAGGCGGATAAAATTCACCAAGGAAGAGATTACAAGCTCAAAGGAAGGAAGAAAAATGATCTAAGGCGCCATACACAGTCAAAACCGCCTTCATTCTCGCCAAAAAACACTTTGTCATTTTTTCTCTTTGCTGGAATTTTTGCTCAAAACCAGCTTTCCAAAACCGTGGTTTTATGAAGAGGTATGGTTTTACAGTTTGGAAGTGTTTAATTATAATTTTCTCTTTATATATACTTGTTTAGCTTAGCCGCCCAAGTGGCTAGCATAACTTTTGTAAGACACTTCCCATCAAGAGAGGTCAAGGGGTCAAATCCCCCTCCCTCACCCACTACCAAATTTGGCAGAAAATTTAGTGGAACCGCTAACTTTAGCGAAAAATTCAAATTTAGTTATAACTAACTAAATTTAGTGGAGAAATCCCTAATTTAGGGTAAAAAAAAATTCTCCCATTCGGCCTGGTTTTTCATTTCAGACATTTTTTTGCAAAAGGAGACCCATCTAAAAATTGTATTTTCAACTTTTTTTTGCAATTTTTAGCATTTTGGGTTGTATTGGGCTCAGGAGGCCACCAGACTGCGAAACAGAAATTTTTTCCTGTCATTCAAATTTTCTAGTTTTTTGAATGTAAATTGTATACTGTTGTATATTGTACTAATTTGTAGGTTTCCATAGTCAACTGCAAACTTTGTAACTACTCAAAAACTAGCAGAATTGTAATCAAAAATAATAAAAAATTGGTTTTGTAACACTCACGAGATCCTAGATCTCATTCGTAGTGTTCGGTATATACGGTGCCTCTAGGAAGCACTTACGGGTAAAGCCGTCGTGACTACTACTGCACTTAACACCTAATATAGCTGCAACAACATCGTCTAGGCATCATCCCTTTAAATCGATGGGGAGTAATAAGGTCACAGTGCACACATGAACCATCCCATCCATCATGAACGATTGCACGACATAAATCCAGGTAGAAATTATCCAAGTATATAGCGAAGTTACGCGCGCGTATGAGGATATTTCTTTGAGCGGTGTCATAATCGCACAGACCCCATCGATCTTGTCTTGGTACCACGTATTGAATTTTTCACGTGCGTTAACGCCTCTTTCACGTACTCACCGGTATATAGAAAGGAGAGCTTCTTCCACGTACTGTCGGGTATATCGGAAGGGTGCATATATAGAAAGGTTCGGTATATCGGACCGGATGACGGTATATAGATTGGGAGACTTAATACCTAGAGTGATAAGAGCCAAACCACATGTCGGTGATCTCTGCGAAAATGGGCACCATGCCCCCAAATTTTTCTTCCTGATTCACAATTGCTCGGAGGGAAGTAACTATGCTTTGCATGGAAGACAAAAATAAAGACACAACTTGAGTTTGAAGAGATATGATGCATTGTGAATGGTACTCTACCGGATCGACCAGCGATACAACACAACAACGATAATTTGATAAAGTAGATCAGAAGGCCAAACTCATCATCTTGTTTGGAGTGTCTGATGATGTGCAACCCCACATTCGAGATGCCAAAACAACAAAAGATGTGTGGGATAAATTGAGTACAGTATACGAGGCCAAGAACAAGAATGTCATACTGAATTTGCAGAGTCAGTTACATACACTGAAATTCAAGCAGAATGAGAAAATTGAAGCTTTCTTAAGAAGAGTTGCAGAATTAAGGGCTTCACTTCTAGCCCTGGGAGAACCAATCACAGATGATGTTCTCGTTCCCATTGTTACGAGAGCACGTCCCTCTTCTTACTTTGCATTTTGTCACAACACTAAATGTGACAGAATCGACAATTGGTTTTGACAAACTGGTAAACCTCTCTGCACAAGAAGAGGAAGCAATGCATAATAAGGATGATGAAGAGGAGCGAGGCACTTTGTCTTCACATCAAAAATGGAAAGGAAAAGGTAAAGGAAAACCTAATTCCTATTAGAAGTCCCAACATCAGAATCAGTATCATGGGGACAATCAACAGAAGAAGCAATGTCCAATTTGTAAAGAGGACATGACTTAAAAGATTGTTGGTATAACACTTATCGAAAAGGTTCATCAAGCAACTCGGACCACAACAACAAAACAATCTTACAAGGGACATTCTAACAACTATTATTAGGGTAGAAAAGGGGAACTGGAAAAGAAAACCCCACCAGCAAGAGTAATATTGCTTTGAGCAATAAAACGATCGGATAATGAAGACTTCTTGTTCAACTTTGCTTGATTAAGTGAACCATCCACGTCATCTAGTGATGTCGGTATGTTGATTCAGGAGCCACTCGACACATGACCGGCCACAGAGACTGGTTCATTTCAATGAGGGACATGCCATCAAAAAATCATGTTTCGTTGGGAGATGATTCTTCATATACAATTCAGGGGATTGGGAACATTTCTCTACCCCTTGGTTCATGCAAATGCAGACTATCAGATGTCCTATATGTCCCTGGGTTGACAAAGAATCTTCTTTCAGTTAGTCAACTCCTAGATCACAACCTGAAAATTGACTTTGATAGTCAATCCGGCAAGAAAATGTGTTTGATTTGAGATAAATCAAGAGGCTCGAAAATAATTGCAAAAGCCTCCAATGTGGGACGCATGTTCCAACTTGATTTTGTTCATAGAGATGATCAAGCACTTGTGGCTAAAAATTCCACCTCAACACAGTTGTGGCATCGGAGATTTGGTCATGTAAGTTTCAAATATCTCGAAACACTTCACCGACGTAATATGGTACATGGGCTACCTTCTCTTCAGAAGGATACAGACAAGTGTCCTCACTGTCTAGCAGGAAAACAACACAGGGCTTCATTCCAAAAGAGTACTTTTCAAGCTCATGGTAAACTTGACCTGGTTCATACCGATCTTTGCGGTCCGATGCAGCCAAGTCATTCAGGTTCCAGTACTTCATGCTTTGTGTTGACGACTATTCGAGGAAAATGTGGATTTTTGTCTTCGCAAGAAAAGTGAAGCATTTGAAACCTTCAAAAAGTTCAAAGTAGCAGTTGAGAAAGAAACTGGTCGTCACATCAGAACTCTCTGCTCAAATCGAGGGGAATTCACGGTGATGAGTTCGAGACTACTACAAACTCATGGGATTCATCGACAAATGCCTCCTCCACACACACCGCAAAAAATGGTGTTGTTGAAAGAAGAAATCATACTATCATGGAAATGGTGTGATACATGATCGATGATTCTAGACTTGCAAAGACATTTTGGGTAGAAGCAAAAAAAAGTAGTGTATTTGTTGAACAGAGCGCCTGTTGCTCTTGATGGAATAACACCACAAGAAGCATGGTCAAAAGGAAACCATCCATTGCACACCTCAGAGTATTTGGGTGCAAAGCAAGCATGCACATACCCAAATAGAATAGAAAGAATAAATTAGACATGAAGTCACAAAAACTCATCTTCATTGGGTACAGTGAAGAAACTCTTGGGTATAGATTGATGGATCCTAAGACCAGAAAAGTCTACACGAGCAGAGATGTTGAGTTTTTCGAGAAGAAGGAAGCAGAGACTCCTCCTCTGGACTCACAAAATGTAGATTTTTCACCTGTTGTAAAAATTGAAGCTGATGTTCCCTCAAAAGATGAAAGTGATGATGGGGATGATGGTGTTGATCAGATAGAACCACGACCCATGGGAACAGTTTAGAGTATGCCTAAATGGTGTACAAGTACATTACGAGATGCAAGATTGGATGCTCCACCAGATACATCCACCCCTGGACCATGGAATCACAGTAAAGCAAGAGAAGAAGTTAACTTTGCTTTGATGAGTAGAGTTATTGAATCAGATGAGCCCTCTACAGTCTAGGAAGCCCTACAGTCAAAAGCTTGGAAAGATGCCATGGATTCTGAATATCAATCGGTAATGAAGAATAACACTTAAGACTTGTCGATCTTCCACCGGGAAGAAACCCATTGGATGCAGATGGATATTTAAAACTAAGTACAAAGTAGATGGGACAGTGGACAAATACAAAGCAAGACTTGTAGCAAAGGGGTACACACAAAAATAAGGCATTGACTATGAGGAGACATTTTCTCCCACAACTAAGATCAAAACGATCAGGATGATCTTTGCTCTAATTACTTTCGATTTGGATGGAAATTTCACCAAATGGACGTAAAAGTGCCTTCCTAAATGGAGATTTACAAGAAGTCTACATGACTCAACCTGAGGGATATGTTGTACCTAGTCAAGAAACAAAGGTATGCAGACTCAGGAAATCTTTGTATGGCCTCAAATAGGCACCCCGGGCATGGTACATCAAGATTGATGAGCATCTCGTACAACATGGATTTGTTAGAAATCCATACGATCCCAATCTCTACCTCAAAAAGAAAGGGGGAGATGGTGATTGTTGTTGTCTATGTCGACGATCTAGTCATCACTGGCAATTCAGTGAGGATGATCGATGCAACGAAGAAAGATCTTAATTGATCGTTCGACATGACCGATCTCGGGCTGATGCACTATTGTCTTGGATTAGAAGTGTGGCAGAAAGAGAATCATATTTTTGTTTCTCAGATGAAATATACCAAGACTACGCTCGAGAAGTTTAGGATGATGGATTGCACACCAATTGCTACACCTGGATAACAAATTACAGTTATCTCGTTCAGATCCATCTCCTGAGGTAAGTGCCACTCTCTATCGGTAGCTGATTGGGAGTCTCATTTACCTAACCTACACTAGACTAGATATCAGCTTTGCAGTGAGCTATCTATCCAGGTTCATGCAGGAACCCAAAGTTTGTCATTGGAAAGCAGAAAAGTGCATTTTGAGATATCTCAAAGGATCAGAGGATCTTGGTCTAGAATACAAGAAGAACGAAAACTTCTTCTTGACTGGATATTCGGATTCAGATCATGCAGGTAACATTGATGATAGAAAATCCACTTTTGGATTTTTATTCTTTATGGGATCTGAACTAATATCATGGGGAAGTAAGAAAAAAACTTTGTTTCTCGCTCTTCCATAGAATCCGAGTATCGTTCTGCAGGAGAAGTTGTCATGAAGCGATTTGGCTACGTCGCATACTGGAAGGACTTGGAATACCTTAGGACAAACCGACCACCATGTATGTTGACAATGAAGGTGTACTCAAACTTTTTCGCAATCCAATTTTTCATGAGAGAACAAAGCACATTGAGGTTCAAGTTCATTTCATACGCGAACATGTGTTGAAGCACAACATTCAGCTTCAATTTTGTCCAACTGCTGAACAACGAGTAGATATTTTCACAAAGTCACTTGCACGTGACAAGTTCGAGTTGTTCAGAGAGTTCCTCTCCTCATCTCTTCAGACAATGCACAATTAAGGGGGGGAATGTTAGGATAAAATATTATTATCCTAATTAATTATGCATAGTATAATTATTTAATTAATTTTATTAATTAAATAATAATGGTTATTAAATAAACCATATTTTGTTATGTATTGTTATATGGTTCATAAACCATATTTGTCTTTCATAGATGTTGTTATATTGTTTTGAACAATATATTTGTTTGTATTTAATTGTTTCTTCTTCGGATGTTATTGGAAGCTTGTGTATTTTGGATTGACTTGGTTTCACCTGCTTTCTCAATGCACATCTACTCTAGAGGATCCATCTTGTTTTAAGAATTATTTGGTTGATTGACTAATAAATAACTTACCTACCCTGTTTCTCAATCTAGTGGTTAATATCACATCTACTCTAGAGGATCCATTCCTATGGATTTAAGAATTATTTGTACGTGAACTAAGGATTCAACAAGTTGCGATCCACGACCTTAGGGCCATCACAAAGATTAGAAAGCCCAGAACAAGGTAGGAAGGCACAAGTAACTTCCCACTTTTCATTGGATTTTATGGTAATCATTATGTAGAGGTTACACAGACTGAAATTTACAAAACCTACGGAGGAAATGAATCATGAGAGTTGACCTGCATCTCATTAGGTCAATCTACAAACGAAGTTGATGCTCATTTGTTCAAGGAATCCTCTACCCACATACTTTATCGAAATGAGGACTACAAATGAACAATTAAGCAATTGGAGCATGTGAGAGCTCTCACTTCCCACATTCCAAGTAATTGATGTGTATCTTATTTGGGAAGATTTAGCAAACCCTTGAGTATTTTTTAATGATATTTGCAATAGGAGCTTGTAATAGTGTCAAGTGAGTTGGGTACATGCACAAAGATGGGTTACAATATTTTAACATATTTCCAAAATTACAATAACACATACACATGTTGTATAGTAACACATACACGTTGTTTTGAAAATTCTTAGAAACTACCAAGCCTACAATGTTTATGTGTTATTGATTGATATGAAATGATCTTTTATTGCATTCAATATATAACGTATATGTGTTATCTTCTACCATTTTCCCTAGGAATCCCTTTAGGATCAGAAATGGCTCATATTTCTAAGCCAAAGGCATGGACATTTCATTTACTGTGTGAAATGTTTTCAATGTCAAATTTCAAATTTGATCATGGAGGAAATTACAGATATTATATATAAATTTCATCAAATCATGACTATGATGAAGAGAAAATTGTTCTCTTTCTAATGATACAAGGTTTTTGAATTTTTGACAACTATAATGATACTAACTTTAAATATTTGTAAATATGTATTCTATGTCATTATATTGAAATAAAATACATGTCTAACTTTTTGTATGTAACTTTTGATGCATGCATCCAAATTCAAAAAAATATATACCGTCACATATTAGACCTAATTCTATACACATTAAGAAATCAATTAATTTTGAGGTAGTTATGGGGGAGAGCACTCAATTATCTATTTTTAAATGAAATTCAAGACCTATTTACTGGTAAAATTCATTAAACAAATATTTACAATAAATTTTAAAAGAATCCATAAAATACAAGATAACCTTATCTAACTTTCCGCTAAAGGATTTTAAAAATACTAAACAATGCTCAAAAATTGAGCGGTGAATGGTCAACTATCAACTATGTTTTTGAAAATATAATAACTTCCTAGAAGTTTAATAATTTCTACCACTTATACTTCACCATTTTTAAAAAAGTGATTTGAAAACTAGACTCAAAATGCAACAATTCATGTTTTTTTATCTTGTTCAAATTTTGAGTGTAAGAACATAAAACTTTGAATGAAAGTACAAGTTTCTCAATTTTAGGAGAAACATGTCCACTTAAGACCTCCTTTTGTAACCCATCTTCATGCACTTACCCGGTTATAAAGTGATAATTTGACTTGTTTATATAGGCTTCTTTAGGTGAAATATTCTAATAAGGTTGACCCTAGGAAGATGAATTGACCCAAAGAATATATTTAAACTGAAAATAGACTCATACAACTTAAAGGGCGATGATTGTCGGCCAAGACCAAACCCCGCATCATGAACCATTTATACGGTCCTAGATAGAGAAGGAAAAAATAAAAATGGAAGTTGTGACATGAAGAACAAAGGTTTTTTTACTACTTTAATAAAATAATATTTTCTAAATTGATGATAGAGTAGAGTGAAGAAATAAGAAATCCATAGAAGAGCTAGAGATATTATCGATTGGATTTCAAATGTGTTACATGTCTTAAAGAAAGGATCATAATACAACTTGGAATTACAAAAGGAAAATTTACCAAATCTTAGTGTCTACATTTTCCCCCTTTTACATGTGTAATTGAAAATTACATGCTTAATGGAAAAATATACGTAAGTGTGTACACACACTTCATCTTCGCTCGACAAAGGTGGTTCTATGATTTTTGGTGTTAATATGCTCCATGATGAAACTTGCAACATAGAGTGTAGTCAAATTCTATAATAGAAACTCAAATGTAACTCAATATATATAATTCTTATAACTTTTAGCTTTGAAAAAGTAAGCAAAAGAGATGAAAAAAATGGAATGAATACACATATTTTTCCCGGAGGGAGTAGATCTTATTCTTGTTTTTCTTGGAGTTTTTATGGAGATGGTGGATTGAGGTGAATAATCCCCAATTTTTTCCAAAGGAGAGACTATAGTGTTGAGTACACCACCATACTATAGAGAGTGAGAAGAGGAACCAAAGTTACCCTCTTTGGATCTTTGTAGAGAGGAATGTTATCCTATGAAGAAATTAGACACTTAGATACCTTCCACTTTTTGGGAATCTGGTGAGAGAAGAGGAAGGACAACCTATGAATAACTTCATTACTTCTACACCTTCCAATAAACTCATGGACCACTCCATTACAAGAATATCTAGGTCCAATTTGTAAATTTATAATTGTTCAAAAAATCAAACCATGAAAGTAATGGATGTTATCATGCCCTCATAAGGTGTTATGCTACTGAGATTGAACATATAGATTTTGAGAAATCGTCAGGGAGAAGGAGGCCCATGCCCCCAAAACCTGTTCTTGAAACTAAACCTAAATAATGTAGTGGAGAAGGAATGAATTACTCATTCCCCTTATATCATGATCTAAACTGAGCCATTGGTATATGAGGATGTATATTAATCTTGTATATATCTAATAGAATTTGGAAAAATTAAAAATTCCAAATAATTTTTGCCGTGTCTCGGGAACTTCTATCATATTCAAAACCATACCATGATCCTAACTATACTATACAATTTTTACCTTGTTCAAATTCTACCACATTTTAGTATCTGTGAAATTTTATGAGCATCTAAGCCTTGTAGAAAATGCATTTCTATGTTATGTAGCCTATCGTGAATGTAGAAAATATCTTGTTGAATTCCCCCTCTTTTGAGGTGCATATGATAAATCATTCAAGCATACAACTTAAAAGAATAGATGTTTATCCATGTGTAATAAGTCTGATAATATATGTAAGATCGGATAGAAGGTTAGAATGGTGGTCATCATTGCAAACTTATACCTATAAAAGGGTTTGTGAATGGTGGAGACCATAGAAGAGAGAAAAATCAGCAAGCAATATGCAACAAGCAAGAATACACGTGTATAGTAATAAAAACAACAAATAAAATTATCAATCATTTCATAATACAAGGTAGTACATGTATATAAACAATAGAATATAAATCAAGTGTGTAAGTAAACCATAGTAATAATAGTATAGAAGCATCATAGTAAACATAAATCATGTGAGAAATTGTAGTGCGGGACCAATAAGTAGTAGTATATAGAAACATAGTCATATGTAGGCATGGATCCGCAAAAATGGGACACCCACGGTGTCACAAGGAAATCATAATAGAAAAAACTATGTGCCACATATAGAGAAATAAGTGCATACATGCAAGATATGCATAGAGAGATAAACATGGGACACCCATAGTGTCACAAGCCAATCAAGGAACTTAGAATATATAAAGAAAATAATCATAACATTGTAATCAAACAATACAATCAATTAAAACCACATAGTAATCAATCAAGGAATAAATCCATATAAGTGAGTAGTAACAATAGAATATGAAGCAAGTATAGAAAATAGTAATACAAAATATAGAGGTAGTAAGATAGGTTAGCACCGCAAAAAGACATTTATTAGTCATGTTATCTCAAAAGTTACAAATAAGCACTATGTATATAATCAAGCATGATGAGGAAGGTGTAAATTAATATATAATGAAACAAAAACACTTATATAACTTGGGAGATAATCCCCAAAGAGTATTGAAAGGAACCAATCCAATACCTATCATTTTACATCAACCTTTGTATAGCATGCATCACACTCAATATACCTTGTGAATGCATCCATGTGTTTAAAAACTAAATATGCTATCTATCAATCCAAACTGATGAACAACATGTATAAATTAACAAATTTATTTAAGAAAACCATAAGCAAGTCATGTTTTTGTATTTTTGCACATATTTGCATGTTTTTATATTATGTGATTATTTGAATGTTTTTTACTTATTTTGAAAATAGATATTTATAAGAAAGGTGATAACATAATATTTACCCAATAAAATCCTCATGAAGAGGCACATTACACTCATAGGATGAAAGATACATATGCCTTAAATATTTATAGAAAATTAAGGATAATCATGTGTAAACTATAGAGGAGTCATAGTATGTGCGCTAGAATTTTGAAAAGGGATATAACCACTAAAAGCACTATGAATAGAGGCCCTTGAATTGGATTTAAATTTAAGTAATAGTAATTTTGATTTAGTTGTGATATCCATTGTGATTGGATTGGTTTGATAGAGAATGTGATGATTAAGGATAGTATTAGTAGCATTAAAAATATATTGGAAGCATCACCTTACCAAAGCACACGGGGCATATAAAGTGCAAGGACACCTATTCTTGGAAAAGAAAGAAGGAGATCCGCATATGCCCCCGGTATTTGACAAGGGATTATACATTTTGATCACTTACAAGTTGCAGAGGTCTATATTCCTAACCCTACCCTAAATTCCAAAGGAGACAGAGATAGAGAATGCAAAAAAACTAAAACTAATGCTAATAGGTGATGCACCAAAGGAGTGGTGAGCATTTTTTACTTCTACAGATTGACACAGTCCATAAAAATGCAACAAAGAACCTCATGCACAAACTGATAATTGTAATGAAGGATCATAAATTAACCAAACAACACAGGCAGAGGATGAAAACTAATCACAGAGGTTGTATTGTTATTTTAATCATCAAAATCACTTGCATTACAACACCTGAGAGGCAAAATAAAGTTGCATCTCTTAGAAAAGGTCTGATATTCCACCAAAATCACTTCCAAGGTGAGAAAGGGGACCTGCAATACACAAAAATGTTCCACCCTTTGAAAATGAGCCAAATCTGGCTTTTACAGTGCAAGGGACGAGCCCAGGAGAGAGAAACATGGGAAAACATGGGAGAGGTTCAATCATTGACCAAAATGCATTCAAAACAGCATGGGCATCCTTACAGACCCATTCCCTGACATTTTTAACCATGCTGGGAGAGAATGCGAGCCATTCTTCATTAAAAACGGTGGTTGAAACGTCATTTCTGCTCATCACCACGTGCCAGAGATTTTTCAATTTTATCTCTCCAAAATCCATCAAAATGAAAAATTGACCCAAAATCTTGTAGATAATTTCACCAGCTTTCCATTGATATAAAGAACATGAAAAACCGAGCTCTGGATCGAAAGATATGGCCATTTGAAGTTTTAGGGCAAAACAGGGCCAAATCGGGTTGGCGGGCAAAAATTTGAATTTTTGCACCTTTTTGGTCATTTGGAAAATTTTCCAAAATTTCCCCACGCTCCGACCACTCTAGGTGCCATGTGGCAGCATCTCATTGGCCGCGGGCCTTTCGGGGGAAAATTTTCCCAAAAAACTCCATCGAGCCATAACTTCAAAAATACATGGAGTTAGGAGGAAAACTTTACCTTTCTGGAAAGCTGAGAAAGAGCTCTATCCAATGGTGTCATTTCTAGAAGGTTTTGAGTGCCTAAAAAGCAAAATATTATGTTTGAGGCACAAGAGAAGGAAATATGAAAGGGAGTTAGCCACAAAATGAGCAGGGGGCACATTTTGGATAACAATTTTGGCGACTCAGAGGGTCATCACTGCTTTGGATGAAGTTACCGATTACACTGAAGCAATCCATTGGGCATGGAGTCACCTGATTTTCTGTCTGATACCCCAACTGACTAGAACATTGCAAGGAGGAACATGGAATATCACCTGATGGAGCAAGGCCTGCAAACACATTCCCAGGAACAACAAGCTTGTGCCAAAGCACTTAGGGAAAGAAAAACTAACCTACAACAAAACAATGTGCACAAGCACTTGGAGGAATGAAAACCTAAGCTAATATTTACAAGGTGGAGAATTTCCCTTTAGTAGCAATGCTTTAGATGGATCCCATTGACTGGAATCTGCAGTTCTTCGCCATCCAATGAAGACAATTGGAAGGCATTGTTGTCCTTACACTTTGTGACCATGTATGGGCCACTCCAAATGGCATCAAATTTTGAATGCCTTCCCGGTTTTGCTCTGTCTGCATCCCATTTTAACACTAGATCTCCAACTTGGAAGGATCTATTCTTGGCCTTTCTATCAAAGGTCTTCTTTATCAAAGCTTGATCCTTCTCCATTGCTTGGGATGCCTGATTCTGATTTCTTGGAGCTCCATCAATTATGCATATCTAACTTCCATGGGCTCAAACTCCAACAACTCCAACTGTTTCATGAGTTCCAATGTTGGCAACTCAAGAGACATGGGTAAAATTGCCTCTCTCCCATAAACAAGCTTGAATGGAGAGTTACCTGTAGATCTCTTGGGAGTTATCCTATCAGCCCATAAAGCTGATTTCAATTTAGTATGCCAAGACCTCTGATTTTCATCAAGAGTCCTCTTAATGATCCTCAACAAGTTCTTGTTTGTAGATTCAGCCTGGCCATTACCCTAGGGGTAATAGTTTGATGAAGTACTTAGGTAGATCCCATTCTTGACAGCCCATTCAGTCACCTTGGACCCGATGAATGCCAATGCATTATCTGATATTATTGTAGCAGGTACACCAAATCTGGTTGTTATTCCCTCATAGAAGTCTAGGATGCTAGATTCATTTGCTTCCTTGAGTGCTACTGCTTCAGTCCACTTAGTGAAGTAATCTATGGCTGTTAAAATCCACTTGTGCCCTTGGCTTGAATTGGGATTAATGACTCCAATGAAGTCTAAACCCCATTGCATGAATGGCTGGTCAACTGAAATTGGATGCAATGGAAGGGCAGCTAGCCTCTCTTTACCTATGAAGAATGCACAATTCTTGCACCTCTTGATCCATGCATAACAATCATTGAAAATCTTGGGCCAATAATAGCCAGCCCTCATGATCTTTAGAGCTTTGTCACTCTTGGTGCAAAATGACCACCAGCTGGTCCACCATGGAACTCTTCCAACATCCTATGAATCTGATTTGTACCAATGCATCTCAGCAGTACTCCATTCACATCTCTTTTGAACAAGACACCATCAACAAGGGCATATGGGACAGCCTGCAATCTGAAGTGTCTTCTTTGGGTCTTGTTCATCTCTGGAGGGCATAGGCCTGTGCTTAGGAAGTGCATTATACTTTGGGTCCAGCAAGGAGTGGGGACACCATTATTTTCCTCTTGAGTGCTTCCTTGCTCATGGCTGTCTTGCAACTTCAAAATAGTCTCTTTCTCATTGCATGCTTCCTTTTGCTTGCTCAAAATCAGCTGCTCACACAGTCCTTTTCCTCTGACCAACTTGGTGACCTTGATCTCTATGTCATACTCCATCCACACGAGTAATCCAACTGCTCTCTTTTCATTCAAGTCTTTGTTGAGGAGGAAGTCTTTAACTCCCGCATGAGAAACCAACAATTGGACCTTATTGTTTGAAACTAGATGCTTGAATTTCTTCAAGCTCCTGATTACTGCAAGAACATGCTTCTCAATGAAAGAATATCTCACCTCATAGTCCTCTAGGCTTTGGCTGAAGAAAGCAATTGGCTGCTCATCATTGTCCTTGTTCTGTTGTACCAAAATTGCAGAGATAGTATCATCACCCCCAAATGCATAGAGGATGAAATCCTTGGAGAAATCCGGGTTGATGAGAGTTGGGGCTTGAGAGATGGCTTCTTTGATTGCTTCAAAACTCTCCTTGCCTTCTTTGTCCATTTGAAAGCCATGCTTTTCTTTAACATCTTGGTGATGGGCTTGACAAGGGCTGCAAAATCTGGGACAAACCTCCGAACAAAATTTATTCTCCCCAAGAAACTCTGGAGGGCCTTCTTGTGGCTTGGCAATGGTAGTGCTCTTATGGCTTCAACTCTTTCTGGATCAATTGCTAATCCTTCTTTGGAGACAATGTGACCAAGGAGCTTTCCTTCATGAGCTAAGAAAATACATTTTTTAGGATTCAAGGAGACTCCAAATCTTCTACACCTTTGGAACACTTGTCTCAAATGAGAGAGGTGGTCTGCTGTATTTTTTGAAAAAACAGTGATATCATCAAGATATATCAGCACTATGTTGTTAATCAAACCTTTGAACGCCATGTCCATTGCTCTTTGGAAGGTAGCTCCGGCGTTGGACAGCCCAAATGGCATTTTCCTGTATGCATAAGTTCCCCATTTGGTTGTAAAGGCTATCTTGAACTGATCTTCTTCCTTCACCATAATCTGATTGTACCCTGAATAGCCATCAAGTAGTGAAAACCTCTCGGAGCCAGCAACAACTTGTAAAATTTGCTCCATGGAAGGAAGTGGGTAATGATCCTTAAGAGATGCTCTATTCAAATCTCTGAAGTCAACACACAATCTGATTTCCCCACTCTTCTTTCTGACTGGAACCAAGTTGGCAACCCAACTAGAATGCTTGATAGGGAATATGATTCTTGATTCTATCAACTTATTCAATTCTTTTCTCATGAGAGGCTCCATGTGGGGGTTGACTGGCCTTTGTTTTTGCCTGATGGGCTTAGTATTTGGATCCAATTCAATGGTGTGTTGAGCTAACTTGGGATTGAAACCTTTCAAATCTTCATAGCTCCAAGCAAACACATCAGGGAATTCTTGACAAAGTTGTATAAACTCATACCTTTCTTGCTCAGTTGTCATCTTGCCAACTTGGAGTGATTTGCCTTCTTCTACTGAGATGGACACTGAATCTTCTTCCTTCACTTGGATGTTTGCTTTCTCCTTCCTAAACTGATCATTAGGATTGAAAATGGACTCCAAAGTAATAAGCCCCTTTGGTAGTTTGTTGGTTCTCAGGCACCACTTGGTCACCATCTTTGCTCCAACTTTTCCTGATTTTTGGCTGAGAACTCAGCCTCTTCTTGCAAGAAATGGATGATTTGCTGATCATTTTCAAATACTTGCCAACTTACATTGTTGTCCGGCACTGAAGGCCTCACAATCACATGGATGTTTGGCTGTACCTTGTCCTTTTGAATGCTCTCCACAACGTCAAAGGCTGCCCCAACTGCTGCAAGCCTTGTCAGCAGCTTGGTTCTCTTTCCTAGGAATGGATTTGATGCCAAAACCCTCAAAATCTTCAATGAGGTCCCACACCCTGTTCTTGTAGCACTTGAGTAGATCATTCTTGACAGCATGCTGCCCCTTGACTTGGTTGACAATCAACTCACTGTCACCAAAGACTTGCAAGTTCTTTATTCCTCTCTTGATTGCCCAATGCAGTCCTTGCACCAAGGCTTCATATTCAGCAGTGTTGTTAGAGCATGCAAACTGAAATCTAAAAGCTGAATAATACTTAACTCCTTGAGGTGAAACAAGCATGGCTCCCCCTCCTGCACCTTGTCTACTCCTTGATCCATCAAAAAACAACTGCCATACCTCATTGTCATCCTTGTGGTCTGGCTTGGTGATGCTAGGAATAGGCTGATTTTCTTCATGCATGCAATAGACTCCTAACTCAGATTCTTCTATTTCTTGATAAGGATCAAAAGCATGCACCTTGCTTGCCCATTCATCAAGAGTTAAATCTGGGATACTTCCTACCTTGGTGTCAGCTTCATCAGTGCTTGGGTGATCTTCTTGATCAAATGCTTGAACAATTGGCATTAATCTGACTTGGAGTGTAAGGCTCAATGTGAAAGTTTGCAATAGGTTCAGACCTGATTGTGGCTTTGGTTCCATATCTTGTTTTGAACAGCATGTGTGACCAATCAGCAGACAAGTAACCTCCAATCTTAGCTGTGAAATCCCTTGACAAACATAGGGCAAAGAGTGGTGGAAGGTCTATTACTGAGACATCTTGCAAAACAACCACGTTGGGACAGGCATGCAAAGTAAGACTCAAGTTTTTAATCACTCCAACTGTTGTTACTGCTGTCCCATCCAATTGTACCACCCCTTTGGATATGGTTTCATACTGAATTCCCAACTGATCAGCTATTTTCTTGGGCATTACTGAACTACTTGCCCCGGAATCAATCATGCAATTGTGTACTAATTGGTTCCCAATGATCAATGAAACATAGAATGGAGGGGGCTTCAACATCTTACCTTGTTGTCCTCCATGATTCCCCTCAGGCTGGGCAGCATTTGTGAGCACCTTCTCTTGCATTTGGACTTGCTGATTTGAAGTTGACCAGTCCTTCATGGCAGCTTGTAGCAAATCTCTTTGGCCTGGGATAGATAGTGATTCCCACATTGATATGTTTACATTTGTCTTCTTCATCTGATCAATGATATTGAATGGGGATGAAGTATCCTTTTGCTGTCCCTTGGCCTACACATTCATCCCTTGTATATGGGCAGCAACAACTGGCATTTGAGTTGGCCTAGGAACTATTTTAGGCAGTCCTTGTGTGCTTGGGATTGCATTTTGCTTGCCAATAGTTTGTGGAGTGATAGAAGGTCATGAATTACTTGGGGCCAATGGTTGTTCTTCACCCAAATTTCTCCTCTTTGACCTTGTGTTGGCTGCAACACTTTGGGAAACTATCTGGTTCATGCCACAAAAATCTTCTGCCTGCCAGTTTACAAGTGTGGTATCATTTGGAGCTGATTGCTGTTGGAATGTTTCTTGTTGCTGGTCATTTCTTTGACTACCTTCACCCTCCACACCAGTTGTTGTCACCATTAATGCTTGATTCAAGGCACCGTTGAAGCACATGGACTGGTTATGAGGTTCATTGCATGGGAAACACCAATCATACTCTTGAGCCATATTGTTTTGTACTGGCACTAATGCTTTAGATGCAGATGTAGCATTGGGATTATAGGGCTGAAATGGTCTATTGGCAGGAGGCCTTGCTTGATTTAGATTTGCAGCTGGATTGGGTGGTCTTTGGGGTTGATATGGCTGCCTGTTAGGCTGAGCTTGGGGCTGGAAAGAAGGTCTAAAACCTTGAGCTTGCTTGCCTTTTGAGTGTAACCAGCTCATTACCTAGATTTTGCAATTGCTTCATGACTTCTTGAAGTTCATTTGAGGCACTAGAAGATGAAGTGGAAGCTTCACTTGAATTCTGATTTCTAGGAGTGGGAATAGAAGCTAAATTAGGCACTTGGCTAGTACTTGGGCTCTCTAAACTTGGAAATAATGGCATTGGAGGCCTAGGAGCTAGCTTGCCAGCTTGAATCAAACAATTTTCAGCTCTAATGGCAATGCTATAAGCAATGGGGATAGTTGTGCCTCCCATGGACTGAATTAACATAGAAATATCAGAATTTAAAGCTTTAAGGTAATAAAGAAAAGCACCTTCTGTTGTTGCTTTGACTGCCACTTTGGAATTCTCTCCCAAGTCCTTTGAAATCTGAAATTAAAATCAGTCAACTTGCTCATTGGGAGCTCTTTTGATAGTTGTCAGCTGCTCCAAAAGGGACAAGTTGTCTCCCTTTTCCCCAAACTGCTCATGGAGGGCTATACATAGCTGATTCCAATTTTGAATAGAACCTGAGGCAAGACTCCTGAACCATTGCAAAGCTTTCCCTTTGAATGAAGATGCCAGCAGTTTGACAGCAACTTGCATCTCATTGATCTCATGGATTGCACAAATGTTAGCAATATCCTTAACATGATCACCAGGAGTGGTCTGATTTTCTCCAGTGAAGTATGGAATGTTCTTCATTGTTGCAACTGGGATTGGATTTTGTGCATTGAGAGCAAGTGGGCTGCTGCCAGTGAAATTGACATAGGGGTTGTTTTGTGCCATTCTGATTGGCCTTAGAACCCTTGTTGATTGAATGAAAGGCCTACCAGGTGGAGGAGTTGAGAGAGTTCTATTTGGTGGAGATGGAGACCTTTGGATTCTCCTCCCACTTTGCCTTATTCTTGGAGATAATTGCAGATATTCAAACAACACCTCTTCTTCTCCAGCTCTTGACCTTGTAGTGATTCTTCTCATGAGTTTTCAGGTCTGCACTGCTAAAACCAGCTGATTCTTCTTCCTTGGAGTCGCCAGATGTGTAATTTATAGCTCTTTTAAAGCAAGAAACTTGCAACAAATGCACATCAATTTTGTTGCAATGAAGATGAAGACTTCTATGGTCCCACCGGGTGTGCCAAAACTGTTGTGGCAAATCAGCAGCACCCCCTGGATGTTGATCAGATTTCTAGTTTGATCATACTAGCATCCAGTGTGATTGCACAACATTGAATCCTTTCCCCAAGTGTGGGACTTGCAAAATGAGAAAGGAATCTCCAGTTTAGAGGCTGGTTCCTCAATTCCTCTGGTCAGATTTATCACTTACAAGTTGCAGAGGTCTATATTCCTAACCCTACCCTAAATTCCAAAGGAGACAGAGATAGAGAATGCAAAAAAACTAAAACTAATGCTAATAGGTGATGCACCAAAGGAGTGGTGAGCATTTTTTACTTCTGCAGATTGACACAGTCCATAAAAATGCAACAAAGAACCTCATGCACAAACTGATAATTGTAATGAAGGATCGAAAATTAACCAAACAACACGGGCGAGAGGATGAAAACTAATCACGGAGGCTGTATTGTTATTTTAATCATCAAAATCACTTGCATTACAACACCTGAGAGGAAAAATAAAGTTGCAGCTCTTAGAAAAGGTCTGATATTCCACCAAAATCACTTCCAAGGTGAGAAAGGGGACCTGCAATACACAAAAAATGTTCCACCCTTTGAAAATGAGCCAAATCTGGCTTTTACGGTCACGAGGGCGAGCCCGGAGAGAGAAACGCGGGAAAACGTGGGAGAGGTTCAATCATTGACCAAAATGCATTCAAAACAGCATGGGCATCCTTACAGACCCATTCCCTGACATTTTTAACCATGCTGGGAGAGAATGCGAGCCATTCTTCATTAAAAACGGTGGTTGAAACGTCATTTCTACTCATCACCACGTGCCAGAGACGTTTTTCAATTTTATCTCTCCAAACTCCATCAAAATGCAAAATTGACCTTGGAATCTTGTAGATAATTTCACCAGCTTTCCATTGATATAAAGAACGTGAAAAACCGAGCTCTGGATCGAAAGATATGGCCATTTGAAGTTTTAGGGCAAAACAGGGCCAAATCGGGTTGGCGGGCAAAAATTTGAATTTTTGCACCTTTTTGGTCATTTGGAAAATTTTCCAAAATTTCCCCGCTCCACCACTCTAGGTGCCACGTGGTGGCATCTCATTGGCCGCGGGCCTTTCAGGGGAAATTTTTCCCAAAAAACTCCGTTGAGCCATAACTTCAAAAATACATGGAGTTAGGAGGAAAACTTTACCTTTCTGGAAAGCTGAGAAAGAGCTCTATCCAATGGTGCCATTTCTAGAAGGTTTGTCGAGGCACAAGAGAAGGAAAGATGAAAGGAAGTTAGCCACAAAATGAGCATGGGGCACATTTTGGATAACAAAAGATTCTAGGAAAATATTAGGGCCGAAATGAGAAATAATTTTAGATTGATTCATTTGGAAATTCCCAAGGCCATGGGGGATAAGGAAAGAATCATCATTTTCAAAGAGAGGAAAATTCACTTAGCACAAAGGCTCACTTGGTGTATCATTTTTTCGTCACCACTAATATCGTATCCCAAATATCATATTTTTCAAAAGGATTTGTAATGGTAGCTTGTTATTATCCTTAAGATTTTCCTTCATGTTGTTCCCATTGGGGATGGGATTCGTAGTGATATATGACTTTGTAGAAGTGAACTTAGGATTAATATTTATGTTCCTATACCTATAGAGATATACATATCATCATTACCATTAGTCATATTTAGATAATCAAATCCATGTGTAGTAGTTCCACGTCACTAGTAAATAGAACATGAATACAATTATTCATATTTTCACTAGAATTAGTAGCACGGCGAGATATCATCATATGAATCAAAATATGTCCCATATTGTTGTGGGGAAATATAAATATTTACATAACCCAACTGTTATATTTTCCCGATAAGGCTTGTGTATGCTCTAAATACTCGAGGCCATGTGCAATTGTTCGTGCTCGATTGGTATAATTTCCATTTTCGTTTGCATGAAATATGATGTAATTATTTCATTAAGAGTGGAATTTATAAAGGATGGATTACATTCAGTTCCAAAGTGGTGTGATTTACTATGGCATCATGTTCATTTGACATAGATGTATTAACTTTAGGAACTTGTTTAGATTTAGGGACTTGAAATTATTGCATAGTATAATGTCAAGTATCAAAGTAAATGAAGCCCTTATGCTTAAGTTTGGATTGTTCATTATAAAGTATAGCAATTGTTGTCATGATGTCCATTAATAACATGGTAATTGAAACATGGTTGAAATTTGTATTTTTTACGATGATAAGGAGGGTAATAATGATTAGGTAATAAATTCATTTCTTGTGTATCAAGTAGCTCATATAAAATATCATGTTGTCTAGAATTATTTTCAAACCAAAGAGGTGCTCTCCATTGTGGTTTCCTTAATATTTGAGATTGATAATTGATAACATACACATTATTTCCTCTATGTAGGAATTTAATTTCACTTGAATGAGAAAATGTATTATGCATATCGTTGGTATCACATTAATTTTCATTATCCTTAGAACTAGAATGATCATGATGCGTAGAGATATAATTGACATGGGAATTTGAAGGACCCTTTAGGTGTCATATATCATTCTTAATGGATTGGATCTTGGTACTTGTAGCTTGAAGTTGTAGGTGAAAACATTTTGTAAACCTTGAATCAAGTATAGGGTAGTCTTATGAAGAATTTCGGTGTGATGGTCATGGGTAGATGATGGATCAAAATTAATAACAACATTAGGCATATCAAGTTCCTTTTGAATAGCATTAAGTTCAACACAAGGAGTAATAGGACGATTAACATCTTGTAAATTTTTAATAGGCTTAGAATAAATGATAGCATTTTCCACATTGTCATTGATGAGAGGCATGGAAGAAACACAAAAATGAATACCATTTTTAGTAGAGAGAGTAGATACACCATTAGTGAAATCATTATGAATAGGAGAATTATCATGAGTATGAATATAAATTTGGACATCACCATGGAAAAAAACATTAGCAGACCTAATAAAACCATTGTTACCTAAAATATTATCATCATAATATATACAAGTAGAAAAAAAAATCATTATCAATATATGCATATTCAAAAATATGATCATCATCAAGACATGGATCCAATGAGCTGGTCATGCAAGGGTCATCTATTTTTCACAATCAAATGAATTCTCATGCATAAAAATATTATTATAATTATAGATAAGATCATCACCATAATTATAACCACCATTATAGTGTATGTCATGTGCATATTGAAGACTAGGTACGATTGCAAGTTCAATGCTAGGAGGATCCTCATGAGGAAGAGGGTCGTGGGATTTTGGAAACAATATATTCAATAACAGAGCATATCCCTTGGGGGCATATTATGGTGGTTTTTGAATCATGTGAAAGTATGAATAAGATAATGTTGTAGTGAGGGGTACATTAGGATGAAGTCGTATAAATATATTGTATCCTAAAGAGAAAGGGTCATGATAGAAACAAAATTAAGGTAAAATAATTTAAGTAAATTAATTAATCATTGAGTAGTTAATAGAAGGTTGACAAACAAGAGACCATAGAATATAAGACCCAAAAGTGATGTATAGAAAAAAAATGTCCATCATCAAACTATTAAAATGACCATTTATGAAAATAAATAATTAATTAAATGATTAAAATATGAATTTTGCAATACAAATATGTGGAATAAAAACCTCCAGGATTGGTAAAAAAATGTATATTTTTATTATTATTGCTTAATTAATAAAATAGTAATTTTAAATTTCCAATAATTATGCCAAACAAAAGAGAATTTCATTTAATATATAAATATTACAAATCACCTTACAGGAATTTAAAAATATATCCGTTATTATTGAGATATGTGATGAAAGGTGATTTGGCAATTAGGAAGCCCTAAAAAGAAACCCAAAGGGAAGAAGTGACCATGAAACCCTAGGTAAATTTTTGAAATCCGTATTTAGGGCATGTGATAGATGAAAATTATGCTTTTATTTGAATACACAATGCAAAGATGAAACCATATGGAAACTAGGCTTTGGAAGAATGTGCAAGATACAATTGGAATCAAGTACACCAAATGTTTACACCTTAATTAAATATATTGTTATGGAAGTGCACAACAATAAAGAGGATGTAAGGGTTTTTAATAAGAGATTATTATGATCAATTAACTTCCAACATTAACCATTCACAATCAAAATAATGATTTTATACTTGTAACGATTGATAAAATGATAAGTAATTGTTTAAATACATAAAAAGAGAAAGAAAATTAATTGTACTTGTCAAAATAGGGAGGATATGGATGTGCGAGACTAGTGAAATGGGTAGATCGAGACCTGGAAATGTTTTAATGCTTTATTTTGGAACTATAAATTAAGTAGGTGGAAGGATCATACAACTATTATGCGGTGCATACCATAACTATAAGATCTTGACTGGATCTCGTATGATTTTGGACCCTTAAGTAGTCTTAGTCTAAAACTTCTTATGTTCTTTTCTTCCTTGAAATGAACTTCACTAAGTGTTTATCTTGTTCACACAACTTTGAGAATTCCTATAATCACTTGCAAAAATTAGAAACCTATATAACCCTTCATCATATCATTAACAAATCAAAAGGAGAAAATATGTGTGTGTGGTGTGGCTATACTACCCTTGCAATCAAAATATTTGTTGTTGAACCAATCCAAATATTGCACTACATGCTCTCGTTGCGAGATAAACCCTCATGTAGTTCTCTTATGTGTTTATATAAGTGTGAACAATTAACCCCCCTTAAGGGTGTCCTCATGTCTCTTATCACCAAGATATTAGGCTAACTATATAGTATAGAATGTACCCATCCTAGTAGTAGTATGATGTTTTGTGCCTTAGATACGTGACCTAACCCTTCGTTCATTGAAACCATTGAATAATAATTGGAGTGTAGTTTTCCTTTTAATACATGGCTCTATGACATTTGCATACATGGAAAATGAGGAGTCTAGACTCTTTGACCTGGTTGAGTGATTCATACTCATAATAGGGACTACTCTAATTGATTTGCATCTAATTTGGGCATATTTAGGAAACCCTTGAGTGCTTTTGGAATGATTTTTACAATAAGATCTTATTAAAGTGTCAAGTTAGTTATAAACTGATAATGAATTTCTTATATAGCCTTCTATAGGTGAAATATTCTGATAAGGTTGACCTTGGGAAGATGAAATGAACCAAAGCAGATATTCAAACTAAAAACAAAGTTAACTAGTTAAAGATCTAGGACCATATAGGTCTTCCAGGACTAGAGCCCACATCTTGACCCATTTGTATGGCCTTGGATAGAGAAGGGGAAAATCAAAACATGAATTTGTGACATGAATCACTAAGGTTTTTATTGCTTTAATCTAATAATATATCTAGAATTGATGAAAAAATAGAGTATAGAGATAAGAAAGTCACGAAAGATCTAGAGAGATAAATTGGTTGGATTATGAATGTGAGCATTTGTCTTAGCAATAGAGCATATTCAAATGTGTCATTACAAAAGGAAAAGTTACCAAAATTTTGTATTTACAATAATTTAAATGTTATGTATTAATCAAGCATGTAATAAAATTTTATGTAACTAATAAACGACCTAGTTACCACTTACTGACATAAAATTACATACATAATACATTCATTTAATATTTTTGCTATAGATAATCTCATATATTTATACATTTTAAAAAATTATTATGACGTGCATAGCTTCATGTCAAATAATATATATCTAGGCTAATATTAAAAAATCTCAAACACACACGCACATGCACGCACGCATGCACGCACGTGCATGTGTGAGTGCACACACACACATCATGTATCAAAATATAAATATACACGTGTAAATATCATAGTCTAGCTAAAATGTAGTACACACATATAAAAACATGTCTACAATATTTATTGTGTATTGGGGCAAGTATTAGATCCATAGTTGTACTCATTTCCTTGCATTCACATAAGAATTACACATTATTCAATTCATAATAAATACATTTGTAGACACCGAGAAAAAGTACCTTACGCATAAGGTCATCTACGCTAAAAATACAAAAATAATATAAAGCAATAATAATCCCTAAAAATCAAATAATCCCACAAAAGTAATTAAAAATATAAAACCCCACAAAAGGTGATAAAAAGACACCTAGTCATCCATTTACTCATCCCCGTCCACTCACATTTAATTTCAACAACACCACCTACTCATTTGCACTTTTTATGCACTATAGACCCTTATCATCTCACCCCTCTATGTACATTACACCCATACTTTTCACAATATTTTATGCCCTCAAAAAGTATAAAATAACACTCACCTCCAACATTTCAACCCATGAATTTTTGTGCACTTAAGCCCATACTATAGTATTTTCTTCCATTCTCACATATTTCGGTGTTACAGATTATTGAAGAGGCGAAGGCGAGACCTCATGGAATTTTTGCATCCCACAACACTACAATTTTGGTGAAATTATAACATAAGTCATAGTCACAACCACAACTAACTTTGCGACCTCCTTGTCATTTTCTATCAATTGCATCCACAATTGGCATGGGGCGAGAGTCAGGTATACCATATGTTGTCATTTATTAATTTTTCCATTTTACTTCATAAAATGTCTCTTATCACCTTAAATCTGTTTATGGATCTGGCCGAGGAAGGTCCCTTAATGACATAAAATAATAACATTTTTCTAAGTGTCTTTTATTGTAGATTTAGATTCAAAATTTGATATTTCAACCCACTTTATTCAACGAAAGAACCTTACATTGTCTCTCAATTTTTACATGGCGAAACATTGTCCTTAGTTTTGCTTTTATCCTTACATTCACATAAGAATTAAATATTAGTCCAGTCATATATGTTAAATTGAATAAGTTACTCTTAAATGATTTCATCATATTATATATATATATATATATATATATATATATATATATATATATATATATATATATATATATATATATATCACCTATATATCTAAATGGGGCCTATCAATTTCCTATTCTAGATCATGGGGATGTTCTACACTATGAACCAACCTATTTCTAGTACATCCTTGTGTGCACAAAAACATAATTTATTATACAACCACATGTTAAAAAATATCATACAAACAAGGAAATAAATGGAATTTTTTTATAAATCTAGAGTTATAATTTGATATTTCTATATATGTACACTATGTGCAATGGTACATATACCTTTAAAGAACATGTATCATGATCTCCTAGACGACATCCACAATTGATCTTAATTTAGATAAGCCACCATGGATTGAACTCTCAATAATGTCTATATCACAAAAAAGGGACAATGTGTGAATTGATACCATACTCACT
This sequence comes from Taxus wallichiana var. yunnanensis, assembly GCA_018340775.1. Taxonomy (NCBI): domain Eukaryota; kingdom Viridiplantae; phylum Streptophyta; class Pinopsida; order Cupressales; family Taxaceae; genus Taxus; species Taxus wallichiana. Next base: position 510,064,108 of record CM031239.1, on the reverse strand, counting down.
TGTGGTAGATCATTTGGGATATCAACAAATCCTAGAGAATGTCATTTGGTGCTCACCATGTTAAGACTCAAGGAATTGGGTCTTCCCAAAGCACTTAGAAAGGTGATATGGAAATATTATGGTGGATGTTGAGCCATGTGCTAAAACGATGGCACCTATACATTAATAATTATAAAAATTAGTTACTAATTAAATCAAGACTTAACTTTTTCTTTAAAATTTAAAAATTAGAACTATAAAATAAATCACAATATAACTTAAATAAATTTTAAATTTTATCCACCAATGTTGATTAATAATAAAAAAATTGATGAACTAGTAGCATTATCGTCTACCCTACTCTAGGTGTTGGAATGGTTTGTTCACACCGAATGGATAAACTGCGAATACGTACATCTCTATCCTCAAAATAATTGAAAACATACTATAAAATAATGTATTATTCCTCATTATAAGTGTCATATAAGTGAATAATATCATCTACTTTATAATACAATCAAGTCAATGTTCTTGATTTCATCCATAATAACATACACCTCTATCGGGGACAATAAATGAGACTCATGCATACAACTTAGTAGCATAATGTATTGTTGTTACTCTCATCATATGGGTCATGCATCTACAAAAAAATTGTACAATATTATAGGTTATCAACCAAGTGTGTTGTATAATGTTAGTGACACCCTCTATTTCTTCATAATGGAAAATTTTCATCGTTGGTATTGCTACATCATAAAACCCTACAAGATAGGTTTGTGGCCTCTCAAAATATTATCTAGGGTTAAGTGTTTAGGATACTCCCTTAGGGTTAAGTGTTTAGGATTCTAACACAAGACTTTTGAAATTATTTAAGAAAATTTATATAGTTGACATTGAGGCCTATATGGACATCGACATATAACATTTGAATGGAGTAAAGGGGAACCTAGTCATTATTTGGAAAGTGCTTCGAGAAGCAATAAATCAATGATAAATCAAAGGAGCATAAATATTACAAGTGTACCTATGTACATGATAGCCAAGGGTCTTATTTATTTTTTCTAAGTAGGCCAACATACCTCCTTATCTGAAAAGCCACCATGCCACCTCCTTATACCCCACAAATCTATTGAAACTATAATTTAACTCCTCTATAAGTTTTTTCGGGTTAAATAGCTTGAAATTTTTCATGTTTGTTTGTATTTTTATAAGTTTAGTAATATGTTTTTACATTTTTGTTTATATTTGTTGGTATATGTAGGTGGTTGTAAAACACTTTCTAGTTTGTAAATTTTGATTGTTTTTCTTTCATGTTGGTTGACGTAATGGGTGGGAGCCGTTATGATCATTGAAAAATAATTAACAATAAAATTCAAATGAATATATTTCATGTCATTTTAAAAAAATCTCCCCTCTTCTTCCCCATTTTTCAAAATTTTAAATAAAAACTAATTAAACCCCCATGCACACACACTTATTTCTATAAAAAAACTTTTAAAATGAAAAACAATAAAAATAAATAAATAAATCATTACCTTTGAGCTCATGGACTGTTTCATGAGATTTGGGAGAAGATGTGTTTGGGATAAGCTAGTCACGATGGTTAGGAAAATTTCAGTTAACAACTAACAAAGTAAAAAATGCAACATTACCAAACAATTTTGTTGTATATAAAAAATTTGGTTTGGGTGAAGGGGTTCGGGTTAAGGGGGTGATCAACTAAAATCCTTTAAGAGGATTAATTGGTAGTTTGAGTGAAGGGATTTCGTGTGGGGGGTTAGGGAGAACCTCATAAATTCACTAGCACAAAAATAAATAAAAAATGCATTTTTGGCCCAAAATTGAGACATGTTATTATGCTTCGACCCTTGAGTTTTGCAACAATATAACCACAAAAATTGTTATTAAATTTTTTATATTGGTTTGAAATGAAAACTTAGGTTAATTTATTATTATTATTATTACAATTCCCCATCAAAATATAAATTCATAAAATATTTAATAAATGGCATTGTTTTAAAGAGTATAATTTATAAGACAAATAAAAATATTAGACTAAGACAATAAACTATGATTTTTATTTTAGTAAATTGTGTAAAGGGGTTACAACCATAACCCTCACCCACACCCCTTGACCACATCCTTACGGCCCTAAAATTTGGTGCTTCACAAACATCGTTCAATTGATTTTAACAACACAACAATTGATGTACTCTAAGAACACTATTTTGTGGAGTTTTACAACATAACTATGTGTAATTCCAAAACTAGGTTTATGTTCCTAATTATATATTCCTTTTCATACACTATATTCAAGCCACTAATATAATAAATCAAATAGTATTAAATTATGTAAGAATAATAGATTTCTCAATATCTATAGATATAAGAATGAAATTACACTTAAAGCTAGAATTTTATAAATAAGTCACTATTATTCGAGCTCGAGATAGTGTGATAGCGAGTTGAAATTATTTGAGGGAGCTATATAGGGTTTCATCAAGTTGTCTTGAAAATTTTAAGACCTAGAAGTGAGTATAGGATGTGATCATCCCGTAGGGGATACATTCAAATCTATGAATTTTTCCTCTAAGATTTTGAACTATAATCTAACTATGGCACCTACTTATCTATGTCTTTGGAAATGGAATATATATTTGGATATTTGGGAAAATTATTTTATATATGTATGTCTTCTCCTCTCTTTTTACCTAAAATGGGTTAGTATGATATGAGTTGGATTGGCCTCACCCCACCCTAATGATACAATGATTACTACACTACATACCAATACTCTAAAAAGGAATCAAGCCACACATAGTTCTCCCAAATTTTCATAATATAGAGGTTAAACAATGTAAACAATATGGATCCCTCTATTTGGCCCATAACATTGTGTAATTGAAATTTAGCTTAATTGTAATGTATAGATTTTTATATAAGGGCAACACTAGAGATGTATTCATATATTGAGTAGTTGTGTTGTGGTTTTCTCTAAAGGGAAGGTGCTTCATTTTTTCTCAATCCTCTTCTTGGATTGTTACTTTGATATGGGATGCCTAAATTCCCTCGATGAGTGTGAGTGAGTGAGTGAGTGAGTGAGTGAGCGAGCGAGCGAGTGAGTGAGTGAGTGAGTGAGTGTGACTTCTAATGATTTCCTAATCAACCGAACTTAAGTTGATCACCGTAATTTGTGCATTTTAAAATACGATTGTTACAAGTACATGGGACATGTTCATTGGCACAATGGAAACATTCCTCGTGTGAACTTTTCCTATTTCCATGAACCTATCCAAGGTAATTACGAATCAAATCTAATATAGTAGGAAAACTATAGATATTGTGAAGATGTATTATGTAGAATATACAATGATATTTGAAGTGTTAAGTTGAAGTATTCATGACCTATTGGACTTATAGTACATGACGAGAGAGGAGAATTTCATTTGGCCAATAAGTAGGTAAATAGGATAATTTCAAGATAAATACCAAGTGATATTGCCAACTACGGATAACCAATTTTTTTTTATGAAATAGCCTATATTACTTAATAAAAATATTACATTCTATCCACAAAAAATATGGGTGGTAAAGGGCACACCCCACGTTCAAACTAGCCGAAGGCTAGGAGACAAAAGTAACATAAGGCAACAACACCGAAAACAAAAAGGAAAACAAACTAAGGTGCTACAACAAACATAGCGGCATGTGGGCGGCAGTGGTGGAGGCCCTTTATCCTCTAGGTTACTACCTGGAAGATCATTTCCATCCGGAAGGGGTGGCCAGCCGAGCCAACTTCTTCTTCTTTTTCATCCTGCTGATTAGGAGATATGGCAAGAGCCAACCGGGGGAATTTTCCAGAATCCCATCCATCCCACTTTGCGTAGGAGGTGGGGAGTGGTGGCGGGAGCCCCAGCCACTGTGCTGCATAGACCATTGCGGGGACCCCCAACCACCGTGGTTGATAGGGCTCTCTCGATGCTTGGGTTGCCACCTGGGAGAGCGATGATGGTGGGTACGTTCATTCGACCGGCCCCGGCCATGGTGTCCTCTCAAACGAACACTCCCAGAAGGGGAGGTGGGGGGCTCCGTGCCATAGTGCAAGGAGCATTGGCCCAATGATCCAGAAGGGTCTGGAGGTGCCACACTTCCAGCTCAACCTTGTAGGCTTGGTCCTGGATCTGTAAGAACACATTCGAGATAAGCATGGCCTTATCATAATGCGAAAGAAAGCAAGAAACTGTGGAATTAGCAAAAATAGCATAATTGTGTTCTTTCCATATTAAAAAAAGGATCTCCACTTTGAAAGTATGCCACACTTGCACAAAAGCATGGGGAATGGAAATAGAATCCCCAAGAAAAACATGTTGCCAAAGAAATGGAGTTGGTCAAAACAGCCAATGAAAGAAATCGTGGATCCAGTCCCAAATAGCCTAAGCTTTTGGGTAGTACTAGAACATATGCATAAGCATCTCAATATGCCCACAAAAAGGGAAAATCGAGGAGCAATCTTGTAATAAGCTAATATGTGCCTAATAGGAGGCCTTGAAAGAGTAGGCACCAAGAAAAACAGGCTAGCTTGGGCTGAAGGATGGCCTTCCAAACTGTGTGAAATCTAGCTTCCCAGGAGGACCATCCAGAATTGATGGACCACCTAGAGTTTAGCAAAGCCACCATTGGTAGCCTAGGGGTGAGAAGAGCATACCCTTTTCCTAGGGAGTAATTTAAGAACGGGTATCTGGAAACCATTTCCAATCCTTCCACCAAGGCCTGAGAGAGACAACACCAACTTTGTGAAGCATCTCAGCAGGAATGGAATCAAGAATTTCTGATAAGACTCTCTGTCGAATGAAACAAGCTGAAATTTGGCTTTAGCTTGAGGCCAAGTGAGAAGCAGTCTGGACTGCCTGCAAAATATGTCATTAAGAGTGCGCAAGCCTCGACGATATAACTTAAGGGCATGAACGATAACCAAATTTTAGGTACTACACAATGGCAAATTTTGATGTACTCTTAAAACATCATTTACTTAAGTTTTACATCACAACTATCACAAAAAATGATGTACTTTAATATCACCAATCAATTGGATTTTAAAACATAATTGTCATAAAAATTGATATGCTCTAAGAACATCATTCAATTGGGTTTAAATCATAACTATCAAAATACTAGATATATTCTAAGAACTCCATTCAATTGAGTTTTTCAACACAATTGTCATAAAAATGATGTACTTTGAGAACTCCATTCAATTGGGTTTTATAACATAACTAGGACAAAATTTTATGTGCATTGAGAACACCACCAATTGGATTTTATAACACAACTTTCACAAATTTTGATATGCTTTTGAAAATACCATTCAACTAAGTTTTACAATACAATTGTCACAACCTTTTTCTTACTCTGCGAATGTCAATTAATTAATTTTTATAGCACATATGTCACAAAATGTTACGAAGTCCAAAAACACTATTCAAATGTGTTTTACAAAGATAACTATCACATATTTTGATGTAATCCAAAATTACAATTCAATCGTCACAAAAATTGTTGTAGCTTGAGAACATCATTCAATTGAGTTTACAATGAAATCTGTGATAAAATTTGATGTACTTCAAGAACATCGTCTAATTTATTTACAACACAATTATGAAAATTTTGATGTACTCTAAGAATATTATTTAATTGAGTTTTACAACATAATTGTCACAAAATATGATGTACTCTAAGGACATTATTCAATTGATTTCTATAACACAATCATCACAATATTCGATGTACTTTGAGAACACCATTCAATTTACTTTTAAAACACAACTATCACTAAATATTATGTAGTTCAATAACATCATTCATTTGAGTTTTACAACACAATTATCACAAAATATAGTGTATTTTTATGATAACATTTAGTTGAGCTTTATAAGACAACTATCACAAATTAATGTGTTCCAAGGACACATTTAATTGAATTTCACAATATAATTTTCAAAAAAACTTGATGTCCTCCCATAAAACTATTCAATTAAAGATGAATCAGAATATCAATTGAATGGTGTTCTCGGAGGACAAAATCATCATGCCCCTATCTAACTTATTACCAAAAAAATTACTTATAGCTACAATGGATAGAAATTGTTCTTTGGATGAATCCACCCACCAAAATGTCACATTTCATTCTTCTTCATGAAAAACCATAAAATAAATTACTTCATGAATATATTACAATTTGAGGTGAGAAATGTTAGGAATTAGTATTCACATGGTTTATTATAATTGGATAGTATGTTTATATTGTTATAACAAATGTATAACAATATATTAGTACGGGAAGTTTATTGTTTTGTATACTTCCTATTTTATAGGAAGTTGTTCAACAACATTCCTGGCTATATAATAGCCATTGTATTAGCAAGAATGAATGGAGAATTAATATGTTATTCTCGTGTGTTTTACTCATGGCAAGTCGATCCAAAATCTATATTTGGTATCAGAGCGGTTTAATCTTGATCACTATATGGTTCAACAAGTGAGAAGGGGCAACTCTGTGCTGAATTGCCCTGGATTGATGAGAGTTTAATTTAACATCCTCATACTGGAATATTAAGAGGCATTATTTACTTATAGTTATTGGCACGTATTTATCTCATCTGCTCTTCCGCTACTGATCCACAGCTCATTGGCCCGCTCAAATCTGTATCTATCCTCTCTAATATTGCATGTCGTCCTGAGCAGTTGTATTTTATTTGGAATAGTTGTTTCATTTTGCATTGTGTCAGATTTCTTCTGCTAGATCAGAATCATCGTTGCATGCATGGTATTGGGCATTTTGGAAGACACCGCTTTTGATGTTAAATAATTGGGTTTTATAAATTGAAATACACGGAAATTTGCTTTGCAAGACGGGCAATTCTAGTTCGTAAGATAACAGAAGATGAGCGAAGGATTAGGACTTGCATTCGGCCTCTGATTTTTAGAGGCTATTCTACAAATTAAGTGTTAGTGAACAACTACAGACATTTACAGATCGACTGATATAAACTCATGTTATGGTGGGCGCACAAGTTTTCCCATCAATCTTGACGCATAACAATCTTGACGCCGACACAAATAGCTTGGAGGCATCGAATTTGGTTAAACCTCACTGGATATTGTGTTTGCAGAGTTCCTTGGTTATCCTGTGAAGACGTGTCATCGTGCATGTCATTTCCAAATGGCTTCAAGTCTGAGTTATTTATTAGTCAATTTTTTGTTTAAAGTATCAAGAGTCGATTTTGTTCCACAGAGTTTTGTTTTTAGTTTAGTTGGTTAGCGGTCAAAATATTATAAGTTGTTTAGTGTCTATTTAATGAAGAAGGTCATAGTATTTGTCATTAAAAGTTTCGCTATCAAAACTTATTTGTCCATTGTAAAGTATGTCAGTTAAGTCATCGACTCTTTGATCGTATTTAGTTAATAGTCTTGTAATATATATATCGTTTCCTTCATAAGTTTAGTATTGTCTAGGTATCAACATTGTTAAAATTGTGTTTAGGTGAATATAGGTAGTCAATGTTAAATAGGTGATTTTAGGATTATTGTCTTGTCAAGTGTTAAAGTCGTGTTATTGTAAAAGGCGCAATATCGGTAGAAACCGACGTCTTGTCATTTGAGTCAAAATTGTAAAATGAGCTTCATTGACAAATCCACTAAGTAAGTAGCATCTTAGATGGAGGAAGGAGGCATCGGAGGAAGGAGGTTGAACAACGGACCTCTCGTCAGTCACCCACTGTGATGGGGCCACAGAATGATTTGGTGGCACATGTGTGCAGTATGAGTACTTGTTTTTGAGTTTTGCAGTGTTCCAGATTCAGTTGTGTGGTGTGAATTTCAGCTTGGTGTGATTCTTTTTCAGAGTTCCTGTTTTGTTTGGTATTTGATGGATGTTGGAAAGAGAGTTGTGTTGGAGCGCAGATGACTGTCAGTGATCCTCTGACTGACTTGGTCCTCTGACTGCCGTACTTCGTTGGAAGATGGTCAGCTAGAAGAATACGTTCACTAGCATTAGTGACCATGTGCAGCAAGACCTAACTAGCAAGATCCATTCAGGAGTATGTTCTTCGATGCAGTTTGCTTCTCAGTATCTATATGAGTGGAATTTCACATTGTGGGGGGGAATACATACCAATGTTCCATTCCCATTCTGCACCCAAAACGACTTAGTCAAGGAAAGCTTCCAGTGGCAGTGGCAGTTTTCTATGTTGTTCGAGATCGAGTGGCAGTGATCAATGACAGAGACTACAATTAAGAACATTACGATTCTTATAGGAAGTAATGTGAAATCTTTTCAGTATGTATTTTATTGTTCAGTTTGGTGAGTTGTGTTTCCTACATAATTCCCTGATGTATAAGCATAGTGGTGAACAGTAGCACCAGAGTAAGTCAGTTCATGGATCTTGAAAGGGTTTGTGGGAGAATCCGAGAAAACCACCACGAGGTCGATAGCTTGATGAGGTTCCTGTCACGTCAAGGTTTGTGGTAAGCCTGTTTAAAACCATGGAAGGAGAGAGCCTTTCTTTTGGATCAAGGTCATGAGTCACAGAGTTGGACATGCCACAGGGGTGAGCATACTGCAGTTGAGTGTGTGGATGTTTTTCTACCATGTAAACACTAAGGGGGGGAATGTTAGGAATTAGTATTCACATGGTTTATTATAATTGGTTAGTATGTTTATATTGTTATAACAAATGTATAACAATATATTAGTACGGGAAGTTTATTGTTTTGTATACTTCCTATTTTATAGGAAGTTGTTCAACAACATTCCTGGCTATATAATAGCCATTGTATTAGCAAGAATGAATGGAGAATTAATATATTATTCTGTGTGTTTTACCTGTGCAAGTCTGATCCAAAATCAATAAGAAACATGGCCTTTTTTAAAATATCAATATAAAATGTTTATAATGGCTTCTCCTTGCCTACAAATGCCTCTTTCAAAATCCTTTTTAAGCCCCGAATTCGCACTTATTATCTTGATCGAATACTTGCTAAATTATATTATATGAAGTTAATATTTAGGTGTTCTTTTTTTACAATTATTTATGGATTCAAATGATAATATGAAAGACATGCAAAACATGGTTCCTCTATATTCATATGTTTTCACTTAAACCTCGTTACATTAAGAAGGATATGTCTATAGTATATATTTGAATTGCTTCTATAAATATAATTATAATAGACTATGTTATTCGATTAAATTGAGTCTAATTTTCTTTAAAAAAACTAATTTATATTGGGACATAATTATATTAAGCATGGATTTTCTATGTTTTGTTAAAAATAGCAAATTTCTATTATTTAATAATAATGCATTTATTATGTAGAGCAACAAATTTTTAGTAAAATAAAAAAATATTTTGAGTTAGTGAGCTTAATGGGGAGGTATCACAAAATTATGATCCAACCAAAAGACTTAAATAGGATTAATCATTAATTTAATACTATTATCCTTATAATCTTATGAAAATGACTAGGAGTTAGCACACTTATCATGCCTTAATGACCTTTTATGAATGTGAACTCCGATCTTTTGAAGAAGTGAATCAATACGAAAGATGTAGGGAAGCCATGAAATCTAAGTATAATGCTCTTATTAAAACCAAACTTGGGAACTTGTCCCTCCAATAAAAATAAGTATTGTTGGATCTCGGTGGTTGTATAAAATTAAGTACAATTCCACTTGTGGGATTAAAAAATTAAGGTTAACTTAGTGGCTCGTGGGTTTACTCGGAATCCCGAGATTGACTATGTAGAAATATTTTCTCATGTAGAAAAAATGAATACATTTAGGATTATCCTAGATCTCGTTACTAACTATGGTTAAGAAATACACCAAGTGGATGCTAATAATGCATTCCTATACGGTGATCTCAATGAAGAAATCTATTTGAGTTGACCTAAATGTTTCAAAGAACCTAGTAAAGAATGTTATGTTTGTGGATTAAAGAAATATATGTATAGTTCCAAACAAGCTCCTAAATTTGGCACTCTAAAATTAACTTCTTCATAAATCCAAGTTTCTCTAGTTGTTTCTCGATAATGATTCATTTGTGAAAATTGAATATAGTCAAATTATTTTAATTATTTTTAATGTTGATTATCGTCTTATAACTAGCAAAGTAAGACTAGTTTGAGTCTAAGTTAAAATAATATTTTGAAATGACTCATTTAGGCTTGCTTCATCACTTTCTAAGCATAGTTGTATTCCATGATCATAACTCTATATTAGTTTCTCAAGCTCAATATGATTATAACTTGCTTACAAATATTTGACATAATTAATTATAAATTTGTTTCCATTCCTATTAAATTTGGTATTAAATTTGATCCTAAACTTGCATGTGACAAAGCAAAGCCTACCTTATATAAGCAACTTGTTGGCAAATTAATATATCTAACTACTAATAGACGTGATATTTCTTATACAATAGGTTTTTCGTCTATATTTATGAAGGATCCATATGTGAATCATTGGAATATGGCTAAAAGAATCTTAAAATACATTAAAGATACAATCAATTATGGTTTATATTATTCTTGTACTAATGATGCTAAGTTATATGGTTATTGTGATTATGACCATGTTGGTGATATTATATATAGAATATTTTTTCTAGATATGTTTTCAAGTTTGGTACAAGTGTTATCACTTGGCAAAGAAGAAATCAATAATAGTGTTTATCACTTCTCTCAAGTAGAGAATAGAAGTGTTATGGAAGCAACTAAAGAATTCATGTGGCTGGAAACACTATTGGCATAACTCCTTACGGATGTCAAAGAAAGCAAGTTCCACTTTTGTGTGACAGCCAAAGTTACATAACTCTTGCAAACAATTTAGTTTTTCATCAAAAACAAAGTATATCGATATTCATATGCATTTCATTCAAGAAAAAGTACTCAATGGTGATATTGATCTGCAATTTTTTCATGATGAAAAGCAAGTTGTAGATATCTTCATGAAGCCTCTTTGTAATGTAAACTTTTTCAAGTTTAGAGCAATGTTAGGTCTTTAAAATCATTCATTGAGGGAGTGTGTGCATGACAATGCCACTTCCTAACTATTGTGTTGCATCTTCCTTCTATATACTTCTTCTATATTGTAAAAATCATTATAAAAATAACCATGTGTGATTTTATGTAAACATCATCCTATGCGAGTTTACAAGAGAACCCAGAGAAGTGTTGTGTTATGGATATTTCTTGTATTATAACTGGATCCAAAAACTCATATAAGACTTCGTGTATGTACTTTTCCTGAGAAACTTAGGGATGTTATTTGGATTCCTTCATCATTCTAACCTCATATCATCCTATATGATGTGAAGCATATAATTTCATTTACAAAAATGTGATAACTATAAAATCCTTCCATGAGAAGGTGTGTTTATAATTATTTCTCTAATAAAAATATGATTATGGAATGTCTCTCTACTAAACATTAAGGGGGAGTGTTGGAACATATAATGTTTGTGGATACACACCTAATATGGCCTCATTCACAAACAAAAAATAGTTCCTAATTTTTTAGCTCATAAAAACTTATAATGTATGTGAGATTATATTTAGCTTATTAAAGTTGATATAATCATAAAATATCAACTACATATTAGTTGAATAAATGTACATATTCAACCTTATTGAGCGTAGCCATTGACCTTGTTTAAATCCCATTGTGGAAATCAATTGAACACTAGGAAAAATAACTTTATGATGTAATGAAAATTTTAGAAGGTGATGTTATACTATTCAACTCTATAAAGTTTCTTCAATCATTATTTTAATAATAAAGAACAATGTTTTTCTCGTACATTTTTTTCCTTTCAAAAGTTTTCTCACATAAATTGGTGTTCAATGTTATAAAATTTATGAAGGAAACACCATATAAAACTCCTTGAGGAAGGAATAACTCCACAATCTCCAAATTTAGGAATTCCACTTCGAGGGGATAACCTCCAATATCCTTCTACCAAGTAGAAGACTCAACTCATACATGACATACCTCATAATGATACTCATCTTCTTTATATAGGCATACATTACTTTCAAAGGGTGGGTAACATCTAATCCCAATGTAGGCTGACTTATTGCTCAATATAGTTAATTATTATGTGACCACATGTATTATAAACATATAACTCATTAAAGGGATGTGTGCCACATGTAAACATCTCCATTAACCAATATACATTATAATATCATATCCCAAGGTACCTAACATGTTTATGGTGAGTATTTTTGGCATGGACTAATTTTTAACGACTTCCAAATGATGACTATTAATCCCAAATTCATTGGGAAGGTATATTTCCCATATTCAAAATCCCTCCATAGTCTATATCCAATATCCAACTACTTTGATTTTTTTCCTTGAATTATTTTAGCCCAAAATTTTGATTTCCCTATAGATATTGAAGAACTCTCTTTGCTACTACATAGTGGCTTTCTCCTAGTTGTTACATAAATCTTGAGAGAATTCCAATAGTAAAAGAAATTTTGGTCTAGTTACGATTATGTAGATCATACTTCAATGAGTTATCTATATTTAGTTATATCTTCAAACTCTACAATATCATTTGTTATCAACTTTAAATTTTGTATGATGGGCATGTTGAGTGATTTACAATCTATCATTCCAAATTTACTAAGGATTTCACCAATATACTTATGTTGTCTAATAAAAATATAATTGGATTTTCTAATCAATTTAATAGGCAAACAAGAATGAAAATGACTTGAATCTATCATTTCAAAATATTTCATCAATTATGTTTGGAATTTTGTAATGTGCCTCTCATTATTTCTTGTTATAAGCGAGATCATCCACATATACAATTAAATAAATAAATCTTTTTATTTTCTTGAAAAAAGAGTTATATATTCAAATTCAAAATGCTTTAATTTCTTTCTCAAGAGGTGTTCAGTGAGTTTTTCATGCCATACTCTTGGGGATTATGTCAAACCATACGAAAAATTCACTAAGTCGTGTAGACCATTTCTTTGACATCAACATTCAAAAAGCGCTTTCATGTCCATCTCGATAGAATTTCCATTTGTTATATGCTACAAAATCCAACAAACCTTGAATAGTGGTCAATTTCATTGTTGGATCCTTCTTTTTACTAAACCCCTTTGTGACAAGCCTTATTTTGTATTTCTCAAGTGAGTTGTCTACATTTTATTTGTTTTGAAATACCCACTTACAACCTATGGTTTTACAACCGAGTGGAGGATCAACCAAATCACAAGTTTGATTCTTAACCAAGATATCATATTCAATCTTCATTTCTTTTCTTCACACATCAATTTTTTTAGCTTGTTTAAGCAAGTTGGTTGGGATTCAAAAGCAATGTTGATTTATTTTTCTTGATGGCCTTCCAAGGTCTAGTTTATCTTAAATCTTGTATAAGAACTTGTCTATTTTATGATTGGTTTTGTATGTACTTATGGGGCATGTTTTTAAACTTCATTAGGTCTAACATCTATCAATGTTTGTGTGACCCATTTCAACATATTTTTGGTGTTTCTTGTAGAAAAATAGGTTTCTTATTTTTTTATATGAAGCTCCTTCATATTTTGGTTGTTTTTCTAGAAGCAAGTTTTCATCTTCTAATGATTTTTTTTTTTTTTTAGAAGGAGTTTCTATTTATACTACTGGAGGTGAAACATATTCAACACATTTCAAACAATGTCCCCCTTAATGTTTGAAATCCCCATATCATTATCCTTGAAAACATCAAATTTTAAAAATTCTCAAGTTGACTCAATCATCAATCAATGTTGGTCATGTGTCATTTTTGGTTTCATAAAAACATCTCTTGAAATGATAAATTTTTTGTTTTCATAAATGTATAGGTCTTTGAGGATTCAAACATAACAAAAGGATGCATTTTTACTCTTTTGGTTCAATTTTTTCATTATATCTTTAGGAATCAATGCATAACATGTGGATCAAAACATTTGAAGATGGCACACTAAAGGAAGACGGCCATACCAAAATTCATGTGGAGTCTTCATTTGAAGAGCTATTGAATGTGACTAGTTGTGGAGATAGAATGTTGTTTGAGTTGCTTCTCCGAGAATTGTAATTTTACTCCTTTGAAATATAACATTGCTTGAATCATATTCATAAAAAAATGCATCCTCTCGACTCCATTTTTTTGAGGGGTGTGAGGGACTATGAGATGATGCTTGATCCCATTTTTCTTGAGATAGAATCCAAAATTATTTTATGTGTATTCACCATCATTATCAATCCTTAGTATTCCAATATGGGATTTTGCTTCATTTTCACCCATTGTGAAAAACCTTTTATCAATATCGAAAGCTTATGATTTATGCTTTAAAAGATAGATCCAAGTCATTTTGATATAGTCATCAATGAAAAACATGAAGTATTGATTACCACCGACAAAATAAATTGGGAGTGGACCACACAAATTAATGGGGAAAACTACAATTTCCCATCAACTTTACAGAGTTGATTTCTAAAATGGATCGCTTTCTTGTTTTTCCAAGATGTATGTTTCACATTTTTCACTTACTCTGTGAAAATTTGGCATACTTACAACACCAAAATTCTTTTACATTGTTTTAATGGTTTCATAGTTAGTATGGCCAAATCATGGATGTCAAAAAAGACTTGTTGGCATCTCTGCTTCAACAAGATGAGTAAATTTTCTTGAAAGTGAATTCCCCATGAGTTTCAACAACTTTCCTTCCTTGAATCCAATCAAGAAAATTGTAATATTCCATTTTATTTTAATTTTTACCTCTCCATCATAGAGAAAATTAGAGTGGCCTTGTTGCTAAATGAGCACCGAGACAACAAATTCATTTTAGTTGAGGAAGGTATAAAACATTCTGGAGAATGAAATCTATAATTCATACCGACTTGAGTTGAATTTTCTGTTTTCCTTCAAGGATAAGACTTGTTTTGTTTCCAAACATGCATGACCGCATATTTCTTCATGAAGCTTGTCAAATAATTTCTTTCAAAAACTCATGTGTTGCATGGCGAGTATTTAAGACTCAAGCATCAAACCAGTTGAATTCATAGTAGAATAATTAACATTATTTGAAATTGAAAGCACATATTCATTTACAAAGTAAGTTGAGTCTGGTTATGATATTTTCTTCTTTTCCTTATTTGCTTCCTTTTCTTTTGAAAGGCCTTAAACTTATCCCATGGTGTTTACCATTCATGAGCCTCATGAATTCATTTACAAAGCAAAGTTGTGTTTATCATTTTGTTGCTTAGGGTGTTGTCCATTTTTTTGCCAAATCAACCTCCTCTAACTCTCTTTCTTCCTCTACCTTTATAATTCCCTTTACTATTGGAAGAGGAAGACTTACTAGAAATAGCTTTTTGATGAGTATAGAAAATACTTTTCTTTATGGTTTCATATTTTCTCCCAACTCTCTCAACCATATTTTCAACCAATTAATCAAAAGCGACGACATCAATATATTACATACTTGGAAAGACTCTAAATATGTTGAATATGTGGGAAGAAAATCTTATATGAAGTCAATCATATATATGTCACTTTTTTCTCCATTAGTATCAACATCGTGCTTGATTGTGCAGATTTATGAAGCCATACTCATTGCATCATGATCTTTCAGCTCAAGGTTGGAAAAATTCAATTGTAATTGTATGAATTCCAATTCTAAATTATAATTATACAAATTCTTAAACATGTTTAGTGCTTCCCATGGTGTGTTGCATGTTGTATGTGAGAACACTTCTCCGTCAATCGAGGACCTTATCAAATCCAAATGCATTTTATTGCTTCCCGTTTTGTAATATTGACTTTGTCATTGGTTCATCAAGTTGTGTGTCTCCTTCACAAATGTCAAACCACAAGTCATATAAGATGAGAGTGTGCTTCTCGCTTAGTGATGTACCAACAATTGATGTGATTGAATGAATTTTGGTGACAATTGAAGATGGAATGGTTACTTATCACTCCAATAGGTTTATAGAAGAAACATGTCCTTTTGATATACCCGATGGTACGTGAAATATAGTTTAAATCATGTGAGAGTAGATTGATGCTTAGTACTCGAGAAATACATGAAAAGGATTAATCTTATTAATTATACGTACTTAGAAATAATTATTTGTACATGGGCGAAACTTCCTTATATGCTCAACTTTTATAATTGTCGAGGTTTACATCTAATGATAGTGACAAATGGGTAACAGAGGGAACTAGAAAAATGAAAAATTGTCCCCTCATTTCTCATTGATGATTTATAGGGTCAAAGCCTCATCTTTCGTATTTGTATTTATTTAAAGTGTTAGATGTAATTTAAATGCGATGACTTTACTTGTGAATGTTAACTAGAAGTATGACTTATATTGAACAATCGTAATTCCTATAATTTGTTTTCATTTTTGAATTTTACATGCACCAAAATAACTTATTTTTATATTTTAAATAAATTATGAAAAAATGTCTTTTTTAAATAGCCTCAAAAGTAAATACTCCTAAAAAAAAATCCTCCATTTTATTTAAGAAATATCACATCATTTTTCTATTAGGTAAATGGTGAGGGTTTTAAAAGGCTCCCAAAATCTTAAACAAAGAAAAAATATAAACCAATAAAGATCACAAACAAAAGGTACTCAACCAAATCAAAACAAATTAATCCAACAAGAAACAACCAAAGGACCACAAAAGTTAGTGGAAAGACCCAAAAGAATATGGACTAATGCCCCAAATCAGCGTCAATCTCTCTTTTTACCCTTTTTTAACTCCTTTTCACCCCCTTGAGAGGGTTCCTTTGTGACTATCTACAACTTTGAATCCTTATAGCCATGAGAAGAGTATGAGATCAAGTATTTGGGATTCAACCAAGTCCCTAGCTCCTTATCTCGAGTGTGAATTTTTGGATATGTATCCCCTCTTCAACCATCCCGACAATGACTCATGTAGAGTCAATGCCAATGAGCTCATTTGCACCTCTTATGCATCATGTCCATATTTACGTGCTCAATATCCTTTTCTTGACAATAATGTTCACTGGATAAATCTCTTTTGGTTTTCTTAAATGTTGATTGTGTGCATCCTAATCATCATTTTCAGCATCAACTTCTACTACTGAACACTCCATCTTTTGGGCTTCAATTTTGTCCCTCTTTTCCTAGGTGGATGACCTCTATTTTGGGGACATATAGCTTGAAGAGGTCCTTGAGTCGACATGAGTAGCATCAAAAATTTATATATTAATAATCTAATGCCTAAATATGTTGAGATCTACCCCTACTAAGATCTACCTCCACATAAATGTGGGCAAAAGTACTTAATCTTTCTTTAATTTTCTTTTCATAATTGCTTGATGGAGGTGCCCAAACATCACCTATATTTTTGAAGCCAAGATAGAGATGTAGAGGCAACTTGAGGAGCCAAACCCATACAGGGGATTTTAGTCACTAAGAGAGAGTTCGAGATCAAGATCTAGGAAGCATAGAATGATGAACAACACTACATTACCCTAAAACCAAGGTCTGTATATCAAGGCCCTTTGGAAATCCTCTTGATCCCCAAGTAAAACAACAAAAAAACCTTTAGAGCATAGATAAATAGTACAATTGTTTGTTCATGTTGAATAGATAAATTGATGTAGGGGCATGTGTAAATGGCCAAATCCCATTGAATCTCCATATAACTGTTGATTTTTCTAAATACACCTAGGTATCCTCCACCAATCCCTCAGGAAATTCCACTAATGGAGCCACGGCCTCATACTCCACGATGTATGTCGGAGATGGTTGTTAAACGTTTACATTAGATCCTAAATTTTTTTCCATTGGCTCTTAAGAGGAATCGATTTGAATGAAACTCATATTTTCCCCGCCTCCAAGAGCTTTATTTTTCCTTCAAATATGAGAGACAAATATTTCATGTTGGCAAAGATACAAGTAAGAGACAAAAATCCTTACAAACGTTATAGACAACAATTTTCCTTCCAAATGTTTTATTAATTTGAAAGGAACGTTGATATAGGTGGCGCTTATATCTCCTCTCCAAACTTTACAGACAATGAGAAAAAAATAACATAATTGCGCTTCTTTTGTGCATGTTAATAACCTATAACAAATAAATTCCAATATAAGAGGTCAATCACCCACATATGCAAAGATATAAGAAGAAGCTAGAAATTGGTGGTCCGATGGTTATTGTTGGGATGATTAATCATAGCCTAAGTATTGAAGGTACTAAGGTTAGGACACACGGACATGGGGCACGTAGGTGCATGCGGAAATATAGTAGAAAAGGCGCCCCGGGAAGGTCAAAGTTCAGTACTCACCATTTTTCATGGATGGGCTAATAATGGATTGAGTGCAAGGCACGTCTTGTTGGAAGACTTGGAAGACACGTCGGATATTTCGGGACAAGTGGAAGATCAAGTGACATGCGGTTTTAAGCTAATAATATTAGAAAAATTTATATAAATATGAATCGTAGCATTCGGAATCTAGTTTCTAAAATACTAATTTTTTTAAAAAATGGACAAGTTTAGCTATATTAAACACTTAAAATTATATGACTTAGTTTTTTTTTTTTTTTAAAAACAATTTTAGCTTATAAGATTGTAGTCCGTTTGCATTTAGTTTTTTTTAACTTATAAGATTGTAGTCCGCACCCGCATTTTGATGACCAAATCTTGTTTTTTTTTTTCCTTTGGTGAAACGTTAGATGTAGTTTTATCTTGGGATGGATTTTATTTTGTATTTTTTTGAGCAATATTTTTTTTTAATGATTTTTTCCGTGAAAGTGGTCTGAAAATATTTAGAAAACGGAGCGCTTTCCGTTTGCCCGCCATAACTATATCAAAAATATCGAAATCAAATATTTTTTTTAACGTGTATAGAATTTGTCCACGCTTGGGATGGTATAAGTTTTATCACATTTTGATAAGTGAAACAAAAGTTACAATCTTAAACGTAGACATGAACATTCATGGGAAAAAATGTCTTAAAGACCTATTGTTAGTAAAAATTATAAAATGATATTTATCTTATTCTATTCACTTTAAAATCAATATTTCTACGAAGCTAATAGTCTCCCCTACGCGATGGCACCATTTTTGTGAAATGTTTTCAGTTTTTTAGCATGGTTCAAGTCTTTGAAGAGCATATTTGAGGTTTTTTGACCTTTTACACTTCATAATGACCTTCCATAGCTTTGGTTGGGAAAAACAAAGATTTCCCGAGGCTTAGGTTCGGCAGATAGATCCATGATCGTGGTTTATAAAGTGCGATCATGGTTTTTTTAACACAAACCGCGTGAGCGCGCTTTATAAACCGCGATCACGGTTTATAAAGTGCGCTCGCGGTTCATAAATCATATTTACACACATCCCAATGTCTGAATTACCATGTGATTTTTACTCTCTGACCTTACCGTATGAATTACTCATGAAATTCTATCTTTTTTTACACGTTTTTCTTATCACCGAAGCAAAACATCATGGGAGACAAGAAACGAAGTCAAAAAGGAAGTCATTAAGTAAAAACACCAAACGAATTAGAGGCCAACAAAATTCAAAATGCTGAGCGAATGCGGAAACTTCGTGAATCAAGAAGAGGTTCATCTTCAACCCCAACTATCAGTAAGCAATGAAGAACCAGTAATGTTTCTATCACAAATGTTGAAGTTGAATTAAATACTCGTGATGAAGATGTTTTTATCACAATGTCAAGAAGAATTAAATACTCATGATGTAGCAAATGTTGAAATCAAGGAGACAATGAAAATGTGAATAAGGAAATTCATGTTGAAACTCAGACAAGAAAAATTGACAAAAACACCTCCTAGGATTTTACGTAAGAAACCTAATTTTTTTATTGAAATTGATGAAAACATTTTGAAACCAATGTCTGACAAACTTTCTGAATGACAAATCAGAAGAAAAGCCACTGAAATTTGGGATAATCATTTTGAAATTTTAAATGATTCCCAAAGATGTCAGTTGTTGGTTAGTTTGATGAAATTGATTAAAATGAGACCTACATTAAACACCTTAGGATTGATAACATCTAATATACGTGGTCAAACCTCTACAATTGTTGAAAACCTTCATGATGCATATCACACTGTTGGTGTCAAGAGACGCACTAGGGATAGTAATATTGTGCGTCGTGTACTTGCTACTAGTGTTGTAAGTGAATCAATAAAAAAACAACGTTTGATTACGCAAACAAGTCGAATGTCAGTAAGTTAATCAAAAACTCTAATGAAAGCAATTAAAGACGTAATATCCTTCAATCACTCAATAACGCCGATTTTTGGGCATTTTCTACTAGAGCACCGCGTAAGGACAAAAATAATTCTGATGCTATAAGAGAAGTTATTAAATTTTGGCATGATAACACTAGAGTTTCACCTAATACAAGAGATGTTATAAAACGGAGAGTTGGTTCTACTAATCGTGAACCACATCCAAAGCATTTCTTAGATATGACTCAAACTCAATTTTTTCGTAAGTTTGAACAAGAGAATCTAGAAATTAAAATTAGTCAACATTTTTTTGAAATGTTGAAACCATTCTATGTGAAAATCAACCACGCTCGCACCACTTGTTATTGTAGGCAACATGTTGAATTTGCGATGCATTATGCTAAATTTTTACGTATTCATTCTAATTTTCATTCTGAAACTATGTTATCGAATGTGGTGTTCAAGTTCCACCAATATCTTCCAGGGATTTCATTCCTACTATATTTTGTGAAAAAGAAGTTGGACAATTTTTTTATAGTCAAGATTGTTTAGATGGAAGTCAGAAGACATGCGGCGGATTACCTAAATTGGAAAGTTACATCCATGAGCAAATCGAAGGTACAATAGGACATAATTTAGTTGAGTTTGATAAATATAAATCAGTTGCATACCAATTGAAAGATGGAAAAGAGTCTAAATGGTGTGAGCTAGTTACAAAACAAATGCCTGTTTTCTAATTTTTGAGAAAATTTAAGGATGAAATTGTTTATGAGTATGCTAGGCATACACATAGAGCTCGATGGTTGGATGAATAGTTCAAGCTATGCAAAGACACATTTCCTATTGGTACTATTGTTTCAGTGGTCGATTTTGCAGAGAATTACACATTACAACCACAAATGGAGGTTCAATCGCAATATTACAACTCAGTACAAGTTGCCATTTTTGTGCATATAGCATTTCTACATTCTCCCGACAAGACAGAAGAATGATCAAAAAATTTTTTAAGAGAGTACCACTTTTATATCGTTGATGATCATACTCATTCTACTAAAATTTGTGCAAGGGTGTTTCCAGCTATTTTATGGAAACTTGTCCGATAGGGACATCCACTTCAAACAACATTATATATGGTCGATAATTACACGTCTCAGTTTAAGAATGCACAAATGTTTTATCGATGAGCAAAATGCACGTCAAGATGGGTGTGCAACATATTTGGAGTTTCACCGAGGCTGACATGGAAAAGGAGAGCATGACGATGGGGGGCATGTGTGAAAAGAGCTCTTGCAAGAGAAGAGTCAAGTACAAAGATGGTGCTAAATTAAAAGATGCAAAGAGCATAGTGGAATGGTGTATCGACAACATGGCCCGAGGTTCTCAAGAAAATTCCACAGCTTCACAGATATTTTTGGTCGATAGAGGAACAACAAATTGCTAACTACGAGGATTGTATGACACTCACTGGGTCCAGTGATATGCACTCATTTTGTAGCTCAGACGCTACTTCATGGGCCATATGGACAAGAAAGTTGACATGTTTTTGTGCATCTTGTATCGAATTTGTCACTACTGAGTGTGATTCACAAGAATGGGTGGATGGATGGATTTTTAGGCCTCTAACTCCGCTTCCTAGTTATCAACCTCCACAAGCATTACAACTTGTTTCTGCAGATGAAGTTGTAACATCCAAGGACTTTGATGAAATTTTGATTTTGGTGCGACAAGGTATTTATGGTTATTTATTTAATTTTTGTATTGAGTTATGTCCATTGATTTTAATATGTAATTTAAATTTGAGTTGTTCAACCTTTTTTTTTTGAGGACATGTGTTTGTAGTAATTGCATGATAAAGACAATGAAGAAGGAACAAACTATTTCTTATGTCATCAGATCGAGGAAAGAAAGAAGTTGACTTCTCCTATTATAGATGGCGAAGATATTGAGTATCCTATGTGGTCAAAGGTAGTAGTTACTGAACTTGGCTTTGATGGTATCCATTAAAAACTCCTCTTGTTTGGGTGTTTGAAGACTTTGAGACACACAGAAAATACTCTTATATTCACATCTAGTTCTAGCGACAAATATTCAGCTCGTATAGATATCGAGGAAGGCCTAATAACAAGATTCTTTTCGAAGGTTCGAGAGTCGATCATGAAGCAATCTTGTCTCGCTATTCGAGTAGATCCGATCCCGATGGTTCATCGAATGAATTTACAATGCTCATGTCTCCGTATATATATATTTTATATATATATATATATATATATATATATATATATATATTTGTTAGTTTAAAGATCTAGATTTAAGTTTGAATATATTTTATTTTAAATTTGTGTATTTTGTATATATAGATAGTATATGGTTTTGATTTGAAACTTAAATTTCTTTTACTAACACTTTTATGTTTAGGTTAGTGGTGCCAAAAAGCTTCCACCTTCACGTGGTCAGGTAGATCATTAGTAGAGAATTTTAAATTCTCAAGCTAAGAGAAGCTTTCATTGTTTGAAAAAGTTGTAAATTTTGAAAAATTTTGTAAATTTTGAAAATGTTGTAAATTTTGAAAATGTTGTCCCCAATTTTACAAACCATACCTATGTAAATTTGCACCGATCTGGGAAGGAAAAATCTGAGAGAGGATATTGTAAAGGGTCCCTACACCGAGGTGTCGATCGTTGAGACGTCTCTAAAGTCCGAGTAGTCACCCGTCAAAGTTGAATGATATTTTGGTCTCAAGGCTCTTAGACTACGCCCGAACGAAGTAGTAAATTTTGAAGCAAACCTTGTCAAATTTTGAAAACACCACCTCCTCTAGCATTTACACCGCCACCCAGACATGTGTCAAAATTTGGTGCCACACCCACCATTTGTAAAATATAGCGTTTGACAACCTTACAAGACTCAAACCGTACTATTTCACACGTTTACAAACAATAGGGCAGCAAGAGCACCAAAATGAGAAGGAAAAACTAAGAGAGGCTTTTGTAGAGGGTCCCTACACCGAGGTTTGATCGATTAGAGAGCATCTCTAGGTGCCACAGAGTCCGAGTAGTCACCGTCAAGTTGAACGATATTTTGGTCTCGTGGCTCTTAAGGGACTACGCCCGAACGAAGTAGCCCTAAGCAACGACCTTGTCACGCACCAAAACCACCTCCTCCTCTAGCATTCACCTGCCACCCGAAATGTGTCGCACAGTAGTTGGTTTGGTGCCACGACCCACCGTTTGCAAAATATAGCGTTTGACAACCTTACACTGGCTCCAACTGCACTATTTCACGTGTTTACAAACAATAGGGCAGCGAGAGCACCAAAATGAGAAGGAAAAAACCGAGAGGCTATTTTGTAGAGGGTCCCTACACTGAGGTGTTGATTAGATGAGGTGTCTCTAGGTGCCACGGAGTCCGAGTAGTCACCCGTCAAGTTGAACGATATTTTGGTCTCATGGCTCTTAAGGGACTACGCCCGAACGAAGTAGCCCGGAAGCAACGACCTTGTCGCACACCAAAACCACCTCCTCTAGTGTTCACCTAGCCACCCGTATGTGTCATGTGGGCACAGCTCTGGTTCGGTGCCACGACCCACCGTTTGCAAAATATAGCGTTTGACAACCTTACACTGGCTCCAACTGCACTATTTCACGCGTTTGCAAACAATAGGGCAGCGAGAGCACCAAAATGAGAAGGAAAAACTAAGAGAGGCTATTGTAGAGGGTCCCTACACCGAGGTGTTAGATTCAGATGAGGCATCTCTAGGTGCCACAGAGTCCGAGTAGTCACCCGTCGAAGTTGAACGATATTTTGGTCTCAGGGCTCTTAAGGGACTACGCCCAACGAAGTAGCCCTAAGCAACAACCTTGTCGCACCAAAAACACCACCTCCTCTAGCATTCACCTAGCCACCCGATGTGTCGAACAAGTTTGCTTGGTGCCACGACCCACCGCTTTACAAAATATAGCATTTGACAACCTTACACTGCTCCAACTGCACTATTTCACACATTTGCAAACAATAGGGCAGCGAGAGCACCAAATGAGAAGGAAAAAACCGAGAGAGGCTATTGTAGAGGGTCCCTACACCGAGGTGTTAGATTAGATGAGGCATCTCTAGGTGCCACGAGTCCGAGTAGTCACCCGTCGAAGTTGAACGATATTTTGGTCTCATGGCTCTTAAGGGACTACGCCCAACGAAGTAGCCCGAAGCAACGACCTTGTCGCACACCAAAACACCACCTCCTCTAGCATTCACCTAGCCACCCGACATGTGTTCAAGCAGTATCGGTTTGGTGCCACGACCCACCGTTTGCAAAATATAGCGTTTGACAACCTTACACTGCTCCAACTGCACTATTTCACGCGTTTGCAAACAATAGGGCAGCGAGAGCACCAAAATGAGAAGGAAAAAACTAAGAGAGGCTATTGTAGAGGGTCCCTATGCCGAGGTGTCGATTAGATCAGACGAGGCATCTCTAGGTGCCACGAGTCCGAGTAGTCACCCGTCGAAGTTGAACGATATTTTGGTCTCAGGGCTCTTAAGGGACTACGCCCGAACGAAGTAGCCCAGAAGCAACGACCTTGTCACGCACCAAAACACCACCTCCTCTAGTGTTCACCTAGCCACCCGATGTGTCAGCATAGTCGGTTCGGTGCCACGACCCACCGTTTGCAAAATATAGCGTTTGACAACCTTACACTGGCTCCAACTGCACTATTTCACGTGCATTTGCAAACAATAGGGCAATGAGAGCACCGAAATGAGAAGGAAAAAACCAAGAGAGAGGATTTTTTGTAGAGGGTCCCTACACTGAGGTGTCAGATCAGATGAGGCATCTCTAGGTGCCACGAGTCCGAGTAGTCACCCGTCGAAGTTGAACGATATTTTGGTCTCATGGCTCTTAAGGGACTACGCCCGAACGAAGTAGCCCGGAAGCAACGACCTTGTCACACACCAAAACACCACCTCCTCTAGCATTCACCTAGCCACCTGATATGTTAGCATGATAGTCGGTTCGGTGCCACAACCCACCGTTTGCAAAATATAGCATTTGACAACCTTACACTGGCTCCAACTGCACTATTTCGCACGTTTGCAAACAATAGGGCAGCGAGAGCACCGAAATGAGAAGGAAAAAAACGAGAGAGGATATTGTAGAGGGTCCCTACACCAAGGTTTCGATTAGATGAGGCATCTCTAGGTGCCATGGAGTCCGAGTAGTCACCCGTCAAGTTGAACGATATTTTGGTCTCAAGGCTCTTAAGGGACTACGCCCGAACGAAGTAGCCCGGAAGCAACGACCTTGTCACGCACCAAAACACCACCTCCTCTAGCATTCACCTAGCCACTTAGATGTGTCGGCATAGTCAGTTTGGTGCCACGACCCACCGTTTGCAAAATATAGCATTTGACAACCTTACACTGGCTCCAACTGCACTATTTCACGCGTTTGCAAACAATAGGGCAGCGAGAGCACCAAATGAAATGAGAAGGAAAAAAGAGAGAGGCTTTGTAGAGGGTCCCTACACCAAGGTGTCGATTAGACGAGGCATCTCTAGGTGCCACGAGTCTGAGTAGTCACCCGTCGAAGTTGAACGATATTTTGGTCTCAGGGCTCTTAAGGGACTACGCCCGAACGAAGTAGCCTGGAAAGCAACGACCTTGTCACGCACCAAAACACCACCTCCTCTAGCATTCACCTGCCACCCGATGTGCATGCTGGCATAGTTTTTTGGTGCCATGACGTCCTGAGGCATGACTTCTCACTCCTCGCCTCCGTTCATTTCCTAGGACTCAAAACATTCAATGTCACTTGTTTACCTTCCATCTCTCTTGTTCTCTTTGGACTTGCCTCTGTCCTCTTAGGTGCTTCATCACTATCCTTGCTTTTCTCTCTTGAGCTATGTTGTTGTGGTGATCTCTCCATCCTCCTCTCTGCCCCAATATGTGCTTACATGCTCATTATTTTTGCATTGTAAATAGGATTCTTCATCACATCATCACTACACAAATTAGGAGTATAAGTAAATCATCAAACAATTAAGGGAACACATGTGTGAGGACCTTTATTCATAAGTGCCATCATTGATTGCATGAGATTAATCATCTCTACCTCAAATCAAGCAATGTCTCCCATCTGAAACTTCAACCCCCACCCATCAAGCAAGATCAAGCATTCATACCGCAAAGAAGGACATGTGACCATCATGAGCATGATCCTCAAAAGGGAACATGATCTATTTCCTGAGATTATCTCTTTGTTTAGATTGTTCTTGGTCATATTTTTGAAAATCAATAGGAATAGAGTTGAGATCAAGAAAGAGAAATTCCATTGGGAAAATAATCTCCCATTTGCGAGTGAGATGAATAATTTTGATTCTCATTCCTTGGTGAGCTCAGGTGTGTTTTCATCTGACTCAGAGAACTTGTATGACATTTTGTCCCATACCATCACCTAGAGGTTTGATGCTCTAAAAGAAGCCATTTCTGATTTTGAATCCCATGAGGAGAATGTATCAAAAATTTTGGAAGATCTTGGCACAAGAATGCATGAGCTTGGTACTCCTCTCAGGGAGAATAATTCCACATGAAGAATCTTCAGGATTCAAATTTTAAGAATTGGTTCAGGAAAATATTTGTGACCCTTTCCTTCAATAGTCAATACTTTAGAAGCCCTTGTAGAGATCATAGGTTATATCTCTAGAATCCTATGAAGAGTTAAATGAAAAATATTTTAGTCAATGTGGAAATATCAATGCCATTCCCGAGAATCGACTCAACACATTGAGCATGTGAACATCTCGAAGATGAGAAAGTTTCATTTGTAGTTTCCAGATTCAACAAGATGGTCTATGGAAAAGCCTCATCATTCAAGATCTTCCGCTATGGAAGACATGAGTTGATTCTTCATTAGAGGAGGATTCTTCATGTGATGGGTGGAACCTAAGAATACTAATAAGGGCTTACTATCAAATTTTTACCCTTTTCAACTCGGGACATCGAATGCACCACCACATGAAATCTCTCCCTTTCGTCACTTAAGGCTTGTAACATTCTCACTAGGTATTCAATTCCTCAGCACCCCAACTTGATTATGTTGCCCCCTCTCATGAATACTTAACCCCTTCACACATTATCACCCCTTTAAGTCCCTTTGTCACTTAAGGCTTCAGAACCCTACCCTACATGCCATGTAACCCGTTAATCCAGTAATGGTCAAGGATGAGTTAGAAGGTGAGTTAGCTAGGGTTAATGTTAAGAGGTGAGTATAAACATACACTTAGCCATTTTTTTAATCCCTTTTTAATATTTCCTTTTCCTTCATTGCTATTAGTATTTAGTTATGCTACTAAATTTTCAAGAAACCCTATTGCAAAAATCACATTTTTGCTCATATCTCCTTCATTTTTTGCTCCATTTCCCCTACAATTTTGCCCATAACTTCTACTCATGAACTCCTTGAAGATGATCTAAAAATATTTTCCATTGGTACCCTAATTTTTTATAGCATCCCATTTAAAATTTCAGAGAAAAAACTTGCCTTTTTAGATCCTTGCAATTCTGGAGATCGAAAACACTTGAAATTTGAAGCAGGAAACCATATGAAAATACCTAATCTAATGAAAAAAATTCATCTCAATCCAAATACAAGAAGACATGATTAAATATTTATTATTAAATTGGCATATGAGCCTTACTAAAAATAATAAGTTTTGATAACAAAGAAAAAAATTTGAAACCTCTGTGTAATCTTCAATTCTAGAAATATGAAAATTGTAAAACTTGAAAATCGGAAAATTGTAAAATCTTCAATGTTGCACCATAAGTAACGTTAAATATTCATATATAGTTCAAGATGAACTCTAGACCTCGCTTATTTCTATCAATGTTCACATTAGTTGATATGCAATAGATTGAGTGTTAGCTTTTTTAAAAAAAAAAATTGTACGTAAATTTTTCCCTTTTGTAGTTCACCTAGCATGGTTTTGCTTAATGGAATAGGTTTGCTTAACAATTGTACCATGTAGTGCTCTGGGACATGGTTTTTTAATTTTAAATCAAACATACATATCTAGAACTAATTTAAATGGTTATGAAAACATACATAGAAGGATATCATACATGCAATGAAATCAAATCAAACATATAGTTCAATTTATCGTTATGAAAACCAACACACATGGATATATAAGAATCAAACAAAGTGTGCTCCAGACGCACGTCTCTGAAAATATATGTAAGTTCATAATGTATGTGTACATCTCGAACTAAGTGTGTCATAATGTATATAGGACCACATGTGGTCACAAAAGGCTATATATATACAATGGACTATATGAAGAAACATGTTCACTAGGACCAGATGGCCCATATATATATATATATATATATATATATATGTACATCCAGGTGGACTATGAATCTACTCATGAAACATCTTCCCTCTCTTCGCCCTGCTAGAAGTAGCACGTCCACGACCTGGGGATGTAGTGGAGGGAGATGCCACTACGGATTTCATCCGTGTGGTCCTAGTGTCTCTAAGCATGCCTGCAACCTAACCTGCACATTCATAAACAACAAGTTTTTAACACCCAAAATTTTAAAATACATTCAAAATTTAGAAACTTGTACAATTTAGTTAAAATGCATGTGAAATCTTACCGCAATGTCATGATCCCTATCAATTTGTTGTTGACGCATCGCAGGACAACAATAGACTCACGAGGGGTAAGCTACATACAAATAATTAATTTTCAAATTAAATATTTCACATACATACAAAATTTGATATTGTAGATTTAAGTAATAAGAAATAATGAACCTCCAAAATTTAACAAATTTGAAAAATTGTACCTCAGTTAGTGGATCTGCAGATGCTATGGCAGTATCTACAACAGCCTCCACAGTCTGCATATATGGAGGAGTCTCTCTAGCAGTCATAAGCTATACAAAAAACATGTACAAATCAATATTAAAATCTACATGACTGTGCACCACATAACAGAGGTCCAAAGCATGTAATCCACGTGAACTTCCAGTAATTAGAAACAAAGTGTAAAGAGATTTACTAACCTACGTAAAACTCATGTGAGGCATGCCAGTAGCCTCAGTTCCCAGAGCAGATGATGACCCGCCAGGCTCCTGTGTATAAAAGACAAACATATTAATATGTACAACATACACGTGAAACATTATAATAATAATCTAGTGCAATCAAATGAAATTAAAAATGTAAGTTTGTACAACTTGAAACTTACGTTTGAAACACGCCCACCACAGTGCAGAGAGCTAAGATGTCGACGCCGATGTTTCCTTCACCGGCTCTTGCTATTTAAAATAAAATAAAAATTAGTTTTTTACATGTATGTACATGACGTACAATCAAATACATATATATTAAAATCTCAAACATGTGAATTAAACTATTATATATATATATATATATATATATATATATTTATATTTATTTGAAATTTACCTGTGAAAGACCAATATCAGTGGCACCAGCTCCAAAAACATCCCCCAACATCTCATCTATAGAAAATAAATCATGTGAACCAAAAAATGATGTCTCACCCGAAGTGCATACGGCACCACATGATCCACAGTGGTGTGGTGCGCTAGAACTGGCACCTCCACCAACATCACCAGATGCAATCTGGTCACTATGCTAGGTCAGAGTGTCAGTGAGCTCCCTCAATGCATGCAATGTATCAATCTCCACAACCTCCTTCACTGTAGGAGGGATAAATGAAGGCAGTGGGGGTTTTGGGGCATGGGGATCCTAGGTTGACCTATGCGTGCACCAGTCTACTCTGTGCAGAGCCACCTCCTCACCAAAAAAGTCAAAAAAGTCAAAATAATTTGGACCTCATTAAGCACGAACTCGCAATATAATTTCTTCAAAAATAAAGAGGAACCTCATTGTTGTTGCATGGTGGATAATCAAAAACCATCCACCATCGGTCCCAAAAATTGTTTTTGATTCGGTCATCATGGCACCAATGGATTGGGAACCGTTTGCAAGTAATCATGGGGGCATTGGTTCTCTGGTCGGTAAATAATGCACAAATGAGGTCTTTTCCAATTTTTTTGTCTTTTACGGCCGCATGGGATAGTTTATCCGCATACCACCGCCTACAATCACCTCTAAAGGTATTCCATCTATGTATTTGGTTGGTTGAGTCGACTTCACCAATCAATGTTTGCAATGTATTAGCTAAAGTCATGATGGATTTGTGGCATGATTTTGTCTTATAGTCTGAATAAGGTTCTCAATGACAATTTTATTTTCTCGGATTCTTCCAATGATATTATCTTGTGTTCCTACTGGCTCAGTGGGGACAGAAGGAGCCACAGGAGGCGGATCTATGTTTGGAGGAGGGTTTTGAGGAATGTTCGGAGGGTTTTGAGGAATGTTCGGTGGGTTTTGAGGAATGTTTTGATGGTTTGCATGATTTCGAGCTTGTCGACCAACTGATAAAACAAGAAAATTGTATACATAAACAAACATTTCAAAAAACCCATGAAAATGCAAAAAAAATGCAAAAAAACTAAAATGCAAAAAAATGATTAAAATCGGGGCTTACCTCCTCGTCTTGGCGGCATGGTTGAATCTATCGCGATCCAGAAGTCCGATGAGAAATTTTGAGGTGGTATTCAAAGCTCGAGTGAAAAACGTCTAGGAGAAATAGGAGTCGCGGACTGCTAATTTTTGTCTCAGAGTTCCACGATCACGGTTTATAACCATGCTCGCGGTTCTAAACCGTGATCGTGGTTTTAGGTTCAGTTAATTGCGAACCTAAAATTCAGAACCGTGATCACGGTTCCTAAATTTCAGTTTTTATGTCCACCAACCGTGCACTTACCCCGACTTTGGCAAGTATTGAGGATTCAAGGGCACTCTCACACAAGAATTTTATAGATCTCGATTCATGATTTGATTGAAACGGTGTACGGCATACCAGTGTTGCGCAAACAATTCTAAGGAACAAGGTGAACATCATAATCATAATCACAATGAAGGGCACTCTAATGGAGGTGGTAGAGGTAGAGGTTACCGTGGAGGATTCAGAGGTCGAGGTCGCGGCGGTGGAAGAGGTGAATTCCCATGAGGAACTTGTTATACATGTGGATCCCCTTATCATTATAGGCGCGTGGCCTCATAATATTATTTTTGCTAGTGCGAAAGGATCACAAGTTTGAGGAATGCCCTGGATTTGTATGAGCATATGAGAAAGAAGCACAAGAAGGATAAGGGCGAGGAATGGTTAGAGTACAGTGCGTTGTGGAAGATCAGTGGATGTTGAAGTTATCACCGACCACGAGATAATACGGATGTTGGTGACTACACTCATTGAAGGCGTGCACGTGCGTAAGTCTCCGAAGCAAAACCTATCATTAAAAAATAGGAGGCATTGCATGCGAAGGTATCCGATCCTACTCATCGAAGGAATTATATCAGATACTATGGAGGTTATTATAAACTTGCAGGGTGAGATACAATTCTTGAAGGAGCAATCGTGGAAGTCAAGCAAGCTAAAGCGGTTGAGCTTCCTAGGAAATATGTTGATGACTTAAAGGAGGTTTGTAATATGTTGCACCAAAAGAATATCATTCCTTTATTAGGGGAATGGTTAAGAGGGAAGATGTCGCACGTTGGAGTTGAGCGCAAGAGACATATATTACATGTAAAATTACCTCCTCACAATCTTGATTATGATAAAGAGATCACTTTGAATGCGATTTTGATGGATGGTTGTTGAGTAACATTTTGATTGATACATGTGCAAGAAGTGAATGTACTCACCTTGGACGCATGGAATCAGATGAGGAGGCCACCATTATAGCCATCTTCAAACATGTTGTATATGGTGAAAAAAACTAAAGCCACGCCCATTGGAGTTTTGAAGGATGCCACTATTACTATACAAGGGGCCAAGTTTACTAGGGACTTTGAGGTCTTGGTGCTTATCGAAGAAGATAGTTTTCCAACATTGCTTGGGTGCCCATAGTGTTACGTGAACAATGTTGATATGTGATTTGATAAAGGCTATATCATTTTTTAGAACAAAGAGGAGCACGTGATCATCCCTTTGACAAATGAAAAAGTTTCACCTTATGTAGAACCTTTGAGTGAAGAAGATTTGAACAAAATTTATGTGTGCACCATTAGAGATCCTGAAGTGCTTGAGCCATCAAAGGAAGGAGTTATTCAATGGGATGATGCATAGTCTATGAGTGATACAACAAACATTGCTTGTGAAAAATGGGTGCATGGGACTTATGAAATGGTTGGGCATGAGATGAAGAATGCAATTACTTGTGTAAGGCATGAGACCATGTTATGTTAGGTGATTGGGCGTGCAAGCATGTTCCAAAGTACACTAGTGAAGGGAATCCTGATGTATTTCTACACGTTATGGAAGCCTAGTGGGTAGATCAAGTGGAAAGAAGGAATATGTTGATATATACCTTGCGCAAGACAACAACACACTGGTGGACTGCACACAGAGATAGTCTTTTAGAGTGGCGAGAGGTGAGGATCATCTTTTATACCAGATTTCTTAAGAGCAATGCGCCTACCAAGACATGTGAATTTCATGGGAAGGATTATGCTTCCGCACCACGTTCATAAGTGTGAGAGACTTTGGAAAGAGGGGAAGGAGGCCTTACTACCTTCACTATGGGCACACAAGTTCTACTTCACTTTGCGTGGATGTGCGTGTATGGTATGTTTATGCAAAGTTGAATAGAGAAATGGGCAATTGGCAAGAATTGATTGCAAGTATGATTCATACCTTTGACTATTTTTCTATTAAACCTCCAGTGAATGAGGCCTTACATATTATGAAGCACTTGACTATGGGATATAGTGCAAAGGTTGAAGAGCTTGTTCAGGAATTACTAGGTGAGTCAGATCTGGAGGCACGATTTGAAGAAGAAGAGACAGATGAAGACCAACTTGGGCATGTTTGGTTAGAAATTAAAAAGGTAAATTGGTTTACATGATTGATGATGAAGAAGTGGAAAATCAAGATGTCGAGGTCTTGGATAGTGCAGATGAGAAGGCACGTGCGTAGCATGAGCTCATGAAAATGAATAAGGTTAACATTGGGACAGATGTAGAACCTAAGGAGGCCATCATCGGTGATTACCGGTCCGACTCGAGGTTGCAAAAATAATTCGAGTTGTTGTGCGACTTTCCAAGACTTATTTCTAGAGGCTATCACAAGTTGAAAGGGGTACATCACTCTTTGGGTGAGATGAGGATCAAGTTAAAAGAAGGTGCGTGCTCGGTTAGGAAGAGGCCTTATAGGATGAATCCTAATATATGCGTCAAAGTAAAGGAGAATATTGATAAGATGTTGAAGTTTGGGATCATTGAGCCCATTAAGGAGTTAGAATGGGTTAGCCCTATGGTGATAAGCATAAAGAAAGATGGAAGGATAAGGATTTGTGTGGATTATAGGGAGTTGAATGTTGCTTGTGTAATATATCCCTTTCCTACACCATTTACAGAGGATATTTTGGAAGGTGTTACAAGGTGCGAGATCTACTCTTTCACTAATGGATTTTGGATATCATCAGGTGCGGATTGCTAAATAAGATCAAGAAAAGACAACTTTCACCACTAAGTGGGGAAGTTTTGCATACACGCTATGCCTTTTGATTAAAGAAAGCACCTACAATATTTTTGCGCATTTTTTTGTACAAGCATTTGAGGACGTCATTCATAAGTTTTACTAGTTTACTTGGATGATTGGACAGTTTATGGGCTAGTAAAAGATCATTGTGACAATTTAAGACTTATGTTTGAGAGGTTTTGACAGTTGAGCATATCTCTAAACATCAAGAAGTGTGTCTTTGTTACACCCTTTAGAACTTTGTTGGGACATATCATATGTAAAGAAGGCTTGTTGGTAGATCCTGCTAAGGTTGTTGTCATTTTGGGCTTAGAGGAACCTACTAACCGAGCGAAGTGTGCATAATTTTGGGGCACACAAGTTATTATAGGAATTTTATCAAGGGTTATGCTAGGATAGCCGTGCCCTTGGAGGAATTATTGAAAAGTAAGGGAGATTTCTAGTGGGGTAAAGTGCAACACAACGCATGTTTGAGACATTAAAGGAAAGGCTTACTTCTACGCCTATTCTATGCACTTTCCTTCATGGACCAAACCATTTCATGTGCATGTGGACGCCTCTAGTAAGGCCAATGGCGCAGTATTAGCCCAACCTAGAGAGGGTATTGTTGACCATACTATATGTTTTGCAAGCGGAAATTGACTCAGTGAACAGAATTATACAACTACGGAGCGCGAAGCATTTTCCATGATTTACATGCACTACACAAGTTTAGGAAATCTTGGTTTACGAATTTGTTCATATTTTATATAGATCACATGGCACTTAATTATTTGGTCCATAATATCTTTTCACAAGAGCGCATATGCAGGTGAATTCTCTTGTTCCAAGAATTTGACTTTATAGTAGTGGTGAAGGTAGGCAAGCGTAACTCAGGACCAGATAATTTATCAAGGATTAACTCAGGTGAGGATGCGCAGAGCATTAAGGATACAATGTTGGATGTATAACTCTTTAAATTGAATCACGCGCCCTCGACTTAGAGGATATTTTTGTATTCTTGCATATAGGTGTGGCGCCTGAAGGGATGAAGGCTTTGGAGAAGAAACAACTTGCCATACACATCACGCCTTACATGTTAATTGGTGGAGATTTATACAAGTTAGCTGCGTCAAGATAAGGTTTTGCACCGGTGTGTACTTGAGCATGAGTGGACTGCCATTATGGAGGAAGCTCGTGGTGGGATTGCAAGTGGACATTATGCGGGAATGCTACCACGCACAAGATCCTATTGGCAGGAATTTGGTGGGAAACAATTTACAAGGATTGTATAGAATATTGTAAGGCATGTGACTATTTTCAACGCCTTGGAAATCCTGGGCATAGAGATGAGATTCCTTTAAGGCCTATTGCTAGCACAGAACCTTTTGAAAAGTGGGAAATTGACTTTGTGGGTCCTATTTCCCCACTCGCGCGTAGGACTGGATTGCGCTACATTATAACTTGTACAAATTATCTTACAAGGTGGGCGGAAGCAACACCTACAAAGGATTGCATGGAAGCGAGGTTTTATGGGAGAACATAATCGGTAGGTATAGATGTCCACTAAGTTTCACAAGTGATAGTGGCACTCATAATGAGACTATCAAGATACTATTGGCGAGTTTAAGGTGGCACACCATAAAATAACAACACCCTATCACCCACAAACCAACGGCAAAAGTTTGAGGCTTTCAACAAGATATTGGGACATACATTGACAAAGATTTGTGATTTTGGAAGGAAAGACTGGGATGATAAAGTCTCTAATGTACTTTGGGAATACATGACAACCTACAAGAGGTTAAATAAAGCCACACCCTTTCAGTTAGTGTTTGGCGTGGAGGTTGTTCTACTCATGGAATTCATGTTACCTTCCTTGCATATTACACGCGCACGAGGGCTAGATGATGAGCAATCACTTGAAGAGCACATTGATAAAATGATGCAATTGGATGAGAGGTGTGTTATAGCTCGGTCGAGCTCGAAAATAGAAAAGGCCAAGCGAAGAAGGCATGGCACGATTGACACATTAAAAATAAGCAGATTGAAGTTGGACATATGGTACTTCTATATGATTCAATTTTTTTGCACCATCCTGGAAATTTCCAAGTGTATTGGTTGGGACCGTATGTTGTGACTTACATACATGCTTTAGGCACTTTCAGATTACATGCGTTGGATGGGACGCGATTTCTGATTATTTTAATGGGAGTAGGTTGAAGCCCTATTATAAATAAGTCTTCATGGTGTTTGTAATAAGGCAATATTATCATTAGATTAGATTTACTTTAATGCATTCCTTTCATGTGTTTCCTTTCAATGTTGTTATGCTTTGTCAATTCAATTATTGTTTTGTTGTAATAAGCATGTTTGTGCGCCAATTGTTGATTACTATCAATTGAATTCATGTGTAGAGAGGACGCATACTTTTAGTGTGGGGTAGATTGAGAAGAATTGATTGGTGCCTTGTTTCAAATTGAAGTGCATTGTAAAATTACAAGTGCTCAAAGTAGAGATAGATTTGAGAAGAAATTTCAAGGAAATTGCTTGGATTGAAGACCACATCTAGAGGGATGGACACTCAGTATAGCGCGAGCTAGGCTACGCTGACATTAGAAACTACTTTGTATGAGGCACATTGGATAGGTACATTGGCGCAAGGAGTCGCACGTAAGGAAATATGTGGCCAAGAAGTAGTGGCGCACAAGAACGTTATGATTGAGGCGCGAGAAGAGTTAGGAGGCGGAAAATCACGGCACAACACGTGAAAGAGCGAGGAGATGGAATTAATGTCATGTACGGTGGTAGTTGAGGAGTAATTAATGAGGGTAATTTTGAAATGAGCTATAAAGTCGGTGAATGTAATGTTATTGTTACCTTTCATCCTTTGAGCTATCGAGTTATGAAGTGCGACGAAGAGCATAGTGCGACGAGCGATATGTGGAGTGGCGAACCAGGTGAGTGTGAGGCGCATCATTAATAGAGCTCTACGGAGAAGTGTTATTGAGCTAGTTGGCATGTTTGCGAAGGCAGGTTCGCGCAAGAACTAGGATTTCAGGAAGACAAGCCCGCGGCTAGGGAAAACTAGGGCACGAAGATTGAAGGGTTTGATTTGAATTCGAGGAGTGCAGGATAAGGCAAAGAAAAATTAGAAGTTGTAGAGTGTACCTAAGAATTGCAAAAGAAAAATGGCACTTAGGACAGCCCCATTGTTAAGAAGAAGCGACGAAACAACGTAAGAGTGGTTGGTTGAGATCGGCGCTATAAGGAGGTCATCGAAGGAAGGTCATGGACATCAAAGATAACCCAATGCAAGATTAGCGACTTCAATCACAGGACTGATAAAACCATTAAGGATATTAATGTCGAGACCGTCCAGAAGATGAATAGGAGGACAAAAATGGGAATAGGGTTTTGGACACATCGGTGCACATGTTATTAGAAAGTGTAGGATTCATGTAAATTTATGAGTTGTCATTCTTTGGCAAGCCCGACCAATTGTACCAATGGTTGATGTCACACGTACAAAATATTCTTCTACTTCGTGGGTAGGAGGATGAGGATCACAACAAGTTAATCGGTAAAGTCACGGGTCTACGTGACTCTGGTTCTAAATTACAGTGATTTATCAAATGATGAGGGGTTGAGGCGATGGTAGCCACGTTCCTTTACAAAAAGGGGGACGAGCATTCAATGTCACACGCATAGATGACTTGGCAACAAGGGTAGCGGCGCGTTTAGTTGGTTACAAACTGGGCGACTCGAAATATGGACAGATGTTAATAAGTAATGGTTGCATATATCGCACAAAATGGCGACAAAGACCTATTATAATATTGCAGGATACATCCAGAAAATTCTAGTAGTAGAGCGCGCACCCAAGTGATAAAAGGTGATAAGATAACCTGGGGCACTATTTTAATCTGGTTGTGTTTAGTGAAATAGGCGTTCCCGATGGACCAAAGGAAAAAGTTTGGGAGAATCCCATGGAAAATAAATTACCTACAAAGAAGTTTTCTAAGTACACATGTCATGGTTCCATTTCAAACACTTATAAGGAGTTCCATGAGAAATGGTTTAGGAGGTTACGTCAGGCATTTGAATTAGAGTTGCACGCATATGCGTGAGATGCCTAGTGTATTGAATAAACAAGCGAGTCCATGCACATACCAACATTTTAGTCTAGGTAGATTCTTCATGAAGAAGGGAGAGAAGAGCCCTTGGTGTAAGTTACCTTTCACTTTCACTGCACGTTATTTCAAGGATTCGGTAAACAGGCTACACAATTCATGCAAGTTAACATTTGATGTCGACAAAGTAGATGCAAACATTCATATTATGCGCAAGAAATATGTATGGCCTAACAAGGATGCATATGTGGAGACAATGTAGACAGACAACATTGACATTACTCCAGAGACTGGTTGTAGGGAAGATTGAGCCAGCAGCGCATATATGTGTACCTGGGGCCGCGGTTTAAAGATGGCAAAGTGATTACAAGAGAGGACTTGTCTTTACCAGGTCCTCCAAAGGGGAAACAAACTGTGGGAACGAGAATGTCGGTAGAACAGACACCCCCCAGGCAGGAGGAACAAGGACATGAGGTTTGTAGAATGTCTTAGAGCACGGGGAGGAGGAACAGGAAGATATGCCGCCCTTGATCTTGGAAAAGAATATTACACAAAGGCGTATAGGTGCATGTTGGTGTTGGCCCTTCACGGCCCGGTAAGGAGATCGCCGCGCATAACACTGGTGAAGGAGGAGGAAGAAAGAAAGAAAAGACAAAGATATATTTTGATTAAGGATAGTGATGAAGAAAAGTCTTCATGTAGAAGCCCGCGTGAAGATGTTGCCACACCTAGTCTAGAGGCGTGAGAGGATGAGGAGATATGTGGCTAACAACCTTTGTTCGAGGAGGATGTCCTCAATATAGGCGTGCGGGAACTTGAAGTGGAAAGTTGTGTTGGTGGAGATGCGGAGATAGTAGAACATGTTGCACGCATGAATAAGGAAATTGAGGGAGAAGAGGAAGTACAACATAATGTGGGCACTTTGAAACACAGGAGCAAGTAGGAGAGCGCACCAGTGAGCCTAAGGAGGAAGAGATGGTAAGGACACAAAACCTAGGCTATGTTGATGATGCGTCAAAATAATGCACGCCCGGTTCAGTATTGTTGTGAAGGAACGCTTGTATGGGTGGGAGATGATGGATCCCGAGATGGCAACCACACGCACCCATAAGCAACTATCATGGAATATGCAGACTCACATGGATGAGCATGATTTTGATGTGTGAAGAATCGTGTCTCTCGGAGGATGAAGAAAGCACCACATTCTTGCCATGTAAAAATCAAGCCGACTCAATTTTCATATGAACAAGTAATGCATTAACAAAGGTATCTACAAAGGTTTCCCGTAGAAACATCGATAAAGTGGCAACTATTCAAGCTTTGTTAGAAGATAAAAAGGATAAAGAAGTAGAAATTAAGTGCCTGAAAAGGAAAAGGAGAGAGATGAGGTGAAGGCGCATACAATACTTGACATGGCAGAGCAGATCGGTGATGAAATTTTGAAAGAAAGGCTACATTTGGAAGAGAGAGTGGTTAAGAGGTTCCCCTTTGCCATGCATTATTTTCGCACACTTTGGTTCACATGGTGTTGGATGAGGTCCATGAGGATGCCAAAACCAAAGGATGTTGCAGCACATGCGAAAAGGACCAAAGCAACAATAGCTCGTCGGATAACAAGTTATGAGTCTTTACTTCAGACCTTGAGAGATGAGATGAAAAAGGCAAATTTGGCGTTGAATATATGCGCAAATCTTGAGACAATAATCAAGACAAGGACTCGTAGAGGAGAATGTGGTCTTGGAGAATGCATTCCTTGCAACAAAGAATGATGAAACACTTGGGTGCGAGGAGAGGTGACACTATTAGCGAAAAAGCGGGATGTACTTACAGCAGCCCGGGACCCTCATAAAGATAGAATAAAGGAGATTGGGAAGTTGATAGCGTGACAAATGGATGGGATGGAAGGGATGATCTCGAGTCTCACGAAGCGTTCTTGAGTATTGCAGAATGAAGGTGAAAATATGACTATGGATGAAATGGAAGGAGTACTCGCAGATATCCCTGATAAGATAAATAAGGCGCTTGGTGATTGGAATGAGTTAGAGGCAAAGATCAAAAGTGAATATATTGAGTTAATGCTACCTTCAGAAGGGTAGGGCGCCCAGATTCTTTGTTATTTATTCATTCTTTATGTACAGAACATTATTTTATTCCTTAGTCTTATTTTTTAGGGAGATAAGGCATGATTACCCATTGCACGAGGGTGGTAATAAAGCAAGTGTGGGGTAATGTTGG
The DNA here is from genome assembly GCA_018340775.1 of Taxus wallichiana var. yunnanensis. Lineage (NCBI taxonomy): Eukaryota > Viridiplantae > Streptophyta > Pinopsida > Cupressales > Taxaceae > Taxus > Taxus wallichiana. The sequence goes on along the minus strand of CM031239.1, from coordinate 510,023,860 downwards.
GTTGATGAATCATAGCCTAAGTATTGAAGGCGCATAAGGTTGGGGCGCATAGGTACACGCAAAAATATAGCAAAAAAGGGTGCGTCCGGGGAAAGTCGAGTTCGTACTCGGCCGTTTTGCATGGATGGGCTAAGAATGGATTGAGTGCAGGGCACGTCTTGTTGGAAGACATGTCAAGCTATTTTGGGACAAGTGGAAGATCAAGCGACATGCAAATTTTTAAGCTAATAATAGGATCTAAACTAGATGTTAATTATAGATCTATTATTAAAGGAGCTTGCATGCTTTTGTCTTTAACTTGTAGTTGTGCATGGCTATTCTTGGCATGCAGCATATTTTGAGGATGCATAGGCGGTGAAGGGAAAGTCCCCACTACCTATAAATATGTATTGATTTGCACGGTTTGGGAGAGACAACTTGTAGTAAAGTTATGTTGTTGGTTTATGGGCGCGTATGACCTATGATGATACTCATATGTATGTATTTAGCTTATGTGTTTTGTAGTGATTAATACAATGGATCTGTGTGGTTGGATAATGGTTATTGACATATCTATAACTGGATCTTGCATCGTAAATATGATCGTAATTCTTATTTAATCCTTCATGCACTATGGTTGTGATCTAGATTTGTTTATGCTTTACTTTTGAATGGTTATTATGGATCTAGATTATATGTGTGTTTATCATGCTAACTCCTTGACAAAGCTGCCATAAAAGAGGGACTGGTACCCTTGCGCGCTTCGAGGGGAGCACTCAGTGCACTGAGTAATGTGTAAGCGCGTCTTGGACTATTTGGTAAAATAAAAGACTACAGATTGTTTTTGGCCTTATACCACATAGACAAATTCAACATCAATGTTAATGGTTGTAGCATTAAAAACTTAGTAGATTGTAACATTCAAAAATGGATGATAAAATTTTAAAAATGAGGCTCGTGGCCTATGGTGCGAAGGTTCGAGGGCAATATTGATCAATAAAGGGGACTAGAAGGGGCAGAATTTGTTACTTGTGTGAGGGTATTAAGGAGATTGTGTACTACTTACAAGATAGGCAGGTGGATGCTTTCTTCAACCATTATATGACCAAATTGGAGGAAGAGTTCAAAGTTGAAATATTAGGGAAAAAAGCATGTGTTCTAAGGCCAATGTTAGGTCCGGAATATGGGTTTCAAATCAATTGCAAAATTGCAAGGCCTAAACCCAAAATTGTATAATATAAAATAAGATGTAAGTTGCACATATTTATAATAAAGTGTCACTATTCAATTCATTTCAAGGATAACAATTCAATTCACCTTCATGATGACTATTTAGATTCTAGAAAGAGAAATACTACTATGATTATGTACATAAAGTTACAATTATTCCCTTCTTTAAATATGATTATAGGGTACTAAGATTTAAAATGTCTAGGAAAACCCTATAAACTTTTTATAATAATAAATAAAATACCAGCCATGAAGGTTGAAAATAGGCCATGTATCAAAGAATTTAGATTCAAATAAGGAGCTAGTTACTAAATCGAATCTTGAATACTTAATCTCATACTCTCCTCTTGGTAAGGATTTAGACTTGCAGATAGTCACGAAGGAACCCTCTCAAGGGGGTGGCATGAAGTTAAAAGAAAAAAATGGTACAGGGAAAAATTGATGCTGATTTGGGGCATTAGTCCATAATATTTGAGGTCTTTCCACAAACTTTTTGCAGTTTATTGTTTGTTTTTAGTTGGATCAATTTTTATCTTGTTAAATACATGTTGTTAGTGAACTTTCTTAGTTTATCTTTTTGCTTTGTGAGGTTTTAAGAGCCTTTCAAAACCCTAACCATTTGCCTAATTAAAAAAGTACTATAGATTGTAGGCATTAGAACAAACCCCTCCATTCAAATTGAATTGGTTTTTATGACCTTTACAACGCAAATACAACCTTATAAAATAAAAATCAGTTCTTCACATTCTTTCCCAATAATGTCTATACTGTGCAAGATATTTAAAACGTCAGATCTACGATAATCTACTTTCCTTAAGCCTCATTGGGTCGGCTCGCAGCTTATATAAATAAGGTAGTTGCACCCCACGAATCACAAACTATAGCTTAGATGTCAAGATGTAGTGACAGAGATATTTGAAACTAAAATCATTGACCCGATGAAAAGGCAACGGGTGTTCAATAAACAGATTATATAGAGCCCTGCATGCTATTTATTATCAAAATATTTCTCCATTTGTCATCTTGAACATCGACTATAGTGTTGTTATTATTCTTAATGTTGTAAACTCCAATATTCCTCCTGCTGCATTCAAAATTTGGACCTGCTCTTTTCTACCTCTTCTCAGCCTAATGAATGATAGAAAAAGATGCAACCATAACTTGAAAATTATAAATATACTTCACTTACAGAAATAGACAATTTAATCAGTCCAAAATTGTTTTAATCAGCCCAAAGTTGTTTTAATCAGTCCAAAGTTGATATCTTTGGAAAAGTTCTGACAATGTTTGACATAGATCAAGTAGCTGAAATCAGTGAGGATATTGTCATTAACCTACCTATTAGAAGACATTATGCGGTTCATTACCATCACTAGAGCTTAGCATACACTTATGTTGATAATAGCAGCAGCGGACGTAGGTGCTTCTGGAAGGCCGATAAGTTAGTGCATGTGAATTGGAATTATGGATGTTCACAATTCCTTATAGTTGTAGGGAGTAAGATTTAACCGTTGATTTATATATTGAACCTATAATCTTGCTAAGCTGCAATAATTGAATTCCTTTGAATTGCCAAATAATAGTGCTTTTTAATAGGTTCCAGATGTCTAAATGAACTAGGGCAGTTATGCATTTCTAGGCAAACAAAATTCTTGCAATTCAACACAAAATATCAGCCAAAATGGCAAAAGCAATGGGACCACTACATGATGTGCATCCGTAGCCAACAAAACCCACCAAATTTCCTAATGATTGTACACTCTACATTCCCAGCATGACACAAACAACAATCAAAAGGCAAAAACAACAATACCACGGCATTTTGTTCAGCCTTAGCCAACAAAAACCCCAAATTTCACCCAGATTGTATTTCACGTTCCTGGCAAATGGCAAAAACAACGGAACCACCGCATATTGTTTGCCCTTAGCCAACAAAAACCCAAACTTTCACCAGGGTGATGCATTTCATGTCCCGCCACGACACCAATAACAGTCAAAACTTAAAAGGATAGCAGCATGAGATATTGTGCACCCTTAGCCGTCAAAACCTTGAATTTCACTAGGAATGTGCACACCATTTTCCTAGCATGCCAATATGCACAATATCTCGCGGTCCCAACGTTTTGATTTTTGACCATAATGTGTCATGCTAGGAACATGAAGAGCATAGTCCTAGTAAAATTTGAAGTGCATCAACCTGGTAAAATATGGAGTTTTTGTTGACAAGGGTTGCACAATATGTCGTAGCTCCGTCATTTTGCTTTTTACCATTATTTGTGTTCTGCCAAGAACATGGAGTGCACGATCCTGGTGAAGTCCAGGGTTTTGTTGGCCAACTAGCATGCAATGGACATGAAGTGCACGATCCTGGTTAAGTCAGGGGTTTTTGTTGGCTAACTAGCATGCAATGGACATGAAGTGCGCAATCCAGGCAAATTTTGCCAAAAACCATGCAATCAAAGCAGAGTTTGAAAGGTAAGAGAGACTAATGAGAAAAGGGAGAATAGACACCAAGAACAAACAAAATCACATACCAATAATGCCCCATTTGGATCAATAATCAACGAGTACATAAACACTCTAGGAACATGCAATATAACAACTTATAAATGCCTTGGGGTCTACACTAAACTCCAATCAAATTTTCACTAAATATTACATAATGCCTCGAGAACTTTCAACATGGCATATTTTCAAAGGTCTAGTCATTCACTCCTTAGCACGACATTCTCAAAAGTAAATGTACTCTTTAGATCCCAAAGCACAGCATGGATTGTTCCTCTATATGTTGAAACTAACAGCAGTTAGTGCCAATATAAACACAACTGTATATTTCCTCCCACACCAATGAGCAGTATTAAACATCTATAGAACATTCTACCATGCCCTTTTAGACAGTAGTGAGGTGCATCTTGCCATCTAAGGCCTGGAATAGAGATGCCCAACAAGTACCTTAGTTTTGGTTATAAAAATCCAGCTTATTCAACAGTACAAATGAAACAAACTAAACGACCTAAAAAGGGAATCTGGTGTACCTTCACAAAATTTATCTGTAAAATGTCGAAACATCGTATTACTGTTTTAGTATTTATATGGTAATGCATCACAAAACCAGAGCACAAGTTATGGCCTTAACAGATTTTTCTTAATCATTTAGTTTGTCGTTTTGTAACCCCTAGAAATTATGTGAGCTAATGCAATGATCCTGCTCATTTTGTAGAAGATCCGTAAGTAGTAATGTGTATTATTTTAGATAAAGATAAAAGTCTTACAACGACAAATGACAAGAAAGGGATAGAGTTAAATGGAACCAACCAACACAGCAACCCTTAATAACTCAAGTACTTGGCAATTAAAAAATGCAAAGCAGTAAAACAAGACTATGATGCAAGGGAAAAAAGCAAATCAAGACGATGAACAATCATGGGAATAAAAAAACATGGGATCTGAAAACATTAACATAGTCTGAGAAGAAATTAGATGGTAAAACACAATTCTAAAGAGGAAGTTGCCGTATTTTCAAACACTTGTGCATTCCAGAAGTTAATTTGTGACCTATAAGAAAATATAAATTAGAAAAATCTATTCAATATAGTTCAAACAAAATACTACTGAATACCAACGCAACCCATTTCTTACTTGATATCACCAGTACATAGTTTGTAGAATCTATTCATAGAAGCACTGCCAAGCATGCTTTCTCAGTCCACTGAAACAATGAATCCGACAATATCCATTCACTCTAAACACGATTGACTGTATTGAATCTGCGAACTAATATAACATGTGGAACAAAACTACACCACTCTGGCTAGGCGGTCAAAGACCAACTTGTACATTTGTCGATTCAGGCGTTCACAGTATGCAGGGTAATAAAACTGCCCATATCTTGACACAGACCATTATACATGTTACAATGGGCAAAAAGAATACTATTAATGATAAATTGCCCTCCACAAAAATCCAAAGTCAACATGGGCCCATAATCAATGTAAGCCCATAACATGGTCGCAGAACTAGGACTGAGAACCCATACCACTCTTTATGCTTTCTGGCTGCCGAATAAGAATGCGGTTCATAAATTGTTCATGGATCTATCTTGGGCGGGATAAGTCGGTTCAATGAATCTGAACTCGGTACCTCTGGAAGATGAGTTGGAACTTTTACAATCAAGTTGCACTGAACCTGACCCTTAAAACTGTGCTTAAAGCTCCTACAATATGAATACATCTCTAGAAGAGCTCTTCTGAATTGAATTTGTTCCAGGCCTCCTACATTACATGTACACAAAATGAAATGTTAGAATAGGAAAAGTAATTTGAGGAGACTGAACTACATAAAAACTGAGGAAATATTCAGTACAAAAATCATTAGTTACAAGTAGAAAATACAATTTCCCAGGAAGAACAAAGATGTTGGCCAATATTGACATCTTAATTCCATTAATTATGTGGCAAAATTTTCTCAATGTATATCAACAACAAATTTGATTCTAATTCAAAGTCTAAATGACCTCCGAAAAAGTTTGCAAAACAACATAATCAAACTAGCCCCATCATTAAAATTTATTAGACTGCTGTTCTAAGTGCTATGCATATTTTAATATTTAAATATAATCAAACGAGCCCATCACTAAAATTTATTAGACTGCTGTTCTAAGTGCTATGCTTATTTAAATATAGAGAAGAGAAGAGTGTCACCTGCAATCAAACTAATCAATCACTAACATATATTATGTATCTTCAAAATATTTTCAGCAACCATTTGAGAAAACACGGGCTGTGACGTTTATTTGTGGAAAATGACACTGAAAACAATAAGCCTAGCTAGGTATCAAAGCAAACGTATCATAATCAACCATTGACAGGAGCTATGCTTTCTTGCCAAGAACACCTTAAGTCAAATAGTTGTAGCTTGTAAGACTGCGAGTCAAGGGCACATATAAGAAAATTTGTTAAAATTATGTCTTGAAACCTCAAAAAAATTCAAAACTTGCACAAAGTAGGATTGAAATTGGTAATCCTGTTTTGGCAAAACTGATTAAAATTTCTACAAAAATTTTGCAAATGGAAGTGATCAATTATTGGACTTACGTACATAGTGAAGTGAACTAAACCATTCCACTTTCATAGGGAAGACAAGATCACTCAAGGTAGACAAATGTCATTTTAGAAAGGAATTTTGGAACTCCCAAAACATATACTAATCCATATTCATACACTAATTGTTCAAATTATAAATTCAAGGATTCATTCTATACTGTCCTCGTGCCAAGTTATTAAGGGTTGTGTTCATTCATGATAGCTCTTAAATAAAATTAATTTCCAAATGAAAGGATAAAAATATATAATTAATCAAACTATATTGCTTATCAAGTGCATGCCTCCCCTTTTGACAATGCTGTTCTTGGAGCACATTTGAAGTTGCCTCCTCTAGCTAGCCAGATAATAGCGTAAGAACTAGATAAGTTCCACTGTTGCTCTGAAACAAGATTTCAAAAGCCATGGAATCCACCATTATTTCTCTTGTATGTACTTGGGCCATGTAGGCATTAGTTCATTAAATCAAAGCCCTGACTTGTATAACATAGTCTTATAGAGAACAGAATAGGTCTTAAAGACTTGAACATAGTTACGAGTCTTGGCAAGTCTTTGCCGAGTTGTGAACTGAACCACCTATGATCGTCTGGGTCTTGAAAAACACACAGAAAAAGAACTAGAAAACAATTACGATTTAAAAGAAGTTAGAACATTAAAAGCAATTTTTATGCATTAAGATTATTTTAAATTGTCAAACTTCTAGCAAGTCTGGGGGATTTGTGCCACATACGAATCCAGTTACTCTGGTTTCGAATCCTACAAAAAATAGGTAAATCATGAGCACAAGAGGTGTTTACAAATATCTTCCTTCAGCAAGGGAATCTCTTCACTAAGGATAAAATGGCCCAAATTTGGCCAAAACAACTTAATATTGGCCCAATAATTCCAAAATAAATAGTTTAGGCCAAAACAAGCCATCCTTTACCAAAGAATAAATTACATAAAAAGTAGCAGGTCTCTTAAGGTAGATGGATGCCTCTGTCCTATTATCCTATATGTAACCCATTTTTACATACATACATCGTCATTTCTATATTGTTTGATATATTTCTCAATATCGAGGGTTTCTAAACCTATTTAGAGTAGCAAGCACTCCATGGTGTGATTTTCCTGGTGCAAGTGCCCATGTTTCTCTTATATCTTCTTTTACTCTCATCTAAAAACACTGCATTTGATCCAAACATCCAGGTTTAAATTTGTAACTGTCATCTATAATGATATTAAAGCATGCTATGATTATTTTGTACGTAAAAGATGCTACATCTCAGTTTGAGACATTGCAACAATTTCTTTAGCAAAGGCACTGGAAGAGAACTGTTTGTTCTTCCTCCCCCTCTAACACTAACATTGTGGATAGTTTTAGTGGCATGCAGTGTGGGTTCCTCTAGCTTGTAATCGTTATGCGATATTCATTAACTTACAAGCATTTATATAATCCCTATGACGGGCTTTATTCGGCATCAGTAATCCATCTCTAAGGCTAAGAGATTCATTCTTCATTTGGCACTCTTAGTTCCATTGGCCATTTTATTTGTAACATTGGGTTTGCTTTAAAGAAAAACTAGTTTTGTATCATATGGCTTTGCAAATACCAACTAGTGTAGAATTTACCTATTTGAGTTAACATCCCCGACTCCCCACTCTTTTCAGGTCTTATTGCCTCCTAGGTAATTTATTTTTTCCTGCTCATTTCAGCACCCCCGACAAGCTATTCTAGCATACTTTTAAATTCCATTGACCTACATTGATCATTCAAGGACATTAATATACCTTCGTTTTTCTATTAGTCTCATTGACTACTACCACTACTAATATAGCCATTTCCTCACTTTTGCAATATGTCACTTAAACTGCCAAATTTTAATGAAACTAAGATTTGAAAATCGATAACATGTTTCTTATTATTCTCCTATGAAAGTGTCTCCATGTCTTGTCTATTAAAAGAAGCGGTCTCTTCATGGCCCTTAAATAATCATTGATATACTCTGAATAATTGTCACGATAAATGTGATCTATAATCAACTCAACTCATCAAACAGTTGTTTTTTTGTATAAACTGGAAAAGCTTATATTGACCTAACTTTTTGCTGAGAAAACAAACACCAAAAATCAAGACCCTAAGTTTAAGTGATCAATCATCCACAGATAAAACACATATATTTACATAAAAAAAACCCCATACGGATATAAAGCTCATTAGTGAAATCGGAAACCTTTTTTATTGATAACTTTTGGACACCGTGGGGCCTAGGCCGATTGGGGACACAAACAGAAGCCCATTCCCTGAGTGTGTAGCACACATGCTTTTTCAGTGGATTTATCAAGGCTGCATTATTGCAAGGAGCTTGACCCAATGATTCCCGGGTAGGATTCGAACTTAGGTCTTCATCGTGATAATTCCTACACCTTAGCATTGTTCACACTTGATGGGCTATGATCAGGAAACTTTTTCACCTAGAACATTTGATTACAAAGATGGAGAGATTTGCATACGCTACAGAACCCACACTGTGACTTTATATATTACAGAAAGACTACAATTTTCAATTGATACAAGTTCAATATATATTGATAAAAGGTGGAACAAATTACATCAAGAGCTTTCTAGTTCTGATAATTGAGGACAGGTCAGAGATAACTGGTATGAAGAAGTTTACATTTGAGGAATAGACCAGAAATCAAAGAAATTTAACCAGAGATATATCATACTAAGAGTACTAATATTACTGAAACAAAGCTGCATATTAGTCGAATAAAGGCAATTTAAATCTACGAGGTGTATATAAATTTGGTCAGTCTTTTGCTGTTCAAATAACATTCATTATTGCAAGCAATGAAATTGTCGTGATGGAATAATGATTGCTCTCATATTTCATTAAAGCCATCAGATTTGACTTGGCACATCAGTTTCCACTTAATCAGATGCAAATGCACTTTTGTCTGCTCCGTTTATTGTCTCAAAAGCAGGCCACTAGGGAGGAGTTTCACTACCACTCCCCAAGGCTCCCTCATGAAAAGTTTGGTGCTTAGCAGAAGGCATATAGTTGTATTGAGCCTCAACATCATCATACATCATGTGGTGAAGCATCTATATCCTCTTGATTTTTGCTGGAAAACAGCACCAAGGAAGGAAATACATCTTTCCATGGACCTCAGAGCTTTTCCATAATATGGCGTTGACTACCACATTCCTCGAGGAATTTCAAACTACCATCTACAATGTGCAAGGCAGAAAGAATGGTACTTTCTTTGACATTTTTTTCTGCAGGGAATTTGTCTTGAGGTCCATTCTCATTAGGGAGAAGATGGATGTACTGATTTTGGGAGTTTTGCTGAGGGGGTGACCTAATGCCGGAAAAACATGTGGTTGCCATAGCCAAGACGGGGAATTCAAGGTTAAGCCGTGAATTATGATTGGTCTAAGTAGAACAAAGCATTGCCTGAAACCATTGTGGAGAGATTGACAAATTGTTGACGGCTCTGGGGATAGGGGTTCCAAAGTCCTTAAAGGATCTAACTTTGACATGTGATGTTTTGGATACAAAGGGAGCTTTTTTGAGCTTGAAATCCAACAACTTGGTTGATTATGGTTTGGTTGGTCTACTTCCTATCACTAGCCTCCCTGTTAGGGATTATGTTGAAAGCTTGCGCATTGTTGGCTTGAAGTCCCACAATTTGGTTAATCATGGTTTGGTTGGTCTAATTCCTATTAGTAACCTCTCTGTTGAAAGCTTTAATGTGGAAAGCTTCAGCGTTGTTGGCAAGCGAGTGGCTATGGTTGTGATTCGTGAAACAGACTTTGTTGGGGCTGCATGCCAGGTGTGTACTCCATATCATCGTCCTCTATAACAATACACTGGCTCCGCCAGCCTCTCAACTTCAAGCTTGTGATGGACTGGAAACATCTGCATGTTACCTTCTCCTTTTCTCCTTTAATAAACTTTCTCAATAAGTGTCATAAAAGCCTTATAACATTTGGCTCAAGGCTTGCTCTCCATACAGCCTTCGTTAAAATTCTTTGCTTCATCTGGAAATAGAAGGACAAGCAGCACCATTTACCATTTTTGGAACAAAGATTGTTTGATAGTTTTTGCTGGCTTCCTCCCATGCCTTAGAGTCTTAGATTTTTAGAGATTTCATAATCCTGAGATGAGAAGACATGATATGACCCAAAAGACAAAAGAAGCAGGTATTGTCAGGGTTTACATTTATTGAAATTTATTGCAGCCCACAGGGAAGGAGCCTATTGGTAAAGCAAACAGTTATGGGGCCAAACAATTCTAACTCTGCTTCTATTCAATCCAAATAAAAATATTTGAGTCATCGAGCCAAATGGAGGAAAGGAATTTTTATTTTGACCCGAGAAGTTTGCAGTCTTACCCTAATTAGGATTGTAGCAGCACACAGGTAAGAGTTTGGTGAAGATCTTGAATGCGTAGTATCATTCAACTCTGAGAAGACTGATACTCATCGGTGCTTGTTGATCAGGAGAGGACATTTTTGGAGCTACCGTACAATTAAGGTTGTGAAAAGCTTTTCAGGTCAACATTCTGATCTGAGCTAGCTTGAAAAGAATTGAACAGCTGTTGATGTTGTAATAATAATAGAGATTGAAAGACCATAGATGTTTTATAAGCAACATGGAATAGTACCAGTCAAAACCCTGTATTCGCTCTGGATGTTGCTTGTTTTCAAGAACCCATGGATATTATTTCCTCCGTTATTGCTATTTTTAACAGTGAAATCTTCAAGATGTCAGTGGGGAATGTGGAGGTGAATCCTGTTGTGAAAAGAGGAGAGGGGGTGGAGGAAAAGGGCAAGATATATTACGCAGTTGAAAACATGAGAAAGGGAGTGTCGTTGGGTGAAAATGAAAGATAATAGAAAATAAATAACAACAATAAAAAACTCTGAAGCAGGTGAGGTGAAACAGGAAGGAGGTAAAAGTGAAAAAAATGTTATGTAGGTAGCTAGGCATTGGACACATGAAACTAAAACACTAAGGGAAATGATAAAGTGGTGAGAGCTGGGTGTGGGAAGAGAGAAACAAACAAACACATTAAAAGGGAATAAAAAAGAAACAAAAGAAAAGGAATAGGATATACAAAGCACAAAAGACAGTATGGGGTGGAGTGAGGCATGATGGAGAGCCACTTGGCTTATGATGATCAAAACCAATGCACAGTTTGAGTAGGAAAAAATAACAATGGTTCCTGGCACCATGGATTGCAGTTTTCTACTCTGAAATCATGATAAAAGTGACTCTGTTGCTTTCTCTAAGGCAACTTGTGTTTGACCACTCAAAGGCATGCCCTTGAATATAACCAAGTAATCAAATCAAAATGATTGAAAGAGTACCATGGCTTCCTCTATTTTTAACTATATTCGACATTCTCATTTATGCAGAGTCACATGGATATGGATACAGATACGATGTCAGATACGGATAGGGCTTGTATTAAAGGCCCCTGATATGGATACAATTGGGTAGGGCATATATGTATATATAGAGAGAGAGATAGAGAGAGAATAAATTAAATAATTATCAATTTTAAATTACAAACAAATTTATACACTGTAGGAATAAATGAATGACTTCCCCTTTTATAATTGTTTTGTATGGTTATGTGGTTGTAACCGCTAAATAATTTTGTAACCGTCTTTGCATAATAAATACCCGGACACACAACCCATTTGTCCAGTGTGTATTCCGGTTTTCTCTTCAACCATTCTTTACACATTTATTTGGTTTATTCTCTCTCTCCGCAAATTCTAACAGTGGTATCAGAGCGTGGGGCAAGCAAAGAGAGGGAGGAAGAAAGATATTTTCGTGAGTCCCATTAGGGCACGCTGTACAGTCGCGAATCAGAAGAATACAGTCACGAAAATCACGCTGTACTCACGTTTTTCAGAAAAAAAAAAAAAAAAAAAAAGTCACAAAAATACAGTCGCGAATGGCACGTTTTTCAGGAAAATAACAGCATTTTCGAGCACAAATAGTCAGATTTTAATAGCCACGAAAAATCGTGATTTTAGACATTTTTACAGTCGCGATTTGCGCTAATATGGTGCATTATTACAGTCACGAATTGCTAGGGCACAAACATTTTTCACAGACATAAGGCTGGAAAGACGCAGAAGCAAAAAGACTACCTGCGCTAGGGCACGGAACTGTGCAACTGGTATTTTATTTTATTTTATTTATTCATTGCCAAAATACGCAGTTGTATTTATTCTATTTTATTAAAATGGAAATGCCCATAGAAAAATATTCTGGTCTAAATTTTCATACATGGAGAGTGAAAATACAAATGCAACTTATGAATAAAAATTTGTGGGGCATTGTAAACGGGAAAGAGACAACACCTACCGATGCATCGAAATTGTTAGAATGGCAAAGCAGAGATGATAGAGCGAAAGCTATTATTGGCCTTGCTCTCTCTGACTCTGAACTTCATCATGTAGACCTAGACAAATCATCGAAGGAAATTTGGGATACTCTAAATAAATTATTTGGAGCGAAAGCAGTCAATGCCAAATTTTCCCTAAAACTTCAGTTATATAGGTTCAAAATGGATGACGGAGTCTCTATGTCAAGCCACATCAATAATCTAAGGTCCTTGATCAAACAACTAGCAGAAGTGAAAGCTGCAATTGAGGACGAAGATGCCAAAGCTATCCTATTAAATAGTCTGTCTTCAAAATATAGCAATGTAGTTTTTACCCTTAGTCAAATTCAATCTCAATCTCTGGATGATATGATAGCAGCTCTTCTAGCTGAGGAAAAACGAACTACAAAGGATGAAAGGTCATTCCCAACAAGAAAGTGCATTCTATTCTAGAACCAAAAAATATCATAGAAGATCAGATAAGTCGGAGATTGAATGTCATTATTGTAAGAAAAGAGGTCACACAACATGGGATTGTTGTGTTCGAGCCAATGATGTGCTCAAGGGTAAAGTCATATCAAATACAGCCAATATAGCCATGGTTGAAGACCCACCAAATGTAGAAGGTAGTGAGGACAATGACGAATACGCACTATAAAGATGCTCTAAACTTTGAAGGCAAGAAAGGATACAGGGTAGATGAAGCTCGGTATGGATGGTTGCTCAAATAGTTCGGGAGACTGTGGATCTTGGGAATTATACCCTCACGAGGGTCATGAGACAACTTGATGGAGCTTGTGGATGGCTCAGTATGGATGGTTGTCCAATAATTCGGGAGTTCGGGGAGGTGGAATCCGGGAACTCGGGAATTCAGCTCGGGAGCTACACCTTTACGAAGGTCATGAAGCAACTTGATGGAGCCCTATCCTATCATAGCATTGCTTTCAAAGTGAAAGTGTTTGAAGATAGCGTAGTTTTGTTTTGTTAGATTGTTTGTTTTTGAGTTATGTAGGGTAAGTCTTAAGAGGGGGTGTAGGAATAAATGAATAAGACTTCCCCTTTTATAATTGTTTTGTATGGTTATGTGGTTGTAACCGCTAACTAATTTTGTAACCGTCTTTGCATAATAAATACCCTGGACACACAACCCATTTGTACAGTGTGTATTCCGGTTTTCTCTTCAATCATTCTTTACACATTTATTCGGTTTATTCTCTCTCTCCGTAAAATTCTAACATACACTAGATTTTACACACAAATTAACCTCTTTGGCCCACGGAAAAGGTAGAAAGTTGTGTATTCGATGGAATTATAAAAATTGCAGGTTGTGTAGGCCAATTTAAAAGTTCGAAGTAAAAGATCGAATCAACACTCTCAATTCATGTCCACAATTGTTGCAGCTAAAATGCATCATCAAAGGTCATTTGCAGTTTTGAGCATCATTTTACACTTTTGAAGGGGATTTTGTTAATTTGTGTAACTTTTAAATCAGATATGGCTACAGTTGGCCTGCATATCATATCCGGTTGTATCTGACACGACCCAATTGGGGGTTCATGTCTGGATACGGCTGGGCACAGTATCTGAACAGTATCAAAACCGCACCATACTTGTATCCATATCCAGCACATGGATACACATGCCCTAGCAGTAGGGGTGCCATATCCTGCAACCATACATAAATGTCCTCCGAGGATATTGTACAGTTGCATCTCCTTATATTCTGTGGTTAATAAATAAATTTTAAACAGCTACATTTTTTCTCGACTTCTTTCCAATGTGATCGCGAATAAGGGATGTACCAACGATTGTTTCAATGAATTTTAGCCTGATAATGAGCCAAGTTGATTCACTTTAATTTGACTTGTTTTCCCATGGGACATAACCACTCAAACCCAAGTCTTTTATTCCTCTAATGGGGTATGCAAATCCATAACATTCCAATGGAAGAGTTGCACGAGGATCACTTTTGATCAAAATCCAATTATATATCATATAAAAACGAATGGCTTGAAGCAAACTTTGCAAGGAGCCACTCACAACACTGCATTTTCTGCCTTTGTCAAAAGCTAAAAACTCCACTCCTAGGCCCCTCAAGAATAGCAAACAAATTTTACCTATACTGTGAGTGCCTTTTTCTATTTATTTATTTATTTCCTATTTCTCTTTTTTCTTATGATCCGTTTTTGTATCACACCTCAACAAGGAGTATGATCTCGATGGAACTCAATTGTCAAGTACCACCAAAACAGAAAATGGGGCAGCATTAAACGTTCTTAACACAAACCTCTCCACAAGGTACCATATACACCTCTTCTAGGCCCCTCAAAACCAGGAGACAAGGTCTGCCTATACTTTGAGCACCTTTTACTTTTTTTTCTATTTTTCCCCCATTTTCTCATTTTTATTATTCATTTTGGATTATACAACCTCAATGAGGATTATGGCCTCAACAAACTCAATTGTAGGGTGACAAAGCAGACACTCTTAAAGCAAACCTCTCCACAAGGTATTAAATACACATCCCAGAGCTTGGGAGCCAATATCTCTCATCAATGTACCTTATATTGCTTTGTGAGGGCAATTGACAAACCCTTTGACAACAAAAAAGGCATAACAGTCTCTTTGAAGAGTGTCTTACACACCCTCCCAGAACAAAAGCAATTCAGATGCATGCTGAAAAATAACATTATCTGCACAGATTGTGTACACCATATTATAGAGGGCTAAATGCATACTAGAGTTTACATATGCATAAAATGTGAGTTACCATATATTACAAATTTACAAGGATAATTATTTACAAAATGTCATCTGCATCTATATATCTAGAACAAACTTGTTTAGGCCATGTAAGTAGAACTAGACAACGGAATTTTTAGCTAACATGGAGTGAGGACATAATTTGTATTCTTCATTACAAGAATATCGAGATGAAGAAAGAAAGAAGTTATATTAATGCCCATGAATAACTGATATCAGCAAATGGGAGTGTAAGGTACAACTGACTAAGATCCCACAAGTACAGGGGATCTGAATGGTATCCCCATAAAATAAAATAATCAGCTGCTATAAAAAAGGTAAGTTTACCAAAAAAACCTAAACCCGTTAAACCTTAAGAAGGAAAAAAGATTACAACAATATATGGTCTAAGTAACAAAGCTGCCCTAAAGGATACAGAAGAGTAGCTAGTCATGAGTCTCTCCTACAAAATGCAAGTATATAGAATTGTTGAAAACCAAAATAGTACCCAATGTAGTGTCTACTACCGTCACCAAGGGTGTCTAATAATGTATGAAAACCGAAGGGTTCAAGCTATACTATAAGATCAAGGTTAATATTTTCTCTCTTAACATTCAATGCCAAAGATCTCAGAAGGCGAAAAACTAGTGACACTAGCATATTTACAACATTGAATGCAATTATATCTTAGCTATGTTACCAAGGTTCGCCCCCACCCTCCCGTACCCCCTAGATACATACCCGGTACGGATATGTCTTGGGTATGGTACTACTACGTCCCAGGTACATACCGAGTACATCCCAGATACATTTTGGCGTACCCAGACATACCCGCAAGGTTGGGTAGTGGGGGGGCTCTAAAAAAGTTTTTATTTTATTTTAACTCAAACAAACTTCAGTTTTATTGAGGACTAGACTAGGAGGGCATGGCAACCACAAGGAAACCTGGAGATTGTTTAAAATCCCTCTAGTTTGTTGAAGAGAAAATATTCAAAGGATATCAAGAATGTTTGAGCTAATTATTCGGGATCATCGCAATTGGCCAAGGAAAGAAGCTATTCGTGGAAATTTGGGCATATATCTGAGCCTCCGTACAAGTTATTTATGAGATCAAATCTCAAGTGATCTTCAATACTAATAGAAAAAATTGGAACCGCAAATTGCATAGCTTAAAGTTTCAAAGAGCATCCTTTCTCTAGAAACTATAAAGGCACAGCATTGACACCTTCCCGCATCCTTGAGGAGGATTAGAAGGTGATTTTGGATAATATGAATGCAAGAACCAACCATTGGACCGACTTCTTTAGTTATCATTGGCAGGTTAGAGTCAATCTCATTAAATAGGTCCTTCAGGAGCTCCCTATATACATCTTTTATGGCCACCATCACAACACAAAAAAAATCTCAAAGGAAATGGATGAAACACAAAGGAATAAAATATTCATATATCATAGAAAATGTAAAATCTTAAGTATATTGAATGTTTTGAACATTGATCATACTATATTTTTCAAGTTTTGTATTTCTTATGGACTAAAAAATGAGCAAAATGAGTATATGTATAAAACATATTTGTGTGTGTGTGTACGGACGTATGCGTATCAAACCCGTACCCATACCCATACCCATATCCTGGCAACATAGTATCTTAGCCATCCACCTGTACGAGATACCAAAATTGGTGATCTCCTGCTATTTGAATTAATGGTGGATACAACTGCACGAGGCTTGTTATCACCAATAGGTGATATCAGGTGAAATAAAGATGTCATGCATTTATTGGAAGAAAAAGAACTGTGCATCTCTGGTCAAGATATTGGGGAAAAAGGCTTACTCCAGAATTTCTTAATAAACAAGAACTCCCCTTGACCTCCTGATTGATCGAGCACCTGAAAATGAAGTGACGTTCAGTTTCATGAACTATAATAAATACCGGCAATAAATACCAAAATCCCTGGTTGTTTAAGGACTGCAATGAAGTCACTGTATAATGGGGGTTAACTACACAATGACACCCTAACTCACTGTATAATGAGCTGCAACAAAATCAGTCTATTGTAGAGCCAATCTACTGCTATATAAGGTAAAATTGGCTCACAAAAATAAAAATATTGGCTGAATCCCCTCAACCGTATCCCTGAATCAATCTCATAGTAGATGCAGCCGTGGTGCTCAGTGGAGGCTGAAACTGATTATCCAAGCTGCTGAAGTACTTACTTTCCTTCGAGATAAAAGTCGTCAATTTCTTGAATGATGAGGACATGTATGTGGGTTGTGGGAATAATTCAGAGGGTAGATAGCAATAAATTGAAAAAGAATGGACTGGTGAATGTTGATAAGTGGGAGTTGGAAACATTGAATGTCTTTGTAAGATTTTTGGCCTATAAATACAAGTTTCTATTCTAAATAAGCATTCAAAACTATAAATAATATCAGTTGGTATGGGACACTGACGATCAGATCTCTTCTGCACATTGGAGTTTTGGCAGTCGTTTTCCTTATGGATATCAGCTCAAACCTCCAGCCTATGATAAACTTACTGTGTAATTGACACCCAGGTGTTTTGTTGTCCATATCCAGACTTCAAATTTTCACCATGTCAAATTCCTGATTCAAGTTCTGATTTCAAATTTCTTCTATCAAATTGATGATTATCTTTTCAAAAGATGAAGAATCATTCATATATTGTGCCCGTTTTCAGATGTGTCATCTCTATTTGGCATACAGCTTTTTATCCAGCACTTGAAGATTTTGTGGCCTTGTTCCAGTTTCCTGCTCATGGATTTCGGCAGAGCAACAAATGATATCATTTATTCAATCAAATAAGAATGGCAGAAGACATTATTCATACAATTTTTAGTCTAACATTAACTTCCATATTCAAGAAGGCTATTCTATCAACGTCCCACAAAATACTAACTACTTCTGAAAACTACCATGTGATATCACTACAATGAAATCCTAGAGGATGATAATATCCCCATAATAAAATAATCACCCAACTATCTAGGATGAATTAACTAAAGAATAAATAACCTGACGTAATTTTATTTAATCTAACATTCCCCCTTTAATTTATCAGTCTCAAGAGAACAAGAAAGAATCTTGAATGCCTCAAACTTATCACATGCAAGTGACCTAGTGAAGACATCCACACACTGATCTTCTGATTTCAATTGGGTAAAATTGGCGATGGATGTTATATTGCTAAACATGCTCACATATGAAATGTACCTAAACTTCGATATGTTTTGTGCACTCATGAAACATTGGATTTTGGTCAAGTTTTAAAACACCTTCATTGTCACAATACAGGATCGTCGGTTATTTTTGTGGTACTCCCAACTCTGCAAGTATGCGACATAGCTATATCACTTCGCAAACAACAACTCCCGCATGATATTCTACTTCAGTGGAAGATAGAGAAACAAAGGATTGTTTCTTGCTACCCCGTGATATAGGACTGAATCCCAAAAAGAAAACAAATCTAGAAGTGAATTTCCTATCATCAATAAAACCTACATGATTTGTGTTTGTGTATCCTGTCGAGAAGAATTGGTCATTCTTTTTAATTCTATGCCATATTCAATAGTACCCAAAATGTATCTCAATCTTCGCTTTGTTGTTTTCTAGTCACACACCTTTGGCTCTTGCATGAATTGTGAAAAGATAATTGATAGCATAGCTAATATTTTGCGTTGTGTAGGTCAAGTAAATGAGACTCCCAATTAATTACCGATAGAGTTACATTTTTGGCAGTGATAGAGTTGAACAAGAAAACTTAAGTCTTGTCTCAAGAGGTGTTGCAATAGGCTTACAATCCATCATCCAAAATTTCTCAACTATTGTCTTGGCATACTTCATTTGGAACACAGAGATGTGATGTCCGTTTTGCCATACCTCCAAACCAAGATAGTAGTGAAATAGCCTACGATCTATCGTGTCGAACGATTGCTTTAGATCTTTCTTTGCTGCACCAATCATCTTCATTGAGCTGCTAGTGATGACTAGATCAGCAATATATACAACAATCACAAACTCCCCCCTTGCTCCTTAAGGTAGTGGTTTGGATCCAATGGACTCTTCTAGAATCCAAGTACAAAATGCTCATCAATTTTGATGTACCAGGCTCGGGGAGCCTATTTAAGACCATACAAAGACTTGATAAGTCTACACACCTTTTGTTCTTGGCCTGATGTGACATAACCATTTGGTTGGGTCATATAGACTTCCTCTTGCATATCTTTATTTAAGAAGGCACTTTTCACATCCATCTGATGAACTTTCCCTCCAAATTGTACAACCATAGCAAATATCAATCTAATTTTTTTATCTTGGTTGTGGGAGCAAAAGTCTCCTCGTAGTCAATGCCTTCTCTTTGTGTGTAGCCCTTTGCTACAAGTCTTGCCTTGTACTTATCAATGTTGCCATCTACTTTGTACTTGGTCTTAAAGACCCATTTCTGAACCAATAGGCTTCTTCCCGGTGGAAGATTTATAAGCTACCATGTATTGTTTTTCATCAATGACTAAGATTTTGCATTAATGACATCTTTCCAAGTCTTTGAATCTTGGACTTCATGAACCATTGAGGACTCAAAAGATTTCGCAATTGTACACATCAAAACCAAATTGACCTCTTCATGAACCATGCTACGAGTCCTCGGTCTTGTAATGGATGTGTCTGGGACTCCATCCAATTTTGCATCTCATATAGTACTTGTATACCACTTGGGCATACATTCAACATTTTTGTTGGTGGTGGTGTTGGAGGACCTAACTGATCATCACCATCATCAATGTCCTCATCAACACTACCACTATCAACATTCGAAATGTTTACAAGATTGATGTGTGTATCGGATAGTTGTGTGGAGGGTAGATTGGACTCACTCTTATCATCAAATCCAACATCCATGTTGATGTATATATTCCTAATTTTTAATATCCATGAGTCAATAAGGCTTCAACACTTCACAAAGTGTTGGAGGACCTAACTAATCATCACCATCATCATTGTCCTCATCAACACTACCACTATCAACATTGGAAATGTTTATAAGATCAATGTTTGTATCAGGTAGTTGTGTGGAGGGTAGATTGGACTCACTCTTATCATCATATACAAATCCGTGTTGATGTGTATCTTCCTAATTTTTAATATCCATGAGTTAGTAAGCCTTCAATTCTTCACAATAGCCAAAAAAGACGCATGCCAAGGACATTTTATCTAGTTTTTCTCTTCTTTTTAAGGACATGCATGTGTTTTACATCCAAAAACACTATGAAGAGAAATTGAAGGCATATGCCCAATCCATGCTTCTTGTGGAGACTTACCATCAAGAGCATTTGTGGGTGCTCAATTCAACAAGTGAACCACTGTGCGAACTGCTTCTGCCCAAAATGTATGAGGCAGGTGTGAACACTCGATTATATTGTGCACCATCTCCATGATAGAGTGATTAGGCCACTCTGCAACACCATTTTGTTGTGGATAATAAGATGCTGTCAACTACCGACGAATACCATGTGCCTTCAGAAATTCAAGAACTCTTTACTGGTGTGTTCCTCCCCTTGATTTGGGTGGAGGGCGTGTATTTTGCTACTAGTTTCTCGCTCCACAGTGGCTTTAAATTCTTTGAAGTCTTTAAAGGCTTGGTCCTTAGTTTTCAAGCAAAATATCCACATTTTATGTGAGTAGTCATCAACAAAGAGCTGAAAATATTGGGATCCACTAACAATAAGTTGCATGTGCCCACATAGATTGGTATCCACCATATCCAATGGACCAGAAAGCTCAATATGTACTTGTGCCAAATGGAGCTCTATGTTTTTTCCAACTAGACAGCTGCAACAAACATTAGTATTCTTCTTTAGTGAGGGAAGTACTCTCACCATGTTATGCCTGATTAGAGCAACCAGGTAGCCAAAACTCAAGCCATATCTCTTGTGCCATAGACTACTTTAGTCTGTATCTTTTACAACAAAAGCTTGATTGGTTTTGTCAACAAATTCAAGCTAAAACATCTTCCCTATGCCAGAAGCTCTCGCAACAATCTTCAAGCTTCTTGAATTGCCTCAAATAAGACATCTTACCTCCTTTACAATCAAACTCAACCTTAAGGTTGTGATCAAGCAGTTGAGTAATAGAAATTAGATTTTTTGTTAGGTGTGGACCATTTAGTACATCATTTACTGTACAATCGCATTTACTGAGGTAATTTGATGTCACATGTGCCTTGTACATGATATAGGATGAATCATCACCCAAAGACACGTGTCCTTGACTAGGTGTATGATTCAAATTGGTGAACCAATCCATTTTGCCTGTTGTATGCCGAGTTGCTCCAAAGTCCACATGGGAAGGGGACGGGGGGACATGTTTCCAGGACAGATTTTGGGAGGCCATGTTTTTGGGCACAGCTATTAAAAATTACACAAAAAAATTAAAATAGAGGAAATTTCAAGGACCAAAAAAATCTTATATTCATATTTCATAGACACAAAACGTTCTTTTATTGACTAGATTGAGCCATTTAAAATTAAACCAAGTCCATTGACTCATTCTTCACTATTTGATATGTAAATGCAATTGATTGATACTCAGCAAACAAAGCCAAGACTAAATTTCGTACATCAAGCTTAAAATGCATAATTGGCATGGAAAGCTACTGAAGTTTGATCAGCAACAAGCAAAGAATGTGTTTCTTTAAACTTTTGGCTCAGTCAATACTAAACTTGAGTAATGGAGTCAAACATAAACTATCCCAGCAAACAGTGGAAATACCTTGAACATGTATAATGTTTAACATATATTCAATCTAAAGTTCAAGCTTGGTATCTTGCTAAGTAAAGGTAGCCACTTTGTTATTCAAGAGGATAGCATTTGTGTTAGTTCCTGAGTACAAAAGTACAGACACCCATTTACATGAAAAGACGTTGAAAAAATGTTAGAAAAACTAATTTGAGCTAAATTGTCACATTTTGGTTCAAATTATGTGCCTTCATTCTGATAATCAAAAGCTCATTGTTTACTATTCTTTCCATTTTCTCCTCTTGCACTATGGAAGAAAATATCCATGCATTCTACAAGCTCAGGTTATTTCTCTACGCATGTTTTATGAAGAAATCTACGTCCGTTTTCCACCATAACCTCTTATGCAGGTATGCAATCTTCAGTGACTAATTCTAAAGAACACAATGACTGGAAATAGACCTAAAATGATTAGTGAATCTCCACATAATTGCTATTTAGGACCTGAAAAGTATAATAACTTTCCATGACATTAGGAAAAATAATCTCTAAATTCAATAAATTGTGTTTTTTTAAATTGTTTTTGTTGGGCTAGGCCATAGGGGACATCTAACCATCCCCAGTGTGGTTGAGGGACGTCTAGACATCTCCTATGTGTCCCGAGGATGGCTAGCTGTCCCCTGTCGTCCCTTGTAAAAATACAGATGTCCCGGGAAATTTCTGATAAAATCTAAAGTTTGGGGATGGTTGGGGGCCTTAATGACCCATCCACACATCCCAAACGTTTTCAATAACGGACGGGTCCCTGGGGTACATTGTACCAAACTGAATTTTGAGGAATGGTCTCCTCGCTAGTTTGGGCAGTAACCACATAGTCGTCATCAGAATGTTTTTCTTCTTCAACAATATTGTCGTGTTGTTTTTTTCAATTGTGCTTATTTTGTCCTTATGGCTTATTTTTCTGCCCTTGTGGAGATTGTTCGAGAGTGGGCTTCTTATTGTTGGATGAGCCTTAAGTAAACACATTGTACCAGCAATCTTTCAATTCGCGGCCTTTCTTTCCAAAGATTTAACACATCTTTTGTGAACGAGGAGTGTTCCCCTGTAATCCTGCTACTTCCTTTGCTTGGGAGACTATTTTGAAGACATCGTAGGCCTCTTCCCCTTCTTATGTGACGCAAGTGCATGTTCTTCATCTTCTTCTTCGTGAATGGATTCTTCTTGCTAGAACATATTAGCATACTTCTCAACAGTTGGTGTCTGACCTGTGACATTTAAGGTTTTCACAAACATCTTGCAGGTGGGGGTAGTGCACTCAAGACAATGGGTACAAGGGGACTTCATTAGTCACTTCCACATCTAATGCTTGGAGTGAGGCCCACAGTGCTACAACACAAAGGAGAAAATATTTAACTTTTTACTTGTCTTCAGTTTGAGACAATGAAGCTAGCTATGTAGATGACGAATGGTATTTTGGTTAATGGCCTCATAGACGAGTCAACTTGTCCCAAGCGTCTTTTGCTGAAATAGCATCTCTAATATGAGGTTGAGCCTCATCCAATACCCTAAACAAGATTATCAGTTTGGCCTTTTGGTTTGCTTTGTCAAACTTCCGTTGTTGGTCAGCATCAATAACATGTCACGTTTATGTTTTATCAACAACCGGCCAAATATCTTCAAATTCTAGGTGAATCTTCACCTTTGTTTTCCATGCAACATTATTGTCCCCACAGACAAGTTGGGAGTCTAGAAGAAAAACTTGGGTCCTGTTGCAGCCATTTACACAAAATTGTTTGTGGGAGATGGATTGGTTCCTTATCAATCTAAATAGGTTGCCCTTTCTATACATGGTCAGATTGATATACCAACCCACTCAATATGCTCAACCTTCATATATACTTGTTAGTACGTGAAAAAATTTCATCCTTACTATATACCCAAAGTGGTATGCGAAAGAGACATTCAAGCACGTGAGAGCAAAGTGGTACATGGTACCTAGACATTACATGAAAAGGATTTGTCCCATAAATGACACCAACTTAGAAGAAAATACTTGTACATGGGCATAACTTCCTATATACTCGGATTTTCTAACAAGTCGAGAATTGCGTCCCGCAATAGTGGCGAATGGGTAATAGAGGGAATGGAAACTGGATTTTTTTCCTTATTTATCCCCGACAATTTATAAGGACGAATGCCACGACGTCGTTGTTGCAACTATTTTAGGCGTTAGATGCATTAGTTCAAAGCACAACGACATTACCTATAAGTGTGCACCAGAGGCATCAGTTATATCAAACGATGCATTTGTTTTTGCATGTGCAAAATCACATAAGCGATTATTTTTGTAGTATTACAAACTTTCCAACAAAAATCCTTTGTGTGGTGTAGAACCAAAAATCAGCCAATGTGGTCGAATTTCGACTTATGGGTCCCCCTCCCGGTTGGCAAGATATTGGAAACTTGTCTTCCCAGGCTTGTTAGGAATAAATAATCATAGACCCACAGAGCCTTGAAACACCGAGTGGGGGACATGGGGACGGCTCTTGGGGACAAGGGGACCAAGGGTCGAAGTTTGGGGACAGCAGATGGCAGTGCTGAAAAATATATATAGTACTTAAAAACTAGTTATAAAAAAATGTATAAGGAACAACAAATAAAACTTTGAGCCCCCAGGTTGGCCTCAATGGTATGTCATTCTGATGGTGACCACTAGGTCACGGGTCCAATCTTGATTTAAATTGCGTGCTTCAAGATGGGGTGTCGGTTATCTTGCTCGAGGATTAGTATGTCGGACTCGTCCTACAACCGCGTGCCTTCGTGTGCACCATGTAGCTAGGTCGTTCCTACTAGAAATTGAGATAAGATGTGATACCTTGGTCATAAAAATAAAATTAAAAATGAAACTTTGAAATACTAAACACATTGAATTGAATAATTAATATGTCAAATATCAATATATTAATATTTATATCATAATTTATATTCAAAATGATGATTACATCCAAATTTCAAATACAATTGGCCAATGGCCCAATGCCTCTAAAAATCATCCCCAAAGTTTGTGCCAAACTCCTCATCACTTGAAGTGCCGACTCCTCGAGGTAAAGCTCCCCCAAACCAATACCAACCAACCTTGTTTGTGTCGCATCATCATCACCATGTGTTGGCTCCTCTGGCTCTACCTCGTCCCATCCTCTTGTTGTTTCTCTCCCTCTTGCTAATGCTCGACTCTTACAGCCTTGCTTGTTCTCACTCTTGCACTTGCAACTTGCTCAATGTTTTCAAGCTTTGATAGTGATTTGGAGTAAGGGTGTGAGGTTCATTTATAGTTTTTTTGAGTGCTTAAAGTGTGGGTGGGACCCCATAAACTATTAGGGTTAGGGTTGGGGGCACAAACATCCAAAAACATGTTTAATTTAAAAAATCACCTTTTTGGTGTTTTTGGCACAAGGGACGGTTGCAAGTTTCTAGAAATGTCAAGGGACTTGGGCAAGTTTCCTCCGAGTTTCGAGGACATCCTTAAGTCGCCCAAACATCCCCTTTGTGCCAGGGAACATCCCCTTTGTGTTAGGAACATCCCCACTTCGTAAATGTCTCGGGACGTCCCTTGACTCGTGGAAGTGGGGTGGTACGACGGCGGGAGGAACATTTCCCAAGCGTCCCCATGTACCCGGGACGTACCCATCACCAAAAATGTTGAAATCTTGAGGTGGGAGACATCCATGTAAAATAGTGAAAATAATTGAATTTTTTTTAATTTTTACAACTTTTGCCTTTCAAAAACATTTATGTTTCAAATCATAAAAAATGCTTTTAAGCCCTTTGTTTGCAAGATTTTTTTAAAACTTCAGATAAAATAATGAAAACAAAAACCAATAATGACGTAGTGACTTCTTGAGCATGCTTAGGTGCTCCAAGTGGGCAAATTTGCTAGGTTTTTCCCTTGATTTTTGGCAGCTCTTTGACTGCTTTTCAACACCTCTATAGGGATTCAATCTCTTTCTCCAAGCTGGGCACTTTGGGCTCCCCTAGAAATGGTGGCACTATACAGAAAAAGACCATGCTTAGGGTGGTGGTTGCCACGCTTATATGGCAGCACTATGAATGTGGGCACTTTCCTTGGAATGGCGCTTGGGTGGGACGTCCTTCTCTCCTCCTTGGGACAATATCTCTATATAGAGATGCACTCAGCTTGTTGGACACTTCTAATTCCAACATGGTTCTACTACATTGATGCAGAGATGAAACTTCACTCTTTTAAATCTTTGCCTCACACGAAAAAAAAATGAAAGCTTCTCTGCCGTACTAGTTATAAAACCAATGAAAGCTTCTTAAAATAAATGAACGCTTCACTTTACAGGAACAGAGACAAAAGAAAGAAAGAAAAATTTTGTGTGCCATGTTGAAGCTTGCACAGGGAGTGCCTGAGGCTCCTTTCAATTTCTTTGTCTCTTTCTTTTTTCTTCTTCTCCTCTCCACACTTGCTCGAAATCCCCGCACTCATACCAAATTTCAGCAGAGAAACAAATTATATCATTTTATTCAACCAAAAATAATGTGGAAGCCATTATTTATACAATATTTTAGCCCAACATTAGCTCCAAGATTCAAGGAGGCAATTCTATCAACATCCCACACAATACTACTTCTAAGAACTATTACGTCAGTTGTATTGTAACAACATCACTACAATGAAATCCTATGGCATAAATATCCCCATAATAGAATAACCACCCAACTATTTAGGATCAATTAATTAAAGAATAAATTACCTAATGTAATTTTATAGATTATAACAATGGCTTTGATCATGTAATAGCAGGTGCCTGTTAATACCTAGATATTTGGTAAAGAACTTCATTACCTGTAGATCTTACCCTCTGTTGTCTTTTTCCCTCCTGAGGGTCCTTCCAGACTGCAGCTCAAAAAAATATGTAGCTGCTCCAAAATTTTGCCCGTGTGTGGTCTGCTATTGTAGATAGACAGCAAGCCCTGATGATGGTAGTTTTTTCCTTTTATCTTTGAAAATTGTTGGGGTAATATTGTAAAGTTCTTTAATTCACTTCATGTAATAAATTTTTTTAATTAAATTTCACTTCTAGCCAAGGAGACATGTCATAGGGGGTCATGATTGAAACTTATTTTAAGCACTACTCTAGAGTCCTTTTCAAGTTTTTTTCCTCATGGTTATCTTTTTTTGACAAATTTATCCTAAATGCTTACAAATTTCATTATTGAGTGGGTTTTTTTACTTAGGAAGTCTCTTCTAGATTTCTTTCATTGCAGTCTTCAATTTTCCTCAAAATTATGGACGCTGCATATGGTCCTCCAAGCTCCACCCAGAACCCCGCATTGGTCCAATTGCTTACCCAAGAGCTCCATGACCAATGACAACGATAAAATATATTTTGACTCCAACTTATGCAGCAGATGATGAGCACGATCAAGCAACACAGGAGACAACAGTAAACCACCATTTCCGTTCCCTAGACCAACCTGTTTTCAAGTTGGACACAAAGACATCCATTCCCAATTTTGGAGCCACAATCAATAGGAACACGATAAATGCTTGAATTCACATTCTAGTAGCATATTTAATTGGTCATGTACTATTTCCATGGAAGTTGTGTGCCTCTTCCTGCTAAGGGCATCAACTACTCTCATTTCCCTTAATGTACTCAAAATCATACTCGAACAAGAACTCCCAGCCAACCATCAACAGCAATTGTTTAAGTTATGTTGAGTAAATACGTGCTTGGGCCCCAAGTGATCAATGTTAAGCTCCAACAGATTTCCTAACATGAAGTGTGTAAGCCTAAAATAGTCTCTAATGTAAGGATCCTCTAAAATAGAGAAGAGGTATAAGATCATTCGAGATCCAACACATGCACAAGACATTCCAAAAATAGTATGGGCTATAGACCAGGGCTATGCACAAAGAAGGTTATAAGGGAATTAAAAGTGGAATCTACACAAAAATCTCTTATGAGATATAAGGTGAAGGACCTTACTAGATCCAAAGTATCATTAGACATTAAAAGCAACCTCCATAATGTAATCAAGTTGTCATTAGACGTTGAAGCAAGATCTATAAAGAATCTAGAGGTGTGATTAGATGCTGAAGAAAGATATATAACTAATCTAAACGGTGGAATGTAAACAAAATCACCTCTAGGCATAAACAAACACTATGAGTAAAAAGTATGTAACAGATAGCAATGAACTAACAAGCATATGCTAACATTGCAGACATAAAACAACAATCTAATAATACCAACAATAGTACAAAAGAGAGAATATATGTTTAGTTATACTTACCTTGGGTTGACTTATATGTAATATTAATCTCCACTTTGGCTTGAAGCACTTCGTGAGAGATTGTCATAGGTGACGTCATGATAGATAGGTGGAGACCTAAGTTGACTAAAGTTGGGACTCTGAAGATTAAGGTAAACCTTGCCAATACAACTCTTATTCTTGATATCTTCCAGGCCTTTATGCTAACTTCTATTCCCTTGGTGTAAGCTCCTAACCCTTAATTTCTCTTATTATTCGATTTGTGAACGTGATCAAAGTGAATTCAATATTGTTTATTTGATAAATGATAATCAACAACTCTATAAATGTTGTTCCAAACCCTAAAATCCAAGACTCATTGTTAGCCGGCATCATCAGCTCAGTCTATGACATATAAAGAACTTCACAAAAAAAAGTATGTTATTATCCTAGCTGATGATGTTGGCTGAAAAGGGGAAATGAAAAATGTCAATGGTCAGGTAGATGACGTTGGACAAGTGCAAGGAGAAAAATAAGAGTAAGGGAATGTGAACCCTAGGTATGCAAGATAAGACAAATATCTCATAAAGTGCACCGAGCCATCCCAAACGTGATCTAAAGGTGGGGGTAAGAAGGATAATGCATGACAATTATCTCATAAAGTGTTATGAGCCATCTTAACCCTGATCCTTGTGTACTCCTTTGAAAATACATTTGGGAAGGTTAATGCACTGACGTGTCCAACTAAATAAAAGTGTTAGTAAGTGAAAATAACGTGTATACATATTCCCCAGCCGAATCTCATCACAAGTCACACTAATGTGACTTGAGATGGTGCTAGGTTGAGACCTACGCTTCCCAATATGCTATAGGCCCGGTACTTGTTATGATCCCCTATTACATAACAGTACTCAAGCAAGGAGGACATTCAATGGCTTATCATTCTAGAGCATTATCACAAACCAATATCAATTATAGCACCTATGAGAAGAAATTAGATGCCTTCGTCCAAGCGCTCAAACAGTAGTGCCATTATCTTCTCTATGAGAAAGCATAGTTACCAGGAGGTGGAGTCACAGATACCGCTACAGGAATGGGGGAGCTATTCAAATCAGGGTACTTGAGCAAATGAATAAGGGTACAACTATATTGTATAGAAATGTGATTAACAAAAATGTAAGTACCGGGAAAAAGATGCAGTCCTCTCCCCTATATTGGAGTTTCCTGGTAACTATGTGGGAGTAGTTTTGAATACTAGTTACTACCACTTCAGTTCTAGACTTCAGTCTACTCTTTGGAACATCAACATTTGAATTGTGCATCTTACATTCAGCAGTTTCACTTGGTGATGAAGTATAAGAATAGTGTAACCAACAAAGAAGCAGATATTTGTTGTAGTCCTCCTCAAGTAATTAGCATTTGGGATACTCCGAATGCAGCCTGTGATGAGTTAAAAGGTTTCTACTCCACAGATAGTTTGGTTCCATTGTTAAAGCTTTGTATTTCCGTGGGCCCAACTTACCAACTTTAGGAGAGGTGCACAAAAATGGTATGAAGAGAGAACAAAAATATGTATAAGCCCCTCTCCTACCCAGGATTTTCCACCTTCGAGTTCTGAAGAGGTACATGAACAACAGAATCAAATGAAGCCAATAAGCTCAGTGGGAAAAAAGAAGTCTCGAGTACAAAATCGATGATTTTATTTTCAATTTAGATTAGAATTTGGTATTATTTGTAAAAACCATAGTTACCAACTTACCATATTCAAAAAGTTTGGATTGTTCAGATGGGGAAAAAAGTTTGGAAGTTTGGAAATTTACAAAAAGTTCGGTTTGGTTCGTTTTAGTTCAATATTTTACAAATTTATAAAAAAAAAAATTACCCATATTTATAAAAATAATAAAATATATTATAATTTTATAAATAGATTTTAAAGTAGATCCTAACAATTATCCATATTTATAAAAATATTATTATATATTATTATAAATTTATAAATAGATTTAAAATAAATCCTAACAATTATCCATATTTATAAAAATAATATATTTTATATATTATAAATTTATAATATAGATTTAAAATAGAACTTAACTATAAATTTATAACTTATAAAAATAAATAATACAAACTTAGCAACCATAAAAGAAAACAAATTAATCAAAGTTCATAGGTTCAAGATTTCATAAAAGATTCGGTTCAGTTTCAGTTTACAAAATTTACAAATTTAAAAATATATAAATATAATAATAATTACATATGAAAATACCTATACATACACATATGGCATAAGTATACCAAAGACTAGAATTTTCAATCAACTTAATATAATTAAGTAATTATTAAATAGATACAAACTAAAAAAAACTTAAGCTAAATAGTAATATAATATTAAATTAAGTAGTGAATAGAATAATTAACTATTATTCAATACTAAAAATAAATACAATGTTAAAAATAATAATTAGCTAAAAATAATAATAACTACAATGTTAAAAAACAATAATATCTTAGATAATAAATACAACATTACAAAAATATTAATATCTTAGATATTTAACAGATGTATCGCACTAGGTCAATCTAAGAGAAGGTAAAAATTTATACATTGGTTAAATAATACATCCATTAGTAAAATAGGCCTTGAATTATTACACAACCAATGTAATTTACTATTTATAATATGATCTATCATATATGTAAATATTATTATCAGTCCGGACTCACAACCCTAGCTCAAGCCCCAAACATTGCAAACTTGCAGGGATTAATGACAGCGCGGCTCAAATGGGTTTTAATTCAAGCACACTTCTCAGATCTGACGCAATTGAAAGCCCTAATAGAAAACCAGCATAAAGCAAAAAAAGTTAATAAAATGCAGAAACCAGCCCATAAAATGCAGACCACATGATTGCAAGATGACGCAAAAAAAGTCTGGTACCCGACTGCTGCTAAAGGGCTTTCAGGATGGGTTCTGAAACCCTATTTCTCTGTCCCATATTCCGTTTTCTGTTTAACATCTAACCTACACACAGCACAGTGAATGCAAAGGCGGTCAAACTTAACCGAACAAGTTCGGTTTTCCCTAAAAGTTCGCTGCGAATTGAATTTAGACCATATTCATACGAATATGGTAACTATGGTAAAAACCAAGCATGCGTGACAAAACCATTACCATGCAAAAACATGCATGTTCTTTTAGAAATGTATGCAAAGGTGGGACAAGAAACCAAAAGCAAGGAATGTAAAGCAGGATTTTTAGGAAAGTAGACTTGGTGTAAAAGCAAGATATAATTTGGTAACATTGACATCAACACAATTTTGCTTATCTTAAAAAACCTAGACATTGGAAATAAACACTCTTGCTTCAAGATAGATATTTCACAAAAAGGTTCTGCAGATTCCGCTCTTGCACCAGAAGGAATGCCTAAACATCTTGCATCTATAGTTTAAGTTATTGTCATAAAGATGAGAAATGACATAAACATATAAACACTAAACAACTAGCAAGCATTGAGGCCTATGAGAAATCCATCCAGCCATCACTCCTTGTTTTCCAGACCATAACGAAAGTGGATTGCTGTTGACGTTCTGAGATTGATAGATAAAGAGAATTGTTAACCTCAAGGAGAGAGAACCAAATTTAACAGAGTCAAATTTCCTGCATGCGTATCGCTCCTGAAATGAACACAGAAAGACTTCTTCCATAGTATATGTAACATCGAAGCTTTGTTGCACTGAAACACCACCCCCTGCTGTTTCTGCCTGGAAACAAACAGGAAACAGTCTGCAAGTACAAAATGTACTCAAAATGCACTGTTTTCCTGGGCAAGTGCCAGAAGCGACACAGAAACGCCAGTGCAGTTTCCGCACAATTCCAGGCCATTTCTGGCTGCGCAGGTACTTTAACACAGCAAAAATAAATTAAAAACAAATACATAAAAAAACTGAACTTCTAGAACTAAAGCTATATTAACACACTGCATGTTGATGAATAGTATATTTTTCAAATGTTTTATCTTTTATGGACTAACAATGAGTTTAAGCATTAAATATATATATATAATTTTTTTTTATAATATATTGAACATACATTTCCATTCCATTTCATACCCAAGGGTTTTTCGAAAACCCGTGTTTCCACATTTTGGACCCTTTTCTTGGCAACTTAGCTTCAAAGGGATAGTGGATTGCCTGTCCCCGTAGAATTATAATAGAGATAAATAAAGCTTAAGACCAAATAAAGAGAATGTAAACCACTAGCTAAAGATATTACAGTAACAGAAAATGCTCACATTTGCAGCAAAAGGGTATACTGTGACTCACATACCTAACTTGGACATCATTCATTCTTCTTAACTACCCATACAATTATTTGAAGAATGAGTAGATAAAAAGGTGTTACTGGTGAACAAACATCCTTATAAAAAAGCTCAGACATCAAGAATAATAGCAGAAAATTCTGACATTTTCAGAAATTCCAACAAAACACGCTCTGTGCCTCACATCCCCACCAGCTAAAGATATCACAGTAACAGAAAATGCTCACATTTGCAGCAAAAGGGTATACTGTGACTCACATACCCAATTTGGACATCATTCATTCTTCTTAACTACCCATACAATTATTTGAAGAATGAGTAGATAAATAGGTGTTACTGGTGAACAAACATCCTCGTACAAAAAGCTCAGACATCAAGAATAATAGCACAAAGTTCTTTGACATTTTCACAAATTCCAACAAAACACACTCCGTGCTTCAGATAAGAGGTAATCATGGATCAAGCTTTCAAAAATGGATGTAATTAGACTAGAAAGAGATATAACATTGAAACTTTAACTCTACTAGCTTGCGCTGTTAAAAAGGCCAAATTTTACGAAAATTATTAAATGTTAAAAGACAGAAAACCTTGCCCAGTAAACAGTTTCCTAGCTAAGAAACCACATGGTGATTAAATTACCTTGAGGAGATCAAAAACTTTTTCAGCAATATATTTCTGCTGAATAGTTGCGCCTTTCTGCTGCACCTTATCTGGATGTACACACAGAGTAGCTTTCCTATAAACTTTCTTGACAGAAGCACCTGTGATAACATCTGTCAATGATACTGGCTGCCAACCAGCCTCGGGCCAAAGTACCTGCCCATATCAAATGAGACAAGTAAATTCAAATCATCTTTGAGAATGTCATACCGTTTAATGCACCAATATCACAAAATAATACCATTAAGTACCATGTCAAACCCATACAGAAAAATTGTTGGAAGACGTGCACAAGGAAGAAATAAAGAGAAGGCAGATTCCATACTATGAAGATAGTGTGTCTGTCATTATATTATAAATGAAGTAGTTACAAAACAGTTGATATAGTTACAACTGGTTACAACCATCTTGTAGTTAAATAACTAATGACATCCTTATAAATAAGCCTTACATTTTAATACCCCCTCTTAAGGCTTATCCTACATAAAGCAAAAACGAACATTTTAACAAAGCTAGAACCAAAAATACGTAATCTTCAGAGGCTTTCACTTTGAAAGCAATGCTATGACTAGGTAGGGCTCCATCAAGCTGCTTCGTGACCTTCGTAACAATGTAGCTCCCGAGCTGCATTCCCGAGTTCCCGGATTCCACCTTCCCAAACTCCCGAATCACATTATTGGATAACGATCCATACTGAGCCATCCACAAGCTCCATCAAGTTGTCTCATGACCCTTGTGAGGGTATAATTCCCAAGATCCATAGTCTCCCGAACTATCTGAGCAACCATCCATACCGAGCTTCATCTACCTTGTATCCTTTCTTGCCTTCAAAGTTTAGAGCATCTTTATATTGTGTATTCGTCACTGTCCTCACTACCTTTTGCATCTGGTGGGTCTTCAACCATGGCTATATTGGTTGTATTTGATATGCCTTTACCCTTGAGCACATCATTGGCTCGAACACGACAATCCCATGTTGTGTGACCTCTTTTCTTACAATAATGACATTCAATCTCCCGGTTATCTTTATCTGATCTTCTACAAGAGTTTCTGGTTCTGGAATAGAATGCACTTTCTTGTTGAGAATGACCTTCTGCATCTTTTGTAGTTTGTTTTTCTTCAGCTAGAAGAGCTGCAATCATATCATCTAGAGATTGAGATTGAATTTGACTGAGGGTAAAAACTACATTGTTGTATTTTGAAGACAGACTATTTAATAGGATAGCTTTGGCATTCTCATCCTCAATCGCAGCTTTGACTTCTGCTAGTTGTCTAATCAGGGACCTCAAATTATTGATGTGGCTTGACATAGAGACTCCATCCATTTTGAACCTATATAACTGAAGTTTTAGGGAAATTTTGGCATTAATTGCTTTCGCTCCAAATAATTTATTTAGAGCATCCCAAATTTCCTTAGATGATTTGTCTATGTCTACATGATGAAATTCGAGTCGGAGAGAGCAAGGCCGAATAGCTTTCGCTCTATCATCTCAGGCTTTGCCAACCTAACAATTTCAATGCATCGGTGGGTGTTGTCTCTTTCCCGTTTACAATGCCCCACAAATTTTTATTCATAAGTTGCATTTGTATTTTCACTTTACATGTAAGAAAATTTAAACCAGAATATTTTTCCACGGGAATTTCCATTTTAATAAAATAAAATGAATACAACCGTATTTTACCGGAAATGAGTAAAAAGCTACGTTGCACGGAAATGGAAACGGAAATGAATACGAAACATCAATTTTCAAAAACCTTGGATACGAAACATTGCCGGAAACATCCGTACAATATATTATTAAAATATATATATATGTGCATAATACTCATTTTATAATTGTAGACCATAAGGGGTAATTGATAAAGCACTCAAAATATTTTGTATTCATTGAAATTTGAACTTCTAAAGAGTCGTGACTCATCATTCAACATGGTTACAATTTCAATGATTCACATATACATGATAATAATCTAGATTCTAGAATATATCATCCAAATTTAATAAGAGAGAAAATGAGAGTGTGATTTAGAATGGACCCAAGAGGTCAGTATATAGCTTTTAGAAAGTGTCTTTAGAAGTCTAGGTAGGTAGATTAGAGTTCAGTTTATTAAATGCTTTTATTTTTTATTTTTAAAAAAGTTTTGATGCTTGAAACTTTAAAAAACCGGTGAAACATGCCAAACGCTTTTCGAAACATCCCAGCGTTTCCAAAATGTCTGCACATTTTGAAGGCGTTTCGGATCAGTTTCGTGTTTCCAAAACGTTTCTACTAAGAAACGGGACCCCCTAGGGCGTTTCCGTGCTTCTAAGGTAAAAAGAGAATAAAATACCGGTTCTTTGTTGCAACTGTGATGTGCACAGTTCCGTGCCCTAGCACAAACAGTCTGAAACTTTGTTGTGCCCTCGATTTGATTCATGAATGTGACTTCCAAGTGTGCCTTTTCAAACACTCACAATTTTCATTTTTCGTGTAATATGATTGTGTTATTCTCCTGAAATCTGCAAATCGCGACTGTATATTTGTTCTGGTTTTGTGGTTATTTCATACATGAAAATCGTGACTGTATTCGCGTCTGGTTCCAGTGTTGTTTGTTTGACTGTAATGGCTGGAAAATGTGCCCTTCCACGACTGTAAATTTGTGGCCCACGTTTGGCTCTGCTATGCCCTCGTCAATGGCGGAAATGCACTGTAAATTTGTAGAATTCACGACCTGTCTTTCTATGATTGTATATTAATGGCGCGACTGCATTTGCCTTTGAAAAACGCAACTGTTTACTTCGACCCTTGTTTCTTACAACTGTGCCCTTGATTTCACTTTGATTTTGCCCTCGTCTGTGCCCTTCGTGGTTAGAAAATGCCCTCGAAAATCAAAACGAAAATCTTTTGAAAATTTTGAAAAACTTTTGATTTCCTTCGATTCAGACTTCGTGCCCTAATGGGACTGATCTTCATCCCTTCTCTCTTTCCTCACTTTTCGCTTTTGATTTTCAAGGGCATTTTCTAACTAGGAGGGGCACGATTTAGGGACAAAATTGAAGTGAAATCAAGGGCACAATTGTAAGAAACGAGGGTCGAAGTGAACAGTCACGTTGTTCAAAGGTATTGATTTCCTTCAATTCAGACTTCGTGCCCTAATGGGACTGATCTTCATCCCTTCTCTCTTTCCTCGCTTGTCTCGCTCTGATACCAATGTTGGAAGACGTGCACAAGGAAGAAATAAAGAGAAGGCAGATTGCACACTATGGAGATAGTGTGTCTATCATTATATTATGAATGAAGTAGTTACAAAACAGTTGATATAGTTACAACTGGTTACAACCATCTTGTAGTTAAATAACTAATGACATCCTTATAAATAAACCTTACATTCTAATAAAAACAAAATAGCTGACACAAACAGACCCAAGGAAGCTCAAGTGCTTGGAATTCCATCCTTTGAAAGACTTATGTTATTTGGACCCTCTGTTAAGTCCATTTGCTGGAATCGTGTATATGTGCACCCTTCGAGGGTCACATGTAGTCCTTATTGGTTGAGTGTTTGGGGAGTTGTAGCATGTAAGTGTAGTGAAAGAGTGTGATGGAACATTTGCAGGGTAAGGCAAGCTAGGAACATTGTTAATGGGCTGCTAATGTTCTTGGAGGCCTCGAGAAGGAAATTCACTTGTAATGTTGCAAGGGGACACCAACAGGCCAACTTGAGGTTGGGTCACGATAAAATAAGATACCAACAGAGTAACTCAGATGAATGAGCACCTCATGCATATAGTTTGTAAGAGTAACCCTCTACACTTCCCACTACACATCAGAATTCATTTTGCAAATAACGTTTGAGAAACTAATGAATTGTTAAGTAATAATCTTCTGGATTCATTTGATTGAGAAATTTCTGAATTATTGAGTAATATTCTTCATGGACAGAGAATATTGCATGGATGAATCCAGAAGATTATCACTCACTAGTGCTCTGTGAAGAAACACCGTTAAAAATAAATGATTTGTTGTTCAGGTATTAAACAGAAAAAGTAAAATAACCTGCTTCAAAGGAGGGTTCGTGACTATTATGACTTGTTTATGGCACTGAGGGCTTCGCAAGGAGAGACCCCACACTGGTGCCTAAACTCCTTCCATTAGTAAAAATTGATGCTGGATAAGATTGACAGACTTGATAAGGGATTCAAACTCCTTTATGAGAAAGTGAATAGATTTTGGGTCCACAATCACGTTAAATGCTTTGGATTACAATTTTAACTAGCCTAATTGCCCTAATAGACAATTTGTTGTAGAAATTGAGTTTGATGAGGTGAAAAAATTATCTCGTCAATAGTTAGTTAAATAGAATATTTTCTTGTTACTCTAGTTTTGACCAGCTCTATATTATATATATTATATATATATAGCCCAATGTGTCGAGGGAGCTCGTGAGTTTGATTGCTAACCATTCAATAACGTAGTACAGAGAACCAATATCGTGAAACAAACTATAGAACACATGGGCAGTCCCTTGAAAATGTACATCTGCTGTAGAAAGGCACTTGAGTTTGATGATGCAGAAAATTTTCACTTTCTTATAATATGCATTCTATTAACTGAATTACCCATTTAGACCTCAGAATGTGTAACAATCGAGGCTAAGAATCTGATGATAAATGTCTTATTGCATTTCAAGTTGAATTCTTTCTATTTGTTTCATGCTTATGCCTATAAATAGGTACAAATGCTACCAGAAACTTATGATATAGATTTGACTACAATTCATTTGACTTATCTCCTACGTTCCATGTTGAAGTCCTGGAGTCACTACATTGCAATCACAAACTGTCTAGCATTAGCCTTCAAGACTTACAACTATTTGAATCCTTCACTTCGCATTTGCATCCTCGATCACATATATTTATTATTTGATTTTCCTACTTAGTATTTACATAAGCATGTTTGTATTTGATCTGTAAAACGTGTCAGACATGTAGTGGTAGATTTAATTTTTAAAGCACATTTTCTGGAAATGCTGTGACAGAAATTTTGGAGCCCGACATTTGGGATCCAATTTGATTCATTATCAGGATGAAGAGTATTAAAAATGAATTATTAGAGCCTCCTCTTATAGATAATTATCTTGTACCATTAGATGTCAAGCAGGCTACATTTATAAAGAACATTAACTACAAAATTAGCAGTTACATAACTAGCTACCCATTGTAATAAGCTAGTTATGTTACTGCTAGTTTTGTAATTATTGTTCTTTGTAGGTGGAGACTACCCGATAGCTCATGATTGTAACAAAGTTATCTATATAAGTAGCTCAAATTATGCACTCCTAATACCATTCATCCTGACGAAGGATCATGTAATGTAATTGAAAACACCGAGTTCCAAAAAGTTTTCATGGTTTTTCGCAACAATATTTTCAATAATTATGGGCTGTGGAAGCTTGAAATCTCACGGGTTTACTGTTTGCCAAACTTTTACTAAGTTCACTTTAAATGAATTGACTCTTGCAACTTGGCTTGCCAACCTCAGTGTGAGTGACTTAAACTTGGATCATATTGGCTTATAAGATTCTAGGACCTGAGCTAACTTGATATTTTCTTTCTTGTATATTTTGAATAGAAGACCAAACCGGCCTATACAATATTGGCAGAGAGTATCACGATTTAATCCAAGAGGAACCTTTTCAGAAATGATGAACAGGTTAGAATCGGAACAGTAGAGCAAACATGTCCCCATGAGAGACATTCAAATCTTCATGCAAACACAAATAAAACACTCTTGTCACTTAGCAAGCAGCAAATCATTGAGTGAATAGAGCTAATAACCTCATTGAAATCAACAGCAATAAACAGTTGAAGGTATGATTTACAAAGATCAAAATATAGGTGTGGCAATTAGTCATGTGAGAGTCAATGCATATATGTACTTGGGAAGCCAAAAGAGATCCCTTCAAAAACACTGTTAAACAGAAGTGACACATTTCTAACTATCAGATGCTTGCTACAATAGAAAATGGAGAAAATAGAATTTTACATTACAGTCATTCGTAAAACCTACATATTGCAATGTTGAAAGCAATGCTCTCAAATT
This sequence comes from Taxus wallichiana var. yunnanensis, assembly GCA_018340775.1. Lineage (NCBI taxonomy): Eukaryota > Viridiplantae > Streptophyta > Pinopsida > Cupressales > Taxaceae > Taxus > Taxus wallichiana. The sequence continues at coordinate 509,984,327 of CM031239.1, read as the reverse complement.
TCCCTCTTTCCCTGCTGCCCATCGCTTGATTTCAGCATCCAGAGTTTCTGCAAATCTCTGCAATATAAAGAAAGCAACATGAGCATTTCCCACTGCCTCACAAATTAATATGTAGTTGTACATTTTTCAAATTCCCTTCAAACTAAAATGGCTTATGTACTTTTTCCAAATCCCTTGGATACAGAAGTGGCTGGTTCTTTTATTTTTGAAAATCCCATCCACAACAAAGTCAGAATAACAGACCTAGGTAGCAAACATAATAAACTGAAATGAACGACATTTTAAACAGGAAGCAGTCTCAGTTTAGCGATAAAAGCACACAATCAGCTTCATCTCTTATTTGTTTTCTGCAGCTTGATAGAAGGAATTCTCAAGCAAGAAAACATAAATAGTTGTTATTAAATAGTAAATACTCAAAGTTGTTTTATATGTTTGTTTTTTCAAACAATCTTAGACATCTATTACAAACATACGAATCACTGGAATCAAAATCAATTTCAGAAGTAGTGAAGCAGACAACCATCTCCTCTACAAATAATAATATTATCTGCTGTAGGACTCTATCATAAGAAGATGAGAAATAACTGAAAAAGAAGTATGTGCCACCATTTGTCTTAAATTGATACCAAGTAGGTTGGAGTTAGTCATCATCTAATAGAATGTTGTAGAAAGTTCAGGACTTTACATGTCTCTCAGCTTGATCTCTTTGAACTTGCATATCACGTTCATTCTTTTCAGCTAAAGCTTTGACCTGAAAATGAAAGACATAAGTGTGAGACAAATAGCAAATTAACAACAGGGTAAACAAAAAAGATCTTGACTAGGATTACATGCCAAAACATCACCCATCATATGCAAAGAGCACTGCTGAATAGAGCCCATGTAGCATATATCTATAAATGTCCATGATTCTATGTTACTCTCTGTGATAGATATCAATAACATATTGAAATAAGTAACAAATCTTAACTCCAATGCATATCATCAAGTTAATCGCCAGAATCTCATACCGTACGTTCACGCGTGCGCTGATGCCGCTCCAACCTCGCTTTCCTCCTATCCTCAGTTTCTCCTTCAACCTCTTGAAAATCTTCGGATGATGGGACACCTTGTGAACAAAACAATGATTTTGATAAGCATTCCTATAGTGTACAAGATAAAACCTGCTTTGCATAAAGCTACAAAATTGCAAACTGAAAATTAGATGTTTCTTGGTATGCACAAACAAAATAAAGTGGACATTCTGAACTTTTGTCCTTACCGAAAAGAGATGCCCAATCATCAGTGATGTTTGTTGCTGAAGATGCTTTCTTAAAACCTGACGGAACCCCTGGAGATGTCCTCTGGGGCACTTCACTAGAAAATCCCTTGTTTTGAGTTTGTGTATTAAACAAAGCATCCTGCCAGGGAGTAAATCTCCGTCAAAGTTGTACTTGACATTCTATATGACTAGTATTGTGATAGAAACCATTGTAGACAACCGACTAGTTATACAATCACATAAATATTTGTAAGACACTCACCGGAGTAGGAGGTCTTTGCCTAGGGGCACTATTTGGCCGAGCACCCATACTAAAGAAAGACTCAAAATCGTTGTCATTTCTCATTTGCTTTTCTTTTGCTGCAGCAGCCCTCTCAGCTGATGCTCTTTCTGCAGCACGCCCTCGAACTTCAGCAGTGGCTCTCTCTACAGCAGCACGCTCTGCTCTAAGTCTCACCTCTGCTGTAGCTCTCTCAACAGCAGCTCTCTCTGCTCGTTCCCTTGCCTCTGTGGCTGCTTTTTCCCTTGCCTCTGCAGCTGCTCTCTCTGCTCGTTCTCTTGCCTCTGCAGCAGCCCTTTCCCTTGCCTCCGCAGCTGCTCTCTCTGCAGCCGCTCTCTGTGCTCTTTCTCGTGCTTCAGTAGCTGCCCTCTCACGGGCCTCTCTGGTTGCCCTCTCAACTGCAGCTCTTTGCGATTTCTCACGTGCTTCAACAGCTGCTCTCTCCCGAGCCTCCTTTGTTGCCCTCTCCACAGCAATTCTGTCTCTCTCTCTCTCCTTTCTATTCTAAGCCTTTCTTTTCTCGATCTTCTCTTTCTCTCTCTTCTCTCTGGCGAGCCTCCTGAGCTGCTTTTGCCATCCTTTCCTTTTCTTCATGTTCTGTGGCATCTTCTGCTGCTTTTTCTTCTCTATCTTTCCTTTCACCTTCCCTCAATTTGGTCATATCTTCTTCCTTTTCCCTCTCTCTCACTTTCTTAGCCATTTTTAGTTTTGCTTCAGCCCTGTCCATGGCTTCCATCATTGCAGCTGCTGATGCTGCTGCAGCTGAATTGCTGCTAATGTCTTCTTCATTTGATGACATTTCGTCTTGCTGTTGGGCATAACCCTGAGACCTATCCATTGCAAACTCGTCAAGTTCGTCAATCGAAGAAACGACAGATGGTTTATCAGAATTAAATGGTGCTCTAGATGATTTTGAGGCTCCATGCTTGATCACTAAGGGAGGAGGAGCCCTTGATGGCGGTGGGGCTGATGTAGGTTGCGTAAAAGTTGAATATCATCAACAGTGATCCATCTATCATAGACAAACTCTGTACTGTCATCAGGCTTTCTGGGCGGAGAAGCCTCACGTGAATTCAGGTTACTAGGAAATGTAGAGTCTTCATGCAGAGAATGTTTATTTGTATTTGAAGTAGATTTTGTAGAAACATCAGCAATACCAGTTGGCAAATCAAAGTCTGCCACAGGAGCACTTGAATATATCTTGGCATGATTTTTCTCCAAGTTGTTCACCGAGGCTTTCCTTGGCATTTTGCTTTCCACAGCCTCTCTGCTATCATTATTCCGTGGAGGACTCAAGCTTTGGCTCGTCTTCAACGGGCTTCTCTCTTTGTGGAATTATCAATGGGAGATGAGGCTGAGGGAGCTGATTGTGGAAATCCATCAAAGATATCATCAATTCCAATAGTTCCGTCGGTGGAGCCTTTTCTATCATTCATACTTGCAGACTCAGTTGGCATGCCAAATTCTTCAAGAGGATCATGAAAGATAGTTGAATTTATACTTGCAGACTCAGTTGGCATGCCAAACTCTTCAAGAGGATCATGAAATGCAGCTGAAGATGCATTTGAGGAAGAAGAATTTGCTTCTAAAACTACAAAAGGGTCATTTGCAGGCTTCTGGGCTGAATCAGTGGGCTGCTGTAACTTAGACTTGGCCGTGCCCCTGCAGCACAGTTCAAAATGCTCTTTCTAAGATATTTTCTTACATCATAACTTACACATGTCTGTCCTACATAGACATTGTTTCAAAAATTGGTAAATCCATAATATTAAAGAGTAAGACCCCAACTAATCAGAAAAAGGGAAACAGGCACCATGAGCCGAACATGAATAAAATACAAATCAAAACATGAATAAACTAAACTATTAGGTTTTGTTAAGTAGTTGGACCTTCCACAGTCAATTTTAATTGGATTTTGGAATTGGGTTGTGCTTATTCCACATTGATAATAACTGCGACACAAGGCTTATAAGGAATTACAGGCACTAAGATCTTTGCCAATCCGGAACAAGGTTTCAGATAAAAATTCCCGGGTTGATGTTGAATCTATAATATATAGGAGGAAGGCCATAACTAATCAGAAAAAGGAAAACAAATACCATGAGCCAAACATGAATAAAGTACAAATAAATAAAAAATGTTTATCACAGCAGCAATAAACTAAACATTAGTTTTTGTTAAGTGGTTGGAGCTTCCACGGTCAGTTTTAATTGGCTTTAGGAAGTGGGTTATGATTATCCTACGTTGATAACAAGTTTGACACAAGGGAAGCTTATAAGAAAATACATGCACTAAAAGCTTTGCCAATCCAGAACAAGGTTTGGGGCAAAAGTCCCCGGGTTGATATTTACACATGATCGTTCTCTTTGGTACTAACATCTCTTAGAGGTGCTTGCATGCTTTGTGGGTCCCCTTGCCTTGTGATTATTACTAAAATAAAAGAAAGAAAGGTCGTTAAAAAAATGACAAATTAAAGAAATTGGTCATTGTAAACATGAATTCATTATTTATAAGGTCCAAATCCCACAAAATTAAGATCTAAACATTTATTTGATGGAGAGAGAAACCCGGGTAATGTATTCAAAAATCCTAAAGGTAACAACCTGAGCATTACTTCGGATCAAAACTTTGATAAATTTGTCAAGTCTTGATCTGTGATTGAATGTTGCATCTGCCATCACAGGCTATGAATATATTCATATATTTTATTTAGTTTCTTTTGTTGTTGCATTTGTAAAATGTATTTTTCATTTTATTTTATCGTCTCAAAAACTTCATTAGTTTTAAGGGTTAAATGGATGACAGAACTCAGAACATGCAATGTAAAGAACAATGAGTAAACCTCTCTTGGGATTTTGAATTTTTTTCTATATATATTCATATTTTGTTTAGTTTCTTTTGTTGCTGTATTTGCAAGTTTCGATTCGTTGTTATTCTCTCACAAATTTAACCTTTTATTCATTAGTTTTAAAGTTTACTCCGGACATGAATGGGTGACAGAACCCAGAATGCATAATGTGACCATCAACAGGGAAACATCTCTTGAGAATTTTGGTGAAAAATGGTAAAGAAACAAAATGAAACTAATAATATTACAAGGACATTTTTGATGCACTTCTAAGTTCAAAGCATTTCCAACCAAGAAAAGAACTCCCTCCCCAGCATATACATGATAGAGATCTTCCCATTTTAAAAATTGGGAGTAAATATCTACAAGCAAGGAACATTAGTATTCAATCAAATCTACAGGAACATAATGACAAATCAGTGCATTTGAACATCAGATAGACTTGATTCCTTGTGTATTCACTGATATCAGATGCAATCTTCAGTTGGTATCTTTGTCCACACCTTACAAAACATTGACCAATGCAATGCAGAACGCTCCGCACTTCTATATCAAAGACCTGATTCGGTATAAATGGGCCAGACATAGTTCCACACTATAACTGGCAAAAGCTAACTTTGAATTATTTTGTCATTTTTATTTGAACAAGAACTGAGTGTTTACTCTGTAATCAAACTGAAAGAGTACTAACCAGTAAGCATTATGCAGTTTGACGACTTAAATTGATCCGGATGAGGTCTCAGAGCAAGAATGACCCATGTCAGCATTCAAAGAAGGATTTCTAGAAAGTCCTGAAATCCATTTTTAGTAAGTCTTGACCAGTGTTTTAAAAATTGAAACCGGACTCGGAACCGATCAAGGGTTGGACCAGACCGGTTCAAACTTTATGAACCGGTTTACTAAAAACGCATAAAAATTTATATTTTTAATGAAAACAATATATTTGAAAAATTATAAACCATGATTCCAACAATTACACACAAAATATGCAAAGCTTGCTCATGTATATAGGTAAGAAAGGTGTTTATAACAAAATGGCATGAAAGGTTGTAGTAAAAGTAGAAATTTTAATTTAAAAAGTGAATATTTTTAAAATGTTGTATACCTACACAAGGGCACAACTCGGCCGGTTTATAGAAAAACCGGACCGGTTTGACCGGATTTGGGACAAAATGGTGCAAGGGTCTTCTTCAATTCACTTTGTTTGTGTGTAGTTCACCATCACCTTAAGCATGCATGGCTCTTCTCTCAACTAGCCCTTGCTTAGAGGATCTAGCTAAAAGCACTTGTTTGATGTAGATCATTATGTTTACCTAGTATAGATTGTAGGCACATTCCATTTTATAGCCTTTCTCAAGCATATGTAAAGAAAACATGAATTTCATACCTTGACTTTAGTTGACCAATCTGCCCTGCTTTATCACAGTCACCTTTATGGACACTATACTTTGTTCAAGCCTTGTCCTCTACCTCAACTCTACTAAGCACTATGTTCCTTGGTTTATCCTTCATTAAGCAACTCAGATGTACCTCTGAATTCAACCTGAGATTATCACATCTCCTACCTGCCTTATGCCTTACACTTGTCCTCACCAATCCTTTCTATCAGTTGTACCTCCTCTACTTCTCTATTGTCTCATAGACACCTCATCTCCATTTACTTCACTCTTCCATACATATACTTCACCTTCATAGCTCCATTGTGCCAAACCCCTGCTCCTGAACATTCTACCTTTATTACAAAACCATCTTTGCAATGTTGTCCATATCTCTGATTCATACATCATCCTTGTTTTCTTCCTTTACTCCACTCTTCTTCATGCTAGCCTAAAAGGCTAGAAGTGGTCAATAAGCCAATACTGTGCTTAGGGGTTTGATTCACCCTCAACATCCATAAAATGCTTCATCTGACTTGCTATGAGGTGGCTAGACCTCTAAACTCTGCCCTATCCTTGAATTTGTTCTTAATTCCATCAACTAGCTTTGTAACCTAGTAGCCTTCCCTATATGCAAATGCTAATGAATCTGAAACAACTTACCCTTCTCATAACTGATTCAAGGACCCTTTATGGAGCCCTAACATGAGTCCAAGTCTCAATGCTTACTCCTTTGTACGAAATGGTACTTTTCCAACTGTCCTAGGGCTTATTTAGGCCTAATTAGGTCTTTTGTGATGCTACAGATGAGTGCAGAGATTCCTAAGGTTCATACAACCTTCTAACTCCATTCAGGTGAAATGCAACATTTCTCAGCCCCTCCAAATGGTATTTGGTCTTAACATGCATTAAATATCTCTAAAACCCTCACTGTACAGTCTAAACTGGTAAAGTACATGCCTAGAATGCAGGGCTTATGACAGTCACCCTTACCAGTAGAATTTTGATCTGCACTCTTGCATAGAGTTAGCTGACACTATAAGTACGATGATTTCAAAAATTTAGAACTTTTTACCATACGGTCTGAGAGATCTAGAAAGCCCTAGTTCAGGGGCAGTGAGGACAAATTTAAGCACACAAAACTCATACAGAGGTTTCAAGACCCCAAATAAATTTCCTTGAGCTTGTGATGAGGCCCTCCAACTCCTCCAATCATCACAGTCAGCCTCTAAGCCTTAAAACTTTGACTGTCACCTTCCTAGCCTCGGTCTGTGCATAAACACTGTCAACAATGCATGAGAAAACATAGTAGAACTTGCAAATTACATCATGAAACCACTGCAAACCTTCAATATTTGTTATTCCCACATAATTACACCTGATTACAATCATCATCCACGAAGGAACCACATATGGAGGCCAAAAATCCCATTTTTAGTACTCCAAACCACATTCCTAGTCTTGCTCAACTACTCCCTAAGATGGCTCAACCATTTTCCTAGCTTAAGAAAGCCTTAACAACTCAAATCTCACCTACTAAACTTGTTTCCACGTGAGGATAATCCCTCCAGACCTTATTTACACAATTTTGGCCCTTATATGCACTAATAGGCCTTATTTAGGCTTTTACACACAACATTATCAAAGTTGACTATTTGAACACAAATTTTGGAGGGAAATGATAATACTTGTTCCTAAAACAACCTAGGCTCCAACCAAAACATGACTACCTCAATGACATCCTACTGATGCACCTGCATCATTATATCTTACAGCCAGTCATGTCTGATGTGAAGTCCAAAAATTAAAGGCCCTGATATTTTGGTCAGTAACAGAAATGTCTGTTCTCTGTGATTCTGCAAAAAGAAAATATATATGAACAAATATCTTATTAATTACCTTCCTAGGGGCAGTGTTTTGCTTCAGCCTAGAATTATGTTGGCGAGAAAATTTGTCGGGTGGACAAACTTGTGGATTTCTTGCCAACGCTCTAGGAATCTAAGTCCCTCTACTTAACCGGTGCAGCTGCCGTATGTGCATGCGCGAGAAAATGTGGATTTATGTGGTGGCCTTTCGACCGGGGATCCAACAGGGGCACTCCACTGACCCGGCAAAGCTAGCAATCTCTTGCTAGGGAAGACTTTGTTTGAAAGTGGGAAAGGGAGTGAGAATTGAGGTAGGAGAACTAATGTTGCAGGTAGAAAATCAGATTCCTGCACACACACTAGTTAGAAACTTCATCACATGCACTAAATTTAGAGGAAACAACCCTGCAAATGGCAACAAGACCAAATAGAATTTGATGAACACAAAGTATCATGAAATCCCTCAATCAAAGAAAGCTAGAAACTCCTTGTATTGATGCTTAAATAGAAGTTGTACATAGTGGAGAAATGGAGGAAATTGAGAAGGGGGAGAAATGGAGGAAATTGAGAAGGGGTAGAAATGGGAATGGCTTTACAATTTATAGAATAGAATTGACTCCTCGTCTTCCTCATGACCTTTCAAATACCTTAATATGACTTAAGACTATTCATATTCCACTTTAAATATTTAAGTCCCTTTTATAATAGCAAGGTGACTTAAAGTTACATTATATTTCTAAAGTCACTTAAGTCATATTAAAAAGTGCAACCCTCAACGCAAAAATATAACATTGAGGAGAGGGAGTGTTGTATGAGAAGAGAGAAGAGAGAGAGAAAGAAGAGGAAGAAGAAGAGGAGATGTCGTCCCAGATGAAGTCCAATGATCCTCACTGATGGAAAGCTCTGATGCGACAAAGTTCTGAATGTCCCATTGTGCCAAAACTGCCCTTTGAGTGTGACTTACTATTTTTAGTAAGTGTGAATTGCGAGCCGAGATGACCTTTTTGGTGACCTTTCCTGCAATGCTCCCTCTGTGTTCGCCACCTTATTCATGGCATCTTCAAATGGTGGCTTACCCAAAGTAACATACCCCTATGCAAGGAGACATGCTATTTTTAGTAAGTGCGCCACGAATGTCAAATTGCAACAAAACGGGTCTTGAAATTCTGGGTTTTATTCCAAGGTTCCACGCTCCGAATTTTGAGTAATTCCTTCATCTGAACAAGTGGGAAAATGATGTTTTCATCGGCGAGGGGAATACTAGCAAAAACTCAGTCCTCCATATCCCTAAAAAATAGGGGCTTCATGGCGCAAAAACTAGTTCACGTGAAACTAGATTTTTCAACGATCATTCCCTCCAATTTTGGATGATTTCACTGTCGAGATCTTCGGGAATTTGAAAATTTCTTCGAGGAGGGCAGAATGCTGATAAAAAACACAGCCCTCCATATCCCTAAAAAATAGGGACTTCATGGTGTGAAAACTAGTTCGCGCGAAACTAGATTTTTCGACGATTGTTTCCTCCAATTTTCGGGCGATTTCGCCCATCGAAACCTTGAGAAGCGGAGAGGTAGCTCGCTGATTTTTTCCATTACTGTGTCGTGGCGGCCATTAATGGAGATTGAAAATTTCAAGTCTGGTTTTTGTCTCTATTCGCAATGAAATCAATTCCATTGCGATAGGTTTTTGCTTTTATTGCTTCAGGAGAAATTTCTCGTCAATCCGACAAACGGTTTGACGGAAATTCAATTTTTCCTTCGTTGAGCCAGAAATGAGATTTATTCACTATGAATGTTCTATGCACCACTAGGGAGGATTGAAAGTGTGTTTTTAATGGCCTTCAAGAGAGAAAAACTCAGCAACAAATGGTTCGTCAATCCAAGCACCGGTTTGCAAGATATGTTCGAATTTCGATTTCATGGCAATGGGGATTTCCATTGTTCTTCTTCTTTGTTCTTTGTTTCTTCTTCTTATCTCGATGAATTTTTCTTATGAGACCTAGGTGCCATCATGGAGTGAAGGATGATGTCTGTAATGGAGTTGTTTCAAGCTTTGGCAATGGTGGAGTGGTGAACTGGTGTTCTCTACGCTTTTCTTACGTAATGGAGAAGCAGCTAGAAGCAACAAGAAACAGTAATTGCTTAGTTTTTTTAAAAATTTTGAGTTGGAGTTGGGCGCATTTTTTCATGTTTGATGTCCCTGACCTTAGGGACATGAGGGACATCAATTTCCACAATGAGCAAGACGGCAACACGTGGCGGTGATCCGACGGCAAGGAATGAAGGTGAGAAAAGTTGCTTTAAAGCACTGGGAGCTGAAAGCAAGTCACATGGATGTCCAAAAGGCTCCCCATAGGGGCTAGGCACATTTTTCCATGTCTGATGTCCCTCACCTCAGGGACATAAGGGACATCAATTTCCACGGTGGTCCTGGAGCTGACACGTGGCACCAGATCCGACGACAGGGAATGGATGCTCCAAAAATGCACCTGGGAGCTGAAAGTCGGTCACGTGAGCGTCCAAATGACTCTCTATAGGGGTTGGGCGCATTTTTCCATGTTTAATGTCCCTCACCTCGGGGACATAAGGGACATCAGTTTCCACGGTGGTCCTGGAGCTGACACGTGGCACCAAATCCGACGACAAGGAATGGATGCTCCAAAAATGCACCTAGGGGCTGAACTGTCAAGTTTGGAGGTCTCATGAGGGTCCAAGAGGTCATATGGGGGCCGAGAGGGCTTCAAGAGGGGTTGGGCGCACTTTTCCAACCTTGATGTCCCTGACCTTGAGGGACGTCAGGGACACAAAATCCCACCAGGCTCCTGGAGCTGACACGTGTCCTCCCAAAAATTTGGCTAAGTCTTGAACTTGTGATAGTGATAACTTGAGCTCCGGTGGAATTTCTTGATGAAATTTTATATGATCCTGATTGGAAATGGAATTTTGAATCCAATGGTGGGGGTCTCATGTCTTGATTCATCCATATGATCCTGAAAAATGGATTTGTGATTTGAGATTCCACTTGTGCCTGATAAAAACTGTCTATCAATCATATGCGCCAAGGTGTTGTGAAAAATATTATTTCACCATAATGTAGGTATTTAAATCCTCTTTCCGTAGTATTTTGTTTTTCTTCTAACTCCATCCGGAGCTCCCGAAATCATCTTTTGAAGTCCAGCAGTTGTTTTAGACTTGTGTACTGCCTAGGCTTGTGAACCCTAATTTTTCTCAAAATGCTCCAAGTTTCTCAAAACTTCCCAAAATATTCCAAAATAATTTCCATGATGTTTTAAGGTCTTAAATTCACCTCCATGTTGAATTTTACCCTTTCGTTCTGCTCCAAGGGGTTGATCCAGTCCTGGGAAGGCCAACGATAGCCCTTCCCAATACTGCCAGAAGATAGTATCTTTTTAGAACTCCCTAAAATCACCTAGGGGAATGAATAGAATTACCTAAATCACCTAGGGGGATGAGATAACATTATTTAGGAGGTCACTTGGACTGTTTGGACAGACTCAGGAGTGTCTTGGAATGATGGGACTTGAAAAAATTAACACTGGGGTATCGTTGTCGTGCTTGGAAATTGTCAATTTCCCTGTTGCACATTTGCACGACAACAAATTACTAAATATTGCCACCTTAGCCATAGACACTCCTTGATGAGTATTCTAAGATCCTACATTGGCATTTGGCCCTTTCACGAGTGATAGATGAAGATGAAGTTTGATTCGAATGTTTGTTGAGGCTGTCGTCCGATCTCTCCAACTTTCATCAGCCCATGCTTGCTCCCACCCCTCACACAAATATTTATATCGGTACCACTGCCCACATGGTTTGGGGCATTACTTGCATTGCGATTGCCACTCATTTACTTCATGCTTTTGTTCTTCTTCTTTTGTTAAGTTAGTCGTTGTTCCCAAGGTCCTTTCACCGTAGCACTTCCCAATGTAATTGAATGTATTCTCAAGTTCCGTTGACCTATTTCGGTCATTCATGGACATTAATATAATCTCTCTCTCTCTTATATCAGGAAAAAGAAACATAAGTTCTATAATTTTCTATAAAAATTGGGAGGAACTCAAGCCAAACTCAAGCCAAACTCTTAATTTCTTCTAGTAAGAATTTGCACCTTGTTTTTGTAAATATTTGCAAGTTGACGTACATGTTATTGCCAATTTATTTCTTCCATTGTTCATACAATTCTTAACTAAATGTTAGGACAACTTGGAAATGATCTTCAACCTATACAAATATTGTGCTATCATCTATCATTTTTACCACTTGTCAAACATATAAGCCATTTTAAGATTTAAAGATGTCGTTTCACTAAAACAAATTCAGAAACCATTCCTTGATTCCTATGTCACATCTTTCTCATGCTAATTCAGAAACTATCTGAGCAATTCTCTTTTATGTCAATGAAGATTTCTAACTCTTGTTCTTAAATAAAATTTATCAAGAACCCTTAAACCACAGACATTGAAATGTGGGCAAGGATAACAAAATCACGTAGTAGATGCCTGAGTCCACCAAAGACAAGTTGCAATACCTACAGTACCACCAAAATATTAGAGATCAACCACCTCCACAGTAGTATTGTGGAGTATTTACTCCTGAAGGTATACTTCCACAAATTCTAGTGGAGTATTTACTCCTGAAGGTATACTTCCATGGTTTTAGGCATATGGAACTCCTAGAGTCAAGCCTAGAACTCCTAGTCTTCTCGTCTGTCAAAAAATTCAAATTGTATTGAAGCAGGCTGCACAACCCAATCGTCAACGAACTGAATGTTCAATAATGCATGTATAACATACAAGACAACTTGTTGCATGATAACTTATGCAAATCCAAAACCCATCAAAAGTTTAGAAAAATCAGCTATCCACCCATTTTCTGATTTAATATTGTTTCACACCTTGTTTACAGCCAATTTCTTATATTTGATGTGCAGTGATGGCTCAAAACCAATAATTTTACCAAATTAAACATGATACAGTATATGACATCTTCATGGAAACTAACAAAAGCATTAAAAACAAAGTGACAAGGGAGAAGAAGCTCTTTGAAAAAGTGGTAAGAAGTACATCGCGAAAGTGGACAGTAAAAACATCAGTGTCATCAACAGACATAAACCAAGCAGTTTGTTTGATCCCAATGACTCAAGACCACTACATAAGATTAGTAGAATAGCTTCGGAAAATTACAAATTTCAAGAAACTTCAGCAGCATAAATAGTAGTTTTGGAGGCGTTTGGAACTTTTTCTAAGCTATGAGAGCCTGGCAACAGAACTTCAGCTCGGGAATGTGTTTCTAGCAAGCCAAGCTTTCCAGAAAGGTATTATAATAGAAAATCAGAGAATACCTTGAAAAGTTAGCCCCAGCAGGCTATTATTAGCAATTCTTCTTCTATTAGATCTCTTATTCTTAGGAGATGTCCCAATCGCATGCCAATGCATGTTAAAAGGTTATTATTAAAAAAATATGGCTTTAAATAAAACTCCTAGTTGCATGCCTATGCATGTTGAGCAAAAGTTAAATTTAGCTTTGTTTGGATTTAAAGCAATTTACTATTATTGGTTTTCTTTAGCTATAAGACATGGGTTCACCTGTAATGTCCCCAAATGGAAATTTTTCAACCCCGGATGGATTTCCCACAAATCCCAAATAAAATTGCAAGTAGTAGAAATTATACAAAAATAATTAAGTGCAGATCTGAATTTCTATGGGAAAATGCGACTTGCCTAGGGTATGCAAATCATTCCAAACTGAACCAAAATAACTCTTTTTATCATCAAACTAGATCAACTATTTTTATAAAGACAAATACTCAAGAAAAGTACTAGATTTGATCCCAAATGAAGGCTGGATTATTTTATTAAAATCTGCAGAATACTCCTTCGAGACACAACTGAAAATACAATTTCCTTGGCCCAAAAATTATGTAAACCAGCTGATCTTGGCTTCTAAAATTATGGCAAAGTTGTTGGTGATGAGATCCGGGATAGCCATGCCCTAGAATGTACCTAACTCCACCCACAAGGGTGTAGATAACCCTAGATATGGCTGCAAATGAAGTTAAAAAATTTGCAACAAGCTTCCACCTTCAAACCCTCGCCGGAAGTAACACAAATCTGCAAATCTACTGCTGGAAAACACTGAAAAACACCAATAAATCCTTGATCCGCAATGGAAACCCCTGTGTGGAGAATCCTCTCAACTAGGAGAAGGGTTTTCGTTCTTCTACTAGATTCCTTAGAGGGTTTTCGTCCTCAAGAGATTATTTCTAAAGGTTTTCATCCTTAGAAATATTTTGTAAAAGCTCTAGGCTCAGACAAAAATCAGATTTGTATAAAATAGAAAAGCATGCCTTAACAAGCAAGTAGACTTGCTTTTATAGATGAACTTGGCCAAATAGCCACCCTCATCTTCCAATCAGATTGCACCTCCCGCATTTAATGTTTTTCCACCCTTTTTATTCCTCCAAAGTGGTTGCATTTTCTCCTAGGGGAGAATAATAAATATAAAGTGACTTTACTTTTTTCTTAATTTTACTTTATCACTTTATATTTTTCTTTTCTATTTTTTATTTGACTTTATCATTAATAAATTAATATAAAGTGCTTATAATATGATTTTATATTGCACTTTTATAATTAATTTATTATGATAAGTTTCCCTTTCTAACACCCTTTAGCCATCGGGAAACAGAATTGGGCTAAAGGTCTTCAACCGAGAAGGGGATATTACAATCCTCCCTTCCCCAAATTGCTTGCCCTCAAGCAATTGTAACTCATATGTCCAAGTGCCATGTGCACGAGACAACATGCTAAAGTGCTCCAAAATCCGAGCTCTTGTACCTGTTAAGTGAGATAAATCTTGCCACCATATACCTCTCTCAAGATGATCATATACACAAAGTTGCATCAAAGGTAGCACATACTTTAAATTGCAGATTTCATCCTCTAATTCCTCATTTTTCTCAAGAGGAAAACAAATCTGAATATGCATTACTAGATATGACATTATCTCACTCATTCCATACCTTGTGATGTCACCACGATCTACAATGGGCTGAATTCCTTCACGAGTCAACTGCTGCGATGACATGCTCCTTTCTTTTCCATCCTCATCCTGTGCAATCTGCCCTTCCATGCTCTTGGCTGCCACAACTTGAGGAACACCATTCCTCATACCGTGCACAACTTCTTGGATCAGCATTCTTTTCTTCTTCTTCTTCATTATCTAAAACTACCTCAATGTAATGGATAGATCCCTTACCTTTGCAACGATGGTTGGGTGTCCATGGGTCCTTACAATCAAAGCATAATTTTTCCTCCTTAACTCATTCCTTGTTTCTATTTCAGAGTTGTTTCTTTCCCATTCCTTTGCCTTACCTTGTTGCCCACTAACTATTGCCCCTTGCTTATCATGTTGAGCTTTTATTGGTTCTTCAAATGAGTTCTTTTGCTGCCCCAAACTCCTTTGTAATTCAGGTATCGACATATGATGGTCTCTCTTGGGCTTGCTACCAATCTTCATCATGCAATAATCTAGAAATGGCATATTATCTCTGAAACCCTTGCTCAAAGATTGGTATTTCCTCCAACAAGAATCCTCATCCATCACCTTTGTTGGTTGCCCTACATGTGACGCTTCAGAATCTTTCAAGAAAGAGGGCTCATGAAGACTCAAAGGCTTGTTAGAAGAATGGGGAGATCGCTGCCCTGAATTATTGCTCTCACATTTTTCCTTATTATCCCCATATACGCTTTGATAGATGAACTTGGCCAAATAGCCACCTCCATCTTCTAATCAGATTGCACCTCCCGCATTTAATGTTTTTTCCACCCTTTTTATTCCTCCAAAGGGGTCACATTTTCTCCTAGGGGAGAATAATAAATATAACGTGACTTTATTTTTTTCTTAATTTTACTTTATCACTTTATATTTTTCTTTTCTATTTTTTATTTGACTTTATCATTAATAAATTAATATAAAAATGCTTATAATATAATTTTATATTGCACATTTATAATTAGTTTATTATGATAAGTTTCCCTTTCTAACACATTTTAGCTGTCGCTAAGGAAACATAATTGGGCTAAAGGTCTTCGACTAAGAAGGGGATATTACATACCCTTTTGTAATTCGAGTGGACAATTGATATCTCTTCCACAAAGATTGCTTTCTTTTTAGAAACTCTCTTATTATCTTACTGATAAAACGTTATTTAGCTTTAAAGCGATTTACTATTATTAGCTATAAGACATGGGGTTACCCTATTGTAATTAGAGTGGACAGTTGATATCTCTTCCAAAAAGATTGCTATTACAACTAATCTTGTAATAAACCTTTGTTTATTACTCTTGCAAATTTGTGTCAATTTAGTATGGAAGAGTTCAGCTTTATTATCACAAGTGAATCCCTAATTGTTGGTGTGTTGACCCTTAGATTGATTCCGAATCTAGATGAGTTGTATCGAAGGAAGTTAAATCCTACACGTCCCATCAAACAAGGTTGGGTGATCGGAAGTTTGGATTGGAGACAAGAGATCTATCTAAGTATATTGCGATAGATACTGACAACCACATATGAACATAGGAGGCGGATGAGATTCATCAAATCCAATAAATGCAAAGCTCAAAGAAGCTTTGAAAAGCGAAGGGCCAAAATGATGACCCAATTCACGCTAGTCCTTGACATATGTCGAGAAGCACATCAACTCCTCCAAAAAGGCGGCCTTTCAAACATTCCACGCCCTTTAGGGTACAAATAGGTTTTGATATTCGATGTTTGAAAGTAAAATAGACTCAAATGCACTTGACAATTGAATCGCAAAATTACATTTGTACTTCTCTGCAAACAATTTCTCAAGTTCAAAGAAAATAATGTTTGCTCTATTAAAAGTCAAAACCCAAGTCCAGCCCGATGGCGGAGGCTCACCTTAAGCAATCTAATAAAGATGCAAAGGATGAGTGAAAAAAATCACGAGATCCCTCTTGGAGGGACTTTGTAGATGTTAAAGATGAGTATTGTCCAGAAGATGCCCATGTGGAAAGTACATGCAATGACAATTGCTACGACAAAAGACCAATTTGTGTAGGACTACACAAATACCTTCCATACTCTACCAAAGGCATCAACAATTCTGAAAGTGATCTGGATGAGCTCTCGAAGCAAGACTAACTCATCTCAAATCGTGAGAAAGATTTATAAAAAAAAATCTATTCTTAGAAATTACAAAGATATTTTTAGCAACTAATGATCCAAATGGGTATTTAAAGTAGGAACTATACAAATCAGCAATCAGAGTATTATTTCTAAAAGTCTATTTTTAAAAAGTCCTGAAATCTATTTTTGGTAGGATTTGACAATTTTTCGTATTTTTACGGGTCCTCAAAGTATCTATGAGATTCGACAATATGATGATAGCATAGTCTATTTCAATAGATTCTATTTTCAACTTCACTTTGTTATCTATCCAACGGATATTGCGTTTTGTCGATCGGGTCAACAAGCTAGGAGATATGACCCGACAACAAGCACTTAAAAAGAGTTTATAATATTATTATTTTCGCAGCATTTTGTCCTCTTTTGCCCATTCAAATTCACCCCAAAGATGGATGGATGTCATCTCCATGAAGGATGACCTTTCATCTTCTATTTGGCACCCTTCGTTTGATGATCTTTGTCTCCCATTTGGACCCCCTTCATTTACTATTCCTACAACCTTTCATCTTCCACATTGTTTCACTATAAATAAGATGGTTTCAAATGAAGACACAAGTTTGCAAGTTGAAAGTTTTTGTAGACATAAGTTGCAGGTTGCAGGTTTGCAAGTTTTGAGGCATACATCTCTCATATATAGAGTTTTCCCATTTGTATACATCTTCATTTGTAGATAATTGTGAGGCATACATCTCTCCTACAAAGTTTGCCCATTCCGCATCCATTCTCGATTGCAAAGAGATTCAGCATACATCTCTCCTATAGAGTTTGCCCACTTTGTATACATATTTAATAAAGTTATTTTACTTTTACAATTATAGTTTTATTTTTGAAATACAAATCATTGCTTCCAGCATTTCAGCTATTTTGTTATGAATATATTGTCGTAACACATAAAATGCCACCGTTAGTGCGTTGTCCGCCGAATTCCAAAAATAATTCGGATCAGTGGTATCAAAGCGAGAAAATTAACTTTTCAAAATTTTGCAAGTTTTGAAAATGATGGGAAAATCTAGTCAGAAAAAACGAGAAGAGGGCATAATTCAAGATGTGGGTCCATTTCTAACTCCACAAAACGAACATGAATCACTCCTTGCAAAAAAACAAGTTTTTGAGGGAGGAGAACTAATGGTTAAAAACCAATCTGAGTATGATCATAGAGCAAATGATGAATACACAGAAAAATCTTTCCCATTTTGGAAGCCCCATTGTGGAAGCATTGCTCCAAGCAGAGGCATGATGCAAAAAAGTTATGCATAATCTGCAGAATAAACTTTGCGAAACAGAAGCATTTTGTGAAGAATTCAACAAGACCTAGCCATCCTACAAGGTGAATTTGAAGAGTTGAACGAGAAGAAGAAAAGTGTTGCAAATGCACAAACAAAAATAGAGGAAAACATGGTATGTTTTTGTTTTGCACATTCTGATAATTCTCCACATGTGATTGGCAATTTTGAAAAACACACAAAAGGGATTGGTTTCAAGTTGTTAAATAAAATGGGGTATAATGGAAATGGCCTTGGAAAAGATGGAAAAGGAATTCAAAAACCTCTCAAAGTAGAAAAGAGACCTAAGAATTTTGGTCTCGGGTACATTGGGGAATCATCTCAACCCACCATGGGTCCCACATTCATTAAAGCAAGCATGCATCCGAACACTCTGCTCAACATTGATGCGAACCTCCTATTCACACATATGGAAGGTATTTAATTCATCACATCATATGTAGCCATTGTGGTAGAAAGGAACATGATTTTGCGCATTGTTGGGATCTCCAACCTAGTGATATTTGTGGGAAGTGCAACCATGAGAATCCTACATGTTGGTTCACCGATCTCCCTACGAATTTTGAGTGGGCCACCCCACTCAAGTGGAAGGAAATCACTTCAGCACGACCATCCTATGTACATTAGAGGTCAAACCTACAAGCAATGGGGCACATTGCTTCTCAAAGGAGCAAATGATATGACTAAGCTCTCGGGGCAAGACTGACCCATCTCAACAATCAAAGAAGGATTTATAAAAGTCTATTTTTAGAAATTATTGAGATCTATTTCAAGCAGTTAATGATCTAGATGGGTATTTAGAGCGGTAACTATCCATATCATAAATCAAAGCATTATTTCTAAAAAGTTTATTTTTATGAAGTCCTAAAATCTAGTTTTAGCAAGTTTTGACAGCTTTGGTATTTTGCATTTTGAAGGGACCTCAAAGCATTTATGGAATTCAAAGAATACGATGATAACAGTCTATTTTCATAGATTAGATTTTCAAGTTCACTCTATTATCTTTCCAATAGATCTTGTGGTTCGCCAATTGGGTTAACGGGCTAGGAGATATGACCCCGACAAGGAGCACTTCAAAAAAATGTTATTTTTGGATTTTGTCCTCTTTTGCCCATTCAAATTCACCCCAAAGGTGGATGGATGTCATCTCCATGAAGGATGACCTTTCGGCTTCCATTTGGAACCCTTCATTTGATGACCTTTCAGCTTCCATTTGGAACCCTTCATTTACTATTCCTACAACCTTTCATCTTCCACATTGTTTCACTATAAATAAGATGGTTTTGAATGAAGAAAAAAGTTTAGATGCCCTTCTTAGAGTGCATCTTTGATGTGCATCCATAGATGCCCCTAATGAGTAAGGGTGCATATGTTTATATAGGTAACTAATTCTCATTTCCCGCTCGATCGGCCCTACACCAAGTAAGGTAACTTGTGCGTTTGAAAAGATGACCGTTGCAAGTGCAAGGGACAGGTTTGTCTGCCATGGGACAGATTTGTTGGTCAAATGTGTCCTAGTCCCACGAACCCATCCAAGCTTGAGTTGGAACAAGATCTGAGACAAGTGATAGTTTGTAGAGGGTTTGAAAATGTTTTTTGTATAATGTACAATAATTCCTAAAGTGTTAAGATGAACAATAAATTATGACCTAGTGGACTCAAAGTCTAGGATATAACCAAAAACTTTTAGTCAATAAATAGGTAAATGGGATAATGTCAGGGTAAACGCCAAAGTTATATTGCCAAGTGTCTCAGGACCAAATTTCAAGTACCACATGATTGTCTTTGTTGTGGTTGACAAGTTTTCCAAGATGGCAATGTTAGTGCCCTGTACAAAGGGGCTCAAATTTGAAGACATTGCAAGACTTTACTTTGAGCATGCATGGTTACCCTTGGACTTACCCCAAACCATTGTGTTTGATAGGGACAGCAAGTTTCTTGGCACTTTTGGTCTACATTATGGTCCATGATGAACACCAAGCTGACCAAGTCGACCTCTTTTCGTCCACAAACAGATGGGCGAATAGGATTGGTTAACTGTATGATGGTACATCTACTTCAAATGGATAACTCAACACATCCACATACATGGTATGATATTACCATACGTCCACTACAATATGATAATTTACAATCCCATCATCCCATTCCACAGAATTTTGCTAAGGCTATGACCAAATGCTTCATAAGGTGCATGATCTGAGAAGCCATGACAGTGACATGTGTCACCATTCTGAAAGATCGACTCACGGAAGCTACAGTCAGAAGTCAAGGGAAGACGCGTTTGAGAGAAACACCGAGATTGTGATGCGTGTCACAATCCTAGGGAATCATTTCGTGGTGGTCACAGAAAAAAAGAGGATGTATACAATAATGATCGATTTTATAGTCCATGAGAGGAAGGCAAAAAAAGTGCATGACTCTGAGTTGCTGAGAAGTCGCCATTTGTCTCAAAGAGTTCATAGTGAAACAAAATGGCCTGCAAGAAACTCAGTCAGCCATAACTTCCACAAGAAAGCTCCAAACAGTGTGAGGTTGGGATCACTCGAAAGTGCTTGAAGAGAGTTTTCAGTTGAGTGATTGGACACATGCGGAAGAGGAATTTCATGTTTTCGAGTCTCTGAAGCCATTACACAGCCAGAAGAGTCCTCACCAACTCAAACAGCTTGCATTCAATGCTTGGGTGTTCCACGTGACCACCAGTAGACATGGGCAGCTATGCCAATTTGAAATGTGAGCGATGACTGAGAAAACATGCAATCACAGGGATTCACAGTGGCAAAAAATAATTAATGGTGGTTACACCGAGTAGCACAATAGCCTGGGAGACCACAATTCTCATTTATTAAGAATCTTAGATAAATCATTGAGCTTCAGAAGCAAGAGATCTGTGATCAAATCTGATTTATTAAATTTGAAGGGAAAATCACAGTGATCGAGGACATTTCAAAATAGAGAATGATCCAGAACTTCTTTGGGTCTTTAAAAGGGAATGTTTGCACCTTGCGAAAGTTGTTGATGGGGTTGCTGAAGGAGGCTGCTGAAAGTTATTGACGGTTGTTGGAGGTTGCTGAATAGATACAGCCTTGCGAGCCTTAGATATTTTGTGAGAGACTTCTGTAAAGTCTTAGGAAAGTTGCAGAGTCTGCAACAAGTGTTTGTAAACCCTGAGAGGTCTGAGGAGTGAAAATATGATAGGGAAGAGTCACAGTGATTGTAGATGCAATTAAGGCTTACGTATTGATGAAAAAGTGGTTTCCGTCACTTGTTCCACTGTGTGACTCTGGGCTGCTGGGTCAGGCTCTTGTTTACTTGAGACCCCTCCTCTGACCTGCACCAATAGGCAGAGCTGAAAAGATGTACCCTGCATCAAATCTTCTCAAAGCAAAATACAAAAGAAAAAACAAACCAAGAGTTCATACATGTCTAAATACTTGAATGAAAATTCTTGATTCCAGAACCCAGGTGGCTATTCCTTCAAAGATAAAAGATATTCAACTACCTAACCTATGTGTCCCTAGCTTCTTCACGACAAAATTTCACTTTGGTCAACTAATGCAGCCACTGTAAATACATCCAGGGAAATATATTACATATTCAGTGCACAACAATCTCTGTGAAGTTAATTTTCTGGAACTGTCCAGATTATAGAGGTCTGGCAACCAAAAGAAAGATGTAATTCAAAGTGATTCGCTGAGACAAACATAAATCAAACCCTTCTATCACATAAGGTACTGCTTTGTTTTTGTTTTTTTAAATAGTCAACCCATTAACCAGTTCCATCAGACATATCTAAAACAATGTGATCACATTTGTCCAGTTTAATGATATCAATAATCTCTTACCCATTACCTCCAGGAGAAATATATTACATATTCAGTGCACAAATATTTGTGTGAAGTTCATTTTTCGAACTCTTCAGATCACTGAGGTCGGGTGACCAAACACGTAATTCAAAGTGATTTTATAAGACAAATATAAATCAAGCCCTCCTATCAGAGAAGGCAGTGCTTTGTTTTTAAGAAAAATAGGTCAACCCATTAACCAGCTCCATCAAACCGTTTAAAACGATGTGATCACATTTCTCCAGTTTAAGAGTATCAATATTCTCTTACCCATAAAGGTAAAGTGATGGAAATTTTCAAATCTGTGTCCATAACAGTCATAAGGCTCATTTTATCCAGGATTTTGAACTAAAATTCAGATCAAAAATTGGACCAAATTTTGAAATTTATTTGAAGATTGTCCAAATTTCAAAATTTATGATAAGGTTTGTCCAAATTTGAGAGTTCACTCTCCATAATGGTAGAAGTCTGTCTTTGTCAAAAAAATTGAGCTGATTTTCAACTCAGAAGGTTGTAGAAAAAATATAGGTTACAAAAAAATAGTGTTCAAGTGTCATAGCTGTCAGAAGAAAAAACTGATCAGAAACTTTAAACCGAATTTCAAGGATGCAAACAAATTTCAAAACCTACATAAACGAAATGTTTCGATTGGGTAACACGTCTGTCCATAACCATCACAAAGCTTAAATTATCAAACAAATTGAACCAAATTTCAACACATAAGAAGACCAAAAGGAATTTCAAAATCTACAGCCAAACATGTTTCAAATTTTGGAGTTTATTTGTCCATGAGTGTCATAGGGATTAATAAGTCAAAAATATGAAGCAAAATTTTACAACAAAATTATTTCAAAAGTGGTAATTAATTTCTCCGTGACGATTGATTCATCAACAAACATTAAACAAACTTACAGATTATACCCTAAACCAAAATCAAAAAGTAGGATGATCATTTATCCATAACTGGCATAACTGTAAGGCTAGTTATACCAAACAAATGAACCAAACTTGATCGCAACAAATTTAACATTTACCCAAAACTATAAAAAAATGAGTCACTTGTCCCCGAGTGTCATTGAAGCATTGATCAGAAACTTTAAGCCAAATTTTGGTTCGGAAGGAGACACGAACATATTTCAAATGTTAAAAAAATGTTTGAAATTTGGAATGATCTGTCCATAGCTATCATAAGGCTTAATTTATCAAAAAGTTTGAACCAAATTTCAATTCAGAAGAAGATTGAAAAGAATTTCAAATTTTAAATAAAGCATTGTTCAAAATTTGTAGTTTATTTGTCCATAAAAATTGTTTGGCTCGATTTATCAAAAACATTCATCCAGAGGTTTTGTTAAAAACCAAATTCCAAAAAAATTGATCAAATATGGGATCTTATTTATCCATATCTGTCATTAAGATTTGATTGTCAAAACATTGATTCCAATTTCAGTTTAAAAGCAAATGGGAACATATTTTAAAATGTGAGGAAAAGAATTGCTCAAATTCGTGAGCAGAAACTTTTAAGCAGTATTTTATTAAGCAAAAATATTGGTATAAATTTTAAGATGTAAAAGATATAGCCATATGGAGGAGATTATGTGTTCATAACTTTTAGCTGAATTGGATTCAGAATAAACTTGTATGAATTCTAAGATTATGGGAAAATATATAAATACATATATATAGTTCAGATTTGGGGAAAAAATCCCACAAGTCATAAATCCTAATTGATCAAAAAAATATCAGGATACCTTTCAAAAGATGATTGGAGCAAAATTTCACAAAAACTTATGAACAGTAACTCTTGAACCCAATTTTGACTAAAAAGATTAGGAAAAATCTAGTATTTACAAAACCTTTGATCAAATTTGAGAGTGTATTTGTCCATAAATATTATATGACTTGATCTATCAAAGATTTTGAGTTGAATTTTGATTCGAAAAAAGATCAATTAGTATTTTAAAATTTAGAAACAAAATTGTGCAAATTTCAGCATTATCTTGTCCATGGCGCTTGACAATCCGTGATGTTGAAAAGAATAGAGCTTCTGGAAGAGCCTGTGTGAAAAGTAACAATATATTGATGCTTCGTATCACATTTTGTGATTAACATCCATCAATCATCAGGATGAGAGAGTTTCATAAGGCCTCATATAACCAAAAACTTAAACCATATTCCGATCTGGAAAGATTACAAAATCTACAAATAGATTTGCGCAACTACGAGAGTGTATTTATCTGTAACTGCGATAAAGTAAAATTTACACAACAATTTGACCAAATTTCAATCGGAAGACAATTGTGGCAAATTTTAAAATTTACAAAAAGAGTAGTTCAGATTTAAAGAGTTTGGCTATCCACAAGTGTCATAAGGCATAATTTATCAAAACTTTTGAGCCGATTCAGAAGGAAATTTGTAGACATTATAAAATATACGAAAGTAAAAATAAAATAAAAAAGTTCTGATTTGCGCATATCACGCATACATACCGTGGCTCGGCAGGCTCTGCACTCCCAAACCCTGGGAGCAAATCGTCAAATGCTGACTCTCCCTTGGCAGGAGCGGGGGAGGAGCACGGGCTTTAGCCGCTGGTTCCTTGGCGCTGAAACCCCGAGTAAATCGTCGAACGAATTACCTCCAGCGCTAGCGGCAGATCCTCCAACGCCGCTGAAAACATCATCGTATTCCACCGTATTCGAGCTCTTCACTCCCTGTACGCCGCCAAAGATATCATCCTCATCATACCGCGGAGCATCGAATACAGGAGCCGAGGGTTTCGCCGAAGGAAAGCTCTGGAAAATGTCATTGTAACCCATGGTCGTGTGGCTGCTTTTGGACTGCGCAGGCCCCCCAAATACATCATCGTAGGCCATATTAAAATCGGCACTACTACTACTGTACGCGTTTCGGCTCTGAGTTGCTGCTGCGGCAGAGAAAATATCATCAACGCCGTTATATGAGGAAGAAGATTTTTTGCTGTTACTGTGATTTAACGCTCCGGCTGGGCTAAAATTGAAATTAAAAGTGCTCGTGGTTGTATTTATGCTCTTGCTTGCTCCCACCAGAGCGGATTTGCCCTGTGGCTTAATGCCATAGTCGCGCAATATATCTTCCATGCGTTATTTTCCTTGGATCTGGCACGCTGATAGCCTCAAGAGGTCTCCGGATCGAATCCCTGTGCCACGGCGATTTTCAGCTGTAGAATGGGTCAAATTCGATGAAATCGGGACCTTTAAGACGAGGAAACTGAGAAGAATCGGTGGATGTTCAAAAATCTGCCAGGCTTGTGAGAATTTTGTGAAGAAATTTGCCCGATTTGAGGCTGGATTTGAATTGAAGCGTAGTCTGGAATGGCCTTTTGTTTTGGCACAGGCCGAATTCCACTATGAAAGGAAACGCACAGCAAAAGGGCAGAAACAAATCATGTAAAGTTAAATAATTATTTATTTTTTTATTGATTATTATGATGATGGGAAGAAAATAAAATATTGACGGCGTCTTCGCTGTTTTACGTCAGGTAAACGCGTGAAACTTGTCTTGAGTAAAAGTTTGAAGACAGTTCAGCGTGGCTTTTTAGTCATTTTACCACTGACACCGAGTAGACTTCAATCCGTGGGGCCCAGTGCTTGATTAGCTGGGAAGTTTTATGTTACTGATTTGGTTTGGAGGCTAAAATGTCGCTTTAGGTTCGGTGAACGTTTTGTTTTTCGATGATTTTTAAAAGGAAAAAAGGATCAATGATTTTAAAACGTTGGATTCCTATGCTTGCGTGTGTTTAAATGGTGATGGGTCTTCAACCTTTTCTAATACAAAATTGTAGCATGATAAGTAGATAGATAGATAGATAAATTTTTAGCATCCATGAGTTTAAGAGAGGTTTATGGGACAATACATCGGTTATTTTTGTTTTCTGAATTTCAGCTCATGTGTTGTTTAAAATGATAATGAAATGTGTATTTTCTCAACCCTCTCATTAGTGAACATATCTTATAACAAGGTCGTCATTAAAATATTTACATACTTGACCCGTATGTCATTATAAGCATTACACTCAAAAATAAAGTTATATTCATATTCCACTACCCCATTGATGCAAAAGACACAAACTCTCTCATCCTATGCCTCTTTTGGGCTTTTCAACCTCTTCATTTCACAATGAAGTCAATGCGAATTTGTCCTTAATTGGGCTATGAGAAACTTTGCTCTCCAAGGAATATTAACCCCAATATAGTCCTTTTGTTGATGATCACAATGAAGTTAAATTCTTCAAGGTAATATTTCTTCTTCCTCCCTAATACTTTATCCCACATAGACTTGTGGAATTTATCTATAAAAAAACATCATTATTTCCTTGTTATTGTTGGCGCCTCGCTCCTTATAGCGTAATTGTTGGGTTGGAATGTGTTTTGGGTTTAATGGATGAGTTGTCGTTTTATTCGGCGATATTTCAAGGTCATTCTTTGGAGATACTTTTATATACTTTTTTGTGTTAGATGTTAGGAATTAAGTAAAGGAAGTGTATTAAATGAGTACGAGATAACAACAATGAAGAACATAGAAAGAAGTAATTATAATAGTGTAGACATAAATAGTTGAAGGACAAAGAAGAAGGAAGTGCTCATTTTGCACAAATAGTGATAGTTGAAGGACAAAGAAGGAAGTGCTCATTTTGCACAAATAGTGATAGTTGAAGGACACATTAGAATGTATTTTGAATGGCGCCAATAACAACGGTTAAAGGGCATTTAAGGAAGTGTTTAGAATCGCATGAACCATGACTCCTCGAGGACACAAAAAGAACGATCATAATGACACATGTAACAATAGTTGATGAACATATAAAGAAGTGTTTGTTAAATGTTGTCATTGATGTCAAAGTCTCGATGGTATACATGGTTGATGTCATAGGTCATTGATGTCATGGAGAGATTGTTTGAGTGTTGTCGAGGTCTATTTGGTTGATGTCGATTGTTGGTGATGTCATCTCGGAGGATAGAGAGAGAATTTGAAGACAATGAAGATCATTCTTGAAGGCTCAAGCCTAGTTATGAGGCATGATGGAATATGGGATAAACATGGATGTTTTTCAAACATCGAAGCTTGTTTTAGCTCTGTTTGGGCATAGTAGTAAGGCGCAAAGTCATTCAAGTCCATCTATTGGGGTAAAACATGCATTCTAGGTCTTCTCTAGACCATTCTCGAGCTCAACCTATCCTAATGAGGTATGTTGATCAATTTTTCGGTGTGAATATGAAAATGTGAGCATCGACAGAGGTTATCTGAAGTCATCTCGGTTGTGTTGGTAAATTTTTAGGTCTTGGCTTGAAGGAAAATGCATGAAAAGTGGTTTTGAGGCTTATCGAGCTCTTAGAATAAAGGATTCCAAACCAAGGTAGCACTTTATGATGCTCATTGGCACGTAAATTTGTTGCATGGGAACCTAAGACATTTAGGATAGATAGGGGAGGAACCTAGCTAAGATCTCTTGGCATTATTTTGGAATTTACAGTCCAGATCTTTATGAGCAAGCATTAACACCAAAACTGCTCCAAAACCCTTTTTAAACCCTAATAAGGACTCAATATGGAAGATCTTGTTCAAACAGGCTCCGAATGGATTGGTTTGTCTAGTTTGATGATTAAAGCATGTTGTGGACTCTCATGGCTATCTCCAGGTGGCATTGAGTTGTCAAATAAGTGAGTGGACCCTACATGAAAAGGCTTGTTTATGAAGATGTTGTTGTAGAAGTCAAAAGTTGCATTGAACATACTTGAGACACTAAATCACACACTTTGGGTATATTTCTAGGTCCTGATCACATACCACTATTCATATGATTCCTAAGCAAAAAATCTTGATTGACATGATATTTAACCTTTTTGCTTTCTTTATGGTTTCCCGCTTGGTCTTATACACCTTATTACCTATCGACTTTCGATACCTCAACTTTTTTTGAGTTTGGACGCCATGCCCAGGCACCCTCGTTCCTCTGGATGCCCCCCGCCTCTTTGTATCTTGCTCGCATCTTTTGGGTCTTTTTAGCCGTTGTGCATCTTATTTTCTTGGTAGTTGGCCTTTTAGTGGTTAATTATGGAATTCAATCAAGGGGTCATATAAATACAAAGTGATGTGATCATAATAAGGGACCGAGCATTAAGCATCTACTACTATCACCTAAGGTTGCATCGAAAGGAATTTAAAGAGCATCCATCTAGCATCTATTCAAAGGACAAAGGACTGCATTATTCTAATACACTTCATAGGAGGGGAAGTTCATTTTTCCATGCACACATCTATCTACATTTCTACAACTAGTTATTACTCATTACTTTATGCACCTTACACAAAGAGCTACCTAGGGCACGATTCTACACACACGCGCGTAAAACTACATGGAGTTTGAAATGTAATGTAGCGCCCAAATTGTAAGTTCACTCAGTTGGGTGACCCTTAGGGTCAGTCTAATTCCTCATTTGCATATTTTTCTTTTTAGGATTTGATGTGTTTTGTGGTTTTGCAGGTACTCTTTCTCTTTGAAGGTTTCAGGTGAATTCTACGGGCATAGTGCGACACACAAGTGATTAACGGTGAATGGCGGCGAACATAGAAGCGACACGGAAGAAATCACTTTCGACCATTTTGCGATCACATGCACCTACGAAGGTGTCCGGTGCCTAGGCATCCCTAACCTAATCTAAGCACCCTATTCCCAAAGATGTCTAACACTTGCACAATTTTATGGGCTCGTTTATGACAATATGTTCTCTTGTTCCAACAGTTTTCCATTGCACATCCGGTTTTATTAAATCAATTGAGTATTATATCCCTTCTCTTGCACATTGGGTTATAAATTTATTAGCTTACTTGCTTTGTGTCGAATATGTACTTTATTGTTATATCATTGCGTTGTGACTTAATTAGGATTTAACTTTTATATATTTCTATATTTACTTAATCATTTGGTGAACCCATCACTCGAACCCATCTTACTTCTAGGTCTTTTTCTCATCTTCTTATTATGGCTCAATATTATGGTGAATTCATTGAATCCCATCTCCAAGAGCTCAATGATCATCTTGTTAAGCATCCCCAAGATCTGGATCTACTTTTATTTGTTGCTCACGGGAGGCCACCAATCTTGTGGAGCTTAATGTTCCTGCATCCACCCCTGCTTCCACATGCATGTTCTTCAATTAATTGTTTGCTTCCACTCTTCCACCTACTTCCATTATTCTCATTTATGTTCCTACTCCCACAAACCACTTCATTCCACCTCTTATTTCTCACACGCGGCAAGTCTCTTCCATTGGCACTCAATACTTAGCCTCTCTTTATCAAGACCTTGAGTTCAAATCGCACGGTTACGATAGGCTACTTCTCGTGCATCTCCATCTTTAGATTCCACATTACTACTTCATTCCCCTTTCGCACCCACCATTTCCGCTTATGCACTTCCACCTAATTTTGTCACTCCCAAGCTACCCATTTTTATAGTAGCCATGGTGACCCTCGAGAGCATCTATGAGCATTTCATGTAACATGGATGATCACACTTTACTTACAAAGCTCTTTCCTATAAGTCTTTAAGATTATGCAATGTGTTTATTATATGATCTACCTGTCCACTCGGTAACATCTTTTACACATTTAGCCGATGCTTTTCTTTCTCATTTCTCTATCAATATCGGCTCTAAGATATCCTATGCTCAACTAACATAAATTAAACAAGGATCTAACAAACATCTAGCGAATATGTCTTGTGATATAAGAAAAACTTAGCTAAGATGTCTAATGTGCTTGCGGACTTTGAACTTCAAGATCTATTCATCCAAATTCTATTACCACCTCTCCAGGAGAGTGTTATCTTTGAGACATCTCCTTCATTTGATCATTTATGTCATACTCTTAAGCTACACAAAAGTAAACTATTATCTATGGGAAAGCTTAAGTATCATGAGCAGGCTTCATCTTCTACATGCTTTCAAAGTAAATCAACTTTCAAGCCATCTCTAAACCAATTGAAGCTAAAGCTACTATCAATGTAGTATTTAATCCTAAAAATCTTCAATGATAACCACCTACGCGTACGTTTACTAAATTACCTTTTGCTCCACATATTATATTTCCACAACTCATCGAGAGCAATCTTATTATGCTTCCTCCTCCCTTAAATTTGGACTCATCTCATCCAAAAGGTTACAATTACAATGAAAATTTTAAATGTGACTATCATCAATGTATTGGACATTCTACAGATTGATATTTCAAACTTCGAAATCTTATTCAAGATCTTATCGATAATAATGTTATTGAGCTTTTCGAGCCTACGACATCTACGCCAATCAACGATAATCACAAACTCAATATCTTCAACAATCCTCTTCCTAAACATTACAAGCAAGTGGTTGACTCTTCAGCCAATCATACATATTGGGCAGTGCTTCCTCCTTCATCGGGGGCTCTTGATTTTCTAGTTGCTCATGTCAAGGCATCTCCACCAACTATTTCTTTCTCTGATCACAATTATCATGCTACATTCTCTTCTGACACATTACATATCAATACTTTTATCGGGCCTCATGTTATCAATAATACAATGATTGATCCATCGATTCGTATGTGTGTGTGCTCTATTGCACTTCTTGTTGCATCGACTTTCCGTTATCGCACATTTCATATCCAACTCCTAAATCACATGGTTATGTCAAGCTTCTAGTCATAGTTGGTCCTCTTACCATGCTTGTGTCATTTCTTGTAATACCTTCACTCAAAGGGTGTGACATGCTCTTAGGTCTTCCCTAGCTTCCATTACGCAACTCAGGCTATCATCTCTATGAATCACTTGTGTCTAAAGTTCATTCACAACAAGCAAGTCATTACTATCAATGGTGTTCCACCATCCACACCATGACCACAACCTCCTCTTGAGGTTGTTATTGCACTTGTTAGAGCATCTAAGTCCCCTATGGCCTCTCAAATCTAAAGCATAATTTTCTCCTAACTGTCATGTTTACACACGACTAATCAGTCTCATGAAGTCTATTAGTCCATCTCATCAGTATAGGTCCACCACTCAGATGGGTCCTTCACATAGGTATACATCACCTCCTCGTTTTCCTTCACATAGGTGTTCATCGCCTCCGTGTTTTACTTCACATAGGCGGCCATCACCTCTGCGCTCTCCTTCACATAAGTGTTCATCACCTTTTAGGTCGCATGCACATAGGTCTCATTCATCGATACATCATTTGTCTCATACATTGTTGATCTTAGAGCATGGTCACATGCCTTTATCTCCACAAGCATCGGGTGGAGGACCATCATCTTTCACTTTTATCGGATAGAACACTCACCATTGCACACTTGGGGGCATCATACTTATGCTTCCCTCCTCTCATTATCGGTGTCTTACATACTCTACACTTCACACTTCATCTAGTCTTTCACATACATCTTTATAAATGTGTATCGTCATTACCCGATGATGTACTCTTGTGTTACGATTCACACTTGAATTTTGAGGGCATACTATATTTATGAACCTCGCATCATACACACGACACATTTCACACTCGGTGTATTCACAATACATCTCTCTAGTGCACATTCATCATGACATACCGCCTTATGAAGCACTCTAGTTCCACGGTTCATACTCGACTATTGAGGGTCTAATATGAAATGAACCTCACCACACTCACTCACTTGCTACGTTATATGATTTTTCGATCATATTTCTCTAGCACACAATTCAATCCATTTCCTAATGACGCACTCTTGTTATATGGTTCATTCTCGATTGTTGAGGGGAATTTATAAATGAACTTCATCTCGTGCATACTCATTCACATTCGCTCGGGGGGCACGTTGATCCTATCACACACATTTCATTCCATTCCATCTCACTCATCCACATCATATTGTATATCTTAGTTACACATTATTGTTTTTTACTTGTGCTCACATGTTACACTTTGCTTATTATGTTAGATGATATTTCATATGCCATTATTTTCTCTATATACACATGCACGCTCACTTGCCTTCTAGTTGTGAATGCAAAATTTCCACATATTATTCAAGTAGCACATGTGCTTGGTGTTGTACCTCTTACCAAATCCCACAAAGTGGCTCTGGGGCATCTACTCATGTATACACTTTAGGTGCTATTGTTTTGATTTATTCTGCTTCCTATTCTTACCAGCACACTACTATACCGAATCATACACATTTTGAAATACTTTCTATCTTTCTAACATGTTAACGAGTGCTTAATGTACAACATTTGTCTTGCAGGAACTCTTCGCTCTAATGGTTGTCCTATATCTTACTTGTCATTGTTTATCATTGTTTACCATTGCATGTCATTGTTTGCGGGCTTTTCCATTTGTCTTATGTGCACACTATATGTTTTTTGCCACTTCGTACATGATTTTCTTACGGCATTGTGAGCGATGTCCGATGTTTGAAACCTAATTTTCATGGTTTGCTTTGTCTTCTTGATTGCTAGCTTACACCTTGTCTTTTATATGCGTATTTGTATTGTTTGCACTAACATATGTTTTCAGCCTCTTTGTTTGCATATGCCTTGGTTTCTACCAAATATATTCCCTTCCCCCCTACGGGGCATCGGTTTCGAGATCAGGCATCTGGTCCTCTCCTTTGCACCACATCCTCATAGTGACGTTGTATGCACCCAATACGAGGGGGCATCATTGGGTGAATCGGTCACCCCATACAACAATTCACAGTCACAATACAACACATTTCAATATAGAATCAACACAATCTATAGTCTTAGAAATGGCCCAGAATCTTACTTAGGTCTTCAACACAACACAAACGCCGACACCCAGACACAGACATGAGCACCTGAGTGCTCCTAACCCTTCCTAAGCACCTATGACTAGGGGGCAATTACAACATTTTTCTTAGATCAACATAGTTTTCAACAATCTTCTTAGTACATGCATGCATGATCCTTTAACAATCAATATACATGCTTTCTCCTCTTTTCTATTTTCACATTGGATTGAACCAGATCAAAATTGAACAAAATCACACCATCTGCAGTGGTGTATACATATTCAGGAAGTATTCAAATGTTGGAGAATAATTCTAGACCTTTCTCCCTACACTTCTTACTCGTGTAATGTGAGATCACCCTAAAAACTCACACTTTGCACAATTTCCATGAGATCACCCAAAAAAACTCGTTATTGGCGTGAGATAGCCCAAAAAAAATGTTCTTCTACAACATTTTCAGGATCCTTTCTTCACTTTTCTCTCATCACAGATTAGGTGTACATGTTCCTTTTCACATTTTACATACTTTATATACACTTTTTACACACTTTGATCAAATTTTTCAAATACACAACTTTGGCTACTCTTTTACGAGTTCATCCTTATGGGAGCAATAAATCACATCATCAATCATCATCGACATCACACATATAATTTCACCCCCATATGATCGCTTCCTCTTATCTAGCTTCCAGCTTCAAATTATTCACTTCACGCTTTTTCTTATCTCCTCGACACACTTTTTGCCATTGATCTACATGGTTATTAGGTACGCACATCTTTTCTACTTTATATTATCAAACATTCTTTCAACAACATAATGTGGGGCAAATGTAGACACCAAATAAAGCACTTTGGGTATATTTCTAGGTCCTAATCACATACCACTATTCATATGATTCCTGAGCGATAAAAGTACTAATTAACCATTGTCTTTGGCCTCTTTGCTTTCTTTGGGTTTCCTTATTGGTCTTACACACATTATTACCCAATATGACTTTTGATACCTCATCTTTTATGATTTTGGACACAAATGCCTAGCCAAGAAGTTAGTGCCCAGTGCCCTCGTCCCCTCTAGGTTCCCAGACCTCTTTGTATCCTGCTCGCATCTTTTGGGTCTTTTTTATCCATTGGGCATCTTATTTTCTTGGTAGTTGGCCTTTTAGTGGTTAATTGTGAAATTCAACCAAGGGGATCATATAAATACAAAGCTATGTGATCATAATAAGGGACCAAGCATTAAACATCTACTACTATCACCTAAGGTTGCATCCAAAGGCATTTAAAGAGCATTAAAACATCCATTCAAGGGACAAGGGACTTCATTCTTCTGCATAGACTTCATAGGAGGGGAAGTTCATTTTGATTAACTAAAATGTGATATTATTCCAAGTTAATCTAATAAGAACAACAATAGATAATAAATAAATGTATAAAGAAAATGACCCAAGTAACCAAAGCTATGAAAATATGGAACCCCAAAGTGTAAAGAGGGTTAGGAAGAGCTTAGTTGATTCGACGAAGGTGTTGAATTGTGTTGGAATGTGAACCGGGAAACACGAGGAGGAAACAATCACATAAAATTCTAAGAAAGCACAAATTTGAGCTCTTTGGCTAGGCACTGGATGCCCGGAGAGGAATAACATCCTTCGTGGGTGCCATGGTCTAAGATATGGGTGTCCTAATATGAGGAAATAGCCTAAAACCCTCCTCTGAGGTGTCGTTGGATGTTCACGCTTGTGTTCTCTTCTTGTCGCGCTAACTTTGTTGGATTGGGTCAAATGTCACTCTGATACACCTGCGATAAGGAACCACCTATAAAACCCCAATACGAGCATCAAATCCCTAAAAAATAAAAATGCATATGAAGGGATCGGACTATCCTCAAAGCAGCCCACAATAGTGGAATTAATAATTGAGCATTACACTACATTTTAGACCCGATGTAGTTTTATGTGTGTGCGTGTAATCATGCCTAGGTACTCTTATGCCAATCGCACTTTGTGAAAGTAGCGAGCAATAACTATGTGTAAAAATGTAATTAAATGGTGGATGGAATAGAATAAACTTCCCTCCTATGTAGTGTGATGCAGATGAACCAATCCTGTGCCTTGTGATGAAGTTAAATGGATGCAAATGAAGCCTTTAGTGGATGTAACCTTAGGTGATGATAGTAATGCTTATTGCTTGGTCCCTTATTATGGTCTCATAACTTTATATTTATATGGTTATCTTGTTCTAATTTCATAATTAACCCCAAAAAGGCCGACCACTAAAAAGATAAGAAGCTCAAACGGTCAAAAAGTGCCCAAAAAGTGGCGGGAAAGTGTAGAAAGGATAAGGGCGCCCCAAATGGGACTAGGGCACAGGGTGCCCCAATATTGGGTTGGATGCCCCATCGAAAGGTAAAACGACGCAAACGACAAAAAAGCGGGAGAGTATGTGTTAGAGGTCAAAGCATTGACACATAATCAAAGTAAAATGGCCAAAGGACATGGGTTAATTAGTACTTTCTTCACTTAAAAACCATATGAATAGTAGTATAAGACGGAGACTAAATAATGTCTAAAGGGTGTGATTTTGTGACAACACATTTTTCCATGTACACATCTATCTACATTTCTACATCTAGTTATTGCTTGCTACTCTGTGCACCTTGCACAAGAGCCGCCTACAACACGATTCTACACACACACACATAGAACTACATGGAGTCTGAAATGTAGTGCAACACCCGGATTGTAAGTTCACTCATTTGGGTGATCGTCGGGGTTAGTTCAACTCCCCATTTGCATCTTTTTCTTTTTAGGATTTGATGTGTTTTGGGGTTTTACAGTGCTCTTTCTCTTTGCAAGTTTCGTGTGATTACTGCGGGCTTAGTGTGACACACAAGTGATTAATAGTGAAGGGCGCGACATAGAAGTGACATGGAATAAATCACTTTCCAGCCATTTTCACCGTCACAGGATCCTAAAAGGTCCCTAACACTTAGGTGCCCCGACCCGATCTAGGCGCCCTAGTCCCAACATTTTTACGCTTGCACTATTTTTTTGGGCTCATTTGCGATAGTTTATCCTCTTGTTCTAATGGTTTTCTAGTTAGTCATAGTCTATGTTTTATTATGAAATCAGTTGAGTACTATATCCCTTCTCTTGCACTTAGGGTTTTAAATTTATTAGCTTACTTGCTTGTGTCAAATATGTACTTCATTGTTATATCATTGCGTTGTAACTTAATTAGGATTTAACATTTATATATTCCTATATTTTCTTAATCACATACTAAGAAAATTAATGGTGGAGGAAGTTTGGGACTCGCGTTTCATGTCCATTAAGGTTTCTGGACTGGTTATAGTGTTTGAGTTCTCCAGTTGGTGATCCAAGTCGGGTAGTGGTTAACACTCCTAATAGAGAAAACCAGGCTGAATTGAAGAAGAAGGTTATGAGGTCTTTGTATGATAGGATGAAAAAACAAGTGCATGAATTTTTTTTAATTACCTATAAGTCATGCTCATGTTTGGTAGAGACTTTGAAAGTGGTCATGCATGTGTTGAAGATCAAGTTCTTCGTGATTCGTTTTTAGGTGTATTAAGAGTTTTGAGTAACGATGGAGTAGAGTTGTTCTTGTGCCTTTATGCCCTGAGTGGAAGTGTTACAAGCATGTGATGATGACCCTGAGGTTATGATGTATCTGTACACATGTTTCTTTACTCATGGTTGATCATCTTGAAGGTGTTCAAGCTTCATCTTGCAAGGCAGACTTTGTGAGGCCACAGGCCTAATAGGGAAGTGTGTCCTAAAGGTGGTTTCATGGTCCGAAACGAAGTTCTGAGCTTATCAAGCATGGGGAGCTCAAAATATGTTTTAGAAAAAGCATTTGAATGATTCTCGTGTATTGGTGAAGGCTTTGTGGACCCAAGCAAGTCAAAGTGTGTTGTTATGAAGACAAACCTAATGTATTAGGCCTTCTTGAGACCTAATGAAGGAGTATGAGCTAAATTATGTAATGGCTGACCAATTGAAGTATATATTGTAATTATTTCATGTTTTTGAGAGGTCATATGGTCTTGGCATGGTCGATCTAATGTATTTCATGTATGTGTGACCGACCTAATTGTTATATTCACGAGTCATGTCTATAAAGGTAAGGGTAGTTTTGGGCATAGTGTATGAGTGATGTAATGAACGAGATATAAGGGCTTGAGTGAGATGTAAGAGGTGTTTTAGACTATGAAGAATGTATGTATATTGAATATCCAAAGATTTTTAGCTTGTAAAAGACACTTTGTGCATGTTCGCGTCAAAGTGAAGAGCGAATAAGCATACCATGACAGTTTGAGGTGTAATCAAGAGAAGAAGAGTTGAGAGAGTGTCATCATTTGTTGATCAACAATAGAGGGAAGGTGAAAAACATTCAGAGGTGGCTAAGTTGGTGTTGAGTCACTTAGGGAGTTGGTGCTTCCTTGCAAGTTGGTGTTTGCTAAAACCTAGGGAGTTGGTGCTTCCTTGCAAGTGGGTGCTTGTTAAAACCTTATCAAGTGGGTGTTTGGAAATTAGGGGTTGGTGTTCCTTATGGAGTTGGTGCTTCACTAAATCTTGATTTTTGTTTATAATACAAAGATTAGTGGGTTTTCTTCCCTTTAAGGGTTTCCCACATATATGTTGTGTTCTATCTTGCATTGTGTTCTTGTGGATGGTTGTTTCATGCATAATAAGCTCACTATGGTTAATGTATGATTGAATGGTTTCTTTGATGGTTCATACAAGTTAATATAATTGAAGTAAAAGTTTATAAGGACACTGATTCACCCCCTCTCATTAATTGTGCTTCCAAAAATTGGTATTAGAGCTTAGCCCTTTAGAACAAGTTTAACAACTTGAAGGAGATCCTAGAAGCACAAATATGGCTAGTCAAGTTCGAGGAGGTTTATATGTATTTTGGTGCATCAGAATGATGACCTATATGATGTCATTAGGGTATTACATATGGAAATCGATGGAAGGATCATTCAAGAACAAGATAAATTTCTATACCAAAGAAGACAATAGCTCTTCGGATGTTAGTGACAACAATGAAACTATATTCATGGCAAAAGAAACTGGAAATTCAACATTTGAATGTCCACGAGAAATGAAGATTGAAAAGATGAAGAGGTAGAAGTGAACCTAGAAGCGAGTTGGTGAGTGCTCTAGATGAGTTTGAAGAGCCAAAGAAAGGAGAATTATAAATTGAATATATTGAAAGATTACGAAGAAGCATGACTAATGAACATGATAATATCATTAAAGGGTTTGAATCTTGGGTTGAGCTTGTGACCGAAAGTTGCAAGACCAAGGAATAAGAATGCATCAAGTTTAAATCGAAATGGAGTCCTTAAAGTTACATTTGGATCAGCAACAACCAAGTTAAATTTTGAAAAGAGTATTAAAATTTTTGATGACATCTTGAGTGGTCAAAGATCCACACATGACAAGGAAAGTCTTGGTTTCAAAGGATATAAAAATAAGAGAAAAGAAGATGTTAAATCAAGATCTAGATGAGGAAGAGATGGTGATCGAAATTTAAAACGACAAATAAAGAATAAACTCAAGCAAAGGAGAATGCTAACATAAATAAGAAGGTCGGAAGCAACATAAGGAATAATCCTATAAGATAACCGAACTCCATAAGGTATGTAAACTCATTCAATGGTTAATGTTTCTCATATAGCCAGTTTGGTCATAGAGCAAGAGAGTGTAAAAGACCCTCCAAGAACGAGTTCTCATAAGACTATGCAAGGAGTCACTTGCCCACATTAAACAAGAGGTGTGACTAATATTATTTGCTATAAATGTCACCAAAGAGGTCATGTTACAAGATTTTGCCATCATTAATCACCAATCTAGAACAAAAAGGTTAAATCTTCTAGAGTTCAAGATAGAAGACAAACAAAAGCGTGGAAGCCAAAGATAGTCAAGCACATCAAGAAGTCGACCCTATGGATGAAGTGAAGAGGAACAAAATACTAAAGGAGAAGGATATTTATAGCTTGGAGTGATTTTTACATTCAAAATGAAGATATGATTTGGTATATAGATAGTGGTTTCTCAAGCCACATGACATGTGACAAGAACAATTTTATTTCATTGAAGAAGAATGCATCAAGATCAGTGAAATTTGGAGATAATACATCTTCCAATATTGTTGGCAAGGGTACCTTGAGTTTGGATAATGGGAAGACCAAGACAAAGAATGTGTTGTATGTAGAAGGTCTGAAACACAATTTGTTGAGTGCGAGTCAAATGTGCAGTCAAGGACACACACTTATCTTTCATGATAAAGGGTGTGACATAAGAAAAGCCAAATCAGGTAGACTAGTTTCCAAGGGTAAGAGAACTGAAAACAACATATATGTCTTGAGTGAAATCAAGAAGAAGAAATGCTTAATGAGTAAGATGGATGAATGTTGGTTGTGGCATAGAAGGTTGGGGCACCTAAACTTTGATAACCTGGTTAAGATCAACTCCAAGAAGTGTGTGAAGAACATGCCTAAAATCACCAAACACAAAACACACTTTGCAAGGCATGTCAACATGGTAAGCAAACTAGAAGGAGATTCAAGTCTAAGGATTAATCTACCTCAATACATTTAGAACTAATTCATATTGATTTGTGTGGTCCTACAAGGACACAAAGCATTCAAGGAGATTATTACTTCATGTTACTCATAGATGATTACACAAGGATGACTTGGGTAGCTTTCTTGAAAGAAAAATCAGAAGCTCTTGATAAGTTCAAGGCATTTAAGGCTCTTGTTGAGAATGAAAAGAAAACAAAAATCAATTTTCTAAGGTTTGATAGAGGAGGAGAGTTTTGGTCAAATGAGTTTGATGATTTTTGTGAGGTTAATGGAATAAGAATACAATTTTTAGCGATTAGAACACCTTAGCAAAATGGGGTAGTTGAAAGAAAGAACATGACAGTTCAAGAAATGGAAAGGAAAATGTTAAATGAGTCAAAGTTATTTGATGGATACTAGAGATAGGTAGTAAGCACATCAATGTACACTTTGAATGAGCACAAATAAGGATTAACGGTGACAAAAACCCCTATAAGTGGTGGAAAGACACATCTGCAAATGTGAAGCGGTTTAGAGTGCTTGTGAGCAAATGCTACATCAAAAGAGATGAGGATGACCTAGGTAAGTTTGATTCAAGGTCTAATGAGAGGATATATTCTTAGAATATTCAACAGTCACTCAAATTATAGATGTTACAACAAGAGATTGCAAAATATAATAGAAAACACCAATGTGTGAAGGTTGATGA
This sequence comes from Taxus wallichiana var. yunnanensis, assembly GCA_018340775.1. NCBI lineage: Eukaryota > Viridiplantae > Streptophyta > Pinopsida > Cupressales > Taxaceae > Taxus > Taxus wallichiana. The sequence goes on along the minus strand of CM031239.1, from coordinate 509,944,229 downwards.
GACTTGTTCCAAGAAGTCAAAGTTTTAGAATGTGGACTCCAAGAATGAAGAAGAAGAAGAATCTGAGGAAAGAGAAGATGCAAAAGGTCCATCAAGGTAGATTTAGAAAGACCATCCTGAAACTCAAATCCTTGTGATAAGAATGTTGGTGTGTAGACAAGAAGGAAGGCAGGTAAGTAACTCTAATCCCGCAAATGTTATTCTTTTGTCTAAAATTAAACCTAAGAAATTTTTAGAAGAAAGTGAAGACAAGTTTTGGGTTAGTGCGATGAATGAGGAGTTAGATTAAATATATAATAATTATACTTGTGAATTAGTTCCTAGGCCTAAAGACAAAAATTTCATTGGCACAAAATGGGTGTTTAGAAACAAATTGAATGAAGATGGAGAAGTCACTAGGAACAAGGCCAAATTGGTTTGCAAAGGATATGTACAAGTAGAACGAGTTGATTTTGAAGAGACCTTTGCTCTTGTAGTAAGATTGGAGGCTAATATAATGTTTCTATCTTATGTAAGATTTAAAGGATTCAAGGTGTATCAAATGGATGTTAAGTCAAATTTCTTGAATGGGAACTTGGAAGAAGAGGTATACATTGAGTAACCTGAATGTTTTTGATTATCGAATGACAATGATTATGTTTGCAAACTGAAAAAGGTACTTTATGGTCTAAAACAGGCACCTAGAGCTTGGTATGCCATATTCGACAAGTATCTCATTAGACAAAGGTTTTAGAAGAGGAATTTCGGATAGCAATTTGTACATAAAGATAGAAGGAGATCATCAATTGATAGTGGTTATTTATGTGGATGATATCATATTTGGTGGAAAAAATGAGAACATGACTAAAGGATTTGCAGATGTGATGAAGAAGAATTTGAGATGTCTATCTTTAGGAGAGTTGTCTTTCTTTCTTGGGTATAAATTACTCAATCAAAAAAAGGTATTTTCATTTCACAAAAAAATACATAAGAGAAATGTTGAAAAAGTTTGGAATGGAAGATAACAGACCTATTAGTACACCTATGATCATTTGGTACAAGTTAAACAAGGAGGATGAGTTTCCAAAAGTGGATCAGACAACATATAGGTCAATGATTGGGAGTTTTTGTATACCACTTCCTTTAGGCATGATATCATGCAAGTTGTAGGTGCTATGGGAAGATTTCAAGATGATCTAAAGGACAACCATTTATAAGTAGTCAAGAGGATATTTAGGTATCTCAAAGGGACTATGGAGTATGGATTATGGTACCCAAGAAGCAAGGAGTTTGACATGACAACTTATATTGATGTTGATTGGGAAGGAAGTCAAGATGATAGGAAAAAAACTAGTGGTGGGGCATTCTTCCTAGGATATTGTCTAGTTTCATGGACAAGCAAGAAGCAAGGATCATTAGCTTTATCTACTTGTGAGGTTGAGTATATTGCAGTTGCTTCATGTTTTACTCAAGTGCTTTGGATGAAATAGATCTTGAAGGACTACAAGGTAGAGTATGACAGTCCTATTCCCATATTTTGTGATAATACAAGTGCCATAAGTGTTTCAAAGAATCCTTTCATGCACTTAAGGACCAAACACATTCCTATCAGGTATCATTTTCTAAGAGAGTAAGTGAGTGAACAAAGTGTCAAGCTTGAATATGTATCAACTAAGGATTAGATTGCAGATATCCTAACCAAACCACTTCCAAAAAAACTTTTGAGCATTTAAAACAAGAATTGGGTGTAATTCTTATTCCTAGCAATCACTAAATAAGTTAAGAACTTTGGGGGAGTGATCTATAGGGATCCAGAAAAACACACCATTTCATCAGTTCTATTAGCACCAAGAAAGAGAATTGAAGAAAATGAAGGAAATGAGGTAAACAAAGGTTATGGATAGAACCACCGCTCTGTGTAGAGTGGCGGTTGCAAAACTATCACCTTGTAGGGGTGGCGGTCCTGTAACCACCGCCCAGACGGGGTGGTAGTCTTAAAAGCTGCTAGTCTGCTTAGGGCAACGGTCCTGAAACTTTCGAACGGAAAAGAGAAATGGAGTGCGAATGGACACGAATTTGAAGTACCCGATTGTGTCTCTTCCCTCCCTGACCTTTCCCATTCTCCAGTGCATGGGAGGACATGGGAGAAGGCTATAAATACAAGGAGGAGCAAGAGAATTGATCATTCGAAGATCCAAAGAGATCAAAGAAGCAAAGTATTAAGTTTAATGAGAGCAAGTGAGCAAGATCTTCAGTGTTGGAGTGGAATTGTAGGAGCAAGGTGTAGAAACAGAGAAAACAAGCATAGGAAAGGAGAGGTTTACATTATTGTCTCCATTTTCTACTTCTTGTAATTTGTAATTATCTATAATTGACCAATAACAAGGGGAAGAAAGAGAGTTTTCCCTTCTCATTGGTTTTCCTCCATTAGGGGTTTCGAGGATAAAATTGTTGGTGTTTGAATTCTTTTCTACTCTTTGCGATTTCCTTTCTATAGCACTACATAATTAGTAAAGCTCTAATCTTCAATCAAACTGTCATTTTCCAAAGTTGAAATTAGAACATCATAATAGTGTGATTTCGTAGAGTTCCAAAGTAGAAGTTTTTGATCATTTTGGTATCGAGCTGATTATACATCCAGGATGTGGTATTGGATTCTTTCTTGTGATTTGTATGACAGTGACAAGGTCCAAAGGTGAAGAATTTTTACCTTACAAGCCATATATTTCTAAGAAGAAGTGGAAACAGAGAATTTGAGCTCAAATGGAAGAAAAGAACATGGTCCTTAGAGTTGAGATGCTAGAGACCATGCTTTGGATAGGTTGCATAGAAAACAAGAAGAGCTTTCAGATCTGCAAAAGATGGCTTCGGTTAAGAAAGATTCCATGGACTCAGTGGTTCGAGCACTTTGGCCAAAATATTTGGTATCGAAAGAGCCAAGAGAGGATGAATGGGAAGAGTGTGAAGAAGAGATGCCAATTGTAAGCGAAAAGGTAAAATCTGCCCATACACCTTTTAAAGTTGAAACGAAAGTGAAATGAAGAATTTGAAGGACAAGTAGATGCATAATTATTGGATAAATGGATAAAATAGTGAGAAGTAGAGTGCATAATGTCACTTTGAAGCATAAAGGATCACCTTTGCACATCTCAAAATGGAAGGTCATGCTCTTGTTTGGTGGGAAACCCATCTAACCACTTGTGAGAAGAAGAAGAAACGTCCTATTGTCGGTACTTGGAAAGGTTTTAAAGAATTGTTTAGAGCTAACTTTTATCTTTTTGGCCATAAGACTGACATGATGATTAAGTGGCGTACTTTTTAGGCGTGGCGAGGTCAAAAGCGTGCGAGACTACACTACAAAATTTTGGAGAAAAGCCATGTTGCTTAATATGGACTTGGAGGATGAGGACATTTTGACCAAGTATTTGGAGGAATTCACACTCACCTTCGAAGGAAGGTAATCTCCATGAAGCCCAAGGATCTCAATGAAGCTTGTCAAGCATACTACATTGATGACGAGAAGAAACAAGGAGAAATAGAGCGAAAGGGATACCGGTCGACAAATCGGAAGGAAAAAGAACAAGGGAAGACAAGTAGCAAAGGTAAATGGAAAGGTAAACATGCCGCTACTATTTTGCATACTTGTAAAAATATGAAAAAATTCTATAAGAATTTTGATATAAATGGACATACTTGATGCCACATGTTGGAAGTTGCATCCACAATTGCACCCAAAGCACGAACCAAGGATTCCAAGAAATCCATGGCCATTGTGAAGAAAGAAGGAGAGGTGGAGATTAAGGACGATTCAGATGTAGACAAGAGGTTAGGATGCATAGCCACTAACATGTATGGGGGAAAAAAAGAAGAAGAGATGAGTAAGCTTTTCCAAATCAGAATCCAAATTAAGAAGACTAAGGTAAACACTTTAGTAGATTATGGTTCTCAATCAACTTTAATTTCTGATGCGGTTGTAGAACAACTTGGCCTAGAGACTTACACGCATCCACATCCATACCCATTGGGATGGGTGAAGAGGGGTGTAGAAATACAAGTTACAAGAAAGTGTAAGTTTTAGTTTGGGATAAATACCCAATATATTGATGTATTAGAGGTTGATATCATTCCACTTGATGCATTTGATGTTGTTTTTAGAAGTCCTTACTTGTATGCCAGGGATGATGTGTTCACAAGGAGGGAGAACCGGTACAGATGGGTCAAGGATGAAGTCAATTTCAACATCCTGGACACACGAGCAAATAAAAGAAGGCCATGATAAGTTCGAACCAAGCACAAAGACTTATTCGGAAAATCATTAGTTTTTTTACTTTCATTAGAAGAAAAAGAAAATAGACTTGGGAGCATAGATATTTTGGATGAGAACTTGTCGATTTTGTAGAAGAAGCCACCATAGGAATTGATCATTTAAGGATCAAAACAAACTTCCACTATACTGATCACCGTATCTACCTATTGATTCATTGGACCTGAGCATGGGGCAATAAGGAGAAGAGGAGATACAAGGAATAATGGTGACTATAACAACAACGTACATGGAGAGGATTCAACCAATCCATCTCAAGAGACAAAGACAAACAAGAAGGACTAAACCACTACAGTATGGGACCTTCACCATACTTGAGCAGGTTGGAAAAGAAACCTTTAGGCCATACTTCATGCAAATGCACGCGATAGCAAGTTGCAAGAGATCGCACCTACTAATGCCATCTATGCATGACAAAGAAGGAAAGATACAAAAGTTGCCTTCCAAAGAGGATTGTACTCGAGGTAACTCGGAGGAGGATGTAGCACTGGAGCAACAAACCAAAGATCCACATGAGTCTTGACAGGTTGGATGAGAGAAGACACCAAGGCAGACCTAGTGGTACTCAAAGGAGCAAGAGAGGGAGTTGATTCCTCTACCACTCCCCCACTAAGCTTTTGTGGGACCAAAAGCCTCCTAATCATGGGATGTATGATCCATAGAGATCTAAAAACACACCACTTGATCAATTCTATTAGCACTAAGAAGGTGAATTGAAGAAAATTAAGGAAATGAGGTAAACGGAGGTTCTAGACAGAACCGTAGCTCTGCATGCGAGCATTGGTTGCAAAACCGCCGCCCAAATAGGGAAATGGTCCACGAAATCGCCGGTCTACTCAAGGCGGTGGTCATGACACTTTCAAATAGAAAAGAGAAATGGAGCATGAATGGACATGAATTTGAAGCACCCGACTGTGTCTCTTCCCTCCCTAACCTTTTCCATTCTCCAGTACACCGGAGGACATGGGAAAAGGTTATAAATACAAGGAGGAGCAAGAGAATTGATCATTCGAAGATCCATAGAGATCAAAGAAGAAAAGTATTAAGTTTAATGCGAGCAAGTGAGCAAGATATTCATCTTTAGAGAGGAATTGTAAGAGAAAGGTGTAGAAACAGAGCAAACAAGCATAGGGAAGGAGAGGTTTACATTTTTGTCTCTATTCTCTACTTCTTGTAATATGTAATTGTCTATAATTGACCAATAAAAGGGGGAAGAAAGAGTGTTTTTCCCTTCCCGGCTAGTTTTCCTCCATTGGGGGTTTCCAGGATAAAATTGTTGGTGTTTGGAGTTTGAATTCTTTCCTACTTTTTGCAATTTCCTTTCTATAACACTAGATAATCAGTCACTAAATCTCTAATCTTTAATCAAATTGTCATTTTCCAAAGTTGAAAGTACAACAACATAATAGTGTGATTTCATAGAGTTCTAAAGTAGAAGTTTATTGATCAAAGAAGCTAATCAAATGATATTTTAGCTCCAAGAGCAAGAAATTAGTGTTGAGAAGGTATGCATGGAGATAGGGGAGCATGTCATGTTTGGTTGATGTTTCCAACAGGTTGGCTAATGCTTATAAGTATGGTGAGTTCTAAGTATGATTTCATAAGAGGAGAATCAGAAGTTACAGGTATCTCCTTTTTCATTAATGTCAAATAGGGAGAGTGTTCATAAAGGGGGAGAATGATATCCTAGTGTTCAAAATAGATTGGTTGCTATAGTGTTTCTAAGTGTGGTTGTCATCAATGACAAGGGGGGATATTGTTCAATGTTGTCATTGATGTCAAATCTTAATGGTATGCATGGTTGATGTCACAGGTCATTGATGTCATGGGGATATTTCAAGGTCTGCATGGTTGATGTCGATTGTTGGTGATGTCATCTTAAGGACAGAGAGAGAAATTTGAAGACATTGAAGATCATTCTTGAAGACTCAATCCTAGTCACGAGTAGCGATGGAAGATGGGAGAAGCATGGATGTTTGTCGGACATGTGAAGGTTGTTTTAGCTTCGTTTAGGCATGGTAGTAAGGTGGCAAAGTCATTAAAGTCCATTTATTGGGGTAAACACATATTCTAGTCTGCACCTATAACATTTTTAGCTTTACTTGTCCTAATGAGGTATGTTGATCAATTTTTAGTGTGAGTATGGAAATGTGAGCATGGAAAAAGGTTAGGCAAAGTTTCGGTCTTGACTTGAAGGAAAATACACAAAAGTTATTTTGAGGCTTATCGAGCTCTTATAACAAAGGATTCCAAGACCGAGTATCACTTTATGATGCTCATTGACACAAAAATCTATTTCATGGGAACTGATCCATTTAGGAGAGATAGGGGAGGGACCTAGCTAAGATCTCCCGACATTAGTTTGGAATTTATGGTCTAGATTTTTATGAATAATTGTTAACACCAAAACTGCTCCAAAACCCTTGTTAAACCCTAATAAGGACTTGATATGGAAGATTTTGTTCAAACAGGCTTAGAATGGATTGGTTTTTCTAGTTTGATGATTGAAGCATGTAGTGGAATCTCCTAGCTATCTCCAGGTGGTATTGAGTTTTCGGATGAGTGAGTGGACCCTACAAGAAAAGGATTGTTTTTGAAGATGTTGTTGTAGAAGTAAAAATTTGCATTGAACATACTAAGAAAATTTATGGTGGATAAAGTTTGGGACTCATGTTTCATGTCCATGAAGGTTTCAGATTGGTTCTAGTGCTTAAGTGCTCCAAATTGGTGATCCAACTAATGGAGAAAACCAAGATGACTTGAAGAAGAAGGTTATGAAGTCTTTATATGATAGGATGATGAAACAAGTGCATGGAGTTATTGTTCATGACCTATACGTTATGTTCATGTTTGGTAGAGACTTTGAAAGTGGTCATACAGGTGTTGAAGATCAAGTTCTTCATGACTGGTTTTTAGGTGTATTAACAATTTTGAGTAATGATGGAGCAGAGTTGTTCTTATGTTTTTATTCCCCTAAGTGGAGGTGTTACTGAGCATGTGATGATTACCTCGAGGTTATGATGTATCTGTAAACATGTTTTTGTGGTCATGGTTGATCAGCTTGAGGGTGTTCAAGCTTCATCTTGCAAGGAAGACTTTGTGAGGCTACATGCCTAATAAGGCAGTGTGTCCTAAAGGTGGTTTCATGGTGTGAAATGAAGTTGCAGAGCTTATCAAGCATGGAGGAGTTTATAAGAGGTCTTATACAAAAAATTTGAATGATTCTTTTGTGTTCGTGAAGGTTTTGTAGACCCAAACAAGTCAAAGTGTGTTGTTATGAAGACAAACGTAATGTATTAGGCGTTCTTAAGATCTACCAAGGAGTATGAGATAAATTATGTAATGGATGATCAAGCGAAGTATACATTACAACTATTTCATGCTTTTAGAGGTCATATGGTCTTGGCATGGCCGACCTAATGTATTTCATTTATGTATGACTAACTTATTTGTTATATTCACGAGTCATGTATATAAAGGTAAGGGTAGTTTTAGGCATAGTGTATGAATGATGTTAAGGGCTTAAGTGATATGTTAGAGGTCTTGTAGACCATGAATAATGTATGTATATTGAATATCTAAAGATGGTTAGCTTTTAGAAGGAAGTTTGTGCATGCTCATGTCAAAGTGAAGAAGAGTGAAGAGAGAATAAGCATACCATGACATTTTGAGGTGTAATCAAGAGAAGAAAATTTGAGAGAGTGTCATCATTAGTTGATCAACAACAAAGGAAGGTGAAAAACATTCAGAGGTGGCTGAGTTGGTGCTGATTCACTTAGGGTGTTTGTGCTTCATTGCATTTGGTGTTTGTTAAAACCTAGGGAGTTGGTGCTTCCTTGTAATTGGGTGATTGCTAAAACCTTGTCAAGTGGGTGCTTGGAAATTAGGGTTTGATGTTCCTTGTTGAGTTGGTGTTCAAATAAATTTTTATTTTTATTTATAATATAGAGATCAGTGGGTTTTCTTCCCTTTAAGGGTTTCCCACATATATGTTGGGTTTTATCTTACATTGTGTTTTTGTGGATGATTGTTTCATGCATAATAAGCTCACAGTGGTTAATGTATGTTAAATGGTTGTTTTGATCATTCATGCAAGTTAACATAATTGAAGTAAAATTTTAGAAGGAAAGTGATTCATCCCCCTCTGTGTTTGTGCTTCCAACAGTGCTTTAAATGTGATGGATAACATGGTTCAAATGGTACAACTAACACTAATGGAAGGACATAAATGGAAGTGCTCATAATGGTGTAGAAATGACATTTGAAGAAATTAGAGTTATAACAGATTATAATAAATTGAAAAGGCACTCATAATAGCACAAAAATAGCCATTGAAGGAAATTAAAGTTATCAAATAATAACAAATGTAACCTTTGAAATGACATCAATAATAATAGCCAAAAGAAATTATATTTATCAAGAAGCGATAAAAGTGGTGTCCATCTCTCAATTAGGAATCTTAAAAGGTGGATTTTCAATTTGAGTCTATCCCTACACATTTGTATTGAAAATTACACCTCCCACCTCTTAAGTTAAAAATTTAGACTCAAGAAATAAATTTTCACCCTAGGTTAGACCCACTATAGTATCAAAATTAGGGTTAGACTATTATTGAATGTGTAAAGATGATATAGGATTAGAAAAACAACATTCAATAAATACATAACTCCTAAATTATGAAAGATTGATTAGATACGAAACATACAAGATCTAGAAATCTAAATGATTACAAGTTATGGTTGGGGTTTAGGAAAATATTCACCCAAAATATTTAGTGATGAATTGACGGAGATATAGATGTGGAGAAATGAGTTATGTAGATTGGCATACATGTGTATGTAAAATATGGAGTACTAAATTTGAGTGCATGGAAGGTTCGTCTAAACTGTGTAAAAATTTATAGGTTTTTGTGACCTTTATGGTTGGTTTTGACCATTAATGTCTAATTTGGACCTTGATTCTAGTACTCAATTACTTTGTGTCTCTAGGCGTAGACACTTAAATCCGGTAACTTGTCCTTTGGCAATGCTATGTTTAGCTATGTTACCTTACCAAGATAAATTCTTAGATTCGAAATCCAATCAATATATCTCTCTAACTCTTTTGTGACTTGCTCACCTCTACACCTTGCCTTTTTGGTAATTGAAGAAATATTATTATGGCTTGTTAGGGATATGGAATCCATTCCTGGCCGACTTGTACGGTTCATACCTTTCATACTCTCTGACTTTTTTTTTCAATTTGAATATATTTATTATGTCATTTCATCTTCCTCAGGTATTCCTTATTAGAATATTTCACCTGTCACAAGACTATATAAGTAAGTCAATGTCACTTTATAACTCATTTGGCACTCCTACAAGCTCCTATTGTATATATCATTCTAGAATCACTCCAAGCTCTCCTAAATCTACTCAAATTAGTTACATGTCAATTAGAGTAGTCAATACTATAGGTTTGAAGAACTCAACTAGATCAAGAGTATATCTTCCTCCATTTCCAAGCATGTAAAGGTAATAAATATTTGTTTTCGCAAAGGAAAAAGTCACTCCAAGCAATTGAGGGGTTTTATAGGAATAGAGGGTTAAGTCATGTAATTGAAGCACACCACAACACATCACTACTATGTTGGGAACATTTTATACTATAATGTTAGCATCTAGCTTTGTGTCAAGAGAGACGAGGGCACCTATAGGGGTTATCTTATAACATGCTCACTCTTGCACAATTACCTAGGAGAATTATGTGAGGCTTGATCCCACATGAGGGCATACGTTCATAACACTTGGATTGGTTTAGTTATTTCAACCACCAAGGGTAGTCCAACTTAACCACACACGTGATTTCTCCTTTAGGTTTGTTAATTTTTTGATGAAGGGTATTCTAGGTTTCTAGAGTTTCCACTTTGTTGCAGGTGATTATATGTCATCTCAAAGTTGTGGGAGTAAGAGTGATGTACAGTGAAGGGTATTTCTAGGTAAGAAAAACACATAGGAAATTTCATATCCCAACTATTAAAGGGTCCAAGACCGTATAATTATAGTTAGGGCCAAAAACAGTTCTAGTTCTATATCATACAACATTTGTATGCTCGTGCCTATGCTTAGTTTCTTATTTTAGAATTCACAACAAAGTATCTCTAATTTCATATCTTCCTTTTCCACTTGTTTGTACATCTAGGTATTCTTTGTTCCAACTTATGCAACTAAGTCTTCATCTACTCTTGTGTATTTGAGCTATCATTTATCGTTTATCAATTGTTGCAAGTATCAATGCATTATTTTGGTTATAAATGGTTAATTGTAAGTTGATTAGATCACAATAGTCACCTACTACAAAACCTTATATCTTGTCGACACTAAAATACGATAATTTTTCTCGACAATCACTAACTTTGCTTTCGATGCTAAATCATTCTTTATGTCATTTTATCTTCCTAGGGTCAGTCTTATCATAATATCTCACTTGTGGAAGACTATATAAGCAAGTCATTATCACATTCTAACTCACCGACATTATTACAAGCTCTTATTACAAACATCATTCAAAAATCACTTAGAGGGTTACTAAATATACTCAAATCAACTACACAACATCTAGGGTAGTCCCTACTACAATTCTAAAGCACTTAACTAGGCCAATGAGTCTAGCTTCACCCATATACAAGCATGCAACTATCATAGATCCATGTCTTGAGCCATCCATTATTTTTTGGTTGAAGATCATATAGTCCCTCTCCCGAACCATACAATCCATGCCTATACTAGACATATACCATATCTTATATCATCCCGAGAATCTTCCTAAACAAGCTAAGTCTCTCTAAAATCTTGTATTTTGAGCAAGTTACTTATCGTGCATCATTATATTAGTTCATTACAAGCTAGAATGCATTATCATGGTCATGCATAATTGATGTTGGAAGTTAATTAGATCATAATATTCTACATTACAAACCCTTGCATCCTTTTCATTAGGAAATCTAATTAGGGTGTGAAAAAATTGTGAACTTGACTCTTGAATCGAATTTATCACTCAAACCCTATCAACCATAGAGTATTATTGGGTTTAGATTGTCTATGATTTATTTATATGCCTTTCCAACATAGCACTTGGCTTAATCAATAATATATTAAACACTTTAAGATTCATCATCCTACTCATAAGTGTTGTACCCCTATGAATTCTTCTCACCCCACATGATTGGAGTTTCTCTCATTTCAAACACTATCCATGATGGTCCTTTAAAAAATGTGAGATCACTATTGAGTACCTTGTCTATGACAATCCTAATGGAGATAACAATGTACACCAAACATAAGTTGAGATAGAATCTAGTTTTCATTCACAACTCTGTGAAAGCCCTTATCATATTGATCCTCTCATTCGTATTGTGCTTATTGTTAAACTTTACCATGATCAATACTCTAATGAGTGAGCTCTTTTAAGATATTTGAATCCTCCTTTGTCATCCACTATGCATACATCAACCATACCCACTTTAACATTTTCTATGACATCATGTGCGTCTAATTCTCCACTTCACAATATTATTGCGGTTATACCTATGATGACTATTATTCCCACATCACTTCTATACACTCATAGTGCTTTACATGGGCTTTGTCTTCTAATACATCCAATCTTGAATCCATTATTCATACTTTAGAATCTCAAATCTTACAACTGCAAGGTGCATATGCTTCCTCTCATATAATGGATTCTACTCAGTTGCTTTATAACCCACTTGCACCCAAATTTCCCTTATAACATTTTCCTATCAATTTTGCTTTACTCTCAAATTACCTATCTACAATGGTAAAGGGTATCTTGAAGAACACATGTGTATGTTTCATGTCACTTGCTTGGAATATTATTCTAATGATACATTGTTTACTAAGCTCTTCCCTCACAGTCTCAAATTGTTTACATTAGAATGGTTTTATGACTTACCCATGCATTCCATGCAAACATTCACCCCTTTGGCTAATTAATTCCTTGAACAATTTTCTATTAAAATTTGTGATAAAATATCTTATGCCCAAATGGATAAGATGTGACAAGGTTATAATGAGAGTATTAGTGATTATGCCTTGCATTATAAGGACATACTTTTAATATAGAATAATATATCAACTAATACCAAACTACAAGATATTTTTACTCAAAGCCTCCTAGTTCCCTTATAAGAATCAATGATGTTTGAAAAGTTTCATTCATTTGATCACCCATGTCATACTTTGAAAGAGTGTGAAGCTAAGCTCCTACGAATGAGCAAGTTCAAGTATTTTTCTCATCTTCTTAGCACCTCTACTCACAAGTTTCAATCCAAGAATAACTTTAAGAAAAAAGTTATTGATGATAAATTTGATGCCTAACCTATGGTCAACATCATGTCACAACCCCAAAAGCTCTAGTTAAACCCTTCTTGATGGTACTTTACCTATTTTCCTTTCTCACCTTGGAAATTTCTTCAATAATTATTTGAGTGCAACCTTGTATCTCTCCCTCTACCACTTGAGGTTGATCCAAGTGCACCTCGTAGTAATAAATTTGATGTCATTACTCATTGTGACAACCACTAATGCATTTATCACTCTATAAATAACTAATTTAGGATGTGTAACATTATTCAAGATTTACTTTAAATTAGTGTATTGAATACGAGAACTCACCTAAGCCCAAGCCTACAATGACAATCCAAAACCTAAAATATCTATTATTCCACTTTCAAAATAAGAGCCTCTTAAATATACCACAGTTCACAATGTTTATCATGTTGTCCCACCTCCTCCATCTTATTATATTATGTCTGATGTAATGATTAAAATTGTCTTCACCACAACATCCTTGTCGTTCATCACCTTTGATCATACCAATATGATACCTAGATTTATCCATGATAAATAATACATCCTTGTTTCAATTAGTTAACACCCTATACACAACGTTTTGGTTGATAACACTTCCCTTCATAATATGTGCACCTTTTGATTTTTACACTCTTTTTGGTATAATAATAAATATGTTACCATAAATTCTAAGATAAACACTAGCCATATTATCTTACCACACACCACTGGACCAACTACCTTCTCTCTCATATTCGTAGTGGCCTCTTCTCTTGCATCATGTGATTCGAGGCTAGGTTGTTTTTGGCTTTGCACCTTTGTAGCTATCCCTTTTTCCAAAAATGTGTCGAGTTCAATTACAATAATCAAGTAGTCGCAATTAGGGGCATCTGTTTGTTACCCCTTAATTGTCACGAATATTCCCGACACATACGGTCACTATCCCTAGTACATCCACAACCTTTCCTGTTACATATAATACTTCTCATGTTATCTTTTCTCATACACCCATACATCAACCTCTTTCTCGATCATCTAAGACACACATTTCTTGTCAGCGAAGCAATCCCATTGACCTGTGAATCAATCATATTCTACATCTACTACCTCTCACGAGTCTTCCTACCCTCACTCACATTCAACACATACAATGGCTTATACACATATTATACATAATTGTCCTTTGTCTCTTCTACCACTTTGGAGGAATTCACATCCCCTTTGTCTACCAAACATGACATGCCTCTTCACAATTCCCTCATCGATACCTTCCTCCTTCCCAAGTCCTTCCGTCTTCGCCTGCCGATTACATGTTATTCCCTTCTTGTAGATGGTTATTTACAAAACATCACAAAAACATTCAAATAATCACATAATACAAACAAATTCAAATATGAGAAAAAATACAAAATTAGGACATGTTCTATTTTGTTTGGTTATATTGATTTAACATTATAGACACTCAAATTTGGTAATCTATCCTTTGACATGGTTTATCTTGACATTGCACACTTGCATGGACAAATGCACTCTCCTCACTCGTGCTTAACACACCTTGATAACACTTCATGCACTTGCTTATATTTATATACCTCCTTTTCATCATTGATTGAATTTTAATTGCATAAATTACATCCAAAAATATCCATGCTTAGGTCCATGAAGTCAAAACAAACTTTTCTCACTTCAATCCAAAAATGTTGGTTTTGGTGGGAATCGTAAAATACCAATCTTGACCCTATCGTATGGTTTTGGACGGACATGTCTTGAGTTAATTATTTCAATTCTACAACATTATGATAGAAAAATATATCCCCTTGGTCAAAATTTCATGACATAACAACCTTCGAAAGCATATATAAGTAAATCATACCTCATTTGGTAACCTAGCACTTTAAGAACTCCTCATGTAAAATAAGCACTAAAGGCACTCAAAGCTCCCTAAACTACAAAATAACTCATGCACATCCATTAGGGTAGCACCCTCTACTGGTCTGAAGTCTCCTTCTAGGTCTATGAGTCTTCATCTTCATCCTACAAGCAAGCAAAGTGACCCTTCCCAAGTATTTGAGCAAGTGTGAAACTCAAGTGAAACATTGTCAAAGCACGATTATCAAGTCTGATTGCACTACGGTAGATATCACATGTTAGGAGAATGACATGTGGTTTGAGCCCTCTTTGGATTAGTGGTGATGTTAGTAGTGTATATGGGTTACCACAACCCGCATAAATTTGTTTCACAGAACTCCTTGCACTCTGAGGGTTATAGGGTTGAGTAAAGTATATAAAGCCACTCTAAAGGTAGAGAAGAAAACCAACACACAACAACACACATTTCCAGGTAGGTGAAGTACTCGGAAATTGTTGGCCCATATTCCAAGTAGGTCCAAGACCGTACAAAAGTTTAGGATCATATGGACTCTTTAAACTAAGTTGTACAATTTTGACCAGGCTCAGTTTCAAGTTACAGTTTAATCAACAAAGCATTTCTAGTTCCAAATCTACCTATTCCTACACTCAGACCACCTAAAATCTTCCAAATCCACATATAATCAATGAAGTGCACTCTTTATCTCTTGTTTTTTCACTTGTTAAATAAATCATCACTTTTAAAAGCGTTATTTTGATTTGTTAAATTAATGTTAGTAGTTAATTAAATCAGAATATCCACATGTAACAATATTCATCCTTTTTATGTATGTTTAATTAAAACATCTAAAAGCTTAAAAGGGTGAGATTCATTTCCTCAAAAAATTGAAATCAGATACATATCGTATATAATATTTATACACATGCATTCACGAGGTATCTTGAGTTTGATGCGGGACACTCACCAATTATTACATGATGATGTGAGCTAGCATGGTTCCTTACATTACTCTCTTTAGGGTATCCCTCCACACTTCACATGTGTTTTTATTTTATTAAATGTTTCTTTAAACCTTTCTCATCATGCTTGTGTACGTGCATAATGTTTATTTCTATTAATTGGATCATTAGACCTAACACGTGTGTCTTGTGTAAAGACTGACTTGTCTATATTATTTCTAATTTTGCTCTTATTAGTTATTGCACATGTTTTTATACCATTATCACTACTAGTTTATACAAATGCATTCCTTGATTTCTTACTACATGGATTTCTCTTATCGTGATGTTATAATTATTTACATTATATGGCCTAAGGGCTTTGCTTGTCTCGTGAAATTGTGGGTGTACCATGTGTAAGCTATGAAAAATACACTACTAACAAGGAAATAAAATATCAATAATCATACCTCCTCCTTCGCGTTACGTAGCAAACCTCAGAATGGGCTAGGAAACTTGGATTGAGCCCAGATTTTGTGATATGTAGGTGCTTTTCTTCAAGACGGAGCAAGACCTTCCTGCAACAACGATCTTCTTACTTTGCACTAGATGTGAGAAAGGATTATGAGGCTATTTTGACATTAGGACAAGGCAAAAGGATTTTCTTCGCTCAAAGGATGCAAGAACTTAGATATGGCATGAAAGCTTATTCTCCGCGTGTTTAGAGGGGAGGGGTAAGGTTGTATTTATAGCCAGAGGGAGTGATTAACTTAGATTAATTTAAGTAATCATGGTTTGAAAATGTGGGCAAGATTAAGTGAGTGGTTTGAAAATGTGGGCAAGATTAGATGAGTGGTTTGAAAATGTGGGCAAGATTAGGTGAGTGGTTTGAAAATGTGGGCAAGATTAGATGAGTGGGGGCCACGAAGAATGGGTGAAGATTTGAATTATATTTTTAATTCATAAGTGGAGGATTTTAGGTGAGTGGGGACCACGAAGGGTGGGTGAGGATTTGAATTTGAATTTTTAATTCAATAGTGAAAAAACATGGAGAATAATGACATGTGATGAGGATTGGGTTATTTTTTAGATTTTGAAATGGATAATTAATCAAATTATATTTGATTAATTCGAAGTGTATTTTTGTGGGAAATGAGGAAGGGGAATTAATTGATTTAGGATAGATGTGAAATTGGGGTGTCTACATTTGCCCCTCTTTGGAAGGGTACTATGAAAGTAGTGTCCTTTCAAAGAAAGTAGACGGTATGGGGGAAGAATTCAATCTACTTTTTAAAAGGTAGAGTGAATGTTTGTTGGGGAGAATAGAAAGTGGTGAGTGACGGATGTCATAGTATCCTCTAAGACAAAAATGTCATGAGAAGATGTGATTATGGATAGATGTGGTGATGCCCCCTCGAGAGGATTGACGAGAATGAAATATACGACAGAACTCTCGAAAAGAAGGGAAATGGATTCGGTGGAGAAGAGGATGATAATGGAGTGGAAGAGACTGGAATGACCGCATGACGTAAATGGAGGAAGGATTCAATCGACCTTGAATGCTAGGTGTGAGGGTGTGTGGGAAAGAGAAAAGGGAATGGATAGGATTGGGGGTTGATTATGAGAAGAGTAAGGGAAATAGGGGAGGGGAACAAAAGGAATAAAAAAGTAGAAATAAGAGAGAGGGATGATAGGGGAAGAAGGGAATGATGAAGGACAAACAAGGCAAAAACAAAAAAGTGACAGAGTAGAGGGTGAAGGGGATAAAAGAGAGAGATGTGCAAAATGAAGGAAGCAACAGAGATAGTAAAGAGGGATGCGTGGAAGTGAAAAAGCAGGAAATGGGAAAGGATAAATAAGAAGGAGAAAATGAGGTGGGAGTAGGGGGTGAAATAGAGGAAAATAGAAAGAGGACAAAAGAAGAAGTAGAACGGAGAAAAAAAAGAAACTATGAGGGGCGAGGAAAGTGTGAAAAAGAGGAGAGAAAGGAAGAGAAACATATACAGAATGAACGAAAAGGTAGGGGTGGTAGAGAAAAGGGGAAGTGGTCAGAAGAAACGTGAAAATTAGGGGGGAGGAAAGGAAGATAGAATCGAATACAAGGAGAAGATGGAAGGAATCATGTCATTGCGAGGAAGACCAGGGCAAAGAATATGGAACAAACCGTATGGAGATGCATGTGGAGGGTGGTATGATAAAAAAGACAGGACAACGCTGAACAACCAGGTTATCGGTGGGGATGTAAGGAGGAAACGTGATGGAAAAAGGGGAAGAAGATGATACAGGGGAAGGGAAATAAGACGAGGGGTGGGAGAGAGAAGAGGATAACAAAGAAAATGATGTAGAAGGAAGGGAATACAGAAAGGGGGTAATAAGTGGAAAGGGAACGATAGAAGGAATGTTCAAAGAAGAAAGAGGGGAGGAATGACATCGATTGGAAAAGATATGGAGATGCATGAAATGAGGATACTAGGATGACGGGAAAATAGAAAAAGGATGTATGATGAAGACAGTAAAGATAGTGAAGAGGGCAAAGAGGAGATGGAGAGATGGGTAAGAAGCGACAAGAAAGGGTGGGAGTGAGGGAAAAGAATAGGAGAGAAAAGAGAATGGGGGATAAAAGAGGCAATGCCAATGAAAGGATGTTAGGAAATCCTCTTGACAATGAGTGGTGGGGAAGGGTGAAAGAAAAATGAAGAAAAGAGAAAGCGATTGAGGATTGGAAAGGTAATGCCAACAAAGGGACGTTAGGAAAACACGTTGCCAATGAGTGGTGGGCTTAGAGGAGGGAAGGAATGAAGGGAAACTCTAGAAGGTCCAAGGAATGAATGAGGTCGTGCGAGAATGAGGATTGATAATTTTTAGGGAAAACCCGTTGCAATTATGAGCGCGGAAGAGAAGATGATGATGAAAGAATGATATAGGAGTGTTAACAATAATGGCAAATATGTGTGTGGGTAGAAATGTAGGGGAATGCGAGAAGATGAAGGGGAAAGAGTGAAGAAGATGGGAGGGAGGAGTTGGGACTAAGTGAAAGCGAGGAGAGGATGGGGGTGATGAGGATGAGCGAGGTGAGGATGAAGAACCAAGACATGAAAAGAATGGGAAGAAAACGGTATGAAGGATGATGGATCAAGGAGGGGAAAATGGGGGAAAAGAATGTGATTGTGGGTGGAAGAGATTAGTTGTATGTTGTAAGAGGATAGGTGGAGAAAGGATAAGGGTAGGAGGAAAAAGTGGGTAGTAGGAGATACAAGGTGGAAGAAGCGATCAACAAAGTGAACGAAGAATGAGGCGGGGAGAAGTTCACGATGACAAGTTAAGTGTAGGGAGGACCCTGACATAAGATTGTCATGTGACGGAAGTGGTTAAGTAAGATTGCCATGTGAGCAAAACTGGAGATGACAAATGGTCAAGCGAGAAGTGGTGTTTGCGAGAATCGAAAAGGAGGTGAAAGGATGTGATAATGGGGAATGCCGAGAAAAAATGAAGGGTGAAGGGTGTGTAGTGATGGGGAAAGGCAAGGAGATAGATCATCCTTAAGAGGGACTCTTAAGTGAGATCGCCATGCCGGGTGAGTGGTTAAGTAAGATTGCCAAGCAGAGGAGGGTGATAGTGGTGGTAAAAATATGTGATGATGGGGAATGAAGAGGAAATATGGATGGTGAGATTAGAGAGTGATGGGCGAGTGTAAGATGACATGTCATGCTTAAGAGAATCTCTTAAGTAAGATCGTCATACTGCTGGAGAGGTTTCGTAGGGTCACCCAACCGACATGGATGATATGCAAAGAGAAAGACAAAATGATATTAGGGATAGGGGTGGAATGGTAGGGTGAAGAAGATGATCGCGATGAGAGGTGGGAGAAATAAGATGGGGAAATATGATGGGATGGGGGAAGGCCACAGGGCAGATCAACCTTAAGTGGAAGTCTTAAGTAAGATTGCCATGCGGCTGGAATGGTTAAGTAAGATCGCCAAGCTGAGGAAGAAGGATGATGTTAGAGTTGGTGGGAATAGGGTATGACAAAATGGACTGAAGGGGAACCCTCGAGTGAATTTACCATACTACAAGAGCGTGTAAGTAGGATGTGTTAAGTGCAAAATCACAAGGACCCCAGGCGCACATCGCTTCTAGGTTGATCACTCGGCATCCAGTGTGATTGCACTGACATGGAAACCTCTCTCAGCGTGGGACTTGTAAAACCGAGAGAGGAATCTCCGAGAGAAGGCTGGTTCCTGCTCCTAAACTACCCGCCACAAGCTATTCCAGTGCGAAGCAAGCTAATCTAATCCTAATCTAACCATGCCAAGGAGACAGAGAGAGAGAGAAGGGAAAAACAACCAAAAGCCTACACTAAAACGGTGATACACCGAGAGAAGGAGAATGTTGGACATCTATCAAAACTGCCATGGGACAAAGAGAGGTGAGCAATGGGAAGGATGGACAGATGCATCATAGGCCCAAGGATAGATTTCACACGTAAGATGTCCCAAAATCCATGAACACACTCCAAACTGCAATGAACATTCAAACATGCACAAATACCTGCAATGAAGAGAGGCGAAGAAGAGAACAAGCAAAAACGAGGAAGGATGGACGGATGCATCACAAACCACGTTTCGTTGCTCCGTTTTTTACAGAACATCATTCCATTAGTAAAAGGCAAAAAAAAATGCCATTACAGAGCAGGGAGGAGGGTTTGAACTCCATTTTCAACCCTAGAGAAGAAAAAGAAGGGACGGCAGAGCGAAAGAATGAACAACCTCTTTTTTTTTTTTTTAGCCAAATCTGGCTTTTACATTGCATGGGTCGAGCCCAGGAGACAGAAACGTGGGAAGACGTGCAAGCCCATTCCTCATTGAATGCAGGTGCATTAAAATGGCATGGGGAACCTTACAAACCCATACCCTGTCACTTTGACCGGATTACAGGAGAATGCGACCCATTCTGCATTAAATCTGGTCGCTGGAATGTCATTTCTGGCCATGAACACGCGTCAGATCCGTATCTCGATTTTCTCCCTCAAGACTGCTCCAAAACGCAAGATTGACCCCAGAATCGTGTAGAGAATTTCACCACTTTTTGTTGATATAAGGAACGTGCAAATCCGAGCTCGGATCGAAAGTTATGGCGATCGAAGAATTAGGGCACAAAACAGTAGAAAGAGTGTTTTGAAATTTTCCCCGCGCTAAAACACTGGATGACACGTGGCACGTCTTTGATTGGACGAGCAATTCTCTCTCCTCTGCTCACCCGCGGTTTTTCCTTGAATTTTGACCTTTTTGATGATTTTGAAACATTTTCCACTTTTTTCCCGCTTCCCCGCCACTTGTACGATACGTGGCATGATCTGGTTGGAGGACAGGGCGCGGGGTCAACCTTGTCTTTTAAACTTTGGGCCCAAGACTTTTGCAAAATTTCTAAGTCCTCCCGAACTCCGCACTTCCCTGCTCCATTGGACACGTGTCCAATTCCTATTGGCTCGGGCCAGCGCTTCAAACCTTGCCCCTTTGACTTTTGGACTTTTCCCTTGTGACACGTGTCATCTCCTGGTTGGTCCACGGGTCTGCCGGCTCTTCGCGTCCTTCGCGTCTTTTCGTCCCGGATGTCCCAAATACTTAGTGCTCCTTGTGCTGATTTCGCGCGAACCGGCCGGTTCGCGTCCATTTGTCCCAAATGTCCCAAGTCAAGGTCATGTCGACCTTTTCGCCCGATTCGGCCGCTTCGCGCCTTTTTTCCCACTTGTCCCACTTTACTTTGGATTATGCTGACTCATTTCGGCCGATCCGGCGTTTTCGCGCCTTTTTTGTCCCACTTGTCCCGATGGCGATTGGTCGCTTTTCTTCCTCTTTCGGCCGGATCGGCTTTTCCGCGTCCGCCTCGCGTACTCTCGTCCCGAGATGTCCCAATTGCTTCCGGACTACCCGTGCTCATTTCGCCGTCCAGGCTGAGTTCGCGCCTTTTGTCCCACTTGTCCCACTTGCCCCTCAGGACTAGGACTTAGCCGATTTTCACAAATTTTTTGGATCGACCTACTTGCTTTCTGCAACTTTTTACATTTTTTCGAGCTTGTTCTTTCCTTCTTCGGCCGGGGAGTTAAAAAAATCGAGAGAACCTCGAAACATGATGTTTGCTCTGAATCAATCAATGTGCACGGGGCTTGAACATTCGATGCATGTTATCAAAATTACCCTTGGGGGATTTTGGATAACAAGATGACCAAGCATAAGGTGGATTTGGGGAAGGATGAGAAAAGAGTGAGTGAGGTATGCCTAAGTGGTATATGATATGAGATGAGGTGATAATAAGAAAGAAAGGACACAAAGGAGTGTAACATGAATGGATGAAGGAATATATGTAGTGGAGGGCAGAGAGTGTGAGGGGAATCCTTAATTGGGATGCCCACGTGGTGAGAGTAATGATGCGAGAATGAGAAGTAGAAGAGGTGGAGTGGGAAGATGTGTTTGGTGGTGATGGTTGTTTGATGAGAGGGCAGGTGGTGAAGAAGCTTCTACAGCGGGAAGATCTTAGGGAGAGGGTAAACCTCCACTGAGGATTCCATATAGAAGGGGTTATTAAGTAAGATTGTCAAGCGGGAAGAAAAAGGGTGAAAGGAAAGAATACCAATGGGTGAGAGGGGACAGGAATGGTGAGAAGGGTAATATGGGTATAAGCGGCGGAGGAGTAAAAATGAGAAGTGAGAATGAATGGATCAAATACATGGTGATCATGGTGGGGGAGAAGGAGCTGCTGGATAGTGAATGCTACTTGAGAAAGATCGTCAAGTAGGATTCGCAAACTACAACGGTGATCAAGTAGGATTCGCAAACTGGAGAATGCATTAGTATGGGTGAATGGATGGGGTGCAAAGTAAGATGTTGATCATGCAGGAAGATACTCACGTGACGAAAAGCATCTTAATTTTAATATAGCACATAACAGGATGCATCGTGATATAAAAGATCAGGATGACTAGATCTTTGTAATATGCGTGATAGCATAGATGCAGGGCCATCAAAAAGGTTTGATGCCCCAGTATGATATGCAAGTGGAAGAGAGCATAGACAGAGGCCATCAAGAAAGTATGATGCCCCAAAGACACATGCAATCAGATAACATAAGAATATTACAAAGAACACCAGGATATATAAAATCAAGATGCCCCCTGTAATATATCAAGATACAAGAAAGTAATTAATAATTTTCCACTTATAATGCAACACAAGAACCAGTAAACATGTCCCTAACGTGTTCCATAGTGATGATTGATTAGATGTGCCCCCAGCCAGGGTACATAGGATTGTGTCATCTCCTCAAACAAGGAAACAATGAGAGCCGGATTTTCTCCAAGCGAGGATTCACGCGAGGAGAAGTGGTTTGAAATTGGTAGTCATAAGGTGGTTGGACCATACGTTTGAGATAATAGTTGAAAGGATGAATGTGTTGCTTATTGAGTTTTACGATTTTGTGGATGTTTTTGGTCTTTTGAAAATTTTGCAAATGTTTTTATATTTTGGATATTTTCTAATGTTTTTGTTTTTGGATTTTTGGATTTTCTAATGTTTATTTTTGAATTTTATAATTTTTTTGGATTTTCTAATGTTTTTGAATTTTTGGGATGTTTACACTGTATTTGGATTTTTGACGATTTTCAAATGTTTTTTGGATTTTGACGATTTTCAAATGTTTTTGGATTTTTGACGATTTTCAAATGTTTTTAGATTTTGGATTTTTACACTGTTTTTGGATTTTTGATGATTTTCAAATGTTTTTGGATTTTTAGATTTTTACATTGTTTTTAGATTTTTGACGATTTTCAAATGTTTTTGGATTTTTACATTGTGATTGAAATTTATGGACCAAAGTGCGATTATTTTGAGAGACGATGTACCATGTTCCGCATTGTAACTTATGCTCAAAATAACATAAATTCACTTTCCATTGGCATGATATGGTGGTGATGATATGATGAAAAGAATTCCAACTCCATTCTTGACTCCACACAACTAGTAAGATGTGTGGGCTCATCACCAAGAATCAAGAAGGACGTAGGAGGTAGATAATGAATATAGAGACAAATGCTAACAACAATCTCTTTGGGAAATTGTGACTCCATTCTTCATAATGGTACTGAACCAGTTTCAAAAATGGCTTTCACTTTATGAGTCACATGCTAGACTTAGACAGTTATGTGGCCTGTTGATTGATAAGATATGAGGTTAAGGATAGTTCTCTCTTCACTTAGGCATCTAAATTACGTGTTTGGGGATTATATAATTTGTAAGCACTTTGTAAGATTTTGTATTTTTTAAATGACTCCCTATGCCTTGCCCCATGCTACTAGTGAGAAGCAAGGGCTCATCACCAAAGGCAAAATATAGGCGAGTGAATTTCCTTTTTGTTTGTTTTGTTTTTGTTTTGTTTTTTGTTTTTGGAATATTTTGCAATGTTTTTATGCTTTTATGAGAATGACCCTCTACGCTTTGCCCCATGCCACTTGTAAGAGGCAATGGTTTATCATCGAAGACAAGACGTAGATGAGTAAGGGCACCTTCCTCCATTCTCAGTCTCACACTACCAGTAAGAAGTGTGGGCTCAACACCAAAGACTATGAAGGACGAAAGATGTGTCAATGAATTATTCATAAGTTATTGAATTGATGGATTTTTTTACAATAGTGCTTTGTATTTGGGAAGAAATGTCTGCCCCCAATCTCAGCCCCACACGACTAGTAGGACGCGAGGGTTCAACACCGAAGACTGAGATGGACGACCAAACGAAGTTTAGAGCTTTGTTATGAAAGAGAGAATGTATTTGAAGGGAATATATTACCATCAGTAAGCTTCTAGGTATGACCATAGAGGAAAGCGACTGAAAATAGAAGAAGTATGACGCTCACAAACTTAATAGGATTTATATTAGCACTTGTCTCATGATGATAAATATGAAGATGTGATTTTGATAAAGAAAATATCTGCCAATGGAAATGAATGAATTTAAATTATTCGGAAATAAGTAAGACAAAAGGAACAATGTACACGTTGTATCCTGGAATAGTGAACATCTTAAGGATAAAATTTCTTTAAATGAACTGCATTCATTGGTTCATCCAAATCTTGACCATCTTCAGTGGCCAATTTATAGGCTCCAGAGCCAAATTTAGCTATGATTACATAGGGTCCTAACCAATTAGGCTCAAATTTTCCTTGTTTTTCTCGTTCTTTAGTGGTATTCTTTTGATTTTATTTTAAAACAAGGTCACCAATTTCAAATTCTCGGGGTCTTACCTTTTTATGATAACTGCGTTGCAGTCGGTTTTGATAGACTTGAAGATGATTGAGAGCATTAAGTCGTTTTTCATCGAGAAGCTCAAGCTCTTGAAGCCGTGACTGTCGGTATTCATCCTCATTAATTACATCTTTAAGGGAGATCCTCAAGGATGGGAGTTCTATCTCAATAGGTAAAATGGCTTCACAACCATAAACAAGGGAAAATGGGGTGGCTCCGGTAGGCATGCGGTAAGATGTACGGTAAGCCCAAAGAGCGGGGTAAATTTGAGTATGCCAATTACGTCCATGGGTGTTGACAATCTTTTCCATGATGGATTTTAAGGTCTTATTGGTTGCTTCCGCTTGACCGTTACCCTGAGGGTAGTATGGAGTGGACCATTTAAGTTTGATGTGAAAACGTTTGGCTAGGTCTTTTACATCCTGATTTTTAAATGATTTGCCATTATCTGCAACCAGAGCGGATGGAATACCAAATCGACATATGAGATTATTGAAAATAAATTTTGATATTTGGCTACCTAGTAACATAAGTGAGAGGCATAGCCTCTACCCATTTAGTGAAGTAATCGGTAGCTAGTAATGATGAACTTATGTCCATCGGAAGATGTTGGTATGATTTTACCAATGAGGTCAAGTCCCCATTAAGAGAAGGGCCATGGTGTGGTTATCGATTGTAATGCCTGGGAAGGTGCGTGGATAAGATTTCCATGCTTTTGACATGCTTGACAACGTTTGACAAAATGACATGCGTCACTTTCCATGGTGGGCCAATAATATCCAACTCGCAGGATTTTCTTGGCTAAGGCGATACCATTCATGTGTGCTCCACAGATACCAGAATGGACTTCAGCTAAGACACTTGAGGATTATTCTGATTAATACATCGGAGTAGGGTGCCATCATATCCTCATTTATAAAGAGTTTCTGCTAAAATGGTGTAACGAGAAGCACGTTGTGCTAAAGCACGTTTATGCATTGGTTTCATGTCGGCAGGAAACATTTTATCATGAATGAAGGTATAAAGATCATGGTACCAAGGGTTATTCGGACCCACGATCTCACATACCATAGTGTTTTTAGGAAGATCATAGGCAGGCATTAAGAGATGTTCAATGAGAAAATGTGCCGGGGTTGACTAGATGCGATTTCTAATAGGGATCCGATGGTTGCCATAGCATCGGCAGATTTATTATGAATTCTAGGGAATTTGATCAAAGCTAATTAATCGAAAATAGCTTCGAAGACTATCCACCATGCGTTTATATGGGATAATTTTTTCATCCTTGACCTGGTATTCATCGGTAACTTGCTTGATGATAAGTAAAGAATCACCAAATACAACTAATTCTGTAAGATTCCAAGATATAGCCAGTTTTAATCCTGTGATGAGAGCTTCATATTCTACGATATTGTTGGTACATGGGAATGATAAGCGAAATGATTTGGGGATAACATGTCCGCTAGGTGTGATAAGCAAAATACCAGCCCCTGAGCCATGGAGATTACAAGATCCATCAAAAATAGAGTCCAAGCTAGCGTGATGTCTATGTGTAAAATATCTTCATCCTAGGAAAAGAATCGAAGTGGTTGCAATGCCGGGAAGGGGTGCCTCGACAAGTTGGTCGGCAAGGGCTTGTCCTTTAATTGCTTTTTGTGGAACAAATTTGACATCAAATTCACTAAGTAATATGACCCAACTAGACATTCTTCCCGTGAGAATGGGTCTAGACAACAAATATTTGAGAGGATCAATTTTGGCAATCAACTTAGTTGTGTGATTAAGCAAGTAATGACGTAACTTATGGAATGCAAAGGCGACCGCTAAGCATACTTTTTCGATTTGGGAATAACGTATTTCGTGCTCAATAAGTGTTCGACTAAGGTAATATATAGCCTGTTCTTTTCCTTGATCGTTATGTTGTGCTAGTAGAGCTCCTATGGCATGTTCAGTGGCAGATGTATAAAGCAACATAGGTTTATCGGTAACCGGTGACATAAGAAATTGGACTAGAGAGGTATTCTTTTAACTTAGCAAAAAGAGTCTTGTGCATTGTAGTTCTAGTGAAAGTGTGCATCTTTCTTGAGCAACTGATTAAAGTGATGGCACTTGTCAGCCAATTGTGATATGAAATGCCGAATAGATTGTATCTTTCCCTGAAGACTATGCATAATTGTTTTAGGTTTTGAGGAGGAGGCATTTCCATAATGGCTTTGACTTTGGCAGGATCCACTTCTATGCCCCTTCGTGAGACAATAAACCCTAATAATTTACCAGAGGTTACTCCAAACACATATTTCTTTGGGTTAAGATGAACCTTATACTCATGTAATCTATCGAAAATGCGTCTCAACACACTTGGATGCCCTATTCGTGTTTTAGATTTTGCTAATATATCATCAACATAATCTTCCATGATATCATGTAACATGTCATGGAAGATAATAGTATCATTGCTCGTTGATAGGTGGCACCAAGGCATTTTCAAGCGAAAGGCATGACCTTATAACAGAAGGTGCCCCATGGTGTAGTAAATGCGGTTTATGTTGATCTCCTTCAACAATACGTATTTGATTGTAACCAGAGAATCCATCCATTAAGGAGAGAATTTCATGGCCTGCCGTAGAATCAACAATCATGTCTATATTTGGCAAGGGAAAGTCATCTTTGGGACAAGCCTTGTTGATGTCACGGAAGTCTGTGCATATTCTGATGCCAGGAGTTTTCTTGGCGACGGGAACTATGTTAGATATCCATGCTGAATAATCAATAGGTTTGATGAAGTCAGCTTCCAAAAGTTTCTCGAGTTTGGCTTTGACAAGCAATGCAACTTGGGGATGCATTTTGCGTAGTTTTTGCTTTACAGGTTTTGCATCTGGATGTACCACAAGATGGTGTACTACAAGAGATGGGTCCAGGCCTGGCATGTCCTTATACGTCCATGCAAATATATCTTGGAATTCAATAAGGAGTGTTGTGAATTCCATGCATTCTTGGTCAGACAGACTAATGCCAAGTTGTAAAATTTTTGGTACATTCGATTGTGCCATGTTTATGTCTTTTGTTTCTTCTACAAGCATTTTAGATGTATCCTTTTCAGAGAACGATGCTAATGGTTGATGTAGGTCATCAGTGTCAAGTTTTTGTTGGAATTTTTTGACATGTTTATTGGATAAGGTGGCGGTGAGGTTTTGACTATGGGAAATCCTTTGTTTGCGCTTTTGATCCAAATTTTCCGAGGGTGAAGGATCTGAATATTTTATCTCTTCGCCAAAATAGGCCGATTCATTTAGATTGATTTCAAATCCTTTTCTATGGTCTGAAGTAGGTATTTGGTCGCGAGTTCCAAGGAATTCTTCGATGGCTTCATCATTTTGGAACATGTCCATGGCTGCGTGATGTGGTTGGCCATGGTCTATGAGACTCGGATGTGTAGGCTCAAAATTGATGACATTAATAGAAAAATGTTCAAAGGCAAGATGTGTTTCAGCGAGGTCTTCAAAAAGACTACATGGAGATCTAATGTCATTATCAGAACTGGTGTCATCATTGTCACTCAAAATTATTATGGGAGCGACATCAAACACCTTGAAACCTAGACCATGTTTATCGTGATGTTGTGTGCAATTTATAGGGTCTAAATGACCTTGTTCATTTGGACCGAGTCCTTTACCCTTCCATCGCATGTTTTTCATTATTCGGCGAGCTTTGGTAAATTGAGGGGACTCATAACATGGAGCAAAGTCGTCATTATATAACCAAGATCCTGAAGAACTTGGAATATGTTCATTGTCAAGATGACCAAAATTTTTCCAAACTGACTGACCCATTTGGTAATTGGGATGGATTCTCAGATGTGGAGCGTTAGGTTTGCCATAGCTATGTGGGGATTTGGTGATATAAAAAGAGTCTGCCATCTTTTGAAATTGATATTCATCGCATCCCGTGTCAATGATTTTAAATGTGTGAGATGGGGGACCAATAGGTACCTCATGTGGTGGGGAAGTTAGTTTGGTAGTCTTAAAAGATGAAGAGAATGGGTTATAAGAAGAAGGGGGTGGATTGAAGGATGAAGGTTGGTTATTCACGGAGGAGGTATCTTAATAGAGGAGGTGTGGTTGGATGAAGAAGATTGGCTAGGTGAAGAAGAAGATGGTGTGGTGGAAGAATAATTGTTCTGGAAGAAGAAGCTTGATTAGTGGAAGAAGATGATTGATTAGTGGGAGGAGGACTGGTGGAAGGTGGTTGACTAGCGGATGATAATGGATTGGAAAATGTGTTTTGGTTATGAGATGATGGTTTCGGATCATTGTTAGGGAGTGTATCAGGATCAATGCATGTTTCGTTAGGGATTATGCGAGGTGGAGCATATTTATCTGTTGATGGACAATAGTGATCATGTCGATACTGTCCTTCGAGAAATCTACAATACTCAAAAGGTTGGGGATCTGCACGTAATGTAAATTCCTTGTCCAAATGAGGAAACTTAATGCATTGGTGGAATGTTGATGGGACAACTTTCATGGCATGAATCCATGGTCGGCCGACAAGAATATTATAGGAAACTTCTACATCTACCACATGATAGATCGTGTTTAAGGTGATGGGTCCAACTTGGAGAGGCAACGCGATTGTGCATTCAATTTCTTTCGCTATTATCATACCCACGAATGGTTATGATATTGTTTTGTAAATCATTTTCAGTGTAACCTAGACAACGTAAAAGTTTCATAGAACAAATATTTAATGCTTGATCCGTTGTCGATTAAGACGCGCTTGATTTTACGATGAGTTACATAACCCTTGATGTATAAAGAATGATTATTAGCGATATTGGGATTAAGCATGTCATCGGGACCAAAAGATAAAATAGGATTGGGGACTATAAGATGTGCAATTAAAGCCTGAAATTGTTGTGAATTGATGTCCTCAGGGACACGAGCATTATTCAATGTTTGCATAAGGATGCATTGTAGTGCGGGAGAAGAATTAAGTAGTTCCATGATTGAAATCATGCATGCAGAGTCTTTTCTAATTGTTTGACAATATTAAATGACGGCGTAGGTTGTGGAGAGGAATTGGTGGCGGAATTAGATGGTGGATTAGGAGGTGATGCCGGGGACGAAGTGGCAGATTTTTTTGTTGTAGGGACCCATATTTTTTTTCTGTCTAGTGGTGATCGCACAGTCAGTTCTGATCTTTATAGTTGCCACTAAGTCTTGGTCATAATCTATGGTCGAGATGACTGAGTCATACTCGACATTGCTTGATGATTGACCCTTATCTTTTGAATTGTTATCATGGTTAGGGAATGGATTTTTGAACATGTGAAGTTTTTCATTAGGTGTTTTTGTCTCAGAAGTATTTTCAACTTCTATGTCTCCACGTTCAATCAGGTCTTGGACGTAATGGCGGAGTTGCATGCATCGATCATGGAGTGCCCTTTTATGCGATGGTAATCACAATATTCGTTGTCTTTATACCAATTTGGTTTAGGTTGTCCTTCTTGAAGGGTCTGACAATGGGATATGTAATCATATTAGCATTTTCCAAATGACGAAAGACACTAGATAGACTTTCTCCCAGAGGAGTGAACTCTCTTCGTTAATCCCGAGAAGGAACTTCCTTTCTAGGGATAATGATTGGTTGTTTAGATTTTAACGTGGTGGTGGGATGGTTTTAGACATTTCGGACATGGCGGGAATCAGTAACACCATCGTTGATGATATTTCGATTCCGGTTAAAGAATTTAGATTTGTCCTGGTTCTGAGGAGTGTCTCGATAAGGTTGGTCTCTAAAGGGTGCTTTAAGTAAGCCCTTAGAAATGAGGGCTTTTTCAATTTGTGTCCCATTTTCGATGACTTCTTCAAAACTATTCAAATAATGCATTTGCATGTGGAATGATAATTTGGCATTGAGATTAGGGACAAAAATGCTAACTAGTTGTCTCTGGTACTGAGCAGGGAAATCGGCTTGCAATTCCGCGCCATCGTTGTAAAAAGGAAGCAAAATTTTTGTTTGGCCTTTTCCTAGTGTTGCAGAGATCAAGCATGGTTATTTATGAGTCTAGGTTATAAGAAAAATGTTTGACAAATTTCTCCGATAAGTCTGCAAATGTCGTGACCGACCCTTTGGGTAGATGGAAAAACCAGTCTAAAGCTTGTCCTCCTAAACTTTGGGGGAATAATCGTAAAAGGTACGTGTCTCGATAGGCAACTTCCTAACATTGCATGTAAAATTCCTTGACATGTTCACGGGGTCACCTTTGCTTTTGTATTTATCAAACTTAGGGATTTCAAAGGATGACGGAAATGGTAATCGTGATATCTCTGTATCAAATGGATAAGGACACAATTCTTCAAAGTTGAATTGTTTCGATTGTTTTACAGTCCCTGAATGGTGTCTTTCATAAGTTTCCATTCTTGTGTAAATCGAGAAGCGGGGGATGGTTTATCAAACATGTCATGAGTATTGGAATCTAGATTGAGGTCTTTTAATCTTTCAGCTCTAGTCGTTGTTTCCTCAAGTTTCTTTGTTAAATCTTGGATTTTAGTGAATAATTCTTCAGCCGAAGAACCATTTGGATTGTTTGGTATTTCATTGTGATAACTGGATTCACCATTGTCGATGAGTTTGTTTAAATTTTCGGTCCCGAAGTCGGGGGTAGTTTTGCCCCCATGGCTAGGATGCGTAACATATATTCATTTTTGTTTTGTTCTATCACCCTATTGACTTGTTCTTATTCTTCAGTGGTGAGTTCTGGTTGTGTGACTTCTTCGTCATCATTTTCATGATTGTGACTGTGAGTGAATACCATGATGAATTTGATTACTTTAGATTTATCGTGAATAAGCTTGTGATGACTGATAAGGAGAGTAACTCAAACAAGTTATCTCAATATGATGATGATGTAACTCGAGACTAGTTATTAGACGATTTGTTTCACGTTGTGTAGATTTGACTTAAACAAGCTCTGGACTATTGACGGGGAGAGTAACCTGAATAGGTTAATCACGATATGGTTGTGAAAGGATTTGTGTTGGCTGTGATTTGGATAAATGCGATGGTGGACAGAATAATGAGTGAACTCAAACAAGTCACCCAATATTAGTTTGATATAGCTGGAAACAAGCTATGAAGGATGTTTTGACAATTGACAATATGGGGAGTGAATGCTAGTCACTCAATATCAGTTGGATATAGCCGAAGACAAGCTATGACAAATGTATTGTTGGATGAGGTAAGCTAATGAAATTGGTGTGATGGTTTGATCTGTGTTGTTGGATTGTTTGGATGTTTTCGCTTGGTATTGAATTGGTCGAGAACTGATTTTTGTGGAACACAACTAGGGTTTGAACTTTTATAATAAACACATTGATATCAATGAGTTTTATGATTAAAAAAATGCTAAACTATTGTGTTTTCAAATAGCAAGCAATCGTCATGTGGATTCAATTGTTTTGGCTTATGAGGTAACTTCTTGAGAATGATCATTGTTTATGCGAATCATACAAGTATGCTTTGAAATGGTGGATGCGGCTCTTATTACTCCAAGAAGATGCGTCCTCCGATATACCCTAGTCCTAATATACCTAATTACATGCGGGGACGGAAATGGTGCGGGAGAACCCTTAGAGCCTTTGGAGGAGACTCACCAATTCTTACTTAGCTTGTTTGGAGTGAATCACCACGTCCCAAGCGAGTTTTGTGAAAAGGTGGAAGGTGATGGAGGGATGAATGTGTATGGTGTCCTTATAACTCCTCGAAGATTTACAGGACGATGCCCGAGCTTCGTTATTACTGACTATTTAGGCGTGACTCGCGTGCGGCCCGCACGACATTTATTACTTGTAAGTGAAGAGCGTGGCGAGGTAAATACCGAAACGTTGTGATGAGACTAGGTCTCAAAGTGTAATGCGAGATGCAAATGTTTGTTGGTGTGTGGTAGTCAAGTCCACGTCACCGGTGTAGCTTTGGTGGTGATGAAATCCACCTTGTCTACGTGCAAAAAAACAATATGATAAAGTGATTAAACGTAGGGTTCTTTCTAACTTGAAATAAATCACTAGCGAGAAAATAATTGCGTACTAAGCGTATTTTTTTAGTTTTAGCAATTGTCTTTGAATGGTTGTATTTTTGCAGGATTTTTGTTGTTTTTGTTTTTGTTTTTGTTTTTAACAATATTCCAAAGAACGCGTTCTACGAAAAAAAAATTAGTAGTTATCCTGCAAATGAAATGTTAGAAAAGTGATCGTGGTTGTTTTTGATTTGCGAGATCGCTCAAAGCGCAGGAAAATAGCATACACAACCAACGACCAAAAAATATTAAGAATATGACAAAGGAAAATAATTATTAAAATGACAGGTTGAAAAACAAAGCTAGATGATCCCGATGTTAAACGAAAACTAAAAAATTGTGGCCGTTTGATTTTCTAGATCGCAAAGGCGCGAAAAGAGCATACGCGGATACAATTGGAATAGTTTTTTTTTTTTAAATTTTAAATACTAACAATTATTGCAATTAATCATGATTGCGAAATAGCGATAATGATTATTTTCACAAAAAAGAAAAAGCGATGAAAGAGGAGGGTGAAAATGTTACTATAAGTGTTGTGAGTGGAAAATTTAAATGTAAGGCAAAAATTAAAAATAAAAATTATTTTCTTGAGCTCGAGTGGCCTCACGTTTCGATTTCCAAGATCACTTTTGAAGTGCGAGGAAAGAGCGTACGTGTGAGGATGTTTCGTGAAATAAAAATAAATAAATAAATAAATAAATAAATAAAACTATAATTTTGTTTTTTTTGGTTAAAAAGATAGGTGTTAGAAGAAATGAAACCAATTTTTTTTTGTAAGTCTAAATCTAAAAATTATTTTTTCATTGCATAGATCTTTTCAATACCTTTCCGTTAAAAAAATGAAGTCATTCCGAGTTCGGGAGCAAAAGTTATGGCTTCCGGAAAATGGGCTATGAGAACGCTCTGAATGAAAATTTTAAACGTGAGAAAAACGTCCGGGAGCTGGTTTTTTTTATTTTCTGACTTCTATACTTCACCTGAGAAGCTAAAATTTTGATAGCAAGGTTAAAAAAGAAAAATAAACAGAAAGAAAGAGTTAGATCACAAAATGATTGATTAAAATAAAAGAAAATAAAAATGATTAACTTCCTACAAAACAATTATTTTAGCAAAAGTAAATAAATAAATGCATTTTCCGGATTGGTTGTCCCATGATAGTAAGATGATAAACTAATGGCTAGTTCATGTGTTTCTACAGATGATGAGTAAATAACAAAATCAAAACTAGGAACTAAACACCAAGCATCGAGGAGATCAAAGACGCAGAATGAGCTTGAGTTTCATTGTTCTTTATAACTGCGGATACACCACAAGACACCACACAACAAAAACACTACCCAAAGCGTGAAGGTTAACCAAAGAAGACCATAAGGAACAAAAAAGGAAATAATAATGAACAATAATAAACAAAGAACAGATAAAACCACTAATTGGGAAATTAATGGTAATAGATCTAAAGTAACTAGGGTGTGTCGAGAATGTAAGCTATGAAAATACACTACTAACAAGGAAATAAAATATCAATAATCATACCTCCTCCTTCGCGTTCGTAGAAAACCTCAAAATGGGCTAGGAAACTTGGATTGAGCCCAGATTTTGTGATATGTAGGTGCTTTTCTTGAGACGGAGCAAGACCTTCCTGTAATGTACGATCTTCTTACTTTGCACTAGATGTGAGAAAGGAAAGGATTATGAGGCTATTTTGACATTAGGACAAGGCAAAAGGATTTTCTTTGCTCAAAGGATGCAAGAACTTAGATGTGGCATGAAAGCTTATTCTCCGTGTGTTTAGAGGGGAGGGGTAAGGTTGTATTTATAGCCAGAGGGAGTGATTAACTTAGATTAATTTAAGTAATCATGGTTTGAAAATGTGGGCAAGATTAAGTGAGTGGTTTGAAAATGTGGGCAAGATTCGATGAGTGGTTTGAAAATGTGGGCAAGATTAGGTGAGTGGTTTGAAAATGTGGGTAAGATTAGATGAGTGGGGGCCACGAAGAATGGGTGAAGATTTGAATTATATTTTTAATTCATAAGTGGAGGATTTTAGGTGAGTGGGGACCACGAAGGGTGGGTGAGGATTTGAATTTGAATTTTTAATTCAATAGTGAAAAAACATGGAGAATAATGACATGTAAGCTATGAAAAATACACTACTAACGAGGAAATAAAATATCAATAATCATACCTCCTCCTTGGCGTTAAGTAGAAAACCTCGAAATGGGCTAGGAAACTTGGATTGAGCCCAGATTTTGTGATATGTAGGTGCTTTTCTTGAGACGGAGCAAGACCTTCCCGCAACAACAATCTTCTTACTTTGCACTAGATGTGAGAAAGGATTATGAGGCTATTTTGACATTAGGACAAGGCGAAAAGGATTTTCTTTGCTCGAAGGATGCAAGAACTTAGATATGGCATGAAAGCTTATTCTCCGCGTGTTTAGAGGGGAGGGTAAGGTTGTATTTATAGCCGAGAGGAGTGATTAACTTAGATTAATTTAAGTAATCATGGTTTGAAAATGTGGGCAAGATTAAGTGAGTGGTTTGAAAATGTGGGCAAGATTCGATGAGTGGTTTGAAAATGTGGGCAAGATTAGGTGAGTGGTTTGAAAATGTGGGTAAGATTAGATGAGTGGGGGCCACGAAGAATGGGTGAAGATTTGAATTATATTTTTAATTCATAAGTGGAGGATTTTAGGTGAGTGGGGACCACGAAGGGTGGGTGAGGATTTGAATTTGAATTTTTAATTCAATAGTGAAAAAACATGGAGAATAATGACATGTAAGCTATGAAAAATACACTACTAACAGGAAATAAAATATCAATAATCATACCTCCTCCTTCGTTCGTGAGAAACCTCGAGAATGGGCTAGAAACTTGGATTGAGCCAGATTTTGTGATATGTAGGTGCTTTTCTTGAAGACGGAGCAAGACCTTCCTGCAACAACAATCTTCTTACTTTGCACTAGATGTGAGAAAGGATTATGAGGCTATTTTGACATTAGGACAAGGCAAAAGGATTTTCTTTGCTCAAAGGATGCGAGAACTTAGATATGGCATGAAAGCTTATTCTCCGCGTGTTTAGAG
Source organism: Taxus wallichiana var. yunnanensis (assembly GCA_018340775.1). Taxonomy (NCBI): domain Eukaryota; kingdom Viridiplantae; phylum Streptophyta; class Pinopsida; order Cupressales; family Taxaceae; genus Taxus; species Taxus wallichiana. Next base: position 509,908,315 of record CM031239.1, on the reverse strand, counting down.
GGGAGGGGTAAGGTTGTATTTATAGCAGAGGGAGTGATTAACTTAGATTAATTTAAGTAATCATGGTTTGAAAATGTGGGCAAGATTAAGTGAGTGGTTTGAAAATGTGGGCAAGATTCGATGAGTGGTTTGAAAATGTGGGCAAGATTAGGTGAGTGGTTTGAAAATGTGGGTAAGATTAGATGAGTGGGGCCACGAAGAATGGGTGAAGATTTGAATTATATTTTTAATTCATAAGTGGAGGATTTTAGGTGAGTGGGGACCACGAAGGGTGGGTGAGGATTTGAATTTGAATTTTTAATTCAATAGTGAAAAAACATGGAGAATAATGACATGTAAGCTATGAAAAATACACTACTAACAAGGAAATAAAATATCAATAATCATACCTCCTCCTTCGCGTTAAAGTTAGAAGAAACCTCGAAATGGGCTAGAAACTTGGATTGAGCCCAAATTTTGTGATATGTAGGTGCTTTTCTTGAGACGGAGCAAGACCTTCTGCAACAACGATCTTCTTACTTTGCACTAGATGTGAGAAAGGATTATGAGGCTATTTTGACATTAGGACAAGGCAAAAGGATGTTCTTTGCTCAAAGGATGCAAGAACTTAGATATGGCATGAAAGCTTATTCTCCGTGTGTTTAGAGGGGAGGGGTAAGGTTGTATTTATAGCCAGAGGGAGTGATTAACTTAGATTAATTTAAGTAATCATGGTTTGAAAATGTGGGCAAGATTAAGTGAGTGGTTTGAAAATGTGGGCAAGATTAGGTGAGTGGTTTGAAAATGTGGGCAAGATTAGATGAGTGGGGGCCACGAAGAATGGGTGAAGATTTGAATTATATTTTTAATTCATAAGTGGAGGATTTTAGGTGAGTGGGGACCACGAAGGGTGGGTGAGGATTTGAATTTGAATTTTTAATTCAATAGTGAAAAACATGGAGAATAATGACATGTGATGAGGATTGGGTTATTTTTTAGATTTTTGAAATGGATAATTAATCAAATTATATTTGATTAATTCGAAGTGTATTTTTGTGGGAAATGAGGAAGGGGAATTAATTGATTTAGGATAGATGTGAAATTGGGGTGTCTACACCATGTTTGTGGCTTCACATGCTTACTTTGTGTACACATTATTGCTTATTTTATCATGACACCTTGTACATTCTATCATGATTGTATTGTGATACCATGGGTGTCCCATATTTTCAGATCCATGCCTATACCTAACTATGATTTTATATGTTTTTATCACTTGATTACATAATGTTGTTTCTATTACTCTATTGTTTCTAGTGTATATAGATGCTTACACTATTGTTTTTTCTAAGACATGTTTTTATGTTGATTACACACTTTGTTTACTATAGAGTATGTTATTATCTGTTATTAATAGTTGCTTTACATATATATTCTCGTGTGTTGTTCATTCTTCATGTCGTGGTCTACACCATGTGCAATTGTTTAGCATTCAATTAAATTTATAGTCAATTTAATTAGGTTTGTAGTTCTGATAATATATCAAATATTACACTACTAAAAACACTCAAATTTGTAACTTAGATCCTAAAATAAAAACCATACAATCAAGCACATAGAATTTAAAACACAAACAAGGTGGAAAGAGGTACTTAGCTAGTTTAGAAGATGTTTAGAATGTATCGATGACTGATATGAGGCAAGGGAAGATACCAAAATCTCAATAGCCATTGTCTAGAGATATGGAATCACAAGGTCAAGACCGTATAAAAGGGGTCGAGGACCATATGGTATGGTTTTGGACCAATCCTACATTTTGGACCTTTAGATAACTCGGAGTTTGTCACTTTCAATGTCACCTTGTGTCATTGTTTGTCACTCGTTTATATATTTAACCTCACTCAAACCCTAGATATCACACTTGAAACCTACAAAACAAACCTTGTTATCGTTCAACACAATAAAACAATCATTATCTCTAATAATAAAGATGCACATGCTTGAGTCAGATTGATCTTGACAGTCACCCCACTTGTGAATCACTAAGCGCTACACTACATTTCAAACTCAATGTAGTTATCCTAATGCTTTGTGTAAAGGTGCATGCAACTATCCCTTTAGATTGGCCATTGTGCCTTAACACCGATAGCGAGCTATGTTACTTCATCCCAATAGAAACCCTTGTGTGCAAATGAAAACTTCAAAATTATGCCCTCTTATGTTGTGTATGCAATATGCAAATGTAGTCCTTATGTCCATAGTTCAATAAATGTTAGATAGATCGGTGATTGGTCCCATGATAAATGCTTAGGTTAGACTTGCATATATATATATATATGAGTTCGTTCTTAAAAATTAGGACCTTAGTGGTAGGAAAGGCCAATGCAAAAGATATAATCTAAAAAAAAAGAGTGATAAATGGGCCCATGAAGATAAAACAAGTGAAAAACAAAAGTGGCCAAGATCATACAATGGTCAAGACCATATGGTACAGTCCCGACCTGTTATACTGATCTTGAACCAGGCTTAGATAAAAATAAAATATGAAAGAAAACTGCTAAAGATCTCTATAAAAAGGCTTAAAATCCAATCACGAGAGGTAAAATGGCAAAGGTTTAGTGGAATCAAGTAGCAAAAATCAAATCAACAAAGGATTGATGCCACTAAGATCTTATTTCATTGTTCAAAACTCATGTACATAAAAAACTAACAAAATCATGATGTAATAATGATTTTGTGTAGATTTTGGTGTCTACATTTACCCCCTTTATGCTAGTGAATGAAATTTACTAGTGTAAAGGAAAAAAAGAAAGTCATACCTATAAGAGTATTAAAATAGGAAACATACAAGTGTCTTTGAGAGAAAATAACCAATTGTGGTGAACAATGTGAGTCATTGTCTAACCCAAACAAAGATAAAGGAAAATAATGTTGTAGGCATCAAGAGGGGATACCATAACTGCATAGAGAAGTGTTTTGTAACACGAAGATTCAAATTTGGTGGATTTGTAGAGTTATGGGTGATCAAATCCCCAACAAGGTGCTTTGATTTTTGTAATAACGTGAGACTTGGGTGTTTCGACACCAATGGAAGTGTTTCATAGGTCTACTTAGCTTTCTCACAATGACGCATCCCAATAATGGGACCAAACCATTGTAGATAGATCTAGGTTTCAACTTTTTCTAAAAACTTGTATAAGGTGAACAAGAATGACGTCTCATTTCCCAAAGCATGCATTATACAGATGCATATTATGAAATGGGTATTTTTATTGTATTTGTATATTTACATATTTTCCTCTATATTTATAATAAATACAATGGTATTTGGTTCTTAGTGTGTTTTGGGTAATCATGAGTGACCACTTGGGTGTTGAGATTACATTGCATTGGGTGAGAAAAATGGCCTTGCATAACCAACTTGCTAAATTCGTAAGAAGCTTGCAAGGAAGATAATAGCCTTGTATATCTAACCCATTGTACTTGCTTAGTGATTTGCAACTGAATAGAGTGGATGGGGATGACCTTGCATAGTCAACCCCATATATTTTCCCCCTTTCGATGAAAGGAAGAGTGTAAAACACAATTACTTGAGATGAAAGTCAAGAGTGAGTAAGATTGAGAAATATTACAATTGCACTAAATAGGAAATATAGAGTTTTTAATGAGAATTGTTGATTATGTAAGAGAACCAATTATAGGTGATAGAATGTAGGTGCGCAAAATAGTGTTAATCCATAGGTGACAAGTGAACTGTCTATGTAGATTTGAAGAATGAGTGCAAAACAAGATAATGATGAATCAATGTGGAAATGATTACAAACATAATCATAACACCCCGATGCATAATGTGTAAAATGGGAAAACAAAGCTCGAGATATGAGTTGCATAGTTACAAAGCCCTAATTGGCTGAATTTAGTGGATAATAAAATAGGGTGTGTAAATACCACTAGTAAAAATTTACTATAAATAATAAAATGAAAAACTAAAAAAGTACTTTTCATTATGTGATTGTGATTTAGTGATAAGAGCTTTAATGGGCGATGATGCCAAGAGCTAGAAAGGCCATGTAGACATTATTTGAGTGCATAATTGATGTGATTCATCGTAGACAATGGATGAGTTGGTAAGCACATTTAATGTTGTTAATTTTGTGAAAAATAGGGTAGATTTTCCCAATTTTGTTAGAATTTGGCAAATAGTGACAAAAATGGAGTGAATGGTCCAATTTTAACCTTGGGTTGGAACTCTACAAAATCATACGATCCTACCCTTGAACCATACAATTTTGACCTAAATTTACACAATCCAACCTTACATTTTTAGAAATGCATCAACTGTGGCTATTAGTTGTTGCAAGCAATGTGGACATGATTTTTGCTTTTTTATTGATGTATGATGAGATTTTTGTAGTGGTGTGATGATCAAACATGATTTTTGTTACACTTTTTGTGCTTGTAGAGAGATATCCACCCATGAGAGTTTGGTGGTGGTTGACACATGATGACCCCATTTGCATTGGGTTTGGATGATACAAGATAGGCTATACTTGATAGGGTCATATTACGACATGTGGCTCGATTAGGGGAAGTGCCCCCAAATATGCATTTGAATATATCAATGTGTGAGCGGTGCAATGTCGACACTTGAATGTTTTAGCTCCTGACATGAGAGATGACTATGACATTAGAGGATGTGTACAAGATATTTCAACAACCTATTGTAGGTGAGAGGGTATATGTACTACCCTAGACAAGTTGTATCACATGAGATAGGCACAAAGATTTTGGGTCGTCCGTGGTGGTCTCGAGGAGCCTACAGGTTGGATTGAGCTCCATTGTGACTTCTAGTGTTTTGTGATTGTGGAAGTACATTACTATGTTGTTAGCATCATTTATAGTCATAGATGGAAGGGGTGTGTCCATCTCTTATAGGATGTGGCATATTTGTTAGGCCATAAAGGAGTATGGGCGATGATACACATGGGTTCGATTTGTATTATCCCACTTATACAAGAACCTAAATAGGTTTGCATCAGAGAACCATGGTGGTGGTGTAGCAACAATGACAATATTACATGGGTGGGTATATGAGCATATTGTAGTTATGCATCCAATTACTGGGTCATGTGTGGATTGGGCACACCTAGAGATATTTGCGGTGAGATAAAGCATGTGAGGATGGTGATGGCTGGATACCATGACATATAGGTCATTGTTAGATAAATTAGGGCCGCGAGATAATATTTGGATGCCATATATGGACTATAGAGGGTGGCTGAGGATGACATAGAGAGATGATAGATACCCTAGACCATTTGGTTAGAGGTCTCATTTCCCCTCTAAGGGGAGTTAATTCAACATGAGCATGTTACACAACAATTTTGCATTATGCACGAGGTGCCCCTAACAAGCTACGTGTGGAGTATATCAATACATGAAACACATAGAGAGGGGGCACGAGCAGGGCTAACACTAGCATAGTTGTTACCACCGCCTAATGAGGTGGTGATTTAATATAAATTGAATTAAATCTAATTACAGAGTAACTACTGTAATGAATTATATACAAATGCTAATATACATTAATACACAAGTAAACAATCATGTACAAATGTGAAACCCTAAGTAAGAGAGGGAGATAAAGAGACTTTATTTATTCACAAGCAATCTAGAAGTGATTTGGGTAGATAAACATTTGAAACAAACTAGGAAGAGTGTCATCAATACTCGAGATTACGAGACTTAGGAATGTGTTGGATAGGAGTGCCCATGAGAGGATAGGAGCACCTAAGTGCTAGTGTCTATGTAAATGATTCAGATATGGTCTCTAATGTGCAGGAGAAGCTTTACTATTGGTCTCTGTTTGTTGCTCTAATTTTGCTCCTTCATCACCGAATGTACCTGTAACCTGTAAAATAAATTATCTACTTGTACATGTCCCAAACCACAACAAATCTAATAAAGAATTCCAAATGTGGAGTCAAATTGACCCCGATGCTCACCCGAAGAGTAAAATTAGTACCGAGCATTGCACTACATCTCAGAATCCATGTAGTTCTATGTGAATGTGTGTGTAATGACACCATAGGATGCCCTTGTGCAAAATACATAATGATAATGGGCTAGAACTAGAATGTAGAAAATTTATAGAATGTGTGAGATGAAATAGAATGAACTTTCCCTCCTATGTTATGTATACAGAAGAATACAACCCTTGCCCCTTGAGTGAATGTGCTAAATGGATGCTTTGTAATGCTCTTTTGCCTTTGGATGCAAGCTTAGGTGATAGTATGTAATACTTAGTGCTTGGTCCCTTATTTTGAAAACACAACAATGTATTTATATGATTACCTTGTTTGAATTTCATAATTGACAACTAGAAGGCCGACCCAAAGTAGTAAAAAGTTATCAAAAAGTGAAAGGGGTCCAAAAGGTTAAGAAATAGGTAAAGAAGGAAAAAAGTGCACAGCGGTAGTGTCCTAACAAGGCGCTAGTTTCCGAAGCCATAGAAGAATATAACAGATTAAATGCCGACAAGAGTGCAAGATGTATAAAGCCAATAAAAGTGTAGAAGACAAAGCAAAAGGCTAAAGACAGTTGTCAATTACTAGTTTTCTTTCTTATGAATAATGTAAATGCTAACATGCTTTTAGGACCTAGAAATGTACCCAAGTGCATAGATTTTGTGTCTACATTCCCCCACCTTTACGCTTTTTAGTGAATAAATAAGCCTAATCTAATGCAAGTTTGTAGTAAATAAATAAGCAATGAAATAACTGAAATACACCTAAGCAAACTAAGCAATAAAATGTATAAAACCTAATGTGCAAAGAAGGTTGGAAGAGCCTTAGCTAATTTGAAGATACCATTGGACCGTGTCACAGTGAAAGACCGTTTGAATAGGAATGGGAGACCGTCACACAGTAGCTTGAGAAAATGCAGATCCGAGTGATTTGACTAGGCGGGGTGCTGGAAAAGGATTGGGGCACACAGGGTGCCTTGGTTTGTAATTTGGATGACTTGAGTACCTTTGGGAAGTCCAAGCCAATTTCACAGAGTCGTCGATGGTGCGAAGTCTTAGTTGCTTATCGTGTATATGTCATACTTAGCTCACTAATGTTTTTGTAAACATGCAATAAAGGAATCACTTGTAAAACCGCAAACAAAGCATCAAAACCCTACAAAAATAAAGATGCATATAAAGGGGTCGATGTCCTCAACTCGCCAAATTGATGGAAATATCACTAAGTGTTGCACTATATCTCATACCGAATGTAGTTCTAGGTTTGTGTGTAGAATTATGCCCTAGGTTGCTCTTGTGCCAGTCCCACTTTGTGAGTAGCGAGTAAATAACTAGATGTAGAATGTAAATAATGTGTGCATGGAAACAATAGACTCTTCTCTTATGAAGTGTGATGCAGATGGACCAACCATTGTGCCTTGTGATGGAGCTAGATGGATGAAAACATAGCTATAGATGCCTTGACGGATGCAACCTTAGGTGGTGATAGCTAGTTCTTAGTGCTTGGTCCCTTATTATGATCACATAACTTTATATTTATGTGATTCCTTCACTTAGACTTTGTAATTAACCCCGAAAAGGCCGACTACCAAAAAGATAAGATGCTTTGAAATGACTAGAAAGGACCCAAAAAGTGAGATTAAAGTGTAAAAAGGACATGGGCGTCCATAGGGGACAAGGGTGCTTGGCGTTGGCGTCCTGGTTGGGCGCTTTAGTCTAAAAAAGGTGAAACTGAAGTATGAAAAGACAAAATGGGTCAATAAAGGTGCAAGACCAAAAGTAGAAATATAAAGTAATGAAATGTGGCCAAAGACATGTGTTAATTAGTACTCTTCTTACTTAGGAACCATATAAATAGTAGTATACAATCAAGACTAGATAATGACTCAAGTGTATGATTTTGTGTCTAGGCTTTTAGGACCTAGAAATGTACCCAAGTGCATAGATTTTGTGTCTACATTTCCCCCACTTTATGTTGTTTAGTGATAACTCGATAACATAAAGTAGATAAAAGATGTATACCTTATGATCATGTAGATAAGTGTGTAGTCAATAGCGTGTCAAGTGGACAAGTAAAGCATGAAGTGATCACAATGTGAAACATGAAGACTAGGAAAGGGAAGTGGACCCTAGGGGTGATGTGTGTGCGTAATAGTGTGTTGTGTTTGCACGATGTGAGCTGCTCCTTGTTGCTTATTAAGGATATACACTGCAAAATAAGAATGAAAGAGTATTCAAAGTTCCATATATGGGAAATCAAAGTAACATGCGTATAAGTAATTAGAAGTATAAGAATGTAAGAGATAGAGAAATTATCTTGATTTACTTGGAGATGCTGAATTTGAATGCCGATGGTGATGTTTTTGGGTGATCTCACTCCAAGAGAAGATTTTTAGGCGATCTCACGTCGAGAGTAAGTTTTTTTGGGTGATCTCATGCCGAGAGTGAGTTTTTGGGTGATCTCATGCCAAGTGTGATTTTTTTGGGTGATCTCATGCTAAGAGAAGAGTGTCGGGAGAGAGGTCTAATTTTTCTATCCTTCCATGATGCTTCCCGAATAAGCACCACTACAGATGGTACATCCTAATTTGTTGTGATTGTTTTGATTAGTCCCGATTGTAATTGAAATGTATTGATAAAGGGAATTCTTTAACCGTAGGTGAGTGCCTACTAATGTAGAATTGTTTTGAAAGTTGTTGGAGATTGTGCTGATATGAGAAATCAACTATGTTTTCCTCCATGACACAAGCACATATGGGGACACAAGCGCTAGGTGCTATTGTCTATTATTGGGTGCTGATTTCCACTCTATATGTGAGGTCCAAGTCTAATTCTAGACCGTTATGTGATTGTGTTCTTGTGTTATTTCTGTACTATGTTGCTCTTTAATGTAGATCTCGAGCTACTATAGGGGTGATTTGTTCACCCAATAAATTCCCCTCTCGTTTGGGGTACATGCAAAATTTGTAGGAGAATGCAGTCCAAAGGAGAGGACCTTGATATGATATGCATATTAGAAGTGGATACCTATAGGGGGTAGGGGATGTGCATGGTAAAACCCAAGGCACATGCAAACAAAGATAGGCTAGTAATAAGTTTTAGTAGAAAAAGCTAACATGTAATAGAAGACAATATAACAAGCAACTAAGAAGACAAAAAAGACAATGAAAAATGGGTTACAAACATGGGACAATGCACACAATGTCACAAGACAATCATGGCTGAAGTGGCCAAAAGCATACAATGATAAAACAAGATATAGGGAAAATCCCGCAAACATAACAAACAATAGAAACAAGGAGTGACTGATAGCCATGGTTGAAAATATCATGGAAGACAAATGCTTCACATGAAGTACCCATTCACATGTTAGAAAAATAAATAGCATGTCAAAACGTTTATGTATCAACTAATAGTAAGTGCTAGTAAGAAGTAGTGAATGATGAAACAATAAAACCTGTAATGTGTGAAATTAGTAAAGGTAGATGCCCCATGGAGCCTCGGTGGGGACCGGGTAAGGGATTCAATGTTGAGCACCATGCATTGTGTAAGGATTTGTAAGAGATCTACATTCATTTCCATAGACCAAGTAAACTTGCATGTGTATATGATAAAGATAATGACATACTAAGAATCATCTAGCATAGTAAGCAAAGTGCAAGATGTAAGTAGTATAAGCTAGCAAGAATAAATACAACCAAGATATGCAAATTATGTATGAGTGTAATGGTGTGATATGCAAGGTGTGACGATGATAGGAGAAGTGTCACCCCCAAGGGATGTGCATGAGATGAGGTTTATTTATAGATGCCCCCTTAATAGTCAAGAATGAACCATAGTACACGAGCTACCATCGAAATGAGTATGTTGTGTGAGATTATATGTTAGAAATATATATCGCGAAGCACAAAGCATGAAGTGTAGCAAAAGTATATGATGTGGGGTTCATTGATGAAGTATGTCATCAACAATCAAGTGTAAAACGTAGCACTAGAGTGCATCATCGGGTAATGATGGTACAATGTGTGTACCAAATATGAAAAAATGTTTAGAAAGATAGACATGAAGTATGAAGCATGAAATGTGGTAAAGAAACTATAATTAGATACTAGAGACAACCGATAGTGATGGAGGAGGGAGAAAGTGTGATGCCCCCAAGTGTGTATATCAGGAGCTGCTTGTAAATAGATGTGATCATTGTAAACAAGAATAACCAGAGTATGTATAGTGCACGAAAGGATGCATATCGTATATATGAAGTAATATGTGTACCATGAATAGAAGGATCCATAAGTAAGCATGAGTAGCAAAAACACATATGGAGTAACATAGGAGCGTAGAGAGATGTAGTAAAGTGTGCCCATAGTGTAGATATAATAAAGTGTTGCTAAAGATTGACATGAATTTCAAAGCAAGAGTAATGTATAGATGCGTATGTGAATAATATGGATAAACAATTGTTGATTAGAACATGTGACTATGAGGGGGAGAGTTTGATTCCCCCAAGTGTGCGAGTGATGGAGATATATGCGATGATACGAGAGGTGTCATGCCATGGTGGCAACATTAGAATAGGCAGGAGATTGCAAAAACTACCAAAGAAGAATGACAACATGGTGAGGGGAAAACCTAATAGAGTTTAAGATACAAACTGGATGAATAATAAGTGTATAAGCAATAAGAATGTACCCATTAGGAGAAAATAGAATAGGTGTAACATTGTGTGTGTTGACAATAGTGGAAAAAGTAAGTGCAAATATAAGGATAGTATGTGAGTCAAAAGATGTGTAACATATGTAATGTTTGGGATGCTCATCAATAGTAATGAAAAGCAATAAGTGCAATTTGGGAATATTAGAAGCAATAAAGTAGTATGAACTAGCCCCTATGATCATAGACAAAAATGTAGAAAGAGGGGAATAGATGACCCCATGAATGTAATAAGATAAGGTGTAGCCATAGTAAATGAATCATGCATAGGATCATGGAAAGTGCAAGGATTAGGAATCAGTGTAAAACCAGTTCTAACATGTAATGAGGAAGATGTGGAGAGAGATGTAACATTGGAATCACTAAGCATATGATCAATAGAAGTGTATCGAGAGTGAGACACAATGGGAGGAGTATCATGGGTACCAATAGAGAATTGATTGTGTAAATCAACAACACTAGGGTGCATCCCAAGAGGAGAAGGATGTGCAATGTAGGTAATTTCATGAGCATCATGTGTAAGAGGAATATCACAAGGAGTAACAACATGAGGTGTAAAATCTACTATAACAAAGTATCCATGAAAGAAGGTGTAGCAAGGGCATTGTGTGTTATGGCATGGGTAGAAAGAAGTGTATGCATAGTATGTAACCAAGGATGGCCTAGAAGGATAGTATAAGGAACATCATGAGGCATAACGTGACATAGAACATTAAGAGTGCAAGATCCCATAGTAAGGGGAAGAGAGATTGTGCCCAACACTTTCTTAGGTGTATTATCAAAGCCACAGATACAAAGAGTAGATGGATTGAGATGAGTAGCAAAAATTCCTATTTGATGGAGAAAGGACATAGTACATATGTTAAGACCAGATTTAGGATCAACTAGGACACACTTAATGAGGAGATTATGAAGTTGAACCTGGATATACAATGGGGAAGCCATGAAAGATCCGATAATGGGCATGTAAGGAACGGGTTCACCAAATGATTTAATATAAATTGAATTAAATCTAATTGCAGAGTAACTACTATAATTAATGATATATAAATGCTAATATATAGTAAGATGCAAATAAAGAAGAATGTACAAATGTGAAACCCTAAGGAAGAGAGGGAGATAAAGAGACTTATTTGATTCTCAAGCAATCTAGAAGTGATCTGGGTAGATGAATAACTGAAATAGACTGAGAAGAGTGTCGTTAATGCTCGTTGGAGGTTCTAAGACTCATGAATGTGCTAGATAGGAGCGCCCACAGGAGGACAAGAGCACATGGGCCCTAGTGTCTCGTGTAAATGATCCGCATCTCACCTCTTCCATGCAGGAGGAGCTTCACCATTAGTTTTTGTTTGTTGCTTTGGTTTCACTCCTTGATCACCAAATGATGTACCTGTAACCTAAAAATAAATTGTCTATCTGCACATGTCCACAAACCACATCAAATCTAATAAAAAATATGCAAAATGTGGAGTCAGAATGATCTTGACGGTCACCCAAAGAGTGAACTTTGTAGATACTAAATCATGCACTTTGGGTATATTTATAGTCCTGATCACATACCACTATTCATATGATTCCTAAGAAAGAAAATTGCTAAATGATCACTGTCTCTTGGCCATCTTTGCTTGCTTTCTATTTCCTTTTTTGATATTACACTCCTTCTGGCCCACTCTGTCATTTGATACTTCAAAATTTCGACTCTAGACACTAGCACCTAGCCAAGACACCAATGCCCGAGGTGCCCCCGACCTCCTTGTACTTTGATCACATCTTTTGGGTCTTTTCTAGCCTTTTGGGCATCTTTCTTTTTACTAGTCATCGTTTTAGTGGCTAATTACGAAATTAAACCAAGGGAATCATATAAATATAAAGCTATGTGATCATGATAAGAGACCAAGCACTAAGCATCTACTATCTCCACCTAAGGTTGCATCCAAAGGCATTTACAAGAGTATTTAAACATCCATCTAACATCTACACAAGGGTAAGGGACTGCATTTTTGCATACACTTCATAGGAGGGGAAGTTTATTTTTCCATACACACATCTATCTACATTTCTACATCTAGTTATTGCTTGCTATCAAGTGCGACTCACACAATATCTACCTAGGGCATGATTCTACACACACACACACAAAAATACATGGAGTTTGAAATGTAGTGTAGCGCTCGGATCGTAAGTTTACTTAGTTGGGTGACCAACGGGTCAGTCTAACTCCCCATCGTATCTTTTTCTTTTTAGGATTTGATGTGTTTTGGGGTTTTACAGGTGCTTCTTTCTTATTGTAGGTTTCGGTGAATAATAACGAAGTGCAACGACATACAAATGACTAAAGGTGACATCCAACAAACATCTCACGATCCTGGGAAATTGATTTTCGCAGCCTCTCGAGAAATCACAGTCTGCCCAAAGAAGGTCTCTAGTGCTCCAAACGTTCCCGATCCCGTATAGGTGCCCCGGTTCTAGAATTTTTGACACTCTTGCAATTTTCTCGGTTTGATTATGACATCCTGCCTCAATGTTATAGTATTTTTCAGATCTCGCACACCTTTGACATCATTGTGAATCAACTCGGTATTTTATTTCCTTCATTTGTAACTAGGGTATTTAATTTAAATTGATTATTTTCTTGGGTCAAATATGTACTTTAGTTTTTTATATTTTGCGTTGGTACATATTTATATTTAACATTTATTTATTTCAATATTTTCTTGATCATTTGTGAACCCAACCTTTGAATACTCTCCTCTTATTCTTTCATCATGGCTCAATCTTATGGTGAATTTATGAAGCCCATCTCCAAGAGCTTAATGATCATCTTGCTTGAACATTTTGAGGAATTAAATTTGCTTTTGTTCGTTTCTCGTGAGGAGGCCACAAATCTTGTGGATCTTAATGTTCCTACATCCACTCCCACTTCCATGCCCATTGCTACTCAACCACCTACTTCCGCTCTTCCACCTACTTCCACCATTTTTGTTTCTGTTCCTACTCCCACCAATCACTTCACTCCACCTCTTGTTTCTCACATGTAGCAAGTCTCTTTTCTTGGCACTCAATACTTACCCTCTCTTTATCAGGACCTTTAAGTGCAAATCATCGGTGGAACAGCTACCTCTTGTGCATATCCATCTTTGGATTCCACATTACTAATTCAATCCCCTTTCACACCCACCATTTCCACTTATGCACTTCCACCTAATTTTTCACTCCCAAGATTCCCATTTTCAATGGCCATGGTGACCCTCAAGAGCATCTTTGAGCATTTCATGTAGCATGTCTAGATTTTGTGGATGATCATACTCTCCTAGCTAAGCTCTTTCCTTGCAGTCTTCACAATTATGCAATGCGTTGGTTCTATGATCTACTGTCCACTCGGTAACATCTTTTACGCATCTAGATGATGTTTTTCTTGCTCATTTCTCCATCAATATCGGCTCTAATATATCCTATGCTCAACTCACATAACTTAAACAAGGATCTAATGAACATCTATCGATTATGTCTTGCGATATAAGAACAACTTAGCTAAGATGTCTAATATACTCATGGAATTTGAGCTTCAAGATCTATTTGTCCAAAGTCTATTGTCGCCTCTCCAAGAGAGTGTTATCTTTGATACATCTCCTTCATTCAATCATTTATGTCATACTCTTAAGCTACGCGAAACTAAAATCTTATCTATAGGCAAGCTTAAGTATAAAGAACATGCTTCATCCTCTACGCGCTTTCAAAGTAAATCAACTTTCAAGCCATCTATAAAACCTACTGAAGCTAAAGCTACTATCAATGCAATCTCTAATACTGAAAAGCTTCAATGGCAACCGCCTAAGTGTACATATACAAAATTGACTATCACTCCGCATCTTCTATTGCCACAACTTGTTGAGAGCAATCTTATTACGCTTCCTTCACTCAATTTTGACCCATCGCATCCTAAAGATTGTAATTAAAATGAGAACTTAAGATGCGACTATCATCAATGCATTGGAAATTTTATAGATCGATGTTTAAAACTTTGCAATATTATTCAAGATCTTATCGATAATAATGCTATTGAGCTTCTCGAGCCTACGACATCCACAATAGTCAATGAAAACCATAAGCTCAAAATCTTCAACAACCCTCTTCCTAATCATGATAAACAAGCATATGAATCTTCAACTAATCATAGGTATCGTGCAGTGCCTCCTCCTACATTGGGGGCTCTCGATTTTCTAGTTGCTTATGTTAAGGCATGTCTACCAATCATTACTTTCTCTGATCATGATTATCATGCTACATTATCTTCTGATCTCTTGAAAATTAGTGCTTCCATTGGATCCACTTCTTTCAATAACACTATGGTTGATCCATCATTTCACGTTATCACATTTTCTATTGTCCTTCTTGTGTCTGCATTGCTATCCACTCTCACAAATTTCACATCCGATCCCTAAATCATATGGTTTTTTCAAGCTTCCAGTCATTGTTGGTCCTCTTAACATGCTTGTGCCTTTTCTTGTGGCACATTTAATCGAATGGTGTAACATACTCTTAAGGCTCCCCTATCTCCGCATAACTCGTGCTATCTTCTCCATGAATCAATTTCATCTAAATTTCATCCACAATAGGCAATTCATTACTATCAATGGTGTTCCACCATCCACACCATGGCCACAACCTCCTATTGAGGTTGCCATTACACTCGCTAGAGCATCTAGGTCCCTAGGACCTCTTAAATCTAAAGCACAATCTACTCCTAGCTCTCCTATTTGTACATGGCCTACATGGTCTCATCAATCTATTAGTCCATCACATTAGTCTAGGTCACTCATTCAGACCACTTCTTCACATAGGTATACTTCATCTCCTTGAGTTCTTTCACATAGGTGCTCATCGCCTCCACGCTCTCTTGCGTAGCAGCTCTCCATCACCTTTGCAGATCACATTAACATAGGCATTCATTGCCTCCATGCTCTTCTTCACATAGATGCACATCACCTTCATGGTCTCCTTCACATAGGCACTCATCACCTCCTGGGTCTCATACACATGTCTCATGCACATTTTCCGACACACTATATGTTGCATACACTGCGTCAATATTATAGCACAATCACACGCCTTTACCTCTACAAGCATCGGGTAGAGGACCTTCATCTTTCACTTTCATTAGATAACACATTCATTGGCATGTACTTTGGGGAAATCATAATTATTCTCCCCCCTTCTAGCATTAGTAGGTGTCTTACATACTCTACACTTCACATCTCATCTTTCACACGAGTTTTACACATCTTGATATAATTATATCGTCATTATTGATGACACACTCTTGTGTTATGGTTCACACTTGATTGTTGAGGGATCACTACATTCATGAACCTCATATACTACACACTACACACTTAACACATTCACAACACATTTTTCTCACACACACTTAACACAACACATTACCCTATGATGCACTCTAGTTCCGTGATTCATTCTCGATTGCTAAGGGGGCATTTATAAATGAACCTCATCTCATGCATACTTATTCACATTCGTCGGGGCACATGGATCCCATCACACTCACTTTGCATTCCATTCAATCTCAATCATCCAAAACATACTACATATCTTGGTTGCACATTGTTCTTGCTTACTTATACTCGCATGTTACATCTTGCTTACTATGTTAGCTAGATACATTATATGTCATTATCATTTCTATATACACATGCATGTTTACTTTCCTTCTAGTTGTGATTATAGAATTTACACATATTGATACACCCAACATGGATGTTTGACGCAATACCTATTACTACAGAGTCCCACAACGGCTCCCGAGGACATATACTTTCATACATTATACTACATTTTTTTAATTAATGGAAAATAGTTTTGAAGGGACTATACCCTGACACAAAAAGTCTCAACAACTAGATAAACAAGAGAAAGTAGCAAAATGATCGAGAATCCAGATATTACAATAAGTCAAACAGTAGCCAAAAAAGGAACTACTAAGAAAGAGCATGATAAGTATAGAACTCGCTAAAAAGCAGCAGTTAAACAACAAAACAACATCCTGCTCACAACCAGACTGCTCTGTAGAAATTTATTTCTTCGAAGCCCTATCGATTCTTGATTTAACAGTCTGAAGTGAGGTAAATAATGCTAGAGTAGTGATATGTGTAGGGTCATTAGCATCTAGTTGGGAGATGACTTGGTTCCTTTCAACACTAGTGCCCCAAATGTCTGTTGAGATGCCACTTAGCATAGTAATGCTTCGACTTGTTCTAGAAAATCACATATAGCCCGAAAATTGAAATGTTGTGATCATGTCGTTCCTTAGAGTTCCCTAGTCTGTTGTCCAGGGAATTCAATTTCTTGTAAATTTCATTTATCTGTTCTTCACCAATACCAACATCCTCATTCAATTTTCTTTTACCCCTTTTCTTAATCAACTGATGCATGTCCTTTTTGAGATTCTCCACCTCTTTTTCCATGATATCCATCCTGTGAAGAAGATTCCCCTTCTCATGTTGAGTAGTGTTATCTTTTCCTGTATTGCTGATGTGCAATAAATTATGGGCAATTTCAATGTCCTTACTTGCTCCTGAGAACTCGTCGAAGGGAGAGGGGTTCAAATTGGAGAAGGAAGGATTTTTAGTCTTGATTTTCCTTTGGCTGGAGAAGGTGAATGGGGTGATAGTAGGAATAGGGTTAATGGGAATGGGTGGGGCGACGAGGGTAGCAGGTATGGTAGGGTATTGGGTAAGGCAATGTTTGTGAAGGAGGAAGATCAATCCCTGATGGAGAGGAATGGCCCGGGTGTGGTTTTGGAAATCAAGAATGGAACGTTCCATTGAATTTAGGAGATAGTGTAGGAAGCAAACAAGAAGGTTTCTCCTAAAATGGTTAAGAAAAATAAAATGCTTTGTGGGGACAATGATGTATCTACCTTCAAGTGAAATAAAGTGAACCATCATCTTAGTAATTTCATCAAAAGGTTCGGGATGTAATTAATATTTATACCTCTGTTATTCAAATCAAAGCTCCTCCCATGTTTCAACAACCTTTTTAACTTCTACATTTTTAACCACTCTCTTACTGAAAAATCTGATTCCATCCAAAATGAGGCCAATAACATCAGCAATAAGCTCTTATGTCATCGCACATTTTGCTACCATAATTTACCTTTTGCTCTTTCCAGGTTTGCAAAAAATACACAAAAATGTTTTGATAATGCCCTTGGACTTTGTTAATGAAATTGGCAACCCCTCGATCTGAAGGTAGTTCCACATCTCAATGTTTTCTTTCCATGCGGGATCACAGTTGGGTTCGATTTGGCATGGAGCTCCCCCCATTTTCCTACCTTTACATGTAACCTGCTTGAAACCTATGACGAAGCTATTTGTGTCTTCCCGAACCACTTTTTAACCATCCATCTACTGACACTGCAAGCGTGCAAATTTTGATGATTATAAATACATGTACTCCTCTCACATGTGCTAACTTGTATTTCTAATAAAGCACATGAAATCTCATAAGTGATTCTACGTGAGATGTAATCTATCATATTTATCTTTGGTGATAGAGTTTTGTACTTCAATAGGGGTATTTTCCTAGCATGCTACATTGTATCAAATTATATACATTTGACATAATTTTTATCTATTTAACATGCTAATGGGTGCTTCATGTGTAACATTTTTCTTACAAGAACTCTTTTTACCATGGTTGTCTACTTTCTTACTGCCATTATTTATCATTACTTGTCATTATTTGCCATTGTTTGTGGGCTTTGTCCTTTGTCTTGTGTGCACACTTTGTATGCTTTTGGCCACATCGGCCTTGATTGTCTGTAACATCATGATTGATGTCCCGTATTCGAAACCCATTTTTTCCGGTCTACTTTGTTTGCATTATTGCTTTTCCACATTGTCTTCTTGCATGCTTAGCTTACACATTATCTTCTACATGT
The DNA here is from genome assembly GCA_018340775.1 of Taxus wallichiana var. yunnanensis. Lineage (NCBI taxonomy): Eukaryota > Viridiplantae > Streptophyta > Pinopsida > Cupressales > Taxaceae > Taxus > Taxus wallichiana. Next base: position 509,889,641 of record CM031239.1, on the reverse strand, counting down.
GTGTTTATCTTGTTTGCACTAACACTTATTTCCAACCACTTTTTTTGCGTGTGCCTTGGTTTCTACCAAACACGCTTTCTCCTTCATGCAAGGCTTTAGTTTCAACACAACATTTGGTCCTCTTTTGGACAACATACTCCTAGCGATGTCACATGCACCCCAAATGAGGGGGTGCATCCATTAGGTGAATCAGTCACCCCATTAAGTAGTTTATGGTCATAGTTCAACACAGTTTGGTACTAGTACAACACAGTCTTCAGTCTTAGAAATGTCCAAGAACCTAACTTGGGTCTTCAACACAACACAAACACTAGTGCCCAACACTAGACACCTACACCGGGCGCTCCCGATCCTTCCTAGATGCTTGTGACCCGGGGATGGTTATACAACTTTTCCTCGCCCGATGCAGGTTTTCGACATTTTACACAACGAATTTTATAGGAAAGGCATTCCTCCAGCACTTGACATGCATGCACTACACCTTCTTTTATATTTTTGTGTTGGATCGATTGGATTGAATTTTCACACACCATATGTAGTGGTGTTTTACACTTTGGGATGTAGTCAAAGTTTGGAGAATAACACTATACCTTCCCCCCTACACTTCTTCTATGCTCGACGTGAGATCACCCCAAAATACTCGTACTTAGCGCAACCGGAATGAGATCACCAAAAAAATCACTCTTCTACAACATCTTCAAGATCCTTTCTATCTCTTTTACTCATCATAGATCAGGTGCACATGTTCCTTTTTTTTATTTTTACTTATCTTCTTACCCGTTTTGATCTAATTTTTCATATATATGTATTTGACTACTTGTTCATTATTCTCTTTTATAGGTCCGTCCTTATGGGAAGCGGTAGTCACATCAATCACACATCATCACACATCTAATGACATCAACAATAGGTATAACATGACATCTACACATACACTTTCACCCTAGGGTCATCATCATCATTTTTCACTTCCTCTTCTCTAGCTTCCACACTTCATATTTTTATCACTCCATGCTTTTCCTTGTCTCTCGACATGCTTTTCGCCATCGATATACATGGTTATCAGGTACACATATCTTATCTACTTTATGTTATTGAGAATTCACTCAACAATATAAAGTAGGGGCAAATGTAGAAACTAAATAACATTATTTGGGTATATTTCTAGTCCTGATCACATACCACTATTTATATGATTCCTAAATGAGAAAATTACTATCGATTCTTGTCTTTGGCCATATTTTATTGGTTTTTGTTTCCTCTTTTGATCTTACACTCCTTCGGCCTAATTTATCTTTTGATACTTTGGCATTTATGACTCGGACACCAGAGCCCAGCTAGACGACAAATGCGCCCGGTGCCGTGACCTTCTTGTAATTTACTCGCATCTTTTGGATATTTTCTAGTTGTTTGGGAATCTTACTTTTACTAGTTGTCCTTTTAGTGGTTAATTATGAAATTCAACCAAGGGAATTATATAAATATAAATCCATGTGATCATAATAAGGGACCAATCACTAAGCATCTACTATCTCCACCTAAGGTTTCATCCAAAGGCATTTACAAAAGCATTAAAACATCCATCTAGCATCCACACAAGGGTAAGGGACTGCATTTTTTTGCATACACTTCATAGGAGAGGAAGCTCATTTTTCCATTCACACATCTATCTAGATTTTCTACATCTAGTTATTTCTTGCTATTAAGTGCAACTCGCACAAGAGCTACTTAGTGCACAATTCTACACAAACACATAACTACATGGAGTCTAAAATATAGTGTATTACCTGGATTGTAAGTTCAATCAGTTGGGTGATTGTTGGGGTCAGTTTGAATCCCCATTTACATAGTTTTCTTTGTAGGATTTGATGTGTTTTGGAGTTTTGTAGGTGCTTCTTTCTTATTGCAGGTTTTAGGTGGATAACAATGAAGTGCAATGACATACAAGTGACTAAAGGTGACATCCAATGAACATTTCACGACCCTGCGAAATTGAGTTCCGCAGCCTCGAGCAATCACATACACCCAAAGAAGGTCTTTGGTGCCCAAGGCATCCCTAACCTGCGCATCGATGCCCTAGCTTAGCATTTTTGACACTCTTGCAATTTTTTTGGGTCTGATTGTGACATCATGCCTCTCTATTCCAACAGCTTTCTAGCTCTTTCCGTATAATTTTGACATCACTGTGAATCAACTAAGAATTTAATTCCCTTAATTTATAACTAGAGTTTTAAATTTAAATTGCTTATTTGCTTGGGTCAAATTTGTACTTTAATTGTTTATATTATGCTTATGTGGTACATAGTTAGATTTAACATTTATTTATTTCAATATTTGCTTAATCTAACTTACAACCGAGTGTTGCACTACATCCCAGAATCCATGTTGTTCTATGTGTAAGTGTGTGTAATTATGCCCTAGGATGACCTTGTGCAAGTTGCACAATAATAATGGGCTAGATCTAGAATGTAGCAAATGTATAGAATGTGTGAGATGAAATAGAATAAACTTCCCCTCCTATGTTGTGTATGCATAAGAATGCATCCCTTGTCCCTTGAGTGAATGTTCTAGATGGATGATTTGTAATGCTCTTGTGCATTTGGATGCAAGATTAGGTGATAATATGTAATGTTTAGTACTTGGTCCCTTATTTTGAAAACATAATTGTGTATTTATATGATTCCTTTGTTTGAATTTTGTAATTAACAACTGGAAGGTTGACCCAAAGTAGTAAAAAGTAATCAAGAAGTGAAAGGGGTACAAAAGGATAAGAAAAAGGTAAAGAAGGAGATGAGTTCTGGCGCTAGTGTCCCAACCGGGACGCTAGTGTATGAATTCATAGAAGAGTAAAACATTAAAAAACCGACAATGATAGTGCAAGATGTATAAAGCTAATAAAAGTGTAGAAGACAAAGAAAAAGGCTAAAGAGAGTTGCTAATTAATAGTTTTCTTGCTTAGGAATCATGTAAATGATAGCATGCTTTTAGGACCTAGAAATGTATCTAAGTTCATAGATTTTGTGTCTACAAGTGGATATAGTCATCATATTGAGTGATTAGGATGATGCATGGTGTCTGTAACCTATACAACATGGTGGGTTAATACCTGAGGGGTTTTATTATTTCTATTTTTGGTGAGAGATATAGGGGATGGTGTTGTACTTGGTGATATATGAGGTGTAGGCATACCTCCATCTTCGGGTAGAGAGCGGAGAGAGAGGGGAGATACCCCGATGAAGATGTAGTGGTGACCATAGTGGCATAATGTAAGTATTCCATTAGATTATGGTTTTAAATGATTTGTAAAATATGAGAATGTCAAGTGTATTGTTGTTGATATAGATATTGCATTGATTAAATGTGATGCCTATTGGATAATTATTGTGGATGCATCCATGTAAACATTTGCTCTCGCAATGTGTTTAGAAATGTGGTGATAGGTGACATTCTAGAGCACATTGATGATATATCAGGTGAACATGCCTATTTATTTGACCAAGTGGCATTGGCCTAAGTTACTGTACCTTTTACAAAGGGGGTGAGACGAGAGTCAAGTAGAGCTAGATCGACGGCTGAGCCATGTCCAGGGAAAGATATAACACAATAATTAGTAACAAGATTTGTAGAGTCACAATCACAATATGCACAAGTATTGACAGAGAATGCTAGACTATGGGAGTGAGCAGCACAATATAAGTGAGATCATGATCGAGAGTGTGTAGAGACATAGGAGGAGCCTCAAGCTCATGAGGACTAGTTCTTCTTGAGAGAGTAGTGAGGAAGATAATTGATTACACGAAGAGTTGTACCCTTTGTAGATTGTATATGGCATTTTTTGTAAAACTCTTGACTTATACATATATAGATGAGCATAGATCTCACAATTTTAATGTAATAGTTATAGTTGATGTGATGAGTACAAAGGTGTCATGATTATGCATTGATTACTTGATATGTGATTATGACTATGTGATTGCATTGAAATAAGATGTACGTATGAGTGAATTGTAGATGATAGTTACCTTTTATTGTATGATTGGTGTGTGTGATTGAATTACTTGATGTTAGGGTATGGATTGACTTTGGAAATTGTGGATTAGGTATGGAATACATAGTGAGTGATATGATATGAAATGTTATGAGTACAATGCGTGTGGATTTCACGTAAGTGCCAATAAGTATATATGACAAGGAAACCTATTGTCATGAAAAAGGGAGGAAGATCCACATATATGCCATGTGGGAATTAGTAAGAATAAAAAATTAGTAAAATTTGTAGGCATGGTTGAAAGTAGATATCAAGTTGGATTATGGTGTGGTAGAGACATGATGAGCTACTTGAGAGAACACTAGTGCAAACTATACATGATGAACTAGTTTAATTATGTGTGTTGCGGATGGTGCCAAAGAAGATGTGGAAGTCATGTGTGTAAGTTTTTATACCCACCTCTACTTCGTGGTAAGCCATTTTAGTGTGCATTGTGGAGAATCCCGTGGAGAAGTTGCTTCATTGTGAGGAACCTCATTTATTACATCCATAAAAGGAGAATCAAGGGTTACACTTGTTATAGGTTGATGATGTAGAGGAGGTGAAATAGATCTATTATAATTTCATGTCTCAAAAGTGATGATGTCATTGTATTCTAAAAACTTGAGCTTTTAATCAAATAAATAACATTCATTATCACAAAGTGCCCATTAATGTGATGAAAGTTATAAAAAGGTCGACCACGTTCTTGTGTAAACCAAAGGGGGAGGGGGGTGATTGTTAGGTTGTAAATGAATTAGTATCTTATCCATGAGGGATAATAGAATGTCATGTGGTCGAAAAGCCTGTCAAAGTAAATAATAAATTGGTCTATGCCAAAAATGAGGAGGATATTGTGTAAACAATTAGGTTTAAGAGGAGATTTATAGGAAGAGTTACCACGATGAAAAACCTTAACTTGATTATTAGTAAATGACGATGCTAACGGTGGATCAAAATCATTTGAAATAGGAGCAATTGTATTATCTCTAACTCTATGCCCATGGTGATTTAGGAATAGAAGATCTTACTTAAGGTCCATAACTCAAAGGCATAACTCAGTGAAAGAGTCACAATTATCATATAATAATCATTCCTTAAAGGATTAGACGAGGCCTCTACAAAATATATATTGCATTTCTAAATCAATGAGATGGTATAACAATAAGTTCATATTAGATTTGAATTTTAAAATATAATCAAATACAAAGTTGTTTTTACCTTGATGGAGGGAGGGTAACCACTCATATGTAACTTTAGGGCCTTTGTAAAGTGAAGCAAGCCAAAGAAACATCTTAAAGACCCAATAGGTGTATAAACCAAGATGAAACATCTTCATGAGGTTGTGATGAAAAGCTTTAAGAAGTAACTGATCATTGCTATATGAGGCCATAAGGGCCTTATAATGCTTAAGGTGCAAATAAGGATCTGATGTGCCATCAAACAATGGAAATGTAGGCATGAAAAAATTCCTAGGGAATGGAGATTGAAATATCTTGCATGGAATGGGATTTCCATAAATGGTATTAAAATCAATGCTAGCATAATAATATTTTCTCTCAAGGGTTAAAGTTTGAACCTTACATTGTAAATCACCTATTGCATGCATAAGGGAAATGACCTCTTGAGGAGGTATGGCATAAGTCTCTAGAGGCTCATTCAAAGGTTGTACCTTACCATTAATGGTAGCCATAGGGACACTATTTCTTTTGAAATTAATGTGAGGTGATGTCTCATGTGCAACTACCTTGGGTAATACTTGGGGTTCTATGGGTTTGGCCTCATGTTGAGGATCTAAAGGGATGTTATCCATAAACACATTATCCACACTAGGAGAAGAAGCTAAAGCTAAAAAGTTTCATCAATGTATTCATTTGAATTAAGAAAAGTACACACATTATCATTTATACATGAATTAGTTATACAAGTATTGCATATAATTTCAGTAGAAGTAAAAACACAAATATAATCAATAATATTATGTGTAATTGGAATAGAATCAATTGTATTATTAGTGTATGTAATAATAACATTATGAATATTAATAGTAGTAACAATAACATTATTTTTGCATTCAAGAGGCAATAGAAACATTAGTAGAAGCACTTGTAAGAGGCATATGAATAGTACCATTATTAACATTACTTTTGCATTCAAGAGGAAGAGTAGAAACACAATTATGGTCATGTGCAATGGAAGCAACATCATGTATATCATCACTAATGCATTTAATATGTGTATATTATGAATCATGATCATAACTATAAGGAGTGCCAGTAATAAATATATAAATGGAAGTAATATCCTTCTCATGCAAGCTAGAAATAGTCTCATCATCACTAGAATCTATGGGATCTATGGCCTCAAGAGGAGCATCACTAGGTGTGGGGAAGATGGTTGGTCACCATCACTTTCCCATGCATATATATTACATTTGAGATTAGGGGTAGTAGTATAATTATACTCTTAAGAGTTTTCAAGATCTTTGGATGTTGCAATAGGTGGAGTAGGAGGAAGGTCTTGAGGTGAAGTAACAAAACAAGCTGGTAGGCTTGATAGATAATAGGATTATCCTCCCGATCATAGTTAAACACAAGGTCATCATCATTAGTGTTGGGAATTGTCTCTATGGTTGTCATTCATGTAAAGTGACACATTGATGTCAAAGAGTGTCTAGGTGAATTAGGTGTCTACATGAGGTGTCAATCAAGGTCAAGCTTGAAGGTTGATTGGTAGTGTTGGGTTTTGGTGTAGTTGTTATGGTGCCTTGGCATGGTCCTGAGCATGGTATAACCTATTATGGTCATGATATGTGTTCTAAAGGTTGGTATGAGGTCTAATATGGTAAAATTGATGTGTAAGAGGTGTTAATGAGTTTGTAAGAGGTCATCATGGTTAGTTCATGAGAAGTATGTGTTGAGTCAAGTCATTCTAGGCCTAGTCCTAGACCTAGGTCAAACAAGATGAGTTGATGACATGAAGTATAGATAAAGACAATATGATATGAGATAAGAAAGATGTTGTGACATGGAATAACATGTGTAGTATGTGTATTAGGTCATATCTTAGCTATGAAGTGCATATCAAGGTCTATTGAAGCAAGTTTCTTAAGAACAAGGAATATTTACATGGGTAAGTCTTAGTGACTTGAGAGTTTCAGATGTATTTGAGCTTAGATGAGACTTGGGATAGTTAGAGGAGGTCATCATAGTGGTTTGGCTCAAATTTTAGGTCAAATTTGTGAAGGAGTTGCAAGAAATGTGTTTTTTGATCATATCAAGATCTTAGAAAGAAAAATCCAACTTGATAGGTGAAGTTAATTTTCTCACCCAAAGGTGTGGGTTATGCATGGGATCATGAGGCTTTGGGGGATGTTATTTCATTGAGCTAAGAGTGTTTTGCAAAAATAATGAGTTTATTTGATTGTCCCATCTTTATGAATAATCATTAATAAGCTAAGGAGGTTTAAAACCCAAGTTAAACCCTTCCTCTAGAGCAATAGGATAAATATGCATGGTGTGGTATTCAAATGAAGTGGAAATGAAAATTTTATGACTTAGGTATGTAGAGGACTCTTCGATGATCCTGTTGGTAGTGGTTTCATGTTCTAGGTGTTTCAACAAGATGGATAAAACCTATAGTTTTGTGGAGATTTGTAGTTTCAGGGCTTAGATGGACGTTTCATGATGAGAAGTGAATTGTTCTAGGAATATTGGGAGATTTTATAGATGTCCATGGAAATTTTTAGGCAAGTAAAATGGAGAAATTTGAAGATATAGGTCCTCAAAGTCACTCTATTGCTTTTGGCCTTAAGGGATAAATCCTATTCATGGAGGTTTGAGATGAGTCATGGATTTGAGCTTGGATAGCTTATATATGTCTCTCATGATGTTTTTTAAGCCTTGCTTTGATATATAGTGATGGATTTTAGTTGAAGACATAATGGCCTAATCATCCCTATTAGGCTTGTCAAGGTGTCATAGAACATGTGTGCTTGTTTTTTTGCATGTGACATATGCATGTGATGGATTGAAAAAGTGTGTAAGGTCTCCCTTGAAGTGTTCCAAGTGGTTTTAGTGTCTAGAAGTTGCATTTGAGGTGTTTGAGCATGTTTATCTCAAGACTGGTTCTTGAGTCCTTGGATCAGGTTTGAGCAGTTCCAGAGACTGAGTTGTTTGGAGGCCTTATGCTCTGATTTGATGGATGAAACAATTTACATTAGATATTAGAATTCATTTTATTTCCATCCATATTCTATTTATGTCATGGTGAAGAGTTTAAGTGTTCCAAGTTGCTTGTTCTTGATGACCTATTTTTTGGCATGATCAACATGCTTGAGTGAGTTAGAAGAGATGAAGGTTTTGGTATATGTTGATCTATTTTGTGGTGTCTCATGGACCTAGATAATGGGTTGGAATCATGGTGCATTTCATGTGGCCAAGTCATCTTGACAGGTGGTTTTGCTATGCGAAGTTGTTCACTCTTGTGGATTGGTTTTGGATGCTTGAAGACCTAGTTGGGATAGCTTGCTTCTTGGTGTGTTTCATGGTGGAGATAGATAATACAAAGCTTCTTGTACTTATTGATGGTGTTAGAGGATGTCCCTAACATATATGGAGATTTTGAAGTTATGGTGTAGCTTCATATTCCCTTGAAGATCAAGTTTCATTAGTTGGAGGAGTAGGCTTATGTTTTAGGCCTATTTGAGAGGCCGTGTGCTAGTTTGAGTTGTTTGAGTTATTGTCGACCTACTTGGTCATTATAATTGAACATATATGATGTTGTAGGTATATTTTTTTGTTGGTATGACTGACTTATATGGTATTGGCTGAACAAGAGGTATTTAGGAGTTGAGTCATGTATATAAAGGTGCTATATTTACTCATTATGAATAGTTGAGGGGATGGAGAGTTTAGTGAGCTAAAGAAGGAAGTTAAAGAGGATTAAGGGATCAATAACAAATCTAAAAAGAGATACGAAGAGTTGAGAAGTAGATGTTCAAGGTCATATAACCTAATCAACATTGGAGGGAGTAGATTTGAGCGAATAGGAGAAGAGATTGTTTTGAGAGGGTTTGATGTGTATGGAGTTGCATTTGTGATCACATTCAGTTGTAGGAACAAAAATATATCTATGATCTTCATATTCAGGTATTTGAGTTGGTTTTTGATCACCTTAGGGGTTGTAATCTCCTTGTAAGGTTGTTTCCTTGCTAAACAGGGGTTGATGCTCCTTGTGAGGTTGGTGCCTCACTAAACAAATCTTGCTTGATGTGTAATATTAATGCAAGTCCTTTTTATGAGTAATAATAGCAGAGGTTTTAGTGGATTTTCTTCCCCTTGAGGGTTTCCCACTTTATATCTGGTGTTATTGTGTTCTCTCTTGTCTTTTACACTTATGGATGATTGTAACACAATTAATAAGCTCACATGTGGTTATGTATGATGAATGGTTAATTTGAATGATGAATGTATGACATGGTAAATGAAGTTAAAGTTTTTGTATGAGCGATTCTCCCCCAATCACTCGTGCTTCTAACAACTAGGATTACTATAGAAGAGTTGACCAATAATAACATCATGCCAAGTAATATGACTAGAGGTAGCATAACTAGGAACAACATCATAAGGGACATCTTGTGATAGTGGTCCATGATCATAGTTACGATGTCCACTTGTGGACCAAGTAAAAGAACCATTAGATAAATTAAGATGAATGATAATGAGCTTAGAGGTATCAATGAATTTTTAAGAATCCAAAGTAGTATGGAATTTTTTAGAGGGACATGAACCCTTATGGTTTAACAAATTTCTATAGTAAGTTATGACCATATAAAGAATAAGGAAAAATCCTAGAAACAATATACGAGATGCCTTAAGGTTGTCCTAGGGTTTTGAGATTAGTCGAGCAAATACAAGGAACTAAAAATATCCTAGATTAGGTGAAGGGTTTGATAAAAGGTGGGTTCACCAAAATATTTATCCTTTAATTAAATTTACAGTCAATTTCATCAAGTTTGTATAAAAAATATTGCACTACTAAAAGCACTCAAAATTACAACTTATATCCTATAAATCAACCATAAAATCAATCACATATAATTTAAAGCACAAACAATATGGAAAGAGGCACTTAACTAGTTCATAATATGTTCAAAATGTGTCAATGATTGATTTGAGGAAAGGGTAGGACTGAAATCCATAATAGTCACTGTATGAAGATGTGGAATAATAAGATCAAGACCGTACAAAATGGGTCAAGACCGTATGATATGGTCCTTGACCAATCCTATGTTTTAGACCTTCATATAACTGGAGTTTGTCACTTTCGGTGTCACTCCATGTCATTGTTTGTTACTCTTTTATATCTTCAACTCATATGAAACCTTAGATATCGCACTTTGAAACCTACAAAACAACCAAATCTATACTATAATAGACTCAAAGCAATCATTATCTCAAAAATAAATATGCATATGATTGAGTCATATTGACCTCAACGTTCACCTCACTTGTGAATCACTAAATGTTGTACTAGATTTCAGACTCAATGTAGTTCTCCTAGTGCTTTGTGTAAAGGTGCATGCAATTATCCCTTGACCTAACTTGACCCTTGTGCCTTAAAAGTGACAGTCCACTATGCTACTTCATCCTAATAGAAACCCTTATGTGTAGATGATAAATTCATAATTATGCCCTCCTATGTTGTGTATGCAATATGCGAGATTTAGTCCTTGTTTCATTAGTTCAATAGATGGTATATGTAGACACAAAATCACATACTTGCTACTATTATTATTATCTTTGCGCAAAGTATGTTGTTTTATATATGGATCTTGTGTAAGAAAAGTATTCACTAATGACCCATTCCATAGTCCATTTATTTGTCTTATTGGTCTTTATTGTTGTTTGTCTTACATATTTGTCACTCATACCCATAGTTCTTCAGGGCAGGTCTCGGGGATCCTTGTCATGTCGGTTCTCATTCATCTTTCGTCAATGGTCTCTGGAAAATAGCTCCCGTGGTTGGATGGTGGTGCCTGACGCCCTTATCCATCCCGGCACCCTTGTCCTCTTTGTTTTTGATCTTATTTTTGACATTTGAGGTCGGCCTTTTCGGTTTTCCCTCTCATCTCCCGAGGTACTAGTTGGCATGTTGGGTCATTAATGTTGAAATTTGAATAAGAGATCCCTATATAAATACAATATACATACCACTATATGGGAAAACTATTCTTATCAAGGGATAACTATCTATATAGAGAAAGGGACTATATTTGGGCTATTAATTTGCATACACACTTTGCGTAGGAAGGGGAGTTCATTTATTTCATCCACACATTTGCATTTTTACATCTAGCTATTACCCGTTAACTTTGGCATCATTAATGCAAGGGAAATCTAAGAGCACTATTGCACACACAAGCACACAAAACTACACTTGGTTCTAAGGTGTAGTTCAATGATCAAATGTAAGACCTCCATTGTGGAATCGAGGATAGTTTGAACCCTTCATTTGCATCTTTCTTTTTTAGGGTTTGATGCTTTGTGTGGGGTTTTGCAGTGATTCTTCATTGCAGTTTATGGTGACATTAGTGAACCAAGTGCGACACTCACACAACCAAAGGTGAATAATTACAAAGACCTAGCGACCCTATTAGAACCATGTCCTGACATTTTCAACGAACAAAGCGCCCACCCACAAGCGCTCCAATCCGGTCGATTTACTCCTTCCACATTTTTTTGTGCTTCGTTACGTTGATCTGTTATTCTGTTTCATCACACTTTATAGTCTGGGTCACTACAAGGTAAGTCAAATTCAGGTAAGTACCTTATCCCTCTTATTTCCTTTCATTTATAAAATCAAAATAAATTATTTAGCATTCATATTTTAGTTTATATCATTTATGTACATTTAGATTCATAATAAAATACAAATTTTATAGAATCATTTTGGTGAACCCGTAGCTTAGAACTATTTTCCCTAGGATCCACTAAAACCCTAATGGCTAAGGATAGCTCTTCTCCTTCTCGACTAGTCATGCCTCATGTGAGTGTTAATCCTATCTATGATGAGGCAACCATAGTTGAGCTCACTACTCTATATCATGATGTTACTATGCCGGATCATATTCAATAACAACTCTTAGCTAATGAATGCCATGTGCCTACTAGCTTTGATAATTATACCATTGGCATTGTTTATGATCCGATGAGCTTCACTCGTTGTACACCATGTTATGTCATTAGCCATGATCCTCCTTCTGAAATTTCCAAAGAAAATCTAGATGATACTCTCATTAATTTCATGCTTGGTCTTGACAATAATACACATGTGCATGTTGATTCTCATACTAGTCGAGGACACTACTCTAGCTACATCTCATGTTGCTTCTATTTCTAAAAATTCTTCTCATGATACATCGCATACTAGTTCGCATTCTCCTTCATACTATGTTGATGATACACTTAATGACATTCTTCTATCTGAGTCTCTCTTTGATTTCGATGAAACAATTGATAGTCATGATTCTACTTCCTTGCATACTATTGAGTGTGAATCCCCTGCTCCATTGTCATCTTCTTTTGAGGTTGTATCTAATAACATGCATGATTCCTCTCCATCTATTAGTTCATCTCCTCATGTCACTTCATCTTTGTCTATTACTTCGCCTCCTCCTACTATCGCATCTCCATCTGACGCTTCCTCTCCTAGGGATGTTTCTAATGCTAGTCCTACTGCTTCTATGGATGTTCCATGTCCTTCATCACCTATTACTCCTTTGGCACCACCTTCTAGTGTGCCCTTAGCATCGAGAATCTCTTGTGTCTTCTCTCAATATTCCTATGATTACTCATAATGGAAAATTACAACTACTTAACACATTATTGTCATCCTCTACTATTCCTTCACAGGATATCCTATCCCTCATGCATGTTGTTGGTCATTTACAGTCTCAAGTCCAATCTCTCACATTAGAAAGCAAGGCATACTATGCATCCATCGATAATAATTCACTGCATGGAAATCCTATTCCCAAAAAGATTCACAACTCAACATTTCCTAAGGATTTTTATGCCTACATTTACATGTTTTGATGGTATTGGAAATACCTATTTACATCTCAAGCATTATCATATGGATATGGATTCATATTCTAATGATCAACTATTACTTAAAGCCTTTTGCCATAGTCTCACAGATGATGCTCTCCAATGGTACACCCATCTACCCTTTGGATCTATCAGTACCTATTGTGAGATGGAAGAAGCTTTTCTTCGAAATTCATAGTCAACAATGACCCTAGAGTCACCTATGATCATCTACCTAGCTTACATTAGGGAAAAATAGAACCTATCATTGATTACATTTTACGATTTAATGTTTGCATGCACTAGCTAATTTTTCAACCTATTGACTTAGAGAAGCAATTTATCTTTTGTCGCAATTTGATTCCTCCCTTGAAACAACGATTACAATACGAAACATGTGAATCATTCATGCTTCTATGCTATAGGTTCATTGACTTAGAACAAGATCTCATTGCTACACATGTTATAGATCCTCCTCCTATTGTTAATTTCTTACTACATCGTCTAGTTCTTCTCCACTCCCACCTGTTGAGCATCCTACATAGTCTCCATCTCCTCCTCGCAAGAAAGTCCAACCTTCTCCATTGCATAAGCGTACTTCATCTCCTCCTCCACCTAGGGATACACCTAAAATCCCCCTCATATCTCATGAGAACCATTATATTTTTATCATCATGCTAGGCCCCGTGATGTGCTACGTACATTACTTGAAAGGTGTTTAATATTCTTAGCTTCTAATCAACATCATCCACCTCACCACTTATAAACGCCAACATGATAGACCTTACTGTAACTATCACTATATCAATGGCCATAGGGATAATGATTGTTATGCCCTTCACGATCACTTGTAACAATTAGAAGACAAGGGCATCATTTCCTTTGGCTCTCGCTCACGTGAGCGGTCTATATCTCCACTCCCTCGTAGGTGTGCTATTACTTCGATTGAGTTATCTCCTCCATATAGTTATAAGGTCATTGTTCATCCACCACCACAGGTTGTTAATCATGCATGCTTTCCATCCCATCCATCCATCATTGCACCATCTCATCCGCCGTGTCATGCTACCACTACACATTGGCTTCCACATCCCTCGACATCTCCACTTCCACCACTGCTCCACTCGATATTCAGTTCGGCTCATACGCTCATGTTTGCTTTCATTCCACATGCTTCCACCACTTCACACCAACTTGGTCTTTGGTAGGTGATTTTATCACCTTACCCCCGATGATGCACTCATGTTCTTATGGTTCTTACATTAATGTTGAGGGATATGTTACAATAAGAACCTCTCTTCATGCACTTTCTCGATTCATCTAACACACATTACCTAATCATTTCCCAATGAAACACTATTGCTATATGGTTCATTTTTGACTACTTTGAGGGGTCTTATATAAATGAACCCTATATTATCTACACTTTGGGGGCATCGCCATTCTATTCCCCCTTACTCATCATGCTAACATACACTATTCTACACTACTACGACCATTTCCTACTCCTACATTATTTATTTTTACTTTATCATTCATCACAACATTACACATATGCTACATTTCTTTTATCATCACCATCACATTACATACATTATCTATCATCATATATAATCATCATTAACAACTAAACAATGTAATACCAAAACAACAATAATTAACATATCATACATCTAATTACACGTTGCAATCATCACATCAATAAACACCAAATACACTGACATAGGCCAATAATCCATATACATATATATCGAATCATAGTTACAAGAATCTCATCACAACGGGGTGCAAGTCCCCTACATCAATACATCATATCTCATCATCGCTATCGCTATCTATGGCTATAAGATCCCTGGAACTATAAGCCTCACCACTCACTCTATGTCGCTGGTCATGGTCCCTATACCTCTCTACTTGCTTTTGTAATAGTGTGTTCTCTGTAGACTTATCTAAAAAGTGAATCAAGCTGAATAAAACGTGAAAATACATCATGTGCTAGAGGGCCACCACCCGCCACCTCTCTAGTTTGTCGTGTCTCCTCACGTGCCTTATCCCTCTCACTCGGTAGTACGACACATGCATTATACTATCACTACTGGCTTGAACAAATGGGCATTCTCACCCTCAATATCATCTACATGATCTAGCATACCTCCACCCGTAAAAATATTGGTGGGAACGTTTCGTGTCAATGTGCGGATGGATGTGTCCACAATCAATGACCAATACGCATCACCTACAATCACAAGAAAAATGCATTAGACAAATATAACCATCACACAATCGAGTACCAAATCATACAACCAAACTATATAATTACTCACACTCAGCTATCATTGATGCTACATCATTAGGGATAGGTGCTTATCCCTCTACTCCTCCTCGTGACGGTACTCCTTCCATTGCTGCAAAGACTAGAAATAATTATACCCACCGATGTGAGGCCCACCATTCCCTATATGCCTCTATACATTCTCGCGCCATCCCCATCTATCGGATATATCGCTGCATCTACCTCATCTAGCCCTAGAGGTACTAGCTACACTCCTGTGGGGCCTAGTTTATCTCCATCCCTCCTCGGTGCCCTAATGGCTCAACCACGCTTATGGCTTTGGGGGCACATCACGAGCCATACCAAAATGTCGTGACACCCTCTTAACCTAAAATAACTCGAGACACCCTTAGAAATCGATACTCTAACTACATAGTATAACGAACACATTGTAGCTCTACAACATCCTCTGGCCATCCTCCATACTCTTGATATGGCCTCCATACAATGGCCTTTGGTCCTAGCTGATCTATCATAGATTTATATGCATCTGTCTCCATCTCCCTTCCGTGCATACCTACCCATCTCCGAGAAAAATGTCTAGCCTCACCCACTCTCCTCGAGGTCCACCGATCAGCCTCAACACTGTAATATCCTCATAGGCCCATACATGCAATAATGTTGTAGCACCAATTCTACCTCCATGTTCCTCCTGTGTAAATCAGTATAGATCCCTATAAAGGTGGGCCAATACACAATGTTTCCAAGCATACCTAGTACTCTCCTCAATGGGTGACATATATCGATGTAGTCAAGCATAATGAATATAGATAACTTAATTATTCAAAATCCCTATCCCCATATACTTCATTTCATGTCAAAATTCATCTTCAAAATAACTCCTTACCAAGGAACATCTCACTTGCTTATATACTCAAGTATTCCTTCTTAACTCAAGCACACACCTTTCCAAAACATGTCAAATTAGCTCTTAAGGCTTAGTCAATGCCTCCTCCCTCATTCATCCTGTTCACATACTCCAACAAGGGTTAGATCAACCATTATCTTGACTTCAAAATATCAATAACACATCTTTTCAATTATGTACTCAAACATGTTAGGTTATGCCCTTAAGACATGTCAATTGGAATAGTCATGCATATAGGCTTATAGGACAACCCAAAACCTATTTTAATTGATTCCTTGACCCCTCACCATACTCCTAATGTACCCAAAATTTCATCTCTCAACTCTTTACCTTCCTCTTGCAAACCTACATTCCTTTTCTTGCTCTCAAACCCTCAATTAGGTCTCACATACAATCAAGTTTTTGATATAAATATTGATATGGATGATTACAAAACCTAATGAGAGCATTTATGGGCTTATCTTAAGCCTTTTCACCTTCCCTAGAAATCTCATTTTCTAACTCTATCTCTAGATCACACCTCCTTTGTTAATTAGGACTATACCGTGTCTTTTGTCTGTTGTGTTCTTGCTTCAACTGTCAAATAAATCAAATAGAGGGAATATTTTCATGATCTCAAACCTTTCACGACATTTATCCTACATATAGAAATATATTATTACAAAATCTGGAGAACTTTTGTTGGTGCAATCAAAAGATATTGTAATTTTCCTATAGAAACCGTAGTTATGCCAGGTACATGCCCGAGAGAGATAATTTAGCTATATCTTTCTCTAAAATTATTTTCAAAGACCAAATTTTCACTCGAGGTCTGTTTCCATATGAATTTCATTATTAACTTACCAGCAATCTCCAAAGTATCTCCTAGCCACGAGTTTGTTGAAGAAGATCACTGTATAATTTTTGAGAAAATATGGAGTGCTTCTCCATTCAAGTGCAAAGATGATTTCTACAGTCTTCTTCTCAGTCTTCCAAGGTTGAATAAGAGTATATACCTAAACCACAACCTCTTTCCTCCACATGCAACATCACTCCAAACACTTCTTCCTCAAACTTTAACACTTGCTTGCATTTTCCTTTTAAATAACTTGCTACAGGTTGATTAAAGAGGTCTGAGACAAGTTTGTCTCTCAAAAAGAGATTTATGTCTTAAATGAATTTTCTTAGAGGATTTCCCAACTTATTTCTTCATGAATGTAAAGAAAGGGAGATTTAGATTACTCCAAAAACACCACGAAGTTAATCGACCCTCATACCTCTGTCATATATTTGAGAGGTCTTCTAATTGACAACAAGACACAAGAAAGGTCCCTTGCTTCAATTCATACCTTTCCAAGGTTATAAGAAACAATTTATAAACATATAACTCTCAAACACCCCCACATACTTTGCTACAGTTAGAATACCTTACCTACAATATGTCTATAATGGATCTTCTCATAGAAACTTGATGAAATGCCTTTCACAGATCAATTTGTAGTCTTCAATAGATACTCTCATATATGAATCACCCCAAATACATCATTAAAGCCTTCAATGGAAAATATTAGTTATGAATCATTCAAAAATGCATCAATAAGCCTTTCACAGTTTGCAAGATTATTGAAACTTCACAGTTTACTCAGAGCCTCACAGTTTGTTCTAGCATGCACTAGTCCACACTCACAATGACAATCACACAAATATTTATCACAAATTCTCTCGCAGTCTATTCTGACCCTCTAACAGTCTTGCATAGATTTCTCATGAACATTCAATAACTACAAAGGTATACACATAGTTACTGAAGTTGCAATGCACATACAAAACACCATTATTTGCTTTCCTTGAAACTTGTTCGATTTCCATTCGAATGGGAATGAGAAAATTAGTTACATTTTTCAAATTTATATCCTTCCCACTTGTACCTAACTGAATACACCCTCTTGACTCATTGATCACATGAATGACCTTAGCTATAACACTAAGTTGCTTAGATCAAAGACCAAGTCTTAGGCTTCTTGACTCATATCATGCTTTCTATATGTTATAAGGACCTAAGACACTTAATTACACTCACTCCATCCTTTTACAAGCTTGTAAGCTTCAAGATCCCATTAAAATAACCATTACAAACCAAAATGACCTCCAAGACTCATTTTGTACTTTTGGAGGGAAAGCCAAATATTCAAATTTTGAAAAACTTAGACTCAAACCACCACATCTAAATGACTCCTAGTAACCCCTAGAACCTACTAACACACCCATCAAACCAAAATATGATGAATCAAGACTTATTTACATAGCAGAGTGATGGTTTTGTATGTATATCATGCATCTTATATAAGATGCCTACACCACCACCCTCTACTGTAATCGATGATGCTATCACCATGGCAATAAACTTCCGTAATCACAAAACACTTGATCTCATAATAACATCTAGGCTAATATGGGCCTTGGTAGGAACGCGAGTCCCCACAAAATACCACCTAGCCCCTCTCATGCACCTCTACATATCATCCACTGCTATAACATGTACCCTCTCTTCAACAATAGATAATCACAATATGTGATATACATCCTCTAGTGTGACTGTCATCTCACCTGTAGGTAACAAAAAGGTGTAAGTGTCTACACACCATATCTCACACAATGTTGTAAGTATAGGAATATTATGGACCGCATCCCCCATACTTGCTATATGTTTTATGAATCGACACGGTCTAATACATCCCACTCCTCATTCGACAACCCCAATTTGAGAAATATACTCAAATGATGGCCACAACGGAACTCGCTCGAATGGATATGCCTCTGCACACCACAAAACAACAACAACATTAACACATCACCCATACTCAAAATAATCCACTTACGACATCAATATACAAAAAAATTTCACATTTACAACACTCTAAGTTCTCATTTTCATGATCTCTGGACATGGGTGCCCGTGAGACATGACTGGGGTGCCCGGGAGCAGGACACCAACGCCCATGTCTGGGCACTCCTATCCCAGAGGTCATAATGCCTTCACCGCTCTTGTCTAGGTCTACAACACTAAGAAATTCAAAAACAATTTTTTTCCAAAAATCACTAAAAATGACTAATACTAACGCATTTAAAAAAATGCTTACTAACTTTGCCATCGTGACGTGACACCACAATCATTGCCACCATCTCGAATCGACTCGATTGTCTTTGCTCTAAGTTGTGGCATCCTTATACAATCAAAACTCACTATCAAACTCTCGCACAAAAGACAAATTAAGTACCTAATCACTTTTCACATTACTATTTATAGTAACTTTCCACTACTCACTTTATTATGGTCATTCGTTGTGTTTATTAACTATACTAATTCACATTGCACAGCTTCCATCATAACTCAAGCATACCTACTTCGATTTCTGTCTCGCTTTGCGATTTTTTAAAGAATTCCATCTACTTTCATATTGTATACATCTCACACAAAATGTATTCCACCTAACCATTTTCTACACTTAATATACAAAACCTTTTACGATATTAATCCTATACCTATCATTACATCAGTACGTGATTACTTTCAGCTCAGCGTTCGTTCTCATCACCACTCTCCCTTTCACCAAAAGGGGGCATACAATTGGGGTCATCTTACAATTCCCCTTACATCACTATGAGATCGATCTACATCCATAATTCATCATTATCAAACAACTTATTCATACACCACATGACATTTCACATCACCTCTTAACGATTCCCCTAATGACCTAACTTGGGGAAACAAGCATAAAATATCTCCATGAGTAATCAACCAATTGACCAATCAATAAATTGAAAGAGGGTTTAAAACCCGCAAGCGAGGATCACGAGGGATGACGTGCACATCAACGGATGTGTGAACGAGCAGCGTGAAGAGATCTTGGGAGGAGCGAGCATCAACCGAATGTGCATGCAAAGATTTGAAACATGGACAGAACTTGGTTAAGCCATAAAACTCTCCTCTGTCTCATAGATCAAATGGGGTGTACATATAGGAGGTGCTGAGTAACCCCCATTGCTGCAATCATGATAACTCGAGTAGAGAGGGGGAGCTACATTCCCAGAATAGAAGTGTAACTCCCAATGACGCATATGACATATTGACGTACTAACGTGTAAGAGAATATCATAATGACCCCTAAATGACACATGGACCTATGATCTCACCTAAGTGAGATGACTCACCTAATGATGTGGAAAATAACACACACCAACACCCCCCCTTCATCGTAACTTAGGATGAGGTGAAAAGTTAGAAATGAGAAATGGGTCCCGACACAAGGCCTGATGAGGTACCCATGTATAAGAAAAATATCCCAAGTAGTGAAGGAAAACCTAGTGGGAAAAACATCCACCACAAGAGAAAAACACACTCTCTAATCTAAGAAAGATGCCAAATATGGGTCCCGGCCATAGATGAGCCTGAAAGGGTACCCATGTACAAAGAGGCAATCTCTTAGAAAGAAGAAGAAGAGAGAAGAAGAGGGAGACGAGAGGAATGCAGAAGATGCCATGGATGGATCTGAAATCTGCAGCTCTAGGAGGTCTCCCAGAAGAATGTCGATGACGAGATCCTCTGCCTCTAGACTAAAGAAGAGCCACCGCAACGAACTATGTGCCTGCCCTTAGGAAGGACGGAAAATGTCGTCTTTGGAAGTCTGCCCACTCCACAAAGGAAACTGAAGGTAGCAACACGAAGAACTCTGAGTCTGGTGCACAGAAGTGTGACATAGGTAATGCTAAGGAACCAAAGGTAATGCCATGTGCGTAGAACTATCAGAGTGAAAAAGAAGAACACCTATAGAAAGGATGTCCAAGTGATGTGAAGGGAAAAAACATCCTCCACAACAAAAAAGGAATCCACAGCTGAGGGTGGATCAATGAAGGTCTCTGGAAATGTGGAAGTGACATGATTCCCGGAAGGGCACTCCCAACAACAGAGATGATGAAATCCTCTCAAACACCCGTATGTGGATGAGGGACTGTAGTACATCACAAGTAGACTCTGCGAAAAGATGACTAAGGTCAGGCAGATACTCGTCCCAATGAGGGGGCTCAACAAACAAGAGCGATGTTAGATAGGTATGAGTCATCCAATGAAGGTAGAGGAGTGAAAGAGGCCTCGCACAATGGAAGTGGAAAGGAGGTAGGTGTGATGACTGTATAAGACTGAGTAGGATACTGCTCGATATCTGATGAGATGTGGGAAGTGTTAACACTCTCTAGAATAGTGAGAGAAAGAGGAGAGAAGTCCTCTGTAGTACTCTCGACATCAGAACTAGATGCACAATCCTCATCATCAGAAGTAGAACCAAGTGAGCCTATGTCAGTGGAACTGTCATCACATGAATAAATAGAGGAGACAACTAAATCAGCAACAACAACAATGGCGGTAGTATGTGAAGGGTCTCCATAGAGGGACTGAAGAATGCTCCAGACACGGTGAGGTGGATCTGAGTCTACCACGTGAAACCAGAGATATCTAGAGACATGCATCATCATGTGACCAAAGACATAGTCATAAGTGTCAAGGAAGTACTCTAGATGACGATGATCAGTGGGTGCAGGAACTGACCCAAGTAAGAAGGGTGAAAGACCCTCGTGAGCGAAGTAACGTTCCATGGAAGCATGCCAAGTTAAATAGTTCCCTCTCCCGTGAGAAGTGGCGGAGGCTATAAGGTGATCCTACGATGTTCAAGTCTGGAAAGAGCACTCTCCATGATGTGGAATCAAAAGTGCAAGGTGCACAAAAGTAAGACGTTAGACTCGGCCGATAGTGTGTCTACATGTGAGAGCCCAAGAGTACTAGCCAACCCCTAGAATGTGGCACTTTATAAAGTAGTGCATTTACAAAACTGACAATATCATCACGTAATGTGTGAAAAATCATTCAACGTTGACTAAAGAAGCGCTAAAAAATGAGCAGCGAGTCAAAAGTTATAACATTAAAACGATTCCCACAATTGATGGAAAATGTCAATAAATGCTGCAAATGCATTAAAAAAGTGCTCAAACGAGTGCAAAGGGTATCATGTGACTACTTGTTGGAAATGACATCAAATTTTAGCGGGGTTTGTTTTTCTTGCGAGGGGGATTAGCCTCTTGCCAACCCCGGACCTTGTCCTCTGTCTTCGACGCTCGTAGGAGGGTTGATAAGACAAGCCAAAATACCCAAATTTTTAAAAAGTTACAATGTCAAAACTGATTTTTTTAACACCTTAAAACATTAAAAAATAAGGTGGAAAGGAGGTGGGCCCACGTTTGGAGCAATGTCAAGCCATGTGGAATAGGTTGAGCAAAGATTAGCTTAGCACGTGCCAATGTTGCTTTGAGTGAAACCACCGGCAGAGTTAAAACTCCCGTAGTAATTGCTAAAAACCAAGCCGAGGAGGACAGGTGTCAGAATTATTGGAGTGGTCTCGATTGATTGGTGTGCATGTAACCATGGAGCAGGTGTAAACGTTGGAGTTGGAGCTTAAAAATGCATGGATGCAGTGTCGAACCAGGACATGAACAACTCCGTAGATTCCAACCGATTCCAACTAAGTTTGTGTGTGGATATTTGAATGCCAATGCTGCTATGCGTGGAGATTGAAATGCCAATGCTAGATCTAGGTCGAATGTAACATGAACTAGAGAGAAGGAATGGGTCAAGGCGTCCTGGGAGCTGCACGAGCGAGCATGCACAAAATGCAGAGGGAAGCCCAAATGTGGAAAAGCTGAGCCAAGCACCTGAAGAGAGAGAAAACCAATGCAAATAGATCCATGCAGAAGCAACAATGATTTAGTTGTCTAACCAGTGAGCTCAGAAGGTGAGCAGGGGTGAAGCCATGTAAACAACGCATGCAGAGGCTGAGATCTAGCACAGAAATGGATCACCAGCGGCCAAAGACATGTAGGCACAAATCAAACCACGTAGGTTGAGCAGGGTTGGCACATGAATCAATCAGTCAAAGATAGCTTTAACATCCCATGTAAATACCAACCGAGCAAAACAACCCCTCCAGAACTGCATGTAAGACCAGAAGGCCTCAAAACACATGAACACGAAACTACAAACAACTTTGAAGGAGGTATGAGACCCGAAATCAATGAAAGAAGAGCACAGTCGGAATTTCCATTACGACGCACGCACTGAGAATCTGAATATCATGCTTTGGAAGCTAGAAAATGCACAGAAATGCCTAGGAGTGCACGGATCCACAAGATCCGCTCTGATATCATGAAAGAGGGTTTAAAACCCGCAAGTGAGGAGCGCGAGGGATGACGTGCACATCAACGGACGTGCGAACGACAACATGAAGAGATATCGGGAGGAGCGAGCATCAATCAATGTGCATGCAAAGATTTGAAACATGGGCAGAACTTGGTTAAGCCATAAAACTCTCCTCTATCTCATAGATCAAATGGGGTGTACATATAGGAGGTGCTGAGTAACCCCAATGCTACAATCATGACAACTCGAGTAGAGAGGGGGAGTTACATTCCTAGAATAGAAGTGTAACTCCCAATGACGCATATGACGCATTGACGCATTGACACGTAAGAGAATCTCATAATGACCCCTAAATGACACATGGACCTACAATCTCACCTAAGTGAGATGACTCACCTAATGATGTGGAAAATAACACACACCAACATAAATCACACATATTCAACTTGTGACAATACAAGTTTCACCAACACATTCATACACAACACATTTATCCCCACAGATGACCTAACTTGGGAGTTGCATTCTGCGTCCTAGATGACCTAACATAGGAAATTACTTTTCATTTTGTGGTTGCTTCTAAATTGAAAGCAATACATTACGAGAGATACCTATGGAGCGGGGGAATGAGATGTCATTGCCTTTCCTACACTACTCTTATATGGGTCACCATGTTTGATTGTAAATTTGATCTGTGCCCATCTATAACGCTAGATCTTTTGAGGATGTGGTTAAAGTTGGAGAGACACTATACTTATTTCCATACACCCTTCCTCTCTGTGCGACAAGACACCAAAATCCTCGCTTTTCACACATATACATACATAATCGGGTTGGGAATTGATCACCCCATTCCCCATCACATTCCCATTAGCAACAAAAATCACTCAATCTCCAATCATTCACTATCGACATCATCTATCTCATTTAGTGCTCCTCATAACAGTCTCATGTATCTCTCGTCATGCCGCATGGATCGACATACTAGTCCATGATTCATTGCACTATATGTTCTCACTCGACACATATTTATACTACACTCTTCATGTACTTCAGTGACATAGGCTTCTCCGGACTTCTCAGGTATCCATCTTTATCTACTTTATGTTACCGAGATTTTGCTCACCAACATAAAGTGGGGGAAAATGTAGACACAAAATCATGCACTTGCTACTATTATTATACTCGCAAAGCATGTTGTTTTATATATGGATGTTGCATAAGAAAAGTATTCACTGATGACCCATTCGATAGTCCATCTATTTGTCTTATTGGTATTTATTGCACATTCGTCACTCATACCCATATTTCTGGTCGGTCTCGGGGATCCTTGTTTATTAGTTCTCACTAGTCTCTGGACACGAGCACCCGGGGTTGGATGGTGGCACCCGACGCCCTTGTCCATCCTAGGTGCCCTTGTCCTCTTTGTGTTTGAACTTATTTTTGACATTTGAGGTCGGTATTTTTGGTTTTCCCTCTCATCTCCCTAGGTACTAGTTGGCATGTCAGGTAATTAGTGTTGAAATTCAAACAAGGGTTCCCTATATAAACACACCATACATACCATTATGTGGGCGGACTATTCTTATCAAGGGATAACAATCTACATAGAGCAAGGGGCTGCATTTGGGCTACTACTCTACACACACATATTGCATAGGAAGGGGAGTGCATTTATTTCATCCACACATTTGCATTTTTACATCTAGCTATTGCTCATTATCTTTGGTGTTATTGGAACGCAGGGGACCCTAAGAGCACTATTGCATAGAAAAACACACAAAACTACATTGGGTCTGAGATGTAGTGCAGTGCTCAGCTGTAAGACCACCATTGTGGTATATGAGGACAATCTGACCCCTTCATTTACATATTTATTTTTGTAGGGTTTGATGCTTTGTGTGGGGTTTTGTAGGTGTTTCTTCGTTGCAGGTTTATGGTGACATCAGCAAACCAAGTACAACACTCACGCAACTAAAGGAGAATAATTATGAAGACCTAACGACCCTATCATAACCAAGTCCCGACATTTTGTGCAGACAAAAGCACCCAGAATCAAGACCAGGGAACCCAGAGGCACCCATCCGGTCAAATTTACTCATGGTGTATTTTTCTATGTTTCGTTATGATGGTCTCATTTATTCTATTTCATCACACTTTCCAGTCTTGGGTCACTTTGTGAGTTAAGTCAAATTTAGGTAAGTACCTTATCCCTCTTATTTCCTTTCATTTATAAAATCAAAATAAATTATTTAACATTCATATTTCAGTATATTTCATTTATATCATTTCTGTACATTTAGATTCATGATAAAATACAAATTTTATAGAATCAATATATAGATAAGTGATTTCTCCTTGATAAATGCTTAGGTTAGACTTATATATATATATATATATATATATATATATATATATGAGTTCTTACTTCAAAATCGGGATCTTAGTGGCGGAAAGGTCGACCCAAAGATATAATATGAAATAAAAAAGAGTGATAAATGGGCCCATGAAGATAAAACAAATGAAAAACAAAAGGGACCAAGATGTACACAATGGTCAAGACTCGCATATTATGATCTTGACCTTGTAAAGTCTTAGACCAGCTTAGATAAAAATAATCGGTGAAAGAAAGCTACTAGATATCTCTGTAAAAAGGCTCAAAATCCAATCAAAGAAAGAGGTAAAATAAAAAAAGGTTAAGTTCAATCAAGTAACATAGAGCAAATAAACAAAGGAATGATGTTACCAAGATCTTATTTCATTATTAACATGATGTAATCATGATTTTGTGTAGATTTTTCTATCTATATTTTCCCGTTATAGGTATAGATTGTCAAGGGTGTTTACCACTTAAGAATTTCACATCCTCCTACAGATTATCAAACATATTTTACATGGGTAAACATCATTCTTTTGAGTCGTGTACTCCTAGTTTAACACACACAACTCAAAAGAGGATGCATTTGACAGGCATTTCTATAAATACATATATATTATAGGATATAAAAAACACATTTCTATAGGGCTCAAATCCTTAAAAATGCCACAAATATTGAAATTTGGTGGAGTTCATACATAGTCAAAACCATACAACACAATATGGATCATGGTACAATCTTGACCTTCTCATACATTCCTAGACAAAGGGCACTTGTATTCAAAATTCAAGTTTTTAAAGATTATAATAGACATTTATAGGATCCCTATACATTTACAAATACATATTACAAAATTCGAGTAAGTTACGGGGCATGAGTACTTCGTTCCTCCTTCACAATGGTACTTTAGCTACATAATGGGTTTGGGGGCATGGGACTTAATCCTCCCCAAAATTATAAGAGTTATAATGATCAATTAGCAGCACCTTATACGGGCACGACATGGGTTATTTTGTTTAAGGTATGTTGGAACAAATCAGGCCTAGATCTGTCTATAACAAAGTGTGGTTTGACATCGAAGAATTTTTTTGAGCTTCATAGTGTGATCTTTCCCTTATCTCACCATAGTTTAAAAAAATAAAGTGTCGAAGCAAAACTGTGAGCTTCATAGAATGATATTTCCTCCTTTCTCTTCACACTCTCAAATGGGGAAGGAATTGAAGTACATGGGTTCCTCTTACTCAAATCCTTCCTCCTTTATTATCTCACATGGAACAACATTGGGGAATGGTCACTCCCAATCCTTTGACATCTCCAAAGAACACTTCAACTCTCTAAGGCATGGCAATAATGATATCTCCTCATAAAACAAATGTGTGTACTCATTCCATGTTTAACATATCCTTTGCGTACTTTTTGTATTGATTTGAAAATTAAAATTCACTATATATTTTGAGTTAAAGTTTCGTTTATCGTAGATATTGATGCAATTTGTGTTGCAAGTTTCTTTATGGAGCATGCCAACACAAACACATCATAAAGTCATTTTGAGTGAAGGTAAGGCGTGTGTACACACTCAAGTATGTTTTTTTCTTTAAGCATGTAATTTTCAATTACACACTTAAAGGGGGAATGTAGACACTAAAATATTATAACTTGTCCTTGTGTAATGCCAAGTTTGACCTTGTATCCTTATCAAGACAAATGCTCACATTCAGAATCCAATCTCATAATAGTTTTAGCCATTCTATGACTTGTTTATCTTTACATCATCCCCTATTGAAAAATATAGAAATATTATTCAATCAAAGAGGCATAAAACATCTGATATTCATTGCATAAATTTTAGTTTAGGGTTTCTCTCTCCTATCCAAAACCGTAGATAATGGTCATGATACGGGTTATGGTCTTGGCCAACTTATATGGTCTTGCCCTTCTCAATCACCAAGTTTGATTTTGATGTTAAATCACTTTTCAGGTCGTTTCATATTCCTAGGGTCAACCTCATCACAATATCTCACCTACAAAATACTATATAAGAATCTCATTAACAATCTAACTCACTTTGCCATGCTTACAAGATCTTATTCTAAAAGCACTCAATATGTTCCTATATCTACTCAAATTAGTTGCACAACAGCTTGGTAAGTCCCTAATACAAGTTTAAAGCACTCAAACAGTCAACAATTCTAGATTCATTCATCTATAAGCATAAAAATATCATAGAGGCATATACTAAGCAAGAGAAAAGTCACTCCAAGCATTGCACAAGGGTTAGGTCACATAGTTGAGTCACACCACATCTCACTATTACTACATTATATGTATTATATACTACACAAGTAGTCTATTATCTTGGTGTCGGAAGACACAAGGGTACCCCTTAGGGGTTGGTTAGCTTTACACACTTGCATGAGAACTTAAGAGAACTACATGAGGCTTGATTCCACATTGAGGATATGTAGTACAACATTGGGATTGTTTTAGTAGGTGGAATTTTGACTACCTAGGGTGGTCCAAACTTAAACACACACATGTTTTTCTCCTTTGGTTCAACAAAGTTAATGCTTTGATGAAGGGTTTGACAGTTATTAGGGTTTCTACTTTGTTGTAGATCATTTTAGGTCATCACAAGGTTGTGTGAAGTAGAGATATATATAATGAGCATTGAATCCAAACAATTGAAGCTCCCAAAAAGTTGTCGAGATCCATTATTTCTTGGTCCAAGGTTATATAGAACCTATCCCCGGATCATACAATCTCTACCTATACCATATGGATTTTGTATGGTCCCAAAATTGTAAGCTCCTTAGTTTTAGATTCTTACGTAATGTGCATGATCCAAACTTCCTTTTTCTCTTGTTTCACCGCCTAGTAAACTCATATCATTCTAGAATCTTCCTAAACAAGCTAAGTCTCTCTTTCCTATTTTTTAAAAGCAAGTTACATTTCATGTATCATTTTATTAGTTATTACAAGTTGGAATGCATTATTATGGTCATGCATAATTTATGTTAGAAGTACATCCTTTTCATTAGGAAATCTAATTAGGGTATAAACAATTGTTGAACCTAAATCTTGAATCAAATTTATCTATCAAAATTAATCAATCCCTAAGTATTATTGGGTTCATATTATTTATGATTTATTTATTCCCTTTTAGTATAACACTCGACAATAAGCAACCAATTAAACACATTCAAATTCCCCATCCTACTACGTCGATAATGTCGTACTGATGGCTTCTTCTCCAACCCACATACTTGGAGTTCCTTTTGTTTTAGATAATATTCGTGATGATTCGTTAAATGAATTTGAGATCACTAGTGAAATCTCTTTTGATGACGATATTAATGAATACGATAATGTAGTACATGCACAAATTGATATGGTCTATAATTTTTGTTCACAAATATGTGAAAACCCTCATCATATTGAGCCTCTCATTCATATTATTCTTGTTCCTAAACTTTCCCATGATCAAGAATCTAATGAGAAATCCATTTTTGTATATTTTGATCCTCCTTTATCATCCACTATGCATACACAACCATACCCATTCAATAGTTCCTATTGCATCGGGGACATCTAATCCTCTTCTTCTTATCATCACTATAACTATACCTATGACTACTACTATTCCCACATCCCCTTTACACTCATAGTGCTTGCATGCTTCATCTTCTAATAATCATAATCTTGAATCCCTTATTCATAATTTACAAGCTCAAATATTACAAGTGCAACAAGGTGCATTTTCTTCCTCTTAGACATTAGATTCTACTCAATTGTTTCATAAACCGATTGTACCCAAAGTGGCATCATACCCTTTGCCTACTATTTTTTTCTCTCCCAAAGTACCTATCTACGACAGTAAAGGGATCCGGAAGAACACCTATGTATTTTTGTATTGCTTTCTTGGAATATTCTTCTAATGTTACATTGCTTACCAAGCTCTTCCTTGCAGTTTGAAATATTTTACCTTACACCGGTTCTATGACTTACCCATGTATTTCGCATGAAAAATTCACCCCTCCGCTAATCACTTCCTTGTAAAAATTTCTAGCAACATTTGTGATAAAATATCATACGCCCAAATCGATAAGATTTAGAAAGGTTCTAATGAACATATTAGTGATTATGTCTTGTGTTATAAGACTACACTTTATAAGATGAATAAAATACTTGCTAATACCGAATTAAAATATATTTTAAATCAAATCCTCCTATCTCCCTTGCAAGAATTGGTGATGTTTGGCAAGTTTCGTTCATTTTATCACCTGTGACATAGTTTTCAAGAGAGAGTGAATCTAATTTCCTAAGCATGAACAAGCTCAAATATGTTTCTCATCATCCTAACACATCTACTCACAAGTTTCAATTCAAGACGCCTTTAAGCAAAAGCCTATTGATGATAAACATGATGACCTACCTATTGTCAATGTTGTGTCTAATAGATTTAGATTAGATTTACGAAATGTACAACAACAAATCAAACACAGAATAATCTATCTTCATTATATTTCATACGGGACACCATATAATAATATAGGGATGCAACTCCTATAATTAAGGAGGTTGCTATAACAAATCGGCCCTCAAAATATTCCCAGTAACCAATAAAAGTAATATTGTTATAACAACAAAAATATTACTAACAATATAACAAACAACCCAAATAAAAATATAACCATAAGTACACTTTTACTATACGGTAATTACCCGATACCAATGTAAATATTAATATTCCTAAAATTCCCCCCTTAGTGTTTACATGGTAGCAATACAACTTTCACACTTCCTCTGCAGCCTTAGCTCGCACTTGCTCATGATCTTGGTATGACACTCGAACTGAAGGTAGAAGAAGGAACACATCAACTTCTTATCAACCATGCATTGTTGGGAACACATCGATTGACGAGGATGGGAACACGCTCAAGAATCATCTACTTATCAACCAATCACTCTAGGGAACACATCTGACCTAGTAGTGTGGGAATTCAAGTAGGAACACATCTGAACAAATTTCAATGGTTTTCTAAAGGCTAACCACAAACCTAGGTATGAACAGGAACACATCTGATTGTTCAACCTCTTCAAGACTCATGATGTTGCGTTTCTTTATTCTATTTGTTCTTCACTATGTTATTACATCGGGAATTGTGTAGGAATAATCACATACACAAGTGAACAGGAATGAACCTCTGTTCTTATTTCTCACACCACACTGAAAAGCACACCAAACTGAAATGCTGAAATCAAACACACTACATGCTAAAGTACTCACACACGTGCCACCAAATCAGTGAAGCGGCCACACATCGACAATTGACAAGAGGTCGCTGTCAACCTCCACCTCCGATGCCTCCACCCTCTAGTAGACATGATGCTTACTCAACCAATGTAGCGGTGAATCTCATAAATTTGCAGATTGGATTTATTAGTATAGTTTCCCTCATGCAATGTGAAACAATACATATTACATACCTTAATCGAATGTCGATTGCACTCAATAATGCATTCGTAAGGTAATTTTTGTTACAATTTTTAACTCTACTAATTGGATCGACGATAGAATAATATTATTGACAAGACACTTGATTTTGACTCATGATGACATAGAAATGACTATACAACTTGTAACATTGACACACATGCATTTCAAATGACTTTTGACAATAATATTGACAAAATACAATATTTTGATGAGTAACTATTACGTTGACCATGACTCACATTTGAAAATAATAGTAATGACACCTAATACAAATAACTTAAATCACGTATCTAAATGACCATTGAGATTCGACTGATTAATTACAAAAATCTAATGTCTATTGACAAAAATAAAACTTAAGGGAATGACAATTACTCAAGATCAAAAGACATTGAGTTGACCGACCTATTGTTATTGATGGTTCCTCTTTTGCTGTGATTTACTACCACGTGGCTGCTCAGCTCAAGAGAATGGTAAAAACAGTTGCATAGCTCTAGCCTCGACGTTAAGCTTTCTTCACCACGAATGCCTGATGCTTCCTTCACAAATTCAATTAATTTCTTTGTAATCCATAAGCAGTCGCTAAGATTTTGACAAACTAATTTACAGATCCGTTATTCAGCCTGCTTTTATTCTTTCAACTCATACGACATCCACAGGAGCAATTTGGGGTCGTTGTTGCCAAGTGGAGCAGATCAAATGGAGTCGTGGGGAGTTGCTTCGCATTTAATAGAAAGACAACACTTTACACAACCAGAAGAGCACGAAGGAAGTTTTCACAAGCAAGAATAGCTATGCAGGGATGATCTGGTAGACGATGGAAATTTCTTTGGGCACCAATGAATATTAAATAGATGATGATGCTCGTAACAGATCAGATCTTAAAAATAAGATCTTACCACTTATATATCTACTAATAGAAACCCGCAATAGGACTCGACTGCCAATTTGGAGGTCGTTTTGATGTAAATTTCTGCCGAGTCGTGTTTTACCAATCATCCAAAAGCAAACCAACAGCCAAGTAACAGTCGGTTATGGAAGAGTTTGTAGAATTTAAAACCAATTCA
This sequence comes from Taxus wallichiana var. yunnanensis, assembly GCA_018340775.1. NCBI lineage: Eukaryota > Viridiplantae > Streptophyta > Pinopsida > Cupressales > Taxaceae > Taxus > Taxus wallichiana. The sequence goes on along the minus strand of CM031239.1, from coordinate 509,857,155 downwards.
ATATTGTCACTGAGATGCCAATGCAAAAAGCTGATTCAAACAACAGATTGATCCTTAGTGCAACAGAAGCGAGGAATTGAGTATAAAACTATCAATTTATATCTAGCGTGCTTTTCTCAGAGAATTTCATGGCTCGGGTCAAGAAAGGAATTGCAAAATTCCCCTTCACATATTAACAAACCATTAATATTTCCATGACCTGCTCTGATACCAAATACTAGATTTGGATTAGATTTACAGAAATGTACAACAAATCAAACATAGAATAATCTATCTTTTGTATATTTCACACAGGACACCACACAATTATATAAGGATGCAAATCCTATAATTAAGGAGGCTGCTATAACAAATCATCCCTCAAAATATTCCCGTAACCAATATACGTAATATTGTTATAATAACAACAATATTATTAACAATATAATAAACAACCCAAATTACAATATAACCGTAAGTACACTTCTACTATATGGTAATTACTCAATAACAATGTAAATACTAATATTCCTAACAAAGTGTCACAACCCCTAAATATCTAATTACAAAATTCTCACCGGTAGTTTACCCATTTTCCTTGTTCACCTCGTAAAGTGCTTTAATAATTATTTGAGTGCATGTTGTCCCACCTCCTCCATCTTATGATACTATGTGTAGACACCCTAAAAATACCCATTACACATTATAACGTCCAAAAATAATATAAAATCTCTATCACACTCATACTTCACTCCTAGGATTAATTAATTAATCCTATCACTCTCATTATACATCCCTTACCCCATTAGATAAATTTATTAGCTAATTTAATATCAAAATAATTAAATAAATCCTCCTCCCATCCATTTCCACCTCATCTCCAACTCACTTCCACCTCACTAGTTGACATTTCAAGTTGGCTAAAGCAAATCAAATTAATTAAGGATAAATCAACAAGTTTAAATTAAATCAAGTCATAGATTTGAGTTAACTAAGACATATCCCTTGAGTCATGGCTTTTCAAATTAAAGAAACACTTTCTCCAAGATAAAACAACAAGTTTAAATTAAATCAAGTCAAATATTTGAGTTAACTAAGACATATCCCTTGAGTCACGAATTTCCAAATAAAAGCAAAACTCTCTTCAAGATAAAATTCACATCACTTTTAGACGAATAAAACAAAATACATGAATTAATATTTAAAGAAAACCTTTAAATATTCAAAATATATGCCACCTTTGCAAAACTCAATGACAACTTACCCAATCAAGCTCAAATTAACAAATCTATCTTGCCAATCAAATTGGAAACTTAGAAAAATCATTCCATTCATGATTTAGTCAGCTCTCGATCAGAAAATCAATCACATAAATCAAGTCTCTGGGATTCTCTTCCCTCAACTATAAATAAACACTCATTCCTCTCCATTAATCATCTTTGGAAGCTTGAGAATCTACGTTGTTATTGTGTCAAATTACCATTCAATTTTACACACTTTGTTATGTTTTCCATTTGATTAAGAATATATCAATCAAATCCAATCATTCATTCACATTACTTGTAGTTGAAATCTACTTCCATTCGAACACTTTTGGAGCAATGACATTCATTTGATTATAGAGATTCAACAAGCTCAGTGCTTCATTCCAAACTCCAGCCAATCTCATTTGAGGTTACAAGGAGATACAAAGGAAGGATCAAGTTTGCACATTATGTTTGTTTTCTTCCCTTATTTTGTATTTTCTTTTGTATACATTTCTGGCACACCGGTGGGAGACCCACATTTTAATCATTTTTTTTGCAAAACTAACATCATTTTCGTATTCTTCTTAGTGTTTAAAGGTCACTAACCAATTTTAGGTTATTCCATAAGCAAGTTTGAGAGTAGTTTGTAAAAACTAGGTATTTTGGCAGGGGTTCTAACATTTTTTTGTGTAGGTACAGAAATTTACGTTTCCGTAGCCTTCTTTGTGCTACCATAGCTCATGCTCTGTGTTAGTGTGTCTTTCTTTATTTTTTTCAAATCTACATTTCTACTTTAGCCCCTACACTAGTGTGCTATTAAATGTGTTAGAATGCTAGTCCCTACACTAACGTATTAGTCCTTGCACTAACGTTCTTGTCCTTGTGCTAGTGTGTTATTTCCTACGCTAGCATGTTATTCCTTGCACACGTGTGTTAGTCTTATGCTTAGTGCGTGCAAGTCCATGTGTTAGCATAACTTACGTTAGCATTGATGTCCTTGTGTTAGTATTCTAGACTTTGCATTAGTGTGCATTCAAAGTGTGTTAGTGTATGATTTAAAGTGCATTTGCATCGTTCACATTTTCGTTTTCATTCCTTACATTATCGTGCTAGTCCTTGTAAGCGTTTTGTGTATAAGTTCTAATTTTTTGTAAATTTCGAGAATGTTGAACTTGTTTCCCTTTTATTTTCTTTAGATTTTGACACTTTTTTGTTGGTTAATTCATAAAAAAATAGCTCTATAATTTATAGTCTCTTCTTTCCTATTATTCCCTTTCATGATCGAAACTCACGTATGCTCTATCTCACGCCCTTTGGGTGATCTTGAGAATTAAAAACAGTTGAGATCCTTCTATCATTTGTTTCAATAATTGTCATTTTTCCTTTCCACTTATCATTGTTCATTTCATATGTCCATGATAAAAACCACGTATGCTCTTCTCTTGTGCCTTTGGGTGGTCTTAAGAATCAGAAACAGTTGAGATCTTTTACATACCTAACTTTTTTACAAGAAAACTACTAATCATTTTTGTGCAGGATTTCTCCACTTAGAATACCTTACCAAACAAGCAAAAAACTACTAACTAGTTTACTTGCAAGATTCCTTTGTCAAAGATTGTTAAAAATTGCTAAAAACTAGGTATAATTTCATTATGCTCGTTAATTACACATTTTAAAGTTGGAAAGAACTGTCTTATAAAAATTCATACTTGTATTTACATGTAGCGATGTGGATTTCATCACCACTTATCTACACCGGTGACGTGGACTTCACTACCACACACTACTCATATTGCATTGCATTGCACTTGAGACCTAGTCTCAAAACAACATTTGACGCTTTCCTTGCCTTTATCCCCCACTTATAGGTAAAGATGTCCAAACAAGTTATTGTAAGAATATGCCGGAAATAATTGTAACAACAAAGTTTGTGGCATCATCCTTGTAAATTCTTCGGGATAAATAAGGACACCATTCACATATCATTCCCTCATTACCCTACCACCTAGTCACAAAACCCATCATTGGAGTGGTGATTCACTCCTCTAAGAGGGCTAATAATGATTAGGTGAGTCTCTTTTAGTATTCCAAGGGTTCCCTGTACCACTTATTTCCTCGTACAAATTTGGTATATCAGGTCTGAGATATATTGAAAGATGCATCTATTGGAGTTATAAAATCCTTGCATTCATTCAATCCATGGAATTTTTCTTGTTGCATTGTCATAAAACTTTGCATTTCTTGAAAATTTTTATCCTTTGAGCAAAAAAATCAAAATCATATCATACTTATTGCTTGTTGTTTGTTAACAAGAAAAGTTAAGTCAAATCACTAGATCAAAAATTGGTGTTCCATAATACATATCAAAATATAATCAAATCAACTAATAGAAAATAAGTTATACACTTTGGGTACATACTCTTTGATCAACAAATCCAACCAATCCTATCAAACAAGTCCTACCATTTGGTATACAAAATTTGATCATCTAGTCCAATTTGACTATCTTAAACACTATTGCAATACAATCCTATCCAAAATCCAACACTTATCCATTTTTCTACTTTAGCAGGACCATTTATACAAACTTCCTTCCAAGATTCTTACATTTAACACAATGGTGGTTACTTCCATAAAATCTATATCATGTTTGAAAATTTTGATAAAAATCCCATTGAAAAATATATTTCGATGAAGAGGACAAAGTTAAACAACTTGAAGTCATCAAGAAGAAAAAAGACAAATAGATGAACTTTTAAGACAAAAAAATAAAAAACCTTCTTCACATTGTAGAAATGAAAGCCAAAATACTCTCATATTTTTGTGATGAGAACTTGAAACATATTCTAGAAAAACCCAAATCTAGCAATAAAAATAAAAAATCTAGTAGTTCAACAAAAATATCTAAAGAAGCCTTGTTGCCAAAAATCCAAGAGATGACACAAGAAATTTCTCACATAGCTTTTAAGGTTTCCAAAGAGAATGAAGGAAAATAAAAACCTAATCACGAAACCGATAAGATCATAAACATCCCTCAACCAAAATCTCTATTCACACAAGAGTGGAAGAACATGAAAGAAATGCTAATGGGAATGCAAAAATGAACCAAACAGTTCAACTTTAAATAACTTTGTCCTTATCCATTTGATAAAGACATGTTACACATACCATTTCTTCCATCATTTAAAACCCTAAAATTTGATAAATATAAAGGAAAGAGTGACCCAAGAGAACATAAAATAATTCTTCACAACATGCCAAGAAATGACATATACCTCTTACGTCTTTTCCTAAAACTTTTTCAACTCATCCAAAAGGATCCATTACTACTTTTTCCAACTCATAGGAGAAATTCATCAAACACTTTTCCTTTAACTTAGATTCTGAGGTCACTATGATGGACCTTTACAATACAAAGCAAAGGAATAATGAAACATTTGCATCATTCCTTTAAAGATGGTGAGGGATCACAAGTTGATTCCCTTGTTCAATAATTGGTAAGTATTTTCATACCAAATTATAACAATTAGAAAGTATCATTCCAAATGAAAATGCATTCCTAAACAATTTTTAAGAAGTAATTGAGAAGGGGACACTGATGTAGAGAGGTTTTCAAAATTCATTTATTCAACTACTTCAAGAGAATCAACAACACTTCACCTAGAACTATGCAATGTGAGGATCATTACCAATGCCTAAAAATGGTTTATTTATGCAAATTTTAAACAAATTCACCTTTGATGGCTTACCTAGCTTTGTACCTTGCTTAATATGATTCATTTAATGTCATTTCAAAAATCAAGGGGATTCTACATAATGTAACTTACTTTCACTTACCCTTTCACAACTTGTCCTCCTTCTTTCTCCGCTAGTTCTTAGTGCAAATAAGATTTGTTTGACATAAATAGTATTCACCAAGGATTATAAATCTTTTACACTATCATAATACTCAAGAAAAAAATTATTTCAACCTTCAAATTGATTCATTATTTTACATTATCACCTTCTACTTCTCTAACTCAAAATAGACATCTTGTATCCTTAAGATCATGCACTCTGCTATCTTCATGGTTAAGTTGATATACACACACCCAAGACAGCATCTTAACTTATTTTAGGACCCTTTAGTCCTAATAAGAGGTGGTTTAACTTTTAGGGCCTATCTCTCTATGACCTTCTTGCAATCCTTCTTTCTCACTTCTAGTTCACGAGTCTCTTACTAGCCCCGCCAACAACCATTTCCACTCATATATTTTCATCTATTATGCTTCAAAACATTCTTGAACCATATCATAATACCCACTTATCCCTTCAAACTGTGTGCAAGTTTTCACTATGGGTTCCTTTGGGAAAATGTGATCAAAATCCACAAAAACAGTTTCCATTAGGTCTAAGAATTTCGATAGTCTACTAAGAACTAAACTGTCAGAGATAACTTCAAGTTTCCACTATATTATATCAAAATTATTCTTTTATTTGCTTATATACTCTATCAAGGTGATTTATAACAATTTTCATGAATTTCCTATGGCTAGTTTGCAAGAAATAGGGTTTTGGGATTCTAAACCCTAAGTTTTCCCTGTCTGATCCCGAGAGGCTTTAAAACTTGATATATTGCCTTTCATGCAAATTAAACCATGTAAAATTGATCCAAATATCTGTATTAACGTACCAAATAATTCTATTTTACCAGGTGATGTCAAATGATGAAATAAAACTTAACTATAACAAGGAGTTAGACTGAGTCTTGCAAGTAAAGACAAAATATGAGAAATCCTAAGTCTTAAATTCAAAGGATCTATAATTTTCATGGTAGAAACCTCACTCATAATTCTAAACTTACCGCATATAACCAATTCTATCATCTTGATTCTCTCTTAACACTTATTCATGTGATAGCTATATTGGGTTTTGATCTACCCGTGAAACATAATCATAGTTCCCGGCACGCACCTTATCAAATCAGTCCCCAAGACAATGACTATCAACCAACCCTTAAAAAGAGAGTTATAATAACATCTCACACATGTTTATTATTATTACGCCTCTAACATTAAGTCTCCAAGTGACACAATAAGGCAATCCTTGCAATTGTAGTCTTGATACTGTCGTATATAATTTATTATCCTCCACACAGTCTAACTTCAAATCTCCTAGTTAGAAATAGTGCATGATATGTTAATCCTTCATGAAATATTAAATATAATGAAAAAAAAACCTAAATGCTCCACACAATATCCATTCAAATCCTTAAGCCACAAACTTCACATCATTAAGACACGATCAATATGCCCAAAACAAAGCTTTTACTTGTATATCGTTATATTATCTTACAAAATTTCATAGTTTTCATTCTTTCTCTCCTCAAAACCTTCATGAATTTATTCTCAAAATCATTCTCTTACCTTCCTTAGAAGGTTTCTTGTCCTCTCCTCCTCCAACTAATTCTATCACTCGAGTTATACTCTTTTCTCCTCATGGCTTAGACCTAACCAACTCTTCATAACACTTCATATGCCCTTTCTTACACATAAAGAGACACATTACCACTTTTTTTCTTCTAAGACTTACATTTACACTTTATGGCTCACACTAGGACTTATGAATACCTTTACATACTTAAAATCATCCTTTCATTACCTCACCAAGCCCATTTGGTCTTTTCCAGGACTTTTAAAGTTTGAATTACATTTTGGAGGAAAGCATACATTTGAAAATTTCAAGATTTGAAACTCTAACTACATCCCTCTTCTTGAATTGAACATACATTATCACCCTTAGTCTGACCTCTTCAATCGTGATTGAATTAAATTTGCATTTGTTTTTGTCTTGTGATGATGCCCCATATTATACTCCCAAGGTGGAGAAAATCCTTTATGTACTTTGTTTGCATAATCGGGTCTCTGCCGAGGCTTCATTATTTTGGCTTGTCCTTAGTCTCCTTACTTCACTCTCATTGTGCTTGTATTCTATTTGTCCACTTGGATCCCATATGGTATTCCTTTGTCTTGCATTTTCCTTGACATTGTTTCATTTCTTCTTGAACTCCATCTTCACCTTTATTAACCTCATGCTTCCATATTTGGTAGGTCTGCATACACAAACATACCAACAATAAATACATAGTCATCTCCATGTTTTTCATAGTCTACATCTCTATGTAGTTCATTCCCATCATGTATCTTTCCCTTTCCTTGTCATTTTCTTCATTTTATTGGCTCTTTGTTTTCTTATTCTCATTCTCCATTACAATATGCTCCTCCTCCTCTTTCCTTGGCCTGATTTCAATCTCTGTTTCACATGATTCTTATCCATATATGGAATGATCTAAGGATACTATCTCTGCCTGCAATTTCTCTAGAATTCCATAGACAAACACATTTTCCTGTATCAACCCTTCTTCACTTGTCACTTGTGGTTCTTGAGTCATTGTCTTCTTGCTTTCATCATCCATCTCAAGGTCACATTTTTGTTTACTCATTCACACACTTGCACACAATATTAGATTCATAAACTTGAGTCTTGGATATATCTATAAGTTCTTCCTTCCATGCCACCTCTTCATCTTGGTTCTCTTTGAATTATTCTTCTGCTATCACCGTATGAATTCTCGCCATCGTCATGTTCATCTCTCTCAAGAGAAGCCAAAAATGCTTCTATTACGTCATCATCTTCATTATTGTCCTCTATCAACATCAATTCCTTGATTACCTCTCTTCCTTTCTTATCCATCTTCTTTTTCATATAAATTTTTCATATTTCCTCTTATTTGATCATTGTCTTCACTACATTCTTTGTCTCCTTTTCTCAAACAACTTTGATTGGCCACTTTACTCTCTTTCTCAACACAAATTCAATCCTCGTTTCTTGTCCTTGCTTTCTTTTCATGAGTACCATCAACCGATCTATATCTTGCTTAAGCCCCGTGATCTCTTCTTTGGATCCACATTTCTTTTTCATCTCTAGCTTCTTCATCTTTTCCACTTTCCTTTTTCTTTCATTCTCTTCTTGTTCTCTTTTCCTATGGCTAATTAACTTGACCAATTCTATCATCAACTCTTCTCTATCCATTTATATATTTTATTCTTCTTACCTTTTCTCTCTATTCTCAAGTAATTTATCTTCTTGCTTCCCTCTACACCTTACCTAGAATTTTTACCTAGTATGTTGGTGTCTTCACTCTCTTCTCAAATCTTTTCACTCTTATTTCCCTCTTCCACTTCCACTTCATCCTGTCATATTTTACACACACTTACAATCTCATTGTTAGCCACAAATAAAAATCAATGTTCAACTTACAATACGAAAATCACAATAAGAGCCTCATGCTCGATACCATAATGATGTAGAGAGGTTTCCAAAAGTCATTTATTCAACTACTTCAAGAGAATCAACAACACTTCACCTAGAACTCTGAATGTGAGGATCATTACCAATGCCTAAAAATGGTTTATTCATGCAAATTTTAACTAAATTCACCTTTTATGGCTTACCTAGCTTTGGACCCTGTTTCATATGATTCATCTAATGTCATTTCAAAAATCAAGAGGATTCTACATCATGTAACTTCCTTTCACTTACCCTTTCACAACTTGTCCTTCTTGCTCCACTAGTTCTTAGTGAAAATAAGCGAGTTTTTGACCTAAATAGTCTTCACCAAGGATTATAAATCCTTTAACCTATCACACTAATCAATAAAAAAGTTATTTCAACCTTCAAATTGATTCCCAAATCTCACATTATCACCTTCTACCTCTCTAACTCAAAAGTCGACGTCTTGTACCCTTAAGATCACATACTTTGCTATCTTCATGATTGAGCTGATCTACACACACCCAGAAAAATTCTTAACTTATTCTAGGACCCTTTGTACCTAATAATGTATGGTTCACATTTTAGGGTCTATCTCTCTATGCTCTTCTTACAATCCTTCTTTCTCACTTCTAGTTCACAAGTCACTTACTAGCCCTACCAACAACCATTTCCCATCATATATTTTGATTTATTGTACTTTAAAGCATTCTTGAACCATATAATGATACCAATTTATCCCTTCAAACTATGTGGAAACTATGGGTTCCTTTGGAAAATGTGATCAAAATCCACAAAAACAAGTTTCCATTAGGTCTTAGGACCGTAATGTGTCTAAGAAGAACCCAATTGTTAGAGATGGATTTAAGTTTCCACTATATTGGATAAAAATTGTTCTTTCATATGCTTATATACTCTATCAAGGTTATTTCTAAATTTTTTCATGAATTTTATATGGCTAGTTTGTAAGAAATAAGGTTTTGGGCTTCTAAACCTTAGGTGTTCCTGTCTGAAGCCCAAGAGGCTTTAAAACTTGATATCTTGTGTTGAATGAAACTTAAATCCTCTAAACTTGATCCACATGTATGTATTAATGTCCCAAATAATTATATTTTATGAGTGATGTCAAATGATGAAAGTAAACTTAACTATAAGACGGAGTTAGACCGCATTTTGCACATAAGGATAGAGTATGATAAATCCCGAGTCTTCAATTCGAAGGAGCTATAATTTTCATGGTATAAACATCATTCATAATGATAAAATTACCCCATATAACCAATTATATGGTATTCATGCTCTCCTAACACTTATTCACGTGATAGCTAGATTGGGTTTCAATCTACCCGTGAAACACATCCACAATCCCGGTACGCACCTGTCGAAATCGGTCTCCAAGACAATGCATATCAACCAAAACTTAAAAAATAATTCTAATAACATCTCACACATGTTTTTTATTATTATAGTCCCTAACATTAAGTCTCCAATCAACACAATAAGGAAATCCTTGTAATCGTAGTCTTGATATTGTCATATATAGTTTATTATCCTCCACATAGTCTAACTTCAAATATCCTAGTTAGAAAAAATGCATACTATGTTAATCCTTCATGAACTATTACATAGAATGCAAAAATACCGAAATGTTCCACACAATATCCATTCAAATCCTTAAGCCACAAACTTCACATCATTAAGACAATATCAATATGCTCAAAAGCAGCTTTTCTTGTATATCACTATATTATCTTACAAATTTTCATAGTTTTCATTCTTTCTCTCCTCATAACCTCACGGAGTTTCTTCTCAAAATCAATCTCTTACGTTACTCGAGGGTTTCTTGCCCTCTCCTTCAAATAAATCTATCACTCAAGTTATACTCTTTATCCTCATGGCTTAGCCCTAACTAACTCTCCATAACACTTCATATGCCCTTTCTTACACATAAAGAGGCACATTACCACCCTTTTTGCTTCTAAGACTCACATGTACACTTTATGACTCACACTAGGACTCATGACTAACCTTACATACTTAAAAACATCCTTTTATTACCTTACCAAGCCCATTTGGTATTTTCCACACTTTAAAAGTGTGAATTATAATTTAGAGGAAAACAAACATTTGAAACTTTCAAGCTTTGAAACTCTAACTACACCCCTCTTCTTGACTTGAACATACCTTATCACCCTTACTCGGCCTCTTCAACCATGATTGAATTATTATTTTTACATTTGTTGTTGTCCCGTGATGATGCCCTCACATCATACATAAATAGAGAGATCCTCATTACTAAGGTCCTAATAAAAACTCCTTTTAGGGATCAACCTAACAAGGATACTTATCAACATCAAGACAAATGAAAATTCATCAATCGAAATTGCAATGTTGTGATTGACGGGATCAATGTTTCTTGCAATCTTTAAACACCACAATCAAAATCAAACAAATCAACTAACTATCATTCCTAGTAAAGAGAACACTCCACTTGAATTCAAACAACAACAATTCACATCACTTGGAGAAAATATTTCTAGTGTATTTTTTCACTTAGCAAGTGTAGATATGATCATCTATCCAATATCAAGACCCTTCAAAGAAGGGCAACCAAAATCGACATGGTACAAAGAAAATGAATATTGCGAGTATCGATATATAAATGGGCATCATACAGATCATTGTATGAAAATTTGCCATTATATCCAAGAAAATCGACCATGAAAGATATTGAAATTGAAAACACATCCAACACTAAAACACTAATGAGAAACTAAAGGTGTTCCAAAACCCCTTTCCAAAACATGGTACGAATGATAAAGCTAAAGACAAGGGCCAATCCTCAAACAATGTTAAGTTTGATTCCATCATTTCATTTATTGATCCTACACCTAACTATATGGCTACCTTCAAAATCCATGCTTCTAATTATGCGGTGACAACGCGATAGAAAAGTTTTAGGTACCTATAGAAAAGAAACCATCCACATCAACCATACCTCAAATGCCTAATCCTAAAGCTACTCCTGATCCAAAACAAACATCCAATGCTAAATATTCATTTGATTCTTATGATATTATCAAAAATTATAGAAGACATCCACACAAATATCTCTCATGGAGTTTCTTAAGTCATCACCTGTGCTTCAATACATCCTTACTCACACTCTCCACAATGCACATGTTCTTAAGGATATTAACACCCAACAACTCCAATATTTGATTGCGAATATTTTACCCAATAGTCCAATCCTATCATTTGGTCCTCATGACCTTTTGAATCCAAATATCCAAAATAATAATTCCTTTTATATTGAAGCATTTATAACTCATCATAAAATCAAAAGAATACTTATAGACAATGAGACGATGTTGAATATTTTCTTCATGAAATCTGTAAGATGCCTTGGTCATACTGAAGAAAGTCTAGGAACTAATGTCATCACTATTTGTGGTTATGATAATATTGAAAGACAATCCTTGGGAACAATCACACCATCCTTGAAAGTTAGGCCACAAACATTGGAAACCTTTTGGCATGCCATGGATGTCGAAACCTCATATAAAATTCTCCTTGGTCTCCCATGGATCCATGCCATGTAAGTAATTCCTTTCACCTTGCACTAGCGTATTAGATTTCCTTACGAAGGAAAATAATTCACCTTACTTGCTGATGCTAAATCCTTTGAATATTACAAAATTTTAGAATATAGATATAAACACGTAAAATATTTTCCTTATATAGATAAATCCTCTTAGCTCCTAGCATCATTCCATTCATTGATGGAAACCATATTGATCCCGATATCCTCTTGAAAGTCCAACCATCTACATCCTCTTTTCCACCTTAACTCAAGATCCTTGATAAAGGTATTGGTGAATATGAACTCGAAATGCTTTCCATGTTAGAAAAGTTCCTTTGTCTCTATGCAGCTTATGACAAGCCCAATGCTTCCCACCTCAAAGTGGCTTTCATTTACAATCTTGGTACAAATCGATGGAAATGATTCAAATATCTAGATGATGAAAACATTCACGGTTCTACTATCGGCTCTTTGTTGTATGACAATCCATTGGCTAAATTTTATGAATGATCTCCAATACATTAAATCTAATAAAATGATGAAGAATATGCAATGGAAAGGAAAAGGCCTTTGTAAACATGAATAAGGTTACCTTGATCCTTTTATGTATACATAAAATATCCATCATTATGGCCTTGGTTTCAAATCATTTGAAGCTATGCTCGTATTGCTTGTATCGACTATTGACGAGGATAATGACTCAGATGTTGGGACCGGTTCACACATAGCCTCTTCGATGACTTAGCCAACACTAATCTATTCATTGAAAATGTTTCCATCTGCACCATTAACTTTGACCTTATACATCCTAGTCTCATAAATAAAGACCAATTAAATCACATATCCATGGATATCTTCAAAAATGATGAGCCCATAAAAGAGTTTCTCGGGACTTGGGACTCGGGACCTTATACCCCTTTCTAATCATAAGAAGGGATTCAATATCGACCTAGATGCTAAAAATTATTTTGGTGAGGAGCTCGAGTACTTCAGTCCACAAAAAAATTTAGAAAAATAAAAAAATGAAAAATAAAGTCTCCTATAGTGAAAACCTCATTGAGGTGGTATTTGAGAAACAAAAATGAAAAAGAAAAAGAAAAAGAAAAAGTACGTATCTCCTATTGAAAACATTTCTAAGGAACTAGAGAGAGGGGAATATCCTTCACATCAAACAAATGATCTACACCATCCTACATCATCTTTTTAAGAAAAATACACATAAAAATGCTAATAGAAGAGACCATTGACATAAATATTGGTACAAATGAGCATACTAAACTCTAACAACTTAGTGCTAGTCGAATAGAAGTAGCAATATAAGTATTTACAATAATTCTTGTTGAGTTCCAAGATGTATTTGATTGTGCATACAAGGATATGAAAAGGTTGGATCCGTACCTTGTGGTTCATCCGGATGTAAAACCGGTCAAACAAAAACTAAGAAAAATGTACCCCAAAGTTGCATTACTAGTTAAAGTTGAACTTCTAAAACTCTTAAAAATAGGTTTTATTAAACCAATTGACTATTCAAATTGGATATAAAATATTGTACAAGTTGCTAAAAACCACAGGAATCGAATATGTATAGACTTCCACGATATAAACAAGTCATGTCCAAAAGATGATTTTTGTTACTAAACATTAATATGATTGTTGACTCCACGATGGGTCATGAAATTCTCTCCTTAATGGATGAATTTTCTGAATATAATCAAATACAAATTTCTAAATAAGATCAACACAAGACAATATTTACCACACCATGGGGCACATTTTTTTATAAGGTCATACCTTTTGGCCTTAAAAACGCAGGGCCACCTATCAAAGAGCAATGACAATTATTTTCCATGACATGCTACATGACATTATGGAAGATTATGTAGATGATATCCTTGCAAAATAAAAAACAAGAGTTGATCATCTAGTAGTTTTAAGGTGCATCTTTGAAAGGTTGCATGAATACAAGGTTAGAATCAATCCAAAGAAATGTGTGTTTGGTGTAACTTCGAGAAAACTCTTGGGATCAATTGTCTCATGGAGAGGTATCGAAGTTGACCCCACAAAGATCAAAACTATCATAGAAATGCTTGCACACAATATTAGAAATTTAAGAAGTCTTCAAAGAAAAATATGTTAGGAATTTATTAGTTAGTGCGTACATATTGTTTTGATTGTTGAAACAAATCGCCTAAATTAAGTTTGAGTTGTTCATGGAGGTTTTATAGGACTCCTTATTTTAAGGAGATCCTCTCCCTTTAAATTCGTATTGTGCTGGAGATTTATTAATACAAAATATTATTAGCTCTTTTTTCTATGTGCAAATATGGTTTTATAATTTTATTTGGTATCGAGTGATTATGGATTCCTCGGATTATAGGGGTAGACCCAAGTTAATCATGGTCGCCCATGTTATGGTAGTGATTTTATTACAATGTTATTTTACCTGTACGTGTGCTTTTTATTGGATTCGTTGCATTTCAAACCGACTCCGCATCGTCTGCTTCTATTCTTTCAAAGATTATTATTTAGACCGTGTAATTAGGAAAAATCCAAGGCATATTGGCATTGGGTCAAAAATTTTTTGAGAGGAAGGGTTCTCATAGTGTTGGGTGATGACTGAAGGAGACACCAAGTGATTAGATTGATAACTAGGTTTTGATCTGCTTTGTGCTTGAATGAATTAATTTTTCTATTCTTGATGGGACTTGCATCAAATTTACGCCCACAACGCATTGGGAACTCGCCATCTCAGAATGAAAAGAATTTTCTTTGTATGAAGAACGTTCTTTTATATTTCTTTTGATGTGAGATTTCAATTCCACCAGCAACAAAGGCAACGGGAGAAACAATGGCACCGAAACTGGCTGTTTTTCCTTTGCAGTAGCTTTTCTCATGACGAACGATGTGAATGTATGGGATGAGCATGATGCTGATTATGTACAAGGCTACGTGGCGGATTTAGAAATTTTCAAATGTCAACAGATAAGGAAACACATATTTTTCAGTAATAGAGAATATCTGTATGTGTTTAGTTGCTTGGAGTCTTAGTCTATATATGCAAAGTGAATTTTCCTACGATAGTTTGAGTAGTAGTGGTCATTATTAAAAACAAAGGGAGCTCATATTTGTCAAAGTCTATTTTTGAGTCATTTTTATAGTCATTTTTATAACATTGATGTTCAATTGAATGTTATCAAAAGTACATTGTGGTGTGTCACGATATTATCCTAAGATGTCTCATTGTGAAAAGAGTCTCATGTCTAAGTTTTCACTATTATTAGTCCTCGCCACGACACGATAGTGTTGTATTCACTTTTGGCTATTAGTTTGCTTTGAAACAACACGACTTGACAGTCTTGAAATGTTGGGGAAACAAGATTTTGACATACACAATAATTATTTTTGTTAATATAAATTTTTAAATGCAATGTTAAATTTTAGAAAGATTTTATTGTGTTCGAAGCCATAGCTTTAATTTCATCAAATACATGATTCCATACAATTGACACAAAGTAGAAGATTCTATCCATGCATAACCATAGAGAACCCATCCAAGTCTTCCCACAAATGCATGGCCTAAGGATTTAACAATACTTTTCACTCTAAAAACAATCTTAATAGACTGCGGATCATAGGCTATCATTAAAGAGTATGCATGGGAAGCATACTTGAGTGAAATTCATTGAAATTCAAATATTTTCCTCTACTATCTTGAACTTAGCTCAAGTGTTGTTCCTAGGAATAAAATTAATTATTCTACCTTCAAAGAGAATACAATTGTCGCTAGCCATTAAAAAAACATGAGAAGTCTAGGTTTTTTTATATTGAATGCCCACTCGTGAAACTATAGAAAGAAACAAAAATTATATTGGATATAATGTTTTGAACAACGATAAATTTTTATATTGTCGTCACTGTTCAAAACATTAGAATCTCCACCAAGTTGCATGCTTCTTTATGTCTCACTTTATTAAGTTTAGCAAGTTTTATGACACTTGTATGTATAATTTATAATTGTGTTATTCCATCCATAAGAATAGTTTTTAAAGATTGAAGCCAATTTATTTTAATGATAAAAACAATATTAAATAAGAAAGCATGTTTTCTAATGGAGTATTTGCCAATTGCATGTAATTCTTAGGATGTCACCTCAAGTTACAAGTTAAATAAAAAGATGATTGCAATCTTAAATTTGGGCATTATAAACTCATACAAAATAATAGGGAAATGACTCCTTTTTATAAATTTACAATTTTGACATATGCATGTTGTAATTTATGTAAATGTGTAGTTTTATTTTTTCCTTAGTTGATCTCTATGCTTATATGTTCAAATGTATATTAATATTTAGTTTGTCTTGAATTTATTTATATGTTAGAATTTGATAGTTGCAATAAATTTATTTAGAACATTTTTTAATTAATTTGTATATATATAGTTTGTTGTTCTATTATGCCATATTGCATGTAATTCTTAGGATTTGACCTCAAGTTACAAGTTACACAAAAAGATAATTGCGATCTTAAATTCGGTGATTATGAACTGATCCAATTACTTTAGAACCTTGTCATCTTGTGTTTTTTCTAAATATGTAACATTATTTATTTCTTATTTGACCTCTATGCTTATATGTTGAAAAGTATTTTAACATTTACTTTGCCTAGAATTTATTTCAACATTACGTATTGATAGGATTGAAATCTTAAATTCACGCATTCATTTTCTAATTTCTTTAAATGTCTAATTTCATTTTTTACTTATTTGATATGTGCACTAATATGTTAAAATTTAGTTATTGTACAATTTTTTTGGTGAGTACAAATACTTTTGACCCTTTTCCAACTCGTTTATATGGGATACACCTACCTTGCTCTCTACTCACGAGATATGACTTGCTGATGAATTATTTCTAGAAGAAGCACTCCTATCATGTCCCAAGTTGGACGTTAGACTGAGTATACGAAAGGCTTTTGAATTTGCCTAACGAGTGAGCTTCTCACAATTTTATCCTCGTTGCTAAGTTGAAGTTGTATGTTGCCCTCACGTATTTCCTTTTATTGCAGTTGTATTGGAGTACAATGAGGACTAAGAACTCGTCAAGCATCCCAATATCCCGTGATGCACCAATATGGACATTGTCAATGAAGAAAATTAATTGCGAAGAACAACTTTTTAGAAAGCAATTTGTGATTCATTTTGTCTTTCATAGAAGAAAAAAACTTAGTACAACAAGATAAAAGAGGATCTCATGAAAAAGTTTGGTGTTGTTGAACCTCGACGACAATGTTGCCACATAAGTTTTCAATGCCTCAACTCTTGAAAACTTATGTGGTGAATTTTTGTATTCTTGTACAACTTTCACATATCATTTACAATTCTATGTATATATTCTATATTATTTTATTTGATGTCAATTGTTACTTTGTTGTTATTCACGTTTCTTAGTGTTACTGCAATCTAGAATTTTAGGTAGTTTTAAAATTATAAAATACTTGATTCTTTTGTGTGACATTTACTATGATTACCATTAGTGCCGATTTGTTTATTACTATTGTAGATGTCAAACCCAGAAGCTATCCTTTCTGAAATGTTGACATCAACTCAAACAGATAGATATCACCCCCATCAAACTATGGTCAGCCAAATCAATCCAACTAATATCATTACATGTTACAATGATACAAACTGCATTAACATTCCTCGAAACCATTTGCATAGTTACCAACAATGTGTGCAACCTCCAACCCATGAAACTACTGTGACCCAACCTCAAAAACAAAAAAATGTTACTCAATAGACACTTTATGAAGAAAGGCGTGAAGAAATAAACAGACTAAGAAGAAAAATATATCAAGAGCAAAAAGAAGAGATAAATAGAAAGAAAAGAGAAAGGTATCATGCAAGAAGAGAATAAATAAATAGGAGAAGAAGACAACTATATGCATCAAGGACTGAGTTGTTTGACATTAATTTCACGCCAACACAGTCAAAGGGCAGAAAAATGACTTTGCAGTGGTGCCTCCCTTGCATCCACAAGTGACAACATGTCATACTGCTTCCTCTCATTCCTTGACTACCCAACATAATGTTGGCATTAACAATGAAGAATACATTCCTCGAGAGGCAAAGGGTAGTATAATTTCCAACATGTGTATAGCCGTCCATGCCCTCATCAAATTGGTCATGGTTCTTCAAGTGCAGAAAATCTACACTCCCTTTTGTTGTAATGCGCTCAAACACATCCTCATGTTCCCATTAACAACCTTCAAAATCACACATTCATGGAAAGGAATTTTGAGCTACAAGACATCATGTTGACTCATAACACATGTAATTTTTCCAATGCTCAAGAATCACGAGTAATATTATCGTATGACCAAGTTATGTCTATTCAAAGTTCATTCCGCCTGAGACTGGATAACCTCGCAAACATGCCTGTGTGCACTATTTGTAAAGAGGCGTACCCAGGAATAAAAGTCAAACTCACAGCCACAAGACCAATTTGTACAAGATGTTACTCTGAACTTAATGGTCATTTCTTTTCATCATGGAATAATATGGACCCTGTTGTCCAACCTCATGTCTTGGGAATTCTCACACAAGTTGAAGAGATGCTTATTTCTCGTGTCAATCCCATAATGCAAGTAAGCCATGCATGAGGAGGCCAGTATAAGTATAGGGGGCACATTATAACCTTTCCGCAAGACATAACTTAAATTTACGCTTATCTTCCTTGGCGTGTTTGGGACCTCGATATTCTAATTGTTAGAAGACATGGAAGTCATTCAAAACACTATGATTATCTGGTAAAGAGATCTCATGTATTGGATGCTCTACAATATAAAATATGCAATGATAGGTACTACAAGGATGTTCAATTATGTAATATTTCCATTTCTGAACTGCCTAAAGAAGAAACAGACATATCTCAGAGCCTCCAATTTGTTGAGTCAAACATTGACGACAATGACAATGTCGATCACTTTGTTGAAGACCCCAATACATCAACTTTTGAATAACTTCAGCAACAACCATCGTATTTTGCAATAAGAATGGGAAACACATGTCATGAAATGGAAGAGGTAAGAAACATTATAGAAAATGAAGGAGCAGGTGCCATTGATAGAATTGATTGGCCTGTTATTGGGCTATCTCTAGTTAATGAATACAATATTGAAGGTTTGTTTGACATGGCCTTCCCTACATTATTTCCAAATGGTGAAGTTGAATGGTTGCAACCTTGAATAAAAAAGTTACGTATACATGAATATGCTCTACATTTGATGAAATACCATGACAACAGATTTGGTGCCCATCCAAGATTCAGGTATTTCTTGTTGAATCTTATGTTGAGGCACCGAATGCAATCCACTACATCGTTGTTTGTGAAGAAAAATGTGGGTGAAAACATACCGACTACTATTCAAGATCTCTCGCCACCACCTTCGAGATATGTTAGATGACAAGCTTCCTGAGCAAGTAATGCATTATGTAGCCAACATTAGAGGTACTAGGGCCTATTGGACAACATGTAAGAATGAGTTGATGGACATGATTACACAATTAGGTTGTTCAACATTCTTCATTACATTAAGTGTGATGCAGATACCAAATGGTCAGACCTGCATCAAGTCATGCCTGGCTCACATCCAACCAATGCTTTGCAGAGGGATACCACTAGAGGAGTAAAAACATAATTACCAATCCGCACATTGTTGCTATGTATATGCATCACCACTTCAAGATTTTCATTGATAAGGTCCTCATCAAGAACTTTCAACATTGTCATTACCTTAGATGTAATATTTCGACAACAAGGAAGTGATCCACGACAAATCATCTTCCGCACGATCTTGAAAAACATTAGAAATGTTGAACCTATTTTCCATGATTGGGAAACACTCATGAAATAGATAAATGCTTGCTTCAGCTAGGGCACAAGAGAATCCTTTGATTCAGCAATCCACTTATATGCAACTAACAAATTTGTTCGTCTGCATAACAAACACATGCTTAAGTCTTTATCTAGGCCGATCACCTAGAGTGTTGCCGAATATACGAGGCACTCAGGATTAGAAGATGCAGACGATGACCAGTTGGAAAATGAAGTCCTCCTCTGTATAGGTCAATGTGTTATGTTACTTTGTAACCTTTGCATTGAAGCTGGATTAGTTAACGGTTCTATTGGTACTATACAGAAATTATCTACACCGCTGGCTCCAAACTGCCCAGCTTGCCCATGTCTGTAATAGTACAATTTGATAACTACACAGGTCCTACATGGGACCCCATAAATCCTAAATCCATTCCTATATTACCAGTAATAAGAGGCAATCACAAACAGGTGCCGCTAAAAATGGCTTGGGCCCTTACCATACACAAGTCTCAAGGATTAACTTTACCTAAAGCAACTGTTGATATTGGAGATGATGAGAAACCGGGTTGACTTTCATGACATTATCCCGAGTTAGGTCCATTGACCATTTGAGAATATCTCCCCCTTTTAGTTTTGAGCGCTACTCAGAAATCAAAACAACAAGGAATGTAAAACAAAGATTGCTAGAAGAGAAACGCCTACGGATGTTGTCAGCAATTGATGCTAACAGGTATCTCTCTCCTCATTATAAGTAAATTACGTTTTCCCATTCTTTCTGAGAAATCTCTTCATCGTTAAGTTACTTTACACGAATGTATGTGAAACTAATTACAAATTACATTTTCATCCAGTGCACGACATCAACAATAGATGCAGCCAGTTCTTAAGCCTTTTTTGACATTCAAATACAGGTTATCACCATCTACTTACCCACAATGTAATTCTATTTCCATTTATTAAGCATCCACACTATGATGTTAACTACACACTTTTTCATTGCAGGAACTCTCTATCACATACAACCTCTAACAACTTTAATTGTTGCCTAAACCTTTCAAAGCCAACATATTTTGCATGCTACCTCATGGATTGTTGTCTCTTAAAACTTTACCAATATTTTGCAACTCCAAACCTCTTAAAATTACTAATTTACTGCATTCAAATACTCCTCCAATCTGCCTATCGGCCTCTCACAAGCACTTGTGGAAGATTTTGCTAGTTTTCGAGTAATAGAGAATATACTGTATGTGTTTAGTTGCTTGGAGTCTTAGTCTATATATGCAAAGTGAATTTTCCTACCATAGTTTGAGTAGTAGTGGTCATTATTAAAAATAAAGGGAGCTCATATTTGTCAAAGTCTACTTTTCGAGTCATTTTTGTAGTCATTTTTATAACATTGATGTTCAATTGAATGTTATCAAAAGTACATTGTGGTGTGTCATGATATTATCCTAAGATGTCTCATTGTGAAAAGAGTCTCATGTCTAAGTTTTCACTATTATTAGTCCCCGCCGCAACATGATACTTTGTTGTATTCGCTTTTGGCTATTAGTTTGCTTTGAAAACAACACGGGACTTGATAGTCTTGAAATGTTGGGGAAACGAGATTTTGACATACACAATAATTAGAACATACATGACATTCCACATGATTTGCAGATAATTGGTTCATCATTCATCGAGAGAGAAAATGCAGACACAATTAACACCAACATACAGGCCACACCACCATCCTCCACACTTCCTTTGTCTTCGAACAACAACTAGCTCTTGATACCATACTACACCATTCAACAAACAAAACCCTTCTACCTCCACTAAGATTGATAATTCAAGAAACGACTGCACAGGAAAATCATTTCTGATAAATAAAATCCATAATTCATTCACAACAACATCAACCACATCTCCCTCACCACTACTTGTGCTTGCCGCTACTGGTGTTTGAGCATTCAACATCTCAACATCCACAATCCACGCAACGCTCTATATTCCAATCAAAGAACTGAAACCCCTCGAAGGTAGTGCATTATCATCTTTTCAAGAGTCGATGAAACATATAGAATATGTTCTTATTGATGAAATGAGTTTCAAATTAAAAGTTGCTAAGCAAAATTGACAGTAGGCTACGCAAAGCTTTCCCACACTTAAAAACATCTGAATTTGGGAATAGATTAATCATCCTCTTTGGCGACCTTGACAGATTACCACCGGTTTTGGAAATTCCTCTTTATGCAAATAATTCCTATGGAGCCATTCAGAACTTTCTCCAGAGTTCCCTCGCTTGCCAATTTGTGCATTTCCCCTCATTTTTCATTTGAAAGATACTCAAAAATGACACACATACCAACACTTGGAGCAAGAAGAAAGGAGGATTCAAGACTACTATCACTCAACCAAAACAACCCATTGTAAATACTACCCTCTACTTTGATAGCACCTCCATTACTACTTTACTCAACACTTCTTATATCCAAAGCTGCAGTGCCGTTCACGGAGTATCAAATGTATTCATGTTTAGATCAAATAAAATTCACCACAACAGACTACCACTCATTATATAAAATTTTCAAATGTACGGAGGCCTACATGTATTCATGTTTAGTTCACATCTCATGATATAAGATTTGCAAATGTATATGTACAAATTTGTAACAAATTTGAAATGTGCACATAGATACTTTCAATGTAATGTTTCATCTATATTCCTACACTACAACTATCAATCAAACCCCTTATCAACATGTTATCGACAATAAGACAATTTTTTTTTTTTTCAACAAAGAACCAACCAAACAACTGATGCAACCACCATCTCAAACACGCTGCAACACTAACACAATTTCCCCCAAATAATTACAACGTCAACTACAAAAGTAAACTATCCAAAGCACTATCAATTGTATTCATGTTTAGTGCCAAAACAATTGCCCACAAAAGGCTACCACTATAGAAACTTTAAATGTAATGCTTCATCTATATTCCTACACTTACAAAATCAATTACGCCTCTTATCAACATCAACTACAAAAGTAATAACTATCCCTCTAAATCAAAAACATATACTGTTCGGCGTTCACATTGCATTGTACATATGCGATTGCTAGTTTTTATAACATTGATGTTCAATTGAATGTTATCAAAAGTACATTGTGGTGTGTCACGATATTATCCTAAGACGCCTCTCATTGTGAAAAGAGTCTCATGTCTAAGTTTTCACTATTATTAGTCCTTTCCGCGACACGATACTATTGTATTCGCTTTTGGCTATTAGTTTGCTTTGAATCGTATGCAATATGAAAAACCTAATGTTCGTGTAATTTTTTTTTGCAATTTTTGGTAGTGCCCATGTAAATGTTTTATTTGATTGGTGGAATGTTAATTCCTCATTTCCAGAACTCCTTCCTTCCTCCTGCATTAAAGTTTTAATTCCGTCATTTTTTGCGTGTCCATTTTTGGGGGCAAATGTTTTTTATTCCATTGGTAGTTGCATTGCCGCCGCTATTGTGTGCACATGGCTCCCTCCATGCAAAGCGGCGGTGTCCAAAAGTAGAAGGGGATTTTTTAATGTGTGCTTTGGGTTTGCTGCGGGGGCCTACGGATTTTGACGACACCTGAACATTACAATTTGTCTGCGAATGTCACGGAGGTAAACCCCTTCCTCTTTTTTGCTAGGGTTTTAGATGAATGCTTCAATTTATGTCAGTATGCTTTCATAGACACATCCATTTTCTGCTTCTTCTGGCTTTTCTGCATTTTCCCAATAAAAATCTTTGATTGCAGTTTATATCCGGTCCACCCGTTATGCATCTGCTCTTTTCCCCACTGTTATAAAACACATTTTATGTTCTTGCTAATTCTGGCCATAATGGCAACAATAATTGTGCTTCATGAGTATTGCCAATATTACTTTCTCCATCTTTGTTCTGTAGATATGGATAGAGATAGCTTTGGAGCAGCTGCAATTGATAGCTCTAAATTCCCAGATATATTTGGCAAAATATCTTGCTGCTTTTCCAGAGAATCCTCTTTGACAGAGAAGCTTGTAGCCTAGAGTAAAGAAGAGAAATAAAAATTATTAGGAAGTAAGCGAAGGTAGAAGAAGCTTGTTTACGATATGGGAAGAAAGAGATTTATACATTTTGAGTATAAGGGCACATGTCGAAGAGGCTGGAGCGACATTTTCTTTTGTGGAGACTGCTCTGTCTAAGAAAATATTTCTGGGCATGGTGGAAACTTGTGTAGGGGTTCTGGTTATAACAAAACTTGTGGATATCCCTCTCTAGTCACCCTTCCCAAGTTTTCCCAATCCAACCAAAAATAGTCTGTGCTCTTCCTCACTCCATGGCATCTCTGTTATATGCATAATTAGTACATAATATTAAATGTGTATGCATTTTTAAACTGTACATAATAAAAAGTTATATGCTATATAAACATGAGCTGGTTAAACTTGGCTGAGTGGGCTGTTTCAGAAGTCTATAAAAATATCATCAACTCATCTACAATCTGAGTTAAATCATTTTGTGCATATCCTGCAATCATGGCATTCCATGAGACCACATTTCTTTGAGGCATTCTATCAAACAGTTCATGGGCCTTTTCAACAAATCCATTTTGTGCATATCCTGCAATCATGGCACTCCTTGAGATCACATCTCTTCGAGGCATTCTATCAAACAGTTCACGTGCATTTTCAACAAATTCATATTGTGCATATCCTGCAATCATGGCATTCCATGAGCCCACATTTTTTGAGGCATTTTATGAAATAGTTCACGTGCCTTGTCTATGCTTCCACATTTTGCATACATGTCTACCAGCAATTGCAACTACATCAGTCAAAATTCCTCTATCCATTATGTTTTGATGGATGTCCATACCCTGTTCCAAAGCTCCCATTTTGGCACAGGCAGGGAGGATGCTGACAAAGGTTGTGGAATTTGGCTTTACATCTGCCAATTGCAATTGCATGAATGTTTCTAAGTAATTATAACACATTTTCAACAAATCCATTTTGGGCATATCCTGCAATCATTACTGTCCACGATACCACATTTTTTTGAGGCATTCTGTCGAACAGTTCACGTGCCTTGTCTACGGTTCCACATTTTGCATACATGTCTACCAGGACATTTGCAACCACATCTGACAAAATTCCTCTATCCTTTATGCTTTGATGGATGTCCATATCCTGTTCCAAAGCTCCCATTTTGGCACAGGCTGGGAGTATGTTGGAAAATGTAAACTGATCGGGTTGAAGACCTATTTGTTGCATATGGTGAAATAGTGTGACTGCCTTGTGAGGATAACCATGTCTTCTGTATGCTGCAATAATTGTATTCCATGAGAAACTGTCTCGTTCTTTCACTTGGTCAAACTCTTTACGGGCATCTATCAAAACTCTGCACTTGACATACATTTAAATATGTTTTTATGAAAAGCTGTGTGTAGCAAATGCCATTTAATCACCTGTGAGAAATGAAAGAGTGGATTGTCTTTCCTTGTGAAACCATGCTCGTGAAAATACAGGTCTGCAATAATTGAAGATATGTAATCTTCAGAGGGGTTGTGTGTAGTAAGCAGAATGTGCATTTACAGCCATCAAAGCATAATGATTTGTTAGATGTAGTTGCAAGTACCCTAGTAGATATCTATACAAAATGTGGAAGCATACCTAATGCACATGAACTGTTTGAAAGAATGCCTGAAAAAGATGTGGTATCAGGGACTGCCTAATGGTTTGTTAGATGTAGTTGCAAGTGCTCTAGTAGACATCTATACAAAATGTGGAAGCATACCTAATGCACATGAACTGTTTGAAAGAATGCCTGAAAAAGATGTGGTATCAGGGATTGCCATGATTGTAGTATATGTACCAGATGGATTTTGTAGGGATGCTCTCACTCTTTGACATACTAAAACACTTTAGAACATGACCTGACCATTTAAGCTTCATTTCTGTTTTATTAGCATGCAACCATGCAGGTTTAGGGGATGAGGGTCAGTAGATACTTTTAAATTGGCATTTTCTTTGTTAATATAAAGTTCTTTAAATTTAGAAAGAAAAAAAGATGGGAAAAACAACATTTACCCTCTCTAAACTTTGGAGTTAAGAGCCAACCAAAATCCTTATAATAAACCATAGAATCGTAGGGGAGTCATATGCCCAATGAAAAAAGGCACGTACATGGTTATGTTTCCCTTCATTGGAAGTCCAGAAAATATGAACATTAAAAATGCTATTGAAGTCCAAAATTTATTTGACATGAAGAAGGTAAAAAAGTGCATAAAAACATAGTATCAATTTCGTGAACTATAATTTAAAATTTTTCATTTGACATGGGAATTGGAAACCTGGCCTAATACCCTGCCTCTCCTCTATGAAAGATCCAGAATGAGGGAGATCCATAATACTATAAACCGAATGTGAAGAAAAGAAATTCCGAACTAAAAATCATCTCAGATGCTAATTAGTTACCCCTCAACAAAACATAAAATTACGATTGGGTCTAACAAAGTGTGCAATATCTTGAACGAGTGACTGGGTAGTGGGTTCTCTCACCACCAGGTTTATCTACATAGAAAGCGCGGTTGTCCTCCAAAATTAGCGTTCTGAGCTCATTTCCCTGTGATATTATATTTAATTCCCTTCACCCCTTTTGTTACATGCTCTTATATTGGCTCCTATGTGTGAATTACTCTCTCTTGAATCCTATCAATTGGTAGTCTTAGAAAATTCTGTAGTGATCCACTCACATGGTTTCCTACTTCATTACGTGGTTGTTCTTGTGTCTTCTAGACGTTTGCTGAGGGAAAAAAATCTGCAATTTCTATAAGATATTCCTCCAATTCTTGTTCAATATGATTTTCCCAATCATAAGAATCTGCATAGTAGTGAACTATTTCACTTGGAATGGACAAAAATATGTTGTCATTGGGGTGTCAAGGGGAATCCCCGTGTTTGTAGCCGCATCATCTTTCAACCATTGTGGTTGGCTTAATTGTGTTCGAAGACTCATTGCATCATCAACTCTCATGTGTTAGTATGTTTGACTAACATGATTGGGTGTGTTGTTATTGTCAACTTGAAGATGTGTTTCTAATTGGCCTTGTTGCATCTTCAAATCAGCTGCGAACAAAAAGAGCACTTTTTCATTGCAAATTTTGTTGCTCAACCAATGGATACATTTTATAAAACTTCAGTTTTTGCAGTAGAAAAGTGTTTCACAATTGTTTTACATTGTCGGAAGCAAAATGGTAATTAAAACACAATTCCTTGTAGTCTTATGTAGGCTAATCAAGTTCGATAGTTGTTTTTGGTTTGACAATTAGTCTCTCTACAAAAGCCATCATCGGGGAAAGGATTGAAACTAATTTTTTTGGTGCTTTTTTATCTAAAACAATATGCATGAAAAATAATATAGATTAGTCTTTGAATTGCTGCATTGGGAGCAAATGCATAGAACTATTGTATAATGCATTTTTTTGTTAAGCATTTTTATCAAACAGATTCATGTAGTCTGCTATAGATCGCCTCCGATGCATTGACTATAGTATGCCACCTTTATTTGTATTGTTTTATCTGGGAAATTGTCCAAAATTTTTGTATGCAATCTAATTTAGAATAGCCTTTGAATTGTTGCATTTGATGATTTGTAGAAAAAGCTTCGGAAAGACTTGTGATTTTTGTATAATTCATTTGGTGATTTGTAGGAAAAGCTTCTGGAAAACTGTGACTTTCATTTTACAAATATTGACATTTAAGATCACGTTGCATGGTCCATCGGTATTTTTGTTTCCTCTGGCATATTGTGAAATAATAAATTATGCATTCAAAATCGGAAATAGAGCATTGAACTTGTATAATTTACTATTATTTGTGTGTTCCTTGAGACAATAGATAGTTTATGTGCAATCTATTATTAAGTAATTTTCTTTGAGACATTTTGTCAAACAGTGTGTATGATGCAAAGCCTTACTTTCTATTTTTTGGAAACATTTTGTCAAACGGTTTGTGTGTAACGAGTATAATTTTTTACTTTCTCTGAGATGTTTAGTTGAACAGTGTGTGGAATCTAAAAAAATCTTTTGGTTTCATGGGCATAACTAGAATCAATTGTGATATTAATTTCAATACAGGTTGATAGTTTATTTTGAGACATTTTGTCAAACAAATTGTCTATAACCTCATTCACGATTTTAAGTGGTTGTTTTCTTGGTAGGTTAAATTTTCTAGAACGGATGGATATACACTATTCATCAACTTTGCTACAAGAAGAGAGCAAGACAATCTAAGAGACATTGTAGAGGCGTAGTAGCCCATCTAGTGGGCAATGCTATGATCTATAGTCAGCTTATGTTATAAGATCAGATGACAACATTACAAAAACAAATATTTGCTTACACACTAATCATTATGTAAGAAACTTATGGCAATGCACAAGATATTTTTAGTCCAAATATAATCCCTTCAATGGTAGGCGATTTTCTACAAAATTGTGTTTTTTTGGTGAATTTATTGTTGATTTACAAAATGAATTTGTAAGAAATTATTATATATAGATTCTCCCTTTATACTCCTCATTAATGTATATTGAGAACATAAATAATCTACAAATACAAATTTTCTTTTCTTTTTACATTTGCATATAACATTTACGATGTACTATTGTCAGCTTGTGACCCTTGTTTAGGTTGTTCTTGTCTAGTCAATAATCATTGTGTGTATAACATAGATTTATTCTCGTCTTTCATTACAAATCTTATACCAAAACATTTATTATTGGTCATTTAAAAATCTTATGTTATTGTAGTATTTAATTTTCATGTTTATTATCTTGTCGTCAAAATGTGTCTAGGTAAGTAATAGGTTATCAAGTATATTAAGATCAAAGAGGGTCATATATAAGTCATTCTTATGTGATATTGTCAAGTCAAAGTCGGGGTCGTAGTGTCTTTTCTAAACGTATCATTATAGAGTGTTTTGTTAAGAGTTTATTGTGAGTCGAAGTCAAAAGTATGATAATCCCATGTTATGAAAGTCAGCACCGATCGCCTCACACACAAATCACAAGCAATCGTGGGTGTAATTTTTACGTAACACTTATTTCCACCTTTACAAAGTATAAAAATATTGAAATTTACAGCCATTCCGAAAGCGTTAAGCCATCACTAACGTTTGATTTGACAGCACTAAATTTTTTAAATTCGAGACCCGCCACATGGGCTTTGTTTTTCGACTTGTGCCCAAAGGAGGCGCATTTGCCTTGATAAGAATTAAAACGCCTCATCCGTAAGAACAAAGTTGTCTTTTTGTTTTGCCCCTTTTTACCCTAAATAATAGAAATCTTAATACCTTTATATTTTTTATTTGTTTTGGTCATTGGTGCATATGAAATCTTTGGATTTTTCTAAATTTAAAATATTTTTCCGTGGTTGTGAGTCCACATACCGTTATTTTGCATTTGTGCCATAGAATATTGCCACATGGCCCCTTATAATATTACCCCGTCCAATGTAACAATATAACTAACAATAATACTAGCAATCGTACGTGAAAAGTACGATGGAAACACCGAAGGGGATAGATGGAAGAATTGAAACTTGAGAAAGGGAAAAAGAGAGAGGATGAGGGAAGATGAAGTAGGGGTTGGGGGCAGGAGAAGTGCATTGTGTTTCACTATATCGTGTCTATTTTGCTCCATTATTCATGTGAGTACAATTTTCAGTTAAAGGGAACAAACTAAAAATTTGAGAAAATCCAAAAGTTTCCATGTTTGAGACCCTAACTAAAAATACTTGCTTCTTGGAGCACTTTGTAGCCCCCTTTTTAACTTAGAGACGAAGCAATTGAGGGAAACATCTGATGCATGAACAATCATATACTATTGAGTCATTTCAGCGGATGTTAGCACATGGTGGGCAAGCGAATATTTTTTGCTGAGACTCCATTATACATGCGCATGCAATTAGAGCTTAAAGTGGCCAAAATAAAAATTGGGGAAAATTGAAGACTTTCTAGAGTAGAAACCCAACCACATTACTTTCTTTATGTGGCACTTTGCAACCCCATTTCAAGCACAGATAAACTAAAAATGGGGAAAATACCAAAAAAATCATATTTGAGAATCTACCAAAGAGCTTGCCTCTTGGAGCACTTTGTAGTCCCCCCTTTTTAAGCTTAAATATGGAGTAATTGTAGGAAAACATGCAAAGTGTGAATACGCATGGGTAATTGATTCCCTCTAGCTGTTAGCCAAACATGTATAACGAGCGAATGTTTTAGATTGGGAAACCATTATTCAAGTGCATGCAATTTGATATTAAAGTGGCAAAAAAACAATTTGGGAAAATTCAATAGGTTTTAGGATCAAAACCCAACCACATTGATTTCTTTGATATTTTGTATCATGTCATGCACGACATCGACAACCGCTAATATGGGAGTACCAGGATGATTTTCTAGTCTTTTTGTGCAGTTGAGTCTTTTTCTCAGAAATACGCAAATTTACTGGTTTTTCAAAGCCACATTCATGTCAAAGGTACCTCTTCATCTGCAAATATTCAGCTTTGAACGTCATGTTATTCTTTTTTGGTTTTGATTACTTAGATAATGAATAGGAGAACAGTTTCTCAATAATTATATTACAATGGATCAATAATTCGTACAATATTTTTTTGGTGTGGGGAGATTATTAAAACCTTATTCGCGGAGGGACCATCTTTGAAGTTGCCTTTGCTAGAAAGTGTCAAATTCTGGCAGACTCTTTTCCTAACAAAATTTTTCTAATAATATTATTTTCTCCTATGCCAAAATAAATACTTATTTATTTGTATTTTTTTAATACCTTTGTAATAACCGCCTATGGCCAATTTTTTTATTTGGATGGAAAACATATTCAAAATGAATAATTCCAAATCCTTGACTTGAAAATATCTACATACACCATTTTTTTTAATTTAAAGTCAACTCAAAATGACTTCCGAAATATTCATTATGTTATTTAAACAATCTATATAATTAGAAACATCTAATTAATATATTATAATTTGATAGAAAGAGCAATTAAAATAATAGTTCTATTAATTTTTTTAAGTTATGTCAGCCACCGTTACCATTTTTGCTGTAGGAAATTTAGAAAAAAACACTTTTTAAAAATAAAAATATAATAGAACATCTTTAAATTCTCTCATTTAATAAACTTCATAAAAAATATTCTCTCATTTATTAAAGTTCTAAAGTTCATAAAAATTATTCTCTCATTTATTTATTTTAATCTTATTTAATGTAAAATGTAAGATGAATGCTATATACTACAATACATTTCAGATAGAAATGAATTATTGTGGGTGACCATTGAAATCGAATCATCTCTTCCTCTGCCGACATATATGATATATATTTTAGCGACTGCGAGTCTGTCCGTTAAATCTAAACTTAATACATAAACCTAACAACTATTTCGAATGATATGTGTTAGTTACATCTTTGCCAACAAAACTCACCGCAATCACCAAGATTTTTCCTTTTTTAACCTCCCTCCCTTCAATGGAATCTGACAGTTGTATTCAAAATCCCATTAACATATAAATCACAAATGAAAAATAAAACTTTGTCACCCTCATTCTAGGAAATGCTCTGCATTTAACTCTTGGTTTTTGGCATATCAATGGCTTCTGGTGCTTTGGAAAGTTCTGTGTTTTCTTTCATTCTTTTAAGTAATATGCGAGACTGGAGTCTTAAAACATTGTTCATGGAATTTGTAGGGAGTTGAGGAGAGAATGAAGGACAACAACCTTGAAAAAGTAGGATGACGGTGTTCCTTCTCGGCCAGTACACAAGGAGGATGAGAATGAGGAGGGGAAGCAAAAAAAATGTACCAGATGTACAAGAAAAGTTTGTAACTAACAAGCCAAAAAAGGAAGACGGGAAGGAAAACAAGGAATCATATGCAGAGAAGTCTGTAACTGACAAAGAAGAAGAGATTAAATTTGAGATGGAGAAAGGAAAAGATGTGAAGGAAGTTACAGTTCCAAGTCTAGGTCAGAGATCTTATGGTCCAACTCTGGCGTAGATTGCAATGCATCTGCAATTGCTAAACGTCCAGAGAAAATAATCAGCAGCCTACCGGGGAGTATACCTGATATGTGGCCCAACTATCTCATTTCATTCCACCGAGAGCAGCATGAATCCGAGCTCATCTAGGAAGCGGTGTTGTATGAATCGAAATGGTTGAATGAAGCAGACTAGGTGGTGGGGAACACGGGAATTGGAAGGGAGATGTTGCAACGACGTTATCTGTTAATGGGTGTATGTCAAAGCCAGGACAAAGATGATCGGGCTGCGCAGGCGATTTATTCAATGGAGTGAGGATGGAAAGCCTTGATGGATTAGGCTTCCTCTGCCCTTGGGACATGTCGATTGTCCGAATTAATTCGTGCTGTAAACGAAGATTTTTACGTGGAGGAAACGCAGACCAAAAACGCGGAATAAACGTGTCCGTACGAAAATCAACGAAACAGGCGCAGGCTTGGAGACATCCACGTGGAACTCTGTGGGCCGTCGAGATTTCAACGTATCTACGGATTTCTAATTCGAGCCGTTGATTTCTGACACAAGGAGGTTGAACTCCAAATAGTAACGCCTTCGGCGTAAATATCCGACTTCATGGCTTCATTGTAACTTTGGACCGATTTGTCTTTCAACAAATTTATACCTCTCTGTTAAGTTCTTCCATAAGACCACCTTTCTTACTCAATGCTATTGCAGATACCCTCCCTTCATAGCTCAAAATTTATGTTATAAGTTCCATCATGGCGAGGGGAGTGCCTGTCATTGAGAGCCTATGGAATACAACATGAATGATATTCTTCTTACAATATTTGCAAATAAGCCTTTTCTATTGCATGTGTTATATCGTTTCCCAGCATTCCATCCCAAAACTTTATTTTATATTTTATCAAAAGGGCCAACAAGAAGGCCAAAAGAGGCATTTCTTGTGACTTTCACATCCATGTACTGTGTTCCGCTTATAATATTCTTCGGCATTGTATATTTTCCTTCAACATTTGTTACATCTCTACCTTGATGATTATTAATATTACGAGTGCTCTCTCATACCACCACATTCTCATTATAAGAACGATTTGGATGGGATTCTACAAAACTTTTTAAACTGTGAACTTGATTATTAGAAGAATTAGAATTTCTCTTTGAATTTAGCAATAGAGTTTTGTTTCCCAAACTTTGGTTGCTCTCATGTTGCAGATCATTTCCTAGTTTCTCCAGTTGTAGCCCTCGATTTCCCTTCCTAAACCATTTTTTCAACCTCACTGAAGAATAAAACCCTAGATCATCCTTTCTGAACACTTTATATTTTTGTTCTTTTCCTGAACCATTAGATGGAAAAGCTCAAACACAGGCTTTTATTGAATCCAATTTCTTAAACACATGGTCTTCGTCTTAAACATGGCTTCTCAAATCCTGATCATCAACCTCATTTCTTGATCCAAATGTAGTAAACCTCCATTGGCTCCATTATGGGGGTATTTTGATCGAACATGAAAACCCAGGTAGCTCCATATCCCAATCATCACCAACCATGGCAACAACGTTGCCCTCGCAACCACTTTAAAGGACTTGAGATGCAACGTGTCCAAAAATTATTGAATGACACATCATCTCGGGGAATGTCATCTTTACAACTTTACCAAAGACATGGGTTTTCTCACGAGACATTAACATTGTTTCACCAAATACAAGCAATGGCTTATATTCAACCCGATTTGTTAACCTTTTCCAACATACTAACATCATGTACATTGTCATTTTAACCACGGCAAATTTCCAAGAACATTTATTGTTGCTCTTATATTTAAAGTAGGGTAGTACTTATTATTGTATTAGTAATTATTATGACGCTAAGATGACTCAAAATGTTTTGGATAGGAAAAGACAAAGATTACATTCATCTACTATTAATGTGAATTCTAATATGAAATTTTTATTGACAAATTCTTGTAGCAATTTTCTAGAATATGAGCGAATGTGAATCCTAATTTGATGTCCCTATTCACAAATTCTTGTAGTCCAAAAATCTTGCTCATTTTTTATAAAATTTTATGGGGACTATATTTGATAAATTACCTTTCTTCCTAAAAGTCTTGACATGACTCCAATTTCATATATATATATATATATATATATATATATATAAAATTGTTAGATCCTAGTTTCACCCTTCTATTGGCACCATTCCTCTTAGAGGAACTCTTCTAAATTAAAGAGATCACACCGAGTATACAGAAATTTAATAAGAAGTATAATGTTTAATACAAATTCCTATATATTATAATTGTTAATGACCTTATTAAATGAAACAAGTAACTATTAGATGTTCTTCTCAAAACAATTGTAATGTATTTTGGCACGAGGATGATTCCCTACCGTTAAAATCAATCATTAATTCCTTTCTTTCGAAACATTTATGCTTGTGATTGTTCTTTGTGTTTTCCAAAACATATTATTATGAATGTTCTTTTAGAAACTTCTCAAATTCAATAAAACAAGACCTTATTAGTGTACGTGGCAACAAAAATAACTAGGTTGAACTAAAAATAAAGGTGAAAAAAATCAAAGAACCCAAAATATGGCCCAAGTTTCGCATAGAGAAGAAGAATCCAAAAATGTAGTATGAGTTTAGTAATGGTCATAAATGTAGGACACTTTTGGAAAAAGACAACACCACCAAAAAAAGAAGAAAGAGTAAAGGAGAAAAGAATAAATGAGGAGAAAATATGGGAAGAATGTAGATTAAAATTTTAGAAGGTAATTAAAAATTATAAAACATGTGCCAAATAGAGCATAGAACTTGGATTAATAATTATCATGCAAATAAAATAGAAAAATGTAAAATAATAATATATAATGAGTCTAATACCAATAAAAATTGTATATCTATTTTAATTGCCTATTTTGATGTGTGCACACACATACATGTCAATGTAAAATATTAAGATGGATATAAATAATCCACCCCAATGATTTGGAAACATTTTGAGGATATAAAAGACATAATTTCAAAAATACTAAATTGAAAGTCAAAAAGAAAGTGAGATCACCTATTTTGTATAATGGAGGGGTGAGATTAATCTAGAACTAATATTCATTCTCCTATATCTAAAATGTGAAAACACATTCCCTTGCCAACATATCATGTGTAATCGATAAAATACTTATATCTAATTAATCATTTATAATCAAAAGCTAATGAGATATTGAAATATATAGAAGGAGAATTAGATCAAATACATATAGTGTTTGTAAAATCTATGACAATAAAACTGATAAATATGAAATATTGGAATATGTACTCCATTTGAATATGTATATTGTGATGGGAATGCATTTGGTATATTAGGTACATCTTAAAGTAAAATCCATGTGATTGAATATGTATCTTGTGATAGTAATGCATTTGGTATATTATGTACATCTTAAGGTAAAAGCCATGTGATTGATTCATGTGAGGGAATAAAATTATAGAGAGTTTTTACATGGAGTCTTGAGAAAAACCGAATCACATACATGTATTCTCCTTTTAAATTTTGGGATGAAATATGAATGTGTTTTACATATCTTATTTCAAAACAATTTACATCCACAAAAGAATCCTTTCTTATTCTCATAAATTTATGCTCTTATCTTTACGACATATCACCATGTGTACATGGACTTGGAGTATCTAAAAATAATAATGTAGATAGTAGACGCCTTTACATCAAGTTCCATAATATCTCACAAATATTCAATGCCACAGGTATATATACACCTATGTTTCCACCTCTTACAAATAATAATTCCAATTATATCAATATTTTGAATTCTGGCGACACAAGTACATTGTAATATAAATCAATTCAAAAAAGAATAGTTTACAACAAAAAATATAAGCTGAATCTGGTCACCGCGAGTATGCCACTCAATGTGCTCGCATCTGCGGTAAGTCATTATAAGCCGAATCAACCCCATATAGTTGCGTTGTTCCTTTTTTGTACGTAAATTCGTCTATTGTAATGAAATGATTGTCTATTACCTCCTACAAATTATATATCTGTTTGATCAAATTCTTAATTTCCAAATCATAATAAAATATTCATTTATGACCCTTGGACAATGAAGTTAGTTAAATGTATGAAAAAATCCTTGTTAAATGTGGCTTGCCTTGAAAATTTGACAAAGGAAGAAGCTCATATCATGATTTTTTTGAGTATTTCGCACCAACTTGTGCCCTTGTTGAATGGGTGTGCATAGATTTGATGCTGGGATGAGGAATTTTTGAAGCTCGTCTTAAAATTCATAACATCTGGTTCAAGTTCAACCTTTGTACTTTTGTGGGTTTCCACATAATCTAAAGAAAAATTATCTAGTCGAGTAGTTTCCAGAGGTATCCATTCACCGAAAAAGGATAATAAATATCCTATAATTTTCCACTATCCATAACATGCTCCATCTATCTCACAAGTTGAATCGCTTAGTTTCTTGGTGAGAAGGTGAAGAATGACCAACTCCACACTGTAAACATCATATTTTGTAGAGACTTCATTGCTACTTAGATAGTCCAAACCAATGTAAGAAAAGTGTCTCTTATCTCCAATTCTGAGTGCAATGGAGAAAAAGCATCGTAAATTGGGTGGTCATGCCCATTAAAGGTTCTTTACAAAAATTATGATCTACTACGGCTACCACCTAGGGATGTACTTTGTAGTGGAGGTTTTTCTATTGCCACATGGATGGTTTGTAATCATTCGTACATTAATGACCAAAAATTAGTCACAAAAAGACACAATTAAATAAATAAACGTCAATGTCCTACAATCCTATCGTTCATGGTGAATGGTCCTGATTTCATCACACTCTATCGACCAAATTATTAACAACCGTCTGATTTATGTTCTGTGTCAGAAGGCCTAGGCATTTCTACCTAAGACAAACACCTTTGGCGTAATTATCACATTGAGGGTGGTGTTTTTGGGTCCCACTGCCATGATATCCGTATGTGAAATGTGTGTCATTCAAATAAAAATTATAAAGGCATCCAAATGGCTTATCGCTTAATATATTCAAACCTAGGCATTATCTAATTAGCAGAAACATAAGGGTTGACAGAGATGTTAGCGAATTATGTGTATTAACCCTTTAGCTAGCTCTCCAATCACTTCAGTCCCTCAAATGGATCCCCATCTCTATCCAAGCGTCTCAGTGAGTAACACTGACCCATGTTTCTAGTTGATTTCATAGACTGATTGAGATTTCAAATCACTCTATTGGCGAGTCGGATCTTCACGCTGCAAACCTGAGAGAAGCTCTTGGGAAAGCTCCTGGTGTCCTCTATTTTTTGATTCGTATATAGAATAGATTGAACCTTATATTACATTAGATCTTGTGCACATAGCACATCTCCTTCCTACAATTTTGAACTTGACATAGGTTATGATGGACCGCTTAGACTCCCCTCGATTCACATCTAAACATTCCTTATCTGGATCCACCCTTGTGCGAGATCTTGGCTCTAATTGTAGTGGAATCAACACCCACACAGTCTAGTCGATGAACATATCACTCATAATAAAACAATGGTGTATTCTGGTTGAAGGCTAACAAATTCCTAAATGGATTGTTTTAGTTGTATTTACGATAAATTTCAGGGATTATATGCTGAGAAAAACACATTTTCAAAAAATGTATTATTTAAATATCTATGTAATGTTGCACTTATATTTATATTGAATATGTGCATAGTAATAATGATGGTTTTGCCAAATTTTTCCACGTCAAATAGGAAGGGATGGGCTGATAATTTTACAAAATGTAAAATATGGATAAAATAAACAAAAACCTATGGATAAAATAAACAAAAATGTCAAGCGTCAAATCTCATCTCTGCCTTCATGGACCACGGCTTTAAATGTAAAATAACATGGCCTGCACACACCTTAAAAAGAAACTTAAGGAAACCTAATCCACATTGGCAAAGCTACATCATCCGATGCAAAATACGCCAAAAAATAGATGGCGACTCATGAGACCCATAGAAAGGTGGGGAGAAAATGGTGGTGGTCATCACTCTAGCGTGGGAATGAATTAGGCACACACACGTCACACCTTTGCTAACACATTGTTTTATTATTTTTCTCTCGATTGCCAGGGAAGTAGGAATGGCCTTAAGATAGCCATTTGGACTGCATTCAAGAAATGTATTTGTCACGCCAGTATCGGAATCCCCCTCATGGATGTGTTACATTTTTTTCCTCGCAGATCAACGATGGAGGTTCACCGGTGTGGACGTCAACGTAGGGTTCATTGTGAGCCATAATCTTCCCGACACCCGTCCAAAGACCCCAAGTCATTACCATAGAAACAAACACCTTTCGACGTATAACAACTTAAAAAACTCCATGTTCTTAATAAATGTGTTGATTGATTCCTAATCTATTGATTTTTTCTAGCATTGTCTTCTATACTATTTTATATATATATAATCGTTCACTGGTGACTTTGAGAGATGACGATATCTATGTAAACGAGGTCTTCCAAACAAAAAAACTATTTTATATCTATTTCTACTTTAATCATGGCAGATTTATAAATTGTGGGCAAGAGTGTTCTTGTATTACAAAAAATGGTCATATAATTATGGAGAGGGTTATTGAGAAAATATTAAAAACAAAAGAAATAAAATATTAAATGAGACAACCACGGTCCACGATGAGAAGGGTAGTTTGTAATAGAATACACTTTTTCAGGCCAACAACGCTTGTCTTCATTTCATTGGTCAACTCAACTTGTTCAGATGCGGCAGTTTGGTTGATCACTCTAGCATCCAACTTGATTGTCTTTATTTCATGGTTAAACCTCTCTCAGTGTGGGGACTTGTACAATGAGAGAGGAATCTCCGAATTAGAGGCTAATTCCTCAAACTCCTCTGGCATTTAGATCTAATGTCTTATCCAC
Source organism: Taxus wallichiana var. yunnanensis (assembly GCA_018340775.1). NCBI lineage: Eukaryota > Viridiplantae > Streptophyta > Pinopsida > Cupressales > Taxaceae > Taxus > Taxus wallichiana. The sequence goes on along the minus strand of CM031239.1, from coordinate 509,818,144 downwards.
ACAACTACGCAGGTTCGATCCTAATCCCACAGATAACTAATATGAGATAGGGGTAGAAGTGCAAAAATTGACTGTAACTAACTAAAGATGGTGATGCATGGAAAAACCGGAGTTTCTGAAACATATTTGTCATGCAAATAAACATCAAAGTTCACAACATAAAACATACTGTTATCTTATAAGGTATAATTTAGGATCTTGAAATGAAGCAAATAATACAAATTGTAATAGGATCAAACCCATTCAATAGCTTACATTATATTTTTAGTGTCAAAAATCACATTACAATTAGAAAAAAAACTGATAAAGAGATTTGGAGAAGTCTCGATCCTTGCTTTCATGAAACAGTACATTTACCAGTTCAAAGAAGAAGTTATATTTATGTCAAAAATTGTTCCCCTTTTACTAAATGAGCCAAATGGATTCCATTGATGGATCGAGCCTGGGGACATAAAACATACAAAAGCATAGGAGCCCATCCCTTCTTGACCAGTGCATTAAAATGGCATGGGGACCTTACAAACCCATACCCTATCATTTTGACTGGATTACGGAGAATCGACCCATTCTTGCATTAAATTTATATTACAATGTCACTTCGGCCATGAACACGCAATAGCTGTTTCTCAAATTTCTCTCTCCGAGATACACAAAACTCAAGATTAACCCCAAAATCATGTCTGAAATTTCCATTTTCCGTGGATATAAAGAACGTGCATTCCAAGCTCTTGATCGAAAGATATGTAGATCCAAGATTTAGGCACAAAAGAATTGATGCGTTTTAAAATCTTTCCCGCTCTCTCCACTGTTGGTGACACGTGGTCAAGTGCTGATTGGTGCGCCATAATTCTCTCTCACTTCTGCTTCATTGACACGTGTCTTCTTTTTATTGGCTGGCAGCTTGAAACCTTGCCTTTTGACTTTTGACTTTCTCCCGGAATGACAGTGTCAAAATGATTTGATTCTCCTGCTGCCCCTTTTTTTGCAAGCCTCTTCGTCGTCATTTTTTTGTCCCAGATGTCCCAGTCTTTGTTTGGGAACAGAACCCTCCGATCCGCTATTTAAATGGGCTTCCTTGTCCCTTATCTTCGCCTAGACGACACGTGGCGCAAGATTGCTCTCGGCTTTTTCGCTATCCGCATCCCACGCGTCCCTTTGTCCCTTTGTGAAATTTCTCCTTTGGCGAACCACCTATGTTCTCATTTCCCCTCCAAAGCGCACTCACAAGATTATAGAATAAGTCATATTGCACTAAAGTTCCTTCTAACCCTCAAAACTGTTCAAACACTGTCAATAATGTACTTTTACCATTTGTCCCAAGCATGAATACTCCTAAATGCTTTGATGGTTCATGCCTTCTGAGGCTTTTATACCCTCCGCGCCTAAAAATGATGTCCCAAGTTTCCAACTTTGCGAGGACTAGGACTTAGCCAATTTTCACGATTTTCTTCCCAATCTTGTTTTCTACGTAACTTTTTCGCATTTTCTCGAGCTTGCTCTTTTCCTCCTAAACAGAAAGTTAGAAAAAATCAACCACCTACATGATTTTTGGCCAGATCAATCAATTTGCACCTCAAGTGTCTACTTGAGAATTTATATTATGTATGTTATCGAATTAACCTCAAGGTGAATTTGGATAACACAAGCTTAGTTGTCTTCATTTCATTAGTTAATAAATAACTTATTCAGATGTGTAAATTTTGCTTTACACGTGTCCCATGCTTCACTTTGCTCACTTATTTGGCATTAAATTAGTAGACGGTCTTATCCACAACATACATATAATACTAATAAAAACTCCATAGATAATGATTTTTTTAAAAATTGTTTGCCATAAATACTACTATTAATGAATGGAAAGATAGTTTAAAAATTGATCAAATCCTCATTAACAAATGATAATTCACCATGTGACTTCTATCATTTCATAAACTTGTATTATCTTATAAACCTCTATCATCCATAAGATTTTTGGACTTCTATATTTTGAATTCTTGCTTTACATAATTAAGTTGGAAGCTTAATGTATGGTATGGCTTTGTCATAAGAGTAGACATTGCCCAAGCGGTGGGAGTTCTTTCTCGTTTTATGTCTAATCTTGGAAGAGTGCATTAAGATGCATTTAAGAAGGTCTTCAAATATTTCATTCAACCAACATTAAAATACTCTATATGTTTTCATGGAAGAAGAGACAACATTCCCTAGGTATTCATGGTTTTGTGCATTCAGATTGGGCGGTGATGTCGATAGCGTTCAAGATCCACAAGGGCATATGTGTTTACTCTTAATGGTGGTGCATCACTTGGATAAGCAAGCGATAGGTCCTCGCTTTGTCCACCACCGAGGCAAAGTACATGGAAGCCACTTTTCATGCCTAACTAAAAGAATCCATTTGGCTAAAGCATTTGTGTTTAGATATTGATTGAAACAAAATGCGAATTCAATATATCTTGACAATGTCCTTATTAGATCTATCTTGCGAAGAACCTAAATTTTCATGCCACGACCAAACAAAATGATGTTCAAGTATCACTTCGTGAGAGATATGGTCGAGGATGGCAGGTGAAGGCTGGAAAAGGTAGAGACAGGTCTGCGAATGTTGCGATGCATTACCTCATGACCTCTTTTTGCTTGAATACAAGATTTTTACATTTCAAATTTTCTAACTCCTTTTGGAGAGAAACTCAAAGCTCGTGAGCAAAGTGAAATTTAGGTGGCGTTTCCAAAACCAGTCTATGGGCCTCTCGACTCCTCTACAAATTATCCATGATGGTATCTTTCCTCTTGGCCCTTCCAAAGTATTAGCAAGTGGGATATTGTCCGAAATAAGGTGTCTCATCCTTGTTTGGTTTATTCATTAAATCGATTTTCTTAAAACCATTTCACATTTTATTCTAAGAAGTTTAAAAATAGAAATAGGAGTTCTCAAAAGATTCCCATTATGATAGTATATCATGGAAGGGCTATTTTTAGAGATATTATGATAGATTTTATGACATCTATAAGGGTCAAAAATAGGGGAGAATATTGTGGACGTGGGAGCCTAATTTTAGACCGAAAATCTTGCTCTTTAATGCTATCCACCTCATGAGAGGTTTGGCACATGGTTTTGTAAACCATAGATGGTTTCTTGTATAACCAAAGGTCTATAAATTGAAGACTTGGAGAAACAATTGGTGTGGTGAGCTTTGCAAGTACTGTAACATTGGAATCCTTCTAGAATTGTTTCTAAGCCTTAAGAAACTTGCTCTGCAAGTGTATGTAATCTTGTTATTAGATTTGAAATACATTGAGTGGGCTTTTGGAGTGTGGGGTTTTTTATCCGTAAGGATTTTCCCCACATATATCTGGTGTTTGTGTTCTTGTTATGAATGTGTTGCTGAGATTTCTATAACTCGTTTCCACTATGTTGAAAGTTTTGCATACTCTATCTCTCTGGCTCAAGATTAGCGTAGGAAGTTGTTCCGCTACTCTTAATTTCCTATCAGAAAAAAAAGTATATCTTATCAGGGAACTAGCTGATCCATTCCAATTATTAAAAACAAGATAAAGAGATAGGAAACTATACTCCTTTCATGAAACAGTACATTTACCAGTTCACAGATGACAAGTTATATTTATTATTACAAATATGCAACTGTGCTCACACTATAATACCATCCCAGAAAATTTTGGATGAAAATTGTGTGTGGCAAATAATTAGATTAGTATGACAAATAATTTGATGGGGTTGACACACACACTCTCTCTAGAAATAGCCATCGAGATCTAGGCAGACCCTCTCCTACCTACAGAATAACATAAATTAACACCAAAAAAAGTGTTAATGCAGGGATCTAATCAACTGCTCTGATGCTGCAGCCATTTAAGAGGCAACTGTAAAAAGTTCTCTTGTTGTAAAATTTATATTACAAGTCCCTTCCCCTTTGGATCCAAATCAACTTGAATGGAAGTCAAGTCTTTCTTGAGATAATTCGACATAAGCTTGTGTCCGAGGATCTGATCTGGAATCTGCAAAGATTCCATTTTTAATGGATCAAAACTCGAAGCATTCCACTCTTGTTACTCGCATAAATCAAGAAATCGCTACATGAAGCTTTGACAGACCAGGCCGAGGAAGAAGAATTGATCTTGGCAGGTATGATTTCATCCATATTACGCTCCCTCCACTGTTGGCGAAAGTGGTGAGAAGAAAACAGTATGGTACGCCATGAATTACAGACACTCTGGAGTTGAAAGATTTTATGAGGTGGCAACCTGGACAGGATTTCGACCAGGATTTCCTCCGGAAGATGTTCAAAATGATCTCGCACTCTTCTGCTGCATCTTTTGCTTGCACCAACACTCTCTGCACGCTGTTTTGATGCCATTACAATTTCCATTCTCGCTTAGGAACCAATTTGTTGTATTGTTTTTACAAATGCATATGATCTGGATATTTATAACAGACTTAAGCATTTGATTTTTAAGATTTACTTGCATGTATATCATGCATTAGTTTTTAAAAATAGAAACGGTAATATGGAAAAAGTACTTTTATTTATAGGAAGATAAAAGTATATCATTTTAAAACATTTTATCATTTATGATCACCAAATTTATCTAGAAGCATTTATTTAATTTGAAAATAGATATGACAAATCCTTATATTACATGGAATTATTTGTGTTATGCGGATGACATTAACATTTGGGTTAAGACATGTGGGTTATTTATTTTCATTTATATTTCTTAAAAATTTTTAAAGTAGGGTAGTACTTATTATTATTAAATAGTTAACTAAATAAAAAATATTTTTTCTATTATAAATTTATTGGTTTATTTAATAAAAATTATTTGTTAAAGTTTTTAACTTAACATAAATTATATCATTGGATTGTAATTGGGTTATTCTCATATTGTTGTGTATTATTTTTCGTGTGTAGGATATTTAGAGATTTTGTTTCAAGTCATATATTGAACTCATCATTAGAGGTGAAGCACCAACTTGAAAAATTAAATGAGATAATCAATCATAAATATGCCAAGAAGGAATATAAAAGGAAAAATAAGGTAAAGGGGATCGAAGTCAACCAATAACATCAAGAAAATAATAACTTAAATAAATGATTAAACAAGGGTGGGGGCAAGAGTTATCTATTAAATGACATAAAGAATGAAGAAACCAAGGGTATATATACCCTCTCTTAAAAATTATAACAATAAGGCTAAGAAACAATAAAAATAAAGGATTACGAGGATGATAAAATAAAAATACCATAACATAATACAAACAATAAACCAAACAACAAAAAGGAGAGAGAAAATTTGGCCAAGACAAAGGCGAGGAAATATGACAAAGGATAAACACCAAAAAGAAAACAAAAAGGCGTTTCAGGGCCTTAGAACCTATGCAATAAAGGGTAAAATGAGTTGCTAAGTTTCCAACCATCATCATTCATGTTGTTAGGGTTTATTCGATCTCCACAACCTCACAAATTCTTCTCTCAGTGTAGTGGCTCTTCATTGGAATTAATTTTTCATCATTTATGCATATGCAGTGCTTAGTGATATCCTCATGTTTTGTTAAGGAAGATTTTCTAACTCTTGAATGTTCCAAATCCTTACAATGTTATTTTAATTTTGTTTGTAGTGAGTGTTCACTCTCACCAATATATATTTTTTCATAAGAGCGTGGGATAGAGTAGACCCCTTTCCTCAGATGCGCATTGATTGGATCCTTAGCATTTCTTAACATGATTTTTATAGTGTCGATAGGTTTGAAGCAAGTACCAATGCCATTTTTTAAAAGTTTTTTCAAAATTAGAGGTACCCTCAATGCAAAGAAGAGTGGTTCTTTCTTCTTGTATTATGTTCCCATTTTTGTTTTAGGGCCTCTTTTGTTCTTTTTTATGCAACTTTGATTTTCTAGTTTTTATAACCATTTTTTTTAAAAATTATTAATCATTGTAGGATTAGGATGATTCAAAGTTTTCAATAGAAATTAGATTTATCATTTACTAATTCTACCAAAAAATATGAGGAAAATATGTCATTTGGGTAATGAGTACTCATAAAAGTCATTTGAATAATAACTAAAACACATACTTCATATAAATTTATTATCTTTTAAAATTTTATAATAAGAAATAAGATTTAATCATGAATAAATGTCTAAATACAACTCAATTTAAAATAAAATTAACATTCATTAGTATTTTGAGAGATAAGAATCATCAAGGCGGTGTTGAATTTTACAAATCATCATAAATATAATTGATGAAATGCACTTGAGAAATAAATTTATTTTTTAAAATTGTGTCTATATTTTTTAATTAAATTTGAAGTAAATGTTACAACCAACCACATACATTACACTTCACTTTTAAATAGACACAAAAATAAATATAGACCTCCTTGCATAAAATAATATTCTAGGATCATATGAAATTGATAAGAGTAAGTTTAATAATGATATTTGGTTTATTGCAATTTCAAAATTTGTTACCATAAACATACAACATAACTGGGGCCTAGATAAAGAACCATATAAGTCCCAAAAAAACTAGTATGAATGGAGCAACCTAGCTAAAATTGTATGTGTCTTCATAACAATATAAAGTTTCACCCTTAATTATAGAAATGTGATGGACATTGTGAGCAAATGTGAATCTTAATTTGAAGTCCTTATTCACAAATTCTTTTGGTCCAAAAAAACCTTGCTCATTTTTTATAAAATTATATAGTGACTATATTTGAGAAAATAACTTTCTTCCTAAAAATCTTGACATGACTCCAACACCATAAAAATAAATAAAAACATTGAGGAATTTTTTAGGTTTTAATTTTACCCTTCTATTGATATCCTTCCCCTCAAAGGAACTCTTGTAAATTAAAGCGATCACACCAAGTATAATGAAATTCAAAAAAGTATAATGTAATACAAATTCATATATGTTATAATTGTTAATGACCTAAATCAATGCAACAAGTAAATATTATATGTTATTCTATAAATGATTGTTATGGATTTTGGCACGACGATGATTCTCTACCATTAAAATCAATCATTCATTCTTTTCTTTCACAAATTTTATTCTTTTGATTGTTATTTGTGTTTTGTAAAACACATTATTATGATTTTTATTTTATAAAATTTTCAAATTCACTAAAACAAGACCCTATTAGTGTACATGGAAACAAAAAATAAGTAGGATGAGTTGAAAATAAAGATAAAAAATTCAAGAACCCAAAATATGGCCCAAGTGTCCCATAAAGAAGAAGAATAAAAAATTGTAGTATGAATTTAGTGATGATCACAAATGTAGCACATTTTTGAAAAAAAGACATAAACCTACCCAAAAAGGGATGAGAGAGGAAAGGAGAAAATAATAAATGAGGAGAGAGAAAATAAGGAAAGAATGTAGATTAAAATTTTAGAATATAATCAAAATAGAAAATATATGCCAAATAGAGAATATAACTTGGATTAATAATATCATGGAAATAAAATCGAAAAATGAAAAATAATAACAAATAATGAGTCTTATACCAATAAAATTTATATATTTAATATAATACTCTATTTTGATGTGTGTGTGCACATACATGTCAATATAAAATAGAAAAGTGGATATAGATAATCCACCTCAATCATTTAGGAAACCTTTTGAGAATATAGGAGACATAGTTTCAAAAATACTAAATTGAAATTCAAAAGAAAAGTGGGATCACCTAATTTTTAGAATGGAAGGGTGAGATAAACCTAGAACTAATATTCATCCACTTCTATCTAAAATATGGAAACTCATGCCCTTGCCACCATATCATGTGTAACTATTGCATTAATTATGATATGATGGTGATTTTTAAATTATACTCCTCGCACGTGGGAAGCCAAGATCTCAAATTTTAAGTTTTTTGTTGTGATTTTTAATCATAAATGGGAGCAGCCTTTGTACCGGTGGCACGTGGCAAAGGGGTAAGAAGATTTTTATTAAGGCCCGATTAATTACTCACTTTTACATCATCTTTTTCTCATCTATTCGGCTCTACTAACTATGGGGGGTGCCTTGGTGCAAATTGAGCCTACTAATTGTGATGATCTGAAGAAGGATATGGATGTTTGGAGTCTTCTCGAGGAGAAGGGGTTATGTCATTTATCAAATGACTATTTGGATATTCTATTGTGGTGTCAAGCAACATTCTATCCTCATGGAAATGGGGTAATGTGAAAGTTGGCAAGATTAGATTCAAATTTCCACTAAGAGTATAGCCATATGTCGATCCTACCTATAAAAGGAGATATCTATTTCAAGAGGTCCTTAAAAGTGGAAATGGTAGACTTTATGGCAAAGAGAAAAGAAAGGGTCTATATATACCAGTATGGCTATGAACGAGCTTCCTGAAAGCACCATGGGATCGAATTGATGAGAAAGTCATGTGTTATTTCACGTTAGAAGGTAGGTATAAGTCATTTTTGGCCCTCAAATTTTCATTTTGGCCCATTTTTGTAATGGTATCAAGGTGAATTTAGCCAATTTCTTGTACTAGTCTTTGGATTTGTCCATCAAAAATTCTCGTGTTGGTGAAGGTCCCTTACTCCACCAAGGTTTATTGTATTTTCTTTTCAAAACTATTGATGATGTTTGCTCTTTCTATCCGCTTTCCCATTGTTACTTTTTGGCATTGTCATTGCCATGCCCCTCCTCCACCTCCTTCCCATCCCGTGTCCCGTCACCTTCATCACCGCCTCAACCTCCCGCCTGATTTCGAACCCAAAAGTGGAAATCACGGGCCACCATGATGCCACTTCTTCCCCCCTGCTCACTTGCCTCCCTATTCTTCCCCCATTTGACTACCTCTTGCTCTACGGTGGTGCCTCACGCTTCTCCCTTGCATGTTGTTACGGTTTTGAATTTTCAAGTCTTGCTGGTGATGGTACCATTCCTGAGGTTTTTTTCAGTTTAATTAATGCTTACCCTGATTCTCTGACCCCCTCTTGCAAGAATTCCCCCTCTCACACTGATGTAAGAGAGAAAAAGGTGCATTTTGAGGATGATGTTGATGAAATGTTCACGTCACCGAGTAACTCACAGATGATGAATTGGAGGTGTCCAAATTTGATGTTGCTAAGGATCAGTTCGTCACTTCCACTGAAGAAAATTCTAGTATCGAAATTTTTGATTTGCTTCAAAAGGTTATTGGGAACATCAATAAAAAATTTACTGTCATTAAAAATTGGAAGGAGTACATTGATGGCACCTGGGCTCACCTTCACAATGGTTGCAAGGAATTGATTACTATTGTTGAATCTCTTGCTGAAAATTTTGTTGATATTGTTGTTATGGAAGTAGTTAATGTTCTTAAAAATATGATAGATATGTAGCCATGTGTGTGGGCCTTTTTTCTCTTTTTGGAATGTTGGTATTTTTTTCACTTTTGTCTAGTTGTACTTTTGTTATATCATGCTTTATATATATGGTAAAAGGATGTGGGTCCTTTCAACACCCTCACCATTTACCAAATTCCAAAAAAACATATCATGTGTAACTAATAAAATAATTCTATGTAATTAATCATTTATAATCAAAAGTTGATGAGATATTGAAATATAGAAAAGGATAATTGGATCAAATACATATGGTGTTTATAAACTCTATGAAGACAACACTGTTAAATATAAAATATTGGAATATGTATCTTTTGATGGGAATGCATTTGGTATATTGGGTACATCTTAAATAAAATTCATGTGATTGATTCATGTGAGGAATAAGATAGTAGAGATTTTATTACATCATGGAGTATTGAGAAAATATTAATATCTCATATATCACACACACACACACACACACACACACACACACACACACGTTAGGCTTTCAAATTTTGGGATTTGAAATATGAATGTCTTTTACATATCTTGTTTCAATACAATTTGCATCAAAAAAGGATCCTTTCTTATTTTCATAAGTTTGTGCTCTTATCCTTGCAACATATCTCCATGTGCACATGGACTCACCGTATCTAAAAATAATTATGTAGATCATAGATGCCTTTACATCTAGCTCCATATGATCTCATAGATATTCAATCCCTTAGTACATGTGGAGAATCATAATACATTGGTGTTTTTTTCTTATAGTCCCATACACATTATACTCTTGTTTCAAAATTATTATAGTTTCTCATAGTATTGCATACTAATTGTCAAATTTGTAGTTTCTCACAATGTTTCACACCATAGAATAATGTACATATATTTTTGTAAGTATTTGTACCACATCTCAAATTCATCGTAATTCACATTATGGAAACTTTTCATATTAACACATTGTGTGTCTTTATAATCCTATACAATATATTTGTGATTGGTGGTTACATTTCAGCATCCCACTACCATGTGGTAGGCTAGGCTCCACACTCTATTGTTACAACATATTAGATCAATTTCAAATAATTTCAATGCCCTAGAATTGAACCAATAACATTTATCTCAACCCATTTCCTATTGTACACTTAATTGACTTATTCTTACAAGCATATTGCTCAATTTAGTAGTCATTAGCCACTAGTTCATACATGTTAGTCATCTACAAACCATAAAATTATATTTCTTAGATAGAAAGCACATAATTGGACATATGAACACATTATCCAACTAAAAATTTATAATGCTAACCTTTATAGGATACATGTTCTTGTGAAGGAGGAGACTTGCATAAGGATTTTTATTAAGGTCGATATTTTTCCACCACACACTTAGTAGTCAATGTTTAAAATGCAAAGTTTAGCCTTGTTCACCTAGTGTCATTTGAGAAACACAACCTTTCAAAAAATCACATATAAATTATCAATCATCTTACCCATTCAAAGGCACTTATCTCTCACATCTTCTTTGACATATCAATATTGTTTCAACATCGATGATTTTCCCATTGTTGTGCTTGAGGATATCTTTTAAGTAGTTAAACTTGCTTCACAAGGACCTAACTATAATACCAATTGTTGGAAGCACAATGACTGAGAAGGGGGTGAATCAGTCCTTAAAAACTTTTACTTCAAGTCTTACATAACTTTCATACATCATTTCAAGGAATCCATTCAACATTCATTAACCAATGTCATCTTATTAAGTATTAAACATCCATTCAAAAGAACATGAAGAAAGAGAGAACAAATTAACACAATATATAAAGTGGTAAAACCTCAATGGGTAGAAAACCAATGAAGCTATGCATATATTACTCAACCCAAATGACTCTTATGAATATAACACATCACAAGAGACTTATTTAGTGAGGCACCAACCCCACAAGGAGTACTAACCCATAATTTAGTAGAGCACTAACTTTATAAGGAGGCTATAACCCCCAAGATGACCAAGCACCAACTCAACCACCTAAATATGAAGATTACCTAATGTCCTTGTTGTTCAACCAACTGATTATGATCACTCTTTCAGTTCTCTTCACTCAAAACTCTCTCTCTCTCTCTCCTTTGCTCATACTTGCACCATACTGTGTTGATTAGGTCATATGACCTTGAAGTATTTGTTTCTCTGGTGTTCTCACATTCTCATCCTCTTCACACATTTCCTCTTATTTATCAAACCTCCATACACTCTATTAGCTCAAATGAGTAAATACACCTTTTATACATGACTCAAGCCACAAGACCATTTAGGTCAAAAAAGTAACAAATAACCATATAAATTCAGTCATAAACAACATATTGAGACTCATTACAAAAATAATCATATGACCCTTTAGGTCAGCATAGACCTTACACATAAAAACTTGATCAATGCTTCTCAATCAAGCCTAAAACACTAGTCTTCTCCAATGGTCACAATTTTGATTTTCAAGGCATAAGACAACACCATCATGACACCACAAGATCTCAACACTTCATCAACATCATCTCACAATCATCAACATGCACAAAAACCTCTGCCACCTCCATCTTCAACAAGCACCACTCCATTTAGAAAGCACCACCAATTAGGTCTTAAGCACCTAATTACTAGTCCTCAAGAATGAGCTAGTTCACATATCAAATCACCTCTTCATGAATCTTGTATCACATCAATGGAAATGTATTGATGTCAGGAAATTGAAACAACTCACGTAAACCTTAAATTTATGGCATAATACCTAAAACACCTCCATATATGAAACTCCTCAAACATGGTTCTAGACTCAAGAACCAGTCTTCTAAACAAGTTCTAACACCTCTAGGGAAACTTCCAAGCACTACCACCACTTGGAACAATTCAATGGAATCCTAAAACTCCTCTTAAAGCACTTATGTGCATATGTCATATGGAAGAAACTTACACTTTCATACCTCTTCCAAAAATCTTCTTGGCAAGCCTAATTTAGTTGATTAGGCCATGAATGCTTCAACATGAAAACACCTCATTTAATCACACCAAGATCTCAAACACCTCATATGGGACTTGTAAAGCTAACCATACTCAAATAACTCTTTTACACCATGAAAAACATCACAAGCCTCTTAAACCTTCATGACATTTTGACCACATTAGGCCATAAGTGGTAGGTAACATTGAACATTGATCTCATCAATTTATTGCACTGAAACTATCCAGATATTTTCATGATAACTTAGAACATATCCCAAGCTTGATCCAAAATGGGACTTATGTCATGATACCTACACACATGTCTGTACCTGTAAATCTTCATAAACCAAGGGTTTTTTTGTATCTTACCAAAACACATGGAGCATGTAACCACCACCAAAATGATCTCCAAGAATCCTCTACATGTGTTAGTCATCATACTAGCTTTTCCAAGTCATTTGAGACCACACACATCATATCTTATCTATCACTCTAAAACTAGGCTATTAGGAGGGTTTAAACCCACTTTACTTCTTAACAGTTATTCATAAAGGATGTGACATCATATGTAAAATACTCTTAACTTTATGCCTAAAAATGATGAATGACTTGGGTCCCCATGTAAATATTTCACGTGTGAGTGACCACTTTAAACTAACCATCAAGCTAAGAATGACTATTTTGAGAGCTCGGTATATCTCAAAACAAATTGTATTTTTTCTTATCATCCTCCTGACCTCAAAATTTGCACACACATTTGGGATGACCTCCTCCATATTCTTTAATGCTCATTCATGTTTAGTTAATTATGAAATTCAAAATGCACCATGGTTTTCCCATGTATTGTTGCCTTGTCTTCATGATATTGCTTCTAAAGGACCCTGAAGATGCACCATACACCTTAATCATGGCATTGTAAACCTTCCAAACCTTATATGCAACCTCAAAACAAAATTTTTTCATGCTCATACTAACTTGTTATTCCTCATACATCAAGCTATCATGCAATGTGTTGCACTAGGTATAGGGATTAGGCCTAGTTAGGCTTGTATCACCACGCATGCCATATTAAAACTAACCTTGTCACCATAATTCAATCATGCTAAGACCTTTTCCACCTCACTCTGTATCTACTAGACCATATAGAACCTTCACATAGCCTCTAGAGCACACTCAAAACATCTACCTACTTGAACCATGCACCAAAAACATGCACTCACTCTTAGACACCATGTTATAACAACACTTCAGGACACCAAAACACCTCACCACAAATCAAAATTCACTCAATTCACCTTGTTTGACATCATTGATCATCAATGATAACATCATGCATTCCAAGACTCCCTTTGACATCAATGCCACTTAAAATAAATGACAACAACAATGACACAATGTCCAACAATCTCCCCTTTTTCATTGATGGAAAACACCTTTAGAAACATTGATAAAACTAAACATGAAAGAACCTTCAAGATTTTTATTTTTTTTGAGAACACTCTCCCCCTTTGACATCTATGAAAAATGCTACTGTAGTATCTTGACATGAAAAATAACAATCAACAATACATACAAACTTACAAGCTCCCCTTTGGTTTGTGTTCACCTTATTGACTTCAAATGCTATAGATGATCCTTGGACCTGGTCTTAAAATATCTTCAATGCTCCCCCTAAACAAATACATACCTTATTTTGACTCCATACTAAGCCACAACCATATCCTTTGTATCCCACACCTTGTTCATCTATGCCACACCCATATCCTTGGTATCCCATAACATACATCATCTTATTAGGGATGACATAATCTTAGGATTGGTAGCATGAGGCCATCCTTTAATCATGGGATTGGGATGTATAAATGTCAAGCATTTTCTCATCTTCCAAGAGGCCACCATGAATGAAGGTGTTGATACTACAATGTTCCTGGGTCATTGCAGCTGATAGCTGGGCTTACCATGTTTTTAGGTGATAAGGGAAGATTTAAAATGAGGAGGCCATGTTGGAGATTGTATTCTATGTAGTCAGTAAGAAGGAATTTTATCTCCTATGTAGAAAATTTGGATAGGGAGGTGGAGGTACCACTTTCATGTGGGTGCACTATATCATGATCATGCGAGAGGTGAGGGCCTTTGATTGAACCTTGATAGCCATTTTAATAGAAGGAAATTCGTATGTTGTGGGTTAATATCCAGATAACACTCTGCAATGTGCAAAGGGTTGTGGATCTCCAAGAATGGTGAGTATTTTCCTTAATGATAAATTTTGATACATTGATGGAAAGTTAGGGAATGACCTACATGACATGGATCCATGGGTGAGTGAGGAGAATATTATAGGGTAGTTACAAGTCCAAGACATGGAACTCGGTATTATGAGTAGTGATCCCAACTTCCATAGGAAAGGTAATTATTCCTATTGACTAGCGCTTTGCATTATCATAGACCTTGATGGTGATTACATTAAGGTTCAGTTATGTATCATTACATCCCAACTATTTAATGAGCTTTAAGGTACATATGTTAATGCATTGATCTATTTTCCACAAAGAACCCTTTTGATTTTATTGCAAAGTAATGACCACTTCATATAAAAAGGAGATTGTGCATATGATCATCTATTATAATATCAAGTTGGCTAAAAGTAATTTTTTCGAGATAGAGCAAGTTGTGCAACCAAGGCTTGAAAAAATGATGCATCAATGTCTGTGGAAACTCCTAACCCATGAAGATTTTTATAAAGGATATCTTTATGAACATTAGATATTTTGAGAAGATCCAAAATAGAAATCTTGGTAGTAGTCTTCTCAAGTTGATCAAGGAGATCATAATGATTATTTGAAGGGGTAGACATAGGGGGTTCTAAAGTTAGTAGGTGAGCATGTCATGTTGCCACAACACACTCTTGCATTTTAATCTTGATGGTATTTACATGCTCAGTAGTAGGATAAACATATCCAATGAGGGAATCAAAAGGATTAGTTGTTTCAACATAAAAATGATTGAAATTTTTACTTTGGGAGGATTTACCTTGATCCGGATTTTTTCCACCTGTTTATGCTTAGGAATGGATATTTATAGATTCCCAACTTTTGGTTAAAGGATTTGGTGGGTTCCGGTGAATCCATCTCAACATATCCACTATCTATAAGTCATACGATCACATCAAATAATCAAATAGTCCATAACATTAAGATGTGTGACAAAACCATATATCCATTATATATCGAACAAGCTCAATTAACGTAGTAACATGTTAGTATCCAAAACATCTACCGAAATGTACTAACTTGCTAATCAAGGCTAGATTAGTGCTACATCCCAAATCACCATACTTTTCATGAAAGATCAAATAACATAACATAATATCAAAATGTGTTATAGTCCATGTCAAATCATCAATATGAGTATAAAGTCAATGAGATAATTGAGGCTAGAAAATGTGGGCACTACATTCTAATTGACCATTAATCGTGTTGTTGATAATATGCGGTATAAGAAAATGATGTTGGAGTCTCAATCTCCACCATTTGCGGATCATAAGAATGCCACAGGCAAGGAAAAAGAATTCGCGGTGAAAAAAGCAAGCCACCGGAGCTTCTGGTAAAAGCTGTGGAAAAATAGGTTATTACTCAACCAAAGCCACCAAATCAAATTCCACCACAAAAAGAAAAGAAGGTAGAATGCCGCAAATGGAAAAATTTTCATAGGCCTCCCATTCAACATTGTTGAGAAAATGAAGAAGACCAATGTCAATGTCTCAATGTGGGATGCACTTGTTATTCCATCATAGTGTGATCTCCCATGTAAAACTCTCAAGGAAGTTCCTCCCACGGATCTAGTAACACAAAAGGATCATGCCATGGTTCATGTTTGTCTAGAAAGGAGTGATAAAGTGATTAAAACTATCAAAAATCCACCCTTCTACATGTCGATAATTGTGGGTAAATAACATAACCGCATAATTGATTCGGGGCTAGTATTTCTATAATGCCCAAGAAAATCACTGATATCTTAGGTCTCAAATATAGTCCTGTGTCTAGGGGATTTTTACAACTTGATGGATCAATTGTGAATGTATTGAGCTTAATAAAAGACCTTGGACTAACACTTCATTCCTGCCCAAGCCTCACCATAACCCATGACATTTCAGTCATTGACCTTCCTCCCATGTTTTCCATCTATTTATCTAGAGACTTCACTTTGCTAAAGTAGGTAGCTATCTATCCTCAGATTGGACTCATATGCTTCTAAAGACCAGATATGGTACCCAATTCACAATACAAGATGAGCCCATATTTTCCTACCATATTGAGCCATTTGACCCCACTCATGTCCAATCAATTTTCCTTATACAAGATGAACATGAGCAAGACTCAATTCCAGATGAATAAATTGGTCCTCTTTCTATGCCTGATTTGTTGTTAGATGAATGGGCTGAGAGAGACCATAAGTTTGATCCTTATGATGAAGAGCTCAAAAATTTTGAGACTGGTTTGGGAACTTATTGCATTCTCCAAGAGGAATCTGTGATACCCGCAACATTCAAACAAGAAAAGGAAAATGTTTCTAGACTATGGTGGATGTTATTTGATGGTTCTAGAAGTAGAAATGGAGTTGGGGTGGGTGTTGTGCTCATTTCCCCAAAAATGAAAAGTTCTTCTTTGCTCAGGCTATAATTTTCTTGTTCAAATAATGTGGCGAGATACAAGCATTGGTGCATGGTTTGTTGATCACGGAAAAGAGAAAAATCAAGGAGTTACAGGTCTTTGGTGACAGTGAATTGGTCATTCACCAAGTCTATAGCAGATGCACATAAAGAAAAAGTTCTTAAAAGATTACAAACACAAAGTTTGGGACTTGTTAGAAAGCTTTGATGCCATCAACCTCCGAGTTGTGCCCAAGAAGTTGAATAAAGACACGGACCAAATGACAGATCTTGGTTCTCAATTCTCACTTGCTAAGGATTTGATCAAGGGGAATTTGCAACATGTCAAAATAGTCGCTGTGCCTTCAATCCCAAATAATCAAACTTGCTGGCAGGTATTTGACAACGATGAACAAATAGTACAGTTCATCCAAAACAAGGTGGAGTTCTCCCAAAAAATGCAAGATGATCTACAAGAAGTATGTGGGGATCAGATTATTCAACTAAAAGGAAATAAGTTGCCTAAGGGATTGGTCACGTTGGATTAGATCTTCATTCTAGATAATGATTTTAAAGGGGCGTAAAATAGCATTATGAAAAAGCAAGAGGATTTTCAGTTGGTTTCAATCACTCCAGGAATATGACTTTTACTTAGAGAGGTATGAGATGAAAATGAAAGGCAAGATTTCATTTCCTTGTGTCAAAAGTTCAGTGATGTGTTTTCATGGGACTATGAAGATTTAAAAGAATTTAATCCAAACATAGTCCAACATTTCATTGACCTTGATCCCAACATCAAGCCAATTGAGAAAATCGAGGCTAGTCAACCCCAAGATTGAACCCCTCATGAGAAAGGAGCTCTCCAAACTCATTGAGGCCAAAATAATTTTTCCAATCAAGTATTCTACTTGGGTGGCCAATTTGGTCCCGATAAGGAAAAAGAATGGTGAAATATGGCTCGAGTAGATTTCAGGGATTTTAACAAGGCTTCCCTCAAAGATCATTATCCCTTTCCCTCCATGGAGCAAGTTTTACATACTGTAGTAGGAGCAACGAGCCTCTCCATTCTCAATGGCTATTTTGGTTTCAACCAGATCAAAGTGAAATAAGAAGATCAGTATAAAACCATGTTCACCACTAAATTGGGAACGTTCACTTACCAAAAAATGTCCTTTGTCTTATTAAACACATGTGCTAGTTTTTAAAGAGTAATGGATATTGATTTCAAAGGGTATATCAATCAGTTCATCTTGGTTTACCTAGATGACATACTATCTTCTCCAGACAGAACACGAGATCACATAAAGCACCTCGAGAAAGTGTTTAAAAGCTCTCAACCCTAAGAAGTGCAACTTTATAGTCCCTAGAGGCAAGCTTTTGGGACATGTTGTTTCAAAAGAAGGCCTCATCATTGATCCAGAAAGAATTCCAGCTATCACGGCTCTTTCCTTGTCATCTCACAAGAAGACATTGTAGTATTTACTTAGGAATATTAACTTTGTTAGGTGCTTTATTCCTAACTTTGTGGGTTTGGTAAGACCTAATGAGAGATCACTCAAGCCCTAACATTGATTAGCCCAGTTATACTAATGATTTCATCTTGCATGCTCATGGGGTAGAATCCAGCATAAATGTCATAGTCTTGACATAGTTGAATGATCAAGCGATGGAGCATCCTATGGTGTTTTTAAGCCAAAAATGAAGAATTATGATCTCAAATCAACCACATTGAAAAATAAGTGTTCGCCATTATGAGATCTTTGAAGAAATTCAAAAGTATGATTTTTTCTAGCCACATAAAGGTTTTAGTATCACATTCCAACATCAGAGACTTCATTATGGGAGCATAGATCAACAAAAATAGAGTTGGATGGGTAACTAAGATCATGGAGTATGATGTGACAATTGAGGCCAAAAATTGGTAAGAGGAAGAGCAATTTGTGAGCAGCTAGCTCTGAGATGTTGTAGAACCTCAAAATATCGCCATCATAAATGAAGTGCCTTTCAAAGATGAGCTACTACGTGATGTTAAATGGAAATAAGATGAAAGAAATGCATTTAATGATCACAGTTGGTTTTTGTATTTCAAAGTTCTTGTCTCTTGGTGTATACCTCAAGTGTTCAACAAAGCAAAGAGGAGATATCTGAGGCTGCAATCTATTCCTTATGCATTAATTGATGGTGTCCTATTCAAAATGAATATTGATGGAGTGTTTCTCAAGTGCGTTGAAGGTGAGCAATGTGTTAAGGTCTTAACTGAATTCCATGATGGTTTCTCAGATAGACATTTCTCTGCTAAAGCTATAGCCATGAAGATCATAAAAGAGGGATATTTTTGGCCTACGTTGTTCGTGGATGCTCACATGTGGGTTAGAAAGTGTGGGAAGGTGCATTCTTCACTGGAAAGAAAATATTAGCAGCTTTTCCACTTCATCATACAATCCAAATCGATCAACCATTTACACAATGGGGTCTTGAATTCATTGGTATGATCAACCCTCCATCTAGTGCTAGTCACAAGTGGGTCCTCATAGCCATAGACTATTTCACCAGGTGGATTGAAGCCACACCATTAAAGGAAGCCACTGAATTAGTTATCCTAGAATTTCTTGAAGAAATTTTCACAAGGTTTGGTGTTCCTCAGACCATCATTTCAGATAATGCAAAATCTTTCTTAGGATCAAAGATTTCTAGTTGGGCTTTAGAACTTGGGATTTATCGAAAAAATTCTTCCAATTATCACCCCTAAGGCAATGGAGTGGTAGAGTCTACTAACAAAAATCTTATCAGAATCATGAAAAGGACAATGGATATCAATCAAAGATAGTGGCACACAAAGGTAAAAATGCTCTTTGGGTGGACAAGATAACAATGAAGAAGGCTATTGACACTTCTCCCTAAAAATTGGTATATGGTAACCAAGCAAGGTTATCAGTGTCCCTAGAGTTGCCTTCATTTGAGTTAGGTCAACAACTTGAATTTGAAGGTGCGGATCAAAGGGAAATCAGAATGGTGGAATTGGTGCAACTAGAGGAATATTGAAATACCGCCATGGTTAGTATGGAACACCATCAATCATCAACCAAATAGTGGTTTGATAGAAAATATCGAGATCAAACATTTAAGGTTGAGATCTCATTTTGAAATGAGATGCGGATCGAGCTAAAATGGGGAGACACTCCAAATTTGATGTTATTTGGAGTGGACCATACATCATTATCGCTTGTAAGGTGGCTAACTCATTTAAGTTGTCTAATCTTGATGGGAACACACTTCAAATCCTAGTCAATGGGATTCATCTCAAACCTTCTCATTAGGATTCATCTTTACATCTTTTACATAGTAGATTAGAATTTCAATTCCTTTAAGTGTTTTCAACACATTGCTTTGTTGGTAGTATAGGTTCCTTTCCCTAAGTGCTTTGCATAGTCTTGTTGCTTGGATATGTTCTTGTGCATTGTTTCATCATGTTCTCTAGATTGATTCCCAAAGGAAGGAGGTTCAAAATATCAAGGATTAGTTGCGGATTGTATCATAAAATAAAATGGAGATAAACTAGATCAGACTCAAGGTTTTCAACTGACTCCATGCCCAATAAATGATAAGGCTATTGATCATCTCAGCTAGCAGGTAGATGGCCCTTATGAGTTGCCAAAAATGTTGCCCAATTTTTTACTCTTGCAAAATTTGCACAACTTGAAGAGTCATGGGCTAGAGAAGAGGACCACGAAAGAGTTTAGGCATGTCACGGGATGAAGGAGTGAAAGTCACGGCTAAGGATAAAATATTGCCGAAAGTAACAAAGGTCCGTAGGGTGAAAGAAACAAGTATCGTGGATGTTCTGAATTTTGTGGAGTGAAGGATGAAAGTTACTGGAGAGTCTTAAATGGAGAGAAACTAGATCGGACTCAAGGTTTTCAACCGACTCCATGCCCAATAAATGATAAGGCTATTGATCATCTCCATTCGAGTAGATGGCCCTTATGAGTTGCCAAAAATGTTGCCCAATTTTTTACTCTTGCAAAATTTGCACAACTTGAAGAGTCGTGGGCTAGAGAAGAGGACCACGGAAGAGTTTAGGCATGTCACGGGATGAAGGAGTGAAAGTCACATTAAGGATAAAATATTGCCAAAGTAACAAAGGCTGTAGGGTGAAAGAAACAAGTATCGTGGATGTTCTGAATTTTGTGGAGTGAAGGATGAAAGTTACGGAGGTCTTAAATGGAGAGAAACTAGATCAGACTCAAGGTTTTCAACTGACTCCATGCCCAATAAATGATAAGGCTATTGATCATCTCAGCTAGCAGGCAGATGACCCTTATGAGTTGCCAAAAATGTTGCCCAATTTTGTACCCTTGCAAAATTTGCGCAACTGAAGAGTCATGGGCTAGAGAAGAGGACCACGGAAGAGTTTAGGCATGTCATGGGATGAAGGAGTGAAAGTCATGGCTAAGGATAAAATATTTCTGAAGTAACAAAGGCTGTACTTTTAGGGGTGAAAGAAACAAGTATCGCAGATGTTCTTAATTTTATGGAGTGAAGGATGAAAGTTATGGAGGTCTCAAACCGCATAACAAAGAAAATACAAAATTTGTAGAGTGAACAATAGGTAGTCCATGGAAGTCAACATGAGTCTCGTGTTGTATTAATGCCACAGAACATAAGGAAGAACCACGAAATCTAGGAAAGCCGCATATAAAAGGAAAATAGCAATTTTTGGTGGATTTTTGAAATGAACATGAATTTCAAATCTGATTTGATTTTACAAATCTAATTTTATTTGAAGTAATCTTAGCCTTCTCCATGTGAAGGAAATCAGATTTCATGGATTAAATATTGGTAGGTGGGCAAAGTGAAGAAAGACATATCCAACATGCAAAGGAGTTGTTCCAGAAAACTTGACCACCAGAATTAAATGTAGTATGGGCATCGTTCCTTCTTCAACATGCAAATGATATGTGGAAGAAAACTTACATTGATAAAATCTTCTCAAAAAATTAAATGAGGGTTTTTGGGGGAAAAGGGGAATTTGAATTCCCTCTCTTTTCTTCTTATCTCCTTCTTCTAACTTTCTATATATTTTAAAGTGATGCCGTGTTTTAACGTTGGATACTTTGGGAATGCGAGGGCATCATCTTGTGTTGCACAAGTGTTCTAAGAGTTGCATGCCTTGGGCTATGTATTTGTAAATGTTTTGCATCTTTCTTCTCTCTATTGTGATGATCTGTGCATGATATTTAAGCAATAAAATATTTGTTTTTATGGCTCTTTCATCCTTAGCTATTGTTTTATTGCACTCTCTTGCCTCTCATTTATCTACAGGTGTGTTGTATGTGTTATCTCAGAGGTTTGTGTCTATTGTGCATTGTGAAGGTGGAACTTTGGACGCGATTTTGATCTGTGGCTATCGTTTCAGCCCTCTTCATCGTTGTTTTCTTCCATCTTCTCTCTTATTGAAGTATTCATCCCCTTATTTTGGTGCTATCACCTTCTCTAGTTTAGGTTTATGTTTTATGCATCTCCTTCACACCCTGGTCCCTTGGAATGCTAGAGTAGAGTTAGATAGTTGCATTTCAATTCCTACAAGTGGTTTATCATTAGGAGTAAGTAGAGGAAGTCGGCCTTCTCCCGAGGTCCTGTCTCGGTTTGATTCCTATAACTCGAAGGCGAGTCCCATGTTGTCCCAAATCCTAAATTCTCTATGACTCAAGGGTGGGTGCATATTTAAGCTCTAATAGTAACCTGGGACGTAACTCTAAACCTTGTGTTAATACTTTATCTCTTTTTTTGGAAGAGAAATTTATCCATGTGCGCAAGGTCAAACTCCAATCTATCCCATCCCGAGGAGTTGTTTCAACGTCTCCACTATGGTCAATCAATGTTTCTTCTTCAATCAATGGGTCCAAATTGGTATGAAGGAAAGGATTTGATCCCATTATTTTATGTGTCAATGTCTTAATAGGAGACATGCTAGGAAAATGTTTTTCTTAGATTTTGAACAATGTAAACAAGTGTCACAATAAATCTAGGAAAAGTCAAGAAATGTAACAACTATAAGTGTCACAATGAATATTGTTTTTGCTGGTTCTTGGCGGTTTTTTGCTGTTCGGGCTATCTGGGGTTAAATTTTGCTTTTGAGCACTGTTGTAAAAGGGTATAGTCCCTTTCAAAAAACTATTTGCCACTAATAAAAAAATGAATATTCCAAGGGTACAAAATACAAGATGAAAGTCACCAAGGGAAACTAACAAGTCTCAAATAAAGTATAGATAAGAAAGGAACCTATTTCCTATGTCTGAATTTTGTCTCAAAGGTTGTTTTTGATAAAATGACAACATGATTTCAATATTTAAATTGATTTTTTTAACAAACAAAATTTAAGTACTAAAAGGGTTTGACATGATTTTAACAAAGATAATAACACAAGGTATACACTTAAAATAATTTTAACACAAACAAGGTCTAAGTTCTAAAATGGAGGCTACAAATGTGAGTACCGTAACAATATAATTTGGAAACTTAAATAAAGTTTTAAGAAAAACAAGATGTAACTATAAAAATGGATTAACACAATGCAAGCATTGTCAGAATCGCAACACCTTCCAAAACCTAAATCAATGTTTTAAGAAAAATAAGGTGTAAGTATAACAATGGGTCAACACAATGCGAGCAATGTAAGAATATAATTTGGACACTTATATCATGTTCAAGAAAAAAAGAGGTAAGTATCAAAAATGGATTGAATAGATGAAAGCAAAGTGTAACGATGCAAAGTGAAAACAAGGAAATAAACCTTCTATAAAGAGACGTCTCAATATGGATCTTAGGAAAACTACCAAAATACGAGGATGTACGAACACACTTACATCAAGGTAGCAAAAATGAGTGATGTAAGTGGGTGCAAAAGTGGTGGACATGATTTGGTTAGCACTTCAAGTTGCTTTATTTTTACCAATCATGCCAACAAGAGAACAAGGGAAATTGTACAAGTGGTGATGAAAAATACCAAATGCAACATTGGCATAGTTTTGCATTGTTTGATAACAAGGTAGAAAATAGGAAAAAGTTTTACGTTGTAAGTTTTGTGAGGAAATGATACACTACACAAATTTAATAGAATCGTCTCTTATTCGACAAATACATTTTTGACTCCAAGGAAGTATTTCTTTATAAAGGTTCTTTGAAACATGATTGGATAATGGTCAAGTAATGAAAACTAGCTCCTAGGATTTTGTTCTCAAAACTCACCAATAACTTATCTAAGAGAGGTGTACTTTTATATAATAAATCCTAAAAAGGACCATTACCCCACAATCAAATTAATGAATAGGGCCTCATACGGACAACATTTATCACTCCTTAAGTTTTTTTTAATCAAGTAGTTAGTGGGGCACTTCTCATTTCATTAGCCAGTTCCCTCAATGCATTGACTACTTTAGGGCTCTTGTGGAAATCCTCATAATGAGTTTTATGGCTTATACCAAGATACTTCCCACAGTTAAAGTGATTAGGTTGTGGCCTTGCCAATTGCACTGTAAATACAATGTTTTGAATAAAGTGGCATGTTTTTTATCTTTTAATTCTTAATGTGGTTTTCCACACCATTGCAACTTCCATACAATGTCGTTTAATATTTATTTCAAAGAGAGTCTTTGGGAAGTGAAAGTGTACTTGAAAGAATATTAGTTTTCCATCTAAACCACAATGTTTAAAAGAGGATCAAGGTCATTTCGATTCTGAAGATCGCTTAAAAACACAAGAGAAGAGCATAAGTGATGTTTGATCCAACTAATTAGAAATGGAAAATATTAACCAATGATAACTAAGTGCATTAAAAAGATTGATTCCCTTAAACAACTTAAAATGATGAATTTTCCAAATAGAACAAAATGTTAGAAATGAAGATCAAAGTTACTTTTGATTCTCAAGATCGCCAAAAGGCATAAGAGAAGAGAATACACAAAATTTGATCTAACTTAAGAAAAATGGAAAAACAACATTTATCAAAACATTTAAATGGTTAGAAAATGATTTTTAAAGTAAAACCTACAAAACAAAAGTTAGAAAACCTATAAAAATAGTAGAAAAATCATAAATCAGATTCTCAATTTTTTGAAATTTGAGCCAAAAACACACAGAATGCTAGCACAATTGTGTTGTGACGCTTGCATGTAGAGAAAACGCTAGCACACATAGCAGAAAAATGACACAAATATATTGATGCAAATGCATAAAGGATAATGCAAATTCATGCACATTGATATGAACGCATAAAAATTGATGCAAATGTAGTATGATGTTAGCGTAAAAATAGAGACAACACTAGTGCATACAAAAGTGAAAATAGAGACGACAAAAATGCCTAAATGTCCTCTACCTAGAAAGAGGTGAAAATATAGACAATGCTAGTGCAAATCCAAAGAGCAATGAAAGCACGAAAACTAAGATGCTAACGCACGCACCTCAACATAGACGCATGTGAAATTAAAACTTGAGCATGTACAACAATGCTAGTGCACAACGAAAAATGCAAACACAAATATAATTAAGGCTAGTGTAGGGAGCTTGTGCGACTTGAAAAAATGTGTAAAAATGAAAACAAATGTCAAAAGGATCAATGTTTTGTTGATAAAATTCAATTTTGGAAGCACTTTACCTCCTTCATACCTACAAAGAACACTTAACACATGCAAACTCAAAAAAACAAGTTAAGAAATACACATTATTTCAACATATGCTAAAAGAGGTTAGTATGTAAAAATGAAACTTAACTACAAAAACTCAAGAAATGCGTGTGAGACAAAGAGGTGTCCCACTAGATGTGTCATATGTATGCATGTGATTAAACCAAGTTGTAGACACAAAATCATGCACTTTAGGCATTATTTAGCTTGGTCTTGTACTACTATTTAGAGGGTTCTCAAGTGAAGAAAGTACTAATTAATCCCACCTTTTGGCCATCTTATTTTTATCTTTTATTTCATCATTACCATGTATTTTCCTATACATATCCACCTATTTCACAATTTTCCCATCATTTTAGCCTAAACTAGGGCACCCAGGCCTATACTAGGGCACCTCGGGGTGCCTTGATCCCACCTGAGGTGCCCCGATCCATGTTCCACTTTCTCACTTCTTTTTGGGGTCTTTCTACCCATTTTTCATCCTTATTTTTCCTAGTCACCATGTCGAGGTTAATTATGAAATGAGAGAAAGAGAACCCTACAAATACAAAGTTATTGTAGACACAAAATCATGCACTTTAGGCATTATTTAGTCCACTATTGTACTACTATTTAGAGGGTTCTCAAGTGAAGAAATTACTAATTAATCCCACCTTTTGGTCATCTTATTTTTATCTTTTATTTCATCATTCCCATGTATTTTCCTATACATATCCACATATTTCACAAATGTCCCATCATTTTATCCTAAATTGGGTGCCCATGCTTGTATCATTAGGGCACTAGTCCCACCTAGGGCACCCCGATCCATGTTCCACTTTCCCACTTCTTTTTGGGGTCTTTCTAGCCATTTTTCATCCTTATATTTTTCCTAGTCGGCCATGTTGGGGTTAATTATGAAATTGAGCAAGAAAACCCTATAAATAAAAAGTTATGAGACCATAATGAGGGCCCTAAGCGTCACATACTACTATCACTCCATCTAGAGTTGCATCTATTGCATCACTTGCATCCACATAGTTTCATGCATCAAGGCTAGGAGATCTGCATCAACACACACAACATAGGGGAGGATTTTATTCTATTTCATGCACACATGTTATTACATTTTATATAGTTATTATTGCTTTCTACTTCACAAAGTTTGATTGGCACAAGAGCAACGAGTGCATGACATGCACACACACATACCAAAACTACATTTGGGTCTGAAATTTAGTGCAATGCTCAATTTAGTAAGCCAATTATTGTGGCAGTTGAGGTCAGTCCAACCCATTCATTTTACATCTTTTTTTTAGGGTTTTGATACTTCTTTATTTCTTATAGGTCATTCCTTCATCTGGAGTTATTTCACACACTCGACGTAGCTCAGCAAATCCAATGCAATAGATATGTAGTATTCCGAGATCAGCTCGCGACCTTGAAAAAAATAAGATTATGAGCTTTAACAAAAGGCACCTATTTTGCAGAGACCAGGGCACCGAGGTAGCCCAATACCTTCCCAGGCACCTCGGTCTTCTCATATCCTCTAGATGTGGTTTTTTTCAGACTTTTGAGTGATCATATCCACTTCTAGAATCCAAAGTTAGACATGCGACAACCTGCGATAGTCTCAAGTAATCAGCTGCATCTTTTCCCTTTACACCTTTGCACATTTATGGTTTTATTTCACTTAACATAATTATTTACATCATTTCATATTGTCTTAGTATACTTGACAAAATGTTTTAGTCCTCCTATTTTAGATTAATTAGGTGATATACTTCTCATAGTATTAGATCAATTTTAGTTAATCATTTTGGTGAACCCCGACATCCTTCATAACACCTTCTAGGGTTTTGCATTTGCATTTATCCATCATGATTATCTCTATCAAAGAATATATATTTACCCATATTGATTTAGTTCATCGTGTACAACACCTTTTTGATACTACAAATGTTTCTATTGATATGCATCCGATTCCATGTATAACACATTTGTTGATGCCTTTTCACAACATATAACATTCAAGGCCAATCCTCCTGCTGATATTCATCCCTTTCACAATGACCCACCACTTTATATTATGTCTCGCATTAATGTGCCCTATGTCCTTTCTCCAAGATTTAGGTTTTTCTACTCATAACATTAGCCATTCTTCTATTTCACTTCGTGCTTACGATGGTATTGTCCGTCCGTGTCTTAGTCATGTTACCTTTCCTCTCACTGTTGGTCTTAAAACTCTCCCTATCATTTTATTTGTTATTGATTTTCCAATCTTATATAATTATTTTATAGGAATGTCATGGATTCATGTCATGTAAGTTGTTGCTTCTACGGTCCATCATTGTGTTAAGTTCTTACATGAATGCGTTGAGTATACTATCTTTTGGGACCGTGACCTGTTCCAATATTGTGTTCATGACCCATAATAGTCTTCCATATCCCTCACATTGATACCATAGATGAACCTCAACCTATGGATGACCCACCTCATTTACCGCCACTTGAGGGCATTGTATTTGTTTACTCGATGTTGTCCCTTCTATACCACCTTCTACTACTACTATTATTCCATATCAACCGCATGCTCCCTCCATGGAAAACATTATCCCATCCTCATGTCTTCATCGTTAGTTTTATGAACCTTCACGTGTACACTCTTTATACATGGTTCATACTGGGAGCACATTCCATTAGATCCTACTTTTCCTAAAACCATATGTACGCATAATGGCTTAGTCCGCTTAGGTTTTTCTATTGTTGATATTTGTCCACCATATACCATCCTCATTTATACCATGGGTTAGTCCATGTCACAACTACTTATGGCCTTCATGTCTTTCATCTTGATGTTTTTCTTACACGTACTCCTACTACTATGCCACTCACATTAGGATAGTCCTGGCTAGACTATATTGGGGGCACCCTAGATCCGGATCATACAGACATATCCTTTCCTATACCTTTTGGACATATTATCATCTGTAATAGCTCTTTCCTAGGTTATACACAAAATATCACTCATTGGTATGCACATGGTTGCCCCTTCCCTCCATTCACTATGAGGAGTATGCTATGGGCATGTAAAACTTTTGCCTTAATGGTTCATTGCAGGATCAACCGACATTATTTTGCTTATCGGTCACAAATGCTTATTCGTATGACTTTGACCCTAAGGATGATGATCTTCTCAATGAATTTACATGGTTTTCAGCCTCATACACTTGGGGGCATAACACTCACACAACCCCCCACCTCATATTAGCATAGGTGCATCTTTCATCTTTGCATTATCATACATTCGTATCCTCGCATAGGTATACACATCACACATACTAGCACCATCATTACCCAATGACTCACTCTTATGCTTCAGTTCACACTTGAATATTAAGGGATTACCATTACACTAAACCCCACACACTACACTTAGGTGTTACACATTTTATTTCATCCTACATTTCATTTCATACACCATCCATTCTACATTTATTATACATTATACTAGTCCTACCTATGTAGTCCATTCATTCAAATATCCACACACACAACATTTTCATTTTCTCATACATGTTCCATATACTACACTAGTTTCACATTTCATCCCTACATTCTACATTTATGCTAGGTCACATTATATATGGGTTTAGCTTTACATTTTATCACTACACATTCTATATCCTATCTACACCTATCACCGCATCTTACATTTTACATATCTTACACACCCTACATATCCTACATTGCATCATCTATATTATATCATATATTCTATGCTATATTACATTTCATATTGGTATAGCTTTACATTTTATCATTATGTATTCTATTTCTATATACACTTGTTATTGCATTTCACACATTACACATTCTTTCCCAAGTCGTGCATTCACCTCCTCTATTTTTCACTTGGTCATTAATAATATGTTGTTTTCTAAGATTTTTCATCACCACCCTATGACGCACTTTAGTTCCTCACCCATACTCGAATGCCGAGGTTTACCAATAAAATTGGCCTTACATTCACCATGCAACATTCCCAATGTTAGTGACATATACCTTAGGTTAAATAGTCACCTATACTATCATCTTGTAGTGGTATACACCTTAGGTTACATCACCACTCCCTTATTATTCATCCCGTAGTGACATACACCTTAAGTTAAATTGTCACCCATTATATCATTTTGTAGTGGTATACACCTTAGGTTACATCACCACTCCCTCCTTTCATCTTATAGTGACATACACTTTAAGCTAAATCATCACCCATCTCCATCCTTTCATCATATAGTGATATACGCTTAGGGATAAATCATCACTCATCCATTTAACAAGTCATGATATACGCTTCAGCTATAGGGTTCATGTGCATCTCTCCACATGTCACATCTCATCACCACTACATATACACACTCATCACAGTGTGCTAGACAAACAACCAACACTACTCCGACCATTTCTTGATGAGGTACTCTTGTTTACGGTTCATTCATTATTGATCGCGAGGGGGAAAATGAACCTCACTACATACACTTCCACCTACTTAGGGGACACGTTGTTTATCATTCCATCTTGCATTCCATTCCATCCATCCATAACATACTACATTGTCTTGGGGGCATTTATTTTTCTTACTAGTGTTTTGCATGATCACTTTAATACATATGTGAGACTTCTCTCCTATATGTCATTATCATACACACATGTGTGTTCATGCCTTTGTTTAGTGTGATCAGATACAAAACTTTTACATGCAACATGGATGTTTTCCTTCTACCCTTCCTACACTTGGGCATTTGGGGAATCCACATTCGTCTTATCCAGTGTTATTGTTTCATTTGTACTTAGCATCTTATATAAATTTCTCATACACGCTTTGACATATTGGTTATCAATCTAACATGTTTATGGGTGTTCCATGTGGAACACTTGTTTTTAGGATTACATGTTTCCATGACTTTTTGTTTTTTATACTTGTCTCCCATTGTTTTCCATTTTTGTGGACTTTGTCCTTTGTTTGTGTTGTTGTTTATTTTTGTCATGATGACCTTGCGTGCCTTGTGACATTGTGAGTGATGTCCCATGTTTACAACTTGCTTTGTGCGGTCTACTTGTTTTCTTGTATTTTTACACTACTACTTGTTTTCTTGTATTTTTACACTACTATGTTCGGTAGTTACTACATTCTCTGCGTATTTTACACTTGTCTTATTGCATGCATGTGTTTTTAGACTAACACTTGTTTTGGCTATCCATCCCCTTTTGTGCGTGCCTTGGTATCTACCAAGCACTTTCCATTTCCCCCTACAGGGTATATTTCTATAGGTCAAAGTGTGGCGGGTCTCTTTTGGGGTTGCATTCTCTTTTCAGCGACATCACATGCGCCCCCAAAGAGGGGGCATCATTTAGGGTTTTATATAATAACACAATGTATTTACACCAGTTCAAGATAGTGCACTTTATGCCCTTGGCATCATGGGTTTACATACAAATAGTGAGTTCGACTCCATACATCTCTAAATCCATATACACTAGCCTCTATATTGGAGGTTACAGTGGGTGTGCCTCTCTACACTACTTTGTCCAATGGCATCGATTCATCCAAAAACTAGGAAAGTACAAAGATATCTTCACAGATTTCAGAAAAAAATGATTAAATGTTAGAGGACACAGAGCATTTCCTCCATATAATTCTTCAAATTTACAGGGTGGTGGTGTGAGATCGCCAAAAACTTGTGATAATACAGATACCCTTCTACACCATTTTCTCGACATGGATCAGTGCACATGTTCCATTTACACTTTCCTTTTCACATATTTTACATTTACGTACTTTACACATTTCTATACACGTGTATTTTACACAAAATTTTTTACATACATATATATTTGACTACTTGATCATTTTCTCCTTATAGGTTTGGTCATATGAGAAACAAGCAGTCAAATTGGGGAAAAAAATGATGAAAAAGATAACAAAAAAACATCGTGATGACACTTTCCTTTACTAACCATGCAAGTACACTACACACCACAACAGATACACACGCGTTCCACCCTAGGTTCACTCTCATCACTTTTTATGCACATTTTTCATCTTTAGAATCCATGCTCCTCCACATTTTTCTTTTTTTCATTCCACGCTTGAGTCTAGTCCATCGGCACGTCTCTTCTACACTCTACATGGATATCATGTATGCATCTCTATCTACTTTATGTTATCGAGCATTCCACTCACCAACATAAAGTGGGGAAAAATATAGACACAAAATCATGCACTTTAGACATTATTTAGCCCAATCTTATACTACTATTTAGAGGGTTCTCAAGTGAATAAAGTACTAATTAAACCCACCTTTCGGCCATCTTATTTTTATCTTTTACTTTGTCATTCCTATGCAATTTCCTAAACATATCCACGTATTTCACAACTATCCCATCATGTTAGCCTAAACTGGGGTTCTTAGGCCTATACTTGGGCACCTTGGGCACCCTAGTCCCACTGGGGCACCCCATCCATGTTCCACTTTCTCGCTTCTTTTTGGGGTCTTTCTAGCCATTTTTCATCCTTATCTTTTTCTTATTCCTCCATGTCAAGGTTAATTACAAAATTAGAGCAATATAACCCTATAAATACAAAGTTATGAGACCATAACAAGGGCCTTAGTGTCACATACTACTATCAATCCATATATAGTTGCATCAATTACATCACTTATATCCACATAGTGCCATGCATCAAAGCTATGAGATCTTTGCATCAACACACACAACATAGGGGAAGATTTTATTCTATTTCATGCACACATGCTATTACATTTTCTATAGTTATTATTGCTCACTACTTCACAAAGTGTGACTAGCACAAAAGCACCTAGGGTACATGACATGCACACACACAATAGAACTACATTTGGGTCTGAAATGTAGTGTGGCACTCAATTTAGTAAGCCCACTATTGTGGTAGCTGAGGTCAGTCCAAACCATTCATTTTACATATTTATTTTTAGGTTTATTGATACTTCTTTGTTTCTTGCAGGTCATTCCTTCATCTTGTGTTATTTCACATACTCAGCATCCAGTGCGATAGACATGCACTATTCCAAATCAGCTTGTGACCCTGCGAAAATTAGATTATGAGATTTTTTAGAAACCAAGGTGCTTATTTTACATACCGGGGGTATCTCGAGGCGCCCCAAGACCTTCCAAAGAGCCTCACTCTACTCATATCCTCTAGATCTGGTCTTTTTGTAACTTTTGAGTGATAATATCCCGTAGATCCACATTCGGACTTGCAATAACCTATGATAGTCTCTAGTAATCAGCTAAGTCTTTTCCCTTTACACCTTTGCATATTTAGGGTTTTATTTCACTTAGCATAATTATTTACATCATTTCATATTGTCTTAGTATACTTTACAATATTTTAGTCCTCCTATTTTAGATTAACTAGTTGTTATACTTCTCATAGTATTAGGTCAATTTTAGTTAATCGCTTATGAGACCATAATGAGGGTCTTAGGGTTACATAATACTATCACTCCATCTAGGGTTACATCCATTGCATCACTTACATCCACATAGTGTCATGCATCAAGGCTAGGAGATCTGCATCAACACACACAACATTGGGGTAGGAATCTATTCTATTTTATGCACACATGTTATTACATTTTCTATAGTTATTATTGTTTGTTACTTCACAAAGTGTGATTGACATAAGAGCACCTAGGGCACGACATGCACACACACACACAGAACTACATTTGGGTCTGAAATGTAGTACACATCTCATTTTCGTAAAGCCCATTGTTGTTGTTGTGGCAAGATAGGTCAATCTAACCCATTCATTTTGCATCTTTTATTTTTTGGGTTTTGATATTTCTTTTTTCTTACAGGTCATTCCTTCATCTTGTGTTGTTTCACACACTCAATGTACCTCGATAAATCTAGTGTGATAGATAGACAATATTCTATATCAACTTGCATGAGAACTAGATTTTGAGCTTTTACAGAACCATATTATGTGCTTTTACAAAACCAGGGTGCCCCTAATACCTTCCCGGGTGCTACAGATCTCTTGAGATATTCTAGATCTAACCTTTATGGGACCCCCGAGTGACCGTCTCCACTTCCAGAATCTACACAGTCGGACCTGTGGCAACCTATGACACTCTTCAACAATCAACTAAGTCTTTTCCTTTTACATATTTACACATTAGGGTTTGATTTCATTTAGTATAATTATTTAAAATCATTTCCATATTGTTTTAGCATAGTTTATAATGTCTTACTCCTCCTAATTTTTATTAACTAGTTTATACTTCTCGTAGTATAAGACAAATTTTAGTTAATCATTTTGGTGAACCCAACCTTCGAATCTACCTTCATTCTATGATTTTATCTTCTTTTTTTTATCTTGGTCTCTAATTTTCATCAAGTCTCTCTCTCTCTCTCTCTCTCTCTCTCTATATTGATTCAAATGTACCCATCTTGTAGAGATGCTCTTCAAAAAACCCTAGAAACTATACGTTTACCTATCAACACGTTGCCTACCCAAGTCAATGCTATTATTTTTGGTTGTCTTTTTGAGGAATCTAATTGATTACAAATCCAATCAAGATATTTGCAATTCCATTCAAGCACTTCATTCTTTATTTTGAGATAAATTTCAAGCTATGGAATCCATCATTACATCTCTTATCTAACATCCCAAGTATACTTCTCATGCTAATGTTTGTTCTCCTTCTACATCTCATCTTCATTTTATGTCTTCCACATGTGCTCATATTAGTGCACCTCAAATATTTCCACTCATCGTGCCTCTCAAGTTTAAAATGAATTCTAAGCAACAAGACATTCTTCCAAACTCATAAGTCATCAATTAATCCACTTTCCCTCTACTCATTTTTATCCTCCTTGTCGGCTTGCCAAATATCATGGTCTCCCATATTTTAATTATCATAAAAGAAATGGACATAATGAAAATGATTATTATGCATTACAATGAATAATCAAACATCTTGAGTGTCAAGGTTTCATCTCATTCACCGCACAACGTTTTGTTACATGGTCATCTCCACTTGTTACATCTCAATGGATTCTTAAATCTGATTCATCTAATGAGCATCATGTCATTACTTCTAAGGAAGTCAAGATCCACCTTCGCAACCACCCTCAAAATCGATATGCCACATCTTCTTGAATCATCTCCGACATCACCAAGTCAACATAAACAACCTCCTCTTAAATATGATCTCACTCCTATTCTATTAGAGGTATCGGCCACCTCACCAAGTTATACACAACAATCACTCCCTAAAATAAATCTTGAAATTCCAATATCTGCTATAGATCCTACATACATTGATGATTGGGACCTAGATGACGATTACTATGAGATGAACCATGTGATGGACACACTCCTCTATCACATCCAATCACTTTTTTCAAAGCTACTACTCCTACTGTTGAACAAGACACATCTCCAATTCCACCACCATCACATGGTCCCATCATTACTTTGGCCTACCATTGTGTTGACCCTTACTCTTATCTTGACACCTACACCACTCTCCACAATGGCATGTCACCTCTCGTGTCACTACATAGACCTCCATAATCATAGTACACTTAGGGGGCATAACCCTCACACAATCACCCCTTATCATATTAGCATAGGTGCATCTTTCATCTTTGTATTTTCATATAGACACTTCCATTACATGTCCTAACACCATCATTACCCAATGACACACTCTTGTGATTCGGTTCACACTTGACTGTTGAGGGATTACCATTACACTAAACCCCACACACCACATCATAGGCACTACATATTACATTTCATCCTACATTGCACGTTACACACCATTCATTCTACACTTATTTCTACATTATACTAGTCCTCATCTATGCATTACATTCATTACGCTATCTACACACTTAGTCACATTATACGATGCACATTTTCATATCATACATGTTTTATATACTACACTAGTCATCATTTCCTATGAGTCTAGTTTTACATTCCATCCCTACATTCTATATTTACGCTAGGTTACATTATATATGGGTCTAGCTTTACATGTTATCACTACATATTATATTTTCTATCTACACCTATCACTGCATCTTACATAGTCTACACACCCTACATATCCTACATTGCATGGTTCATATGGCACATTTATACATCATCTATATTCTACATACTATACATTTCATATGGGTCTAGCTTTACATTTTATCATTATACATTATATTTCTATATGCACCTATTATTGCACTTCACACATTACACATCCCATACACACTACACATCCTATATTGCATTTCCCACACCGTGAATTTATATACCACATACACCACTTGGTCATTTATACTTTGTTATTTTTTATGCATTGTCCTCACCACCCTATGACACACTTTAGTTCCTCATTCCATACTTGACTACCAAGGGTTTACCAATCAAATGGACCTTACACTCACCATGCGACATTTCATCAAGCAACATTTCCCATATGTTAGTGACATACACCTTAGGTTAAATTGTCACCCATTATATCATTTTGTAGTGGTATACACCTTAGGTTTCATCACCTCTCCTTTATTATTCATATCATCATGACATACACCTTCGGTTAAATCATCACCCATTCTATCATTGGTCACCAATGAGCCAACACACGATTGTGTAGGGAAATGCCTTCCTGTCAGGCACAAAGCTGGAAGAGTTTCTCTTTCACTTGGCCCCCATCCTTCGAGAATGAGGAGATTAGTCATGAGGCCTCCTTAAGGCTGGGTGGAAGCAATACAGTGTTCACAAGGAGCATTCCCTAGAGACTCCCACCGGCATGGTGGGGTCGGTATCACTAATTGCATACAATAGATGATGTATGTTATTCAGCAGGGAGGTAACAGAGATCAGGTTTCACTGTTGTGTGCAAGATCATAGTCGTAATTTGAAGTCAAGGGGTGACTCACAAGACTCGTAGTCGTAATCAAGTCGAGGGGTGATTCCTAAAGATTGCGCTTGCCCTTGACTGTCCTGAGCAAGGAACTCTTCCAGCTTCAGAAAATCGCCACATCAAGCACTCCCTCCTTCCCTCTTGTAGTGGCATACGCTTTAGGCTAAATCATCACCCATCTTCATCCTTTCATCATATAGTGATACGTTCTTAGGACTAAATCATCACTCATTGATTCAACAATTTGTGATATACACTTCAACTATAGGGTTCACATGCATCTCTCCATATGTCACATCTCATAACCATTACATATACACACTCATCACAATGTCGCGCTAGACACAACAAACACTACTCGACCATTTCCCAATGACGCACTCTCATTTATGGTTCATTTTTGATCACGAGGGGGACAAAAAAATCAACCTCATTTCATACACTTCCTTCCACTCATGGAGCATGTTGCTCCTATCATTCCATCTTGCATTTCCATTCCATCCATCCATAACATACCTCATTGTCTTGGGGGCATTTACTTTTTCTTACTAGTATTTTGCATGATCACTTTACTACACATGTTAGATTGATTTCTTATGTTTCATTATCTATATCATACATGCATGCACATTCATGCCTTTATTTAGTGTGATCGTAGATATAGGAATCTACGCATGGCATGGATGCTCTCCTTCTACACTTCTTATACTTTGGTTGTTGGGGGCATCCACTTTTGTCTTATCCAAGAGTTATTGTTTCATTTTTACTTAGACTCTTATATTACTTGATGATACACACTTTGACATATTGGTTATCGCTCGACATGCTAATGGGTGTTCCATGTATAAACACTATTTTTAAAAAGATTACATGTTTCCATGACTCTTTGTTTGTTTCTACTTGTCGGCCATTGTTTTTCATTATATGCGGGATTTTCTATTTGCTTGTGTGCACACTTGTTTGTTTTCTGCGGCCATGATTTCCTTGTGTGTCTTATGACACCATAAGTAATTTACCATATTTGCAACCTATTTTGTGTGGTCTACTTATTTTCTTACGTGTTTAGACTACCTTTTTTAGTACTAACTACATTGTTCGCATATTTTACACTTGTGTTATTACATGCATGTGTTTTCAAACTAACACTTATTTTGGCTAGCCATCCCCTTTTGTGCATGCCTTGGTATCTACCAAGCACTTTCCCTTTCCCCTGCAAGACAAATTTCTACATGTCAAAGTGTGGTAGGTTCTCTTATGGGGCCACATTCTCCTTTCAAATGACGTTGTATGTGCCATCAAAGATGGGGGCATCATTGAGGGTTTTACATACTAACCAACATATTTACACCGGTTCAATACAATGCACTTTCCACCCTTGGAATTATGAATTTACATACAACGAGTGAGTTCAGACCAATATATGAATTCCATACACAACGGCCTCTACAGGACATGGTGTCCTTCAAATTTCTATAGAGAAATTACAAGATTGGAGGTTACATTGGGTGTGCCTCTCTACACTACTTCGTCCAGTGGTGTCAGATCACCCAAAAAACTAGGAAAATACATAGATCTCTTCACACATTTCAACATATTTGGTTAAAGGTTGGAGGACACAAATCATTTCCTCCTTATACTTCTTCACCAAGGGGCATGAGATCGCCTAATAAACTCATGATAATACGGGATATCCTTCTACACCATTTTTCTCAACACGAATCATGTGTGCATGTTTACACTTTTTTTTTCGAGTATTTTACATTTGCATAATTTACACATGCGTATCTTACACAAATTTTTTACATACATATATATTTGACTACTTAATCATTTTCTCCTTATAGGTCCAAATTATATGAGAAACAAGTAGTCAAATTAGGGGCAACAACAACGACAATGACAACAACAACACACCGCGATGGCACTTGCCTTTACTAAGCATGTAGGTACACTACAAACTATGTAGTAGTGCACACATGTTCTAACCTAGGTTCATTCTCATCACTTTTTATGTGC
Source organism: Taxus wallichiana var. yunnanensis (assembly GCA_018340775.1). NCBI lineage: Eukaryota > Viridiplantae > Streptophyta > Pinopsida > Cupressales > Taxaceae > Taxus > Taxus wallichiana. The sequence continues at coordinate 509,779,486 of CM031239.1, read as the reverse complement.
ATTTTTCATCTTTAGAATCCATGCTCCTCCACATTTTTATTTTTTCATTCCACGCTTAAGTCTAGTCCATCGGTGCGTCTCTTGTACACTCTACATGGATATCAAGTACGCATCTCTATCTACTTTATGTTACCGAGCATTTTGCTCACCAACATAAAGTGGGGGAAAAATGTAGACACAAAATCATGCACTTTAGGCATTATTTATCCCGGTCTTGTACTACTATTTAGAGGGTTATCAAGTGAAGAAAGTACTAATTAATCCCACCTTTTGGCCATCTTATTTTTATCTTTTATTTCATCATTCTTGTGTATTTTCCTATACATATCCACCTATTTCACAATTGTCCCATCATTTTAGCCTAAAATGGGGCGCCTAGGCTGTCTTAGGGCACCACAGGGGTGCCCCGATCCATGTTCCACTTTCTCACTTCTTTTTGGGGTCTTTCTAGCCATTTTTCATCCTTATCTTTTTCCTAGTTGGCCATGTCGGGATTAATTACAAAATTAGAGCAAGAGAACCTATTGTCACCCTCAAAATCCCCCCCTCATTTTTTAAGTCAAATTTGAAAATTTTGAGCTCATGCCCTCCATAGAGTGTTCAAGTAAAGTTGGAAGTCTGAAAAGATAGAGAAATTCATGCTTTGAAGTTGTTTAAACTCTCTAGTCGTGGTTTGATAAATTTTCCGTTTCCCATCTAGACGTGTGAAAATTCTATTGTTGTCCTCATTTGAATGAAATTGTCAATCTTTCTATGGCCATGGATCGTCGAACCTTGTATTGTTTTCAATTCCTTGGTTCACAAAAGAAATTTGAAAATCGGCGCGAAATGGTGGAGTTTTCTTCTTCTCTGCATTTTTTCCACAGTCGTGAATGACGGGCATTTTCTTCCCCATCAAATTTTGGCCCCATTATCCATGGGTACATGGACATATCTAATTGGAGGCGGGTCGGTGGAGCAATTTGTGTTTTGAGCCTCTTTGTAAAAAGGGCTAAAAGTCATAAAGTGACCCACAACCCCGATCATGCTTAAAGGAAAAAGTCAAATGTTGAGCCCGCCTCAAAAGAGTCAAAGTGGGGAGGTGGATCGTTGAGGAGATTTGAGAATTTGAGCCTTGTTTCCAAAAGGGCTAAAAGTCATAAAGTGACCCGCAACCCCGATCATGCTATGAGGAAAAAGTCAAATGTTGAGCCCACATCAAAAGAGTCAAAGCAAGGAGGTGGATCGTCAGGGATATTTGAGAATTTGAGCCTTGTTTCCAAAAGGGCTAAAATTCATAAAGTGACCTACAGCCCCGATCAGGCTTAAAGGGAAAAAGTCAAATGTTGAGCCCACCTCAAAAGAGTCAAAGCGGGAGGCGGATCATCGGGAGATTTGAGAATTTGAGCCTTGTTTCCAAAAGGGATAAAAGTCATAAAGTGACCCATAGCCCCACCCATGCCAAAAGGAAAAGTCAAATGTTGAGCCCGCATTAAAGGTCAAAGCAGAGAGCGGGCTGCAGAGCAATTTGTGTTTTTGAGCCCGCATTGAAAAAGGTAAAATTATAAAAGTGACCCGCGACTCTGTCTCCACTCAAGTGAAGCCACGTGTCAGCTTATATCAAAAGTGAGAGGGCGGACCAAAAATGTAAAAAATGCCAAATCTCTATAAAGTCACAAAATGCAAAAGGCATCCTCCACACCCGCTCTAGTAAATTTCTCCCACGTGGATGGCTCTGGTTTAAAGTTTCAAAGGCAAGATGAACGGTTCAAATTCAAAGTTACAAAATGAGTGTAATGGCTACATTATGAAAGTCTAGTTTTTTCCGCCATTGGCATTTCTTCATGAATCAAGAATTTGAATAGATGTGAATGATTGAAAAGATTGTAAATCATTTCTTGCTAACAAAGAAGAAGTTGTAATTGTTTCTTGATTTTATATTTAATGGCTTCTTCACGCCATTGTACGGGTGGAAATTGATCTTGTAAACTCATGAGTGCATTATACTTTGAGAGAACAAAGGAGATAGCCATTTTCTTCCATTCCCCCCTTCTCAATTTCCTCCATTTCTTCACTATGTTACAACTTTTGTTTAAGCATCAATATAAGAAGAAGGATTTTGTAGCCTCTTTGATGAGGAGATTTTAGAAACTTTGAGTTTGTAATCTTATCTCATCTTGTTTCCATTTACAGGGTTGTTTCTTCTCATGAATGCATGTGTTGAAGTTTCTAACTAGTGCATGTAGAATCTGATTTTCTACCTGCAACATTAGTTCTCCTACCTCTTTCTCACTCCCTTTCCCACCTTCATAGAAAATTCCCCCTTGCAGATAACTACAAGAATTTTCCGCAGGGTTAGTGGAGTGCCCCTGTTGGATCCCCGGTCGAAAGGCCACCACAGAAATCCACATTTTCACGCATGCATATATACGCAGCTGCACCGGTTAAGTAGAGGGACTTAGATTCCCAGAGCGTTGGCAAGGAATCCACAAGTTTGTCCACCCAAAAATTTCCTCACCAATAGTTTTTGGTGCCCACAGTGGGGTAGATTTAGCAGCATCTACACCCAATATACAACCGCAAGGTCTGAAAAATTAAAAAAATATTGAAAAATAAAAAGAAAGAGTTCATGAAAAGCCATTGCTGAAAGATACACTGCTGATTTCTGCACATGTCTTTTCATATTCCCACTTCAAGAATTTCAAAAATTTGGCTGAAGGAAGACACACCAGGTTGAGCAGGTCGAGAGGTGTTGATGATTTCAATTTTGAGGCTTCACAAAATTAGAAAGAACAAATTAGAGATAATCCATACTTCTTCTCTCAAGCCTCCTCTCCATCTGGCTCTTCATGAAGTTCATTGGGGAAATCCTATCAAAACTCCTGTGGATACTCCCCCTTCAAATTCTCCCATTTTTCAACCACCATTGAGCATTGAGCTCCCAGAAGAAGAAGAATTTGAAGAATTTCTTAGAAGTAAGAGCAGAAAAAAACAATGGCAGATGAAGAAGAAATACCTCAACCCATTGTTCCATGGGGAAGGAATACGGGCCCACTTGCTCTTGAACCACCTCTCCACGATCTACCAACAAGTTCCCACAAGAACTTGCCAAAGTTCAATGGCGAAAAAACACAACATCCGGAAGAACACATCATTGTTACTTTCATGACATCATGTGGAATTCTTGGTGTCCAACATGAAGATGTTCATTGTGAGATTGTTCGTGGAGTCCCTCCAAGAAAAAGTAGCAGAATGGTTTTACCTCATGCCTTCCGATCCATCACTGGTTGGGATGACATCAAGGATGCCTTCGAGGAAATATTTAAATCAAGTGAAGACTGTCAAGACCTCTTGGTGTAATTGGCTCAAATGAGGAAAGGAGAAAGTGAAATGATGAGAGACTTTGTGGCTCATTTCAAATGGTTACTTTCATAGGATATCGAAGAAGATTCACCCTCTCAAAACAATATCAAAAGATTCTTCATAAATGCTCAATCACCGGAGGTAGGATTTCTCCTACAAAGAGTTCAACCAAGGAACATTGTAGAAGCACAAAGGAGGGCCATTGAACTGGATGACATCTCATCCTCTCTTGGAAAGATCAAGAATCCATCAAAGGGAAAGACCCAACATCCTGAAGATGAGAGAACCAATCCATTGCTGCAAAAGTTGGCAAATGAGATAGCATCTTTGAAGAGGGAAATATTTGAACGTGTTTCTTCCCAAAGAAGCAACAGAAATCAGATTGCAGGAGCACCCCAAAGGCTCACCTTGGAGGCCCTACCCATGAACATAAATGGCAGATTTCAAGAAAGCGAAGAAGAGCTTGAACAAGAAAGTGAAGGTGATGATTTCCTAGAAAATGATGAGTTTGAGAATGATACACAAATCATATTTTGTGAGTATTCTGGATGTGATGAAGAAGATGAAGAGGATGCACCTAGGTTCTCATGTGTGGTATTCACTCATTCTCAATCCGAGAAAAGAGCATCTCCTTCCATTACTTTAAAGAAAAATAAGATTGATGATCCTCCTATGGTGACTCCATGAAAAAAAAATAATCAGTCGAGGATCCCCACTTCCATCTTCCATGAAGTCTGCGTTGTTGGAGCCTGACCTATAGTAAGTAAGAAGATTCCCACAATCCCAAGTAAGTCTTCCGATGTCTCTTCCAAGTCTAAATCTAAATATTCTCTTGTAAAATCTAATACCTTGAAAGCTCCTAGTGTACCATTCAAAATATCATCCATTCCTCAAAAATCAAATCCTTCTCCCAAGCCTATCTAGACTCAAAAATCAATCCCTTCACCCCCTTGTTCGCATCTGCTCCCTTTGACTTCATAGAATATGCAAATGAAGCCAAAGTGCAGATTACCAAAACTGAATATTTGCGGACTCATCCTAAAAATTTGAGAGGTTCGTCCGATATATCAGGAGTGGTAGTCTAACACCCAATGCTTTGTAACATCTAGTTCCAAAGGCATGCTACCAAACTCACCTACACCTCCCTCACAGAACATGCTTTCTCTGAGTGCATCAAAGACTGATAAAGTTGAACCTTTCTATGTCTCCTTTCTTATTGGAGAATATGTACTGAAAAATTGCATAATAGATTCTGGTGCCTCAAACAACGTGATGCCTTTGAAGGTCACCAAAGCTCTCAAAATTTCCATGACTCCACCTAGTGGCTCTTGTTACTCTTTGGAGTCAAAAGAGGTCCCACTTGTAGGGAAGGTCAAAGATGCATAGGTGGATCTCACCAGATTTCCAGACAAGAAAGTTTCAGCGATGATTTTGGTAGTAGACGTCCCAACCTCATTTGGAATGTTGCTGAGTAGAAATTTCTACCGAGACTTGGGAGGGAAAATTCAGATGAATTGGTCTTTTAAAACCATACCAATGAAGGGAGACATGGATAAATTGCTTCCCGAGAAGAAGATGAGGTACACGGTATGAAAGTCCGGAAGCCTAGAAGCTAACATCTTGTATCAAGATAGCAGAAGATGAATCACTTGGTGACAACCGAGGAGGAAGAAGATGTTCCCATCTTGATAGGGCCAGATATGCCTTCTCGAGAGATTTGGATTTTGAAGAAGCATTGAGGAGATTTGAGTTACAAGAGGGTAGCCTAGAATCACCAGATGATGTAGACCACGAGGAAGAGGAGATGGTTATCGATGATTTTCAAGAAGAAAAATCAGCCTATATGCTTTTCCAAGATGAGGAGTTATTCTCATTCCCATTTGGGGATGAAGATGATCTTAGTCAGGCCATCTATGGAGAGACAAAATCAGCTTGTGATGAGCCTTTGAAAGGCTTGAAAGAAATCTCCATACAAGGACTGCTAAGAGCCACGGAAGAAATAGAAGACCCTGAGATTAGTCTTGATCTCCTGATGCAAGCCACAAATCTGCAAGACAAGTGTGAAGCTGATTTGGAAGCCTTAACCAATGTGAAGGTTGGCCATATTGAAAAGTATGATGCCACTTTTGAGCTAATGATTGATGGATGCAATAATGAAATGGAGGTATTTTCTTTCCCATTTGAAGAGGAAGAATGTTTCCATGATGAACAAACTAAAGCAAGAAGTTTTGAGGCCTTTGAATTTGAAGCTCCTCTAGACAAAAGGAGTGATAAAATGCAGTGGTTCCCAAGATGATGAGGTAATCCCTCCAGATAGTTTCCTTGAGCTTAAAATAAAGATCCTTCAAAGGCGTACAAAGAGGAGCTGTACAGGAAACAATGAAGCATAACTCCATGCAAAAAATATTGGATGCAGTAGAAGTTGTGGAAGATCCTGAGCTGATTCTTGATCTCTTCACTAGTGCCATGGACATACAAGACAAATATTATTTTCCTCCGATCCTCCCGTCAGTACTCAAATGCCTCACAGTGAAGTAGAGATAAAGGATGAATCAAATGTTTCTCATGGAGAAGATGTCAATGAGCATAGACCTGGAAACAAAAGTAACTCAGAATATACAAGGAATTTGAATGAAAAGAAGCCCTGGGGCAAAATGAAGAGATGTTTGATGGAGAATCAGCTATATGGATGAACATGGAAGGAAACTGGCATGATGAAACTGATTTTAAAGGGCATGAAGGCAGTGGAATTTCCAAGCAAGGACCTGAGCATCAAGAAGCTCACATGGACTCACTCCTACAAAGTAAAAGTATAATCATGGAAGCACTGCCTGGCTTCTATAAACAATTGAGGAGGGGAGGGTACTTTCTAGAACCCATCAATGGATTTGTAGAACATCATCACTCAATGTTTCCCACTCATGGGTAACTTTTGAGAAATGGAAAGTGCTTCAGTGAAAGCGGGTTGTCCCCCGCCTTGTACCATAGGTGATTGCTAGGTGTGTTTCCCTTCCTGTTGTGTGTCATGTGTTTCCTTTTCATCCTTTTCATGTTTGTGTGTGTGTGTTTCCTTCTTCTTTCTCCCTTGTTATAAGTTGTACATGACTCTGTAAGGCCCAATGGATAAGGCATTGGTCAACAAATTATATGGTCTAAGATTGAGATTCTAGATTCCCATGTCATGTCTTCACTATGCTCAGTCCATGTCATGTCCCCAAGCTAGAGCCAACTATTTTTTCCTCAAAATCCCCCTCATTTTTAAAGTCAAATTCAAAATTTTGAGCTCACACCCTCCAGAAGTGTTCAAGTAAAGTTGGAAGTCTGAAAAGATAGAGAAATTCATGCTTTGAAGTTGTTTAAACTCTCCAGTCTGTGTGGTTTGATAAATTTTCCATTTCCCTGTCTGGACATGTGAAAATTCTATTGTTGTCCTCATTTGAATGAAATTGTCAATATTTCTATGGTCATGGATCATCGAACCTTGTATTGTTTTCAATTCCTTGGTTTGTGAAATAAATTTGAAAATCAAGAGCAAAATGGTGGAGTTTTCTTCTTCTCTACATTTTTTCCATAGTCGTGAATGACGGACATTTTCTTCCCATCAAATTTTGGCCCCATTATCCATAGGTACATGGAAATATCTAATTGGAGGTGGGCCGGTGGAGCAATTTGTGTTTTTGAGCCTCTTTGTAAAAAGGCTAAAATTCATAAAGTGACCCGCAGCCCCGATCAGGCTTAAAGGGAAAAAGTCAAATGTTGAGCCCGCCTCAAAAGAGTCAAACGGGGAGGTGGATCATCGGGAGATTTGAGAATTTGAGCCTTGTTTCCAAAAGGGCTAAAATTCATAAAGTGACCCGCAACCCCGATCATGCTATGAGGAAAAAGTCAAATGTTGAGCCCGCATCAAAAGAGTCAAAGCGGGAGGCGGATCGTCGGGGAGATTTGAGAATTTGAGCCTTGTTTCAAAAGGGCTAAAATTCATTAAGTGACCCACAGCCCTGATCAGGCTTAAAGGAAAAATTCAAATGTTGAGCCCGCATTGAAGGTCAAAGAAGGGTGGCGGGCTTGCAGAGCAATTTGTGTTTTTTTGAGCCCGCATGATGAAAAAAGGTAAAATTATAAAAATGACTTGCGACTTTGTCTCCACTCAAGTGAAGCCACATGTCAAGACTTATATCAAAAGTGGGAGGGCGGACCAAAAATGTAAAAAATGCCAAATCTCTATAAAGTCATAAAATGCAAAAGGCATCCTCCACACCCACTCCAATAAATTTCTCCCATGTGGACGGCTCTGGTTTAAAGTTTCAAAGGCAAGATGAACGGTTCAAATTCAAAGTTACAAAATGATTGTAATGACTGCATTATAAAAAGTCTATTTTTTTCTCGCCATTGGCATTTCTTCGTGAATCAAGAATCAATGGACACAAATGATTGAAAAGATTGTAAACTGCTTTCTTGCTAACAAAGAAGAAGTTGTAATCGCTTTTTGATTTTATTTAATGGTTTCTTCATGCCATTGTACGGGGTGGCAATTGATCTTGTAAACTCATGAGTGTATTGTACTTTGAGAGAACAAAGGAGATGGAATTTTCTTCCATTTCCCCCCCTTCTCAATTTCCTCCATTTCTCCACTATGTACAACTTCTTTTAAGCATCAATACAAGAAGAAGGATTTTGTAGCCTCTTTCATGAGGATATTTTAGAAACTTTCCCATGCATGCATACATGATAGCTGCACCGGCTTAAGTAGAGGGACTTAGATTCCCGGAGCGTTGGCAAGGAATCCACAAGTTTGTCCACCGAAAAATTTCCTCACCAATAGAACCCTATAAATACAAAGTTATGAGACCATAATGAGGTTTCTAGGGTCACATACTACTATCACTCCATCTAGGTTACATCCATTACATCACTTGTAGCCACATAGTGTCATGCATCAAGGCTAGGAGATATGCATCAACACACACAACATAGGGGATGATTCTAATTTATTTCATGCATACATGCTATTACATTTTCCATAGTTATTATTATTCATCGCTTCTTCAAAGGTAACCGACACAAGAGCACCTAGGGCATGCCATGCACACACACACCAAAAATACATTTGGGTCCAAAATGTAGTGCAGTGCTTAGTTTAGTAAGCTCACTGTTGTAGTAGATGAGGTCGATTCGACCCATTCCTTTTGCATCTTTTATTTTTAGGGTTTTGATACTTATTTGTTTCTTATAGGTCATTCATTCATCTTGCATTGTTTCACACACTCAATGCAGCTCGAGAAAATCTAGTGCAATAGAAAACAATATTCTAGATCATCTTACGACCCTACGAGAACCAAATTTTGAGCTTTTGCGAAAACCAGGTGCCTATTCTGCAAACCAGGTGCCCCAATACCTTTCTAGCGCTACAGTCTTCTCAAATATTCCATATCGGCCTTTGTGGGACCCCGAGTGATCATCTCCACTTCCGCAATGTACAACTAGGCCTCGTGATAACTTGCAACAATGTCCACTAATCAGCTAAGTCCTTTCCTTTTACATCTTTGCACATTAGGGTTTGATTTCATTTAGTATAATTATTTAAAATCATTTCCATATTGTCTTAGCATAGTTTACAACGTTTTAGTCCTCCTATTTTAGATTAACTAGTTGTTATACTTCCCATAGTATTATACAAATTTTAGTTAATCACAAGCTAAGTTAATTAATAGAAACTAACATTAAATAGTCTCAAAAACAAAGCTAATCTAACAAAGCATCATGATAAAGCCATGGAAAAGGAAAAGCTAACTAATGCATCTAATTAACATGAAATGTTAAGCCATCCTTTGATGTTTTTAATGGGATTTTAGATTGTAGGTACTCCTTTTGTTGAGATGAACGTGACTACGTACGATAAAAGGATGCTATCTCCATGAAGAGGAAGATATCTCACCAATATGGCTTGATTTCCATGTATGGTTCTTCTCTTACTACTCTTTGCAAGTAGAGGATAAAAGGGGATGCTTGATCAATAAGCTTTTCAAAGTTGAATTTCTCTTATCATATGCATATAGTAACACTAGTATGTGTGGTGTAAGATTGGAAGGAAGGTACTAGGTTATTTATATAGCTTTCCAATTTGGGAGAAGATTGTAACCTAGTGAATGTGGGATAAAGGTAAAGTAGAATTAGAAAGGGATAAACATGATTAGAGGGAAGTAATTAGGATTATCAACTCATGGGAGTTGGAGATGATTTAATTAATCAACTATGATTAAATAATAGACCAAGATAAGCTTAAAAATCCATTTAGAGATGATTTAGAAGGAAATTAGTAGAATTTGATGGGTTTAAAAGGGGGATTTAACCAATAAGAAGGTTTATTGATTAAATAGAAGGTTAAAAGGATTAATTAATTAATAATAGTTAATTAAAAGAGGATTATGAGTAACGAAGTTTCATTAATTGAAATCTAATATGAAGGGAAGATATTTAATTAGAGAATTGTCGTTAATTGAAAAAAATGAAGGGGAAATGTTAGCTAATTAGCGGAAAACACTAATTATAATGAAATGATGGGAAGGAGGGTAATTAGTGTAATTTTAGTATTGAAATTGTGAAGTCATATTTAGATGTCTATAAGTAAGATCTATCATGCAAGAGACAAGATAATGTAAGCAATAGTGAGAAAAGTGTAACTTATCTTTTACTCAACAACTGGGTTGATTTTGGGATGGAAATGAATGGAACGGATGGATGTGGACTAAGTAAGCTTTTTATGGGAAACTAGAATTTGAAACCCCAACAAAAATACCTCCCAAATAAGGATGGGACTGCCTATGTGTTAGTTTCTTACTATATGCTAGTGCCCTTGCATATGTTTTGTTTTGATCTTTTCATTGTATGACATTATCTTTTCCTTTCTCTCTTGATCACATCCAATTCTCTATAGGGTTTCACTGTACACATGAACTTGTTAAAAATACTATCTACCTTCACATGGTTCAAGAAAACATTAGATGAAATAAATAATGCATACGTTTGAGTAAGACTAACCTTGACGGTTACCTAATTTTTATTTCCATCGAAGCGTTGCACTACACTCTATGACTTCTATGTGTTCTGTGTGTGTGTGTGTGTGTGTGTGTGTGTGTGTGTGTGTGTGTGTGTGTGTGTGTGTGTGTGTGTGTGTGTGTGTGTGATTGAATTATTACCCTTGAAGCCAAGTTTCCCTTATTCCAATCACACTAAGATAGTAGGATATAACTACTTTCCCCCCAAGATAAATGTGTGAGATGGAATTTAGAAATATCCCCTCATATGCAGTGAATAATGCATCCCAAATGAAGTCCTTGAATATTTCTCTTTGCCCCAGTAGTAGATAATATGTAATAGCTCGAGTTTTTAGCTCCTAATAATGGTAAGTCATGTATATATATGAATCCCTTGTTTAAATTTTGTCATTAAAAGTAAAAATGAAAACCCAAAGTGATAAGAAATGTTTTAGAAAAGATAAAAAAAATGATGTGACATTTCAACTTTGAGAAGAGGAGGGAAAAATAATAAGGATCCAAAGGGGGCAATAGTGCTCGAGAACTCCTGTCCCTAATGGGAGGTAGTGTCTAAGATGCTCGGAGGATAAAATAGAAAATACAGAGCCGGGTTACATGTTTTCCAATGTCTAAAAGTAAAGTATCCATTTACGAAAAATAAAATAATAAGAATATCAAAAGGATAAAGAAATGTAAAACTTAAAAAAAGTGTTGTTAATGTCTAGTTTTCTTACTTAGGAATCGTGCATATAATAACATACTTATAGGTGTGGTGTAGGTAGTAAGTGCTTGATTTAATGTCTATATTTTCCCCACTTTATTTAGGTGAATGAATATTTGTATAAAAAATTAGGTAAGAGGAGTGTATCTTGTAGAGATCCAAAAGTAAGTATAACGATAGCGTGCCTTATGAGGATTATACTTGATACTTGTGATGAATGGAGATTGTAGAATGTGTATTATGGAATCTAGAAGAGGATAAGGATCCTAGGGTTTACCTTGTATGTATAGAGTAAATGATACATGTATTTTTCCTTGAACATTCATTTTGTTTGAGAGTCTTGTGCTTGATGTTGCTTCTTGTTCCATTTGTGTGTTTCCTTATGTCGGAGTAAGGTTGGACATATAAAAGAAGATAAGTGTCGTCAATTCTCATGATAAATGAAATTGATTTTTAACTTTGTAAATGTGAAAATAGGAATGCATATTAAAAAATAAGAGAATAAAGTACATATAATACACCTATATGTCGTGAGATGAGATGAAATTCTTCATATATGTTTGTTTCCTTAGAGATAGTGGTGTTGTTCAAAACTACACCTCATGAAATATTGAACAAATAATACAATTAAAAACATGGAAGATTATTCTCAGGAAAATATATGAGACATTAATTCAGTCCTCTGTGGAGTGCATAAATTTAGTTTTTTGTGGGTTCTCTTAACCCGCCAAAAAAGGAATGAGCACTCGGGACTTCAAAGAAATTTTAGCGAAATTAGTTATTGGCATGTTGTTGCATATGTGTTGTCATTGATGTAAAACCTCATTAATGAAAAATTGGATGATGGTGTAGGGTCAGATGATTCTTATAATTATGATGACATGGTGTTTTAGGTATGCTCATGGTTTCATAGGTTGATTCAGAAGGATGGCTTGTTACGACAAGCCAATTCTGTGATCTAGCTACCCTAGGTGATGGTACATGGATTTTATATATTCTTTGTTGCTTGAGGAGAATGTTAGCATGATGGAAATAATGTTTGGAGAGTTCTTAGGCACTCAAATGAGTTATAAGATGCAAATACAAGTTGGTGACCCTATTGCGAGTGCTCATTTGGAGTAGTATGGCTATTAGATAGCATGAGAGTGAATTATGGGGATATTTGAGATAATGGATGCATCTAGACAAGTGCATTACGATGTAAAATGTATGTTATGACCTTTTGGAGTGTTTTCATGATGCGTTATAGTGTTCTTTTTGTTGACCCTAGCTTTTGTAGTGTAAAACCCTAAAGGGTAGCTCTGTAAGTCTTAATGTATGGATATATGGAGATGTAATAATAAAAATATGATGATTGGAGATGCTAGTAGGATGTGTAATTATGCTGTGGGAAAAATTTTATGTTTCCATGATGATAATTTTGTAAGATATGTCATTTTTGGTGAAACACGGAAAAGAAATAATGCATTTCCAAATTTCAAATTGGATTTTTGATGTTCACCCCGAATTGTGTGCTTTGCATGGGACCTTGTGTTTTTCAAGGATTTTTCTACATTGAGTTTATAAGGTTTCATAAAACTAATAATGTCATTTCATTGTGTCATTTTTATGAACGAATGTTAAGAATGTAAACAACTATTTATCGATTTAAAACTCTATCTTGAAACCAGTTTGATAGCTTTTCTTCCTAAATGGCCATAATTACTTCCTAGTGCATGGATGATGATTGGAACATGTAGATGAATCCTTCATATTTCTAGAAAGGTATGGTAGAGGTAATGGTAATTTGTGGACCCTACTCAAACAAGTTAGTTTATGAAGAAGTCTATTTTGGGACAAGGTTGTCTAATGGAGTTTCAAACTAAATTGTAATTATGTGATGTATGTGATTATTTTTTATTTCCAAATATGTTTCAATTCATGGTGATGAAGGTAAATTGTTAAGTTTACTTTATTTAGGTTGACTAGTGAAAGGGTATTTTGAGGCAAAGAAAAGCATTCTTCATGAAATGGGCATAACAAAAGCTACGAGATGGAGTTAGGGGTGATTAAAGTTTTTTGAAATAGAATTAATATATATTTCTAGTGATATAAGGTTTTATTCACAAGGATGAGCTTTGATATGGTTTCCATGTCAATTTTTGAACAAGAATATTTTGGTTATCAAGGACATACCTACTTTTGCTAAAGAATTGAGATGGTTAGAGCATGAAATAGATTGGGTGTTGTTTGTTATCACATGTAATGTGAAGAGGGGTAAATGGTTCACCTAATTAATCCATTTTTAGGTATTGAAAACATCATCAAGTGGGTTTATCAGCTGATTTTTTATAACAGATTTTTGGTAGCATGATTTGGTGAAGACGAAAGTAATTGTAGTTTGAGCAGGTGGATGTTTCCAGAGGTATAATATGCATAGATGTGTTACAATAGTTATGGAATTTACTTAGGGTGGTCACATGCGATAGTTGAGGTGTTCTTGAGGCCTAAAGGTGAAATCGGTTTGTTGGAAACAAGTGTTTTGAGAAGGATAAGAAACAGTGGTCCCATTAAATGAAATAATCCAATTGGTTGATGAAAATTGTGACCATGTATGATGTTTAAATGTTATTTTAAACATTTTTGGTGAATTTTAAATCATGAATAAAAATAGTTTTGGTGTTAGGATATTTTTGGCATTCTAATGCATGGGTTTTGACTATTTTTGGTGCATGAAAAGAATATATTTTTCTATGCCAACCCATATGGGTCACTTGTAACTATTATGAAAAGTAAATGGGATGTTTTTATGATGTATTTGTTGGCATAGGGACCTAATAGGTTTTTTCATTGATTTAAAATCCCATTAATGACAAACTAAATGTTATTTAATGATGTCATGATTATGTATGTGATGCTAACATGATGGTTCAAATGTATATGAGTTGTTACAATGGGATTTAGTGAGGTATATTTTCCTCGCAATCCTATAAAGGTACTTCTAGGAGATGAAACTCATCACGGTGAGCTTCTTGGGTGCTTGGGAAGCATGTTGGTATGATTTCTAGCATGGTTTGAGGGCACTTGAGTACTCATAGTAGTGGCTTGGTGTAGGTATATATGGTTCACTTGGATTCGTGTACTCATTGGGAGTATTTTAGTAGCTTGAAGGTGTGAATATGTGGATTGGATCCATTTGAGCTCATGGAAGCATGCAATCAGGTGTATCATGGCATATGAGGTATGTTTGGGTTATTTGTAGAGGTTTCATGTTCATTTATTTCAGTTGACCCTAGTTGCTACAGTGAGGATCTAGCATGCAAACATAGGTAAGTCTCAATGATTGGAGAGATTGAGGAATGTAATTCATATTATTATGATTGGAGATGTAAGAGGGCCAAGTCATGGTGCTATAAAAAAATATTCAGGTGTCGATGTTGAATATTTTTTTAGATATGATTGATTTTGTGAGACAGGGTGAAAAATAAGGAAAAATCCAACTCTAAGTGTAACTTCAGATGCTCATTGTGAATAGTGTTATTTGCGTGGGACTTTGTGCCTTTCAAGAAAGCTTTTAAGGTGAGCTTAGAATTTTTCATAAAAATAATTAGGTTAGTTGATAGTCGATTTTTATGAAAGAATGTTAAGAAGGAAAACTGGTCTAAAACCCAAGTTAAACCCATATTACTTAGGGATAAATCATGGGTAGTTAGGGCATAAAAATAGATAGGAAGAAAGCTAGGAAAAATCATAGGATAGGGATTTAGGATAAAATCATCCTAAATAGAAAGTAGATTAGGGCATGATATGATGTGGATATTAATTAATTAATTAATAAGAGTTAATTAATTAAATTAATTAAAGGTGATGGGATGGGAATTTTAATTAAATTAAGGGGATGTATTTAATTAAAAGGGGACCTAGATAGGATCCTAATAAAATATGCGCATGTGGGCAGATAAGGGTAGGGATACCGATTTTAGGTGTCTAAATTTTCCCCTTTTTGTTGAGTGGTTTGCGCTAGCAAGCCATGAGATAAAAATAGTGAGAGAAAAATGGTATGATGAGGATTGACGGAAGGTAGATGATGAACTCCCCTCAAACGGGGATCGATGACACCAGAGAGGAAATCAATGACGTGTTTGAAAAAGGTAGATGATGAAGGACGGGTGGGTAAATAAAATGGGTAAAATGATTACCAAGGTAAGATGCCCCAAGCAAAAAGGATTGCAATAAAAATGAAAACCATGACGATGACTCCAATATCACATTGGTAGAGGGAAAATTATGGTCTCAATGGAGATGGGTGAAAATGCTCTATAGGACAACAAGTGGGTGAAGATCACTACAAAATGGAGAGAATCCAATAGGAAATCTCTCATATGGATGCAAGTTGGAATGATCATGGGGTCATAGGTGAGCATCAAAGTATGTGCAACTAAATGCAAAAATTATGTGAAATCCTTTGTACATGAGGAATCGAACGAAAAATTATGCGTCCGCAAGGGATGAGGATGAAAATAATGGTGCCCCAACACAGACACAAGAGAAGGCTGAAAAGGCAAGTAGTGAAATAATATGCCCCAGGGGGAAGATAAGTATGGCCACAAGGGTGGAATTTATGTACAAATTGAATAGGATCAAAAATAAAATGCCCGAAGAGGGAATAAGTATGGCCATGAAAGTGGACTTTGAGATTGCAAAGGATAAGATCAAAATATTGAAATAGAATGCCCTAAAGGGAAAATAAAGATGGCCACAAAGGTGGAATTTGAAGAATTCCCAAGAAGAGGTCATAAACAAAGATCGGGGAAGCCATAGGGGAGGCTAATAAGGCAATCAATAGTGAATAAGGCCAATCAACGGTGACTGGATGTTAGTGGCTATATAAGCCTGGGGGTTCGATCGACGATGCTCATTTTCACACGTAAAATTGATGAGAGAGATTAGAGCAATTAAAGATAAAACTAAGAAATGGAGGCCGCAGGAGCTGCAAGGAAACACCAAAGGGTGCAGAGGATGGTGAGTAACAAAACTCAAGATTATTTTTAGTTTAATTTTGTAGTTTATTTATTTTTGCATTTTTTTGAAAAAGTTCATGATGTTAGGGGTAGTTAGTAGCAAAGACCTAGGTGGGTCAACGTCAATTGATCCCTAAGGCGCATCGATCGGCCCCGAACACATTGACTCGACTTAGGTTTGCGCGACTAGGGTTAGATTGGATTTAGTTAGGATTGAATTGATTTTTCTGAAATTTAATGGATTTGGATTGGATTTAGGATTAAATTGGATTTTTGAACTGATGTTTGTATGTTTTATTTGTGATTGCAGGCTAGAGATACCTTATATTTGAGAGATGATTTCCTACTCTATATGAGTAGATTAGAGGATATGTGATAGATGTCAAGTGGGATCACTTGGTTGTAGTGGGGTTAGGTGGATTTAGGCATTATCAGAGGATCCCATGAGATGTGGGACTAATGATCGCTTTGGTAGAGAGATGGGATTGATAGATTGGTACATTCTAGTTCAGGACATGGGAGATGACCATCACCTTAGAGGATGTGTATAGGATTATGATATTTCCTATACAGGGGAGAAGATAGTTCCCATCACATATGACAATGGCTAGCTGTTTTGACATGACTATTTAGATCCGATGTGCCCCATGTCGGGTTTTCTTTAGGGGAATTTTATTATGATTTGAGGTATGAGGAAGGTGTACCTCATAGCCATTTGATCTACTTGGTTATGATGGTAGTGTCTTGCTTTATGAATTTTCGAGACTCAATGGCGATCAATTTCCATCGGCACCGGTTGATGTGCTTATCGATATAGTGGATCACCAAACAATATTTTCTTTTGGGACTACCTTGTTAGCTCATGTGTACCATGAGCTATCAATGTACAAGGAAGGCAAGAGGTCAGGGTTAGACATAGGTTTCTTGCTTCACTTTTGGGCCTACGAGTACATTGTGGTGATTCGTCCACTAGGGATTTCGTGGGTCACTAGGGATCACATAAAGCTAGTGGTTGGATTCTTGAGATGGAGGGTCGACTAGGCCTTTGGAGACAGGGGGACAAGAGTGGATTGGTATGTCAATTAGTTTGCAGAGTTAGAGAATAATCAGATTAGATGGTGGTCATATAGGGATTTCCTTACATGGCTAGGAGTAGATGCAAAGTTTTCTCGGGATGAGGCGGATACACGGTGGGTTCAAGGGAGATAGTTACTGAGATGATCAAGGTCGTTTAGTTTGATTAATTACGGAGACATTTTGGGGTCACTTGACTATACCAGATGCTCCTATTTTTTATAGGCGGGAGGAGGTTGACATGGAGTTTCCAAGCCTTGTTATGGAAAATCCATTGGAGGAGGAGGCTGCACCACATGATGAAAATGTTTACGTAGGGTTCGGAGTCGTATTTGATGAAGGGATGAATGTTATCTAGGTAGATAGGGTGATTGTGGAGGGAGGAGAGGATGAGGTAGAGGATATGGAGATGGAGATGGAGATTGGGGGAGATGCAAAGGTAGCTCTAAGAGTCATAGATGGAGGAGATGGAGAGACCGATAACTTATCATTTCTTTGCAGACCGAGTTATATTAGATGAGGGTGGAGAGAGATGTTGTGGTCTAGGAGAGGGACAACATTTTATAGGACAAGGACCAATACCTCTAGTAGAGGGAGGCCTATAGGGTTTGTTTTTGATATATTGTTATTATACTTGGTCATCGAGGTTACAGGTGGAGGACAGAAGCTTCATAGGGAGGAGGAGAGATGACATCTCTTGGTATGATATTGATTGATAGATACATATCCTTAGCCATAAAGGATAAGTATTATGAGGGATTGTGATCGAGAAGCCGCCATTGAAGATACTCGACATCGGGAGCATTTGCAAAAGATGGTGATAAATGGAGTTAGACCATTGTGACGAGCACAACAAGTAGGGCTCATCAACATTGAGGAGAGGGCAATGGTGGAGATGATGACGTTGATAGGCGTGATGGAAGGATCCATCCGTAGGAGTAGGATATTAGGCTCTTTGACATTCATTTTTCTAGTTTTATTAATATCTTTGCTTTGAGAGAGCCTCGTTAGAGGGAAATGATGTATCGATACATTCAATATATATATATGATATTATTTTGTCACAATTTGATATGTGTGTGTTGTGTAATGTTTATTATCTGATTTATGTTGATGTTGATATTAATAGTACATGAAATGGTGATGAGGATTGGTTGCGTATTTGGATTAACTATATTTGATGATGATGGTAAAAGTATAAAATGAAATGATTTAATTTTACTTGGATTGTTAGATTATGATGTTGTGCTACTTGGGATTTGTATATGCATGGATTATTGATGATGTGGATTAGGATTACGTGTTCATTTTGAATTTGATTATAGTAATGTGATGCGGATAGAATGTAATGTGGATGTGATTATCGATTAATGTAAGTAAAGATTGATGTATTTAGGATAGATAGATATATTGATAGGTGATTGAGATAATGAAAGGTGTGTTTAATCATGAATGAGAGATAGATGTGAAAATGATTGGGGATAGAATGCAATAAAATGATGGTGACCTATAGGTGCAAATGACATTATATCTTATCAAGGAACACACGAAGAAAATATTCCTCTAATTGCATTAGAGGTAAACAAGAGGGGATTTGAATAACACAAGGCACATGCGACCAAAACATGTGTTAGAATGTAACCAATGTTAGTTAGTTATATCAAAGATCATAAAGAGATAATGGATGGAATGAAATCATAGACCTAATGTCAATACGAAAAAGGGATTTGAGATGTAACTTGTACATGGGAAAAACTTCTTCATTAGTGGTGTTCCCTAAATCTATGCCCCAACTCTGGGAAAGGGGAAAAGTAATACTAGAAGAAAGTTGATCAATGCGGGAAGCTTTCTTAGGATGCTAATAAAATGGAAGGTTGATCAATACGGAAACCTTCAATGTCATGATAACAAAAGCAGCCATCCTTCGAGGGTAGGTTCTACTTTATACATATGTAATATGGATGGCAGAAGACAATGTATATGATAGTCGTCCTTCGAGGGATCGGTATATTTATTTGATTTTATTTTTTTACTGAATAACTGTCCTTCAAGGGAGAAGTCTATTTTTGAGTGCTTTGAATTTTGATTAGAGAATCCTTTGATTTTGATTTTGACATGGGGAAGAGTTGGGAATAACTAAGTAGACCACTTAGAGAGGACAATGAATGTACAAGAGACACCCCTAGACCCTTTGCATGGTTCCAATAGGCAAATGAGAGGGTGATGGATGTAATGATCATGATTTCTCACCAAAAGGGAGAACCTATCCATAAGGAATATGCTACGAGTAGATCCATGGTGCTCATATTTAAGGTCACATCTAGGAAAGTGACGGATGACCACATAATTCCAAATCACTACGATGAAAGATGAAAGAGGATAACGATGGAGGGATGATCTAATAATATGACTAAGAGCTCATTGGAAGACATACTAATAGTAGAATGGTTACAAGTGTAATGCGTTAATATGTTCTACTTGCGGTTTACCATCAAAGGAGGCCAATTGATAGGCTCCCGACCCATACTTATGCATGATAATTTATGGTCCAATCTAGTTAGGGGAAAACTTTCCATGTTGTCTCCTTTCTAGAGTAGTGACGTTCTGATTTTCTTTGAGAATAAGGTTTCAAACATTAAAGTCATCTTCTTTGATGTGTTTTTTTAAACACGTTTAATGTGCTCTTGATAGACATGATGATGTTCAAAAGTGAGAAGGTGGTGCTCATATCACAACTCAAGTTGTGCTTGATGATAGTCTTCATCGAGAGATGAAGTTGCGAAGGACATGTACAAATACAAAATTTGAACTTCAGAGGGAGAAAAATTTGGAACTATACACAAGAGAAAATGGGGTAGCCACCGTGGAAGTAGGAATGTTAGTCCAATAAGCTCGAGAGAGCGAAAGGGAGATGAAGATTCCAGTCATGTCTTAATTAGTCAATAGTTTTCACAAGATTTTTTTGAAGAGTTTTATTAGTGGTTTCGACTTGGTTGTTAGCTTTGGGATAGTATGGAGAAGAGAAGCTGAGTTGGATGTTAAATTGCAAATATTCTTAATATATTTGTTTTTAAAGGACTTTCCATTGTCTGTGATGAGCTTGTGAGGAATGCCAAAGTAAAAATGATGTGTTGGTAGATAAAGTTAATGATTGGACCATATTTAGTTGAAGTGAGTGGAATTGCTTCCACCCACTTGGTGAAATATTCAGTTGTAGTGATGATGGAATGATGTTTTTATGAAGATCAATGATTAATGAGACCGAGACCCCCCTTGTCTATGATAGGGGATTTTGGGGAAGAATATAGGTAAAAAGGTTTGGTCAAGACAAATTCGAGTTTAGGATAAGTTAGATAAGGACCATGAAGCTTGAGTAAATACACGTTTCCTTGAGAAAACAAGAGTAATAGTTACTAAAGTGATTTTAGGATGAGATCATATGGCCATGAGGGTGGGCCTTAGATAGAGCCATGGTGCTCCCAAGGGAAGCACATATATGGCCACGAAGGTGGTCATAGGAGGAGAAGATGATGGATACATTGGGTTGACATAAGATAAGATAGATAGAATAAGATAATGTTAGGTATGGAGAGGACCTAATCCACAAGAAAACATATCTTGGAATGAAGTCCCCTCAATGTCAAAGAAGCTATGAGGATAGGATGATGAGGAAGAATATCGGAATAATGAAAACTGGGGGAAGGTGCTCCCCCTAGCGAGAGAGATGCGGATAAGTTATTGGATAACAAGATAAGTGAAATGATATGGGATGACAAGTATAGATGAAGTGTAAGATGGAAGATCATAGGGATGGTGTATCAAGAGAAATCGTATCGATGAATAAGGGAGGACCCTCACTAAGAGGAGTGGTATGTGGATGAGTGGTGTATTAAGGAGAAGGCCTAGTGACTCCTATAGGTGGAGAGGCGAAATGATAGTGGAATTGATCATGGATGAGATGGTAGATGGAGAAGGAGAGTCCTTGAGAAGGTCCTCTCTCTCGATAAGATCGTGGATGATGGTTTATAGGGCCTTACATTGTTCAGTGTCATGACCCGGGGTACGATGGTAAGCGCAAATGTGGTGGGGGTCAAACCATGATGGATTCATACGAGCTAGATCAAAGACCTTGATAAGTGGAAGTTTGATGAAATTTTTTTGGAGTAGATGTTGTAGGACTTCCACATACTATTCGATATATGTGTCGGGAGATGTCGAGGATGGGGGTGGATTGTTTCAAGATCTTGATGTTTTGTTTTCAACTTTGACAGTGGTTGGTGTCCTAGAAGAAGAAGGGTTGGATGATTTTGGTTTGGATTGGTTAGTGGATGGGAGTGTTCTTGATGAAGGAGCTGGTCCTAAGAGGGAGTCGATTGTTTAGATTTGGATTGGTTGATTAATTTTGATAAAGGAAATGGTCATAAGATAAATGGATGTGGCCCCAAGATGGATGATGTAGGCTTAATATTTGTCGGAGGAAAGTCGATCTTCTTGTGAGGGCACATAATGGATCGTTGTGGAAGGGTACAAAGGTTTTTGGATTTTGTTTCTAAAGGATTACCCTTAGTAGGAATGACAATAATTTTGACTGGTGGATCTGAAGATGATGTTATGGCTGATGAGGGTAGCAATTTTTACATGATTTGGTCTAAGAAAGGTGAAGAAATGTCTGGTTATGTAGATGAGATAGGAGGATCACCTATGGTTCTTGTGTAAGTTGTTATGCTCTCCAATATTCTTCAAAGGATGTGGGAGAGAATATAAGGATGTGGTAAGAGTAGGACTGGATGTAGATATGAGAGAAGTAGTAGAAGTCAAGGTGATGGATATGGTTGATGTGGGGATAGCTCTCAAAGAGTTGTGGGCACAATATCAAGGATGGGAGTAGGTGATGATGAGATAAGTGGGGTAGATATGGAAGGAGGTTTCCGATGTATGGTGTTGATTGAAAATGGGTTATATTTGTTTGGTGGGGTTGATGAAGATGTGTTATATTTATTTGGTGGGGTTAATGAATATGGGTTATATTTTTGGTGAGGTTACTAAGATGGGTTTGTTAGTGGTGGGCAGAAAGGGTTGTCTAAAGATGTTAGGTAGTAGTAAAGATCGTATTGGTTGAGGGGATGTAAGATATCAGGGAGGAGAAACATGATAAGATGGTTGGGATTAGATGGGAAGATCTGATATATGAGGGATGGGGATGTCAATATATGGGATAGGCATGGGGATGTCAGATGAAGCAGGGGTGGTCCAAGGTGGTGGGATAGATTCTATTGGTTCCTTGTGATCTACGGAGAAAGAAGTCACGAATGGGGCTAGAAGGAGACAAACATGAGATATCAATCATGGTTCATGTAGAATCATTTAGGGAAGAATTGTGTTCCATTTTAAATCAAACAAGTCAAGAAAACAATTA
Organism: Taxus wallichiana var. yunnanensis; assembly: GCA_018340775.1. NCBI lineage: Eukaryota > Viridiplantae > Streptophyta > Pinopsida > Cupressales > Taxaceae > Taxus > Taxus wallichiana. Next base: position 509,756,899 of record CM031239.1, on the reverse strand, counting down.
TTTTTATTGTTTTTAATTAAGAAAAATGTGGAAAAGAAAAAGGGATGGATAATGAGGTACCTAAGAGAAGGCAATCTATGTCTGGTTTCAGGTTTGTTTTGGCTTGGGAGAGTCTCGAGATGGTTTCCTATTGGGTGATGAAATCCCAATCAATCTATCGGGTAGGATGTTATTTTGATGTGTTGATTGATTTGTGAGTTTTAGGTTGTGTGTGAGGATTGTGAAATGCAACAAGTAAACCCCTACTTAAACTATGTGAGCAAGCAGGATGCAGAAAAGAAAGATTCTTTTTAAAACCAAATCGAAGTGTGATCTTTCGATGAGGACACACATATGAAAGGAAAGTACATGCAGAAAAGAGAAAATAAGGAAAAAGAGGAAAACATGGATAAATCTTTTCCTTTTTATCTGAACTTTAACGAAGAGTGATCCAGCGGTCGAACAAACATGAGTAAGAAAGAATCAAGGCCTCACGCTGCAGTGTTAGTAGAAGACATAAGAAGCAAGAAGATAGAAAAGAAAGGGATCACCTAAAGGGTGGTCCCACCAGCGTGCCAAAAATGTTGGAAAATTTTCTTTGTTCCTAATCAAATGAATGAACTAGTAATGAAAGAAACTAGAAAATCATAACATGGAGGGTTTATAGTACCTCTAACGTGATGTGATGGATGAACAAGCACCAAGTAGCTGATCCTTGTTGTAGCTGATGACTTATAAATAAGACAAACTGAAAAGGGAGGTTGATTAGATGGGATATGCAAGGGTTTCCCAACAAAGCAGATCTAAGAAGTATGACCTTCTTTTCACGGATGTTAACCCAATGCGTTTGAAGAGGCAAAATAAAGGACGAAATAACAAATATCGTGCAAAAACAAAAGTATTATTGAATATGAGAATAATTGAGATTCGATTTAATTGAAATAACTGTAAATGAAAGGTTACCTAGTTTGGGTCAACAATGACCCAAACTATGTAGATGTAGGTCGACGGTGACTTGGGAGAGAAGATTTGAACAACAAAATGAATATGTAGGCTCGCAAGAACCCGAGTGTAGACTAGGGGGTAACAGGATCTGTAGGTGTTGGGAGATGACTTACAAAATGATCTTTGGGACAAAGAGGTAGAGAAAAGGATAGAAAACAATGATTTGGCTGAGATATATGACAAACATGACCTTGGTCAATGATGATCGAGTGGGTCAATGAGGACCGTAGAAAATTTGGGTAAGGATGAGGTCAAAAGGATGAAATGGGAGACTTACTGCAAGCGAAATTTGTTGGTGCTCAATTTGATCTCGCCCGTTTTCTCTAGAAATTCTTCAATCTACGGGCTCTGTCGTATTTTCTATCTCCCCATATTGATGCGTGAAAGATATTTCCTTCATTTGGTTGCCATGATTAGTCCTTTCCTTTGGTCGAGGATCACATTAAGTCCAAATTTGTTTTCCATTCCTTTGTCCATGTGAAAGAATTTGTAACTTGGGTGTAAATTCAGGTTTTTCCCCTTCCTTCTATTTTTCCACAGTCATGTTTTGTTTTCCCTATCAATTTTATCCTAACATTTGTGGAAATGTGGTCCTTTCGATTGGATGTGGCTCGACGGTCTTTTTGTGAAATTTTCCACTTTTGTCTCATTTGTAAAAAATACCAAATTGGCCTGCGGCCTTGATAGCATCTGATTGGCTATTCAACAAATATGAAGTGGCAAGGAAAAGTCTTACTTTGACCCCGAAGATGGACATGTGGCGCTTTTCAAGTTCTGGCGGGATGGTGGGTTGGCAGAGGACTTTGAAGTTTTTGGCTCGGATGCGGGAAAAAGTCTTACTTTGACCCCAAAGAAGGACATGTGGCATATTTCAAAAGTTAGAAGTGGAAGGTGGGTTGTCGGGGTGTTTTGAAGTTTTTTTCCCTTTTGTAAAAAGAGCAAAGTTATAAATTGACTGTAACCCCATAAGGAAAAATCTTAGTTCGACCCCAAAGAAGTACATGTGGCATATTTCAAAAGTTAGAAGTGGGAGGCGGGTCGGCGGGGAGTTTTGAAGTTTTGTACTGTTATCTAAATTCACCCCAGGGTTAATTTGATAACATGCATCAGAATTCTCAAGTCCCAGGCAAATGGATTGATTCAGGGAAAAAATCATGTTTCTAAGGTTCCCTCAGATATTTTTCTAACTCCCCTGGCCGAAGAAGGAAGGAGCAAGCTCTGAGAAAATGCGAAAAGTTGCAGAAAATAAGCTTGGGCCAGAAAAAATTGTGAAAATTGGCTAAGTCCTGTCCTAGGGGCAGTCGGGACATTTGGGACATCTAGGCGTGGATCGGCCGAAAAGCCTCCAGGCGGCCCGTGAAGCAACTGGGACATCTGGGCCGCAGGTACGCGCGGGACGTGAAATGCCCGAATCGGCCGAAAGAAAGAAAAAATTTGCCAAGTCTTTGACCGGGACAAGCGGGACAGTATGGGACATCTGGGCCGGAAGTACGCGAAGTACGCGAACCGGCCGATCGGCCGAAATGGAGAACTTCAGTCCGAAACAATGTGGGACAAGTGGGACAAAAAGACGCGAATCGGCCGGATCGGGCGAACCGGAAGAATTTGTCCCACGAAGCACTGGGACATTTGGGACAAAAGGACGCGAACCAGCCGGTTCGGCCGAAACAGGAAATTCAACGCACTGGGGCAAATGGGACAAAGGGACGCGACGCGGATCGCCGAAGGAGCCGAAAGCCAATCAAACAACGCCACGTGTCATCGGCCAAATGAGGGACGAGGAAGCCCATTTCGGCGGATCGGAGGTTTTGTCCCCAGCACTGGGACATCCGGGACAAAAGGGCGCGAAGGAGCCGAAAGGGCCGAGAACCAACCAGATCATGACACGTGTCACATGGAGAAAGGTCCAAAGGTCAAAGGGCGTTTTTTTTTTTAAGCTCTGACCCGAACCAATGAAATAGCGCCACGTGTCCAAATTTAAGGGGCCCACAAGGAAATTTCAAAAGGAAGGCCTGCGAAAGGTAGAGGAGAGAGAATTGCTCGTCCAATCAGCACGTGCCACGTGTCATCCAGGTGGCAGAACGCGGGAAAGATTTCAAAACATGTTTTCACCTGTTTTGTGCCCTAAATCTTCAGATCGCCATAACTTTCGATCCAGAACTCAGATTTGCACGTTCTTTATATCAACGGAAAGCTGGTGAAATTCTCTACACGATTCTAGGGTCAATCTTGCGTTTTGGTGTAGTCTGGAGGAGAAAATCGAGAAACGGCTCTGATGCGTGTTCATGGCCAAAAATGACATTCCAACGACCAGATTTAATGCAGAATGGGTCGCATTCTCCTGTAATCCGGTCAAAGTGATAGGGTATGGGTTTGTAAGGTCCCCCATGCCATTTTAATGCACCTGCAGTCAAGAAAGAATGGGCTCCCATGCCTTTGTACGCTTCCCTCCCCCTGGCTCGACCTCGCACCGTAAAAGCCGCTTTGGGCTCATTTCAAAGGGGGGAACATTTTTGGGCATAGCAGACTTCTTCTTTCACCTCCAGCAAGTGATTGATGCAAGGATCAGACCTCTCCAAGGATTGTAATAGTTTTCTTTTACCTCTCTGAGGGTGTAATGCGTGTTTTGACATTAAAATGATAATGCAAGCTCTGTGAATGGGTTCCAATCCTCTGTTTGTATTATTTGCTTGATTTCAGATACTAAATTATACATTATCAGTCTGTGTATGTTTTATGTTGTGAACTTTGGTCTGTGTCTATTTGCATGACAAATATGTTTCACCACTCCTTTTGGTGCATCACCATCTTTAGTTAGTTTCAATTTTTGCACTTCTACCCCTGTCTCCTTGCAAGTTAGAGTAGGGTTAGGATCTAAACCTCTGTAGTTTTGCAAAATATAGATCTAAATCAGAGGAGTTTGAGGAACCAGCCTCTAATCTGGAGATTCCTCTCTCAGTTTCACAAGTCCCACGCTTGGAGAGAGGTTTCCATGTTGTGCAATCACACTGGATGCCTGAGTGATCAACCTAGAAGCCTGATCTGCATCCAGGGGTGCTGTGATTTTGCATCAACAGTTTTGGCACGCCCGGTGGGACTAGAGGTCTCATTTTTATTGCAGCAAAGTTGATATGCATCTGCTGCAATTTTTTTGCTTGAAAAGAGCTATTATTCGCATATCTGCGACTCCAAGAGGAAGATCAACTGGTTTCAGCAGTGCAGGCCTGAAAGCTTATGAGAAGAATCACAAGGTCAAGAGTTGGAGAAGAAGAAGTGTTGTTTGAATACCTGCAATTATCTCCAAGAAGAAGGCAAAGAGGAAGAAGGATTCAAAGGTCTCCATCTCCACCAAACAGAACTCTCTCAACTCCTCCACCTGCTCGGCCTTTCATTCAGTATTCAAGAGTCCTTCGACCAATCAGAATGGCGCAACCAAAGAAATCCCTTTCACAATTTCACCGGCAAAGCAGCCCACTTGCCCTCAATGCACAAGAATCCAGCCCAATTGCAGCATTGAAGAACATTCCATTTTTCACCGGAGAAAATCATACCACTCCCGTGATCATGTCAAAGACATTGCTAACGCCTCAGGCAATCCATGAGATAAATGAAATGGATGTGGTCACAAATCAAGCTGGCATCATCATTCAAAGGGAAGGCATTGCAATGGTTCAGGAGCCTTACAGCTGGTTCTATCACAAATTGGAATCAGTTATGCATAGTTCTCCATGAGCAGTTTGGGGAAAAGGGAGACAATTTGTCTCTACTGGAACAATTAACAACTATCAAGAGAGCTCCCAATGAGCAGCTGACTGACTTCAACTTCAGATTTCAAAAGTCTTGGGATAGGATTCCAGTGGCAGTCAGGCCAACAGCAGAAGGTGCTTTTCTATACTATCTTAAAGCTTTGAATTCTGATATTTCTATGTTAATTCAATCAATGGGAGGCACAACCTTACCCGCCGCTTATAAGATTGCCATTAGAGCCGAAAACCTGTCTTATTCAAGTGTAAATTGGCTCCTAGGCCTCCAATGCCATTATATCCAAGTTTAGAGAGCCCAAGTACTAGTCAAACACCCGTCTTAGCTCCTATTCCCACTCCTAGAAATCAGAATTCAAGTGAAGCTTCTACTTCATCTTCTAGTGCCTCAAATGAATTTCAAGAAGTCATGAAGCAACCGCAAAATTTAGGTAATGAGCTGGTTACACTCAAAAGACAAAGCAAGCTCAAGGTTTTAGACCTTCGTATCAGCCTCAAGCTCAACCTAATAGGCAGCCATATCAGCCTCAAAGGCCACCCAATCCAGCCAGTAAATCGAAATCAAGCAAGGCCTCCCGCCAATGACCATTTCAGCCCTATAATCCCAATGTTGCATCCACATCTAGAGCTTTGGTACCGGTGCAAAATAACATGGCCTAGAATATGATTGGTGTTTCCCATGTAATGAGCCACATAACCAATCAATGTGCTTTAATGGTGCATTAAATCAGTGCCCGATGGTGCAAACCGGTGGGTGGGTCGCAAGAGCCCACCACGAAAGGAGATCAAGAATGAAGCACCTCGGCAAGAAACATTCCAACAACAATCAGCCCCAAATGACACCACATTGGTAAATTGGCAAGCAGAGGATTTCTGTGGCATGAATCAGGCAGTTTCTCAAGGTGTTGCAGCCAACACAAGGTCAAAAAGGAGAAATTTGGGTGAAGAACAGCCATTAGCCCCAGCCAATCCACAACCTTCCACGGCTCCTCAAGTGATTGGCAAGCAAAACCCAGTTTCAAATGCACAAGGGCAGCCAAGAACAGCCTCTAGGCCAACTCAAATGCCAGCTGTTGCTGCCCACGTACAAGAGGTGAATGTGCAAACCAAGGGACAACAAAAGGGTACTTCATCTCCATTCAGTATCATTGATCAGATGAAGAAAACAAACGTCAATATATCTATGTGGGAATCCCTATCTATCCCAGGCCAAAGAGATCTGCTGCAAGCTGCCATGAAGGACTGGCCAGCTTCGAATCAACAGATGCAAGACAAAGTGCTTACAAATGCTGCCCAATCTGAAGGAAATCATGGAGGACAACAAGGTAAGATGTTGAAACCCCCTCCTTTCTATGTTTCATTAATCATTGGAAATCAGCTAGTGCATAATTGCATGATTGATTCTGAGCAAGTAGCTCATGCATGCCCAACAAATAGCCGATCACTAGGGCTTCAAATGAAACAACATCCAAAGGGGTAGTAGGCAACTGGATGGGACAGCAATAAAGCAATAGCTGGAGTGATTAGAAATTTGAGTCTTACCTTGCATGCATGTCCAAATGTTGTTGTTTTACAAGATGTGTCACCATAGACCTTCCACCACTCTTTTCGCCCTATGTTTGTCAAGGGACTTCACCGCCAAGATCGGGGGATATTTGTCCGCCGATTGGTCTCACATGCTATTCAGACAAGATATGGAACTAAGACCACAATCAGATCTGAACCTATTGCAAACTTCCATATTGAGCCCTACACTCCAAGTCGATTAATGCCAATTGCTCAAATTTGATCAAGAAGATCACCCAAGCACTGATGAAGCTGACACTAAAGTTGGAAACATCCCGGATCTAACTCTTGATGAATGGGCAAGCAAGGTGCATGCTTTTGATCCTTATCAAGGAATAGAAGAATCTGAGCTAGGAGTCTATTGTATACACGAAGAAAGTCAACCTATTCCTAGCATCACCAAGCCAAACCACAAGGATGACAATGAGGTATGGCAGCTGTTTTTTGATGGATCAAGGAGTAGACAAGGTGCAGGAGGTGGAGCCGTGCTTGTTTCACCTCAAGGAGTAAAGTACTATTCAGCTTTTAGATTTCAATTTGCATGCTCCAATAACACTGCTGAATATGAAGCCTTGGTGCAAGGGATGCATTGGGCAATCAAGAAAAAAATAAAGAACTTGCAAGTCTTTGGGGACAGTGAATTGATTGTAAATCAGGTCAAGGGACAAAGATGCCAAAAAAATGATCTACTCAAAGCTACAAGAATAGGGGTGTGGGACCTCATGGAAGATTTTGAGGGTTTTGGCATCAAAGCCATTCCTAGGGAAGAGAATCAAGCTACTGACAGGCTTGCAGCAGTAGGGGCAGCCTTTGACATTGTAGAAAACATTCAACAAGATAAGGTACAGCCAAACATCCACGTGATTGTGAGGCCTTCAGTGCCGGATAACGATGTCAGTTGGCAAGTATTTGAGAATGACCAGCAAATCATCCATTTCTTGCAAGAAGAAGCTGAGTTCTCAGCTAAGAATCAAGAAAAGTTGGAACAACAATATGGTGACCAAGTGATACAACAGAACTGACAAGCTACCCAAGGGACTTATCACTTTGGAGTCCATTTTTAACCCCAATGATCAGTTTAGAAAGGAGAAAGCAAACATTCAGGTCAAGAGAGAAGATTCGGTATCCATCTTGGTAGAAGAGAACAAGCCATTGCAAATTGGAAAGATGACAACTGAGCAAGAAAGATGTGAGTTCATACAAATGCTATGTCAAGAGTTCCCCGACGTGTTTGCTTGAGCTATGAAGACTTGAAAGGTTTCAATCCCAACTTAGCTCAAAGATACCATCGAATTGGATCCAAATACTAAGCCCGTCAGTGCAGTAAAAACAGAGACCACCAATCCACACATGGAACCTCTCATGAGGAAAGAATTGGACAAGCTGATTGAGTCAAGAATCATATTCCCAATCAAGCATTCTAGTTGGGTTGCCAACTTAGTTCCAAATGAAAGAAGAGTGGAGAGATCAGGCTGTGTGTTGACTTCAGAGATTTGAATAGAGCCTCTCTCAAGGACCATTATCCACTCCCTTCCATGGAGAAAATATTGCAGGTCGTAGCTGGTTCAGAAAGGTTTTCACTACTTGATGGTTACTCAGGATTCAATCAGATTATGGTAAAGGAGGAAGACCAGTTCAAGACAGCCTTCACAACCAAATGGGGCACATATGCTTACAAGAAGATGCCATTTGGACTGTCGAACGCCGGAGCAACATTCCAGCGAGCTATGGATATGGCATTCAAAGGCTTGATCAACAAGATAGTGCTGGTATACCTAGATGATATCACTGTCTTCTCAAAGAATGCTGCAGACCATCTCTTTCACCTCAGGCAAGTGTTTCAGAGGTGTAGAAAGTTTGGAGTGTCTTTGAATCCTAAGAAGTGCATCTTTCTTGCACATGAAGGGAAGCTCCTTGGCCATATTGTCTCCAAGGAAGGATTAGCAATTGATCCAGAGAGGGTTGCAGCCATAAGAGCACTACCATTGCGCTAAGCCACAAGAAAGCCCTTCGAGTTTCCCGGGAAGGATAAACTTTGTTCGAGGTTTGTCCTGCATTTTTGCAGCCCTTGTCAAGCCCATCACCAAAATGTTAAGGAAAAGCATGGCTTTCAAATGGACGCGTAAGGCAAGGAGAGTTTTGAAGCAATCAAAGAAGCCATCTCCCAAGCACCCACTCTCATCAACCTGCAGACTTTTCCAAGGATTTCATCCTCTATGCATTTGGAGGTGATGACACTATTTCGCCATTCGATACAATGAGAACAAAGATAATGATGAACAACCGATTGCCTTCTTCAGCCAGAGCCTAGATGACTGCGAAGTGAGGTACTCTTTTATTGAAAAGCATGTGCTTGCAATAATCAGAAGCTTGAAGAAATTCAAGCATTTAGTCTCAAACAACAAGGTCCAGCTTGCTGGTCTCACATGTCAAGTTAAGGACTTCCTCCTCAACAAGGATTTGAATGAGAAAAGGGCAGGTTGGATCACCCGTGTCATGGAGTATGACATTGAGATCAAGATCACCAAGCTGGTAAGAGGGAAAGGATTGTGTGAGCAGCTGGTTTTGGGAAAGCAAAAAGAAGTAGGCAACGAAGAAGAGGCTGTTTTGATAGTTCAAGACAGCCATGAGCCGAGTGGCGGCAAGAAGAAGAAGACAATGCTGCCCCCACTCCTGGACCCAAGGCATTATGCACTTCCTACAAACATGCCTATGCCCTCCAGATGAGCAAGACCCAAAGGAGACATTTCAGATTGCAGTGTCCCCGTACGCCATCGTTGAGGAGTTTTGTTCAAGAAAGATGTGAATGGAGTGCTGCTGAGATGCATTAGCACAGGTCAGATCCAAAGGGTATTAGAAGAGTTTCATAATGGACCAGCTGGTGGCCATTTTGCACCAAGAGTGACAGCTCTAAAAATCATGAAGGCTGGTTATTATTGGCCTAGAATCTTTAGTGATTGCTATGCATGGATCAAGAGGTGTAAGAATTGTGCATTCTTCACAGGAAAAGAGAGACTCGCTGCCCTTCCATTACATCCAATTTCAGTAGATCAGCCATTCATGCAATGGGGACTGGACTTCATTGGAGCCATCAATCCCAATTCGAGCCAAGGGCACAAATGGATTTTGACAGCCACAGACTACTTCACCAAATGGACAGAAGCAGTAGCACTCAAAGAGGCAAATGAGTCTAACATCTTAGACTTTTATGAGGAGATAACAACCAGATTTGGTGTACCTGCCACAATAATCTCTGATAATGCATTGGCATTCATTGGATCCAGGGTGACTGAGTGGGCTGTCAAGAACGGTATTTACCTAAGCACTTCATCAAACTATTACCCTCAAGGTAATGGCCAGGCCGAGTCTACAAACAAGAACTTGTTGAAGATCATTAGGAGGACTCTTGATGAGAATCAGAGGTCTTGGCATACCAAGCTGAAATCAGCCTTATGGGCTGATAGGATAACTCCCAAAAGATCCACAGGTAACTCTCCATTTAGGCTTGTCTATGGAAGAGAGGCAATCTTGCCCATGTCACTTGAGTTGCCAACGCTGGAACTCATGAAGTAGCCGGAGTTGCTTGAATTTGAGCCTATGGAGGTGAGATATGCAGAATTGATGGAGCTGCAAGAGATCGAAATCAGCATCCCAAGCAATGGAAAAGGATCAAGCTTTGATCAAGAAGACCTTTGATAGAAGGCCAAAGATAGATCTTTTCAAGTCGAGATCTAGTGTTGAAATGGGATGTGGATAGAGCTAAACCAGAAGGCATTCAAAATTTGATGCCATTTGAGTGGCCCGTACATGGTCACAAAGTGCAAAAACAATGCTTTCCAATTGGCCTCACTGATGGTGAAGAACCGCAGATTCTAGTTAATGGAATCTATCTCAAGCGCTGCTTCTAGGGAATTTCACTACCTCTGTAAATATTAGATTAGATTTTCTTTCCTCCAAGTGCTTGTGCACATTGTTTTTATAGGTTAGTTTTGTTTTCCCTAAGTGCCTCGGCACAACTTGCTGTCCATGGAGATGTTTAGCATGTCCTTGCTTTCATCAGGTAACATTCCATCTTCCTCCTTGCACATTCTGAGTCAGTTAGGGTTCTAAACAGAATATTTGATGACTCCATGCCCAATGGATCGCTTGAACGGTCTTTTCATCTAGCAGTGATGCCCCGCTGAGTCGCCAAATTGTTATCTAAATTCACCCCCAGGGGTTAATTTGATAACATGCATCAGAATTCTCAAGTCCCAGGCAAATGGATTGATTCGGGGAAAAAATCATGTTTCTAAGGTTCCCTCAGATATTTTTCTAACTCCCCTGGCCGAAGAAGGAAGGAGCAAGCTCTGAGAAAATGTGAAAAGTTGCAGAAAATAAGCTTGGGCCAGAAAAAATTGTGAAAATTGGCTAAGTCCTGGTCCTAGGGGCAGTCGGGACATTTGGGACATCTAGGCGCGGATCGGCCGAAAAGCCTCCAGGCGGCCCGTGAAGCAACTGGGACATCTGGGCCGCAGGTACGCGCGGGACGCGAAATGCCCGAATCGGCCGAAAGAAAGAAAAAATTTGCCAAGTCTTTGACCGGACAAGCGGGACAGTATGGGACATCTGGGCCGGAAGTACGCGAAGTATGCGAACCGGCCGGATCGGCCGAAATGGAGAACTTCAGTCCGAAACAATGTGGGACAAGTGGGACAAAAAGACGCGAATCGGCCGGATCGGGCGAACGGAAGAATTTGTCCCACGAAGCACTGGGACATTTGGGACAAAAGGACGTGAACCGGCCGGTTCGGCCGAAACAGGGAAATTCAGCACTGGGGCAAATGGGACAAAGGGACGCGCGGGACGCGGATCGCCGAAGGAGCCGAAAGCCAATCAAACAACGCCACGTGTCATCGGCCAAATGAGGGACGAGGAAGCCCATTTCGGGCGGATCGAGGTTTTTGTCCCAGACAGCACTGGGACATCCGGGACAAAAGGGCGCGAAGGAGCCGAAAGGGCCGAGAACCAACCAGATCATGACACGTGTCACATGGAGAAAGGTCCAAAGGTCAAAGGGCGTTTTTTTTAAGCTCTGACCCGAACCAATGAAATAGCGCCACGTGTCCAAATTTAAGGGGCCCACAAGGAAATTTCAAAAGGAAGGCCCACGAAAGGCAGAGGAGAGAGAATTGCTCGTCCAATCAGCACGTGCCACGTGTCATCCAGGTGGCAGAATGCGGGAAAGATTTCAAAACACGTTTTCACCTGTTTTGTGCCCTAAATCTTCAGATCGCCATAACTTTCGATCCAGAACTCAGATTTGCACGTTCTTTATATCAACGGAAAGCTGGTGAAATTCTCTACATGATTCTAGGGTCAATCTTGCGTTTTGGTGCAGTCTGGAGGGAGAAAATCGAGAAACGGATCTGACGCGTGTTCATGGCCAAAAATGACATTCCAACGACCAGATTTAATGCAGAATGGGTCGCATTCTCCTGTAATCCGGTCAAAGTGACAGGTATGGGCTCAGTAAGGTCCCCATGCCATTTTAATGCATCTCGCAGTCAAGAAAGAATGGGCTCCCATGCCTTTGTAGACGCTTCTTCCCCCCGGCTCGACCTCGCACCGTAAAAGCCGCTTTGGGCTCATTTCAAAGGGGGGAACATTTTTGGGCATAGCAGACTTCTTCTTTCACCTCCAGCAAGTGATTGATGCAAGGATCAGACCTCTCCAAGGATTGTAATAGTTTTCTTTTACCTCTCTGAGGGTGTAATGTGTGTTTTGACATTAAAATGATAATGCAAGCTCTGTGAATGGGTTCCAATCCTCTGTTTGTATTATTTGCTTGATTTCAGATACTAAATTATACATTATCAGTCTGTGTATGTTTTATGTTGTGAACTTTGGTCTGTGTCTATTTGCATGACAAATATGTTTCACCACTCCTTTTGGTGCATCACCATCTTTAGTTAGTTTCAATTTTTGCACTTCTACCCCTGTCTCCTTGCAAGTTAGAGTAGGGTTAGGATCTAAACCTCGTAGTTTTGCAAAATATAGATCTAAATCGAGGAGTTTGAGGAACCAGCCTCTAACTGAGATTCCTCTCTCGCCACAAGTCCCACGCTTGAGAGAGGTTTCCATGTTGTGCAATCACACTGATGCCCGAGTGATCAACCTATAAAATGACATGTGACTCATTGGGGCCCACATCAAAAAATAAAAGCGGGAAGCGGGTCGGTGGAGGAAAATTGGAAATTTTGCCTTTTTGTAACAAAGGGTAAAATTGCATAAATGATATGTGACTCCATGAAAGGCCCAGATTAAGCCACGTGTCGAGCCCGATTTTTAAAGGTGAAGGGGTGGGGAAAATTGTGCATTTCTCCAAAGTTCATAAAATACAAAAGGAAACCCCAAGCCCGCTTCAAATCAGATTTTTCCACATGGACGGCTCTAATCTAAAGTTGAGAAAGGGCGTAATCAACGGTTGTTGTATCATTGCATCCGATTTTACCGCCATTTTTCTCCAAGACTCCTCGAGATGTGAATATGGATTGTTTTTCATTGTTTTTGATGGAATTCCTTGTTGTTTTTGTCTACAAAGTGAAATTGAATAGATTTAGAGCTTAATTTGTGAGTCCAAGGAATGTAGAGGTTGATATTTTGAAGTTGGAATTACTCGGGCACTTGCAAAACACAAATTACCAGAGAATTTGGATGCAGAGCAAAGTCAGTAAAGGAAAGAATGGGAAAAGGATGAAATGATGGAGGTTGCAGGCACAAAGGATGAAAAATGTGTTGCCATAGGAGATGACTGGGTGCCCCAGTTAAAACAATGATGGAGATATTTATAATGATTCACCTTTTTGAACAACTGGAAACTTTTTGTTGTAAACTGTTAAACGTCATTTTCTGGAAATCATGATCAAATATGTAACAAAAAAGGTTCCTCGAATATTATTTTCTTGGGGGGAAAGCTTGATGTAAATTGAGTGTTATAAAAAGCATGCTTTAGTCATGCAAATGGTCGAGGGTTGAATTCTTACGAGAAAATTTGAGAAAACCCATCTTCCTGAGAGACCATCTAAGAAACTTGTTAATCTCTTATGTTTTAGATTTGATCATGTCAAGTTGGTTGTAAGTGTATAGTCATTGACAAGCTCTAAGATATTTAAAGAAACCTTCCCTTCTGATGAATCTAATCAACTTCGAATTAATCTATGTTAATCTTGGGAAAATTTATGTCTGCTTTTATTTCAGAATGTTTTCAAATGGTTTTGATGTTTCTATTGCAATCTTGTGTTAAAATCCCTCCGAATCACATAGGATCTCATCCCTGTGATAGTTTAGTGGAATTTGCAATTTCATTACGAGAAGAGCCTTCATCCTGTAATGAGATAAACAATTTAAAATCACTTTACTGTCATTTTGTTGATAAAGATTGTCTGTAAGCCTTTGAGTGTATCTTAGGCGTGAGGAACCAGGGGTCTTTAATGTTTAATTGAGTCTTTAGCTCGAGCCTTCATGTTAAATTCTTGGAGATTTTGTGAAAATGTGAAAATTTGGGCCTCCATTGATGCACACCTTAGTTAAAGGAATATTTTAGCTATTCTGAAGCATTCTAGCATTTATTTTTCCAATTATTGTGAAGGTCCTCAAAGATTTGGAAAATCAAGTTTATCTTGCTTAATCTCCCACCAAAAATATTCAAAACAATGAATCGTACTGAAATACCCCCGTTTACCTTGTATGTCCACAAATGAATAACTTCTACTACCAAAATATGCGTATGCGATCAGATTCCATAATGTCTTTAGTAACCTTAACCTTGTTTAGAAAATATCACCATTCTTTAGAAGTGACAACTCGTGAGAGTTAAATTGTGGTGCATTGATCATATTTTCTCAAGGTTTCCTTTCAAATTTTTGCAAAGAAGGATATCTTCATTATCCTTCACCAACGAGAGGGTTACAAAATGGGTCCTCTCACCCCGATTGAAAGGCACAACCTAAAGTAGTGAGGATAGATCAAATCATTTTGAAGGTGTTATCCATTTCTCCAACATCTGAGTGAAAAAGAGCTAGTTGAATCACCTCCCTGGCTACAAAACAACATACATGATGATTTATCTGTCTCTAGGCTTCTTGTTAAATCTTTGATGTTGCTCAGCTTGCAAGGGAGAATCAATTTGGATACCAACATAAGCTAGAAAAGAATATTGTTGAGGATGCTCTGGGTGTTACAGGTGTTGATCTGAACCTACAAAAGATTAGACACAAGAAATACAAAGATAATTTTATAAAAGATGAATAAGAGATTAAAAAATAAGGGGTTTGCCTATATGGCCTAAGGGGATATCTAGGGTATTAATGTTAATCTAATTAGGAGGACTAAAATGTTGTAAATGAAATAAAATAGTATGAGATAAATGTAAATAAACTATTCTAGATAAAATGAAACCCTAATGTGAAAGAGAAGAGTAAGAAATAGACTCATTGATAACATGGATTGTCTCACAGTGTCACAGATATGGAAATTGAATCTGGAAGTGCAAACGAACCCTTAAGGACCCTACAAAGGATAAATCGACTTTTTGAGATGACACGCACACTGAGAGTGTACTACGGCACCTCAACGTGCCTTGGTCTCGTAATCTAGGTGCTTGAAACATCGATGTGCAAAACCTCAATCTGGTATGGTTTCTAAATGTCTCTAAGTACTTCCCATCTATTGCGCTAGATTCGTTGGATGAACTAGAGAATGACTCACAATGCAAGGAGAAGTATCCAACCCTAAAAAAATTAAAGATGCATATGAATGGGTCGAATCGACCTTAGCCACCAAATTAGTGGACTTATTACTCGATCACCGCACTACATTACAAACCCTTATGTAGTTTTTTGTGTGTGTATGTTGTTCCTAGGTGTATAAATCACACTTTGTGAAGTAGTGAGCAATAGTAGCTATAGAAATGTAAGTAGCATGTGTGCATGGAATATAATGGAATCCCTCCCCCTATGAAGTGTGTGTGATGCAAATCTCCTAGCTTGAATGCATGAAACTATGTGGATGTAAGTGATGTAATGGATGTAGCCCTAGATGGAGTGATAATAGTGATAAGATGCAATGACCTAGGACCCTCATTATGGTCTTATAACTTTATATTTATAGGGCTCTCAAGCTTAATTTCATAATTAATCCCGACAAGGCCGAATGAGAAGAAGATAAGGATGACCAACAACTAGAAGTGGCCTAAAAATAAGCGGAAGAGGTTGTGCATAGACTAGGGTGCCCAGAATGGGACCAGGGCACCCCAAAGATAGTCAGGGGCACCCTGATTTCATGCTAGAATGTTGGAAATGTCATGAAATAGGATGATAGGTATCGAGAAATAAGTGGGAAAGATGAAACAAAAGATAAGAAAAATGTGGCCAAAAGGTGGGATTAATTAGTACTTTGTACACTTGAGAACCTTATAAATAGTAGTATAAGACTGGGCCAAATATTTTCTAATGTGCATATTTTTGTGTCTACAATAAGGAAACACAAAAATAATGATAAGTCTCACGAAGGATGATCATGAGCGATGCAAGCTTGTTCCAAGAAGATTTGGGAGGTTTGTAATTGTTGCAAGAATGCTTGGGTACGAGAGTCAATTCACAAGTCATGAGAAAGCTCTAAAGTTCATATGCATCAAATTTATGATCCCTTTTCAAAAAGGAATAAATTAGTTTTATAGGGTTGATGGCGACTAAGATGGGTTGCCACCGACCATGGGGAAAGTTTCCCTAATGGGCTAGCTTTTTGTTTTTGGTGTGATTTCATGTTTTTAAGAGTTAGAAGGGTGCTTTAAAGCTTAGGTGTAGGATTAGATTGCTTGGGGATAAATCATGGGTAGTTAGGGCATAAAAATAGATAGGAAGAAAGCTAGGAAAAAGCATAGGATAGGGATTTAGGATAAAAACATCCTAAATAGAAAGTGGATTAGGGCATGATATGATGTGGATATTAATTAATTAATTAATATGAGTTAATTAATTAAAGGTGATGGGATGGTCATTTTAATTAAATTAAGGGGATGTATTTAATTAAAAGGGGACCTAGATAGGATCCTAATAAAATATGCGCACGTGGGTAGACAAGGGTAGGGATATTGATTTTAGGTGTCTATAATAAGAATGATCTCAACATAAAATTGATGTCGAGCTCAAGATGGAAAAAATGAGGAAGATGATAGTTTCCATGTTACGCACCCAACCCTAAGCTCATTCTCTTTCCAAGATGATGATATAATGCACATGACACATTGTGTAAGGAAGCATGTTACAAAAGAGCCAAAGTATGAGGAAGATGATTTCTTGATACAATTGAGAAACATGGAACATTAAAAGGTTGGTGATAATGTCAAAGTTTCCAAACATCTACCAAGAATAAACTCATGAAGATAGTGGTCATGAAGTAGATGACAGGTGAAGGATAGAAAAGGTCAGAGGGCCAAGAGGGACAAGAGCACTTGGGTGCTTGTGTCCTAACTAGATGCTAGTGTTCGAGGCCATAAAAGATAAATAAGTGTTATCCCGTAAAATTGACAAGGGCAATTTTACCGATAACCATACCGAAAATTTTGTTTCGATCCCTTGTTAGGGATCCCTTGCGTTCGGAACGTTGCAAAATCCCTTTTCCGGGAAATCTGGTTTTCCGAACTTAGTCATTTTTGGTCTTTTGGCTGGGCGCATGGAATTACTATGTAACACCAACTTTTGGTGCGCCCCCTTTAAATCCTTTGGCACATATTTTCCTGTGTCAACAGACCTTTTGGTGTGCCTTGATTTGTTGAGTCTTTCCTGCGTGCGCCATGGCGCATGCGCCTTCGTGTTAGCAACCCTTTTGTTGCGCCACTTTTTGGTGCACCAGAGGCGCACATAATCTCATGTCGACACCACTTTTGGTGCGCCAAAGGCGCACTTAATTCCATGCTGGCAAGTGCTTTGGTGCGCCAAAGGGCGCATGCTTTCCTATGTCGACAGTAATTTTCATGCGCCCTTTACAAAGTTGGTGGCGCATTTATTACTGACTCACCTATATATATATATATTTGCACGCCTGCAAATGTCATTATCACCAGAGCAATCACGTTTTTTATATTCTCTGAACCTGTCAGCGACACCTGCCCTGTCGTTTTCAAACACATAGTGGACCCGTTTGCACGTTTTCACTATTTATCCGGGTAAGAGGTTCTTATCTCTTTCGTGTGTTTTACGTTTTTGGTTCTTTGAATGCTTGTTGGTTTGGTTTTGGAATTGAAATATTGAACTAGCCCCCCTTGCTGTCTTTCCATATTCCTCCCCCTCTTTCCAGATCTGCTGGTAGAGGAAGTTGTTCTGAAAGCATGGTTTAAATCCCTTCTGGTTAAGCCATTTCATTACCCAAATAACCCTGCAAAAAGAGGAAAAGAAAAGAAAAGAGAAGCTAAACCATGTGAAAAACCCCTCTGAGGGTGATTAAAGCTCTAAAAAGACTCTGTTTTCCTTTTTCCCTTTGGCGCATTGGCACGTCCTGCAACATCAAAAACAGTTGCACCTTTGGCGCATCTGTCACCCCTGCAACATGATTAAAATCTGCGCCAATGGCGCACCCATCATGCCTGTTACATCATGAACTTTTGCGCCCTCAAGGCGCGCTTCCTTCACATGCTGCAAGCGCTAGCCTTGCGCCCTCCTTGGCGCACCCAGCATCGGTGCAACATCAGCTTAATCCGTGCTAAGTACAAAGCTTTGAAGGCGCAAGCGCATTCCCCATTACAGCAACATCATGTTGTGTAGACCCTCAGTGCGCCGCGCCAAGTTACCTTTGGCGCACGAAAAGTTCCTGTTACACAAACCATACATGCGCCTTTGGCACACAAATCTCCATGCAACATGAAAAATCTATGCGCCTTTGGCGCATCCTGTCTCTATGTAACACGGTGTTTCCATGCGCCCTTTACAAAATGTACCCTGCAGTATCTATGCGCCATGCGCCTTTGGCGCTGATTTAACCCTTGCAACACCTTTTTTATGTGCCTTACCTATTTAGCCCTGTAAGCTGCAGCTTTCATGCGCCCTACGCCCTGAGCCTCAAAATCACTAACTCTTTCTTCTGTTAACATTTCAATGGAAGATCAAATGGCTAACACAACCTTTTTGCGTTGGGTCTCGCTTCTTCTTCATGCAGATCAACAACTAAGCTCAGAAGAACATATGTCAACATCAAGCAAAAGACCTACCAAATCCAAAGGGAAGGCCAAACTTACAGAAGAAGAGATGAAATACAAGTATCAGAGAGTCAGAATGCCCGACTCCCAGGCCGAATGCGACCTAGATATCAGGGACTCAGAGTTGGGTCACATTGATATGGAGGAATTCTGGGTCAGAACTCAGAAGGTAACAAGAAGTCCATGGATGGACAAACTGATAGGCAGTGCCCTACACCTCGCTGGAGGAATCCCAGTTAGCGCTCGACAATGAATTCATGATGGTGGTCGCCCGGTGCTACAACAAGGACACAAGGTGTGTCGTAAATGACAAGGGCGAGGTAGTCATTAACCTCACTGCCCGCCACTTTGAGATAATACTCGGCATCCCTCATCACCGGCACTTCGTGGCCATCAGCCGAGAGGATTGCATTAAGGCCTGGGATGACAACGAAGATCAGTGCATGCAACTGATGAACGAGGTCTATTTGAAAAATAAAAAGGTAGTGACCCGATGGCCTCAAATCATCCACCGCAGCGACTTCTCAGAGGAGCTCAGTGACACCATCACATTCCTGAGCAGGGTCTTTGGGCTTCCTGATGCCCACTTTTTCCATAAATGGATGTTGCGGTACTTAGAGACCATGAATAAGAATATGCCCGATCAGCGCTTCGAATGGGCAGAGATTATAAGCAGCACAATCTCTGAACAGCTTCAACAATTTCTTACAACGGGAAGATTCTATATGAACTCCTATGTTGTCTATGCTGCAGCATCAGAGAGAGACTACCCAGGCCTGATGCGAAGTGGGGTTTGGCCTCAGGTCAAAATATATGAGTACTACCCAGAATTGAGGCTGGAGAATAGCATCTCTCAATTCACAAAAATTAACGATGTGTTTTTCTATCACATCATCTGCCTGTTGAGGCCAAATATGACTTACGGTCGCACGACCAAAAGCATAGTGGCAGCCACTGAGAAATGGGGGGCCCTGTTCACCCAATTTCCCACATTCACCTATCTGAGGGCAGCCAACTTCTTGGGAGAGCCGACTAGACTACCGAGGTATGCGCCCAAGCTGATTTTGCTTTGAGCTCACAAGGCACTGATTACATATCACGAGAAGTGCCTCAAAAGAAAGAAGGGTGGAACTCCTTTCCCCCTCACAAGGGCGATATACATGCCTTACCCACCACAAGGCAAAGGACATGTTCGCAGAGTTGGAGCTGCTTAATTTGAGACATGATTTCCCGGCCAGGCCTACCTTCGACCCAAGGAATTGTCTGCCAAGGGCGAAACTCGATCCAATCCACGTCCCTCAGATCGAGGACATCTACATCGACATCATCCATGAGGTTGAGCTCAGGAGAAAGGATCATTCTCGCTTAGCCTTGGCAGAAATCATCCAATATGGGGTAGCAATTGTCCCCAAAGGCTTCCAAACTACGGAAGATGAAATAGACCAAGTATATACTAACACGGATGGGGACAATTGGCCTTTTCTAGCCATTGATAGAACTAAGGCACCTCAGACGATTGAGGAGAGGATCAGGGAGACTCTGCGCAGGACAGAGCATTGGTGCCGGATGAACGGGTTAATCTACCTTGGGGTTGATTTCACAACCTCCCCATTGGGTAACGCACCTCCCCGATCTAAACAGCAGCCTAAAGGCAAGGGAAAAGGCGTAGAAGGTGAATCCAGCACCATTCGAGAAGAAGCCCCTGAGAGTCCTCCTTCCGCGGCACCCGAACAGGTAATAACTCTGGTTACGCCAGAGAAAGAAGCAGAAGAGGATATTCCAATAGGCCCATCCACTCAGGATGTCGGCATTGCTACAACAACCGAGGTCCTTTCTGTCCCTTCTTCTTCTCTTCCTTCCCCTCCTCGAGTGACTCAAGCGACCATCCCTTTGGTCGTGTCCTCTCCCCCTTCTTCTACTATTCCTCCCGCTTCTTCGTCCATCTTCTCTTCCCTCGCGGATCTTTCCCCCTCCATTTCTTCCCTCATCTCTGAGCTCCCTTCCCTTCCTATGTCTTCCTCAGCTGCAGTTTCCCTTCCTCCCGTGGGCACTTCTTCGGCTATTCTCTCCATGCCGCCTCCACGTGTCTCCACGTTTTTCCCCTCTACTACACAGCCTGCCCCCTTCTCCGCTTTCCTCGGCCCTTCTCCCGTAGGTCCACTTGATCTCCCAAAGCAAATAAGTCAAAGAAAAGAGGAAAGTTCCCATCGCTCCGATGGACTTTTCTGTAATCCCATCTAAGGGGGCAAAGAAGCAGAAGCCCGTCACATGCTTCTCTCAAAGTGCTTCGGGAGAGAGGGTTATGGAGATCGCGTACCCCAATCCTCTCAAGGAGAAAAAGGATCTGTCTCCGACAGATTATACTGTGACCCAAGTCACAATGGGGACGTCTTCTGAAAGTCTTCAGGGGGAGGCCCTTTCTGCAGTTGACGCCCTCTGCAAGAAGCTTCAGGAAACAAAAGAGGAGAAAAGGCAACTGAAAGAGCAAAATAAATATCTGCTCCAAGCCTTACAGAAAATGGGCAGTGCGCCTCCCACAACTACCGCCGAGACTTCTGAGCTTCTGAGCCAGGAGAAAATTAATGAATATGCAAAGATCGGTGAGCAGGGTATGGCCGTTTCTCGCTTGGAGGAGCCAGATCCTCAAAGACAGCGAAAAAGTAATCGCCAAGCTCTCTGACTTGTATTTGAACATCAACAAGGCGAATAAAGAGCTCCAAGCGTTAGCGGGACCCATATCGGAAGAGCTGGAACATGCTGGGGATCATCACGACGAGACCTTCCAACAAATGTTCGACTGTTCAGTCGAAGATCTGGTCAAGTTCGGCGTCTTCGGCCATCCCAGGGCCCTCAACAAAATCATGTCCACTCTGGATTACCAGGTGGATCAGCTGGAATTTGTCCTAGAAAAGATTGACAAAGTGAAGGAAGAAGCCCTGGACGCGATGCACCAAATGGAACGGATCGTTCTTAACATGTCGCCAGGGTTACTTACTCCTTCCTTCACTTTAAGGAAAGCTGATGAAACCACCCAGATCTTCAAAGAGATCATTTCTCAAGGGATGGGGCCAGAGGTCACTTTTGACGCAGAGTCTATCAACAACCTGCTGGCCTGCCGGGACTTCATTGGGTTACTCATTGAAGCGGAAAAAGACTATTCCAAACTCCCCGAGAAGCTCATAGATGAGCGGGAGACTTGTGAGGCGATCAGTGAGCGGCACAAGGATCCTTCCCAGGATCAACTAGGGCCCATGATCAACAAGTTTATGGAATACCACTCTCAATTCCATATCTCGTCACCTGAGCAACAACAAAAGCAGTCCACCCCTTTCGGCCGCAGGATGACGACGACGAGTAGCTTCTTCTTCTTCTTCTTCTCTCTCTCTCTTCTTCGACTTTCTTTTTGGGAATATCTGGAGTATGTTGACACAAATGATGACATCATCCATGTTGCATCATGGGATGATGTCATCCATCAAGTTGTCAAAAGTCAACATGACTTTTAGATATTTTGTAAATATCTTTGTAAATAAGTTGTTGGCTCCTTTTTGCCTTCTTTTCTCTCCTTCTTCTATAAATACCCCAATACTTGTTGTATTATGGATGGATGAATATCTTTCAGATGAAAAATAGAAGTGAGGAGAAAAGACTTTGAGCTTTTTGTAACAGAAGGAAAATATTAATACAATATTTAGACTTTGTGCTGAATACATGTGTTATGTGCATTAGATCTTTCTTACGTCAGATCTGTGTGTTTATTCCATTGATCTACTACTGCTTTCGTCATTTATTTATCATCGCATTGCTTTGCTCATTTATGCAAGTAGGTTTGGCTCTGTTTACTACCAATCCCAAAACATAAACCTTCTGACCTTTCTACTTTGGAATTCATTTCTTTTCTCCCTTCGGGCCTGCTCTTTCTTCATCCCCTCTTCCTTTCCTTTCTTTTCGCAGTCGGAAACACCCCTACTGGGATGAGATCCCAAACCCCCGAAGGCAGAATTTGTGAGACTTGCATGCATTCCTACCGGTAGAATAGTATAAACCGGTTTCGCTTTCTTTGACTCAAAGAGGGGCTATGCCCGCACACTGCTTTAGCTCGTTTATCCATAGATCTTCCCCAAGCTGATGATTTTCGGACCAACAATAAGTTAAGTTCAAGAAGGGTTCTAAGATGTGTAATACCAAAAAGAAAAAAATATAAACTAAGAAGGCCAAAAGTAGTTGTCAACCACTAGTTTTCTTTCTTAGGAATCATGTATATATTATTATGCTTTAGGATCTAGAAATGTACCCAAGTGCATAAATTTTGTGTCTATAATATGTTAATGAGAGCTTATTTACTTTTCATTTTCTAACATTGTATGATTGCATATTTTTACTTACAACAAAGCCAATTGGTGGCTTAGTGTAGAGCATTAAAAAAACCTTTTTCCAAAAAGTAAAAAGGGTCGGACAAAAACGAAGTGTAATGATTTGGTGCTTTATAAATGAAAAGAGAAGAAAATATTTGTGATACTAAAATTTTGTTGGATGCTTTTAGACCAATTTAGAATATAGAATGAAAAAAATTAAAGAAAGGTACATTACATTTTATTGCAAGGGATAAGTCCTCCTTTTACTATATGAGACCATTTCTTTTCTTAAACCTTCAAGTTCAAAGGATTCTTATAAAGGGTTATACTCAAATTGGTGTCATATTACGGTGATAATAAATTTTGAGTGTCAATTAAATTATGTAGGTGCCATATAGGGGTCAAGAGTGTTTGGTGTTTATTAATTTCCATCTGTATATTCATATTCAGAATCGATTATACAAGAGGTTGATGTGTTTGCAATATTCATAGGATCGCATGAATCATTTTTTTCTAATAATGGTGTTGTCAAGATTTAAACCCCAAGTAAATGGATTTGGTTCGAGAGATAGGGAAGTTTATTTCTTTGTTAGTGTTTCCCTAACCATGATAATCGTGTCAAGATTAATAATTTTCCCACCACCTTAGTGGAATAATTTCTCATTCTTTACAACTTATATATAAGCTCATTGTGTTATCTACCTACTCCTTATTACCTTTTGGTATTCACAATGTCAATACTCAATTATTCATGTGTTAACTTCCATATGATCGTATTTCATTTTTATCCCTAAAATGTTACAATTTTAGAGCCTACTTATATATCCTACTTCTTTTAGTGAGTATTAAAAATAGAGAGAAAATATACAATGGATGTAAGATAAATGTAGAACTATATGGTTTTCTTTTCCTATTACATGTACTTGTTAGATTTTTTCTCATTAAAAGAAATAACATTCATCTCTCTTTAGAATCATGTGTTGGTTATACAAAAGATAATTGTGTTTAGTGCATTTACCACACAATAAGAAAATTCCCCAAAATGAAGAAGTAGGATGGAGCTTCCTATTTGATCCAGGCCCCATCTAGAAAATGGCCAAGGAGTCACAATGGGATGCAACACTACTATGCTGGTGCATGTATTAAGTTACCATATTTCTAATAGATTTCACACTTCTTGATGAAGTTACAACAATCTTCTTCCATGGTAGGCCAATAACAACCTACTCTAAAGTGTTTTTAGCTATAACCAAGCCACTAGTGTGTGCTCCAAAAATGTTTCCATGTACTTCTTTAATAATGTGGATGACTTTCAAGAACATCCAAACAACGTAACAGATTCCTATCATATCCATGACAATATAGGGTGCCTCCTAGGAGGGTGTAACGGGTTATACAATGGATAAGGGATTTATTCTCAGTATGGGTAATGTTTGGAGGAAACGTGGCATCTTGTAGGTAGTTAAATATGGGATTGTAAAAAGGTGATAAAGGACCAACAACTTCAAATGAAAAACAAGAATTTGGCATGTCATATGTGGAACTCGTAAATGCTCTATAAAGAATGACATTTTATTCTCCTGAGGTAGAATGTGTAAGAGGGACCCAATTGTAGCCGTAGCATCCGCGGACCTGTTGTGTGATCTTGGTCATTGTTCAAACATAATCTGCACAAAATACTCCTTCAAGGTCTTGACCAATTTCTTATATGGAATGAGATTCTCATCTTTGACCTTATACTCATCATTAACTTGTTTAATGATTAGTTGGGAGTCACCAATGACTCGTAGCTGTCAGATATTCTAAGTGATAGCTAACTCAAGACTGGCGATAAATGCCTCATATTCTGCAATGTTATTAGTACATGGAAACCCAAATGGAATGCTTGCGAGAATAACCTCTCATGTGGGAGTGATGAGTACCACTCCAGCTCTTGATCCATGAAAAGTGAATGATCCATCAAAGTGGACTTTCCACATAACAAAATCTTTAATATACATCATAGATGTGTATGATAGATCCAGACACAATGGTTCCATTCTAGGTAAGGGAGATTCAAATAATTGATTGGCCAATACCTATCCTTTTAAATATTTTTGATTAAAAATTCAATATCAAATTCACTAAGGAGAATGATCCAATTATCCATTTGTCCCATAAGGGTGGGTTTGGATAAGAGGTACTTGAGAGGGTCAACCTTGGATATTAATTTGGTTTTATTGTTAAGGAGGTAATGATGTAGTTTTGAAAGGTAAATACTACTACCAAGTAGGCCTTTTCAATCTATGGGTAGTTCAATTCATAAGCAATCAAGGTGTGACTGAGATAATAAATTTCCCTTTCTCTGTGGTCAAGGTCATACTGGGAAAGTAGTGGAACAATAGAAAATTGGGTGGCTGAAATATATAGAAAGAGGGGTTCACCTAGGACAGGCAACATGAGAATAGGTGGGTTGATGATATATTTTTAAGGAACTCAAATGCATTTTTGACAATCTAGTCCCTAGTTGAAGGTACCATCCTTATTTAATAGATGTGTAAATGGATGGCACTTATCCACAAGCTGCGAAATAAAACGACAGATTGCCTCATTTTTCCTTGTAAACTTATTAGTTGTTTGAGATTTATAGGTGGAGGCATCTCTGTGATAGCTGCAACCTTTGCGGGATCCACCTCTATCCCTCTTTGTGAGATGATAAAACCTAAGAGATTTCCTGATAGGACACCAAAGACACACTTTCTGGGATTCAAATGGACCTTATAATCTCGAGACGTTGGAAGATATGTCTCAGCACTTTAGGGTGCTCTCCTCTAGTTTTGGATTTTGCTAATATATCATCAACGTAATATTCCATGATGTCATTCATCATGTCATGAAAGATGACTATCATTACACGTTGATAGGTAGCCCCGACATTCTTGAGTCCGAAAGGCATGACCTTATAACAAAATGTCCCCCATGGGGTGATGAAAGTTGTCTTATGTTGATCTTCTTCTGCTATCCTAATTTGGTTGTAACCTGAAAAGCCATCCATTAAGGATAACATTTCATAACCAACAGTGGAGTCAACAATCATGTCAATATTAGGCAGAGGGAAATCATCTTTGGGACACACTTTATTAATGTCTTGGAAGTCGGTGCATTCTAATATGAACCTGACTTATTTTGTATAAGGACTATATTAGATATCCAATCAATATTCAATGGGTTTAATAAAATCATCTACTAATAACTTTTCTAGTTCTTCTTTATCAAGTAGTGTAATCTTTGGATGCATCTTTCTAAATTTTTGCTTGATGGGTTTAGCGTCCTGGTGCACAAATTTTTTTTACACAACCAATTTTGGGTCTAAACTAGGCATATCTATGTATGACCACACAAATATATCTGCATATTCTCATAATAATGCCACGAAAACTTTATATTCTTGTGCTGAGAGTGAAGCTCCCATCTTTATGATTCAAGCCAACTCTTATGAACCAATGTTAACACTAATCATTTCTTCAACAAGCATCTTATAAGCATCTTCCATCTGTGTAGGATCAGGGGGAAGAGTAAGATCAACCTCCATAGGCGGTGTGAGATCATCTTTATAAGGATATTCCACCTTTTCCATGATTTCTTCGTTTTATTCATCTACTAGTTTCTCAAAGATATTTTCACTAGGAGACTTATGTTTGTTTTTTTCCACAAGGCTTTTCTGAAGTATTCTTGCCTTTGCTTATGACCTTTTTAGTCAAGCATCCACACATCTCTACTTCTTCTCCAAAGTATGTGTGAGAATCTAGTTTGATTGAGAAACCCTTCTTGTGATCTCCATTCGAATGAAATCCCTGAGTCCCATGAATTCTGCAAATGCTTCATCATTTTCAAAGAAATCGATTGGCACGTGAAGTTGTTGATCCCAATCTATAAGTTCGGGATATACTAGGGTTACTTGGTGATTGTCTTGGGAATTGGATTTTGATAAGGTGAAGATAGCTGAATTTGGAAATAGGTTCATGGAGGCAAGATCCTCGTATAGGCTATATTGGGAATCTGCATCGTTGTCTGAATGAGACGAGCCATCCTCACGTTCAGAAGAGGTGGCATCTATCTCGAAAGGTGGATCATTATGAGGCCTAATTCCAAGGCCGTGCTTGTTTGACTTGAAGCGAGGAATGGGGATAGGTTCTAGCCTTCCTTGTGCATTTATACCACATCCAAATCCATTATAGCCCATGACATACATCATGCGGTGGCCTTTGGTATACTATGGGAGCTTGGTGGCATGATGTCATAGTACCTTCAAGTACCCTCCTGGTGGGATCTTCTAACATATTTTCCTTAGATAAGAGACCACTAGGAATGAATCTCTCAAATGGTTTAGGGAATCTATCCCGAGTGCTCTTGAATTGGAAGTATGGTTGCCACGTGTTACAAGCGACACAAAAATTTATGATATTAACAAAGATCGATGATGTAGCATTAATTGATCATCTGGGCCATACTTTACATATGTTTCTTCCCATGATGTGAAGGGATTAATCAATGATGGGAAGTTATGATTACAAGGAGTGAGTGCATCTGGATCTACATGCTCCTTCATAGCCTTTGTTTGCAAGGGAACAACAATATCTATCGAAGGACATTCATAAGTTGTATGACGAGAAAAACTATGAAATGCTCTACAAAGGTGCGTGAATGGTTCTAGATCACCTAGAATGGTGATTATTTGTCCTCCATGGCACAACTTTATACACTGATGAAAAGTAGAGGGAATGGCCTGCATGGCATGAATCCATGGGCGTCCCAAGAGCATGTTGTAAGGTAGATCTAGGTCAAGGACATATAAATTGTTTTCATGATAATTCGGCCCTACTTCCATTGGAATCTCTATAGTTCCTGTTGATTCTTATTCCTCATTGTCATAGGTTGTAATGGTAATGGTCTTAGCACCTAGATCTTTGTCTGAATGGCCTAGCTTAAAATAGATTCAGTGTGCAAATATTTAGACCAGACCCACTATCTACAAGCACTCTCTTGATTTTATGACGAGTAACAACAACCTCTATATATAAGGGTAGGTTATGCTCAAGGTTATTATGCAGGATTACTTTTCGATCAAAGGTGATATGATCGTTAGAATCAAGGTGTGCGACCATTGCTTGTAAGTGTGTGGGATCTACTTCTGTGGAGACTCCTGAACTCTGAAGTGTTTTGTACAATATGTTCTTATGAGTAGTAGATATCTTAAGGAGATCTAGGATCAAGATTATAGTTGGGTTCTTCTCTAATTTTTCTATCAAGTTAGAATGGTCTTCCTAAGGATCAAGTAGGGGATCTGGTATTAACAAATGAGC
Source organism: Taxus wallichiana var. yunnanensis (assembly GCA_018340775.1). Lineage (NCBI taxonomy): Eukaryota > Viridiplantae > Streptophyta > Pinopsida > Cupressales > Taxaceae > Taxus > Taxus wallichiana. The sequence goes on along the minus strand of CM031239.1, from coordinate 509,728,659 downwards.
CCATCTCGTACCTATAACACAAATTTTCTCTAAGATCCTAATGGTATTTACATGTTCATCGTATGAATGGACACAACTTATAAGGGAGTCAAATGGTTTATCATTTTTTGGATAGATGTAGGCAACGGTCCTATAGTCATTAGAGGCTTGTCCATGCTTTGATTTCTTGTGTTGTCTATCCCCATGGTTAGGAAAAGGTTCTTTGAATATCACCATACTTTTGTTAGGTCCTTTCCCTGAGTTAGGTGGAAAATCCATTGTGATTTTACCCTCTTCGATGAGATCTTATATATAATGCCCCAATCTTAGGAATCTATAAGTTTTGTGTCCTTTGACACGATGGAAATTGCAATACTCATGCTCTTTAAACCAACCCACTTAGGGGCATCATATTGGTATGGTACTGTCACGGTTGGGTATTGCACCATGTTTACTGTCTCTAACTATTTAAGTATAATAGATAGCGATTCAATCAGAGGTGTAAACATACATTTTGTAAGTGCCTTTTGGAAAGGTCCTTATGAAAGCTTTAAAAGCGGACACCGGTTTGTACAACTTGGAATCTCTTGGAGTCTTTGATGCCATCACCAATGACATTTTTGTTCTTATTAATGAATAAATTTGGTTTATTAGTAGGTTTTTCCTTGTGTTTTTCCTTTGTAATGGGTTTGAGTGTCCCCTTTGCAATAAGAGCCTTTTCGATTTGACCACCTTTTTCTATAACCTCTTCAAAGTTAGAGCCATAGTGCATTTGTAAGTGAAAGGCTATTTCCAAGTTTAAGTTAGGGATGAATATGCTTACCATCTATTTCTCTAGTAGGACACAAGGGAAATGACTCGCCAATCCACACCATTGCTGTAAGAATCCTACGAAGGTCTCATTAGGTTTTTGTTTAGCGTTGTAAAGGTCGTTCATGGTGATATCATTCTCCATATTGAAAGAGAAATGTTGCACAAACTTTTCAGCAAGTGCATTCCATGTCATGATTGATCCCTTAGGTATACTAAAGAACCATTCCAATGCCTATGCTCCTAGGCTGCGAGGAAATAAACATATCAAGTAGTTATCATTGTAAGTGACTTCTGACAAGCCATGTAGAAGTATTTGACGTGATCACGAGGATCACCCTTACTTTTATACTTGTCAAATTTAGGTATGTTGAAATGTTTCAGAAATGGTTGTCATAACATATCCTTATCAAAGGGGTAAGGACATAGTTCTTCATATAAGTATTTTCTACTTGTGTCCTACATTGCTCTCTTGTAGAGTAGTAAGTGTATTCTTCATCGAATGCAAATCTTGTTGAATGATTTGTTCCTTTGTGGGTGATAGCGGTCTGTTCACTTTAGCAACCTTGAAAGTTATGTCATCATATGGATCCATGTGAAACTCACCTGATTTTGTCTTAAGTCTATCCTTATGCACATTCTTACTCAAAGAACCTAAGTTTGCTAGCTTTTGACTGAGTTTTAGTATCTTTCGTTGAATGATCTCTTCTTCGATTAAGGGATCATCTTCATCGTCAAACCTAAGAGGCAGTGAGTCCTTGCACTCACGTTCAATTTGTACTCTATGTGAATCCTTAAAGTAAGGTCTTTACGAATCGCCTGTTGGTTTTGGTGGGTCATCTTCAACATTGTTGTTATGTTTTCCTGAAGTGGAAGCATACCCTATGTCAAAAGGGTTATCCATGTCTATGAGGGATGGTTGTGGTTGTTCTTCCATTTCACGGTTAATGGTTTTAATCACCGCTTCACGCTCTTGTGGAAGCCTGGATCCTAATTCAAGAACTCTTGTGAGTACTTGGTCTTTGTTATAATAAAGGAGCTCATCGAAGCGAACTAAGTCTAACTTGTGTTGTTCTTCTAAGAATCAGAATCCTCTCCGCTATGATCAACCAAAGGTTATGTGTCTTTGAATTATGAAAAGAGAGGTTCTAACTTATGTCTAGTGAATGGGTATGATGCGAAAGGATTTTCTTCTAAGTTATGCTCGTCTGGTTTAGATGTCATTTTCGTGATTCTAGGCATCACTAGTCGAAGTTGCGCTAGGTTTTGTCTAAGTGTATTCAAGTTATACGAAACCTAGGTGTATGTGATATGATCTGTTTAAAGTCCCACTATCTTGAAATATTTCCTAAGTATGAATAATATGAAAACGCTATTGTATTTAGGAACAAATATGCAAATTCTCTAGTAAGTATGTCAAATACTCAACTGTTTTATGGAACACTATATCTATAAGCTATGGTTTCAACGATAGGCACAAAATTTGATAGTGAAAAAAATATCCTATCAATATCTAGGTCGAGTTGAAACATCAACAAGATCTAAGCACCAAATTTGTACTGATGCGATCTCTCCATGCGATATACTATGACTAGTTCAAATGCTAACAAAAATCTAATTCTTTGATAATGGAAGTTACAAATGTGAATAACGTAACAACACTACCCTGACACGTTAACCAAGCCTAGAATAAGCAAGGTGTTAGTATCAAGATGATACTATTGTGATATGAACAATGTAGTATCGAAACTCTCCTAAGGCCTTATATGTTATTAGGAACAAAACTAAGTACAAGTATAGCAAGAAATTGTCAATCATGCGAGCAACATAATGATACAATAAGGAAACTTATATCAAGTTCTCAAGAAATTAAAACAAGATGTAAGTGTCACAATTTTATGGCTAAAATGCAGGCAGAGTAACAAATCAAAGGGGAAATGATGATGAAACGAATTCCTACCTATGAAGATGATCCTAAAATCAATATCATGTGGCCATCAAAGATATAAGGACACACCCACACACTTTATACATTTAATAGCTCAGCCCCAAAATATGGATGAGCGTAAACGACAAAAAAAGTGGTGAACACTATCTATGACAATACTCTTGAATGATGCCTTCTCTTGTCCCAAATGGGCAACAAGAATGAAAAGGTATAGATAATAATATGTGAAAATAAACTAATCGTCACTTGGGTAGAGTTTCACCTCATCTGAATGTGAGAAAGGAACTAAGTGAAGTGATACATTGTGAATTTTGTGATGAGAGAAACTTAGATCTAACTTAAGTGGACTCTTTACCGTGTTTGAAAAACAAGGTTTTGAGTCCAAGAAAGTTGTCACTTTGTGATGGTTTGACAAGACGTGATAATGGACTAGCAAAGTGGGCTCCTTGACGAAATGGCTTTCCTAAGTAGTTCACTCAACTAGGTGTCAACAATTTTTCTAATGCAAGCTCGATTTGCCAAGGTTTCCCAAGGATTATCTTGGCTTTACTTTACCCCCTTCTGATACAATGAGAAATTAATTTGTTCAATTTTATTGTCATTGGGGTTGTAATACAGAAAACATTGACTCTAAACTCACAATGTATGACTAGTCAAGTGGGTAAGTGGAGCACTTCTTGTTTCATCCCCGAGGTTACACAACGGTGGATTACTTTAGGGTTCTTAGAACCACCCTCATTGTTGTAAGTTAAGGCATTATGCCAAAGGGGTTATGTTCTAGTTGAGTGGATAGGGACGCACCCTTTTCCAAAACCTGCAATATAGTGTTATGTTCATGGTTTGTCTTTTATCTTGTTTAACTTAATGTGGTTTTAAGTAGCACACCATTTGGACAACCTACAATCAAACATGTATTAACATTTTTGTGTTTTGAACCTCCTTTCTTTGACAAACGAATTTGGTCCTATACACAAAGGTTTAGTAATTTTCCAAAAGATCACAATATCATGAAAGAGATTTTACGTGTTGCTTTTGATTCCCAAGATCACCAAAAAGGTGTGAGGGAAGAGCATACACAACGTGAAAACTCAACTATAAATAAGTAATGGAAAATACTTGAAGTAACTTGCAAAAAGGAATTTGTTTTAACCAAATTTGAAGATTAACCCATTATGAAACGTAAATCAAGTGTTTTGAAGGCAATAAGAAGGTTTTGGAAGTGTTTTGGTTCCCAAGATTACCTATAAGGCGTGAGGGAAGAGCATACGTGCTTTGAAGACCTCAATCAATTAAGAAATGAAACACTTAACTAAGTTAATAAAAAAAACCAAAGAACCCTACAAACAATTATTAAGAACCTATAAACAAGTTATCAAAAACCAAAACTTTTAATCTTACATCTCATAACAAATTTCAACTTTTGACATAGATGCCTCACACGCCTTGGATGGAAGTATACACACCCCAATCGATGAATACGCGCCCTCACCGATAGATACGTGTGGCTATGGAATGGGACTGTGGAGTTTGACACATGCTTGGGAAGAATAACATATGCACTAAGGTTTCAATGGATACACGCCTCAATAGACGGGTATGCGGGCAAGGTAAAATGCAAAGATAACTCTATTTTGAAAAGACACCTATGTGTCCAGACAAGTGTGAAAGCGTACGGTTTGGTACTTACACATGGGACAAGAAGGATATGTGTCCCTTTGCAAATGGACTGACAGTTCAAAGTATAGCCGAGACGGATGCATGACTAGTTCAACGCATGCACTCATGCTTTGACATATGCATGCCGATCCAAGACACCCACATTTGCTCCCTGTAAAAACCTCAAAATTCATGAAAATGAAAAATTTAAAGAATCAAATAGGTTAGTTATTGACCATAAAAACCTATTTCTAGCTTGGACCCATTAAATGATTAAACAAAAGGAAGATAAATCCCTTTTAAAATGTGAAATTTGTTAAAAGACAAGCTTTTAAACCCTAAAAAGCATAAAAGTGGTTAGAAATGGACATGTAAAGCCTAGAAAAGACTTGAAAATTACTATGGAGTAAAGTCCCATCGGGCGTGCCAAATGTGAACAAGGAAATAGTTTGTAAAAGCTTATGAAATGGGGTAAGAAACACTCAAGAATCCCCAAAGCTTTGAACAAATAGTTCAATGGACCATCAAATAAGAGATAAACAAGGATTCATTACTTTTGCATGCATTAATCTTGAAGAAAACAAGTAAATCTAACATGTCTAGTTATCCTCTACTCTTGAAAGCTTTACAAATGAACCTAGATAGATTCTAAGCAATCAATTTGTGATTGTGAGAATGGAATCTCTCCATTAATGGCTAAAGAGCCACATGGTTTCTTCCATTTACTCAAACTTGAATGGAAATAGCAAAGCAAAAGCAATATTAGCTCAATATGAAAAATGAAGAAAAGCTCTAATCCTAACAATAATACTATAGTTTAGCTTAGAGAGGGAAGTGTTCTTAGAAAATGACTTGGGGTAGTGGGCTATTTATAGGTTTCGATTTTAGATGAAATGATTTGAGTGCATGTGGGACAAATGAATAAGCCAAAAAGCACTTTAGAGAGTCAAAGTAAGATTTGACTAGGTTTAGAAGAGGTTAAACATGCCTTAGGCTAGTTAACCTAGGTTTAGGCTAATTAATCATGTTTAGAGAGGAATTAGGGGTTTAAGAGGGTTTTGAGAGGTCTAATCAATCCAATGAAATGGATTGATAGTCTAGGAAGTTAGTAGAAATAGTCTAGAAGGGTATAAGAAAAGGGTTTAGTCAATAAGAGGCTATAGTAGCCTGCTTAATTGATTATAAGAGGAATACGACCAAAAGAATGTCATAAGAGGGGAGTTAGATAGGTCTAATTGACGTGTATCATCAATTTGCGAGGAGTGAGATAGTGCAATATTAGGAATAATAGTGCTTCGATCAAATTACAGGTGTCTACACCGATGATCGCCAAATGTTTTTAAACCTTGGCATCTTCTAGTCTAAGACTATATAGACTACGACTAAACTATACTACTCCCCAAGAGAAATTTTATAGTTTCATCTAAAATCATTCTATAATGACATCTTTAGAGACAAACCATTTATAGATTCCCATTAGCTTTTACACTTAGTTTTCACATTCATATCACATCTAGACCTATCTAATTATCTAATTACACATTCGTCTTCATAATTTAAGAAATATTTTTGATGTGTTATCATTATGTACTATATTAATAGTTATTTTTTTTGAGCTTTTTTGGTTAATACGGATTAGTTATTTCAAAATATTCTACCCGTAACATCCTTACACCTATTAATAATTAAATAAAATAACTCATATCAAACCCCTATTTATTTTATTTAGGGTGTAAGCAACATCTAATGATCTGATATGGGTTGTTCCAAATAGTGTCAAATTTAGAACTAGGATTGTCAAGTTCAACATCCCATTTCATCACTAGGTCACCAAATTCAAACCTTTGATCAATCAGTATGCTTGTTAAAGGACATTTTCACCGCTTGTTCTTTGGTGCTAGAGTTTACCTATGGATTTTACCATAATCTCTTTAAGTTACAATAGCTCTGTAATACTAACCATCTATTATAGTTTGTAACATATTATTTTTATATTTATTATCATTTGTTTATAAATGTTGAATTTTAATTTACTTGTACCTTATTCTTGTAATATACTATTTAAATTTATTCAATGTCATTAAACATGAACCTAGCTCGTGCTTACCTTAGCAAGTAATTGTGATTATGCATGTAGATATATTTGATTTATCTCGCATCACATCACAATCACCAAGGTGTATTTTCGTGTTCAACGAAGATTTCACAACAAATTTTGTTTAAATTTATATTGAAAATACAATATTAAAGTACTATGAAATAATAATGATTTATTATTATTGTTCTTCCAAAAATAAAATTATACTATACTCGACCTATAGACTTATAATTAAGTGTTATAGTAACGTATAATTAGGCATGAAGTCACATTAGTGTTAAAAAATAGTTATCGTATATCCAAGATTAACATGAGGCTATAATTGTTATCCCAAATTCACCCCTAGAGGTAAATTGGATAACTCACATGATTTCTTTAGGTTGAGCAAGTAGAAATGGCTCGAGGGAAAAATTCAGGTTTTGGAGCTCCCTTTGGCTCTTTTCTAACCCCTCCATCCAAGGAAAAATTCAAGGAGTTAGAAAAAATAGAAAAATCCAAAAAATTGGCTTTAGCTAGTGTATTGTGGCAAAATCAGGTATTTTTGGCCCATGCCACATAGGTACGTGTGGGACATCGGGGACCTGAAATTTTGAAATGGCCGTGGCGGTTCAAATTGGAAAAATCGTATTTTTGTCCCGCGTGGTCTCCGCAGGGACATTAGGGCGTGCGGGACTCGCATCGCTAAAATTGTTGATTTGCAAAGGAATCGGAAAAATTAGGTATTTTTGGCCTAGGCCGCATAGGTACATGTGGGATAGCTGAGACCAAAAATATGATATCGCCAATTTGTAAAGGGATGCGAGTGGAGCGGGGTCAACGGCCCTCACGACCCGGTCAACGTTGGGACAAGCGGGACACTAAAAGCCGATTTTCCCAATTTACAAAGTGGGTCAAGTGTGATGTGGGTGAAGTGGAGGTTTTGGCCCAAGTCGCACAAGGGACATCCGGACACAAAGACCCGAAATACCCGATATAGCCGCATGTAAGGGAAAATAGTGCAAATCAGACCCCAAATTTCAAATGGCCATAACTTTTGACCTCGAGCTCCGATTTTCACAAAATTTGACTTTCTAGATAGATGAGGGTAGATATATAAAAATAAAATAAATGTATTCAGCTCTAGTAAAGTAAATGCTCGGTCCCGTTAAATGACAAAATGCCTGGCAGACCTAAAATAGTCAGTATGCACTCAGAAGGCCATAACTTTTGCATTTCTCAATGAAAATACACAAAATTGGTACCGTTGGAATCGTGGTTCCATTACCGATGCACATAAATCAAGAAATTCATAATTTGATGAGAAATATATTATTTTTGTAGAAAATGTTCCCAGGTTCATAACAGTGTTTTATTTGGTAGTTGGGATGCATTAATGAAACATGGGCTGACATATTTCATTACTGCAAGTTATGGGGTAGTATGGGGAGACTTTTACAAGCAACATAACATCTTTTCACTTCATTTACTACATCTTGCAAGTGGTTGAAGGAAATATTTTAGGATTTTCAATTTTCCTCTCTCTCGCTCTTCTTAGATTTCTATAAATTGGAGTGTTGGGCTCATTGTAGATGGATGGTTTTGAGTAGCAAAACTCTGTCAAAATTGTTTTTGAAGCCAATGTACTAAAGGCCCTTGTAGTGGACTCCTTGCATGGTTATCCGTGCTCTTATTCTCGTAAGATATTGGATTTTGCATATCAATGAGAGAAATAAATACAAGTTCGTGGAGCTATGTATGTTTGCATTCCTCTTGCCCCTTTAATCTCATTGCATATATATTGTGTCTATCTTATATTCTTGCAAGGATTCATTATCATTATGTGTGCATGAAATATTGTTGTGAATATAGTTGTTATATTGTCTATAATTGCTATCACCCCTTCTAGCATGCATTTTGCTTCTATTTTCACACATTGAAAGACTATCCTCACACTCTCTTTTCTGGTGTATCACCGCTTTAGTGTAGGCTTTTTTTTTCATGCACTCTCTCTCCCTGGTCCCTTGGAAAGTTAGATTAGGATAGATATTTTTTCCTGCATTAGAGTAGATTGTGGCAGGTAGTTTAGGAGCAAGAATCAGCTTTCTCTGGAGGTCTATCTCAAGTAGCAAGTCCCACAACTTGGAGATAATGCACATGTTATCCAATCACACTGTGAGCTCAAGCACACACACTTATACAAACCATAGGGTGTTGTGATTCATTGATAACAATAACCAATATTAACATGAATTTATAGTCAAGATTAACATCAGGTTGTAGTCAAGCTATAGTTAGCATTAATGTCGCTATAATTAAGATTAACGTTATGATATAGTCGATTAACGCCAAGCTATAGTCAAGCTAAGGTCAAGTTATCAAAGACATGTTTATGTCAGCCTAGTGTTAGGCTAACATTAACCTAACATTAGGAGAGTGACATGTTACTAGCCTAACATTAGTCCTTGATACTAGCCTGACATTAGTATGACATTATGAAAAGCACCCCTTAATAACATGGATAATGATGACTAAGAGATATATGTTATTACTATGTCTGACTTTAGATATGATTTTTGTTAAAAATATTGCATTTTCTGACTATAATATGACACTAAAATGATTATGAATGGACACTAAAGAAATCTTTAAACTCTCCAAATTTTATAGTGACAAGTCAACTAGACCATCAATTTAGCTTGAAATAATAAGTGCATACACAACATAAAGAAAGGGATCAAGAATCATGATCAATTTAATTGTAGATAAAACAATAAGGGTTTTGAATGAGTTAATCTTGGAAATATTTTGATAATCATCACATAAATACAAATAGGCTTCATTAGGGGTTGTGGATATCTCATTGTGCATGTGGTTTCTAGGGAGGATTTCAAATAGCCGAGTTCCTTGTTGTAGAACTCAATATAAATGTGTAAAACGTGACATAGTCTATAGGAAGATATTTCATGTACCAATAACTAGTCATCTTACTATATTTCATGTATTAAAGAGCACCATAAGGTGTAATTTGAGTTGAATATGGGTATTACTCATACTAATGATTTACATAGTTTAACCATTTAAGTCCCTATGCCACATATACTAGCATAAACAAATTGGGGAGTTGGTTGTTGAAAATAAGAGGGAAGTTAGGTGTGAACCCAAGGGTTCTAAGAGAAGTGAAAACTTACAAAACACCATGGGGAAGATCATGATGGTGCATGATGGAGTAATATTGTGATTTGAAGGTGATAAAATAAAACACATAATCGGGATGCCATTTTTGTAACTTTGGATAAAACCAAGAATAAATTAAGTAGGAAACATGACATGATTGGTAAAAGCATTCCCCCATTTTTCACATAAGCACCACCATATCCACAAGGTGAAATTTTATAAATTATGTAGACAAGGAAGAGTAGGAATTGGGAGCCATAAGAGAACCACTACTAAAGAAACCCAAAATAAAAATAATTCCATGATAAAGGGAGATGCACAAATGGAGGTGGAAGAAATCCATATTAAGACAAAGTCTTGGCTTCCAAGTTGGTTCACACAACTCAAATTTGTGTACTTGAAGGTGAGGAGATAAAAAGTATGTGCACTTATTTAAGAAGACATGGGAGCCCACAAGTATCCCGAAAAGAGAGGTAATGGTTCATATAGAACACCATTTAGAATGTGCAAGTGCAAGTAGAAGTGACAAAGAAAATATGGATAAATATTCCTCTTCTCTTGTTATCATTATTGAAACCTTCAACAATGAAGGGATAATATTTGAAGAGCTTATTTAGAAGATACAAAAATATCTAGATGAATTTAAAATATTAAAACAAAGGTATATGAAATTGTAGTTTGGTAAATGTGGAGGAGGAATAAAAGGCATCCCTCTCACTTATCTAAGAAACAAAAAGAGATTATGAAGAATGCATATAAGGACAAGAAAGTATATTCATGTTTGTACAAAAAATAACTAGGATTGCACAAAAATTACCACCAAGTTGGAGGATGTAAACAATAAGATGTTATTTTAGTTCTTCAAGTCAAGAGAATGATAATGAGGAAGATGAATAGATATAATCCATGTAGACAAAATGCACTTGAGAGAGAGGAATGCAAAAATAAAAGAATGGAGAGTAAGGCATTAAAAATAATCAGATTCATAGTGCTAAATTTATCATTTACATAAACTACATACAATACTCCCTGTAATCACTACCTATGAAAAAGAGATATCTAAAAATAGAATAATAATAATAATAAGTGATGTAAAAAAATAACAAAATGGAATAAATATAAAGGATATTGTATAGAGTACATGTTGTCACCCTCAAAATTCCCCTCATTTTTCAAGTCAAGCTTTCAAAAATTTTGAGTTGGTGCCTTTGAGAGATGTTTGAGCAGAGTGAGAAGTCTGGAGAGATAGAAAAATTTGTGCTTTGAAGAAGTGGGTGCTCATTTGCAATCTCACCCTGTTAATTTAGAATCTTGCAGTCCCATGGTTCCCATCTAGATGCTTGAAAATTGTTTCCTCCATTTGAATGAAATTTTCAAATCCTTCTTCTATGGTCGTGGATCGCATCGAGCCTGGTATTGTTTACAGTTCTTCTTTCCACGAGGAGCAATTTGTTTTTGGGCGTAAATGGTGGAGCTTCCCCTCCTCTATATTTTTCTACGATGTGAATGACGGGCGTATCTTCCCTATCAATTTTTAGCCCCAGCATCCACGAGTACATGGACATCTCTGATTGGATGCGGGAAGGCGGGTCATCGGGTCACTTTTGGAATTTTGGTTTTGTATGAAGAAAGGTAGTGTTCAATCGAGGCCCAAATTGGCTAAGTATAGAAGGACCGCGAAGGTGCCACGTGTCTCTTCGGCACACTTTTGGTATGGTGCACAAAAGTGGAGACTCTAAACATGCACTAGCTCTCTACGTGCCTCATTACCACAAATTCAAAGGCAAGGCCCAAAGAGAGACCATGAACTAGCGCTTCGAGCCTCTATGTGTCTAGGGTCCGATAGAAGTCAAATGGGCAGCAGTCCGAATCGGCTAAGTATAAAAGAACCGGCAAGTCTCCACGTGTCTCAATAGCGCACCTTCAAGGGTCGAAGCCAAAGGCGTCCCCCAAATGAGTGCTAGCTTTCCACATGTCCCAGGTCCAAAAAGGAGACAGAGTCGGCCATTGAATCGGATAAGTATAGAAGGGTTTATGGAAGCCTCCACATGTCAGCAACGCAACTTGAAAGGCAAAATCTAGAGGTAGGTCCCAAATGTGCGTTGAGCCTCCACATGTCTAGGGTCAGACATATAGGCCCGCCAAACAAAAAGGAATTAAAAAAACACAAAGAAACAAGGCGAGGTAGTAGAAGGAGCCACATCTCTTCGGTGCTCTTTCAAGAGGAAAATCCAAATAGAGTCTCCAAATGAGCGGGAAGCCTCCACGTGTCCCGGGTCAGACATAAAGCCTTTGCCAAATGAAGGGAAAAAGTCAAATGTTAAGCCCGCATCGAAAGTCAAAGCGGGAAGGCAGACCGGAGAGAACTTTGAGATTTTGAGCCTTGTTTCCATAAAAGGTGTAAAGTGATAAAGTGAATCTGCGGCCCCGCTCATGCCAAGGGAAAAAGTCAAATATCGAGCCGCATGAAAATTCAAAGTGGGGAGGCAGATCATTGGAGCCTTTTGAGATTTTGAGCCTTGTTTCCAAGAGGGAAAAAGTCAAATGTTGAGCCCGCATCAAAATTCAAAGCAGAGAGGTGGGTCGGCAAAGAACTTTGAGATTTTGAGCCTCGTTTCTAAAAGAAGTAAAATTATAAAGTGAGTCATGACTCTGTTACCACTCGTAATGCCATGTATTAGACCCAGATGTAAAATGTGAAGTTACGGGCTTGCGGGGTTGCAGGGAACTTTTACACTTTTTCATCTTTTGCGCTAAAGGTGCAATTTCAATTTCGAGGCCCACGGATCCATTTTTGCATTTTCACCATTTTTGTATGGATTCAATTCAAATATTCAAATGAGCATAACTTTCACTCCAATGCTCAAAATTTGACAAATTTTATACTGTTGGAAAGGTCTTGGTCTCCTCTATACCATGGAAGCATAAAATATTGTTTTCAGCAAGAGTTGATGGTTGGAAATATGGAAAATATCTTTCACACCATTAATATGTGATCATTTGCTTCAAATAGATCAGATTTGATCCGATTTCCATCCTTCCTTCTCTAACATGCCAAACAGACATAGAGAGTCGACTAGAAATCTTGATTTGGGTGAAAATTTGGAAAATTTCTTTCAAGCCATTAATGCGGGATCGACTTTTGAACTAGATAAAATTTGATATGATCTTCCATCCTTCCTTCTTGAAATGCCAAAGACATACGGAACTAGATTTGACAAGATTGTAGGAGGGTTTGTAGGAGCATTGATGGTTGGTTGAGCTTCCAAATCAAATTTTATTCCTTCTCTTCTTTTCCTCTTCTTGCTTCATCTATAAATGTAAGATCTTGGCTCATTGCAAAAGGTTGGACTCTGATACTTTTGAAGTGTAATTATAGTTGAAAGTAAATCAATACAGAAGGATTTTCCCTTTTCTCTATCTTCCTCCATTGTCCCTTCTTGCTCATCTGAAATTCGTGGATCATTTACCTTCTGTGATAAGAAACTTTGTGTTCTTATTGATATGATTTCTAGAACTTTGTGTCTATGGAATGATATCTTATGCTGTGAATGTGAATGATTCTGTTCTGTATCACTCTTTCTCAGTACGTATAGGGTTATACTCTGCTATCTATATTTCCTGAAAGTGTTGTTATATTATGCTCTTTCCTTTCTTTAGTTCTTCCATTCATTTGTATTGATAATCTTTTGGTATAAAAGCATTTCAAGATGTCAGAGGCCCAGCCTTAAGATGAAAGAGTACATTTGTATATAAGCTTTGTTGCTTGTTTTCAATAAGGGAACCTCTCTCACAAAGAGGAGGGACTTGTTGTCCCTTGACTATGGTTCTGATTAAAGTACCATTTTAAAACCCAATAGTTTTTGGTGACTCCACTGGGGATTTTGTTTCAAACATATCCCTTTTAAAAGAACAAATTTGAGATCATTTTTGATCTGGCGACTCTATGGTATACACGTGGGAAGAATGTAACATCCCCATTTTAAGATACTAGAACAAGGGAATTTTTTTATATACAACGTTCTCTGTTATGAATTATATAATTCAAACACACGTTCAAGTTTTAATAATTGTTCTCTGTCCAATTAATGTAATTTGGATCACACAATTTCTTTTTAAAACCAATGTTCCCTGTTCACATATTTGCAATATGGAACACACATTCAATGCCATTCAATCATATAACAAATACCATATGCTGCTGTAAATGACTCGAAGAACTACCGATCTCCCATTTTATGGCTCGGAGTTTCAGTGATCTCTCATTTCATGACTCGGTGACTTACCAATCCTTCATGTTAATCCATGCATTGTATAATAACTATACGGTCCCGTTACCATTTCCTAAGTTATCAAGTAATCCATTTAAGAAGTCTATTTGAATATCTATTACTGATATTCATCTGACATCCTGCATCTTAAACTAGGTGATTAGGACAACGCAACCAACACTTGCGATACTTTGGCCAAATATTTTCACATGCTTTGCATGATCATATTCCTAGATGTGATACACATCAATGGAATACGTCCTTCACCTCACTTCGTCTGTTATCTAGAATGGTATTTCCTATCTCTGTTAGTCCTTCCATCTAAGGTCAAGCTCTAACCCCAACTAGCAATATGAACGAGTATAGGAAGTTACTCATGGTAACTAAAGGTACGCAGACATACGGTGTCATCCCTAGACGACTCCGTGTGTCTAGTTACCTTTAGTCCTCCAGTCACTCCGTATACGTGATCACATTCCTATCCCCATCTAAGAACTTAGTATCCAGCTTATGTAAACTTGATGATTTGATTCGAGAGGGCATTGTAATATGTCAGCTATAACATTGTGTCATCATGAAGGCCCCGCCTTCATGAAGACACCATATTGTAGCTGGCGTATGCCAATGTCCTACGGAATCCTCTCATCGAGAGTACACATCTAGCTCGAGTGTGATTTGATTATAATCTTAATATTTAAGATCAACTTTCAGCAGCCGTGTTGATCCTTTAACCTCGTTCTCATTACAGTTGTATGTAGCTAAGAGAGAGACTTAAATTGTCTTCTAGCTTAATATACACCCTCTCCTTCATACCGAAGGGTTGCATATTCTCTTCTTGGTTCTTTTCTTTAATCTTCGACTAATCAGTCCATTACAGATAAACGTAATAAGTTTAACCTATTAAACTTAACCAAGTTTTACCCACAACTGTAAACAAATTCAGAATTCCATCTTATTAGACATCATTTAAATGAGGTCTAATTCTAAATGAATATATTCATTTATTATCCATATCCTTACTTCAGTTAAGGTTGGTCACCAATAGATATGTTTCCCCATATCTAATAATTTCTGAATTTAAACATTTCGATAATGCTAACGGAGTCCGAATACAAAGTTCGGCTACTCCTATGTTATTTGATATTCCTTAGCTTATAAGCTAATCCCGAATACCTTTCAATTAAGAGATCATGTTTACCTAAATCCATTTTAATGCCAATTTAAAATTCATCTTAACCCAAGTATGAACTAATTGTACATTCCAACGTAAAAGTTGCATTCAGGTAAAGAATAGATGTTATTTCCTTTTAAATCTATCCACTATCATTTGAATAATTTCAAATCAAGGAATAATATTATATTCTCAATCTTATTCAACAATATCAAATTGATACAGCCATTAAAATATCACACTTTTCCTTGTATTCATCCATAAGTTTTACAATCTATACATTTGCCAGCCCAAACAACTGGACTTCGTTTATATCAAACAACATTACAACTCATAAAGATAGAAGAATGTAATTTCTTCCTTTCTCATTTCCTCATAGAGGAATAATAGCTATCAAATACAATCCATCCTCAGTTAATCAAAAGAAGTATCAGAAAACAACCATGTCTTCGTTTATACTCAAGTTCCATCTGCAAAATTACTTGCACGGGTCAGTTCGTTGAACTGAGCATATTAAGCACTTGTCATTAAAATGAGGTGCTTTTAATTAACTGTCTCAATAAAAGAACCCTACTTTTATGAAACGTTAAAATGAACATCATCCAAGAATTAAGTACTGATAAGGGTGAACAACATAACAACCCAATCATCTAATTACCCTCCCAATCAGAAAAGAAAGGATTACCGCCTTTTTCCCAAATAATTACTACAAGAAGTAATTTCCATCAACTAGTTCCAGAATTAACATCTGTAAGAACTAAAACACAATTATGCATACTGTTGTTCCAACATAAATACTGTAATTTCCTTTCCCTTACAACAGTTATAATTTCAAAGGATAAAATTTGACTAAAAATTTAAACCGAATTACTTTCCTTTCCTTTCATGCAACTCATTTGATTTCAAGCAATCAAACGCTGAAGAGAAAAGTAAACAACAATTAAATGCAGATGCTTAAACCAAAGCAGTACAAAATTCACTCCATAACAATTATAGATTTCCAACTGTACGAGAGAAGAAATGAACATTAATTCAAATTATCCATCCAACACTCTCCTTCCTTTCCTCATGACTGTACTGAGAATTTAATCCAGACGTGATACCAATCAATGATAACAGTTCAAAGAGAAATAAATAAAATCAATAATCAAAATAAAGGAAGAAGGATTACCTCTTCTCACTGTCTAACCAAATATCCATTATTCAGAACAGACATATTCCAATAGTATGATTCATTCTGAATAGTATATTTCAGTATTCAAAAACTACTATTTACCTTTCCAAAAGTTGATCAGAGTTCATTACAACTGGTCCATAAGCATCAATACCAACAGAACCTCTAAACACAATCATTTTCCTTCTAAATATTTCACTCTATAGACATTCACGTCTAGATATAAACAAGCAAGAATATACAACTAGTTTTATCAGCAACGTTTCATCAAAACAAGCATTTCAGCTAGACCTAAACAACAAGAATGTACAACTAGCTGCAAAATCATGAGTTCCATCATAATAGTAAAAAGAATCATTTTCCAAACATTCAAAGTAAGAATTCCACTTCAGTTCAGTCTTGATGAAACAACAAGAAGTCTAAAAGGTAGTTCGTATAGGTATACATACATATATATGCAAATAATTCATCTTCCAATCCAAAGAAGACTGAAATAGTAAACTCTAATCCATCCGGTAAATATCCAGATACTCAGTTCCAGAATCAGGAAATAATTCTTTAAACAAAATCTTTCATGGATTTCAACCAAATACGGAGGCTTTTAATCGTTTTAAAAGGAAGTGAGAGTAAAATGATGAAACAAGCCCACTATTCCGAAGAATTTATATTCTATGTGTTGTATACCCTCAGGGAAATAACTCACCCAACAGTTCCATCTATCATTCTCACGGTTCTTCAAAAACCGTCCATGCACAGAATTCAGAAAACAATCTCCATATCAGTATCATTTACATAAGACCGAATCCATAATGCACAATAAAATCCACTTACCATTACCTTCAGATTTCAAAACAGCAAAAGAGAAAACTTAATTCATTAATAGTTTTAATAAGAAAAACACTCATTTTCTTCAAAACGCACAAGAATACCCAAGTCGTATTCATCCTTATAATGACAGTTCAACCAGACATACAGAATCATCTCATCCTTCCATTTTCACAAGAATGCACAGAACTCAGAATTGATATACGCTTAGCTAATGTATTCATTAGCACAAACTCATAATGGTAATAAAAATGAATACCCAACACTGTCGAAACGAACCCACACAACATGGACAGTTATATTCAACTTAATCATTATGCAAGGAAATGCTCAAGTCGCATACAGCAAAAGAAAATGACTCAACCCAAAAATCACCTCAACATAACAGCAAAATCAAATAACCAAAACCCCCTTCATAAGAGCAGGGTTGTTTTAATGAGATGATTAAGCAAAAGCAAGCGGTTTAAGGAGAAGGGCTTAACATGCCTGTATTTTTTTGTGGTTCAAGAAAACCGCGTCCACTGGAGCTGTTTCTCTCCACGACGTCCTCAGCCAGGCTTTCCAAATAGTCACTAACTTCCACAGGCTCAAAAATAGCCTTTGCTTCTCCAAAGAACAGAAGCAATAACCAAAATACAGCAGGTTCGACAGAACAATGAAAAAAACAAAATGCAGAGCAACTAAAACCGATTGCACACAACAACAAACAATTTTTCCTCAATCCTCTTTCCAAGGCGAACTGGTCGCTAAGACCAATGTCATTGAATGCATTGAATGCATTACTTTTCCTCATTCCTCACGCCACCGCCGACTCAGGTTGGCGAGTTTTCTTTTTTTTTTAAATTTTGCTTGCAATCATAGTTTAGCTTCATAGCTAGTTGGATGCCTCCAACTTTTCCATGTTCCCGCCAAACTTGGCGCTGCACATGTAAGGACTTCATTTACTGTCCCATTAAATTTCTAACCTTCCCTCCTTATCCGTTTCCATCCACATGGGTCCATAAGTCCCCTTCCATAGGTTAGTAATAGTTTAGGATTTAATAGTCCATAGCTAGGTTATTCACCTAGTTCATAGGTTATTAGAATTTGCATCTATTTTCATCCTTATGAAATTTAAAATCCATATAGGGTAGTAGTTAGGGTATAGGATAAAACTTAGTAGTAGGTTAGGGTTTAATCCCATAGTATTTATTTAATAGTTTCCAATCAAGTCTTTCCAACTGGCAGTCATCTTCAACACAATGCAGGACGTTTCGTCCTATGTTCCACATACCTGTGTCACTCGCATCCAGGCCCTTATCATCTTATGCTGTCTAGCGTTACAATGGTGTGTGGTTCGAGAATTGAACCTTTTTCATTGGCATCTACGTACCAGATATTCATACCTGAAATCAGGTGCTGCAACATTTATATCAACCTTCAGTCTGGTTTCAGACTTCATTCTGGTTTAGAAGTAAATCGACAAAGCGATCACAAGAAGGCCACAACATACCTTGGATCAATGGAATTGATTCAAGGTGTGTTGTCAATCAGCGAAAAGAGTTCATCAAGCATACGACAAGTCTGTTGTCTCATTAGCAACACACAAGCAATAATAACTTCATCCCAAGTAAACAAATTACAGCAAACAAGGGTCCATATTAGCAACACATTCCTTTAAGATCAAAAGATATGTCTTAACATATTTATCTTCATTTCTACAGTTACGACATCATGAAAAGTAATTACCATGATAGCTTACAAAAATTCAAGGCGTTACAAAGAAAGCTCTTGGGGTTGAATATCCTCATTTTCAACTTCTGGAACAACAAAACTTCCCTCTTCTTCCAGCAAGAAGGAACAGAAGAACTTGTTCTTCAAGCACACCTCCTGTTAAAGACAGAAACTCCAAGAATAGCATTCCTCCAGAATAACTCATCCCTAATCTTCTTGCTTTGATACTTGCTGGTGTTTCAGTTCCCCTTCAGACAATATTCCCATAGATGGTAGCACCTCTACCTTGGGGACAATAGATTGGGCCCCTTGCTCTTCCTCAACCATTGAATGAGTTACCCAGGAGTAGTAGGAAAGGTTTTCCTAAATTTTGAGGTGATGGGAAAGTACACCCAAATGAACACATTATAGCCTTCATTGTTGCATGTGGGATTCTTGGGGTTGAACATGAAGATGTTTCTGTCAGGCTCTTTGTGGAAACATTGCAGGATAATGCTACTGATTGGTTCTATCATCTTCCTGTTGGGTCAATCACTAATTGGACCACCTTGATAACTCAGTTTGAGCAATGTTTCAAACCTGTTGAAGATGTGCATGCCCTCTTGGCTCAAATTTCTCATATCAAGAAGGAACCACATGAACCCATGAGGGAGTTTGTGGTTGAATTCAACGGGCTAGTTCTTAAAATTCCACATAACACTCACCACCGTAGATCAAATATAAAATTTCTTCTTCCTCAATGCCCATTTGCACGAAGTGAGTTATGCACTAAGGAGGGCTAACCTTGCAACTCTAGATGCTGATCAAAGATTGGCTATTAGTGTTGAGGATGATTTAATAATGTCTAGTAAATTGAAAAGTGAACCTTCCAAATCTAAAGCTTCTTCCTCCTCCTCTCCGAGCTAACTCGATCGTTAGTACAAAATTTGGCAATTTATCTCATTGCCATCAAAAAGTAATTGGCTCAACATACTCCTTATTAAGATATTCCAAGAAGGAATTTTCAACCTAGGAACCATTACCTCCTTATCGAATAAATTGTCTATTTAAGGCCCACCTATTAAGGTTCTAGTCAATGCAACTTATGAAGTTCAAGAACCTGATGATGAGGAGTTCAATGAACTCTATGAAGAACTAGAAGAAGAGGTTGATGAATAATTGGAAGAGCTTGGTGGATCTCAAGTTCATTTCCTCACCACTGAAGGTATGGATGATGAAGATGAATATGATGAAAGAGCGGAAGAGATTAATAGTGAGTCATATGTTGTTATGACTAGGGAGCAAATGAAAAGAAAAGAAAAATTGGTGTAGCCTACAAATAAATCCAAGGAGTTTCCCATAAATATCCCGGTGGTTGCGAGAAGAGGAGCTCCTATTCCCACTTTGCTTCCATGCAAAAGGTAAGTAATGCTAATCCTTCTCCTTCTACTTATGTTTCCAAAACTTCTTGTCATTCAACTCCTAAAAATGATAAATAAAAAGTTTCTCCTATTCCTCAAAAAGACCAAAATCCAAATTTCAGAGGCGAGTTTTACCAAACCCATCGAAAAGCCTTTGCTAAAATGGTAAACTTTGTCAATTCCAAATCCAAAGCCTCATCAAATACTTCTAAAGGTTTTTTTCCCACTCCCTCCTCCTCACCTCAACCAAGCCTTGTGGTTGCAGGTCACTTCCCAAATGAGAAAATTGAACCATTATATGTGACTCTCCTCATAGCTAGCCATAAAATCAGTAATGTGTTATAGACTCGGGAGCATCAGACAATGTAATGCCTACAAAAGTAGCTCATGTTTTGGGCCTTACTCTAACACGTGCCTTTGGTTCCTGATATTCCATGGAGAGTAGAGAAGTGCCTTTGGTGGGAAGGATTAAAGATGGACAAGTATTCTTCACTACTTTTCTAGAAAAAGGGGTCTTGGCCACTATTTTGGTAGTTGATATTCCTCCCTCATATGATATGTTGCTAAGTAGGAATTTCTATAAAAAGGTAGGAGGTGAAATTTAGATGGACTGGTCACATGCCTTGATCCTGGTCAATGGAAAAATGAAGAAGTTATTACTAGAAAAGAGAACTGAGTATATTTCGCAAAAAGACCGATGATCTAAAAGCACAAATACTCTATGAAGATATAGGGCATGGAAACTATATGATCATGTCAAAAGATGAGCCAAGTCTTCCTAAGGGAGTGATTCATGATCCCAATGGCATTTGGACTTTCGAGTTTGATTGAACTGCTCTTCCGCCTACTGGTTCTGGAGCTGGTGTGGTGTTAATCTCTCTAGAAGGGAAGATTCATCCATTTTCTCTTAAGCTTCATTTTGAAATTACAAATAATACAATGCTAAGTATGAGGTTCTCATCCTTAGGGTTGAGCATGGCAAAAGAAATAGGAGTAAAGAATCTTTGTGCTCGTGGTGATGCAAAGTTGATTATGAAATAGGTAAGGGATCTTTACCAAGTCAAGAATAGGAGATTAAAACATTATAGAAATCTTGTTTAGGATTCCATTGAATTCCTTGATACTTTCTCAATTGAAGGCATGTGCCAGAGAAAATAATACTAGAGTTGATTCTCTAGCTGTCTCAGGATATTTGTTGATTCCTCATCCAGATTTCTCTCAAGAGAAACTTACCATTGAAATGATTCATAGGCCTAGTGTGCTAGATAATGCAAGCAACTGGCAGGTTTTCAATGATGATCAACACTTTCTCTCTTTCTTGGAGCTTAAAGATAACTTCAATCGATTATATTTTGAAGGAAGTGAAACTCTACCTAAAGAATATGTGCCCTCTAATGAGGAAGATATCAAGGAAGAGATGGATCATGATGGTTGTATTAAGTTGAAGGGTAACAAGATTCCCAAAGGACTGGTGAGCCTAAAAGATCTGTTTGACAAATAGGATAGGTTCATCAAATCTGAAGCTTCTCAAGGAACTCAACAATTTGTTGAGTATGATAAGGTCAATATTGGAAGCAATGATGAACCCAGGGTGGTGAATATTAGAAAATGCTACACTCAAGAAGAGAAGAAGAAAGCAGTAAACCTATTAAAGAAGTATGTTGATGTTCTTTCCTATTCATATGAAGATCTTAAGGCTTTTCAACCAAAGGAGATGCAACACTATATCCCTCTAAGACCTGGGATCAAACTTTTAAGTAGAAGCAAAGGCAGTATAATCCTAAGGTTGTTAATACTATTTTCAAGAGATCCAGAAGTTACTAAAATCCAAGATTATTTTTCCTATACATCATTCAACTTGGATTTCCAACGTTGTGCTTGTCGGAAAAAGAATGGTGAGATTCACATATGTGTAGATTCCAGGAATTTGAATCAGGCCTCTCTAAAAGACAACTATCCACTCCCCATGCTGGATCAAGTTTTGCAAGCTATCTTAGCCTCTGAAATGTTGTCTATGCTAGATGGATTTTTGGATACAATCAAGTGGAAGTCAGTACCCCAGATCAACACAAGACTACTTTTACTACCCCTTGGGGCACCTTTTCCTATGAGAAAATGCCATTTGGTATTATCAATGTTGGTTCAACTTTTTAGAGGGTAATGGATTTAGCTTTTGGTAGCCTAAAGGGAAATGTGTTGTTGTGTGTACCTTGATGATTTGACTTTTTTTCCAAAACAAGGGCGAGATCATCTTCATAATTTGGAAAAAGTCCTTCAAAGATTCAAAGAACATGGAGCTTCTCTCAATCCTAAGAAGTTTGTCTTTTGTGTTACTAAAGGAAAGTTGTTGGGGCATATTGTTTCTAAATAAGGGATCAAGATAGATCTAGAAAGAGTTCAAGAAATCTAGCAGATTCCTCTTCCCACAAGCAAAAAGGGTGTTCACTCTTTCTTTGGCAAGATAAATTTCCTGAGGAGATTCATTCCAGATTTTGTAGAACTGACTATGAGAATTTCTCAAATGATGAAAGGAAAGAAAACCTTTGGTTGGTCTTCTAAAGGTAAGGAAGCATTTGAAGATATCAAGAAATCCATTGCTAAAACTCCCATCTTAGCATGTCCTGATTTTAGCAAGGATTTTATTATCTATTGCTATGCTATAGAGAATACCTTGGTTATTGTGCTAACTTAGGAAAATTATGAGAATCATGAACTTCCAATTTCCTTCATGAGCTATGTTCTAAAAGCTCATGAATTAAAATATACTATGATGGAGAAACATGATTTTGCAGTGGTCAAAGTTGTTAAACAGTTTCATTTTTATATTCTTAATTCTCACTTTGTTGTGCTTGTACCTGATACAACCATCAAGTCTATTCTTACACAATAGGAGTTTGGAACTAAGAGAGGAAATTGGGTAGCAAAGGTCCAAGAATATGACCTTGATATCAAGCCAACTAAGCTAGTTCGGGGTAAATGCTTGTGTGAGCTTATTGTTGAAGGGGCTGATGAAGAATTTTCCACAAAAGCAGTTGATGTCCATATTGTCCTCTTCCTCGGTTCAATAGATGAATGGTATGCTGATATTGCACATTTTCTTACTTATGGAGAATGTCCATCCCATTTGAGTGTCAAGGAAAAGAGAGCTATTAAGCTAAGGTTTGCACAATATGTATTATGGGAAAATGCTTTGTTCAAGCGAGGCATAGATGGAATATTCCTTAGATGTGTGGAAAAGAGCAATAGAAGAATTTGTTTTCATATTTTCATGGTCGAGGGCTTGTGGAGGAATTTCTCTTATGTTGTCTCTACCCATAAGATCCTTCGTGCAGTGTACTATTGGCCTACATTGTTCAGAGATGCATCAAAATGGGTAGGTAAGTGTGAAGCCTATCAAAATTTTGTTGGGAGACCTAAGTTGGTGGCTTTACCACTCAAACCAGTAATGATTGATGACCCTTTTCAATAGTGGGTATTAGATTTCATTAGAACTCTTAACCCACCTTCCAATGTTGGGCATAATCACGTGCTAACTGTTATAGATTACTTCACAAAGTGGGTAGAGCGCTATTCCAGATCAAAAGCACTACTTCGAGGCGGTGTGTGATTTCATCAAAGAGAACATCTTGATAAGGTTTGGGGTACCAAACAAGATTTTGATTGATAATGCTTCCAATATTTATTCTTCTAAGATGATGGATTTCTTCTATGGCTATGGAATTTACCCTTCTCATTCTTCATATTATTATCCTCAAGGAATGGACAAGTAGAATCAACAAATAAGAATCAGTAACCATCGTTTGGAAGCTTGTCAATGACTCTCAAAGGAATTGGCACAAGAAGCTCTATGATGCTCTCTAGGCAGATAGAATTACACCCAAAAGAGCAATTGGGATGTCTCCATTTTAGGTGGTGTATGGTGTTGAAGCTCAGCTACCAGTAATAGTGGAATTACCAGCCTTGCACTTAATGAAGGCTATTGAGGACTCAAGTTTCATCAGTTCCTTGGACAAGAGAATCATGTACCTTCAAAAGCTAGATGAAGATAGATGCAAGTTTTGATAGGATCTCATCTCATCAACTAAAGGTGAAAGCTTTGTTTGATAAGAAGGCTAGGCCTAGAGATTTTCAAGTGGGAGACATTGTTCTGCTATGGGACAAAAGACATGAACCTCGAGGAAGCCATGGTAAGTTTGATTCTCTTTGGCTTGGTCCTTTCAAAATCAGACACTTTGTTGGAGAAAATTCTTTCTACTTGGATTATATGGATGGATCCTCTCTCCCACTTCCTTATAGTGGGCAGTATTTGAAGTTGTTCAATTCCTAGGTCATTAGGCAATCCTTTTGTATAAATATGTGTGTGTGTTTTATTTGTTTTTGTATTTCCTTTTGGTTTGTTCCCCTTCCATGTGTGTTGTCTTCTGTATTGGTTTTACCTTTGACTCTATTTTCCCAATGGATAAGGCACTAGTCTACTTTCCCAAAGTTTTTCTATGGTTCTTGATCTTTCCTCATTCCTCTGTCCCAGCCAAGTCATCTCCATAAAGAGCCAACTGTTATCACCCTAAAATTCCCCTCATTTTTCAAGTCAATATTTTGAAAATTTTGAGTTGGTGCCTTTGAGAGATGTTTGAGTAGAGTGAGAAGTCTAGAGAGATAGAAAAATTCATGCTTTGAAGAAGTGGGTGCTCATTTGCAATCTCGCCCTGTTAATTTAGAATCTTGCAATCCGTGGTTCCCATCTGGATGCTTGAAAATTGTTTCCTCCATTCGAATGAAATTTTCAAATCCTTCTTCTATGGTCATGGATCGCATCAAGCCTAGTATTGATTACATTTCTTCTTTCCACGAGGAGTAGTTTGTTTTCGCGCGTAAATGGTGGAGCTTCCCCTCCTCTGTATTTTTTACAATTGTGAATGATGGGCATATCTTCCCTATCAATTTTTGGCCCCAGCATCCACAAGTACGTGGACATCTCTAATTAGATGTGGGAAGGTGGGTCATCGGGTCACTTTTGGAATTTTGGTTTTATATGAAGAAAGGAAGTGTTCAATCGAGGCCTAAATTGGCTAAGTATAGAAGGACCGCGAAAGGTACCACATGTCTCTTCGGTGCACTTTTGGTATGGTGCACAAAAGTGGAGACTCTAAACATGCGCTAGTTATGCACGTGCCTCATCACATGTACAAAGGTGCAGCCCAAAGAGACCTTGAACTAGCATTGAGCCTCCACGTGTTTAAGGTCTAATAAATTCAAATGGGCGCGAGGCTGAATCGACTAAGTATAAAATAATCGGTGGAAGTCTCCATGAGTGTCAACATTGAACCTTTAAGGGTCGAAGCGAAAGGTGGTCCCCCAAATGAGTGCTAGTTTTCCACGTGTCTTAGGTTCGAAAAGGAGACAGTTTGGCCATTGAATTGGCTAAGTATAAAAGGGTTTGCGAAAGCCTCCACGTTTCAGCTTGACGGAACTTAAAAGGAAAAATATGAGAGCGGGTCCCAAATGTGCACTAAGCCTCCACCTATCCATGGTCGGACATATAGCCCGCCAAACAAAAAAGACTTAGCCAAAATACAAAGAAACAAGGCGAGGTAGCGGCGGGGCCATGTGTCTCTTCGGCGCTCTTTCAAGAGGCAAATCCAAACAGAGTCTCTAAATGAGTGGGAAGCCTCCATGTGTCCCGAGTCAGACATAAATCCTTCACCAAACAAAGGGAAAAAGTCAAATGTTAAGCCCGCGTCGAAAGTGAAAGTGGGAAGGTGGGCTGGTGGAGAAATTTGAGATTTTGAGCCTTGTTTCACTAAAATTAGTAAAGTGATAAAGTGAATCGTGCACCGCTCATGCCAAGGGAAAAAGTCAAATATCGAGCCCGCATGAAAATTCAAATTGAAGAGGTGGATCATCAGAGCCTTTTGAGATTTTGAGACTTGTTTCTAAGAGGAAAAAATTCCAATGTTGAACCCACATCAAAATTCAAAGCGGAGAGGTGGGTCAGCAAAGAACTTTGATATTTTGAGCCTCGTTTCTAAAATAAGTAAAATTATAAAGTGAGTCACGTGACTCCGTTACCACTCAAGTAATGCCACATGTCAGACCCAAATAAAAATGTGAAGTTGCGGGCTTGTGGGGCTGTGGGGAACTTTTTCACTTTTTCATCTTTTGTGCTAAAGGTGCAATTTCAATTTCGGGCCCATGGATCCATTTTTGCATTTTTGCCATTTTTGTATGGATTCAATTCAAATATTCAAATGAGCATAAATTTCACTCCAGTGCTCAAAATTTGACAAATTTTATATTGTTGGAAAGGTCTTGGTCTCCTCTATGCCATGGAAGCATAAAATATTGTTTTTAGTAGGATTTGATGGTTGGAAATCTAGAAAATGTATTTCACACCATTAATACGTGATCTGATTACTTTAAACATATCAAATTTGATCCGATTTCCATCCTTCCTTCTTCAACATGCCAAACAGACATGGAGAGCCGACTGAAATCTTTATTTGGGTGAAAATATGGAAAAATTATTTCAAGCCATTAATGTGGGATTTGATTGCTTCAACTAGATCAAATTTGATCTGATCTTCCATCCTTCCTTCTTCAAAGATGCCAAAGACATACGGAACTAGATTTGATAGATTATAGGTGGGTTTGGAGGGACATTGATGGTTGGCCGTTGAGCTTCCAAATCAGATTTTCTTCCTTCTCTTCTTCTCCTCTTCTCGCATCATCTATAAAGATAAGATCTTGGCTCATTGCAAAAGGTTGGACTCTGATACTTTTGAAGTTTAATTATAGTCGAAAGTGAATCAATACAAAAGGATTTTCCCCTTTTCTCTATCTTCCTCCATTGTCCCTTCTTGCTCATATAAAACTTGTGGATCATTTACCTTATGTGATAAGAAACTTTGTGTTCTTATTGATATGATTTCTGGAACTTTGTGTCTATGGAATGATATCTTATGCTGTGAATGTGAATGATTTTGTTCTGTATCACTCTTGCTCAGTACATATAGGGTTATACTCTGCTATCTATATTTCCTGAAAGTGTTGTTATATTTTACTCTTTCCTTTCTTCAGTTCTTCCATTTGTTTGTATTGATAATCTTTTGGTATAAAAGCATTTCAAGATGTTAGAGGCCCAACCTTAAGATGAAAGTGTACATTTGTATATAAGCTTTGCTACTTGCTTTCAATAAGGGAACCTCTCCCATAAAGAGGAGGGACTTGTTGTCCCCTGACTGTGGTTTTTATTAAAGTACCATTTTAAAACCCAACAGACTTACCCAAGAGGGACCAAAATAAATAATCCAAACTATATAGGTGGAAGAATTGAAAGAAAATGAACCGAGGAGGAAAAGGAGATGAAATATAAATATGCACACGAAGCTAAATTGGAATAGATGGAATTCAAACAAAGAGAGCATGAGGAGAGGAAAAAATAAAAAAATAGGATGCTAATACAACCCAAAAAAAAATAAGAATAGGACATGATTGCATAAGTGCAAAAAGAGGAACACAAATACAATGTAGAAAAATATGATAATGTGAAGAATGTTGAGGAAGAATGAAAGGAAAAAGAGGAGGAATGTGATGCGGGGGCATCATTTCTTTGTAAATACCAAATTTTTGTTTCCATTGCAATTTTGGAAGTGATATAAGTTTTAAGGATATGTTTCTAGTGTGTTAGTATGTTTCCCAACTCAGTTGCGCCTTTCATGTTTGTAATAAGGCCATTTGGGGTTTTCCCTAAAAAATGGGTCATTCAAATATTTAAATTTCCTAAGTGGTGTTTAGAGGTTTAGGTGTTAGATTAGGAAGTTTGAAATGATGTAATGATTCTCAAAGAGCCTCACATGATGTAATCACTTGTATTTCATCCTTCTTGTAAGGTTGCATAACCATGGTTACTTCTCACTATGGTTTAGTTAGTTTGACTAGTGTGAAACTACCTCTTTTAGGGAATTTTAAGAGAGGTATTCAAATAGGTGAGAAGTTTATGTTCTAGAGAATGGTAAAATAGACTGGAGAAGGTTTTAGAGAGCCATGAAGGCTCAAGAATGATCTATATGAGATCATGTTCATTTTGTAAGACATATATTATAAATACAAAGCGTAAGTTTCTTGTAATATGAGTTGAATACATGATATAACAACTATGTGTTGATGATTCTCTTGATTGTATGTGTGATGTATCCTAGATTTTACCACCAATATCCCAAGGTGTGTTGGCACATCACTCGGCAGGCTGAGTGCTCACTCGGCGCCCAAGGGCACTGGGTCTCTCTTTAGAGAAGCTTGTCTAAGATGTTAGCATGATTGAATGTATATTTCAGATCCATAACAAATAATCAATTAAACCACAGTGCATAAACTGGATCTAGATCTAAACCATATGAAGGAATAACTAAACAATTACTATAATCAAATTTACCATGTAAAATCCATGTTCAGTTACATCCAACACTAATATATAGCCAATGAGATCCATTATATTAATACTATAAAACAAAGATGCTTCTTACATACATCATAAAGTCACCATGGTCATGCGCACAGTTGACAAACTCGCAAAGATAACACTACAATAATATCGAACATATTTATAGGGGTGGGGACTTGTCCTTCACCACCCATGCACCTTCAAAAATAGGCTACATGCTAATAATAGCCATGTGCCCTTACATGAGAATACAAAAGCATGCAAGCTTGCTAATAATATATTATCTAATAATACAATTGTAGTATAATCCTATTATTAGCTCCAAAACTCTACATGGCGCTCGATCTTCTGCTAGTCCCAAAATAGCCTTGCGTGGTCTGCAAGTCTTCTACAAAATGTGTTCCACACTCTATGTCCAAAATTAGCCCCAATCTGTAAATGGCTAAGTCCTAATTTCAAATTGTTCCTAGGCGTACCCTATTATGTTATAGTTTTGTGCACCCAATCCTCCCATGCTTTCATACTTAAGCTACATTTCATCATCTCAACATTACCCCACACTAATTTCATTTCCATCCCCGTAATGGGTAATCCCAACTTATCTCTCCAAGAATAATGAATAAAGAATGAAAGAATAAAGGAATTACTTGTACAAATAATGACAGACTACTCGATGCCTTGCTCTTCTACATGCAGGATTAACTATGGATATTCATTCTTAATCTCTGCCTCCAAGTCATTCCAGTCACTTAGTGCTTGGCCAATTTTTTCAATGACGTATGTAACTATGGCTTCTAGCTCATCATGAGTCATGTTTTCCTTCTCATTTTGCAATATTCTAACAATGTTAGCCATGCTAGAGACCATCCCCTCCATGAGATCCATTTTCTACGTAATGAGTTTACCAATGTCTTTTAGTTTCTCCTTATGTGGATCTGGGCTGCTGCAAGCGCATCACACTTTTTCTCAATCAACGTAAGCCTCTCCACACGCCCAAGCGTCTCATTCTTCATTGCCTTGAGGACCTCATTTTATTCTTCAATGGTCCTTGTCTTTATAATTGCATCTGGTGCCTCACACATAGTCAATGCCCAATTTTCTTTCTTCAATTCATCCTTCAACGCTTGCAATAAGGATTCATAACTTGCAATCTTTCGTATAATATCAACTTTTTCTTTCTCTGCCTCTTCGGCAGCATCCTTAGGTGTTGGTAGGCGTAAAGATCCCTCCTCTAGTAACAATTGATTGTTGTGTGCGAGATAATACGGGAAGACTTAAACTCTGTTGTAACCTTGTCCTAAAAATGTGGCCTCTTCTCTATGATCTCATCCCCAATTTTCTTGGCCATCTTAAGGAATTTCTGCATTTCTGCCTCAACTTTCTCCTTCTCTTCTATGAGGCACTTGATCTCAGTAGCTGCATCTTTCTTGTCTTCCAACAGTGCTCTAATAGTTTTGCTTTATCAATATTATGACATGCAACTTCAATAGATACTTTAGTGAGGGAATTTCTCACCTGTTCATCAGACATCATCGAGAGGCTTAATAGTCATATGGCGTGAATGGGGTGCCTTCTTCAATCTCTACAACACACAAGCTTCCTTGCACACATCAAATTCAAGCTCATCTATGATAGTTTTTTCCTTGTGCGGGTGTTCGCCATATCTACATCCATGAGCTCCCATCCATATAAATCCTTGGGTTCTAAAGTACCTTGGAACCGTGTGCATATGATTTTTCTTGGGTCGTCTATATATCCAACAGACGGAGTCTCATATGTTGCTTCCTCTTTATTTTTACCATATCACTTACCCTTGGGAACCTTGGCGCCTAAATCCAATATTGGACCTTCACTGTCTCTTGCTATAGAGGGCATGTAAGATGGCTCACACTTATCTTCACCTATCTCCAAGCCGATTCCCCATGATCGATGTTTTTTCCTTGACTCTTTTTCATCATTTTACACCTCTTCTTCATGAGGCTCCTTTTTATTCTTGTTCAACACCGGAGTGTTAGGCGCACTATCTTTATAATTTTATTCTTCTTCCTCCTTTCAAGGGATGTACCTGCACCTTTTCTTCTTCTTAGGTTCCACCTTCACAAGAAAAATCCTGGGTGATCTTAAGGGGGTGCTGGAAGGTCCCGCACCTTAAGTCTTTGTTTTTCTATGTACCCTCTTATACTGAGGTTCCTCAGGATTTTTTTCTAGATCCACCTCCAATGTGCTTGTCTCCAACACTTCATCTTCTTGTTGTAGTGGAGGGGTCACCTCACGCTCACTCTTCTCTCCAACAGTGGGTTGTTTCCTACCCCTGTGCTCCAAACCACCACTATCTTCCTACAATTATTCTTCCTCTTTTTCCACAAGGGGCAAAGCCGGTTCCTCATATGCCAAAGTGCCAATTGTATGCTTCCCCTTGGGTGGGCCAGAAGTTTGAACTCATTTTCTACATACCTCCCATTCTCCAACCTGGGCTTAAGTTGGATATACACAAGGGCTTCCCCAATCTCACCAATTTCCATACTCATTTAATCTCTTAATGTATGCGAGACTTACTTGGATACATGTAAGTCTTCCTCAATGTGTGGCAGTCACAATCTACCTTGTCTGCATTAAACAATAACTAGCACACATCTGAAAATATATGTACATATGCCTGGAAATAGCACACAGTGAAGGAATATGACAACTTACATCAAGGGCTTTGTTTCCCATCCTTCATCCCAAACCGCGTACTAAAAAAGTATTGATAAAGCAGAATAAATTGTACTGTTTACCCAATACCAATGGAAAGTCCTTGGGTATCCTCCATTCTTCCTCAAGCATGGCATGGATTCTCTCATACCAAATCTCTTCACTTTGCTTAAAGGGGCCACTAATGGTCCCATCGCAGTATACTTCTCAAATATCTCAGCAAGAGATTTATTTTCTTGGGGATACTTTGCCATACTTTGTCCTTAGGCCCATCGAACACTCCAATTTCTACAAAAATAAGGGATAACAGGATCACGCCAAAACTAATCTTCTCACCTCCATGCGCTTCCTCAATGATGGTTTCAAATGAAACCCACCAAGTTGTAAGTCACCCCTTTAGTCATTTTCTTCACTATATGCAACCATAAGGTGTTCACTGCGACCATCACTCCTGGTTATTAAGTTTTGTTAGGAGGTGTGTTACTTCTTAGATAACTAGGTATTTCGTCAGCTTATCAATATCCATTCCACACCCTACCTTCAAGTAACCCAACGCTTTTCTTGTCGCAATGATTCTTGCCTTATCTGTCGAGGTCACTTTGTAATCTCTCTTCTTGAATTCCTCAATCCTGTTAGGGTCCTAATCAGGGGCATGATGATCCTCATCCATCGTCCAAAAAAGTAGAAGAAGTCCTCATGGACTCTGCTCATCAACCACTGGTACAATTTTTTGGGTTTTCCAAAATAAGGGAGCTCATACAACTGTAAAACCCCCACCTTTCTCAAAATATTCTTTCCATGTCATCATACACAACCATATCATCTGTCATTCTCTTGTTTGTTTTCTTCACCAACAATTTATCAAGTTCATCCTTATTGTTTGTTGTCTGGTGGTTGTAATCACTTACTTTACTCGGTGAATGTGTGAGTCCCAATCATGACCCATGTAAACCCCCTCGGTCTTGCATCTCAGAAATGTTTTCGGGTTTCTTCTACATTGATTTCTACTTCCTTCTACTTCTTCTCCCTTGCGGCTGCTCTAGGTGCTCTCCTTGGTGTCATAATAACTATAAAGGTGTGATATTTTACCTTCCTCAAGTTCTGCAAGTCTAACCCGCGTGCCCTAGCTTGAAACCTAGTAAATGGTGTTCCCTATGTTGATTGCAAACAAAGTATTTGAATGAACCAAGTAGAAAAGGACATCATAAGGCTATAGAAAAAGGAAAGACACATCCTTGTATTTGAAAGCTTCTTTTGAATTAGGATGAGAAACTATTTAATTCCAAAAAAGTGTTGGAATTTATTGAGGCATAAAATCCAACTTGATATATTTAATATATTTTTGTATAATTACACAATGTCTAATGTATACACATACTATAAATAGGAAAAAATAGAAGATATTTAAATCTCTTCTAGGCTAGAAAGAGAATATAAAAAGCTTGAGTAGCCCAAATAGGGAAAATGAAGGGAGTGGAAGGCTGACAATCACCTCGAATTGTATAAAATGATGTGTGAATATTGAATAACAAGGTCTTTTTGGTATTTGTGTTGAAAATATTTTATTTTCAAACAATAAAGTAATCCATTATTATGTGTTATATTTCTCTCCAACTTACAAGTTTTGTGTTCTATGATTTTCCTATTTGTAGCCTTTTCCGAATGATTAAAATGTGATCTTTATTGAAAGTAAGTCTTACTTGAGAATTGAGGTAACCCCTGTAGTTGGAATGATAATGTTAACTAATTTGTGCATCTTTTCTCGTGCACTATAGCCTTCTAGGTATTCAAAACACCCATACATCCTTTTGCACATTCCTCCTTATTTTGATGCCACCTCTTCATTGATTTCTTCACACCTCCTTTGTGACCTTCATGTTGTGCTAAAATCCTTGACACTTCCATGTGCCCCTATTCTTTTCTTGTGCGACCAAATATTTTTGCTAACTACCTCACATCACTTTTACCGTGTTTTGCTTCTCCTCTTCTCTTCTTCAAGATTTCTTACTTCATGCCCTTTTAAACCTTCATGATTCCTTGTGTGCTTAGGTGCTTTCATGCACTTCATATTATCCATCTACTACCCAAGCCTTTGCTTATTATGTGCAATTATCTCTTTACCCTACCACACCATCTCTCTTCACTTCTTGTGCCTTCCATTTTCACACGCACCCATACTTAGTCAAAATCTATGCATGATTGCCTTGAACTTGGGATGCTCCTACATCAAATATAGTCATTCTTCCAAATATTCTTCTCCAAGTTAGCTTGAGCCTTTTCTAAACATTTCAATCTATGTCAAAATTTAGGTATCTCGGAATCAATCACAACATCTCCTTAAGATTTTATCTATTTAGCTAGCTTGATTGAAACTATCAATTCATGTATTTATTGTAACACATTCCAAACTATCAATTTCTATATTTATCGCATATTTTAGGTTTTTTATTGTGCTCTGTTTCATTAGATAGTGCGAGATGTGCTCATTTTTTTATAAAATAGTTCCAAGACTTAATGGATTAGTGCTCAAATATTTAGATGTTGGGTGTCCTATTTATGTGCCTTTACTTTTAAGTGTGTGCATATGACATCGATTATTGGATAAGCACATGCCTCAAAGTATGGCACTATCGGACATTAAAAATGACACCTTGACCTTTATTTGTCATTATTTGATGAGTGTTTGTGCATTTAACAATTTGTGGGTGATTTGGTCTAAATTTGGAATTGTTTAAAACCAATTTTCAATTTCTATTACTTGAAAACTTATTTTTTCAATCCTCATTCTATCCTCCAAAAGTTATTTTCAAATTTTTATCACATGTTAGAATCATTTGTATGGTTTTGACACTTCTTTTTGGTCCCTTTTTAGTTGGATAAGCCCATCCACCCATTTCTCATCTTTTTCACAATTATTTGAAGTTTTCATGTGCACACATATTGCAAAAAAAAATTCAAGTCATCTAAAAATGGACAATTGATTAGGTTCATATGGAAATCAATCAATAAACAAACATTTGTGATTTTTATGGCTACTTAATTTCTTCTAGGGAACACTTTTCGCACACATTCAAGATTTATTTATGTTAAGTAGTTTATATTGATCAACATTTTTGTTCCAATTTGACGAGCATGAAAATTTGAAATAATATTATAGAACATGCCCCAAATTTGTTCTCCTTGATAATATAGGTTAAGTAGAAGTAGCTCATTACAAAAAGATAAGAGTCACATTTTGTGAAGTTAGGGAAAGGAGAAGGCGAAAGCGAGTAAGTTTGTCAAATCACATAGCATGTGCATTTTTAGGGTCTTGATAGATCATGTTATGAGCATTTATATGATCATGAAAACCATTTTAGTTCACTTCTATTTTTTTATTAAAAATCACTTTTATATTAATCACACATGTAATATGACATTGATTGAATAAAAATGGGTGGAATGTAATTAGATTTAAAAAATGATGGCCATAACACCACAAGATATAATAGAACTAAAGAAAAGAAGAAAAACAACATGAGTTGGTCAAAGAATCAAATTTAGAAAATACAAACAACTTGTCTAACATAATAAATAATCATCGTTTCTCGATGACATGCGATATACTTAGAGCCATATTATTTCTTTTTTAGTCCTTAGAAAAGTGGTCATAATCATTTTTTTTTTTTTTGCATTTGAAATGAAACTATGCATAGTTTAGCTTCTGCAAATTTAACCAAACGCGGCCTCGACAGATCTTCTTAAAATCAAATTCTACATAGACTCAAGCACATAAAAAGGTATAAAATCCTCTACTACGAACAAAGATCTCAATGTGCCTTTCAATAAGGTTTTCAATGGATCTTAATCCAATAATGTATCCTTTTGCATCTTGGCCAAGGACTCATAAATTTTCTAATTAAAATCCTTTCTAAAAAAATCCTGAGATTTCTTCCTTGGAGCATCATAGATAAAAACTAATTCTAAGACTACATCTCACTCTTTCCTGGACTATGTTTGTGGAGAAAAGACCTTAGTCTTGTTAATTGTCAATGTTGTTAAATCTTTGAAGGAAGAAATCTCAACAACAAAAACATCATCTATTATATCCATAATGAATTTCTCTAAATTAATAATAGGATTCATTGATTCCTAACTAGTATAATAACTACGGCCATCAAAGACACTAATTTCCTACTCTACATTACATTTTCTCTTACCTTAATTCTGCATGTTTGTATGCCCCTTTGTCGATATTTTTTTGCATATCAATCTCACATTCAAATTTCAATGTAAATGTAAGAAGCATCACAATGTGAAATGCATATTTCTAAGTTTAAATTATAAAGATAAATTTACAAACATAAATAAAATAAGAGTTGTAGTGTGCGATTCCGTCTCATAGAAATTCAAGTTAGTAGGAAGAAAATTGAAAGCTGTGTAAAGGACAATTTCATACTCGCATCTTAAAGCGGATGACTCTAAAATGTAGTATTGAAGAGACAAATGCTATAATTAATTAGTTTTAATGCAATTTTTAAAAATATATTGTTTATTAAACAATTAGAACCCCACAAGATATTGTTAATTATCTCATTATAGTAAACTTATCACATTCTTGGCTCATAACCCAAAGACAAAATTCCTCTTATTGCTTGGGAAAAGGTTTGCTCCCTCAAATAACTTGGAGGTCTAGGTATCAGAGACTAGACCAAAATGAATAAAGCCATACTTGTCTAAAATGAGTTGGAGGTTGGTTAAGGAAGAGTGTATGGAATTCTATTATCAGGGGAAAATATTAGCCAAATCTTTCACCCAATGAATGGTGCTTCTGCATCCAGGATTCAAATGGTTCTTCTTGTTTCTGGAAATCGATAAATTGGGCAAAACACGTTGTCTCTGAGGGTAGAAAATGGATGGTTGGAAATGGGTGAATGATTAATTTTTGGGAGGACAAATGGTTAGGGGACCTTCCTCTTAAGATCATTTATCCCACGGTCTATAGAGATTCTGTTGCTAAATATGGGACCAAGGTCAGAGATTATTTCAACTTTGATGATCCCCTTGGCCAATGGAAAACTATTGAACTAAATGGTTCTAAAAACATTGGGATTTCTTCTATTAATAGAAAATTAAGAGGCGTTATTATTAATAAGGAGAGCTTAGAAGATGATAGTATTTACTGGTCAAAGGAGGATGGTGGAATCTTCTCGGTTCGAAGTGCCTACAATTCTTTCTTTTCTGATGTGGGGGAAATGGTAAACTTCAATTAGGGAAGTGTTTGGGTCAAAGATTTAATCCCCAAGATTAATATGTTCTGGTGGTTGGTTATTCATGATAAGATTCTAACTATTAGTAACCTAAACAAGAGAAATTTCCGTATGGTTAATAGGTGTGTGCTGTGTGAAAATGAGAGTGAAGACTCCTCACACCTTTTTCTCAGTTGTCCCTATTTAGTCTCGGTTAGAGAGACTATCCTTAATCTTTTTGAAGTCAATTGGGTATTCCCATATTCCATTAAACAATTTGTGGTCTCAATGGTCTAGTCCTTTTAAGAGCCAAGGACTAAAATATTTGTGGACCTTTTCTATTATGCATTTAGCTTGGGAGATATGGAAGGAGAGAAATAGAAGAATTTTCAAAGGTAAGAAAGAGTCGATTAAGAAAGTTGGAGCCCATTGTGTTAATACAATTCATGGCTAATTTCTCTAATATGGACCCTCAAAATAAGACTATCTTCATAATGAAGCTAGATTTTCCTTAAAGTGGGGTTTGGGATCCTCATCAACTAGTACCCCTACTCTTAACCCTAGACTCAAAGGATGGGTGAAACCTAGTAAGGAGTGTATAAAGTTGAACTTTGATGGCGCTTCTAAAGGAAACCCTAGTAGAGTTTGGGCTGGTCAGGCATGGTGTTCCATGATTTTGAAGGCAAATTTATTCTTGGGTACCATCACAATCTTGGAACTCAAACTAACCATGTTTTTGAAGCAACGGGGTTTTTGGGGTGTCTATAGCTCTCCAATACATTTTTTCAATTTGGAGGTGGAAGGAGACTCTATGAACATAATTAACAACATAACTGGGAAAGCATCCATTTGAATTTCCATCCAAAACTCTATCAAGAGTATAAAGGAAATGTCAAATTTATTTGAAATTATTACCTTCAAGCATGTTTATAGGGAGGCTAACTTTGTTGCATTGTTTTGCTAATATGGGGGTTAATTGTGATGAGTTGACACTTATCAATGAAGTGGAAGCTCTTGATCCCAAGGTGCAAGCACACTTACATAATGACATAAATGGACACGTCATCAAATAATGTCAGTTCATGGTGTGTCAAATTCATCATGGTCATTTGCCATAGGAATAGTGTGCATTTATTTATGAATAATATGAAGATTGGGGAGAGGATCTGCTCGTGTGTCTTGAAAGCCTTTGTTGCCTCCCGTGCCTAGAGAAATAATATTTTTGGGCTTACGTGTAATCCTCTAGCTACCTGGAATTATGGATTTTTTGTGAATGGTTTTTTGAGTGGTCAAATGGGTGGAGACTTGGTTAGAATTGAAATCTGTTGATCTCGATAAGGATTTCACGCCATTCCTAAAAAAATTTGAAGGTCATTTTGAAAATCTTAGTAAAGATTTTTCCAGTACTTAGAAGTCTACAAAAAAAGTGCGGTTGTTGAAATGAAAGGGATTAGCATTGAGATTTCTATGGATTCGGTCGCCAAAGTGATGGGTCTTCCTATTGTTGGGAGGGAGGTCTATAAACCCAAAAAAGAAGCCTCTCGATGAGCTGAACCTATTTCTCAAAGGTAATGAAAATCTCACTTCCCACTTTGTTGGTTATCTTCGTCTGTCTTTACCCAAACCGTTTGACGATGTGGCTCTCACCCTTATCTAATTTATCACTCTTGAGGGCCGTCACAAATTCATTTACACCTATCACTTGCCTATGCTTAATCATTTCAGGCGTGGCCAGGCTTTTAGTTTCCCCTACTTTCTTTTCTCTCCTAAGTGCTTCTATCTCTCAGTTTAAAACTAGAAGGGTCTCTGTCCCGCTCCATCAGGGATTTATTCTCACTCTTGTCAAAAGAGAAGCTCTGGATATTGACAAGTATAGCTCTCTAACTAAAACCCTAGAAGCTTATGCGGATGGGGCCGACTCGGACTTGGAGGAAGAAGACTCAAGTGAAGAGTCTGATTCTCAGGAAGGTGACTCGGAAGAGGATAAAGATGAGGTTGAAATTGTGGCGGCCCAGAATCTTAGAGAGATGAAATCCAAGTAGGTTCTAGTGTTCCTCTAAATACCTAAGTAAGTCTAGTAAACATGAATTGTAGGCTCCTATCAATGTGCAATTGGAACATCAGTTCAAGGCTATGGGGCATGTTGGACCTGTGAAAGGGGAAAACCACCTAGGCTAAGATGGTGGCGAGACATTGAAGAACTTAAGGGAGATATGAGACTCACAAGAGCTTGGTGCGAGTTTTGTTGATGAGTGACATAAGATGAAAGCGCAAGTTGAGGAAGTGGTTAGCAATGGGCATGGCGGAGAGATCGAAGTTTTAAAATCCAACTATGGTTTTATAACCAATGAGTTGGACCATTTTGTGCTATTCTCCATAGCTACATGGAGTGGAGTGTTGTCATGGTTAAATCTACTTTGCAACATCTCCAGACTTTGGGTCATCTCGTTAATGCTTATAGTGTTGTGGATAGTTAGGGAAGGAAAAGAAAGGCGACTCCCGATGGTCTCGACTTGGTGTCTTTGGCTAGTAACATAGATACTTTGGCTAAGGAATGGGAAAAGGTGTTGGAGGGGCTTGAAAAAGCCTATAAATGATATGGGGAGGGGTTTTTGTTTTATTTACTATCCACTGGTTCTGTTTGGTTGTTAGTTTCTACAATGTTGTTAGTTCCTCTATATTTTTTGTTGTTGTTGTTTAGATACTCTTTTAATGCTCCTGGGGGAGCCTGTTTATTATGGACTTTTATATTATCATTTTTGATGGTTTTGTAATGTATTTATCTGCTCTCATGGAGTGTGACTTTGTTCGGGGTAGGGTCCCCTCAACCCTTTTTACCTCTTATAAAAAAACATTTAGTATAAATCTTGCCATGATTAATTATTTTTAATTAAAGTTTTTAAAAAAATTTGTCTAACACTTCATAATTAGTAGTGATTTTTAAACAAAAACCTTTATTACAATAAAACCCAAAAAATGTCTTCTCACTTTAAAGTGACCAATAACAAATCAAATAAATACAAAATTTGAACTTATTTCATTAAAAATTACTAAATTCCTGTTAACATTGATGATAAATTACTAATTTTGATTGGTTGAAAGTATTTGATTATTAAAAAAATGGAGCCCAACAACATGCATATAATGTGTGTGTGTGTGCGTGTGCACACACACACACCTAATAAAATATCATCAATTATTTTATTTAAGTAAAATCTTTAAATTTAACATAAATTTACTATTGGAACAACTTTTTATATTAATATACAAAAGTGTTACAACAACGAGGAGCCGGGGTTAAATTTGTCGGCCGTTTAGACGCTTTTTGTGATTTTGGACATAAAATACTTGTAAATATCTAATCTAACCGTCACACGCAACTTGCATATTTAAAACGTGACTAACATTTTTATATAGATTTGTATAAATATTATAAAAAAATATGTAAAGTTATTTTATAAAATATATAATAAATATGGAATAAATAGTAAAAATAACATTATTTTCTGTTTTTGAAGGGCGTATTAAAAATTACCGTCACTCAAAAATTGTTTGTGAGGAGCATAGGTGGGCGTCAAATTTTACCCCGGTGGTGGCGACCAAAAATTCATGATCCACAAGCCACAAAACATCACGAAGGCAAGTAAAAATACCAAAAGACAACGAAGACAAAACAAAACTAGACGATAAATATAAAACCAAATAAATTATTATTTTTGAATAAATAAATAAAATAAATTTGTTTTATTAGAAAATTGTTAAATTTATATTTTAATATTAATAATGTCAACATTAATAATAAATTACTAATTTTCATGGTTTGAAAATATAAGTTTTAAAAATATAAAACATAATAAGATATTTTCAATTGTTTTATTAAAATAATAAAACATAAAAAAAAATCTAATCACTGGACAAATAAAAAAATCATTTAATATATTTGAAAATTATTAAACCTAGATCTCAACATTGAAAAATATCAACCTTCATGATAAATTAGTAACTTTAATCGATTCAAAGTATTTAACTAATTTAAGAACACGAAAGGAATAATATCCCAAAAGCAGGAACAAATATAATATTCGTATTTCTATATCTTTGATAAATGCATGTTTGTGAAAGCATGAACTAATTATAAATACTACACATACATAAAGCTTTGATAAATGCATGTTATCTAAAGCATGCAAGTAAAGTATTTGTTGTATTGTTTTCATGACTCGGCAAAATAAAAATAAGGTGAAAAATAGGAGGTTTCTAATACGTTGGCTACTTTTGGTTGGTATGGTATCGGGTAAAAACTTTAGAATAGATTATTGATACTAACAAGTTGAAATTGTTAAAGTGACGTTGGAGAAAGAATAATATGGCACACCACCTCTACACTAATTTAATGGAGACCAATGTGTTGGTTTTAGGTTTTTTTGTTTCATATTAAAGGTATTATAGTATATTTACTAGCATCACATTTGAAATGTAAGATGAAAACATCGAAAGGGATGAGTCGAACAATTAAAATTTGAGGAAGTGAAAAGTGCGGCGGGAGAGGAAAATGGGCAATGAAGAAGGGGTTTAAGGGAGGAGAAGTGCATGGGAGGAGAAAGCGATGCGGGGGAACCAATATGTAACTTTTCTTTCCTTAATCACATGCCATTTTCGTCGATTGTTTGAAGGAGAAAAGGGGTCAGGTTGCGATTCATTGAGGCAACATATTTTGGAAATATCTTAAAACACGAAAGAGTGGTCCATCAATCATCGATGTTAATAAGTGGTGTTAGCAATTTCAGCCCTTGTGTTTATTGGGTATTTGGAACATACACAAATGTAAAGGGAATTCACTTGCATGTCTCATGGGACACATTACAGACAAAGATATGTGGAGTGGACTAGAAATCTTAGGGTAACGAATTCATACATAATTACAACACATGTTTCTCCCTAGCTATCGGGGTAATGATAAGGGTTTCCATTTTCTTTTTCCCTCATAACAATGGGGAAAATCCAATAGGTTAGTAGTTCAAAACCCAACCGCAAAGCTTGCTCCTTATAGCACTTGGTTATTCCCCTTATCATTTGAAAGCTCGGGTAATTGTAGGAAATTAGGAAATGTGTAAACAACCATCTTTGATCAAAACTTACTAATCTTTTTGTAGACACCAAATTTGGGTCACACGTCCTTTAGTCCCCTTCAATTAATTAATGTAACACATTTAACTAATCATAACCCCTTCATCCCATATTAATATTCATCCTCACATTATTAATTGATTTAATTATTTTAATTAACTTAATTTCATCCTCACACCTCCACCTCATCATTACACCTCACCCTGGACCCATTTTAGGGGCATTTAACTCACAATGACCAAGTCATCACTCTCAACACTTGAGTCATCACTCTCAGTGTTGAGTCACCACTTGACCTAACTAACTAAGAATTCTTCTCAAACCTAATTGGACTTCTTCTATGACCTTCCTACCTTTTCTAACAAGAACTCCACTTCCTAAGTGGATTCAATGAGGAAGGTATGCCAAATGTGGGAAGATCTGCCTATTTTTGGTAAACCTAGACTTATCCGCCTTAACCGACATTGGTTATCCCTCGATCGGCGTCGGTTACCTAACTACCATCTGTTCATATATATACAATTTTATAACCTTTTACCTAGGTTGGTCATTTTTAGTTTTGAGAGAACTATTGCATTCAAGCGCAAATCCAAAGCCTCTTAGCATCCAGACGACACAAAATACTCAACCACAGGCCCAAGCAAGCATCTGGTTCTCCTTCCAGAGTATTGAAATACTCATGGGAACACTATGGGAGTACTCCCACAATACTGACTCTAGAATCTCTTTGGGATCAACTACCATCCACCTTCACCTACTAGATCTGTAAAGGCAAGTAAGTATTCATGATTTTGATCATATTGTGCTTGCTTAAAGTATAGATTCCTTA
Organism: Taxus wallichiana var. yunnanensis; assembly: GCA_018340775.1. Classification (NCBI taxonomy): domain Eukaryota; kingdom Viridiplantae; phylum Streptophyta; class Pinopsida; order Cupressales; family Taxaceae; genus Taxus; species Taxus wallichiana. Next base: position 509,686,143 of record CM031239.1, on the reverse strand, counting down.
CCTCTTTCATTATACTTTATTTCTGCCTATATTCCTTTATCTCCACCTCCTCACCAATCTACCAACCTAACCACCTATAGCCTTTTTGCCTTCTTGTGACTTCCCCTTTGTATCCTTGAGTCTTCTCAGTAATATTACGAACCTAACCACACCCTTCTCACTCTCTGTGCAATCACAGAGAAGCCTAAAAACCATTTTATCAAATTATTGTCAATTGCCCCTATCGACGCCGGTTACCTAACCATCGTCGGTTTCACCTCTATCCGACATCGGTCACCAGACCGATATCGGTCTCTGTGTCATTTCATTCCTTTTGACCAGCAAGCCTCTCGATCAACCAAAACTAACCCAGACTTAACCCGACCTCAATCCTAGACCTCAGTCGGACCTACAAAACCCGAATAACCTACGAACCTCCGGATCTAATCATAACCTTGCATGTTAGATTAGATTATATTTTCTTATTGTATTTGTAATATTAATTTATGTTTGAAAGTGGATGAAATGACCTTAGGAAGCATCATGCTTTTCGGATCTAGCATTTGCTAGGCAATCCACTAACCTATATTATTAATGTTATCTGGTGGTCTTGTATTTCTTACAGGTTGTTCCTCCTAGCCAAAGGGAAGCTCTTCATGATCAGCTTGGATAAAAAAGTCATTAACGTGTGCATTCAACCTTCGACCTACATATCACAGGTATTCCTCCTAACCTATTTCCTATTTAGTTTTAACTAACAACAAATTAGGTGAAACATCTTGGCACACCCAGTGGGACCCATCAGGGGTTCTTTGCATTGTTCATTCCTAGGGAAAAATTCTTGTGTATTTATTTTCATTCAAAATGAGTTCACATTAAGCTTCTTCTCTAGAAATATTCTTTTCTTTTGATTATCTCGTGACACTTGTTTTTTAGAGATTAAAAAGAATTCTTCTTTCTTTTCTTGTATTGCACTTAGTGAAAGTCATGCCCTTAACCTCTTCATAATTTGTTCTCATCGAATATAATTTGTGGATATTGGTTTTAAAACTCGTGCACTTGCATTGTTGAGTTTGTTGCATTATAGCTAATCTAAATTGTGGGCAACCTATATGTTGGAATTCATGCCCAGTTGATGGTTGAAAAATTGAATCGTAGCTCACATTTTGCACACTCTCTATATTAAATTACTAAAAACAAATTACACATTTCTTAAACAACATCTTTCTGGAAGAATTTGTCAATGATCACATGATCAAAGGATTGACAGTGGGCTCCAACTAGTTTCTCTATCCAGTCATCATTTCGAGAAGGATCTCCCATGCCAAAACTTACCTGAAACCAGCCATAGTTGCCGGCTTTTTATAGGGCACCTTTGTTAACAAAAAAATCTAATTTTCTTACAATCAATCCTAAATGGTATAAGCCACAACATAAAATCTATAGCCTAGGATTTTGTGTTTGTTAGCTTTTTTGTCTGCTTGTGTTTTGAGGTGTGAGTTGCATTTCTTCATTCTTTCTTATCTTTTTATGCCCCACATCACGATTGGTGTATTTCGGTTTTATTCTAGGTTTATTAGGACTCCTCATATCCATACTTAGTCTTTAGGTTGGCCCTTTTATTTGATCTAAATCACCAAAACTTCATTTTTCCTTCTCTTCCCAGATTTCATAGCAACCAATATCGGTCCAACGACCGGCATTGGTTATATCATCTTACCGGCATCGGTTAATTGACCGATGTGGGTTAATCTGTTTTTTTGGTTATTTTTGCAAGAACAGTATTCTCCACCTTCCTGTTATTTTTGTGGCTTTTTATACCATTTTTATCCCACTCTTGAGTCTCTGATATCATTTTTAGGATCTAGGTTGACCCATTTTCACCTTTCATTTCCAAATATTTGAATCTCTTATTTTTTGATGTAGTGAAATCGGTCGGAGCTGACCGACTAGTGGCGGTAGTTACCCTCATACCGGCATTGGTTACTCCAACTGACCCCAGTCTCTGTATTTTGATTTTCTAATCGAACAACGATATAATCAACGCTTTTAGATTGATTTTTCCCCATTACTTCTGTGTTTTTACATCATCAGTGAAGATCGAATACTTATTTTATCGTTAGTCACATGGTTTTGACTCATAAACAAGCTAACGCTCTCATGTTTCATGCTAGCTGCCAACCACTCCCACCTAGCCCATCACCCCCTTCAATCTCATCACCCATGGACCCTAATCAGGCTCTTGCCATACCCATTGGTGATGAGGAGTTCGCGAGACTCCTTGATCACAACCCCGCTACTTCTCTGAATACTATCTCACTCATTCATCTACCCATGATTCATCAGGGAAGCTTATATACAACATGTTTGTGTCCATTCCTCCTAACTTAGCACCCATACTTCGCATCAACTATTACTAGCTTAGCCTTACCCTCTTCCACCTTACCACGATGGTTTACCCGACTTGACGCTACATCATCGATATCGATTACACCTACGACATTTGTCACGCCTTTGAAGTCTGTTTCTCTATGATGTCAATCATGCCTTTATTAACCGCCTTAAGTGTAGGTCTATCTTGCATCCGCCAACTCTCATACACCTACTGTGCATCTCGACCACCAATGATGACGAAAACCCATACTCCCTTTCTTTAACATTGTCCTCTCCATCCTGCAGTCTCTTCCTCCGATTGCTATGAGAGTCTTTACGTCCACTCCACCTACCTACACTTATCACTAACAACCCCCTATTTCATCTATCACTTATTTAGGATACTTGTCATCTACATCTATTCCGGCCTACATTCCTTCCTCACAATTTTCGTACTCGGCACCACCACATACTGGGATGTCTCCCACATCATACCCTCCTCATCTACCCCCTTATACTGCGGGGTGCCCATTCATCACAACCTACCAATGATCTTATCAAAATGATGATGGACAAGATGCAGACATTGGAAGCATTTATCTCCAACTCATGTAACTCTTTGACATACGACGATATTTTCAATGAGCCCATTCACCCGTCCATTCCGATTCATCCATAACCTACGCATTAGGAAATTCCTAAATTCAACTGATTTAATAGAAAAGAAGACCCATAATAGCACTTGCGGTCTTTTAAACATGTGTGTTATTTGATCACTCATGATGACGTTTTGCTCTTGCGAACATTCCCAATGTCCTTGACAAGATTGGCTTTAGATTGGTATAGTGCTCTACCTAGGCATTCCATCTTTTCATTCAATCAGGTAGCTCAGGATTTTTTAGACCACTTTTCTATCAACATTGTCAAGAAGGTCACCATGACCAATTTGTACGTAACATGCCAATACAAAGACGAATCTATCGCATATTTTGTCGCTCGTTGGTGGAGCTTGATCAACCAACTCACATTTCAACTGACTCAAACTGAGTTAATAGAGTTTTTCACTAGAGCTTGTGCTAAACACATCTCACCAACTCTCCAAGTTCAAACCTTCCGCACGTTTGACAGGATGATTGATGTATATGTATTGGTTTTTGAAACCTTTTTTCTCACAATTGAATTGTTTGTACTCTTATGAAAAAAATTAATGTTGTATGTTTTATTATTATGTAAAATGTTGTTTTGTTCATAGTGTATGATTTTATTAAAATTGAATAATTTGATGATATTTTGTCTAATGTTTTATATATAAATTTGATGAACAAGCTGATTTGTTTTTAAATTAAAAAAAATGTCATGGGACATCACTATATTTACATTTAGATGAGGATCTTCCTCCATCCCTTTCACCACCTTCAATGTTACCTCCAGTTCACTTCCATATTCACCTTCAACATCACCTCTACCATCACCAAATGTTGCATTACAACAACCTCTGAAGACCCACTTTAGAACAAATGAAAATTTTCAACTATTTGTCACCGAGTCCTTTGAGACATTATTTTGAGGTGTTTATTAGTACCATCGATGCCACTTATGTATATTTTGCATCCTTTACAAAAATGTACCCCTAGAGTAGGAAAATCATGGTATGAATTTTGTAAAGAAATTAAGAAAGGAATACCACCACCTCCACTCAGCAAAAAAATTTCCTTGTAATATTATTTTATAAAATAAAGGATTAAGATTTTGCATGTTCACTTGTGTTAGTTGTTACCCATGAGTTGTAATATGCCGAACATTAATGTTGATGACTATAAATATATATATATATATATATATATATATATATATATATATATATATATATATATATATATATATATAGATGTCTTATTTTTTATCTCCTTTTGAATATATTATGTTGTTATTACTTTAACAAGTTGAGTAGTTTCCACTTTAGGGCATCTTGGTTGCATTGATTATTATGGCATCCTTCTTAGAAAAGTTGGTGAGTTACTTATCTTAGAAATTTATATGAAAGTACACTTTGCATGATTAAAATAGGTATTGAAATTTTACATGTAACATTATCTAGTTAAAGATATTTTCTCTCTTTTAACACTTTTTCTTAAGAGAGGTAAGTGGATAATTTGATTATTAATGTTATCGATTCTTTTAAAAAGTTGGTGATATCAAGCTTAACATAAATGGTGGTAAATTTTATAGCATGATAAAATGATATCATTGTCAAATTAAAAATGTAATATTATTCATTCTGAAATAATCTCAATAGACATAATACTAGAAATCATTTAACTAAAACTTATCCTTGGAAAAATAATACTTTGAGAAGAATATACAATAAATGGGATGGAGGTATACCCTTATTTTCCATAGTTGTATGTTAGTATGCCCCATTCATTGGTAGTTAGGGTCAAAGCTAGTAATCGTCTCTAAATTTTGAATATGAGAGCTTTTGAATATGTAGGGGCATGGGTTAGAGATCCCCCTCCCAGGAGAAGTAAGGGAGAGGGATTATGAAATAAAAGGATGTAACAAGGGACATATCACATCCTCCCCCACTAACCATCAAACCCCATTAATAGATAGGGGCCTTCCTCTCTGTATATTATCTCAACCTCCAGAGTGTAGACATGGTAGATAAATACTCCCAAATACATGCTCGGATAACTCTTTTCTATCACTAGAAATATAATGAGGCCTACTCTCTAATGAACATTCTATAATCATAGCCCAACCTAGTAAATACCATCACAACCTTTCCATTGGGACCAATTAAAAAACCACCGAAGGAATACTCCCATCCCCTTTATTCTATTTCTGTAGAACCACCCACCTAAACACATAAAGAACAAACCTACCCCTCCCTCTCTCTTGACCACGAGAATAATTTTGAGGGGAGATCTTTAGTGCAACCCATATATATATCTACCCTAGGTATTATTTATAGAGTCATAAGCCACACCCTCCCCTTCACATTCATAGCCCCATATATATGTACATCACACTATCGGGGTCATCATAACACATGTAGCTTAGCAATACAAATAGTAATACTTGTTAATAAAGTCCCTTAATACAACATCTTGACATTGAATCCCCCTCTCATTTTGGATTAAGAATTTCCCACGAACTTTAGTCTTGTGGGATCCCCTCTTTATAAATATGGTTAATAGACCCTATTTCCACGATCATAAGGGATTTATATATCTATGCTTTAGGAATCTAATGTGATCCCCATTATATTCTCCTCTATCTCTATATATGGGTAGATATGTGCTCGTTCTCATCCTTTTTATTGAAGGAATTGAAGTGATAGGGGGTCAATGAACCACATAATACACACACACACACACACATATTCCTCCACTTATATATAGATTTATTTGATTAAGTTCCATATATACATACTACACTATGCTCACCCAATATATAACGTGCATTTTCTATCAATCTATCTGTGAAAATTGTGTTTCGTTGTGAATATTGAATGTGTTGTGAAGTCATTACCCCATGGTCTCTTGTGTGTGCCACCCATGTGTATATAGGAAATGTGTCACCTTATGGAATTTGTATGTGTCGTAATGGTGTACCACCTATATTGTACTTGTGTTTATTGTAAATATGTAGCAATGTGTTTTCCTCATGAATTGGGGCATATGATGATCTTATGACCCCTATTGTAGCATACCTATGTCATTAGTGCATTATGTGGAAAGTGTGTGTTGTTATGTAAATTGTGATTAATTATAATGTGCATCACCCCTACATGACATCTACGCATATCATGTTGTGTTAGTGTTATGATGTTGTATTATGTTATGTGTTACCTTACACCATCGATCCCTACGGGTAGTATCAAGGTATATGTGGGGAGTGAGGAGGGTTCAATAATGGCCATGTTGCTCGAGCCGAGTACGATTTAGGAAGTAGAATCTCTCATAGATTAAAAATCCATTTCTATTTGTTTGGTATGTATGGAATTACTTTACGAATGTCATGCATATTGTGTAGCATACACACCTTAGGCTCGGAAATGGTGACTTGTAATCCTCTCTCATTCCTTAGATGGTCATCATAGATATGACCTTTTTACCACCATATTCTCTGACAAACTATGAGCCTTTTAATTTTATCATAAACTATTGATTTTGAATAAAGAATAATGAGGATTTCATTGAGGTGGCGACCTTACTTCATTTCAAATTATACCATATTGTTTGAGAGGTATATGGAGTTGCCCTGGGAGGCATGTGGAGTTTTGTACTTTTGATGTACCTGGTATTTGATGGATTACTTATGTGAGCCATTTGGCTATGTATTGTGATACTTGTGGCTTGATGCCCTTACTAGTTGGATGTGATTTATATGATCTCTCTTGACACCGTGTTAGAGATTCTATGACTTGAGTCATTTATTGTTTGTTTAAAAAATATTGATGTTTTTGTTTGTTATGTTGGGCACATGTGTATGTTTAATGTCTCTTTATGCCGAGACTGTGTTGAATACTTGCCACGTGTGATTTGTAGATTGTACTTTTCTTCCTAGTTGGGATGGTGGATTTATTTTGCATTATCATCGTGAAATGTGAAATTTGGCATATGTCTATGTTTTTGTCATGTATGACCACTATGTGATGTTTTGTGTTGTTGGAAACTCCATGGAGACAATAAGAATGAATTATTAAATAATGAAAATGATTAAGAAACATGAATTAATGAATTGGTACTAATGATAAACTATTATATTTGAGTATGTTTATAAGAAAACTAATAAACTAGAGTTGTTATCGAGATGATATTGGACATGATTACCAAACCTTGAATTAAGTAAATATGGTAAGAAGAATGATCAATCTTCACAACACATTAACAAATCCAAGCAAATCTAAAAAATTTACTTTTTTTCCCTTGTGTTTTAGCGTGTGCTTGTCAAAAGTTCTTTTTTGCTGAGTGTACATTAGATGTTGTTGAACCCTTTCCTCAATGTATCCTCAAATGTGACCTTGAGTTGCAATAATAACGTGTGAACATGATGTTTTATAAGGGTTTCTAGTGTAGTGCCTCAACCTTTCCTCTGATCATGAGGGTAAGGACCCCATTTCATAAATCAAATGTAAATCCTATACAATGAAATATTATGAGCTTTTGGTTAGATATGTTGTGAATCCTTTCTTAGAAATATGAAAACTTATTTCTCTAAACTTGACCAAAATCTTCCTTAATTTGTTGTTATTTCAACTGGAGATTTTGTAATGAAGATGACTTATGAAATATTATTGAATTTATTAATTCAGACAAATCTCCTCCTCTAGTGTTGGAAAGAATAATTCAATTCTTGGCAATAATTGGACCAAAATGATGCCTTACCACTAGGCCACACTCTAGTGCTTTATATCATGTGCTAACAAATATTCATATTACTAAGGTATTCCATTCTATTTTTTTTTTAGAGTTAAATTCGATAATAACAATGTTTCATTCACACCGAATGTCATTATAGAAAAGTGCCGAATGGCGTGTTAAAAATGTCATTTTTTTTGTAAGTTAATCGATTAGTTGAAAGTGGGTTATACCACATTCTCAATAACTAATCTAAAAGAGTTAATAAATAAATAATAAAATTGAATATATAAAAAATTGAAAAGCTAAGTAATAATAATAATAATAGTAATGAGATGAATATAATAAATAAAATAAGAATGAAAATGGCGGTGGAAGAAATAGATATGTGTAGGTGGAAGGAGTTAAGAACTTCCTTTTGAACAACGTATGGGCATCCATCAATTTTTGTGAGATGTTACAGCTGCCAATGCCTGATAACAATGAATGTAGAAATGTGAGGCGCCCAATCCACCCAAACCATTGTTGTTAACATATTCTCATCCTGTGTGTTGTTTAACATTTCCTGAGAGAAATGTGGTCTATGGACTCAATGTTTGCATGATGTGCAAAAAACTGATTTTTAATGTTGAATAAACGTTGGAATCATAATAAAATGATTACAAATTTTCAGGTGTAAATCCTGACTCCACAGCATTAACCAGCGCCTCCCAACCATGCCAAGCATTGTATGATTTTTTCAACAAGTGTATATATATAAAAAAGTAGAAGCAAGTGAACTATTTTATAAATTCCCAGAAGAAGCGCAAGTTCATTGGCCTGCAATGGTTGCTAGATATATGCACAGTTTTGGGTTTTGTTGAAAAGGCGTTAAGAAACTTACACTAACTCCTTCCCCAACAACCCGCACTAACTCCTTCCCCAACTGGCCACATACACCGAATGTTGTGAGATGGAGAGTGACAGTGGATGGCATTGGCATTGTATGATTTTTTAATAATTTTAGCGTTGAAATGTGGACAGACAAATAGGCACATAAATTGTTGACAAAATACTAGAAGAAAATGCGGTCTCATGGAACGACTTGATTGAAGAAGGTGCAAATTTTGAGTTTTTTTACGAAGAGACGTTGGAAAATTTCATGAAAATCCTTTGGCAGGTTTAAATCCAACTCTAAATACCTTGCCAACATCCTCCCAAGTTGTGCCAAAATGGGAGCTTTGAAACGTAGTATGGACATCCATCATTGCATAAAGGATAGAGGATCCTTGTCAGAGGTTGTAAATGTAAATGCCCTGGAAGACGTTTATGCAAAACGTGGAAGCAATCAACAAGCATTGAAATGTTTGAAAAAATTCCCCAAAGGAGTGTGACCACATAGTTACAAGACATGCTCAAATGGAGTTACGAATAGGCCTCTGAACATCGCAAGCATGCAACTGACATGTTCAACCAGCCACAAAACTCCTCTTTTACTTGCTCGCAAAATCAATATTGACATGGTTTTATCATCTCTATCTTGCATGATTTTCGTATTTCTAGTTTTTCCCTTTACAATGATATCGAAAATAAAAGCAAAGGAAGAATATGCTTTCGGGTAATTAAAATGAATCGTAGCACAAAACAGATGAAATTTCCTCTTTTCTACGCAACTAGAAGGATTATGTTTAGTGTAAACCTAATTCCCAATTTACCTTCTTATATGTTCGGATAGCTTGATAACCATACTTTGGATAATGAAACCATTTGAATGACGAGTCAAACTTGATTTCTAGTTTAAAACTACCTTTTTGTTTACCTTGCAAAAGTTAATAAAATGTGATTTTCATGACACAAAACACCTCTCCAAACCCCAAAATGGGAAAGTCAAGTTTTGATTGTGTTCCCTGTCACATGGAGTGTTATATCAAACCTTAGAATGACTTTGAATGTCCATTACGTGCATTTTTGTCACCCCTCTAAGAGCCTTGTTGACCTTTTTGCAGCTTTAGATCGTTGCTTTGAAAGTTAAAAGTTCAATTTGGTTTGGGCTTGCAATTTAGGCCCTGGGTGGAGAAATGAAATTCGACCTCCGCATACCTCTAGTATTTATCTGTGACAATCACTACCAATCCTTAGTTATGAGAAATCACTTTTAAATCTATTTTTACAAGGGGGTTTGTAGGCCTCGATCGTTGGTGACAAGGTCAAACCAGGTAATTACTTATTGGTTGCTCCGGAAGGTAGTCACCATTCGAACCCTATTTTCCAGTTTGAGTTCTATCAACTCTAATGGTTTCCATGTATATAGGAGAGTGTATATGATTTGTGACATAGTGCATTTGACAATCGAAAATTGGTTTTGAACACAATTTCATAGTCATTTGGACTAATTTGGACGTTCCTCGCAAACTTGTAGCAAAATGAGAAAACATTGTCGTGGGACCCTTATCAAGTCAAATAACTGGAGGGAAAACTTGTAGACACTAACATATGATTGTATGGATCTCCATTTGGTTGCTTGTTTTGAGAAAATTGATTGTGGGAAAAATGGTGTTATTTCTCTCTCTCTCTCTCTAGTTTTGAAAATGAAATGAAATTAAAAACATTTCTTACCTCTCTTGTATGTGCAAAGTGTTTTATTTCATTGTAAATGGAAAATTAGTAATCGTGAATTGTGCTAGATCGTAGGAGATTTCCATGCCAACATTTTTCACTGACTATGCTTACAAAATTTTGACAAGTTGAAAGTAGGTAGCACAACAAATAGAAATAATGAGGAGATTTGGACTCTAAAATTTACTTATTTTGTAATATGTTATTATTTCCAAAATGATGGGATGTATTGTATTTTTGAATAATTGTTCTTAATTACATTTTGAAAGGAAAATAAAGGGTTGGTTATATCATGTATGCATTGAAATGGATATGTAGTTGTATTTGAATGTTGTACTTGTGATTTAGAGGTATTAAAACAATCATTTACCATGTTAATTGTTGTATTTCCTTCTTAACACTCATAATGTTTGGTTGAAACTTATCCTTAGCTATCTAAATGAAATGAGTATTTAACCCCTTTGTTATACCTTCACTCTTAGTCGAGTCATGTCAAGTCCGAAAACCCATATCATGTTAAGAAAATACTTAAACCTATTAGAAGTTGTTTTCTTGTTTTACTTGGGACAAGCCTTACAAGACCATTTCTATAATTAATGCACGTTGTGTGAGGAAATGGCTACATTATGTATACCTGTCACATTTGGTGTGAGTACGACTATCATTCCTAGGTGTCATAGTTCTAGTCTCATCATGAACAAATTATTTCTCGTGTGTATATTTGTCCTTGGTACCTAGTGGGTAGTGAAAGCATTGTGAACATGTTGTGGTGCTTCCACCTATGAATGATCTCATTAAAGAGATCTAAATGACACGAGTGGATCCTATGTCTCAAGTTACCTATGCATGAAACTCTCACATTTGAACCCCTTAATACCTCACAAATAAAAGTGCTACCTTGCCAAGTAGTATTGAAATGCCTTGAGTTGCACGAAGGTTTTCGAGATAAGATATTTGATTACTCTAAGTTTTGCCTCATAGTAGGGTGTAGACCCCTTTGGGTGTTAATGAAATTAATAAATCGTGGACCTCTTATGAGGATTATGGTGAAATACACTTTAATGTATGTTTACCCAACAAGAGGAATAGTGGCTTAGAAGGCAATATAATGTATACATTGTATTAAATATATCACTTGTAACGTGCATTTAATACTTAAATTGCCTAAGAACAATAAAATTAATTGTTATGTGTGAGATCACACTCCTTGGAATCTTGATCCCTAAGTGAAGAACACATGTTATATGAACCATGGATGTTCTAAAATAATGTCAACATGAGATTAAAGTGGTAACATAAATATAATAAGAGCAAGAGTAAATGAAATGGATTTTGGAATGATTCTTATATGAATATCATACACACCTTGAATGATGCCAAATGACTAAAATATTTAACACGGGCTTTAAACGGATGAAATAATGGAATGCACCATTGGTGATCAACATTGTAATAAATGGGAAACTTGCAATATTTAAGGAATGAGCACATGTTTTTGTTCTCATAATTATGGTTTAATCAATGATGTTAAATGAATAAATGTAACTAAAAAGAAAGGTGAATTAAATTATCTATGTACCTTGTGGGCAAAGCCCTCTCTTCTTAATTCCCTCTTGTGGTCTCCTTTTGTATGGTGTTATGCTCGTTTGAGCAAATGTGGTGTTAGTTATTATTACTTATTTAGTGGATTGTGTATTTGAATGAATACTATTGCCCTTAACCCATGTTTATTACAAAGGAATTGTTGTAAATATCTCCCCCAGTAGATATAGGCAAAGCGAAGAATATGGAAATCAAAGAAACTCGAGCCCGCTATTTACTGCGTCACCAATGACCAAGAGGCGCGGTAGAAGGCGCACGTCGAAAGATGTCGACATGAAAATGGATGCGCCCATGGCGCAGTAGTAGAGGTGCACGTCGAAAGAGTGTCGACATGAAAATGGATGTGCCCATGGCGCAGTAAGAAGATGTCGGCATGATAAATTTTGCGCGAGTGCGCAGTAGAAGGCGCACATCGAAAGAGTGTCGACATGAACATGGATGCACCACAGCGCGAGTAAAGAGTGTCGACATGAAAAGTTCGTGCGAGCGCGAGTAGAAGGCGCACGTCGAAAGAGTGTCGACATGAACATGGATGCGCCTCAGCGCACTTAAGAGTATGGACGACACACACATGGAGACGCTAAGGCCCACCTTCGGGAGGCACAACATTTTGGCGCCGACAGAAGCGGACCACGACCCAGATATTCAGACGGCCATAACTTTTCACAGGGAGCTCGAATTCATGCAAGGTTAGACTTTTCGGAAAGCTTACGAGGTCCTCTGTCCAACTCCAAGTGGATATCTTTAATTGGGTGTGAAAAAGTTCTTAAAAATGCAAAATACAGTTCGCCACTTTTTGGGTTTGCTAGGGTTCTCACCTACCACCATTATGAGATGAATTAAATGTAACCTAGAGGTGGTTGGGGTAGATTTGGAATTCCTCTCTCTTTTCTCTCTCATTCTTCCTATAAATTGTAAGGAGGGGCTTCTTTCTAAATGTTGGACATTCTTGTTTTGCCCCTCCCTTCTTCTCTTTGGCAGGTGAATTTGTGGAGTTCAAACCTCCCATCTAAAACTGTAATGCAACTTTGCCTCTTGGCATTTTGTAGTGTATTGTATCAATCTTTGGAGCAAATAATGCATGTTTGTGGATGATTCTCAACCCTCTCTGTGTTCATTTGCATCCTCCTGATCTTTCTTTGCGCAAATTTGGTTATCTCATGCATGATCTTGCATTACATTTTAATGGTTTGTGTTTATTGGCAAGACGGATGTTCTTCATTCCTCGATGCATCACCTTTGTTAGTTTAGATTTATTTTTATACATCTTCTTACCACCCTATCTCTTTACGAAGTTAGATTAGGTTTTGAGTAAACCCTCTGCATTTTTATTTGTGCATCTCGAACAGGAGGAATATGAACCGAGAGCAGAGCCTTCATCCGGAGAGCTTTTCCGATTTCGCGAGGTCCCACACTTGGGAAAAGCTCCATGTTATATATATCTGTCAAATCGCTGAGAGTCTCAACTCATCGAGTTGCGAGACATTCGGTGAGTCTTTGTGATTCACCATCAACAGGAATTTAATTGAATATAGTGCAAACCATGAGATATGCATAGTGATGGTCAAAGACCTCACTCTCCCTCCTTGTTAAGTTGCAATTTCTTATTTTATCTTGCCATCATTTGATGGGATGTATATGTTTTATTGCTCATTTGAGTAGTAATGTGGTTTTATTATATGTTGTGTACTTGTTTAGTACTCATTGTGGGGCTAACAAGCATTTTGTGTGTATGGGGGAAGGTAGGGTCATTATGGAGGAATAAGTAATGATAAAACCAAAGTAAACCTTGTGTGAACTTAAGGAGGAACCAAAGGTATGTGGGCTTTGTTCTAGTGGAGGGATAAGTGGGTTTTGAATAAACTAGGTGGAGGGATAAGTGGCATGCACTTTTATTTTATTGGAGGAACCAAGAACTTATACCTCATACCTTAGTGGAGTAATAAGTGGTTTGGAATGACCCTAGTTCCCCTTGCAAGCCATTGAAGGCTTGGTAGTGTGTACCAATGTTTTAGAATGTCCCTGGATCTCTCTCTTGCAAGCCTTGTATGGTGGCTTGATATTGTGATACATATATGATGAAATTTTATTTTCTCACTCTCTTAATTCTAATCTATTGTGGACTTAATTGGTTTCTCATTGGAATGCGTGTGCATTTGATTGATGAGTTTTGTTTCTTTTATGCATGAGTATGCTATGTATGTGTGTATGTTGGGGACTTGCATTGCCAAAGGTGGAGGGATAAGTGTTATTATGGTGTATGGGGTTTCTTATTTATTTTGGGAGGAAACAAAGGTTAGTGAGACTAGTCTTAGTGGAGGGATAAGTGTGTTTTCATGCGCGGTTGCATGACTTCTTTGGAGGAACCAAAGGCTAGTCTCCCTTCCTTAGTGGAGGGATAAGTGGAAGTATTGACACCATTTCCCCTTGACAAGCTATTTTATGGCTTGATGGTATTATATCTTTTCCTTTCTAATGTTTAGTTGACATCATCATCTCCTTGTTTTGGAGATACATGTGAAGTGACACATGTTGTGTTTTGGTTCAGACATTATGGTGTTATGTGGGTGAAAGGAACAAAAAGAATATTGTTCCAAGCCACAAAGATCTAAGTGTTGGCATGTGTGTCCAACACTCCCCGTGAGTTTCGTGACATGGACTAACCACCTCTCGTAGATCCTAACTCTGGCGATTGTAACGCAGAGACTAACACCTATGGGTTTTGGTCTAACGACAATCGTGGTCCAACAAATGGTATCAAAGCGATAGGTCTCGAGTTCGAAACTCACTCGGGTAACGCTAAGGGGGAGATTGTTGGCATGTGTGTCCAACACTCCTCGTGAGTTTCGTGACATGGACTAACCACCTCTCATAGATCCTAACTTTGGTGATTGTAGCAGAGACTAACACCTATGGGTTTTGGTCTAACGACAATTGTGGTCCAACACTAAGATGATAATAACACATCACATTTAATAAGTTGAAAGGAATTCACTAGAATAACCTTACAAAAGAGTTCAAACAAATAACTAAAATATCATATATGAAAATGTATCATAATACCATAAATTAATTCAATAATCAGGATGTACATATAGGAGGAGGGAAGTTCAACTACTACCTAGATCAGTGGTGAAAAACTCCCACTAATTGATACTTGTTAAACTAACTCCACAAGACTAACAAACCAACTCCACATAACTAACAAACTAACTCTACACAACTAGTGCACTTAAGCAAACTAACTCAACAAGTGTAGAGATAACCTAAGTACAAGAATTATCCTAATGTACAAATAAAAGGATAAATAATAACCTACACTAACATGAGCCCAATTGATAACGTAAGTGTTATTGATATAAGTTTAAAACAAATATTCATGTTTTGGTCGTGTTGCTAGTGTGGGCGTTACAATATCGAAGTGAGCTCTGTAATGACTTGTGCACATACGTCATCTTATGATGGGTATGATATGTTATCATGGAGGGTCAATATCATCTCCTTAACACCTCCTCTCCGATGTGGATGAGAGTCTGAGACCTCTATGGGAGAACTTAATAAACACAAAAAAAAAAGGCCAAGACTAGTGGGTAATATCTCGTCTTCCAAAATGAGGCCGATAACGACTCTCCCCAAAGCCAAGTTGGGATTGGAAATAATTAATCACCAGCACCTGATTGAAAACAGGTTAGAACGCAATCAATAAAATACTGAAATCCCAAAAAAATCCGGCGAAATACGTATCACTTTTCACACATATGAATTGCAGGCAGGTGATATTTAATATTCCCCAAAAGTAACCAAATGGATTGTGGGTGACTCAAGAATTCCCTTTATCCCCACTCGGCGTAATGCACTTGGAACATCAGGCAAGGCTCATATTTGCAGTGATTAAATAGTACCCACATGGATTTATTACTTTGCTACCATGGTTTATCATTACCTTAAAAACTTTCGAATTTCATGATCTGTTTCTTTTTCCTTATCTGTAATTTCAATCTGAACAACAAAGATTTATGGATGATAGGAAAGCATGATCTGTATAAAAAATCCCAAAGTAAGCAATGGAATTCGGTGGGTGGACTGAATTCTTCTTCAAGTTGTGATCTCTTGATAGTTTTAGCACTTTGGGTTTTCTGATTTTATCATGAAAATTGGCCCGCCATATGAAATTTGAATCCATGTTTTTGGTGTGCTTGATAGGACTTGTTGAATTATTCGCAATGGTTACCACTTCTCATTTCAAAAACTCATCTTATGTATTACCTTGAATTGGGTATATAACTAAAATTTACAAATTGCACCTAAATTACTCCACCTTTGTGATTTTGGACTTAATCCATCACTGCAATTAGTGTACCTAAATTTTAGTGAATCTGTGACATTGCAGTGTTAAGTTCTTTATCTTACTGCTAGACCATAACCCAATTGACTCCATGGATAACATATTCTATTTCTTATCTGACAAATTCCTTTTTCATATTCCCTTGGAGGGGTTACTAAACTCCAATTATGAATTGCACTGAGATCATGGACTTGGGAGCATCAGTTTGCTAGGGTTTCGAAACTTGGCTATCACAGCCGTAAGTGTACTTACCACTAGACCATAAATTGACCAACTCCATGGATACCGTCTTATGTTTTTCCCCTTCATATGTCAACACCTAATATGCATTACCTTGGAGATGGTACCAAGCTCCAGTTTACTAATTGCACCTTAATCACCACACTATCGCGAGCACTATGAGAACGCCAACTGTTGAACCTGGGCAGCTGCAATGGTAAGTTGCTATAACTCACTGCTAGACTAGAGCCTGACCAACTTCCTGCATACCTCATTCATTTTTTTTTTGACAAACATCTTTTATTTGTTACCTTAGAGAGGGTATTGAACTTCATTTTGCCAATTGTGCTGAAATCATTGCATTATTCTGTGGAGCTTGAGCCTTCCAGGTTTTGAACCCGGGTCATCAGCAACAAATGCTCCAACTTACCACTAGATCACAGCCCAACATACTCCATGCATAACATATTTATTTAGCCTTGGATAGCATGCTTTTTAAGCAGTCCTTAAATTCTTCAAGCAATTATCTAGCCAAGGATGAAGCTAAAGGGTTGGCCTTCGGTAGGCCTTCCTCCACTCCAAGTAGAACCTAGCCAATTTGCCAGCATATAACTAAACTTACAAAAAGAACTGACAAACTTGAAACTTCATATGGTACTTGTATTGCCACAGGATGTATTTGTTGTTTCTATAACATTGTCTTTTTATTTTATTTTTGAGTTGTCCTGATTTTGAAATTCACTATCTTCTTGACTCTGTGAGGATGCAGTACTATGCGAGGAATGAACTGATAACAGTGTACCTGATGGTTAGGAAGTCCTTGTCTAAGAAAAAGCTCAATCAAAAAATCAGAATAAGAAAATTAAAAATTTGATTAAGAAGTAAAATTGGCCTTTGAACAACATCATTGAGGGAAAGGTTGTTTGCTGCTTCCCAGTCAGAATGGAAATAGTACTGAAGAGATTTTATTTTGGCATATCGAGGTGGAGGGTTTAGTGAATCTTCCCTAAAACAACAATTGCAGTTTGGCACAAATAATATTTCTTGCAAGAAAGATTTTTGTTGCAGGAAATCAGTTATAGATGCCTGGATAATGGACACGGTCTTTAATTTCGTGAGTAATTGGATTATCAAATGCACTGACCATATTATGATGAGAGTTCACCATTGAGCTAATGCGGGGACATAGTAGCTTAATTTTGGTGCCTTTGCCTTAAGGAAGAAGCCTAAACAAATCGTCATTAATGATATCAATGCTTGATTAAACAACTCCAGTGACCAATTGTAAAGGATATAAATACACCTTCAAAATTGACCCTTCTTCATCATATTACAAGTGTTTTAGAAAGGAGAAGTAGTTCACCGGTCTTGGGAGTAGATTTGGATACAATAAAGTTCCTTGCTTATGACTCTTTTCATCTTGAAGGAGAGCATTTGGCTGGCAAAAAGGAAACTTGCATTTTTGTTGAGGGTCTGTATGTTTTTTCCATTAAACCATTCTAACTACTCCCATGTCCAAACTGTTGAGTTCATCAGTAGACCTTGTTTTAAAAATTCTGCTCTGATTATATTAGATTTGCTCACATATCAAAAAGGGGGTGACATACATGTATAAGCTGCTATTTTTCTTTACTTTGTTTACATGTTTTCACTTTCCAAAGCCCTCAACGGCCAAAGACCAATTAGGACAATTATGTCTTTCTTCTCATGCATACTTTTATTATGTAGTCTGATGTTGTTGATATTTATTCATGACCTGCTATAGATCTTTTTAAGTTGTTTTATCTACTGATTTAACATAGTTTTTGACATGTCGTGGATTGAAAATGGTCCAATTAAATAAGCTATAAGTTTAGTGCCAGGTCAAACTGAATAATTATGCACAATTATGATTCTAACAACATATACATGGGCAATGCTACAGAAACCTGGTGTACAAGAATCCCTCCCCCTGTTGAAGTTTTATGAGATGAGGTTATTCAAGCGTCAACCTGATAGGAGATTGCAGCTGCTTTCTTAGACAAACCAAAAGAGGAGGAAAAAAATAGACATAAAGGTCAACGTGGGTCTTTCTTCCTCCAAGCCAATAGGAAAGAAGTTCTTAATGTGGGAGACAGGGATCTGTTCAGCTTCTGGTGGTAAAAGACGTGAAAGTTGATGTACCTCAATTGCATCGTCCGCTTCACAAAATCAGAGCACATACAGCTGATTCAGCAGTTGTGGATGAACATGGGATGCAGTTTTTCCCACCAAAATCATTGATTAATCAGGTCTTTTCTGATAAATTGCAATTTGGGCAGTTTCCCATTATTTTCAGGAATTTAAAAGCTTCAATGTTTTTTCCCATAATATATAAAAAAACAGCTTGTTTTTACTAATACTTCTCACTTTTTTCTAGCGTTTTTCTTCCTCTTTTTAATGTCCCAAGTTTCTCAGATTCCTCATTTTTGGCCTTTATCTTTCTGGTTAAGTGCAAGGAATATTAAGTATTTCATCATTTTTACTTTTTGCTTGATTTTAAAACTCACCAACTGATTGCACTTGTCTGCATAAACAAATTATTCAATATGCCTAATGAGTGTGAGTCAATGTATGTTTTTTTGATTATTTGTGGAATGTTCTGTTCATGGTGGAGTATTCTCTGTTTCTATGATAGGGGCGGTAGAGATTCACCGAATGGTCTCTTGCAATATCAATGGGCAATAATATATAAGGACCGTGCATTGGGAAGGGTGATGATGCTTGCAGTCAACCATCTGCATCACTGCTCATAATAACTAATTAACAAAAAGTTAGAATACACTTTATTTTTCTCGCATTGCTACTCTTTATTTATGAATTATTATATCCCCAAAACATATATAAAATTACAGAATCAATGGATCTAAATTTCTAGCTAGTATATATGATATATCCCCTTTTCTAGGGTTCAATGTCTTTTGAGCCAAGAATTGGGCTTTGAGGGCCCTTTACTAACAACTATGCAAGGACTAACTTGGTTGGTTGACAAAGGGGTGGAAAACTGCTGTACATAATTTCAGAACCTAACGAGGATGAAGCAACCTGTTGTTAAAAGTGATGGTATACCTTGGATGGTATTGCAGACACTGACCTTGATGTAGCCATGGAAACTGGTTTTCTGACATCATGATTGAGGGAGTATGGACTGCTTGATTTGCTACTACCTTGGCTTCTGCTAGATATTTATGAAAGGAAAATTTTCAATATTAACCCTGCAGTGTTCCCTTCTAACCATGTTTATAACCTTAATAATTGTGTGCTTAAGCTCTAATTCTACCATGCCCAAGGTGTCCACCTTCAAGTCTTTTCTGTTGCTGCAACCAATGAGTCTACAAGGCTATAATTCTTTTTCCAAGTTTGTAACCTTCTTTTCTTCACTTTTGGCTATAATACCTCTTGCTTCATGGCTACATTCTTTGTCTATCTTTGGCTATCGCCCCATTCCATCATTATGTTTTTTTGTTTAAGGTCAAGTGTGCTCCCTTGAGGATTCCCCACTGTACATCCAGTCATTTGGATGCCTCCACAGCTGCTCAACACCAAGTCACAGATTGTAGATGCCAACATCATTTAGCCTGACTCTGTCCAACATCATTGGTCACATGGCTTGAGCATTCCACTTGGCTACGTGAAGGTGTGCTCTTACCACTTACAAGATGAGACGGACCACCATATTTTGTGGGGCGATAAGATCTGTTGTCTCTGCCCCCAATTAGGAGGTAGAGACTCATGACCATTTTATTTTCAAGTTTCCTATTCACTATAACATTTAAGTGGGATACCATTCTATTTACATTGGCTCACATGGTTCTTTGTCCGCTTTATTTAGGTACTTGGATCAGAGGTGCTTGGACCTTTTTATCGAAAGGTTTTCATTCTCAGACATAGATCCTTACTGAGGACACCTAAGGTTGTCACACTGCTAGCTTCTTTCAATACACGCTTGTCATTGGGAAATTAGGCACCTGTTGGATATGTCTAATTCACACTTAGGTGGGAGAGATTTATGAGAGGGCAATCATCTTTGTGTATTGTGCTCTATGTGCTATGACATCTGAGGAAGATAACTCTATATAAATTTTACATAGCGAATCTCACAGCTCTACGTTCACTTTCTTCAGGTACTTGGATTAGAGGTGCTTGGCCCTTTTTCATTGGGAGGTTTCCATTCTCAAATGTAAATCCTTACTGTGGAACCTTAAAGTTGTCAATTTAATTACTACCTTCTTTTAGCGTAATTTAGGGATTGGAGACATTAAGCAACCCTTGGACATGTCTAATTCTTATTTAGGTGGGGCAAAACTTGTGAGCCAACTTTCCTCTGTGTATTGTGCCCTACCTACAAGGAGATCCGAGGAAGATACTATTGTCTGTTCAAAGATTCACGTGGCTCTACTCACTTTTGTTGGGTACCTGGATCAGAAGTGTTTGACCTTTTCTTCACGGGAGGTTTTCATTCGTAGACGTAGGTCCTGACTTGGGACCCCTAGAGTTGTCACATTGATTACTTCCTTCTTAAGTGTACTTTAGGCATTAGAACGTTAGGCACCTGTTGGATATGTCTAATTCACATTTTGGCAGGCATAGACTTGTGAGATAGCGTTCCTGTTTGCGTATTGTTACTAGAGTGTCCAATCGCCCAAGCCTCAGTTTAGGAAAAGTGAATCTGCTTCATATTGGCATTGTTGGCCTTGGCTAGCTCACAGAGGCAAGCACATATTGCTAGTTTTCTCTACCACTAGAGGTTCATCTACCATGGATGTTAGGAGGCTCCAGAGGGAGTACTTGAATTCCTTGTAGGATTGTCCAGCCTGGCCTCATCAGCTCTCGACATTCCCCAAAGAGCATTATCAGATCATGCATTGGCCTTTTTGCAGTGATAGACAATGATGTTGTTGGTTGTTCGGGCTGGAATGTTGATACTCATGACATAGCTGGTCTCTTTTCATGATTTCCTGTTCTCATTTTCATCAGCTTCATGCTTCCTGAGGGTTCTATCCTCACCACGACTCTTTTGTACTTAGGATTTATGATGCAGGGTTAAACTGTTTTAAGCTTACCCCATTGGTAGATTTACATTTCTTTAGTGCTTAGTACTTAGTTACTTTTATGTGTTCTAGGGTTAGCTTTACCCTCTATTTAAATTTTAAACCGAATGTACTCTTCAAGTACCATTGCACAAATTTTAGTCATTTGCGGACATTACTATAATTATTTTCTCTCTCCTAATACATTTGTAGTGACACTTTCTGTGCTTGGAGTGGTTTTAGATGTTAAACATGCAAGTGGATAATCTGTAATTTATGTTCTTTTTCTTTCATTGGATTTCTTCTAGTTTGCTACTTTATCTTACAAAGGGGTAGCTTGATGCCCCTTCAATTTATTCTTGTCCCTTTATAGGTGATTATATTCATTGGTTGTACTGAAGGGCAAGGGTTTGCTTTGAGCTAAATGAATGAATATCCTTTGCAACCATAAAATTTCTATTCTCCAAACCTTACAAAATTTGTGGTTGTATTTCTCTCATCCACTTCATATGCATCAACCACAACTTCTAAATCGAATCTGTTTTATCTTTTACAATATCTATGCTGGAGCCTCGAACTAGATGATTCTTTGAATGCCCCCAGTACAACTACAGTTGTTATGGATGTCACCTATACAATGGCTTCTGTGAGGTGCAAAAAAAGGCAACAATACCGTATGAACTAGTAATATATCTAATACATATGCATGCATTCAAAAATATTAGGAAACATAGAAGTTCACAATATCCTTTGCCCTTTTCGAATAATAATTGAAAAGAGAGAGTTAAAGTTTCCATTAAATTTACATGAGAAGGAAGAAATAGCAGCCCACATATATTAAGAACTAAAAGAGAGATTTCCACATGCACGAACAAGCTCTAGAAACCCTCCAAACCACTCTGAACTTGTCCTGCTGTAGAAATCAGTGTAAAACCTTCCAAGTACAAGTTAACAGAAGACTTGTATATGCAATAATGGAGGCATTTTGCCTTTGTTTAGTACGAGTCTGCTTTGTCTTTTTGTCTTTGTTTATTATTTCTGAGAGATACAGCTTGAATTTTGTACCAGCCATATCAAATAGATCTCTTAACCATTCAGATACGTATCTGGCCCAAATCCAGGCCACATCCCATCTGGATATGTGTTGAATATGGGGAAACATGTTTTTGGGAGAAGGGGCTAGACTATTGAGCGACATAGAAAAGCTAACCATGTTTGTTATAATAATGTCTTGATTTTAACGCAAGTAATTTGACTGTTATTGAAATATCAATTGCACTCCTATGCTGTGCCATTAGGTATTTTCATAATATAGTGCAACATGTGTGAATAAAAATCAGGCTTTTAGTTGTGAGGATCTTGGTTGAAGAAGGGTTTTATCGTGAGCTTCTTATTCATTGTCATCTTATCCTATATGCAGGGAATCTAGAGGCCAAAGATGTCACGACCTGTGGTATTAGTGTTCATATTATTGATATTGATACTGACATCTCAATTTGAATGGAAACAACAACTGGCGAATGAGTCAGAGCCAAGTGCAGGATCTTCTAAACATCATCAGATTTCAGACAAGCGGGAGTTCATCAAGGAGCAGGTAAATTCTCTCCTGGGGCTCAACATCTTTTTATTGTCATTTTATCTAAGATAGTGCCATTTAATATTATATTTTACACTAATATGATCTGTTCTGTAAATAATGAATTTGTTTGTATATTTGAGCTGATATTTAGATCATATGTTTCGGTTACTTGAGACTTTGTCGTTAAATGATTGTGTGCTAATTATTGTACTTTCCCTCCCACTCTATCATTTTTTTGTGCATGCCCAGCCCCCAACAAGAAGAAATTCAAATGAGTTTTAAATAATAGGTTGCCAAAAGAAAGTTACTATGACCTGTTGTCAAAATAAGAAAGGAATAAAGTGCATTCAACTCTTCATGGCACAGATATAGAGCAGGCAAAATTTCTGGTGAAGGAAGATGACTTCATGAAGATAAAGCAGAGGGAAACTATAGAGATTGGGAAGCATCCTGATAATATCAATAGGTACCAAGGATTGGAATTGAAAGAATATTGGAAGCCCATCATTCACATGCTTAGAACTGGCAATGGAAATAATTAAAGCTTGATAAGCAGTTATTAATTTTGTTGATAGGCATTAATGATGTAAATCATTGAGCTCGTAATGGATATCTACCTCATTTTAAAATCGGAGTTATCTATATAAGGAGCTCCTATCGGTAATCTTATCTTTCATCATGCTAATGCACTGCAAAGTATTTTCTGAAAAATGTCGATTCCACCAATTTCCTATGCATTTTTTTTCTGAAAATTTGTTTTTTAAAACATTATGTTGCAGAAGCTTCATGTCTCTAAAATTATGTGTAAATTAGAGCCAAAGTCCAGAGTGATAAGGGAAAGGTCGCTAGGAGTGAAATTCAAATTGAAGGGTATAAGAAGGCCAGATTGAACAAACATTGGGAGAAACTGGGATACTCCTAGTGCCTCTCCAGCTGACTTGTTGAGTAACTGGCACAATACTTTACATTGAATTACATCTACATGTGACATCAAAATTAATGTTTAAAAAGCAAACTTTTGGAAAAAACTGTATAGCAGATTTTTGATCATTGTTTCAGATCACACTCCATGTTCTAACTTTGATGAAAAATATGCCACACATTTTTTTGACTTTTCAAAAAGTTTGCTTCTTAAAATGTCATTGTCAATGATTCCTTATCATGACTGCTATCGCATGTCTCCTTTTTTAGTGTTTGGCTTTATATTCCAAATATTTCCTCATCTTGTGTCTTTTCTTCTTCCCTTTGGATTCTGATGCCAGTTCTTAGACTTTCTTATTAGTACATGGGATGTTGACATAATACTTTTTTGATATTTGGGCACTAACTTTCCTATGAAAAATTACAATATCATGTGCAACAAGATTTTGTTGTTTCCAGTCTTACAAGCGAGCATGTTTACCCTTCCATCAAGTTTCCATTTGATTCCTTTTGTCTGTAATGTGTCTTTGTTATTGTATTTGTAATCTAGCTTGTGCTGGAAAGTTTTCGTGACTGGTCTGGGAATATTGTTTTAGGTCTTGAAGAATTTTCTCAAGTCATTTTCATCTGTCGTGCTTTGTGGTTTGGCATTGTTCATAGTAAGTTGTCAGAAGAGTAGATACAATCATAGTTTAAAAATTCGTTCTCGGACACTACTCAGCAGTCCAAAATTCTTATCTGAACTCAGGACTTGGCAACTTTATCGCTACTTCAAAAAATATATAAATTCATAAAATAAACTGAAATAACTGTAACATGTAAAACACTAATAAAATATATAAGAAATAATTGTAGAGGACACTTGAGTATATTTTCTGTTAGTTTTCAACCAGACAAGAGTACAATGCTCAGTTTTAGATGAAAAAGAGTGAATTGCTCGTAGACTAGTCATCAATGCACTATAAATCATCTCGTGCTCCTTCTCTGCTATGCCCTTGAAGTGGAAGAAAAATGAAGAAGCTGTAAATAGGTCCCTGGCTGCTGATGAATCAATGATATTGAATGGGCACCGTTGGCACTGGCAGTTACAGGCTCACAGCTGCAAACCTAAACCATAAGCAGATGGGCCACGGAAATATTAAAATCTTTATGTTAATAGACAATAGTTATAGACTTCAAGTTCAGACGGCAATAGTAAAATATTAGGAGGAATAGACTTCAAAATCCAGAGCAGAAAATCATGACATAACAAATGTAGACTGAAGACCTTTTTACCATAATATTTATATGTTTTAGCTGCACTTACCACGAAATGGGTCGATCGCCATTAACCATGGTAAGTGCAGTGATTATTCGTTACACAGAATTGATCTGTGTACCTGCAGATTTTAATAGAAAGGTTACAATAGTTGTCCCTATGAACCATTTGGCGGGGTCCACCATTTTCCAGGACAATGTTTAAACTGGCATTGCTTCTTCAAAGTCTTGATGGCTCTTGGATGTATATCATGCTATACACCATACAGCGATTTTGATTCCTTATTTCGTTTAGATTCTGCTTTGGATGTCGAGACTGGACTTCTTTGTGAACTTCGGGTTCTAGTTGTAGCCAAGTTTAAGATGCCATAACTACCCTAACTTTAAATAGAAGAGAGATTTTGGAGGAAAAAAAACTAAGTGCAGAGTTCTTGATCGACATTTTGGATCATGCGTTGTGATCCATCATTAGGATGAGAAATAATATAGTATGTTTAGGCACTAATCTTCCTATGAAAAATGTACTCTATTATTTCTCATGATGATGATGGATCACAAAGTGTGATGTGAAACATCGATCAAAAGTTCTTCACATTGTTTTTTCCATGTTAGGAAATCTATGTTTGTGCTCCGTTTTTGTGTGGGTAAATAATAATTACATGAGTAATTATTATCATGTAAATGTAATAGTTAGTTATAAAACAACTCATGTAGTATTATAGGTTAGTGGGCAAATTGGTTTCCTATTTTATACAGAGTCATCTCCCTAGGGCCTATATAAATGTAAAACTCCTGGATGAATATATGGTGTGTAATATATTTATTATTATTGTGAAGGATTCATATAGAGACTGGTTTTCATAAGCAAACTCTGTCCAAATATTACATTTGGTATCAAAGCATTCTATGTCTTGTACCTGTGAAAAATGAGATTCTTCTTCGTGTAGATTACATTATCCCTGCTCTGTTGGCTTTGCATTAGTTTATGCTTGAGACACGTCATTCTTTCCTGGATACGTAGGTGTATTCTTCCACAATTAATCTCACCATTCTGCCAAACAGTAGTCACATGATTTATGCCGTTTGAGAGCTCTACTTGAACAATGACAGACCCGTTGTTATAACAGTCAGCTCGTTGTGGTTGGAAGCTGCTTCTCATTTTTTTCCTCAACAGTGATCAACATCGATTCTCTAATCAATTGACAACGATTATTGAATCAGCATCGATTCCTGTGCAAAACAACAAAGTGAGTTAATATTTATATTATTTGTTAGTTTTTTGAAATCCCTGTTATTCAATGGAGATTCCAATAGATAAGTTCAATGGGATCAACTTTCATACCTGGAAAGTGAAGATCCAAATGCAATTAATGAATAAAAATCTATGGGGAATAATATGTGGCAAAGAAAAGGAACCTACAGATGCCAGTAAATTGTTGGAATGAAAAAGTAGAGATGATAAGGCTAAAGCTATAATAGGGCTTGCATTGTTAGACTCTGAACTTCACCATGTAGATTTGGAAAAACCATCTAGGGAAATATGGGAATTGTTGAACAAGACTTTTGGTGGTAAAGCTGTAAATGCAAATTTTTATAAAATTGCAATTGTTTAAATTCAAAATGAATGATGGAGTTAGTATGTCAAGTCATATCAATGAGTTGCGATCCCTCATGAGACAACTGGTAGAAGTTGAAGCTGAAGTTGATAAAGAGGATGCAAAAGCTATTTTGTTGAATAGTTTGCCTCCTAAGTACAGTAATGTTGTTTTCACTCTTGGTCAAATTCCTTCTCATTCATTGGATGATATGATTTCTGCTCTTCTAGCTGAAGAAAAAAGAACTAAAGAAGATGTAGAAGAAGAGACTGCATTGTACTTGAAAAAGAAGCATAAGAATTTCTCTAAAAATGAGGGGAAATTGAGTGTTTCTACTGCAAGAAAAAGGGATGCATGTCCTCATACCGTAGAATTCGAGCTAAAGATTTGCTCAAGGAAAACATAAAACAAATGAAGCCAATATAATCACAAAAGAAGAATGAGATAGTGAGGAAGAACCCATGAAAGAAGAATGCGGCTATACTTCGACGATTTTCTATACTAAGCAGGCAATCGGAGGACAGAGGAAAACAGAGGTTGGAGGTTGATCAGTGACCTCTTGTCAGTCGCCAACGATGGGGCCGCACAAAGGTTTGGTGACATTTTTTTAGTGTGCTTTCAGTTGCGTGTGGTGTGCTTAAGATTTTAGTGTTCTGATTGTTTGGTTTGCTGAATAAAATGGAAATTTCACATTGAGGGGGGAACATAATGCAATGTTCCATTTCTATTGTGACAACTTTTCCTGTGTGTATGAGCAGCAAAATTTCCTCTATTGTTCCCTGCAGTGAGATGTTGATGAGCACTGATGAAAGTACTACACATCGTGATGTGGTTGTTGGTAAGCCACTTGCAAAACCATCATTTGTGGTTTGTGGTAAACCACTTGTAAACCACCACTTTTGGTTGTTGGTAAACCATATGCAAAATCATCTTTTGGTTTGTGGTAAACCACCTTTCTTGGTTTTTGGTAAGCCATATGCAAAACCATCATTTAGGTTTGTGGTTGTCTTGTGAAAATCACCAAATCATGAAAGCAAGTGCAGGTACGAGATTGATGTTTTCCCCATGTTCGCACTAAGGGGGAATGTTAGGAAATCTATGTTTGTGCTCCATTTTTGTGTGGGTAAATAATAATTACATGAGTAATTATTATCATGTAAATGTAATAGTTAGTTTATTAGTTGTTGATAAAAAAACTCGTATTACTATTTCTTAGTAAGTTAGGTTGTTAAAACCACTCACGTAGTATAGGTTTGTGGGTAAATTGGTTTCCTATTTGATAGGGAATCATCTCCCTATATAAATGTAAAACTCCTAGATGAATAAATGGTGTGTAATATATTTATTATTATTATGAAGGATTCACTTACAAACTGTTTTTTTATAAACACACTCTATCCAAATATTACATTCTATAGTTACCTAAGGCTCCAGGATGGCAAGACATGGTTTCCAAAACAGCAAAAAAATTCTAAATTTTGGGGATGGTAGGAGATGGCTAATTAAACTATTATAATAATATGTAAATATTTAAAATATACAAATAAAGTGACTAAACTATAAAGATAACTTATAAAAGACTTAAACAAGCTAAAATAAAACCTTTTGAGACATAATAAGTTGGAATAAAAGCATTGTGATTGATTAATTGAAAATATCCGATAGTCATATCATTAATTTGAAAATGCGAAATACATGATACATAATTGTCAATATTACGAATGAAGTACAAGTTACAACTCAAAAATCAAAATCATCATATGAAATAACATGCATGAACTCCTCGTTGGAACTATCATCCTCATCCTCAACAGAGATCCCAATCAATCCCCGTTGTATTATGTTCCTCTTATCTACATTGGCTCCTTGGGATCTACATCCCACCGTAATGCTAGGGTTTTCTTGTATTCACTTGTCTTGCGATCTATGAGATGCAAACCACTTTGCTTCTCTTCTCTCTTAGCGGTAAGTCTATTTCTCTTCATAAAGTTGGTCCAACCATATGTTGACCAATTCTTCTTAGCAGTAAAGGAACTAGAAACCTAGGAAAGAAGGTGAATTGCAAGTGTTCGCAGTTGTCCTAGATGCCCGTATAGTTGTCACCAACTCGCTAATTTTTCCCCGTGCCCGATGTTTCCCTATCCATTTTTGTTGAGGACTTGTAGGCATGAAGTTCGGTGAATTGAGCCACTCCATTCTAGCCAAAATGAAGCCTCTTTTGCATTATGCATTTTTAAGGGACTTCATTAAGCCCTTCTTCACCTCCTTGTCATCCAAAGGGATAACTTTACAGGCCTCTCCACATACCATTTTTGATTAAGTGCATTTACAACCATATAAAGTGGCGTGTTCTACTTCTCCCATCTATGTTGAATGATGGGCTAAATATGCTCATGGTAGAACTCTAAAGTAGGGTCCCTCACCCGAACAACTGCCTTCATTTGGCCAAACATGCTATCAATCCACTCATATATCTCACAAGATTGAGGCTATTAGAATCCCCATATTTGATGACACTAAAAACCGGAAATATAATTGATGTGATGTATTTCACATTGGACCAAAATGTCTCCCTCACCATCACTTCCTTCACTCTCTTCCCTTGCTTTGTCTTGGACTCTTTCCACTTAGTCCAATCATGTGTCATAATCATAACTTGCAGGGGCTCCTGCAACTCAAGCATCCTTTCCAACAAAATAAAACAAGATGCACGAGTGGGTGTCAACTACTAGTGTGAGGAACTCCTTCGAATAGCTTCGGAAGAGTGCCAATGATGTGTGGTGATTGCATATGAACATCTGCGCCTCCTAGTTTGGACCACTATATTTTTAACCCATTGAACCTTTCTCGTGTCTTTCAATGCATTATTCATGGCATGCACGCCACATGGGGTCCAATAAATATGATTGTAGGTACCCTCTACTAGCTTGCTTGCTGCTTTGCACACATAAGTTGCATTTGTGATTACTTGTACATCATTTGTAGGTCCAACATCCTCTATGACTTCCTTCAAAATCTGAAATTGAAACTTGACATTTTTTCACTTCCCAAAACAATCAATTACTCTCAAGAAATGTGGTCCATCTTTGCGGGAGGCGACAATATTGATAAGTAGGTGGTGTGTAATATCCGTCCATCCATCCATGTCAATGTTGCATCAATGTGACATTGATGAGTGGGTGGTGTCTAACATCCGTTCACCCATCCATGACAATGTTGCATTTGTGTGACACCCATGTGGTCTTTATTTCCTCCATTAATAAATTAACCTTGGAATAGTTTTTATCCAAGATTGTTGTCCTAAGTTTGGTGTCTCTAGGGGGCACATAACTTGAACTTGCTTTTGCTACCTTGGCCATAGCCTCTTTGTAATAAGGAGAGCGAGCAACATTAAATGAGATCATTGTAACATAGAAAAAAATTCCAATAGCACCATCGGCCTCTTCCTTTGCCTTCAAATCAAACATATCTACAAATAGATTGGGGGAAACCAACACATCCTTTCACTTTCCTTTGCTTTCCACTTATGCCATCCCAAAATTAGAACTTAACAAACAATTCTTACAAGTCTTATGAGAACTATAAGGGCTGATAATGTCAGGTTCTAGTCAATGGACTTCTGGTATTTCCATTGTAAGGCTTTACCATCTCTGCTCTCTAATCAAGTGAAAGAGGCTTACAAACACCAACCCCCTTCTGTCGGTGCAAACAAGTATGCATTAATCACGGTGATGTTGCCATGTCAAGTATTTGAACATATATTGCACTTCTATAGTTTACTCCGCCTCTAGACTTGGGGTTGGCAACTATGTGAGAAAATTGTTGCAATGGCTTCCTTTTATCAAATGGTCCCATGGCAAATTTGGCCAACATTTGAGAGGGCAGTAGCACTTGCAATTGAACTACCAGTTTCCATTGCCACTACATTTTGCCTCACTTCTTTGCCCTGCTCACCCCATTATTGTCACCACTGACACTTCCACCTATCTCAATTATTTCCTCCTTTGATTTATAATCAGAAGATCTCATTGTTGGGGCTGCAATGATTTAAAAAACTGTTGGAACAAGTAATATTTGTGGGGATACATTTATGTGGCCCACCACATCAATTACTACTCCAAAACTAAGTTTATATTATAAACTAAGTATATAAATTATATTGTAGCTTATATATAACTTTTATATAGTTATAACTTA
The DNA here is from genome assembly GCA_018340775.1 of Taxus wallichiana var. yunnanensis. Classification (NCBI taxonomy): domain Eukaryota; kingdom Viridiplantae; phylum Streptophyta; class Pinopsida; order Cupressales; family Taxaceae; genus Taxus; species Taxus wallichiana. The sequence goes on along the minus strand of CM031239.1, from coordinate 509,655,067 downwards.
TATCATAAGATATATATATATATATATATATCTAACTTTTATAGAGTTATAATTAATTAATTTAACTAGTTGAGTTAAAAAGTGAATTGGTTCAACTGAAAGGTTGCAACCAATTCACCCACCCTTTAAATAGGGTGATCTCCTATTGGAGATTGATATGTTGGCATTATTGCCATGCATATGAAAATATGGTGAAGTGAGAAGGAAGATCTGTACATTGGGTTGGCTTGAAATTGTCGGGCATTTGCTCCTCATTGATTTTGAATAATATATTGGAAAGTACATTTTATACCGAATTTTTACCTTAACAAGGTTTTCCCCACTCAAATCTTGTGTACTTGTTTTGCGTTATTTATATTTTGTACTTTCTTATTTTCTGCAATTTACTCAATTCTATGTATAAATCTAAATATGTCATGATAACTCAACATCTTATAATCCTAAATATTTAATTCATTATTAAAACTCATCCCAAGTTTTGACAAAAAAAAACCAATGAATTCTAATAAAATAAAATAAAAAACCCAACAACCAAATCCAATGCATTTTGTTAAATTACTAAAACACAAAAACTAAAAACAACTTTATGATGAACATAAACACAAACTTTAAAATAACAATTACAAACACAATTCTACAAACAAAACCTAAGTAGCCAATCGTTTTGGATACGAGTATGGGTACTGAGTATCCATAAGCGGATACGGCTAATTTTTTTTGGCCCCGGCTACGACTGTACAAAAATTATATTAAAATTAAAAAATAAATAAATTTCAGCCTACTAACTAGGAATTAAGTTATTAACCACATATTTTGCATATGAAAGACAATATAAGTAGATAACTTATAAGTTATAAGCTAAATAAGTAAATAACCACAAAAGACAAGTCATAATTTGTTAAAACTTAGAAACTTAAAAGCTTAAAAGTTAAATACTTAAATTAAACACAATGTGAATGTCATGATATATTAAATTCAATTTATTACACCAAATTCCAATGATCAAAGTTCAAACTATCTTTCAATATTCATCATATTCCTCTTCATCAAGAGCATCAACATCAACATCATCATCATTATGTGGTTCATTAGAACCACATGGACTCAAACCACTCCCACTAGGGCCACTACCAGTTGCACCCCCTTGTGCATGTAGGTCTCACGGTGCCAAAGAAGTCTCCAATCCCTCATCATCTAATGGCAGGTGGGAAATGGAAGCATCCAAGTCAACTATCTCTGAATCAATATCCCAATGTTTTGTTTACCCTTCCTTGTACTCTCGGTTGCTTGTGGGATAAAAGGCGCAAGTTGGAATGTATATATACCAAATCTTCAGCCTTTTTAGCCCCCAACTTGTTGCGCTTTTGTGAGTGGATGAAGGTATATGTACTCCAGTTGTGCTCAGAGGAAGATGAACTTGCAACCTATTGAGGCAAAGTCAATGCAAAGTTCAAACTTAAATTTTAAAAAACTAAAAGTTATAACAAAAAAAGAAAGAGAATAAAAAAACTTACCTGTGCCAAGACCTTGATTGCAAGAGGTTGCAAGTAAATTGATGCATGACCATGGAGGTACCACCACATATGAGCATCCATCTTGTATTTGCTTCAAGAGCGAGAAGGCTATGACTGTGTTTGCTATAAAATTGGCGAACTCTATCATAACCATGTCCTCGGCCTCAGAATCAAGGAAGAGCCTAGACAATGCCGCCATATATCTCTCACTGACTTTTGCATCCCTGTATGGTGCCATCCTCCCCGGAAAGGAAAGGATCTCTGTGTTGTAGAATCTAGGAGTCAATGCAAAGCAAGTAGATGTAGCGGGGTGGTCATTTTGTTCCACCGCTCAATGAGGATTGATTGTACTTCTTTGAATTTTTTTCCTCAGGATCTTGTTCTTTTGCATTTATGACGACTTTTATCTTCTCAATCATTGAGTCGATACCATCATATATCTCTCCTAGACATGGCTGATCCATGTCAGTAAAGCAGATCATGCTCATAATGGGCTTAGTAAAACTCAACAAATATTCTACTCGATCCCACCAAGTGTCATCTAAGATCATGGCCTTCACTTTTTGAGCCCGTACAGTGTTTGATTGCCTCCATACAACCCATAGGTTGGAAGTTACCATCTTGTTGAGTGCCTCTCGCACCTTCACAAGTTGTCTCAAGACGATTGTGTGATGCGAACCGAGTCTCAACAACCTAATAAGAAATGAGAAACAAAAATTAAAAAGAAAATTGAAAACTTTTGAATACTAATTATACTATATTTTAAAAATAAAAACTTATATTATATTATTATTTATAAAGAAAAAGAAAGGTAGCTCCCTTACCTTCAACAACTCCAAATGCGAGAAGGATCTAAAGATGCCTTGCGACTAGTGATGGTTGGTCACAAACATTTGGATCTCTTCACCCTCTGCATACACTTGTTGAATCCACTCTATTTTGTTGGCCAAATTTTTTAGCATTAAATTGAGTGAATGAATAACACATGGTGTCCAAAAATATGCCCATACCTTGCCTCAACTAACATCCCAACGAGCTTTGCAATTCTTGGCGTTGTCCATTATGACTTGGACAACATTTTGAGGCCCCATCGCCTCAATGGCTTCGAAGAGGATGTTGACAATGAATTGGGCATCCTTCACTTGCCCTCACAATCAATCATGTTGCTTTGAAAACATTGCCCCTTTAGGGCATACTTTGCATTTGTGCTTCTTGGCGTTTTCCGTTATGACTTGGACAACATTTTGAGGCCCCACCGCCTCAATGACTTCGAAGAGGATGTTGGTAATGAATTGGACATCCTTCACTTGCCCTCACAATCAATTGCTTTAAAAACATTGCCCCTTTAGGGCATATTGCAACCACATTGATCAAAGGGCGGTTTCTTGCATCTTTCCATCCATCAGAAATGATGGACACACCTGTTTGGCCTATGAGTTTCTAATTGGTTGCAAAGAGGTTTCCACATATTTTCTTTTCTTTTCCAATAGGGTGGTGCGAGATCTTCTCATAGCACGCGATTTGTACCCTTTTGGGGTCTCATTGATTGCTTTCACCATCTCTTGCCAATATGGTGACCTCACAACATTAAATGACAATTCATTTGCATACACACATCTTGCAATGTGCTCATCTGCAATATCCCTACTCTCATTTTGAAAGGCCTTTCCAAAAGTCCTTTAGTCCTACTTTTTTTCGTGAAAGAGGTGAATCCTTATCATGCATGGAGGTAGGTGTTACAAATGGACGTGACATGGTCACAATTGGGGATCCAATACTTGATGGGGCAATAGGTCTCGTTGATTGAGTTGAACTTCCTTTTTGGACAATGGATGATCCGCTCTTAAAGCAAAAGCTGCCTTTGCATCTTCTTGTTCTTTGATATATGCCAAAACTTGTGCTTTTGACACCCCTACGTTATTTTCCCCTTGCATGTTCTTATACCATGACCCGGTATTGCACACAAGTGGCTTTTCACTTGACTATAAGAGCCTTTGAATACTATTTCACACTCGTTGCATTTCCAAACAAAACACCCACCACCTGAAAGTTGCTCAAGTATTGTGACATGCCTCCATAATGGTGAATTTAGGTCAAATTCTTTGAACAAAGATTGCCCAGAGGAGGTGGAACTTGTTGCCATTGTACTTCTACCTACAAGTTTCAAAACCAACAACATAAGCAAAGAAAACAATGGTTAAAAATAAAACTTAAAAGTTAAACCCTTTGCCCTAGGGCATAACATGATAACATGTATTGAAAATTTCAAAAATTAAAATGAAAAAACAGTTTAAAAATTAAAATTTCAATTGGAAAAAAATAAAATAATGAACATAAGCAAAAGCATGAAGTGTGTGAAAGATTAAATAAAAAAAAAAAAAAATTAAAAGTTAAATAATAAAACTTAAAACCTTACCTTCACTCAATCCACAAATCCTCCTACTTTGAAGCTCCTCAATGGCCTTGACAACGAATACACACTCCTATTAGCTTAGGAAAATAATTGCAATGTTTGTTGATGAAGTATTAAACTCTAGACAAACAAAATGAAACTTTAGAGAGGCAAATATGAAATGAGAAAGGAGAGGTAAGTTTCTTTGCTTTTATGTTTTGTTTTTGTGTTTTACTTTTGTTTTATTGTTTCTATTTAACTTTTAGGGTTATAAATAAAAGAAACTTATATTTTTAATTATTAAATGTGTTTAAAAAAGTCGTTTTAGGCACGAAAATGTACCCAAGAGTGGTCAAGGTATGGCCGGGACCCCGAGTGCGTTGCGGAGACATACTTGGGGGTTTTCGACCGTAATATGGTCGCTCTGGGAACATTTCCGTGCCGTATCCTTACCGGATACGTTTCATACCAGTACCTTGCCACTCGGACCTTGCCATATCGACTCTGAAAGAACAAAACCTATAATTAAACCCATTTTGTCAAAACTAAAATTAGAAACAACTTTACAATTACAAATACAATTCTACAAACAAAACCAATAATTAAACCCATTTTGTAAAACTAAAAACTAAAATTAGAAACAACTTTACTGATGTAGTATTTATATACAAAAACAACAATTACAAATGCAAACAATTTTGTTCTTTGCTTCTAGTTCTTTTACAAACAACCATTTTGTTCTTTGCTTTTAGTTCTTTTATAAACTAAATAATAATATGCAAACAAATAAATACCTCCACCTTGCTTTAGTTGCTCATGCTCTTTCTCTTGCAGTAGCTCTTCCTCTTCCTCTTCCTTTTCACTTGCAAAATGCCCTTGTTCTCCTCTTTTGCTTGTTACTCATCTTGTTGAAGAGTGAATATTGAATTGTGATATGAATGATGTCATGGACTCATTTTATAAGTTAGAGTCTCACTTTAGGGTTAGGGTTTGTCTATTATGTTTCTTTTTTCTTTTTTCTTTTTTTTTAACTTTCCCTATTTTTTTGGGCTCAAAAAGTGTTTTAAAAAAAAGAAAAGTAAAGGACAAGAACACGATGTCGGGCGTTCTTGATGTCTTTGATTTAGTAAAAAGGGGACGTCCCTGTAATTTCTTCATGCACATAAGCGTGGGGAAGTTTCCCGCCGTCTTGCCGTCCCTAGGACATCCTAGACATCATGTACGGGTTTTCTTTGGGGGTGTGTGCATCCCTACGTAACATTGGTTTTTCCAGAAGCTCTCTTCTTTTTATCATATGGACCGTGGAAACATTATTTCTATGATACCTTAACTTTATTATAGATGATGTTCATTCTTTGGTCTTGAGCAGGGTTGTCCTTTCCCTTCATTGTTAAGGTAGTTGCCTTTTTTTTTCTACTACTTACTCATTTTAACCTTTTATCTCCACATGTAGATGGGCGTGACCAACTTTCATTGTCTGCCATATGAACCTCTTTAGTTTTCTGAGTTCATTTCTCTATCTATTCCACTTTTATTTGCCCTTTGCTCACACAAATTTTGACATGGAGGATTTCTCTACAATCTTCTTTATTAACATCATCGCAAGACCCTTTGCCTATAGGTGACATAATTACGAACTGTTATGTTAACCTCAGCCAGATTCTTGAGATGTAGTTCGCACAGTAATTCATACAGAAAATCTCTTGGGTCAGCTAGATGGGAGTCCCACGAGGTAACTAACTTATGAAATACAAGTCATGATTAGTCTATTGAGCCACTCAAGTTTTGTAGGGCTTGCTGGCAAGCCAATGGTCCGTCCATGCACATTTTTGACTATATGAAACACATATTGACAACTTAACATATCTAAGGACCAAGAACTTCTTTTGCGATAATTAGAAGGGTAGTACCTATCACTCTATATACTTGATTCTCAAATTCAGAACAATTTCATTTTGGTTTGGTTTTTTTATCATCACAGTTTTTCATGGTAGTTAGAAAGGGTGGGAGCAGCCCCTTTTATCATCACTAATTACGCCCAAGGGTTATGTATTCTCTTTTCATGCCACAGGTGTTCATCAATATCTATGACCAAGGTTGGAGGATACAACACCCTGCTCAGGCGCACCTATCAGCATGTAGGATATGGATATGGGTATAAACCGGATGCTGTATCTGGCCATATCTATATATGAAGTTTGAACCTGCAACTAGGCCATCAGATGCAACCGGATGCGGTATGCGGGTCAACTGTAGCTGAATCTGATTTAAAAGCTAAAGAAAATTTTAATAGGGCCCTTCAAAAGATTAAACAGATAATAAAAAACTGTAGACGACCTTCTAAAATGCATTTTAGCTGCAACAATTGAGGATGTGGAGGTGATTGATTCATTGAGTGTTGATTCGTGTTTTTCCTTTAAAATTTTACATTGGCTCTGCTCAATTTGATTTGTTTTCTTTGGCCTACTTAGCTTCTTTCCTTTAATTTCCTCTATCTTCCTTTGGCCTGCACAGCTTGCAATATTTTTTCCCCAAGGAGTAATCAACTTCCTACCTTTCTCGTGGGCTGGGAGTGTGTAATTTGTGTGTAATTTTAATCTAACATATGAATTTGTTTATAGTTCTAAGTTTAAAATTGATGATCGTTATAAGTATATTTTTAAAATTATAATCTAGATTTTTGTAATATGTGTGCTGTGTACATGTACCGCCTCCATATCTGGGGTCTTAAAAATTAGCCGTATCCGTAGTCTCAGTCACAATGTTCAAGTTCAAGTTCATGTTCGATGAGGATAAAGTTTGGCTCAAGTTTTCCAAGGAAAACGTTTGAGGAAAAAAGCATCTTTGAGTTCGACCAAAGATTTTTTTCTATCATAAGTGGAATTTGATGATGAAGAAATATTCCATATCATGGGTGATGTGGGTCTACTATATCATTGGGTGCAGATCCTGATGATGACTCATCATTTTCGTGTGCATCTTTCATTGTCTTCAATTTCCTCCCAAAGATTCCCTATAGATATGGGCTTAAAAAGACAAATGATGTGGAAGTGGTACTGTTGTTCCCAATAAGGATAATGTCGGCCGTGATGTCTGTGATGTACCATTTGAGGATTAAAAGTTGGATTCCATTGTAACCTTCTGATGACTATATCAGCACTTATGTCGATGCTCGGATGTGGGCTTTCGTCGGTCGAGCAGGAGGTCCAAATTTTTATTAAAATTCAGTAAATAATTACAATTTTGAGCTTGGATACGAACCCTCAAAGTATACCTAGGACAACATATTAAGTCAGCAAATTTATGTACAAGGAATTCGGTGTTTAACCGATTTACAATCACAAGACCATGTTCTCCATAGTCTACAACCCGACATGCATTTGATGCTTGTAGAGTTCTAATGGCATCTCCTAACATTCTCCGGAAATGTTCATCAACTCTATACATGAAAATATATGTCTGCAATGGAAGAGATAAACTAGAAAATCTTAAAACTCTTACTCTTGTGAGATCAAATGAATATGGTGGACTATGTGGATTTTGCATGAGAGACAATGCTTGGTGGGGTCTACTCAACCAGTCTGCGACCACATTCTTTGTTTCAACAATATGTCCAGTTGATAATTGGCCAGATTAAAATAAGCTTGCTACTTGACATACTTTCCTCTACCATCTTTCTGCCATGGTCCTTGTCTTTGAATGTTAAAAATCTACTGCAATCTGTTCTAATAATAAAGTTTGGTAGATGCATAAGTTTTAGGAAAATTTCTCTAAACATTTCTTTAATACATAAATTTCTTTATCTGATTATATCCATTTCTTAACATCATTAGAAAATACTCTTGAAGCGTATTCACATGGATATTCTTTTCTATTTTTAATGTAACACAAAATTCCTCCCCATGCATAATGATGCGGGTCGTCGATCCTCTTCATTAAAGAATGTTAATTCGGGGCTGGTGTCAGAAGGCTATATGTAAAGGGAGAAAAATATTTTTGATAATGGTCCTTGTACCAAATCCACACTTGCATAAATTAAAACACGCTTGTAGGAATTGAAACACATTTGCTAGAATTGAAACACAATTTGCAGAAAATTTAAATCAGACATTGCAAAAAAATAAATTGCTAAATTGAAAATAAATACATAAAAGCCCTTGAGGTTTACAACAAACTGTACATCACAAAAATAATTACATGACACAAAGAAAAAGACAAACAAATATAATTACAGAATAAGAAAAATAAACTTAAATATACAAATCCATCTTCCTTGGAATGTGTAGCCAACTCATTCCTCGAAAGGAGATTTTAATTAAAACTATTTACAAATCAATGGAATGAAATCTTAGAATAAATTGATCGAGAAAAATGGATATTACATTCTTTGGTGTGGGAGGTTGCATTTATAATTCCATGCTTCCACCACCTCCTTATTTTAAGGCATACATCTTTATCAACTAAGATTTCAATCTATCCAAAAAGCATCAATCTCCACAAAATATGGAGAGAGCTTATCTAATTCTAACTAACAATCGACTCTCTTATTTTATTGTTGAGAATCAAAATGAATATTGATTCTTCTTTATTTTACAAATAATAAACACTTATAGAAATCTATTTTTAAAATGACTTCCAAAAATAGATAACAATACCACCCTTGGAGTTATGCTCATCTTTGTAACTCTAGTATTCATCCCCAAAGCTCTAATATCTAACTCCGAAGCAAAAATATTAGACTCAAGCGATACTAAAACCCATTTTTTCGCAAATGATGATAGTTGTAAAAATTAGGGGAGGTTTTTTTAAACACATTGTTATGACCAAAAACCTCTCTCATATTTTCCCTTTGACCTTCTGTTATTTGATTATGCAACTTTTGGTGTTGTCTTGATACACTTTTTCTCGGACTACCACATAGTAAAAGTCAAATTTATTCCAAATGGTGAAAGTTGTAGAAAAATGGAAGGAGGTTTTTGTTCAACTCATTGTTATGAGTAAAAACCTCTCTTAGAATATCCATTTGACTTTTCTGGTTTAAATTATGCAAGACTTTGTAGCTAGACTGCTGCACTCCAAAGCTAGGCCTACATATTCCGAAGTATTAAAATCATTATTATGACCAAAAACCTCTCTCAGAATATTTATTTGACTTTTCTGGAGTAAGTTATATAGACTCCAAAGCGTTTTGGGAAGACTCCGAAGCATTCAGGAAGACTCCGAAACAATACTAAAACGACTATAACTTTTGCATATGAACTCGAATCAAGATGATTTTTTTGAACTTGCATAATTTTTCGAGAGGAATCTGAATATGCAATCAGATTTGGGTTTGGAGATATTCTTGATGATTATTTTTCACTTTTTCCCAAACATATGCTTAAGGAGTGGTGTCTCTAGATTTTACCCTAAAATTTGAGACTACCCCATGTTTAAATTTTTTTCGTTCTTTTAAAATAATGGGTCTTTTTTTTTTTATTGCTAGAAGATGTCTGTATTACGTTAAGATATTCCCAGTGAAACATATGAGCCAATTTCGATAAATACCTAGATGCCGAAACTCATTTTATCCTTCTGCCAAGTTTTGTCTATAGGAAATTTTTATTTAATTATTTATTAAATAAATAATGCCCCATTTGAAGTAAATTGTGCTCCGGTTGAATCTTGTTGAATTTTTGCATGCCAGTATTCACACATGTCAATAGGGTTTTCACCAAGAATGAATTCAGAGCTTTGTTTGTGACTTAAACAACGTTTTTATTTTATTTATTTCTTTTGTGTTTTTCTTCGGTTTTCCCGTTGTCTTTCTGTTTTATTTCCCTGGGTTCGTTCTTTATCTTATATAGTCAGTTTAATTCCTGGAGCATCTGGAGATCATTTACGGCCTTAGCACCGAGAAGGGATCGACCTCGGAAGAAAAAACTTCGACCAAAAAGATGAAGTCATGCACAAAAAGTCTCTCTTAGGCAAGTCGCACTTTTTGGAATGAATGGGTCTTAAGCTATGATAGGATTTTTGGTAGTGGCGGGCGGACATGAATTTCTTACTGCCTTGCGGGGTATTTTTTCCCAAGAAGTCAAAGTCATCTAAGGCTGCAATAGGAATTTTGGTAGTGACGGTGGGTGGGAATTTCGACACTGCCTTGCAGGCACTTTTTCCCATGAATTCAAAGTCACTTAAGCTGCAATGGGAATATTAGAGGTGGCAGGCAGATGAGAATTTCTTACTTGCCTTGTAGGGTAAAAATTCCCATTATAAAAGAAAAATCACTTAAAGCACCGGCGGGAATTTCTTACCTACCTTACAGGGTAAAAATTTCCATGATGAAAGTCAAATCACTTAAGTGGAAGAGGGGATTTTTGGAGCTGCAGTGCAGGGTGGAAATTCCCATCAAGTTGACTTCTTATTTTTAGCAATTCCTCTTGCCAAAAAGTGCGACCCACCTTGGGTGAATAACAATGCATTTAATAATATTTATTAATGGTTTATTCACCCAATTTTGGTGCCATAAATAGAAAGAAAGTCAATGCAAGTGGAAAAGCTAAGGAGAAGTCAATGATGCATGCTAAAAATAAATAAAATAAATTATTTAAAAAGCAACCAATAGCAACATGCATAATTGGGCGCCCAAATTGGATGAATAGACATGGCTATTAATTAATTAAATTGCCAGAAATAGGAAGAGGCAATTATTAAAAATAGCAAGCACAAAGCTATATAAGCATGAGATGCCATAAAAGAGAAGCACTTATTTCTTTTTGATGAAGATTGCAGCCCGGACAGGTTTTGGCGCCAAAGGAAGGAGGATTTTGCATTAAAGAATATTTTCCACTGTCGGGAAGCTTCCAGTTTTGGCGCCTAGGGTTGGAATAGCTTGATTTTTGTTATTTTAAGTGTCTGCATGTTGGTATATGTGCCCAGGTGAATTAAATAATATTTTTGCTTGCTTTGCATGCAAGCAAAGCCTCAAGTTTCGGGATAGCTTGAGACTTTATATGCAAATTTTGGTGATAAAAATCAAGTATTCATGCCCTGGACTCCATCTTTGTTTGAATTAATTGCAGGTATTCATCACAAGTGCTCATATAAGTGAAAGGAAGTTCAAATCAATGTCAAATACATTGAATATATCTTCTGAATCTGAAGAAATTGTCGGATCTGCACAAATTGATCTGATTGCAAAGGCTTCTGGTAAAAATCATCCTCTTGTTTCTAACGTAGCCCGTGTGGAAGTCAGTGCATGGAAAATTCCTTCCAGAATCTTGTGCATGTGCTCCCAATCTTCTAGTTGAAGCCTTCATTGAATTTACTTGTATTTGCATTCACCCAGAGTGCTCTCCAGAATTTAAAATTGCTCATATGCAATTAAAAATAAAAGATGACGAGTTTTGTCTGAATTGTTTACGGCAAACATTGCACTGGTGCACGTACTGGAGAAGAACTACAAAAGCTTCAAGGATAAGAGGGAAGACATGTCAGAGGCAACACCTGTAAGAAAAATCACATTCAATTTGTTTCCAGATCCAGTTTGGTGAGAATCAAAGGCAAAAGAGTCAACCGCATGCAAAATATGGAAGAAGAACAAGACTAGGAGTGTTGCAGACTTTCTTCTAATTTCTTTTCCTCTTTCTTCTTCTTTCTCTTATTTTCTCCGACAAAGTAATTGAGCAATCTTAAGTGATTGGTTTAAAATCCGTTACTTGAAGAAGTCAATTACTTGGAAATAGGTGGCAGACATGCAAAATAGAAGGTTCTATTTTCAGTTATAAATCATGCATGTCATGTCATGCGAGAGAATTCCATGAGGAAGATTGCTAGCTTTGCTTCCCTTTTTCATAGCTTCAACATGTGGCAATTCATTAAAAAGACTTCGTATTTGTAATTGCCCTCTATACACTATAAATAGAGGAAGAACCTACGGGTTAAAGGATCAGAATTTGTAATCAACATTCTTGTGTTCTAGACTTTGAGCTGAAACCCTTGATAGCTATCTGAAAGCCGAGGAATAGAGAGGAGGCAAATTTCCTGGAGAACTTTGTGTCAACAATGCATTTGTTTCTTATTTCTTTTTAGATCTTTGCATAAACTTTGTGTTATCTTAGATTTGGATCTGAAACTTTCCTTTGCTTTAAATTCTGCATTTAAAGATCTATTTGTTTCGTCTATGTGCATGTGACCAACTCTATCAACTATTGGTTAGGTTGCACATCTCCTTTCCTTCTTCTTGTATTTAATTATTTCCCTTTCCTGCACATATTGCTTCTGATTATTTCTTTGCAAAATTGCCTAGTTATGGTTCATGAGCTACGCAATTAAAGTAAAACCAAAGTAGATAGATATTATGAAATATAATTAACCAAATCTTACATGGGAGTCTCATCGGTAAATGAGGAGATTTATGTCATGACCGCTTTGCTAGGTTTTTAGGCGTTTGTGTAGAAAATCTAGCCAACAATTTTTGGCGACTCTACTAGGGAACAACACAAATTTGTAGACCAGAGCTTTCTTTTGTCCAGTTCCCTTTTATATTATAAGCTTAACTTGATAGAACGTCCATTCACGCGGTCTAACGGGGCTCGAGAGGATTGATCATTTTTATAGATTGCAGGAGCAGTTTAATTTCAATCATCCTCCTCAAGTTAGAAGCCGCAGATCCAGTCTTTCACCAGGAAGAAGAGAACAAACTCCTCCAGATCCGGATCGTGTGCAGCACAATCCAACAATGGGATTATTCACCCAGTCTATTCTCAAAGAAGACATGCTCCTTTCATGATGCAGAATCAGCCACTTGCCCTCGCATGACACCGGTCCATGGGGTGCAGCCTTTGGACCTCTGAATCGACTCCTATGCATGATCTACCTAAAGGGACGAGAAAGAATTTTCCAAAATTCTTTGGAGACGGAAAGCAAAATCCAGATGACCACTTGGCTGCATTCTTTATATCTGGAGTGCTTGCAGTAGAACATGAAGATGTGTCTCTCCAACTTTTCATTGAGACTTTGCATGACTTGGCTGGAGAATGGTTCTACCGGCTAGCTCCTAGTACCATAACCAAGCCCAGACTCTGTCTATGCGAGATGCATTCTGAAAAAGGTTCAAGCCAGCTGAAGATTCCAGTATCTTGATAACTCAGCTCACTCAGTTGAAGGAGCCACATGAGCACATGCGAGATTTTATTGCAAAATTCCAAAGATTCTTGTACAAAATTTAGAAACACTTCGCTTCTCTAATGATGAGAATCAAAAAGTTTTTTTCATCGATGCTTTACTTCTGAAGTAAGCTATCAAGCTACGAAGAGCACATCCTGCTTTACTTGTTAGCGGACTCAAAACATGGCGGTTGAAATTGAAGATGACCTTATCATGGCTGGAAAGATAAAGAGCAACACTTCTAGAGCTGAAAGTTCATCTTCTACTACTACATCCGATTCACTATTGCAAAAGTTAGCAAATGAGATGTCACAGATGAAGAAACAAATGACTCAAATGGCTCGGGCAACAATATTGGCCTGCTTGGCAAATTTCAACAACAATTGGAACCACATTGCTTTGGTTCCCAAAGATTAGCAATTGAAGCTGCTCCCAGAAACAACATGGAGATGAATGAAGAAGACCAGGAAGCTGGCGTTGATCAACTTGAGAATGATGATTTTGTAGGTCTGCTGGCGACTCCAACATTAATTACCTAAACTACAAATTTGAACATGACTATGAGGAGCTTCTTGAAGACAATCATGGTCGTGCATATGTAGTATTTACACAATCACAAACTCACCAATGAGGCATTAGCCGATGAACAAAGAAGGGGCAACCCTTTACCTTCTTCCTTAGCTCCCAGAAATAAGAATGTGAGTTCTTCATCTCAACCACAGAAAGTAGCTCAGGTATCTGAATCTATACCTTCCTTCGACATTGTTGATCATGTCAAGAAAACTAGGATTCAAATGTCAGAAGTTGAATACCTGAGAGCCTTTCCTGAGCAGTTAAATAGGCTAGTCAAATATGTGCAATCACTAGGACAATCCAATACATCAAAAGGCCTTTTGCCTAAGCCCAAGGATACTCCTTCCCATAACAACACTGCAGTTGTTAAATCCTCACCATCTTCTGAAAGAGTGGGACCATTCTACGTTTCCCTATTGCTTAATGGTTTGAAGTTAAGCAATTGCGTTCTAGATTCGGGTGCTTCTGACAATGTCATGCCAACTAAAGTTGCAAATGCTCTTGGGATTACCTTGACAAAGACCATAAAAGGTGCTACTCCATGGAGAGACAAGTCCCTTTAATCAGACAAATCAAAGATGCACAAGCTATTCTGGTAGCTTTTCCTGACAAAAGATTAAAGATGACAATCTTAGTTGCAAGATATTCATGTCTCCTACGGGATGTTGCTAGCAGAAACTTTTGCAAAGAGTTGGGAGGAGAAGTAAAGATGGATTGGTCCTATGCTCATATTCCTATCAAAGGAATAAATCAGAAGTTGGAGCCGGAAAATAAGTCCAAGTACACAGTTACAAAATCTGAGGATCCTAGATCTTAGATTCTTTTTCAAGAATCTGACTATGGGGTCTATTTCTTGGAAATGGATAAAAATGTACCAAAACCGGAACTTCAACCAGAGCCAGAACCAAAAGGAGCTGAAAAATTTTGGACTCTAGAGTTTAAAGGCACTTGTTGCTCTTTTGGATCAGGAGCTGACGTTCTATTAATATCTCCAGATCATGAGATATTCCCATACTCCCACAAGTTGATGTTCGAGAACACCAATCATACGGCAGAGTATGAAGCATTGCTACTAGGAATGGAGCAAGCTAGAAAGAAAGGAGTAAAACTCCTCAAAGCCCAAGGAGATGTTGAACTTATAGTAAAGCAAGTTCGAGGAAAAATCAAGTCAAAGGAGATAAGATGAAGCATTACAAAGATAGAGTGCTTTCTACCACACTCAATTTTGCAACCTTCTCTATCGACTTCATTCCAATAAATCAGAATTCCAAGGCAGACTCTTTGGCAGTCACAGCTGCACTATTGAATCTGGATAGACCACCGTCCATATTCAGACAAGGAAACTATAAAGTGGAGATGGTCTACCGCCCCAAAGTCCCTGATAATGTTGAACAGTGGCAGACTTTCAATGAGGACAAACAAACATCTGCATTTCTGGAACAAGACAACTTTGACAAGTTGTATGTTGAAGGGAGTAAGTCACTACCACGACAAACAGTCACAGGCATAACTGATCCAGATTATGGTGACAGTAGTGGAGTAATCCAACTGAAAGGTAACAAAATCTCCAAGGGTTTAGTTTCCTTAGTAGAGACATTCGACAAGCATGATCAGTACCTGAAGAAGAACAAAGAATATGGTAATAGTTCTTCCTCAGAAATGCAATCGGTAAATATGGGAATGAAGGAAGTTGATGCAGACTTACCCACCACGGAGAGAAGAAAGGATTGTAGAGATTGCTTTTGAATGTTCATTAGTCCACTCATACTTCCTATTCTTCTTGAGAAATTCTTGGAGGATGTATCTGTCTTCACCACTATTAGGGTAAAAATTATTTACATAATCTAAGATTCCTAAGAATGCTTGTATTTGTTTCCTATCCATTGGAGCTTTAAATTTTTGGATCTTTTGAGCAATATGGCCTTGAATTTTTAGCTTATAATTGTCTACCTCAAGGCCTAAGAATTTACACATTGTCTGGCATAATTGGATTTTGTCTCTGAGAGGACTATGCCAGCCTGTTCAGCTTTATCATAAAACTGTTGTAGATGTAGTAAATGATCCTGCAAGGATTGGCTGAAAATGAGGTTGTCATCAATATATACAAATAAAAATCCTGTCATTCCTGTCAAGTTTTTGTCCATCAATTGTTGGAAATATGCAGGAGCATTGGTTAATCCAAAAGGCATGACTTTCCACTGGTAATGGCCAAATGGACATGAAAAAGCAGTTTATGCTGATCAGTTTCTTTTACCCTTATTTGATAGAAACCAAATTTGCAATCAAATTGAGAAAAGTATTTTCTTTTGGCGACTTTCTGCAGCAAATTCATTTTATCAGGAATAGGATAAGGAAATTGTTGTGTAATGGCATTTAATGGTTTGCAATCTACAACCATTCTTTTCTTCCCCCTAACTTGTTCAGATTTCTTATTTACCATGAAAGAATAACAACAAAATGGCGAAGTAATTTTTCTATTAAGCCTTGTTCAAGCAATTCTGTAATTGCTTGTTCCACATCCTTATAATCATGGGCTGGTATGGGAATTTTATTCCCAATTTTTATTGATTTTCCCTCTATTAAATTGATTTCCATTTCTGGCATATTCTTGATCCAGAATTTTTGAGGGTTGTTCAAATTTCTTTCTTAATTTTTGTCCTAGCTCATGGATTTGACTCAGGATGGTTTCTTCTGGGACTTGAAGTGCATTGTACCTAAGTATCTTTCTAAAGCATATACAAGTCTTGGAGCTCTAATTGTTTCTCCATTAATGGTAAAAATGACATTTTGGAGTACTGCCATACGGAGAATACCGGTCAATAAAGGCTCCGCCTAGGAGACAATATATAGGTAGCTCATTATGAGCAAAGAAGTCACAATGGAATTGTTTATGCTGGATTCTTAAGGGTTCTTGATGCTTATACGTGTTACAGCTAAAACCATTTCCTTGGATATCCATACTCGTGTAAGTATGAGCATCATCTAATTCTTCCTAGTTATTAAGTAGGGCAGATTTGCAAAATGAAAGGGATGCTCCTGTATCTACTTGTGCATCTATCTTTTCGCCATTAATTTCAACTTCAATAAACTGAGCTTACCTTCCATTGATGAGTTGGGCCACATAAGCTGGTTTTGGCTCTGATGGTGCTGGGATAGCAGAACAAACTAGCCTGCATTTTGCTGGATCAGGTCTCTTTTCTTCTTGCTGGATGGGGCATTTCTACCCAGTCTGTTTCTTTTTCTATTCTCATTATGTATTGTTCAGGTTCCCATTCCAAAGCTAGTCGTTCTTTGTCGTCTTCATCTTCTGCTTCAAGATCTTCTAATGTTCTGGATCCTACTGTGGTGCTTTTTGTTGTTTGACAGCTTCTTCAGAAAGCAAATATGTGAACTTGTTTTGTAACCATTTATCACTTGGTTGATAAGTATGTGAAAGATCATATGAAATTTCAGCAGGTTTTAGTGTTGGAGGAGTCCTGCTTCTTCTTGGCTGTCTTCCTCTAAAAACCTGTTGAAAGGGCGATTGTCCACGAAAAACTGGTCGTCTCATTCTAGAATTTGAGCTGCATTCTCCTAGAGCTTCATTCCAGTCTGACCAGGGATGTTGCATCATAGCTGCTGATTGATCACCTTATTCAAGGGCACTGGCCAAATCTTCAAGGTCATCTTCATCTTCAAGGTCTTCATCGCTATCTTCTTCAAGAATTGGTTCATAAATCTCGTCTTGGTCATACAAAATTCAAATATTCATTTTCTTCTATTATATCCCATCACGCTTGCTGCGGCAGTGGAATAGGCGGCTTTAATAGCAGGGTTTTACATTTACAATCCAGAGCTTTGTGCCCAGGTTGGTTACAGATATAACAAATAATGCAGTTAGACTATGGGCGAGAAAATTTATGACGACAGAGATAGGTATGTTTGGGAGTAGGGGTGCGATGCTTGGGAAAATAACTGTGTTTAACGGTAAGGCGACGCGGCTTATGCTTCTTTTGCTGCTTATGCAAAAAGGGGTGACAACCAAATGGAGCAGTTTCAGGAAAATCTTTGGCAACTGCTTGGGCTTTATGTTTAGACACTATGTTGCCAGGAAAAGCGGTGCAGTGCGGGTCTGAAACATGGAAATGTCGATTTTCAAAAAAACCTTGGGTACGAAACGTTATGGAAACGTCCGTACAATATATTATAAAAAAATTAAAATTAAAATTCATATATATATATATATATGCATAGTACTCATTTTCAAAATTTTAGTCCATGGACCATAAGAGATAACTGATAAAGCACTCAAAATATTTTGTATTCATTGAAGTTCTAAAGATTCATCATTCAACATGGTTACAATTTCAATGTTTCATATATACATGATTAGTTTAATGATTAGCTGCTCCTTGATGTCTCTTTGCTCTTCACAATGCTAAATGTTAGTTTAATGAAAACTGAATTTAGCAAGAGAAAAAAGAGTGTGTGATTTAGAATGGACCAAAGATGTCATTATATAGCTTTTAGGAAGTGTCTTTAGGAAGTTTGGGTGGGTAGATTAGGTTTAGGAGCAATAAATGTTAAAAATTAGTTTGTTTTTTATGTTTTTAGCTTTTAAAACTGAAAAACGTGCCAGAAATGTCCCAGAAATGCCCAGGATGTTTCGTACACGCTTCCGTACCAGAAACGTTTCAGACAGGGTAGGGGGGCTAGGGGTGTTTCCTGGTAACCCAGTTTTGACAGTTCAGTGATAGCATTCATATCAAAAATAAGGGTAAGCACTTGCTATCGAGCAAAATCAATAATATCAGTAGAGGACATGGATGTTAAAAATAAGCCTCTGAGTTCGATATAGGCCAAGACTCTTTCTGAAAGGCTATATGGAAGAGAGTTGAGGAATTACATTTTAAGAGCATCAGAGGTATGAGTATTGCTCTGATAAGCAAGTTTCCTATACTATCTAGCATAGGCTTTAAATTGACCAAGATCACATAATCTCATTTGGGACAGCCACTTAGATGTTTCTAACTGCTTGTTGGCTTGTGGAGGAACAAACTCGTTAATTAGAAGCATATATAGGCTTGTCATGGGATCAGATTTATCTAAGACTAAATGACCATGCATTGCTGTAGACATTGATCCCCACCATGTACTGACAAGACCCCAGAAATATTGAACTGCAAATTGGGCATTAGTTCTGAGGTTCATACTGTTACAGACTTCTATTGTCTTCATATTTGTAAACCAGGCATTTATTTCTTCAACAAGATTGAGCATTTCATCAATATTCAAATACCATGGTTGTACGGGAACTGTTGTGCGCTGCATGTTAGAGAGTGCAGGAGACTCTTTCCTTTTATGCTTGGCAGACAATTGAGGTGAGAAATGATAACCAAAGTCTAAGGACTGCTGGCCTGGAGATGCTATGGATTTGGTTTCACCGTCTCATGAATTTTGGGCTTTTCCTCCTTTTCCAGCCAATTGAGACTCTGAGTTAGAATGTCAACTTTATCATCAACAGCAGAGTTGACCTTATTATAAATGTCTTGACTCTGTCATCTATTGAATCAGACTTATCACCTATACTGTGCAAGAGTTCAGTTACAGTGTCTAAATTTTTCTGAATGGTATTGACAGTGGATCTAAGAAAGATAAGAGAATTGCTAATATTTTATACAACATGAATATCTGATCTGATCTGTTGGACATCTCGACAAAGATCATCAAAATTTTCTTCAAAATGAGCATTGTGTCGAGCAACATAATTCCTACGCTTAACCTCTTGTGAAGGTTCTTTCTCATCTGGCTTAGATGGTTGGAAAGCATAAGAGAAATAGCATATGGCTCCTTGTTTAAAATAGCCTCTTAATGTGGGCCATCTTCCTCCTTTATAAAGAGTGACATTATCTTCTTTGTATAACTGAAGGGTATTTTCTCTGGGATGAGAAGCCGTAGACAAAGGTAGATCAGTAGGACCTTGGTTAACATTTTTATCCTCGATTGCAACATATAGACTACCTTTCGTTGTAGATCTAGAAGAGGATGAAGAGAAACTAGTTTTAGGAGTATCAAAGGTTCTACTGTGTCTCTGAGATATGCTTCTTGGGCCAATGTGAATTTGATTTCCAGAGATTCTTTGAATAGGATTTTGGCTTAATTTGTCCTTTGGGATGGCATATCTAGACCAATCAAGCTTCCATTCTGGTGGGATCTGAATTCTGTCAATGGTTCCTTTCTGAAGTTCTACCATCCCGCTTAGTCTTTTGGCATAGGAAGATTCTCTAAATTTTTGGATGACTTGTATTTGTCATAGAGTAAAGGACCTGGATATTGATACTAGCATGATCAAACATATTAAGACCATAGACTGAGCTAAACAATCCCCAACAATCAAGTGAACCATATTTTACTTCATCACTCCCTTTATCTCTAGCACAAACTTAGGGATTAGGGAAAAACTCATAACAAACAGGACCATCATTTAGCCTTGAAATACTGCACCATCATTTATTTTCTGAAAAATGCATAAATATGTCAGAGGAACAGATTGGAGAGAACTTTCTGCCCTCTGCTTTCAGTCATATATACACATAAAATAATGCAAAATCATGTCAAAAACTTCCCATGCAAAAATAATGGATAAAGTTTGAGTTCATGTTTGACAAGAATAAAGTTCGGCGAAATTCAAACTTCTTTTGATAAAATTTGGTATACCTTGTGACATAGTCTGTATCTATGCAGCTTTGTCTACGATCTTTTAGTTAATGTTGAAATTAGTAATAGTATAACCACCTGTAATATTAACTAGGGGAATTGCTAGTATTTCAACACCTTTTCTGTTGCTCACATTATCATTGATCATACTTGATAGTTGCTCACAAGCCGCTTGAATCCTTGATAGTTTCCAACTGGTTGCTTGAAGCGATAGGTTCTGGAAAACTGTAATACACAAATTGCATAGCTGGCTTTTTCAGCCACTCAAAAATTTGTTACTGTGATACTAATTTTCTAGAGGTTTACTGGTTTCCCACTGTCTCTGTTCTAAGACACTCAGTAACTAGTTTGATAAGAACTTTAGGATTGTTATTTATGTGCTTGTGATATTTTGTCTTATATCGGTGTTTTATTTTCTTCAAAATTTTGTTGCTAGTTTTCCCTAGAAGGTAACTGCAACACACAGGTGTCACGTTAGAGTTGTAACTCAGATTCTCTTCTGGTTATGTAAGGTGGTGAGATTATCTGAGGAAGTCCGTTCTCTATTTGGAGGACTTCATTTCTTCATTTCTTCTTATATACAGCATTCAAAGTTTTAGTAGATATTGTTCTGATTATCATTGAGCAAGTTGAGTTTTGAGTTTCGCGGAAAGTTTATGGAGTCTTCTCACCTTGCTCCACCTGTGAACATATCACTGCCATCCAACTGCCTGTGCATGCATATTTTAGACCCAGAATCCTGCTAGCTATATGTACTCTGGGTGTAGGTGGATTGGCAAGGGCAGTTCATTCCCAAGCTTGGCCATAAGGAATTCCAGTAGTATAAAATGTGAACAATATATGGGGTAAATAGAAAGAATCCCTTGCAGCCTTTCTTAAGGGGATTCTCATACACCAAATTGGCATCTGGCTTGGCTGTGACCTTAAAAAAACTTATGTTAGAGGTGTAAATTGGCTGATCAAATTTCATGAATGGCTACAAAATTTATGTATCTGTTGCAGAAATTCTTCTGGTGAGGCTATGTGGACATAGCCATATGGTTGATTGATTTATCTGGAAGGATAGTCTGTATGTTGAATTGATGTGTACTTTTTTTGAACACCTTTTGAAAGTCTTCTGACTAACTATATTTTAAATGACATTGAATGTTAAGCTATTGTGTGCAAAGATTTTCAAAATTGCTAGGGGCTGCTGACCATTCTTTCAAAATATGCTTTATACCAGGTAGCTTCTAATGCATGGTTTCAGTTGAAGGAAATCCATATTCAGAGGGGAAGGGAAATACCTGGCTATTCAATAGCTGATTGCCATAGGCAAAATTGAAATTGAACTCCAATTGGGTGTCATTGTTTGTTCCTTCGTCAATTCCTCAATTGGCAAGTGATGGTTTCATTGATTTCTTTGTTTTCAGGGGACATTCTGAATTATTTAGTTGTTTCTATATTACACAAAAAGGCTCTCTGCCTCTGCAATTATCAGTCTCCAAAGGCTGTCCATATTTAACTGCATTACCTTTGAGATATTAGAATTTACCCAATATATTGACGACTTACAGCTGCTATGTACAATATCATTCATGTTAGAAAACTCAATTTGTGATTAAATTGTTATTTGCATGCTTTTGATTCAGATAATTTTGTCTCAAGAAAAGAAGATGCATGAACTAAATGAGCTTGTCAAGGTCTTGCAACAAAAGTTGGCAGATTGCAAATCGGCCAATGCTCAAAACAGAAATGAAAGTATTGTTGGCTTAGATAGGAGGTGGCTGCAGAAGCAAGATCTTCCAGAAGACTAAATGGTGGCTCGATATGCATGTAAAAATGTTCCTGGCTATTCATTCCAGAACTTGGCTGCTACATGTGTGCTTTCTTGGGTCATTGTTTTGACAATTGTATAGCTGCTGGTCTTTAAGGAATTGAGCTTTAGAGATGATACAAATCATCAGCAAACATGTTTTAACATTCAATACATAGCCTGTACCAGCTCTCAGAAGAGCCCATATGGAAACATTGATGATTTAGCTCATTTAATACGACCTGAAACGTGACTAATTTTTTTCTGTTTTATTCTATTATGCCTTCATAGGGTCAACAAATCTAGACTGCTGTTTAGCACTACATTTGATTTGATCAATACTTTTAGAGAGCATAATTTACCTTCTATGTATGGTATATTAAAATTCAAACAATATCAGTCCTTAACATATGCAGAGAAGCTCCATTGCAATAAAATATACAATCTTTTAATGTTTATTGCCATTTCATAAATGGATTTGTAGAAAGGCAAGTTACACTGGACAGAAGCGTGGATGCTCTGTGACATGATATGGAAGTGATGGTAAAAATGGAACTTAAAAAGTAAATAATTTATGTGGGTGATGAATGCATGTTCGACTCTTCAACATGTGAAGATTTAAAAAAATATTATGATAAAATGAAATGCAATGATTACATTGCTTTGCTGGAATTTATGCTGAGTTTACATTTAAGATTGTGTCTTTTAATTAACTTGAAAGTTTATTGTATACCGGCACTACACCGTTTCGAGGAGTCATTGCATTGTTCATTGTGTTCTTACACCTATATGGTATTTCAAGAGGCTTTTTGAAATCCTAGTGCATGCATCAAGTGATGGCACCATGCATGCTGCGAATAGTATATCAGTCTCAGTTTGCATACGGTCATACATCACTCTTATTATTAGTGTTTTACTATTGGAATGGCCCTTATATTAATATTAATAAAAGAGATATTGTTAGTGTTGTAAGTTCTCATAGAGCCATAAATTATACTATAGTGAGTGTTGGTACCCTCTTTTAGTTTTAACTGTTTGCATGCTATTAGGTAACTCTTACACTTCGATATCACTTCAAAATTGTAATGATAGAAGATTCTTCTCAGTTATGTAAGGTGGCAACTGTTTGAGAAGGGGGCCTTTATTTAAAGGACTAAATTTCTTCTTACATACATACATTCAAAGATTTAGTGACTATAAAATCTAGTATTCTTCAGCAAATTCAGTTTCTTTTGGGTTTTCATTGCAGAATTTTGTTCTTATGGTTCACCTCTGAACATATCAAAGTCCTCCAACTACCCAACTGCCTATACTTGCATATTTTCTATACAACATGAAGTTCTTCTAGAGGTATATATTAAGGTGCGAATTTACAGATCGAATTTCATGGGTGATTACAAATCTCATGTGCAGGTTGCACAAATTTGAATTTTTCAGAATTCTTTAGGCTGATATATGTTGATTTGACTTTTCTGGCAGGATAAATTGTATGCCATTCATGTACCTCGTGCATGCTTTGTGGGTTCCCCAGCTTGGGCCTTCCTGCAATATCTGGGATCTGTGATTTGATATGTTGGATTGAAGAGGGGCAGGGAAGAAAAGTGAAACCGGCATTCAAGATAAATTTGGTAAGGGAAGTCGTATGAGAGGTGGAGGTTAGAAGATATGCAAGTATAGGAGGTGAAGCAAAAAAGGCTAGTGCAGAGAAGGTACGAGGCTCAGATGATGATGGCTGATCATAGGCAGATAGAAGCTCCCTACATCCAGTAAGCAAAGTAAGGATCCAGTAATGCAACTCTGTATTTGGATATGCTTCATATTTGATAGAAGGCTTTAGACATTTATGTTTTTTTGGGTGGGTGTAGCTACGTAATAATGTTCCCCAAGTATAGAGTATAGCTGCTCTTATGAATGGTTAGTGTTAAATGGCCTCTAGGATTTTATTTATTTATTTAGGAGACTCTAATTGGATATCTTGTGTATGCCGACCTTAAATTCAAATCTAGACGGACTTCAAGAAAGTGCCCAAATTTGAAAAGTAACTGATAGAACAGGGGATACAGGTTTGGGCGCCAAAATTGGCTTGGGATGGTTTCTAATGCTGAACTTGTCCCACTACTGAAAAGAAGGAAACAATTCAAGATGGGTGTTTATAGAGGCGTGTTGAGTGTCCTAAACAAACTGAAAATGATCAAATGTATCAATCAAGGCATAGTGGTAAGGACAATCAAACCGGTGATCCAAAGTCCATTGAAAGGCAGAAAAAATGATGGAAAAAAATTTGCCAAAAAAGGGTCAAATCTGTACTAAAACTTGCAGGTTCTAGTGGCTCCGTTTTAGGTGTCGTCTTCTCTAAAAGTATATATTTTCTCGATCTCTACGCAAATATTTTTCTTATTTTCATAAAATCCATTTTTGTACCTTTTGTTACCACATGCCTTATATCAAATGATTGAATGGTACTAAACTTGAATTTATAATAATATGGACAAAGTGCCCTTTAATACATTTGACTTGAAAAGTTTGAAATACACTAACAAAAAGTCCAAAAGTAGTTGTAGAACTTAACAAAATTGATTTGAAATACAAAATTAAGTCTAAACTTGAATTTAAATATGGAAAAGCAAAGATGGTAACACATGTTGAATATTGAAATACAAGTGGCAAAGATGGTAACACATGTTGAATATTGTATGAAGTGGCGACAAGGAATAATTTATAGGCATCATCAAGATGAAGATACTGAATTTGATTTCACAATCAAGTCTCAAGCTAACTTTCATGTGTACTAGAGAAGGGACTTTAGATAATGGATGATAAAACATTGATGCTAGTTATATTACTGGTTATAAATCATTCAGACTTCAGAGCACCCCTCTAGATTCAAGGAAAGACCATTATGCTCATGAGAACACGGGAAAAGATCTTGAGTGTGAAACATCAAGGAATTACATGTGGTCTTTTTGCTTCACAACATGTTAGGTCATATGACTACATTTCAATTGGAAAAAATTACTTAGATGAATCTCATCACCCCACGATTCCCCCTTTATTTTATTTTATGGAAAGCATCCCACTTGGATTCCCTTTTAGTGGAGAATGGGCTATTTGTGTGCATAATATATTCACGTGTCATGTACATATGTATATATACTCGTACAAATGTCTAATATATGTCTATTAAAAAAAAAAAAACTTTGAGACATGTTAATCTTGAACCATCTATTGTCAATTTGTTATATAATTTTATTCATTGTGGGTTGTACATTGATTGACGATTCTTTCATTTTTTCCAAAAGTTTTACTGATTGGTGACATGTGGCCTTAATCTAGGTGCACCACTATACCAAGTTCAAAAATATTTCTTGAGAATAGAAAATGGAGTTTGAACTATACCATATTCCTAAAATATAATAATTTTTTTCTTGTCTTCTTCAAGTGAGAAGAAAAACTGCCCTATGACGATTGAATGAACACCAAATTTAAGGTTGACTTTTTTATTAACGTCTCACACTTTTACACTTCACCTCCACTACCACCCTTGACTTCCATTGTAGGTTACGCCTATCATCGTAATTGGTACAAATATCTTAAAATATTTATTTGAAATTGTTGATAAGTATCAATCTCGAGGCACCTATCATTGATTTGTCACAGCTTTGCCCATTGAAGGGTCTTGTAGTTATTAACAACCACATTACCTTGTATCTGCAAAAGTTCACAATGTCTAGTGATGATGATATTAATCTATCTATACCATTGTGTTGGGCGTGGAAAAATACTTTTCGAGAAAAACAAACGGGATCCAAACTGCAATGTGCTTCTAAGATATTAGGATTCTCAATGGCCTCCTTCAATTAAGAAGAAAAACTAGTTTATGACAGTTAAATGGATGTTGTTGGTATCCAAATTGATTCTCCTTTGCAAGCTGAGCAGCATCACAGATTTAACAAGAAGCCTAGAGACAAATAAATCATCATGTATGTTGTTTTGTAGACGGGAGGCGATTCAACCTGCGCTCTTTGTTACTCAAATGTTGGAGAAAATGGATAACACCTTTAAAAAGGATTTGATCTATCCTCACTACTTTAGGTTGTGTCTTTCAACTAGGGTGAGAGGACCCATTTTGTAACCTCTGTTGATAAAGGAGAATGAAAATATCCTTCTTTGCTCAAATTTGAAAGGAAACCTTGAGAAAATATGATCAATGCACCACAATTTAACTCTCACGAGATGTCCTTCTAAAGAATGATGATATTTTCTAAACAAGGTTAAGGTTACTAAAGACATTATGGAATCCTGAGATTACATTTGCATATTTTAGCGATAAAATTTACTCATTTGTGGACATACAGGGAAAACAGGGGTAGTTCAGGTAGGATTCATTGTTTTTGAATAATTTTTGGTGGGAGATTAAGTAGGATAAACTTGATTTTGCCAGATCTTTGAGAACCTTCACAACAATTGGAAAACTAAATGACAGAATGCTTCAGAATAGCTAAAATATTCCTTCAACCAGAAGGTGTGCATCAATGGAGGCCCAAATTTGCACGGTTTCACACAATCTCCAAGAATTTAACATGAAGGCTCAAGCTAAAGACTCAATTAAACATTAAAGAGTCTTGGTTCCTCATGCCTAAGATACACTCAAAGGCTTACAGACAATCTTTATCAACAAAATGACACTAAAGTGATTTTAAATTGTTTATCTCATTATAGGATGAAGGCTCTTCTCGTAATGAAATTGAAATGCCACTTAACTATCACAAAGACGAGACCTTGTGTGATTCAAAGGATTTTAACACAAGATTGCAATGAAACATCAAAACCATTTGCGAGACATTACGAAATAAAAGCGGACACAAATTTGCCCAAGATTAACACAGTTTAATTCGAAGTTGATTAGATTTATCGCAAGCGGAAGGTTTTTAAACAATCTTAGAGCTTGTCAATGGTTGTACACTTGTAACCAACTTGACATGATCAAATCTAAAACATAAGAGATTAATAGGTTTCTCAAATGGTCTCTCAGGAATATGGGCTTTCTCAAATTTTCTCATAAGAATTCAACCCCGACCATTTGCATGACTAAAACATGTCTTTTATAACACTCAATTTACATCCAAGCTTTCCCCCCAAGAAAAAGAATATTCGAGGAACCTTTGTTTGTTACATGTTTGATCATGATTTCCAGAAAATGACGTTTAACAGGTTTGCAACAAAAAGTTGTCTAGTTGTTCAAAAAGGTGAATCATTGCAAATATCTCCATCATTGTTTTAACTGGGAGCACGTTTTCATCCTTTGTGCATGCAACCTCCATCATTTCATCATTTTCCCATTCTTTCCTCTGCAACTTTGCTCTACATCCAGCTTCTCTGGTAATTCACGTTTTTGCAAGTGCCCGAGCAATTCCAACTTCAAAATATCAACCTTTACATTCCTTGGACTCACAAATTAAGCTCTAAATCCATTCAATTGCACTTTGCAGACAAAAACGACAAGGAATCATTCAAATTCACCATGAAAAACGATGCGTATGCATCCCTTGAAGTCGTGGAATGTTAATGGCGGCAAAACTAGATGCATCGCGCCATAACCGTTGATTCTGCCCTTTCACAACTTTAAATTAGAGCCATCCACGTGGAAGATTAGAGCCGAAACGGGCTGGGGTGCCTTTTGCATTTTATGACTTTTGGAGAAAATGTGCAATTTTCACATTTTACCCCGCCCTCTACCTTTGAAATACGGGCTCGACACGTGGCTTAATCTGGGCCTTTGATGAAGTCGCGCTTCATTTTTATACTTTGCTCCTTTTCACAAAAGGCAAAAATCTTCAAAAACCTCCGACTCACCTCCCCGCTTTGACTTTTCAATGTTGAGCCAAAAACTTCAAAATGCCACAGGGACCCGCCTCTCGCTTCTAACTTTTGATGTGGGCCCCAGTGGAGTTGCGAGTTATTTCATGACTTTGCTCCCTCATACAAGGAAGGCTGCGGGGCCAAATTGATCTTTTTGCAAACATAGCTAAAAGGTACAAGTTATAAAATAGACCCGATGTGCCTCATCCATAAAAAGAGGCCACGTGGCGAAGATCTTTGAGATATAATTTGATGGTGAAAACACACTCGTCAAACCGTAAGATGCGGGGGTTACTTCATCATTTGCGCCCAGAATTGAATCTTTCTTCAAGGACAAAGAATTTGCAAATAATTCATGGCTCGACAACAATCCATGACCATAGAGAAGGATTTACAATAACACCCTGGTAAAGATAAAACTTGTACGCATCCATTCGGGGAGATAGAAAATATGACGAACCAGGCAGATTGGGAATTTTTTAGAACAAACGAGGTGAGATCAAATTGAGCACCAACGGATGTCCAATATAAGGTTGGCCATTTTATTGACTTCTCTCACTATTACACTCGCTCCTTCCGCCCATGTTGTTTGCCAAGTTACACACATGCACACGCACACATGTGCACACGCACACATGTGCACACGCACACACACGCGCACACACACTTATGCATGCACGCATGCACACAAGCATGTGTGCACACACATCCGCACGTGCACGCACACACACCCACACACTACACACACATGCACACATGCGGTATGCACGCATGCACACACACGCACCCACACACACGCACACACACACACACACGCACGCACCCATGTGCGTGCATGTGTCTGCACACACACACCCACACCCACACACCCACATGCGCGTGAGCACACACACACATGCACACACGAACCCACACACCCATGCATGCACACACAGAGACACGAGAGACACACATGTACACACACACACACGCACACACGCACACCCACCCACTCAAAACACAAAGACACACGAGGCACCCACACCCACCCACACACACACCCACACCCACACATACACACATATGCACACACACACCCACACATCCGATGCACACACATACCCACACAAACACGTGCGTGTGCAAGCACACACACACGCACCCACACCCACACACACACCCCCACACACGCGCACACACACCCAAACACCCTCACACACACACACATAGACACACACATGCACACACACACATATGCGCGCACACACACACACACATAAACACACACGTAGACACACAAACACACATGCACACACGAGAGACACACGGAGACACAAACACACACGCACACACGCACAGAGGAGAGAGAGAGAGAGAGAGAGAGAGAGAGAGAGAGAGAGAGACCTATCCTAATAGCTATTTCAACGGGGATGAAAAGAGGAAGAAAGAATATAGGAGTCGATACACTAAGATATCTTTGATTCCTTTATGATTAAGGATGACACATTGTGATTGGAAAATGTAAATCTAGCTCAAATGCATAACACCATAACAACGGTGGGTATGCATTGATTTGAATGTGGAGACGAGCTTAGAGATAACATTTGTAGATATTAGCTTCAATAACTTTTATCAATTTCTTAAACTTATACACACTTGCTTACAATATGGATAAGTCGCTAAGTGTTTGCATATATATGAAACAAAGACCAAAACACCACTAAAATAAAAGAGGAGTTTAAGTGAATCCGAGATAGGAACCAAACCTAAACACAAAGGGAATCCAAATTTATAAAAGAGAAGAGGAGTGAACACAAGAAGTTTGACACAAGCTGTCCCATTTGCAAGCCATCGCCCATACTCTTTTGTGGAGAATTAGATCAAGATATGATCAAATGACAATGAATCCTATATGTTTTTAGCATCCCAAGGGCGGTTTATTTAGAATTTAAAGCTTTTGCATATTGATGATGTTTCTCATAATGTGCCCATGCCACTAAAGAATATATCCTATAAGAGATTTGATCTTACGACCCACCAAGATCTCAAAAAAATCCAATGTAACCATAAACACTATGGAGTCTGGGATACTCAAAACATTGAATGCAAGCTACTTATAGGTGGTGTAAATGTTTTTACTGGAGAAAAACAAATTTTAGAGGCTTTAAACATTGATTGTAATCAAAATATGCACTCAATCACTTTGAATCTCTCTCTCTCTCTCTCTCTCTCTCTCTCTCTCTCTCTCTCTCTCTTCAAGAGCTTTCCAATGAATCCAAAATCATAATAAATGCATTATGTGGAAAAGATATGGCCAAAATAGTATTTGGAGGTTATTTCATCATAATGGGTTCTCCACGTGGCAAGTGGGAGCATATCACAATGTCTTAGAGTGGTCACATGTTGTCATATTGTAGTGTTTTCCTAATGCACTGGGTTCTCTCTATCATAATGACCGTGTGACTTCATGAGTTGCACAAACATGATGCTCCATTCAATACACTTTTTGATCTTGTGTTTGTGTGGCCTCACAACCTTGTTGGATGGTACCACATGACACCATTGCACAATCCTTTACAACACAATAATGATGGAAACCCAAGACCCTTGTGGGTTGTGACATTTAACGAAATTGTGCTTACACATGGAACAATATTGCAAACTATCCTTAATGCAGCCTCTTAACACACTTTGTGACCTTGAAAATGGTGTGGCGTGTTACTCTCTTCAATATGCTTTATTTTCCCTCGTGTCTGCATTTAAAATAATAATTGTATGAGTTGCAAGATACATGGGATGAAATGCAAATGGAATACTTTCATTTTGCAATACGGTTTATTTTAAGTCTCTTTTATTTTGCAATACGATTTATTTTAAGTCTCTTTTTAATATCAACATCAATTGTCCCAACAAGGTACATCCAAAAATTGGAAAAATTGTGACAAACCAAAACCATAAAGAAGTAAAGTTCTCATGCCTTGTGTATGAATCCACATTTTGCATACATATCTAACAAGGTATTCTTGATTGTAACATCTGCAAAAAAATCCATTTTATGAGTGTCGACACATAGTTTTAAAGTTCCCATTTTTATCTCAAGTTGAAAGGATCTTTGGAAAATATTCGAGTCTAATATTCCATGAAAATATATCACGTTTTGTCATTTGATGAAACACTTGGCATCCATCTACTATTTTGGCATTAAAAATTTCCTAGTCATTTTCACCACATTTAACATATAAATCAAATAGGGCATGTGCAACTATAACATCTGAAAAAAACTTCCTATTATGTCTTGATGGATGTCCATACCCGATTGAAATGATATTATTTTTCCACAAGTTGCGAGTATGCTAGAAAAGGTGAGATGATCGGGTTGAATATTTGTTTGTTGCATTCGGTGAAACAGTCTCAATGGCTCTTGAGGATGATCATGTCTTCTATAAGATGCAATTATGATATTACATGAAAAGATATCACATTCTGTCATTTGGTCAAACACTTGACGTCTATCTACTAAAGCTTCCATTTTGGCATTAAAAAGTTTACGTGGCATTTTCAACAAC
Source organism: Taxus wallichiana var. yunnanensis (assembly GCA_018340775.1). Taxonomy (NCBI): domain Eukaryota; kingdom Viridiplantae; phylum Streptophyta; class Pinopsida; order Cupressales; family Taxaceae; genus Taxus; species Taxus wallichiana. The sequence continues at coordinate 509,623,543 of CM031239.1, read as the reverse complement.
CCATTTTGTGAATATCCTAAAATCATTACATTCCATGAGATGACATCTCTCTAGGACATTTTGTCAAATAGTTCACATGCCTTGTGTATGCTTCCACATTTACATACATATCAAACACGCCACGTGCAACTACAACATTAGACAAAAAAGCCACGGGTTGCAAACATGCTTTGGAAAAGGTGAGTCGATCGGGTTGAATATCTATTTGTTGTATGTGGTGAAGTCTCAATGGCTCTCGAGGATGACCATGTCTTATGTAATCTATACAATCATGATATTCCATGAAATGATATCACGGTTTGTGATTTGGTCAAATGCTTGGTGTCCATCTACTAAAGCTCCCATTTTGGCATTTAAAAGTTTCCAAGGCCTTTTCAATAACCCCATTTTGTGAATATCCTAAAATCACTACATTCCATGAGATGATATATCTCTAGGGCATTTTGTCAAATAGTTCACATGCTTTGTCTATGCTTCCATATTTTACATACATATCAAATGTGGCACCTCTGTTGCATCGTATGAGAAAAACTACTTATTATAGGTCATTTTCTACTAAACTGGTAGAGCGAGTAATGCTAGAAAATTGCTTGTTCTAAATCTCTCATTTTGATAGAGGTTGGGAGGATGCTAAAAAGGTTTCGGACTTTGACTTTACACTTGTCCATTGCATTTCTTGAAAGGTTAGAGGTCTTTTCAAAAACCCATTTTTACATATCTTGCATTCATTGCATTCCATGAGACCGCATATCTTTCGGGTTTTTTTCAAATAATTCATATGCTTCCACATTTTATAGACATATTTGCTAGGGCACTTGCTTTAAAGAAAACAAATATAGCAAACAATAGAGAAAAAGATGGGTTATGTCAAGATTCCCTTGTTTGAATTAGCTCTCCACAAAAAAGAGGTGCCAATGCCAAAATATGGCCTGCTATCACCCACTAACTATATGAAAACAAAAGGCTCTAATTTTAGTGTGTGCCAAAGATAAAGGTAATTATAGTAGTTTCTATTTGTTTCATGGTGGCGGGTGCAAAGATAGAGGTGATTATAACGGTTTGTTTGCATCACATTGGTGGTTAATTTAGGATTTGATTAAAAAATGGACACCCCGTCATTAATCATCATAATATTTTGGGTTAGTTAAGTTGGGTGTTTGAAGTGTATAGGGATTGAAAAGCGACTTGGTTGTATTTTGAATATTGTTGTATATTGCAAAATACGAGATATATGCATATCATAGATAAGGAAAATAGAGGATGTATAATGATCTCTAAGTGCAAGTAGAGAATGCGAAGAGTCTCTTTTGTTAAGAAGTACAAGAAGAAGGGACCCGTAAGCCAACATTCACCTTGACATGTATAAAATAATGTAAGCACAATGCATAAAAGGTTGATCTTGATTCTACTTTGAATTTAGGTCTATGTTCTTGATTCAACAATATAAATCCATTCTATTATTGCATCTTTTTGTATTTTATTCATATCTTTCTTAATTTGTTTTAGATATGTAGCTATTTCTCAATTGTATGTTAAGCTTTGCTTTATTTGTTGCACACTATTTTAGGAATAGTAAATGGGATAGTTTTTGTTTCTCCTAGAATATAACTTGTGGCATGTCTCGATGAGTGATTCTAGAGACCTCTAATAATGATGGTTCCATTGTCGGGACCTAAAAATGTTAAGATGGATACTAGGACAATGGAATGTGGAAAGATGGCTATAAGAGAAAATGAACTATTTTGTGGAAGATGAAGAGGTCATGCGACATAAATTCACACAAAAAGAATTAGGTTAGAGCACATATACATAGACATTCATGAAATCTTCTGGTGTGAACTCCCAAAACAACTAGCCATTTGGTTATATTGATTGGAATATTACTGTTTTAGGCATGAAAGCAAATAAAAGTAGGAATGGATGAATGAAAAGATAGATTTTTTTTTTTGAAATTGGATACTAAATGGACTGAGCTATAGACTACTGGATACAAACTACCATTAACGAGTAAGTAATTGAAATTATTGCACAATTTTTCTTCTTATGGAGAAGAATGTTTCATTTCTAGATTACAAGGCATTTTTTCAAACAACTTCCCTTCTTGGTAAGAGTTGCTAGTTGTGAAAAATCCCATGGTGCTAATTCTATACATGGAGTAGTTGGGTAGGCGTCAAAAGGATGTAGTCCTAGAAGGAGGATGCTCCAGGACTCAAAGTGGGCCCCTAAAGGGTTCGAGAAGGATTGAAGAGAATAAAGAGAGAAGAATATAATGATTACAAATAGAAGCGAGGAAACTCAATAGATGGGAAAGTTTAGGTGCTTTATGGGGGAAGTCGAATCCAATTGTAAGTAGGAGTAGAGTAGGTAGGGTGATTGAAAGAGGAAATGAACCTCCTAAATAAATTGAGGAGAAGAGAGATGAAGAAATCTAAAGTGATCAAGAGGGTGTGTAATTTGTCATTTACCATGATAGTAGTGATCGAGAGGGTGCGCAAGGAGGCATTGACCCTGATTGTAGAACTAGGAAAAGGATAGAAGTGATTGACGAAAGGAAAGAGGAAGTGGAAGATATAGGATTAGAGATAGTTAGGAGTAGATTTATGAGGTAGTTAGAACTTAACCTAGGGAAGCCATCTTAGAGGTCGCCATGATCTTTGCGTAAATAGAGGACACGTAGTTGGCAATAAAGACATCATACAAGATCCACATAGACCAGTAGAATATGACAATACCCATCTTCTAGATATATGTCCCTTGTCTTTAGATAGGAAAAAATATCTTGGGATTGTTTGAACAATTGGGAGTAGATAGGAATTTTACAAGAATTGCAGAAAAAGGTGAGCCAACCATACACAACACAAACAATGTTACCTACGGTTCTGTAAAAACTTAAGCGCAAAAGATATTACAAGAGAATCGGACCATGGTCCGATTACGAGATCCTTTGAACATACTTTAATTGGGTAGAAGTAATGAAATAAGTGGATAGTGTAGTAATAATATCTCTGCGAGTCCTAAGTATAGAGTATGTACTTTGGAATCCACAAAATCTAGTAGTTTGTCTTTAGATTATGAAGAATTAAAGTAAAAATCTGGGAATACAAGTGTGAGCAAAAATTAGCTAATTGCATAGCCAAATCCAAGCTCTATTGGGGCTTGACATAGATTGTTGTGCGAGAATAATCAAAGAAGTCCATCAGTGCGGAGAGAAACATTGCTCATATTCCTAATTTATGCACAAGCCTACAAAGTTATGATGGATCCATTGATATGAAAAATTATTTATTGACTTGTGAGATGTGATGGGGTGTAAAGGAAGTGGTGGTGAGAATACCAAGAAGTGTGAGCTCATAAGAGCACTACATGGCGGGGCATCAAAATTCATATATTCTATGAATTTGAGTGGGAAAATGTTTAAAGAAGTGCGGTATGCTCTTACCTTGGAGTTCAAGTGGAAAAAGTGTGTAGGGAATCTACTCAAGACCTACAAGAAATCAAATAGAATCTGAAGAATCAATGATGGAGTATGATATGAGGTTTTTGATGTTATGAGCAAGACCAATTTTAATTTTGATGATGCCAACAAAGCTGTTTGGTTCATGGAGGGACTTCACGATAAGATCCATTTTGCAATTTGCAAACCAAATTTTCCGCTAAGGATGAAGCAATTGAGGATGCTATAAGAGTAGAGAAGATTGAAGACTATGGAAAAAATTTGGGAGTTAGTCAAAAGATGAAAGCCAAGTTGAATAATATAATGCAAAGAATAGAGGAATTATAGGAAGGGAAGAAGTCCAAACCAAACATTTGTGTGTAGAATGCGGAGATGAAGGACATCATAAGAGTGACCGCCCAAAAGCACAAACAAATGGACTATTATTTCCTTCATATGGGAGAGTATAATATTGTAAAATGCATAGAGTATGGGCACATCCTACCAACAAGTGCCACTTAATGCAGAATTATGCGCATCAACCTCAAAATGTTACGTGTAGTTTCTACGGACCCACCACGCATGAATTCAAACACATTTGAAAGAAGGAACAAGGAATGTATTTCTAATCCACATGTAATTAGTTGTAAAGACACAATCATTGTTCTAGAGGTAGAAATGGCTTCATCTCCTTGACCTAGTGTACAATGGGACCCTTCATCCCCTCAAAATAATACACAATGGACTCAGTAATCTCCACAAAGAATATGGCTTGGGATTTTCCTTCTCTACAGAATGCGATGGGTTGGGCACCTACTTACACCAACAATCACCCCTATGAAATACCCCTTAAAAACGAGGTCCTTATGGGGAATACCACAACCAAAATTAGGGTGGAGTGTTCCATGAAATGCCATATGGTGTGTAACATGGAGGACATCAAGGTGATTATAAGAAAAGAAGGGGGCCTTGACTCTAGTGACAAACTATCATATGTTATCTTTGCGGGAGACAAATCATATTATATGAAATTGTCCTTCAAATCTAGAATGGGAAATATACTACACATATTGTAGATCACATATGACACATCCCATCGAAGATTATCCCACCTTGAGAAACAACAAAAAAGAAAATTAATTGCATAATGTTAAAATAATCAATGTGGTTCCCAAAGAAATTATAAGTCTCAAGTCGTTACCAAATCACAAAGGAAAGAGCAAGGCTCGAGACCTATGGAGATGCCTAGTGAGCTTTAGATATGATGTGCATATAATGACAAGTACCCATATCCAAAAAGGGAGAAATAACTATTAGAAGAGGCTAAAGGATTATTGAATTCAATTCATAATAGAGAGGCAAGCAGTTAAAACATATGAGAAGCCAAAGCACTCATATATGGATAAATGATGAGGATTGTGAAGCAAGGAGTGGTTCTTGCACTTCATAATCTTTTGAAGGTAGTAAGTGTATTATGCAACAAAGACATCTCACACAATATATTCAATTTATAGAATGCTTTCTTGGAAAACGTGAATAATGGAGTTGTTCAATTCAAGAAACCCATATGGTACATAAAAAGAAGAGACCTTAGGATATAGATATGAGGTCGAAGATAATTCTTGGAGGATATGACATAAGAGATGCAATATTGAACTTTGAGACTACTATGAACATGATGCGAGAGGTCTCCATGGGAAGCCATGGGTTTTCCTTCTTTAGCAATTAACCTTGTGAAATTAAGCCTAATTTACCATGGAAGGGTGGATCCGAATGGAAGATCGAAGATGTGGAAATTTGGGTTGGAGATCTAAGCAGGCAAAGGATATTTATAAGTTATTGACACGAAAACAAATGAAACACACTACCCTATTTTGTTTGGAAAGAAATGAGCCTATGATGGGAACATGACAATCAACAAAGTCATTAATCGAATGGAAGCACATATGAAGGATTCTATTATTGTCATACCCATGAACAAGAATGATAAAAATCCCTACACCATTCTAAAAGATCCATTGTCTCCTATGCCTTTGGACATTGAAAGCTAGTTCAAAGTGGAACAACAACAAAGAGCAAAGGCTCCATAATTAAGATAAGTAAAGAAGAAAGGAGATTATAGTAATTGGGATATTCCTACAAATACTTAAATAATCTATTCTTAAAAGAAGACACAATATACAATCATATCTCCAATAAAATCTGAGATCGGAAAGGTGTATGCATCTGTGCATATAAATTAAGATTACACAAATCCAAATGGAGAAATTTACATTCCTTGGGAAGCATCCTCGTCAATTCGTGGGGATTTAGATGTGGATTTGAACCATTGGATGCGAAGAGAGCATGAAGTTAGGTGATGATGATGGTCCACGTTGAGGAAAAGTATCTTCTACAATATTTTGTCACTTCTAATCTAGACATGTTCTTGGTTATATTTTAGGAACATGTTCCCCATAAGGATATGAGAGTTAGTGCACTAGATTGTACACTTAAAAGAATAAAAACAAATTGGCGAGAAAATCCTAAAAAAGAAGAACCTCATATGGAATGAAATAATAAACATGATGCATGCAATATTTGTGCTACCCTCTAGATTGACCAAAGCATGGTTAAGATATTACACAAATCGGTGTCCAAAAATATAAATTCGGGGATGCATTGATGTATGGAAGACACAAAAATTGAACCAAAATGGTGGGTCTATATTTTTAGAACACTCACTCCATTTCCTAAGGCATCGTATTTTCACGAAGAACGAAGAAGAGAAATGCAAACTCGGAGGAATCTACAAGAATATTTTATTTAGAACTTCACATTTGAATATATTAATCCTATGGTGAATGCAACCTTACAAAAGATTAAAACATTTCTCTGTCATGGGAATTTAGATATATAAGGAGGAGGCATTGAGTTCAAAGACCTAGAATGAACAAAGCATAGGAATTGTGCTACCAAAACCATTAATAGTGAACAAACTAGAAAAGACACATATAAGAAGATAATAGTATACCACATAGTTGAAGATAGTACGAAGGAGGGCAATTCAAATAGAAAATATGATATGAAACTTAAAGACATGTTTGAGCCAAAGCATATTGAACCAATTCTTGTAAGAAAATAATTACGCAACAAACAATAATATATGTGTAATCTAAACATAGAAGAAAATGAAGGATCAAAGATAATTGAAGACACCATAGAAAAGGGGAAAGAAAAATATATGATGAGCCAATGTGTAAAAGGGTGGAAGACATCAAACCTTCATGAATGGTTAAGTTAGCCACTATTGGGGATTATTAGAAAGAGCATGAAATATTTACAATTTTGCATCTATTGTGCAACTATGAGGATGTTTTCCGATCAAGTTTAGTGAAATAAAATGAGTAGAATTGTCTTTGTACTACTACATAAAGTGCGAATAATGCCATTTTTTTGAGTCAAATTTGTGTCGAAAATTGGCCCTTTTGGGGTTTTCAGCCGTGTTTCTTTGAGGAATTCACATTGTGAAAGGTGGTGCAAATATGACGTAACCTTGATGCGACTAGACATGTTTACTTGCATCACATTTGCTCCATACATGCTGAATTTGCACCATTTTGTAATGCTTTTGTGACACATTTTCCCGGGATAATCATGACACCAACCGTACCCATAAATGTGATGCAAAGTTCCTTGATAAATTAAAAAAATTAATGTAATATAATTATTTCAATATCAAGATATTATATTACATTTTTATAAATATACATAGTAAATATACAATATAATGTTTGTAAATGAAAAATAAAGTAGTCATATTTTAAATTAGTGGTACACACGGTGAAAAGTGATATTGAATACCACTTGTAAAAACAATATTAATAAGATCATAATGACATTTACAAAATTAATATAATTAAAATATAATATATATTTTAAATGTAAATTACAATGCTAAAATAAAATATCATACATCAATTTTTTTTACATATTTTCTAAATGAACTTAACATTACTAAAATAACATATGCCAATTTTCAAACATAAAATCATGTTTTAGGTAAGTTAATGAAAAAATAACAATGTACTCATGAATATCTGTTAAGACCCTTTGTCCTACCCTTCTTTTTGCATTATTAGTGTAATAGATGCTACGGATGCATATGCTTTGTAAGTCATCCCGTGAGCTATTAAGAATAATCCCACATGCATGGGTAGTAGTAGTTTTTAGAATAGAACTAGTATATTAGGGAGTGCTTAGGCCAAGAAAAACATCCATGAACATTATTGTATTGAGCTTGCTCAAAGGAGTGTCGAACCCCACAATAGTCGAAGGTTCATTCAACAAATGTTTGAGAATAACTAAAATAACTATGAATTTCACACCCAAACAACACAGTAAAATACAGGATAACTTTTTTTTTTTTTTTTTTGACACAAACATGACACGACATGCCACCACCGAGGTCACAACTAACTCCGTGGATAACTCAATACAAGGATGACCACAAGGGTAGCACGGAAATGTTCACACACACCAAGGATGGTTCACTTTTCTATCTGACAAAACAACATAAGAAACCACCACATAACACACCTACAGATAGGGCAAGCCACAATGAGGAAATTATTGATGGTTATTTATTTTTATGTAACCTCTTTCGATCCTTAACTACAGTTTGCTAAGACTCTAGATATGATTTGTACAATGCTTCTTACAATGCTAAGTTTTCTCAGGCTTATTAAATCTTATCCTCTTCTAACAACTAACAGTTCATTTCACCTTAGGGTTATTTTACAAATTTCACCCAAAAAGGAATAATGTTCACTAGAGAAGCTAGGGTTATCATGTTATATAATTCTTACTCACAAAGATAGTCTCGCCTATGATTTCTTTAAAGAATTCCTTGCTCTCAAGTTGGTAACCTCTACGTTAATTTATTTAAATATAACTTTTAGTTCAACTTTTATAAGTATTAAACAACCCACGTTATTTTACTTATGTCGCATTATTAATAAGTCATAGCAAGATTTACTCAACATTTCTTTTCAAGGGTAGAGTTTAATAACACTCATTCACCAGAACAAAACAAGGTTACATCCACACTTAAAATACCAATAATCCAATAAGGTCACTCAACAAGCAGTAACCAATATTTTAATATTTTCAATGATGGTCAAACAAACCAAGGTGTCCAAAGTTAAGATGACAAAGTCCACAAATACATTATACTAAGACCATGATCCTCTCCTACATTTTCCACTGTATGTTATCAATAGTTGAACAATATAAAAAGGATTCATGTAAGAACTTCTCAGCTGAGGTTGATGCACAAGTTTACAAGTCTATCCCTCATCTACTCGCTAAAATTCCATCTGCAACAAATATTTACTAGAGTCAGTTCGCTAGAACTGAGCATGATAAGATATAAACCTCACCTAATAACTTATGCCATCTAGCATTTAAATAAATGAAATTTTGCAATACTCCCTATCAAATAATTCCTAGTCATGTATTCAAATCTTAACTGCACATCTCATGATAATACATTTCATACCCATCATTGATCACTTCCCTAAAATCTGCTTACATATGAACAAAATTTCCAAGTGGCTAGAAGATATGCAACCTTAACCTTGCATTTAATCATAATTAAACTACAGTAGTAATAATAACGCTCACCTAATACCCTCAACCTACTTCACATATATAAGTGTCCAACAATATTATCTTTCAATTAAATAAAAGCACCAACGACATTAAGCTTCTATAATAAATACAAGTGTCAATCATATGATAATCATCAATATTACCCAAGTATCAACCTTTATAGAAAATCAAGGATATGTAAGTATACTTTTGATATTTATCTCACAATTTAAAGAATATACTTATGTAAACAAGGGTTCCACCAATCAGTAAGTTCATATATTATTTAGATATCCTATCGGTTGTTTATTATCATGTCTCTATATGCCTCTATTAGTATAAGAGTCCAACTCAGAGGAATGAATTACGAACAACAATACCGTCATACTTCGTTAATGAGTAGAAGGTACATTTGGCTAGCTAAAACAGGTAAGCGTGGTCCAAGCCACTATAAATACAAGTATCAACATTATCTCAACTCCCAATTGAGATGCAAGTATCAATTTTTTTAGCTATCATAATAATCATCGTAAATGCCAGAAAATATTCCACGCGTTAACCAAGTATTGAAATAACATATTTATCCTTACTGGTTACCTGATAACATAATATATCATATTATATAATTCAACCTCCACTTGCATATCTCAATTTATGGGTATTAATCATTGTCCTATATAATAAAGTTAAATAATTTCAGGTGGACTTATATCCTTACTGTCATACATGGTATGCACCGTCCCATTATGGTAGCTGTCACCTTTACTTAAGGCTATGCATGACTCCATTTTAGGGTAGTTATATTAACTTCCCTATTCATCTGTTTTCCTACCAAAAAGTCTTTCGACAAGCTTCAAGGTCAAAGTATAGGATAAATTTATAATTTCATATTTCAAGCATTGCCTGAATTCATATGCATGAGGACATCACATATCAATCAAACTTTAAGAATGTCGTCATTCATGAGAGTTCGATGTATCCAATATTACTTTAACCGATTCAAAGATCCAAGTAGTGCCTCAAAATTAAGCCAAAGAATTATCCACACAGGATAATGACTTGCGTGCATAACATATTCGTAAAGGTCATAGAAAACCCATTAACGCATGCTTCAGGAGGGTTCCAATCTAAAATAAGCTCATAGTAATAATAATAGTAGAGGGCCTGGTGAGGGGTTTTCAATAATCCCCAAGGTAAACGATAATCAAAGGAGTCGGATAGTATCTAGAAAGGACCAGTAAAACCAGTACGACTCTCCCCAAATAGAAGCCTCCAATCCTAATGGGGGTTTATATTATTATCAATCCACATTAAAAGACAAACACAGTCTTCCAAGAAAATTCCCATTTTCAAGCCATGTTCTACATAATAAAAACAAGACAAGAAATATTCTAAATCTCATTCACACACCACAATATTTTCTACAGAAACCACTGTTCACAGGAATAATCATGGCAAAATGATAAACCAACTTTATAAGATCGATAAGCGAGAATCACTGGAGAGAGATCAGCTCATGCAATTATGATTAAAAGTCATTCGAAAACCCATTTCTTTTGGGCATCTCTTTCAAGAAAGAGTCAACATATATATGTAAATAAATATTAAATAATATCAAGAGTCCAAAACGTTATTTACTTAGTAAAAGAGAATAACACATCAACAATCCAAAAGAAACTCACATATACAGAATTCAAACAAAATTGCAGAGATTGATTTATCTAAATGCTAAAGGAAATAAATCATTAAGAGAGAGGGTTAGGGCTTATCATGCCTGTTTTAAACGCATCCACCAGCAACATATCTAGCAGGGACTGCAGGAACATTAATGTTGCTATTCTAGTATGCCAACTAGTGTCGTTAGTTGCAGATATAAGCACAGACACAGCTGATGAAACATATGGCTGGGGAATTACATGCCATTTTAATAGTTCCATAGTTGTTCTTGCTAAAGTGGATAACTCCTTATGCGTAGTCTCCTGTAAGGAAATAACAGGATAGAGAAGACCAACAATTATGTTTGTCAAAACTGCAGCTCGTCCAGACTTTAATGCTGATATAAGAAAATAGAATGTTGTTTCCATCCATTTTATATATTCTTGTTCCTCAGTATCACCTTTATCATTCTTTTCACCAGAAGAGACCAGCTATCCATCAAGGACACTCGATTTACTGGCACTGTGAATCTCATTCACATATAGACTGCTCTTTCCACAAGAAATGTACTCCAATTAAGTCTCTCCATCAGTTTGGACGACTGATCCCCAAATGCTGAATTGAAATGAAGGTTTGAGCACAAAATGCTAAGAAGAGTGCCAATAGACTCTCGTACCTGGGCAGCAGAATGGCCCATGCAATTCAAAACTTCCCCTAATAAGTTCATAATTGCAAAGCAAATTGTGCTTCATGAATATTCTGATATGAAACAGATCCACCTCTAAGAGATTCTCTTCCATGAGTTACATCGTAAAACAAGTAAGGTCTCAATAGAGAATCTTTGTAATAAATTTCATCAGGTTTCCTGGTAACACTCTTACTGTCACATAGTCGATTTTGATAAAAATAAACTTGAAGGAGAATCCCAAATTTGAGGATGCATTCAATACTGAACAGGTAACAACATAGTTGGACAACCTGCTTGTTGGAAGCGCTCAAAAGGCTTCTACTATACTGCAACATGCCTGTTGCCTGGCTAAATGTTGTTGCAGGCTGTTGCTGTGGATCCCCGACAAGAACACACCTCGCAACACCCAATGAAAGTGGAGGTAACACGCCTACTTCACTAGCTTGTAGCTTCATCTATAACCACCATAACGAACCCACGCGGCCAACAGGAAGAAGCGCCCAAGGTCCTACGTGCATTTAGAACACTTCCTCCACGTTTTCAAAAGTTTGCCCCCAGTTCTAAGCGTGAGCAGGATTCAATGCGGCCAGGGAAGGTGAAGAAAAACAAAGGAAAAAGGGACAGGTGCGCAGCAAGAGAAAGACACACTTTTCTCACGTTTTCCACCACTCCTCACGCAGAACACCCCAAGAAACTTCACGCCCGAGAGCCGAGGAAGTTGCACACGTAAACGGCCAAAATGGAGGAAAAAGCGTTCCACTTCCAAAGAAAGGCCAATTCATCATTTAATTAAAGCTTGACAAGGAAGAAAAATAGGTAGCCCAATAAAAAAATCTTACACTTCCCCACCCAAACTCGACGGGCATTAACATCAAGTGAGAGAAACACAAAAAGAAAGGAGGGAAAGGTTCCTCCAATCCAAGCATGGTCAATTTCAAAACATTAAAATTTTAAAACATGAAACAAACCAAATGGTCTCCCGTATGAGCAAGAGTGAAATTATACAAAAAAATAAACAAATTCTCACCAAAGAACCTACACTATAGCTCATAACCCCGTACGCCTTTCCTAAAAAACTACTTAACCACAAAATGAAATAAATTAATTAATCACAATTCATTTTAAAAATTCCGTTAGTTCGACAACTTGATGGCATAAAAACAATCATGCAAGTATAACTGATATCCATTCTTTTATTATTCATTTTTATTATGTTTTAAAATGTCGCGACACCCAAAACGGGGTTCAAAAAATCGTTTAGGACTTAGCACAAAAGTGACAACAATTAATAATAATAATAATAATAATAATAATACTAATAATTTAATCGAGAGGTCGAGCACGAGAGTGACCAAAACTACGGCAAAATTATTTGGTAGGCAGACAACAAACAACAATCAACAGGAGGTTCGATATAGCAAGAACAAGGTCTTCCTTTAATAGGATAAATCGCGAGGGACGCATGGGCCAAAGAACCAAAACATCGACACTGACGCAAGCAAGAAAGCTCAACAAGACGACGACACCAACGTTTCAAAGGGAACACAACGGCGTTCAGCCCTTAGAAGCACGGTCGCCACAGAATAACAGAGCAATGACGAATGGGGGCATTACATTCTCCTCCCCTTAAGAAAGCATCGTCCTCGATGCGACATAACATAGTGAAAAAAAAAAATAGTACGCAACCACAAAAATAAATAAATAAATAAATATTCAATATGGGTGCAGTTACGTTCTAAGGTTACGATTTCAGAGGCACAAGCACGGCCACGGGGTGGCCTTAGGAACATTTGGCAGAAATTTTAACTTCCAAGGTTCTGTGAAGATTGGCAGTTCCCTCTTATTCATTATTTCATTAGTCTCTTTCCGTTAACATTATTTTTAGTTTAATTTCTGTAAAATTTTCATTGTCGAAGAGTTTTAGTTTATTCCTTATTGTGGGTGCCCAACATGAACTGCCAACACAACACCCTATCGGGTTCAGACAAGACACTACAGATTCACGAACACACAAGTATATACTTCATGACTGTATTACACCACAAAAGATTACTCAAATACGGAAGGGAATATGTATGGTCCTCATAACCTAGTACTTGTCACACAATCATGACTGACAAATAGAATACTTGAGCAAGGTGTACTACGACAACAAGACATTTCCTTAATTCCACAGATGAAAAATTCACATAACTCCAAACAAAAGCTACAGGTACATAGGGTACACTAGGGAGCCACAACCATAACCAACTCTCGTGAGCACACACACATCATAACACTACCAGTAGCACCATATACCACCCGAAGCATCAGAAAATAACCACCTACTCCCAAGTATTACAAAGCAACTCCATATAACTCCCAAAGAGAAAGAAACATAGTGCCAAACCAAGTCGGGTCACTCAACCATAGAGCCCCATCAAGAATATCAGGTCACTCAACCATAGAGTGCCATAAAGAATATCAGGTCACTCAACCATAGAGGCTGTCTCCTTTCTCCTTTTAATGAGGCCGGGTCACCCTATGGCCCTGGCACATAGAGCCCCGTCACCCCCAACCCAAGTGACATAATAACTCGTGGTCCAACAACCCGCTAGTTATCTGTAACTCCTTGGGGCGTACCCCCATACGACGAAGCGGGTCCATGGGCCCAACCATTCCATGGTGCATCCCATGACCCTAATCCACACATCACGACAATAGAACCAACATAACAATCTGATCAGAATGCCAAGTGGCAAAGTACAAGCCTTGGGCAAGGCGGTAAAATCATAAAACTTAGAAGAAGATCCAAAACCAAGCAAGACAAATGACCAAATGGCCATAGTTAGTGCAAAAATCTGCGTGTTAGTACCAAAACCAAGGAAATGCCCAAAATGTAAAACATGGAAATCAAGAAAACTGCTGGTCCTTGCAAAAGTAAAGTAAAAAGGTTCAATTTACGAATAAAATACACATATAAGAATAGCACATTACTATGACTACGTGGCCTTATCTAGCCACCAAAGGGGTACTCAACGAGTTGCTAGCACTCGGAACATCGAGCCTCAACTCATGTAACAATATATATCAATAATACAACTATCATCATCTCAATCTGAATCATCTCGCCACAACTTCAACAAGGCTCAACATAGTCAAAATCACATAGGTAGAGTCCATACGACAACCATATCGGGAGAGAGAAAGAAAGTACATGTCCCCATCTACTGAGCCTAGGTGTCCGCGAAACACAATATGCATGACACCCGTTGAGCAAGTGTCTCACATACCAAACAAACAAAAGTGGGTTTTCAGCCTATGTAGGGCTCCACTTCCTATCTCGTACTCGGCTCGAGTGATTGGTCAACGGTACACATTTTCTCACTCCAAACATACACAGTTTACCGATTTCCCTCAGGTTCGGTTAGTGTAAGGCTCACAACATAACATATAACTACATCACTAACACCATGGTGGTACACACATAGCTACCATAACGTTTCACGTATGATATGTATACAGGGTAGATCACAATCATACATCCACAGGGTGCAATACATCACTTTACCACATTCTGCACCCAAAGTGCAATCACAATACGATAGGGTTCATACACTCACCGTATGACCCTAAATCACGACATGAATCATTACATATTACACAACTCATACATATGATGGACATAATAACATCACAACATAACATTAATTGCTTCATAACAAGGTGATACACACATTTCTTTAAAACCTGGTAAAAACATCATGATACAACTCATTTCATTTTACATCAATCTAGTCATACAACACATTGATACACCTACATATCACAATATGCCACAATGCTCCAACACTACGTCATCCACATTATAATTCTTTTCACACATTCCAAGCAGTAATCCACACGTGAACTCTTCATAGAATCCACACGAAGGAGAGAGAAACTCCCATCCCCATCACATCAATATGATAACAATACGCATTGAGTGATATACACATCATGTGCGTTCACACAATATCACAATTACGACAATAATCACATCACGCTTATACCACATTACTCTTCCAATATAAATCATCATCATGCAATACCATCATCTCCATGAAACAGTATCATGTAACACCATCACCATCATGCAAAATCATCACATCTCCAATCCATCCCAGAGGTTCGAGAGCATGAACCTTCGCTCTGATACCAAATGTAACGACCCATAATTTCACACCCAAACAACACAGTAAAATACAGGATAACTTTTTTTTTTTTTTTTGACACAAACACGACACGACATGCCACCACCAAGGTCACAACTAACTCCGTGGATAACTCAATACAAGGATGACCACAAGGGTAGCATGGAAATGTTCACACCCACCAAGGATGGTTTACTTTTCTATTTGACAAAACAACATAAGAAGCCACCACTTAACACACCTACAGATAGGGCAAGCCACAATGAGGAAATTATTGATGGTTATTTATTTTTATGTAACCTCTTTCGATCCTTAACTACAGTTTGCTAAGACTCTAGATATGATTTGTACAATGCTTCTTACAATGCTAAGTTTTCTCTGGCTTATTAAATCTTATCCTCTTCTAACAACTAACAGTTCATTTCACCTTAGGGTTATTTTACAAATTTCACCATAAAAGGAATAATGTTCACTAGAGGAGCTAGGGTTATCATGTTATATAATTCTTACTCACAATGATAGTCTCGCCTATGATTTCTTTAAAGAATTCCTTGCTCTCAAGTTGGTAACCTCTACGTTAATTTATTTAAATATAACTTTTAGTTCAACTTTTATAAGTATTAAACAACCCACGTTATTTTACTTATGTCGCATTATTAATAAGTCATAGCAAGATTTACTCAACATTTCTTTTCAAGGGTAGAGTTTAATAACACTCATTCACCAGAACAAAACAAGGTTACATCCACACTTAAAATACCAATAATCCAATAAGGTCACTCAACAAGCAGTAACCAATATTTTAATATTTTCAATGATGGTCAAACAAACCAAGGTGTCCAAAGTTAAGATGACAAAGTCCACAAATACATTATACTAAGACCAAGATCCTCTCCTACATTTTCCACTGTATGTTATCAATAGTTGAACAATATAAAAAGGATTCATGTAAGAACTTCTCAGCTGAGGTTGATGCACAAGTTTACAAGTCTATCCCTCATCTACTCGCTAAAATTCCATCTCGCAAAGAAATATTTACTAGAGTCGGTTGCTTAGAACCGAGCATGATAAGATATAAACCTCACCTAATAACTTATGCCATCTAGCATTTAAATAAATGAAATTTTGCAATACTCCTATCAAATAATTTCTAGTCATGTATTCAAATCTTAACTGCACATCTCATGATAATACATTTCATACCCATCATTGAACACTTCCCTAAAATCTGCTTACATATGAACTAAAATTCCAAGTGGCTAGAAGATAAGCAACCTTAACCTTGCATTTAATCATAATTAAACTACGTAGTAATAATAACGCTCACCTAATACCTTAACCTACTTCACATATATAAGTGTCCAACAATATTATCTTTCAATTAAATAAAAGCACCAACGACATTAAGCTTCTATAATAAATACAAGTGTCAATCATATGATAATCATCAATATTACCCGAGTATCAACCTTTATAGAAAATCAAGTATATGTAAGTATACTTTTGATATTTATCTCACAATTTAAAGAATATACTTATGTAAACAAGGGTTCCACCAATCAGTAAGTTCATATATTATTTAGATATCCTATCGGTTGTTTATTATCATGTCTCTATATGCCTCTATTAGTATAAGAGTCCAACTTAGAGGAATGAATTACGAACAACAATACCGTCATACTTCGTTAATGAGTAGAAGGTACATTTGGCTAGCTAAAATAGGTAAGCGTGGTCCAAGCCACTATAAATACAAGTATCAACATTATCTCAACTCCCAATTGAGATGCAAGTATCAATTTTTTTAGCTATCATAATGATCATCGTAAATGTCGAGAAAATATTCTACGCGTTAACCAAGTATTGAAATAACATATTTATCCTTATTGGTTACCTGATAACATAATATATCATATTATATAATTCAACCTCCACTTGCATATCTCAATTTATGGGTATTAATCATTGCCCTATATAATAAAGTTAAATAATTTCGGTGGACTTATATCCTTATCATCATACATGGTATGCACAGTCCCATTATGGTAGCTGTCACCTTTACTTAAGGCTATGCATGACTCCATTTTAGGGTAGTTATATTAACTTCCCTATTCATCTATTTTCCTACCAAAAAGTCTTTCGACAAGCTTCAAGGTCAAAGTATAAGATAAATTTATAATTTCATATTTCAAGCATTGCCTGAATTCATATGCATGAGGACATCACATATCAATCAAACTTGAAGAATGTCGTCATTCATGAGAGTTCGATGTATCCAATATTACTTTAACCGATTCAAAGATCCAAGTAGTGCCTCAAAATTAAGCCAAAGAATTATCCACACAGGATAATGACTTGCGTGCATAACATATTCATAAAGGTCATAGAAAACCCATTAACGCATGCTTCAGGAGGGTTCCAATCTAAAATAAGCTCATAGTAATAATAATAGTAGAGGGCCTGGTGAGGGGTTTTCAATAATCCCCAAGGTAAACGATAATCAAAGGAGTCGGATAGTATCTAGAAAGGACCAGTAAAACCAGTATGACTCTCCCCAAATAGAAGCCTCCAATCCTAATGGGGGGTTTATATTATTATCAATCCACATTAAAAGACAAACACAGTCTTCCGAGAAAAATTCCCGTTTTCAAGCCATGTTCTACATAATAAAAACAAGACAAGAAATATTCTAAATCTCATTCACACACCACAATATTTTCTACAGAAACCACTGTTCACAGGAATAATCATGGCAAAATGATAAACCAACTTTATAAGATCGATAAGCGAGAATCACTGGAGAGAGTTCAGCTCATGCAATTATGATTAAAAGTCATTTGAAAACCCATTTCTTTTGTATTGATTTGGATCGATCAAAGCATTTTACAAATGATATTCAATACACAAAGAGAGATATTCTATTCAACATACATATTACAAAAATACCGAGGCTAATAAATAGCCTTGGAAATAGAAAACTAACTTCCTACAAACCAGAAGTCACACAACAAAACACCCGTTAATATTATTACGATTTACAACAAAATTATATTGTTGAAACAATATAACAAACCTATATTATTAATAATGAGTTATAATATAACTCATATTAATAATATTACAATAATAATGAGAGCACTATGATATTAAATCCTAACATTCCCCCCCTTAGTGCGAACACGGGGAAAACACCATCTTCAACCAAGCAGCATGCCGCTCCGTAGCTTGCACATGGTCTCGATCCTCAACACCGACTGTGGGAACTACATCATCCAGGGACCGTTCAACCTATTAGATGAATACATGAATTGGGACCGTTCAACCAATTCACATCAACCATCAAATCAGTCTGATCAAGAACACTTCCTGCAATAGTATCAATGGTACAATTTATCATCATGGGGGACACACAAGCACTGCACTGCACACAGGAACAAGGATGCTCATCTGTTCTTATTCATCACACAAGACACAAAGATGTCACTAAAGCAGTTTGCGGCCTCTGAGGTAGTGACGAACTCGAGGACGCTGATTGTCCTCCTGCCTCCGTTGCCTCCATCCTCCAAATATACATACCGCTTAGGTCAGAGAAATGTGCTCAGACTTCTTTTCCGAACTTCTCATTTTTCGTAAAAGATGGTCTTTGTATTCTTTAGCTGTCAACCTTTTTCTTTTTAGAGATCTAGGTGGTTCAAATTCACTGTCACCTTCATATCCTTCTTCTAAATTTAGCATAGCTGAATTTTCTTGATCCTGTATATTTTTTATGTCACTCTCCATGGTAATTGGTTCCATGAGAATACATTGTTTTCTTCTTTTCTTGACCATAGTGAGATAGGTGTCGGATACAACCGAAAATACACCCTTTTTTTACAAAATTATTTACCTAGACAGACTGACAATAAATAACGACACTTTAGACTCAAAACTACAATACGAATAATCCTAAGATCACCTATTTGACACTTTTACAAACAAAAGACTATGACTTGTCAAGAAGACATACAATCTTTACGATGGATGCAAAACATATTAAAAAACTATACCAAATATTTCACTTGTAAAATAAAAAGACACTTATTATAAAAACATAACCAGACCCTTCTAAAATTATTAATAAACAAGTGAAAAAACACATTACCTAAACACGTTTTCTAATGGAATGAATACGGTGGAGTAATAAAAAAACTTAAAAACAAGACAAGGTGCTACACAAAGGACTACCGTGACAAATAGACTTTTTGATTGTCAAACTTTCACACTATTATGGCGCATTCCCACGAAGCTGTCTTTCATCACTCCACAGTTTGCATGAACATTGGACACTTGATTTAATTTGAAAAGGAAACCGTAACACAACTAATTACCACTTTTCTTGGAGAACTCCTCATCAAATAGACATAGATAATACAGCTGTTTGTAGAAGAATGGATGAGCCTAATCCACGTGGTGAGATTGCAATGCTAATGCAAATAGAATGCAAAGTTGACACAGGCCGTATATCTCACACAGGGCGTGAAGACTTCAGCGGTTTAGATGGCAGATCTGGATAACTGAAAATGTGGTCAATATGGATCTGGATAGCCGCATGCACAGACACATACAAATTACACACCACGTATTTGTACTTTTCTATGCACACCACGTATTTGTCAATACGAGAATAAATCTTCTACACCATGATACGAGATAAGGTGCACTTTGAGCACACTGCGCTTGGACCTGACGAGTCCGCATATACAAAACTTAACGCCTTGTATCCCTCGGTTTCTTCGAACTTATTTTTGCTATATAACAATCTATTTCACCCTAAACAACATATGCACAGACCGTATTCAATGCGTATATTAGAATCTCTATATCAACTGTATTCAATGCGTATAAAATAAATCTCGAGAATCCCACGCCATAAATCTTGCATGTAGTTTTCAGATTTGACGCTACCCAAAGATTGTGTTCAGATTTCTGTATACAAAGTCATTGCATCGCCTCTTGCTTTGAAGGGTCTATGACCTTGATTTTCAGCTAGAATGAATGAGCCGCCATGACAGAAATAAAATTGATGCAAGAACAGAAATTAAAAAAATCTCATCACAGATTTCCATATACGGGGAAAAAATAAACAAATCAATTTTCCATCTGAGGACAAACCAGTTTCGCTCTGATACCAAATATTGATTTGGATCAGACTGAAAGCATTTTACAAATGATATTCAATACACAAAGAGAGATATTCTATTCAACATACATATTACAAATAATACTGAGGCTAATAAATAGCCATGGAAATAGAAAACTGACTTCCTACAAACCAGGAAGTCACACAACAAAACACCCGTTAATATTATTACGGGTACAACAAAATTATATTGTTGAAACAATATAACAAACATATATTATTAATAATGAGTTATAATATAACTCATATTAATAATATTACAATAATAATGAGAGCACTATGATATTAAATCCTAACATTTTGGGCATCTCTTTCAAGAAAGAGTCAACATATATATGTAAATAAATATTAAATAATATCAATAATCCAAAACGTTACTTACTTAGTAAAAGAGAATCACACATCAACAATCCAAAAGAGACTCACATATAAAGAATTCAAACAAAATTACAGAGATTGATTTATCTAAATGCTAAAGGAAATAAATCATTAAGAGAGAGGGTTAGGGCTTATCATGCCTGTTTTAAACGCATCCACCAGCGACATATCTAGCAGGGACTGCAGGAACATTAATGTTGCTATTCTAGTATGCCAACTAGTGTCGTTAGTTGCAGATATAAGCACAGAACACGGTGATGAGACATATGGTCAAAAAGGGGAATTACATGCCATTTTAATAGTTCCATAGTTGTTCTTGCTAAAGTGGATAACTCCTTATGCGTAGTCTCCTGTAAGGAAATAACAGGATAGAGAAGACCAACAATTATGTTTGTCAAAACTGCAGCTCGTCCAGACTTTAATGCTGATATAAGAAAATAGAATGCTGTTTCCATCCATTTTATATATTCTTGTTCCTCAGTATCACCTTTATCATTCTTTTCACCAGAAGAGACCAGCTGTCCATCAAGGACACTCGATTTACTGGCACTGTGAATCTCATTCACATATAGACTGGCTCTTTCCACAAGAAATGTACTCCAATTAAGTCTCTCCATCAGTTTGGACGACTGATCCCCAAATGCTGAATTGAAACGAAGGTTTGAGCACAAAATGCTAAGAAGAGTGCCATAGACTCGTACTCATTATCCTAGCAAAGCGTGAATGGCCCATGCATTCAAAACTTCCCTTAATAAGTTCATAATTGCAAAGCAAATTGTGCTTCATGAATATTCTGATATGAAACAGATCCACCTCTATGAGATTCTCTTCCATGAGTTACATCGTAAAACAAGTAAGGTCTCAATAGAGAATCTTTGTAATAAATTTCATCGTGTTTCTGGTAACACTCTTATTATACTTCACATAGACGATTTTGATAAAAATAAACTTGAAGGAGAATCCCAAATTTGAGGATGCATTCAATACTGAATAGGTAACAACATTGTTGGACAGCCTGCTTGTTGGAAGTGCTCAAAAGGCTTCTACTATACTACAACATGCCTCGCCGCTCAAGCTAAATGTTGTTGTAGTCTTCTTTGGATCCCCGATAGGAACACACCTCGCAGCACCCAATGAAAGTGGAGGGTAACACGCCTACTTCACTAGCTTGTAGCTTCATCTATAACCACCATGTCAAACCACGCGGCCAGCAGGGAAGGCGCCCAAGGTTCTGTGCATTTAGAACACCTCCCACCACGTTTTTTCAAAAGTCTGACCAGTACCAGGCGTGAGCAGGCTTCATGGCGGCCAGGGAAGATGAAGAAAAACAAAGGAAAGAGGGACAGGTGCGCAGCAAGAGAAAGACACACTTTTCTCACGTTTTCCACCACTCCTCACGCAGAACACCCCAAGAAACTTCACGCCGCCAGAGCAGAAAGTTGCAGGGTAAGCGGCCAGCATGGAGGAAAAAGGCGTTCCACTTCCAGCAAAGGCCAATTCATCATTTAATTAAAGCCTGACAAGGGGAAGAAAAACAGGCGGCCCAATAAAAAAATCTTACACTTCCTCCACCCAAACCTGACAGGCATTAACATCAAGGAGAGAGAAACACAAAAAAAGAAAGGAAGAGGACAAGGAATTCCTCCACGCCAAGCATGGCATAAAAATTTTAAAACATTAAAATTTTAAAACATGAAACAAACCAAATGGTCTCCAAGGCGTATGAGCAAGAGTGAGAATTATACAAAAAAATAAATAAATAAATTGCTTGACCAAAGAACCTACACTATAGCTCATAACCCCGTACGCCTTTGCTAACCAAAACTACTTAACCTCAAAATGGAATAAATTAAATTAATCACAATTCATTTTAAAAATTCCGTTAGTTCGACAACCTGACGGCAGTAAACAACTGCGAAGTATAACTGATATCCATTCTTTTATTATTTATTTTTATTATGTTTTAAAATGCTGCGACACCTGACGGGGTTCGAAAAGTCGTTTAGGACTTAGCACAAAAGTGACAACAATTAATAATAATAATAATAATAATAATAATAATACTAATTATTTAATCGAGAGGTCGAGCACGAGAGTGACCAAAACTACGGCAAAATTATCTGGCAGGCAACAAACAACAATCAACAGGAGGTTCGATATAGCAAGAACAAGGTCTTCCTTTAATAGGATAAATCGCGAGGGACGCTGCGGGCCAACAACCAAAACATCGACACCGACGCAAGCAAGAAAGCTCAACAAGACGACGACACCAACGTTTCAAAGGGAACACAATGGCGTTCAGCCCTTAGAAGCACGGTCGCCACAGAATAACAGAGCAATGACGAATGGGGCATTACACTTCTATAGATGCATGTGCTTAGTAAGTCATCCCGTGAGGTATTAAAAATAATCCCATATGCATGGGTAGTAGTTTCTAGAATAGAACTAGTATATTAGGGAGCGCTTAGGCCAAGAAAAACATCCATGAACATTATTGTGTTGAGCTTGCTCAAAGGAGTGCCACACCCCACAATAGTTGAAGGTTCTATAGCAAAAAATGTTTGAGAATAACTAAAATAACTATGAATGTTAATAGATAAGTACTATATATATATATATATATATATATATCACTTTCACTTTCACACACACATACCGAAACATACACATACATATGTATAGATGTATACATAACCCTATATGTGCATTTACCTTCTAACGGTGGTTGGATTTGTTTGACAATTACTTTCTGGTTTGCATTGTTGTATGCTAATTAGTTGGCCGGACCCCACCACTGCTTGCAATAATTGATAATGTTTACAATTGTTAAGATTACTTTGCGATTGTTAAGGTATTGTTTGAGTCGGTCTTAGACCGCAATGCATTTTGGAAGTTGACCACATTGTTTGAAGGGTTTAAATTTGAATGTTGTGTGATTGGTCTTTGACCACTTTGCGAAGTAATTGTTTACTGGTATTGTTAACATTTTACTAACTTGGTCATATACCACTCTGCAAGGTAATCATTTGATGATTAATGTTTAAATGTGTTAATAACGGTCCTTTATCACTTCACATAGAAAAGGTTTATTGAAAAATGTTTATAGTGGTTATGGACTTATGTTGAACCATGGTCATCAACCATATTACTTGGCAAGTTTAAAGTTCAGAGTTTAATTCATATGAAATGGCCATCATATACCACGAGACATGGAATAGTTTATTATTGTTTATTGGTTTATATGGTCAATCAACCACTTTGCAAGGAAAAATGATAAAATATAAAATTTAAATTGTAATGGTCATAGACTATGTGGCGAATAACAAGGAGAAAATTAATACTGTTTAATTATTAAGATGGTCATAGACCATTCACATTACATGCAAGTTTAATTGGAAATTTTGGAGGGAAGGAAATTTTGGGTTTATCAAGGCCACTACGCGACACTGTCAGACATTAAATGACATTAATGAGGTGCAGTTCTAGGGAACTAGTAGCTTGCTAAGAAAGCCAAAACATGCATTCCTCTTCACTATTCGTATTTTTGGGAATTTTATTTGGTTTTTACTCTGCTGAAAGTTGTATGGAGGTTTTGATGGAGAAAATAATGGATATCCATTTTGGGTGATTGCATGCAAATTTTAAGCTTTATTTAATGGAAAAATATGTAATCTGTATTGTTGTTTGGATTTGAAGTTATTTTGTGGTCATTGAAAGTTTTAGATTGCAAAAGAAAATTGGAAAAGAAGCATACACGATTAGATAGGGTTCTCTCACTCAGTCTCTTGCTATTTTTGATTTTTTTTTTTTGGAATGTGTTATGGGTTTTATATTTGATTTTTAAATCTAGTAAAGAATGGGGAAATTATATGAAATCTTTCTTCTCTATTACTATGTTTAAATGAAAATATGGGTGTGAAAATGTTAATGGGAAAACGACTCAATAGAGCTCGAGGAAAGACATTTTGTATTGTAATAAATACTTAGGTGGTTGTTTTAAAAACTTGTATTATTTCTCTTATTTTATTATGAAAACTTGATAGCAAAATAAGAAGAAATTTCCGGAAATAAAATGGGTCTTCGTTGTGAAATTTGAATTTTTTGGTTATTATATCTTTCTGGGTTTGTTTTTTTTGAATGAAATTTTAAAGGAAATCTAAGTTGCATTCGTACTTTAACAATACGCATTCGGATTTTTATTTGTTATCTCGATTTGATCTTGATGGGAGTCGACTTGCCATTGGGATTTTTGCTCGAGTTCTTATTGTTAAAAATATGGAAATTTTCTTCATTCTCAATATGAAAATTTAGAGGAAAATTTAGGTAAAAGAAGGAAAATACGTTGTGGGTTTCATGGAAAATAATAGCTTTGTATTTTTGGTCAATTTGGAAATCTTGGTCTAAGTTATAATTAAAATATATGAGGTCCTCTTACAAATCTAAATTGGTTGTTATTTGTTGAATTTAATTTCATCTTTGAAAAACCGAGCACTGTTACTTTTTGGGTTTTTAACAAGTTCTAGATGAGATTTTTGAGAGTTTGTGGGATCTTACAAGCTGCTGGTTGTTTGTGTATTAGATCTTGGAAATATGAATAAGTTTATTTCACTATCTCTATTTCTTCCTTGACTGGTTGTGACTATACAATCATTGTGAATTGGCTATATGAGATATTGTAGTTCTAACATGTTGATATGGTAGGAATTATTTCATTTAGTTCATTCATAGCTTGATGATGATATTATTATTAAGCTGTTTAAATAATGGACCGATAGCTCTCTCTCTTTCTTATATGTTGGTTGTTCCTAAGAACCACTGAAAACAACTATTAGTAATTGACATTGTATGGCTTCCTCATAAAAGATGAATGCTCCTTTACTTCTAAATTTTATAAGGGAATATGAATTTCAAAAAGAAGTGGGAAATGCTTAGATTGGTTATTCATTGGTGGTAATAGTGAATGATTCATTTTGTTAGTCACAATGCAAATTCGGGAAATGGGAAATGAATTAGTTATGAATAATGGATTGATCAGAACATATATATATATATATATATATATATATATATATATATATATATATGGAAGAATGTTATACTAATACATGTTGTTCTTTAAGGAATATTTTAAAGGAGTTGAATGAGGCTATTATAAATTCTATTTCTGGGTTATTGTAACAAATATTAGTGAGATAAGATACTTATTCAATATAAGGGATTAGATTACCAAAGATGAATCCTTGTATTGATTGACACATAACATTCAATATATAGTAACTTTTGTTAGAGAATGTTCTAATTAACTTCTAGATAAATTGGGAAGTTTATTTGGTTTAGTTAAGATAACTTTGACTTATTCTATTATTTCATTTAAACAAAAAATAAATATGAGTTAGATAATTCATGTCAATTCTTAGAACTGACCTATGTATATGTTTCTCTCTCCTACAATGTGTAGGATGGAGTGACATTTATGAAGTGATTGATTGGATGATTATGCATGATTTCTTCATGTATTATTTTGTTTAAAATACGAAAAGGATTATTGTATTTAATTGTAACGTGAAAGTATCATCTTCATAGGATGATTGAAGGTATTTTGCCTATTATACTATCATGATTTATTGTGTGTAATTATTTCAAAAATAAACACCGATCCTTATTAAGTACAAATAAAGATACTTGTTATTTTGTATCACATTTTATGAGATATGGAAGTGTTTAAGTGTTGTTTTAACAACAATGTATAAATATAAGTTATTGATATTTGTTATGTAATCATAACTAATTTTATAGTTTCATTATGGATGAACAAATGTGTCATTAACGAACATAGTACGTTATGGAAAACAATACAACGAAAACTATGTTATATTAATATTATACCTTATCAAATAAATTGTATAATTCATATCAAATGACGATCAAATGAGATAAAGTGAACTATTCATATTAAATGATGTACTTATGAGATTAAGACCAATACTAAGAAATGATTGGATCATATATGTGTGAGACATAGCTAATTAAACCTATATTTTACGACCAACATTTTATTGAAATAAATCGATAAGAGGTACACACGAAGGGTAGTAACTCGTTAAATTACTAAATACATTTATTGAGAAACGAATATCGTGTAACGATACGAAACCACATATCGTAAAGATGAACTTATTAATTATCTTAAATGGATAATTGAAAATGTAAATGAAGAGTAGACACTAAGACTCATTGTCCTTTCGACATTATCCTATATGTACCAACTTAGGATGGCTACAAGAAGGGTGGTGAGGATGTATTGATTTAAAGTCATTACGTGGTCACTATCTTTCCCATATGGATCCTAAGGTGGCATTGATATGATTCTTTCATTAGAAGGATGAGTCATGGTTCTTACTTCTTCAAAACAAAAACTTAATTTTTAACCAACAAAATGAGATCCAAATAACTATGAAGAGATGGTTGTGCGGTGATGGAGACAAATTTCGCTGACTAGTGTGCAATCACAAAACTAAGCTTAAAAAGTAACACTTAAAAACTTGGCCAAGTAGTGTAACTAGTTGATTACACTGTCTGTTCACCATACACCTAACTTATTGTGTCGAATATTGGATGGATTACAACTTGTATGTTTTCTAGGTTGACACTTAAGATTTGCACATAGTTATTAAGACCTATTAAAAGGGTTTAACCAAAAGTATACAAGTTATACACACTCGGTTAGAGTGAATTAAGGGGATCGAGTAGATCTAGTTGACCCTTATAGCTGCACATGGTTATCATTTGTTATTAGATGGATTGTAAACATTTAATTATGTTGGATTTTAATTGTTGCAAGTTGAAAATCATTGAAGGAAATTGTAATTAAGGAGTTTGTTGTTTTAAATCCCTTAATTTGGATGCATAATAATTTGGGTGTTACATTTTACTATTAGAGCTAAAGGTTTATTAACTCTTGGACTTAATGAGTTCATATGCTAATAGAACATATTATTTTGTTTAACAAAATATGATGGTTAGGAGAAGGGAAAACAATGAGGTTGAAAATGTAACAACCTAAAAGATATATGAAATCTAGCAAGTCATATAGGAAACTCAAAACCTGTGTAGTTCTCTTGGAGCAACAGGTTGTGGGTGAGAATGAAGAAGAAGAACCTGAGGTAGAACAACCTGTAGCAAATGAGGAAGAACAAACTAATGCTAGAAATCATCCGTAAAACAAAAGAGCCCACTTGGAAGATGAATTGTCAAGAGATTTCAAGCAGAATAGTCCACCCAAATTTGATGGAACAACTTGGGGATATGGAGCTGAGAAATGATTGAAAAAAATAGAAAAATATTTTGAATTAAGAAACTTTTCGAAGTAATTAAAGGAAATTCGGGGTGCTTTCTAGCTCTCCAATGAGACATCCTCTTGGTGGGATAACCGAAAGGTAGAGTTAGGTGTTGATATTGCT
Source organism: Taxus wallichiana var. yunnanensis (assembly GCA_018340775.1). NCBI lineage: Eukaryota > Viridiplantae > Streptophyta > Pinopsida > Cupressales > Taxaceae > Taxus > Taxus wallichiana. The sequence continues at coordinate 509,594,949 of CM031239.1, read as the reverse complement.
AATATCATCTAGGAACAATTTAAATTTTACTTCCATCAACACTGATTACCACAACCGTACTTTGACCAAAAATGTCTAAGTTCCATAACCTAACACAAGGTAAATTGACTGTGGTTGAATACTGGGAACGTTTCACTAAGTTACTAAAATATGTACCACAATATCAGAAAGATGAAAAATTTAGAATTCATAAGTTTATTATTGAACCCAATCATTGGAGAAGTAGATGTGCATGGGCCTTCTACTATGGAAGCTGTATTTGAAAAAACAATTTAGGCAAGAGCAAAAAGTGCAAGTAATTTCTGCTCATAGAGATGAAAAGTGAAAGAAGAGTGTCAAATAATCTTAGCCATTAGCTCCTAGAAAAACCATGGAAGAAGGCAGAACAAAAACAAAGAATGCCAGAAATAATACAACTAAACTTGTTACAAATGTAAGGAGAAATGGGTAGAACATTGTTGCAACAAATGATAATAAATTTGAAAAGAACTTTCGTTGGATGTTTCAAATGTGGTGGTGACCACTATGCTAATAATTGTCTCCGAAAAAAATAAGGGAAATACTTAGCAACAAAGGATAATGTACGAATGAAAATCAACACGCGACCTTCAATCACACTCGACCTCTAGAGGTCGTGCTGGGAAAACTGATGTAGAATGAGTGGATGGTTATGGGTAGCGAAATATAGTGAATATGTGGTATGTAGACGAAAGTATGTAAAAATGGGATAAACAAGCTATCAAGGTAAAACAATGTCCTCAACATGCAATATCGAGATCTGCTCATCAAGGGCAAAGAAGGCCCTTATAACTTGAATGGGTATAATAGATGGGTCGAAAAGAATAACAACATGAAGAATCCAATCAATGTCGAGCTCCATGGAAATCCTTTCTAATGGTTGTGGGATACATGGAAAACTCGATGGGTGCCTCGTAATGATGTCTAGACAAGGTCATGGAATAAATGAGAGAGGTGTGGTTCCACTAGCTCTATGGGTGGTTAGTTGGTTCATTCCAGAACGTGAGGGCTCGATGAGCTTCTTTGTTTAGAACGTTCAGTTCTCTAATAATGTCTAATGCGGGCGATGATGTCCTAAAGAATAGTGTACGTAATCCGATGTCTAAATCTAATTGGTTTTCGGTCCTGTTTTTCCTCACTCAGGGGACCATTGGATCACAACCGTAAACTCTCTCTAGTCGTGGTCCTTGTATGGTCATATGTGTTTGATCTAGACTCTATTCCCTGGGTAGTCCAATATTCGTAAGCCTTATCGACCTCGATATTTAAAATATTAAGTTGTGCAATGTGATTAGAGTACCATGATAATGTTCTAAGGACAAGCATACAAAGTCCAATATCTATGTCTATGAGAAGTTCAGGCCCGTTCGGTTGGGGGACTCATGGATCAGAATCGTATGTTCGTTCTTGTTGTGGTCTAGGAATTGTCATGTATGCATTTAATTTACAAAAAAATAACAAACCAATTTAAGTAAATGAAAGCTACATTATGTTTTTGTATTTTTGACATAAAAGAAATAAAGCAACATAAAACAATTAATCTAATTAAAAGAAATCTTTTTGTATTTTTGGAATAACAGTGTGTATAGAAGAAATGAAGAAATAAATTGCTTCTAATCCTAATTAACAAATCCTATACAAATAAATAGTCGGATGTAGCTATTTATCTATGCAACAATATACTAAATCTATTCTAATTTAAATGAATCTTTTTCCAATTAATAATTGTGGATTAAATCCTCAAACACACCTCAGAGTCACGAGAAGAATTAGAAGCTTCTCAGAAGCTTTTCTTCCCCTGAAACTTCCCGATGGAATTTAAGAGGGATTTAACAGAGACTAATTTGAATCTAATTTTGAATGCTTAAAACTATGCAAAAGCTTCTTCCAGAATCACTTCCTTTGCAAATCTACAGAGATAGGCAAGGAAGCTATCTATCCTAAGAAAGCTTTGCAGAAGAAAATGGTCTAACTATTTGCAATAAATAAAATGATTTCTTCTACTCTAGTTGATAATTGTGCGTATGTTCGAAATAAATGAAGAAATGAAGAAACTCAATAACAACCCCCAACCTAGAATTACAATGCAGAGGCAATGCCAGTTGTGGTATCACTTTGTCCCCTCAGTTGTCTTTACCAATCTTGTGTCCACTTGAGTCCAGGGAACTGGGAATGCAAAGGAAGCAACAAGAAGAAAGTGCTAGAGCAATATGACTTGATGGCAGTTTGGTTGCAATGCAAGCAAAAGAAAGACAACGCAAGAGAACAGAGCTTGGCTATGCAATTTCTAGCAAGATTGTGGTAGCTCAACTAAGAAAGATACACAAATAATCTCCGGCCATTTGCTTCAGAAAAAGTGATGGTTTTAGAGAAGGTTGACTAGTCATTACACTATCACACTTGGCAATAATGGGGGGCCACATCAACACACAAAAGGGCAGTTAAACAATCGATTAGAAATCACAAGTGAAAGAGGAGGTTGCCACAAGTTAGTTAAGCTTAAAATCAACTAAAATGATTGAGAAACATGTTCTAAAAGTGAACTGAAGAGAAGTAACATACGTCCCGATTCACGCATGAAGAGTTCTGGAAAATTTATACAGGACCGCCGCCTGCATTAGCGATTACATAAAACCACCTCCTGAGACAGGTGACAACAATTTTGTAACCATAGGCCGAACTAAGGAAAAATCAATGCGGGAATTTGTAGAAAAACAAGAAATGGCAAAGTAAGGTAAACCAGTGAGCTAAAATGTAAGTCGCGAAGAGGTTAAGAAGCTTGAACACCTTTGGAAAAGACATAAATCATCATTAGGGGCTTTGAAGCATTTTCTGACAATGTAGCATGTGCAAATTTAGGTGTGTACAGATACATGCTGCAGTGGCTAACCGCCAATATGAGAAACAAACAAATCCTATTGAAGTGCCATGTAAGTTATATGGACTTCTTGTTACTATTTTATTTGACACCGATGCAACTGAGTGCTTTGTATCTAGTAAATTAGATGAAAAATTGAATATGAAAGATGGTTATATAAAAAGACATGGACTATACAATATGGGAATAATGTTGTTCAAATTGTAGACCAATATCTGTTTGACACAACATTAGAGTTACCTAGTTTCACAATAGAAATTTACCTCTACATAGCTCCTTTAGGGTCCTATGACATTATTATTGGTATAAATTGGCTTTCCCAACATAAAGAAACAACAATTTGTTTCAAAAATGAATAGAATGCTTAGATGACATGCAGAAAATAGCTAGCATTCAGGGCATAAAAAGAATTTTGAAGTAAGGAAAATTTCTGCCATGTAGCTTAAGAAATCCAAGAATAAAGGTTGTATGTTGTATGCAATAAAAATTTCTGATTTTAGTAAGGAAGGTAAGAATTCCTTGGAGGATTATCCGATGTTACAAGAATACATGGATGTCTTTTTGGAGCAATTACCTAAACTTCTGTTAAATGTGAGTTTGATTTTCTGATTGATACCAAACCTAGAATTACACCGATATCTAAGGCACCATACCAAATGAAAACAACAACTTTAGTAGAATTAAAAGTACAACTTCACGAAATATTTTTCAAGGGACTAATTCAAATAAGTGTGTCTCCGGGGAGCATCGATCATCTTCATTAAGAAGAAGGATGGCACGTTAAGACTATGCATCGATTATCACATGCTTAACAAGACCAAAGTTAAGAATATGTATCATTTATTAAGGATTGATAACCTTTTCAAACATATGAGAGATATATTTCAAAGATCGATTTATGATTAGGTTAATATCATTAAGGATAAAAATGAAAACATTAACAAGACAATGTTCGAAATGTTATGGGCATTATGAGTTTACAATGTTACCTTTTGGACTCACTAATGCACCAACTGCATTCATGAACCTCATGAACAATATTTTTCAGGAATATTTAGATAAATTTGTGTTAGTTTTTATTGATGATATCTTGATTTATTCTAAAAATATAGAAGAACACAATGAACACTTGAGAATAGTGTTAGATGTGCTTAGAAAAAGAAAACTGTACTCTAAGATCTCGAAGCGTTATTTTTATTAGAACAAAGTGCAATACCTTGGGAACATAATAAACAAAGATGGGATTTCAGTTGACCCATCGAAAATCAAAGCCATTATTGAGTGGCCAACACCTAAGAATATAATTGAAGTAAGAAGTTTTATGGTGTTGGCTGGTTATTATAGAAAATTCATGAAGAATTTCTCGGAGTGGTTGGACTAGTAACTTATTTGTAGGAAAAAGACAAGAAATTTGTGTGGACTGACAAGTGTGAATATGTATTCAATTTATTGAAAGAAAAACTTACAAAAACACTTGTTTTGAAGGTTTCGGATCCTGATGGAAGTTTCACCGTGGTAACTAATGCCTCCGGTGAAGGTTTGGGTGGAATACTTCTACAAAATGATCATGTAATTGCTTATGAGAGAAGAAAAATGAAGGTGCATGAGCATAACTATGCTCCCCATGGCTCGTAACTTGTTGCCATAGTTCACACCTTACTCGCAAGTTTGAAGGCACTACCTGCTAGGAAAACCATTTGAATTGAAAACAAACCACTTGGGGTTGAAATATATCTTTACGCAACCTAATTTGAACACAATACAACATATGTAGATGAAGTTTGTGTCTTAGTATGATTTGACATTAGTTACATTAAATGAAAAGAGAATTGTGTGAATGATACGCTGAGTAGTAGGAAGCATATATTTATGCCATTATAACCCTTAGAACACAATTTAAATATGGAGTGAATAAACAAATACAAACTAATCCATATTATCAACACATGAAGACCGTGTTAGCAACAAATCTGAATTATAGGAGATATGAAGGTTTTAAGTTTGATAATGAAGGGGTATTTCATTATGAAAAAAAAGTTTATGTATCTTTGGGTAATGACCTTAGAGCGAAATTCATGAATGAATTTTATGATGCTCCTTATTTTGGGCATCCGTATGAAAAAGCTATTGGTTGATATAAAACAACAATATTTCTGGAAACAAATGAAGAAAGACATGAAAAATTATGTTATTCATTGTCTTGAGTGTCAACGTGTTAAGGAAGAGCACATGCATTCTGGGCTGATGCATCCTCATAACATTCCACATTACAAATGGAAAGTAATTAGCATTGATGTTGTGCAAGTACTCCTATTGTTTAAAAATAAGCACGCCATGATTTTAGTAGTGGTTGACAAACTAACTAACGTAGCTCATTTCATCTTTGGGTAATCTAAATGATTTAGGTAAGTGCACTAAGTTGGGGGCCAAAAAGGGTCTTAAGTGGATGCATTTTTTTGAAAGAAAAATTTAACTTGTACAAGTTTTTGAAATAGTTACACTCAAAATTGAAAGATATTGTAGAAATATGAATCTTAGCATTTTGAGTCTAGTTTTTAAGCTACTAAATTTTATTGAAGACAGATAAGTTTAAGTGGGTCAAACAACTAAAATACCAACAGATACTCCTGTTTTTGTTAAAAAACATAATAGAGTGACTTTTGTGCCCCTCACCATTTTTTGAGAACTATTTAGTATTTTTGAAAACCCTTTGGTAGAAAGATACCTAGGAGTATTTAGTTTGGGCTCCTTTTTTAAAAGATTTTTTTAGCGAATTTTTATTTATTTATGATTTTCTAGTACAAAAATTTTATGTTTTGAAAAATAACAAAGCTCCGACATTGCCCCCAACTACCTCAAAAATACCGAAAATTAGATTTTTTTTTGAATATGTATAGAATTATGCCTAGTTTGGGCTAATATAAATTTTTTAAAATTTTGATCACAAAAAAAAAGATACATCATGAAAGATAGACATATTTACACTTCAAAAATAGCTAGAAAAATGGCATAGTTAGAAAATAAATAATATGGAAACTTATATAAGTCGAAAATTTGAAAAATTATATTTTTAGAAAGAAGAGACTCTTTCTCAACGTTGTGGTATAATTTTTTTAAAATGGATCGATTGTTTTATTTTGATTTATCATAGAGGAAGTGACATTTTTATATTTTCTTATAAAAACACGTTGTTCTTTGTTGGCTAATTCACTTATACTTGCAAAATGGTTTGTGCACAAAATATTTAGATTGCATGGAGTTCTAGAACTAATTATTTCCGATGGATCTTAAAATGACCTTTCAATTTTGGAAAACTTTAAACTCAACTTTGGGAACAAAAATAAACTTTAGTTCAATGTACCATCCTGAAATGATGGTTAAATAAAAATATTTAACTAGGTTGTGGAAGATATGATTAGAATGTACTGCATGGATCAATAACATAAATGAGAAGAATATATGTCATTGGTTGAATTTTCCTATAACAAAATTTATCATTCTTCACTAAAAATGTCTCCATTTGAAGCGTTGTATGGGGGAAGTATAGAGCACTGTAAGATGTGATAACACAGAGGAAAGAGAGGTAGTAGGTTCAAAAATGTTAATAGAAATGGAAAATGAAGTAAATCCCATTCGTGAGTAGTTGAAAGAAACAACTGATAGGAATAATCGTTATGCTGATTTGAAAAGAGTTGACAAGAAATTTGAGCAAGGTGATAAAGTATTTTTGCGGGTAAAACCCAAAAAGAGATCAATTTTGTTTGGTAAGGTTGCCAAACTATCACCTAGATATGTGAGACCTTCCAAAATCCTTGAAATCACAAGTCTAGTGGCATACCAACTAGCATTACCTCATGCATTGTCTATAATGCATGATGTTTTTCATATTTCATTGCTTAAAAGTATGTTTTAGATATAACACATGTCATAAATTGGAACTCTTTACAGTTCAAAACCCAAGAATCATTGTTTTGGAACCAATTAGAGTCTTTGAAACTCAAGGTTACACATTAGAAATCGTGATATTGCACAATGCAAGGTCGAATAAGACCAATATTATGAAGATAACACAAATTAAGAGAATTTATATGAAATGAAAACCACATCCCCTTATCTATTTCAATAATTAAAACAATTATTTGACTCTCTGATATGGATTTATTATACATTATTCGATAATTATGGTGACTCTAATGGAAATTTTTATTATATTGCAATTGTCAAATTATTTTCTATTATAAGGTCATTCTACAACGAAGTTTTATGAATTTTGACTAACTAAAATTCTAGAAATTTTCAATTTTTTATGAAAATGTGAATTGTTTTTCTTTGATAGTGATGCTTGGACTATTTTCGATTAATATATGTGATAACATTAAGTCAAATCATCAGGGCAATGATTCTTTAAGGGGGAAGTATGTCACACCATAAAATAGTTGAAGGTTTTGTCGAAAAATGTTTGAGAATAACTAAAATGATTACTGAACGTTAATAGATAAGTACATATATAAATATTTATACAAATGTGTGTGTGTGTGTGTGTGTGTGTGTGTGTATTTATATACCGAAACATATGAATACATGTGTATAGATGTATACATAACCTTATATGTGCATTTACTTCTAACGGTTGTTGAATTTGTTTGACAATTACTTTCTAGTTTGCATTGTTATATGTTGATTTGTTGGTTGGACCCCACTAATGTTTGCGATAATTGATAATGTTTGCAATTGTTAAGATTACTTTGCGATTGTTAAGCTATTGTGTGAGTTTGTCTTAGACCATAATGCATTTTGGAAGTTGACCACATTGTTTGAAAAATGTTTAAATTTGAATGTTGTGTACTTTGACCACTTTGCGAAAGTACTTGTTTCTTCAGTTATTGTTAACATTTTACTAACTTGGTCATACACCACTCTAAAAGGTAATCATTTGATGATTAATGTTTAAATTTTTTAATAACGGTCCTTAACCACTTATCATATAAAAGGTTTATTGAAAAATGTTTATAGTGGTTATTGACTTATGTTGAACCATGATCATCGACCATATTACTTGGAAAGTTTAGAGTTTAGAGTTTAATTCATATGAAATGGTCATAAACCACGACGCAGGGAATAGTTTATTATTGTTTATTGGTTTATATTGTCAATCAACCACTTTGCAAGGAAAAATGATAAAATTTAAAGTTTAGATTTTAATTTTCACAGACCACATGACGAATAACAAGGAGAAAATTAATATTGTTTAATTATTAACAAGATCATAGACCATTCACATTATATGCAAGTTTAATTGGAATTTTTTGAGGGAAGGATTTTGGGTTTATCAAGGTCACTACATGGCATTGTTAGACATTAAATGACATTAATGAGGCATAGTTTTAGGGAACTCGGTAGCTTGCTAAGTAAGTCAAAACATGCATTCCTCCCCTATTCGTATTTTTGGGAATTTATTTTGGTTTTTTTCTCTCTTGAAAGTTACATGGCTAGGTTTTAGTAGAAAAATAATGGATATCTATTTTGGGCGATCGCATGCAACTTTTAAGCTTTATTTAATGGAAAAATATGTAATGTGTATTGTTGTTTGGATTTGGAGTTATTTTGTGGGCATTGAAAGTTTTAGATTACAAAAGAAAATAGGAAAAGAAGCATACATGACCACTCATGGGTTCTCTCACTCATTTTCTTGTTGTTTTTGAAAGAAATTATGGAATGTGTTATGGGTTTTATATCCAATTTATAAATTTGATAAAGAATGAGGAAATTATATGAAATATTTCTTTTACGTTGTTCAGTTTAAATGGAAATATGGATGTAAAAATATTAATGGGAAAACAACTCGATATAACTTGAGGAAAGATGTTTTGATATTGGAATAAATATTCAGTTTGTTTTAAAAACTGGATTGTTTTTCTTTTTTATTATGAGATCTTGATAGAAAAACAAGAAGGAATTGCTAGAAAAAAGGGGTTTCGTTATTGTGAAATCAAATTTTTGGTTATTATAACTTTCTAGGTTTTCTATTTTTGAATGAAACTTTAAAGGAAATCTAAGTTGCATTTTTAATTTAACAACATTTAGATTTTAATTTATTAGCTTGGTTTGAGCTTACTCAAATTGAATTTCCATTGAGATTTTTGCTTGAGTTTTTACTGTTAAAAATTTGGAATTTTCCTTCATTCTCAATATAAAAATTTAGAGGAAAATCTAGGGAAAAGAAAGAAAATACGTTGTAGGTTTGATGGAAAATAATAGCTCTATAGTTTTAGGTCAATTTGGAAATATGGGTCTAATTTATAATTAAAATATATGAGGCTCTCTTGCGCAAATATGAATTTGGTGTTAGTTGTTGAATTTAATTTCTTCTTTAAAAAACTCGAGCATTATTACTTTCGGGTCTTTAATAAGTTCTAGATCAATTTTTTGAGAGTTTGTGGGCTCTTATGAGTTGTTGGTTGTCCTGTAATAGATCTTAGAAATATGAATAAATTCATTTCACTATCTCTATTTCTTCCTTAATCGGTTATGACTATATGATCATCATGTGAATTGGTTGTGTGAGATATTGTAGTTCCAACCTACCGATATGGTAGGTATTATTTCATTTAGTTAATTCATAGCTTGATGATGATATTATTATTAAGTTTTTAAGTAATGGAATAATAACTCTCTCTTTTTATACATTGGTTGTTGCTAAAAACCACCGAGGCGATATTATTAGTGTATCAAGTTTTATTCCCATAAAATATATTTATGCTCTTGGACCGTGGTAATGATTAAATAATTAGCATTATATGGCTTCCTCATAAAAGATGAGTGATCCTTCCTTCTAAATTTTACACCAATACATGAATTTCGAGAATGTTGGGTTTTAAAATGGTACTTTAACAAAACCACAGTCAGGGGATAACAAGTCCCTCCTCTTTATGGGAGAGGTTCCCTTATTGAAAGCAAGCAACAAAGCTTATATACAAATGTACAACTTTCATCTTAAGGCTAGACTTCTGACATCTTGAAATGTTTTTTTACCAAAATAGCTTATCAATACAAACAAATGGAAGAACTAAAGAAAGGAAAGAGCATAATATAACAATACTTTCAGAAATATAGATAGCAGAGTATAACCCTATACATACTTGAGCAAGAGTGATACAAAACATAATCATTCACATTCACAACATAAGATATCATTCCATAGACACAAAGTTCTAGAAATCATATCAATAAGAACACAAAGTTTCTTATTACAGAAGATAAATGATCCACAAATTTCAAGCAAGCAAGAAGAGACAATAGATGAAGATAGAGAGAAAGGGGAAATTCTTTTGTATTGATTGCTTTCGATTCTATTTACACTTCAAAAGTATCAGAGTCCAACATTTGCAATGAGCCAAGCTCTTACATTTATAGATGAAGCGAAAAGAGGAGAAGAAGAGAAGGAAGAAAATCTAATTTGGAAGCTCAACCACCAACCATCAATGCCCCTACAAATCCACCTACAATCTGTCAAATCTGGTTTTGCATGTCTTTGGCATGCTGAAGAAGGATGGATGGAAATCGATCAAATTTGATCTAGTTGAAGCAATCAGATCCCATATTAATGGCTTGAAAGAAATTATCCAGATTTTCACCCAAATCAAGATATCCAATTGGTTCTCTATGTCTGTTTGGCGTGTTGGAGAAGGAAGGATGATGAAGACGGATCAAATCGATCTATTTGAAGTAATCAAATCACATATTAATGGCGTGAAATATGTTTTTCCAGATTTCCAACCAACAAATCTCCTGCTGAAAACAATATTTTATGATTCCATGGCATAGAGGGGACCAAGACCTTTCCAACAAAGATAAAATTTGTCGAATTTCGAGCATTGGAGCAAAATTTATGCTCATTTGAATATTTGAATCGAATTCATACAAAAATGGTGAAAATGCAATTTTTCGCAAAATGGATCCACGGGCTCGAAATTGAAATTGCACCTTTTGCACAAAAATTACAATAGTGCAAAAGTTCCCGTAGCCCCGCAACTTCACATTTGATATAGGTCTGACACGTGGCTTTACCTGAGTGGTAACGGAATCGCGACTCACCTTATAATTTTACTTCTTTAGGAAACAAAACTCAAAATCTCAAAGTTCTCCGCCACCCACTTCCCCATTTTGAATTGTCAACGCGGGCTTAACATTTGACTTTTTCCTTTTAAAAACAAAACCAAAAATTTCCAAAGTGCCCCGACGATCCGCCTTCCGTCTTTGACTTTCGACGCGGGGTTAACATTTTACTTTTTCCCTTTGTTTGGCGAAGGCTTTATGTCTGACCTAGGACACGTGGAGGCTTCCCACTCATTTGGAGACTTTGTTTGGACCTGACCCTGAGGTGCACCAATTGGACATGTGGAGAGCTGACGCACGTTTGGGACCTACTTTTGGATTCGCCCCCTGAAAGAGTGCCTAAGGGACACGTGGCTCCTTTCGCAGCTTTGCTCTATTTTTTTATTTGGCTAAGTCCCTTTTGTTTGGTAGGGCCGTATGTCTGACCCTGGACACGTGGAGGCTCAATGCACATTTGGGACCTGCCTCCATATTTTTCCTTTGAAGTTATGCCGAAGAGACACATGGAGGCTTCCGCCGATCCTCTTATACTTAGTCGATTAAATGGTCGGCTCATTCCCTTTCTCGACCTTGACACGAGAGGGCTAGGCGCAAGCTTTTGGGAACCACCTTTGGCTTCGACCCTTGAAGGTGCGTCGACAAGACACATGGCACCGTCACTTTCAGCCTTAGAATTTTCAATGACCGATTTAACTTTTTTTTTCAGGCTTTGACCACATGGAGAGGGTTGGCACTCATTTGGGGTCTGGTCCTTGGGTCTCACTTCTTCAAGTCGCACCGATGAGGCACATGGAGGCTTTCGCCGACCCTCTTATTTTTAGTCGATTATAAGCCAAAGACTTTGTCCCTTTTCTCGGTCCTTGGACATGTGGAGAGTCAAGCTTGTTTAGGGAACCGCCTTTGGCTTCGACCCTTGAAGGTGCATTGATGAGACATGTGGCGCCTTTCGTGGGTCCGTTGCTTTACCCCGAGTCGACTCATGAAAAGTTCAAAAATTTCGATCCCTTTCTTCAATCTTCTCCTATGCGCTCCGATCTCCTTTGACACTTTGCCTGGCCTCCTTCGCCGACCCTTCCCCTGATTGTTGGATTTGGGATTGGCTCACATGACTGAACCACCCTTCTAATTTTCTTCTGTGCGGGGTCGTGTTTGATCAATTTTACCGGGGGGCAAAATTGGGATAACATGCACCAACTCAAAATTTTCGAAACTTGACTTGAAAAATTAGGGGAATTTTTAGGGTGACAACAACTAGATCTTTCTGGGGATGACTTAGCTTGGACAGAGGAACGAGGCAAGATCAAGAACTCAAGAAAAACTCTAGGAAAGTAGACCAGTACCTTATCCATTGGAAAATAGAGTCAAAGGCAAAACTAATACAAAAGACAACACACACAGAAGGGAAACAAACCAAAAAGGAAAGACAAAAAAAAACACTACACACAGTATATACAAAAGGACTACCTAATCACCTAGGACTTGAACAAATTCAAATATTTCCCACTATAAGGAAGTGGGAGAGAGGATCCATCCATATAATCTAAGTAGAAATAATTTTCTCTAGCAAAGTGTCTAATTTTGAAAGGACCAAGCCAAAGAGAATCAAACTTACCATGGCTTCCTCGAGGTTCATGTCTTTTGTCCCATAACAGAACAATGTCTCCCACTTTAAAATCTCCGTTTCTAGCTTTTTTTTCAAACAAAGCTTTCACCTTCAGTTGATGAGCTGAGATTCTATAAAAAAATTGCAACTCTTGTCTTCATCTAGCTTCTGGAGATACATGATCCTCTTGTCCAAGGAACTGATGAAACTTGAATCCTCAATAGCCTTCATTAAGTGCAAGGCTGATAATTCCACCGTTACTTAGCAACTGAGCTTCAACACCATACACCACCTAGAATGGAGACATCCCAATTGCTCTTTTGGGTGTAATTATATCTTCCCAGAGAGCATCATAGAGCTTCTTGTGCCAATTCCTTTGAGAGTCATTGACAAGCTTCCGAATGATGGTTACCAGATTCTTATTTGTTGATTCTTCTTGTCCATTCCCTTGAGGATAATAATATGAAGAATGAGCAAGGAAAATCCCATAGCCATATTAGAAATTCATCATTTTAGAAGAAGAAAAATTGGAAACATTATCAGTCACAATTTTGTTTGGTACCCCAAACCTTATCAAGATGTTCTCCTTGATGAAATTACACACAACCTCAGTAGTAGTGTTTTTGACTGAATAGCCTCTAACACCTTTGTGAAGTAATCTGTAGTAATTAGCATGTGAGTATGTCTAGCACTGGAAGGTGGGTTAAGAGTTCCAATGAAATCCAATCCCCACTATTGAAAAGGCTCATCAATCACTACTAGTTTGAGTGGTAAAGCAACCAACTTAGGTCTCCCAACAAAAGTCTGACAGGCTTCACACTTACCTACCCATTTTGATGCATCTCTAACAATGTAGGCCAATAGTACCCTACACAAAGGATCTTATGGGTAGTGACAAAGCAGAAGAGAAATGCCCTCCACAAGCCTGATCATGAAAAGCTGAAAACAACTTCTTTTGTTTCTCTTTGTCCACACATTTAAGGAATCTTCCATCAATGCCTCACTTGAATAAAGCATTTTCCCATAATACATACTGTGTAGACCTTATCTTAATATCTCTCTTTTATTAGCACTCAAGTGGGATGGACACTCTCCATAAGTAAGAAAATGTGCAATACCAACATACCATTCATCTGTTGAACTAAGGAAGAGAACAACAAGAACATCAACTGCTTCTTTGGACAATTCTTCATCACCCTTCAGCAATAAGCTCACATAATCCTTTACCCCGACTAGCTTAGTTGGCTTGATATCAAGGTCATATTCTTGGACTTTTGCTACCCAATTTCCTCTCTTAGTTCCAAACTCCTATTGTGTAAGAATAGACTTGATGGTCATATGGTACAAGCACAACAAAGTGAGAATTAAGAATATAAAAATGAAACTGCTTGACAGCTTTGACCACTGCAAAAGCATGTTTCTCCATCATAGTATATTTCAATTCATGAGCTTTCAGAACATAGCTCATGAATGCAATTAGAAGTTCATGATCCTCATAATTTCTCTAAGTTAGCACACCAAACCAAGGTATTCGTTTATAGCATACCAATAGATAATAAAATCTTTGCTGAAATTAGGACATGCTAAGATGGGGGTTCTAGCAATGGATTTCTTGATACCTTCAAATGCTTCTTTACCTTCGAAGTCCAACCAAAGTTTTTCTTTCCTTTCATCATGTGAGCAACACTCATAGTCAGTTCTACAAAATCTGGAATGAATCTCCTTAGGAAATTTATCTTGCCAAAGAAAGAGTGAACACCATTTTTGCTTGTGGGAAGAGGAATCTGTTGGATTGCTTGAAATATTTTTGGATCTATCTTGATCCCTTCTTTGGAAACAATATGCCCCAAAAACTTGCCTTCAGTAACACAAAAAGACAAACTTCTTAGGATTGAGGGAAACTCCATGTTCTCTACATTTTTGAAGAACTGTTTCCAGATGCTGAAAATGATCTACCCTTGTTTTGGAAAAAAACATTCAAATCATCAAGGTACACAACAATACACTTTCCCTTTAGATTACCAAAAGCTAAATCCATTTCCCTCTGGAAAGTGGCACCAACATTGATAAGACCAAATGGCATTCTCTTGTAGGAAAAGGTGCCCCAAGGGGTAGTAAAAATAGTCTTGTGTTGATCTGGGGTACTGACTTCCACTTGATTGTATCCAGAGAATCCATCTAGCATAGACAACATCTCAGAGCTTGAGACAACTTGCAAAACTTGATCCATCATGGGGAGTGGATAGTTGTCTTTTAGAGAGGCCTGATTCAAATTCCTAAAATCTACACAGATGCAAATCTCGCCATTCTTCTTTCTGATAGGCACAATGTTGGCAATCCATGTTGAATGATGTATAGGAAAATAATCTTGGCTTTTAGTAACTTCTGGATCTCTTGAAAAATAGTATCAAAAACCTTAGGATTGTACTTCGCTTTGCTTCTTATTGAAAGCTTTGATCCTGTGTTTCAAGGGGATATAGTGTTGCATCTCCTTTGGTCGAAAAGCCTTAAGATCTTCATATGAATAGGCAAGACCATTGACATACTTTTTAATAGGTTTAGTACTTTCTTTTTCTTCTTCGAGTGCAAAGCATTTTCCAATATTCACCACCCTTTGTTCATCATTTCTTCCCATATTGACCTTCTCATACTCAACAGATTGTCGAGTCCCTTGAGAAGCTTTAGATTTGATGAACCTATCATGTTTTTCAAACAGATTCTAGACTCACCTAGTCCTTTGGGAATCTTGTTACCCTTCAACTTAATACAACCATCCTGATCCATCTCTTCCTTGATATCTTCCTCATTAGAGGGCACATATTCTCTAGGCAGAGTTTCACTTCCTTCAAAATATAACCGATTGAAGTTATCTTTAACCTCCAAGAAAGAGAGCAAGTGTTGATCATCATTGAAAACCTTCCAGTTGCTTGCATTATCCGGAACACTAGGCCTATGAATCATTTCAATGGTAAATTTCTTTTGAGAGAAATCTAGATGAGGAATCAACAAAGATCCTGAGACAACTAGAGAATTATCTCTAGTATTATTTTCTCTTGGCACAACTTCAATTGAGAAAGCATCAAGGAATTCAATGGAATCCCAAACAAGATTTCTATAATGTTTCAATCTCCTATTCTTGACTTGGTAAATATCCCTTACCTGTTTCACAATCAACTCTGCATCACCATGAGCACAAAGATTCTTTACTCCTATTTCTTTTTCCATGCTTAACCCAAGGATGAGAGCCTCATACTTAGCAGTTGTATTATTTGTATTTTCAAAATGAAGCTTGAAAGAAAATGGATGAATCTTCCTTCCTCGAGAGAGATTAACACCACACCAGCTCTAAACCAAATTAAGAGCAACACCCATCAAAATCCAAAGTCCAAATGCCATTGGGATCGTGAATCACTCCCTTAGGAAGACTTGCCTCATCCTCCTCGACACGATCATATAATTTCCATGCCCTATATCTTCATAGAGTATTTGTGCTTTTGGATCATCATTCTTTCACACAATATACTTAGTTTGCTTTTTTAGTAACAACTTTCTTATTTTTCCATTCACCTCGATCAAAGCATGTGACCACCCATCCAATTTCACCTCCTACCTCTTTACAGAAACTCCTACTCAAAGAATATACCATATGAGGGAGAAATATCAACAACCAAAATAGTGGCTATAACCCTTTTCTCTGGAAAAACACCGAAGGCTACTTGTGCATCTTTAATCCTTCCAACTAAAGGCACTTCTCTACTCTCCATGGAATAGAGAAACCAAAGGTACATGTTAGAGTCAAGCCTAAAGCATGAGCTACTTTTGCAGACATTACATTTTCTGATGCTCCCGAGTCTATAACACAATTATTGAGTTTATGGCAAGCTATGAGGAGAGTCACATAGAATGGTTCAATTTTCTCATTAGGGGAAGTGACTGCAGCCACAAGGCTTGGTTGAGGTGAGGAAGAGGGAGTGGGAAAAATACCTTTAGAAGTATTGATGAGGCTTTGGATTTGGAATTGACAAAGTTTACCATTTTAGCAAAGGTTTTTGGATGAGTTTGGTAAAATTCGCCTTTGAAATTTGGATTTTGGTGTTTTTGAGGTGATCAATGATATTAAAAGACCCGGAGGTGGATGGGGCATCACTACTAGGAATAGAGAAACTTTTGATTTATCAACTTTAGGAATCAAGGACAAGAAGTTTTGAAAACAAAGGTAGAAGGAGGAGGATTAACATTACTCACATTTTACGTGGAGGCAATGGGAATAAGAACTCCTCTTCTTGCAACAAATGGAATAGTTATAGGAAACTCCTTGGATTTCTTAGCAGTTGCATCACTTTTTCTCTTTCTCTGTTCGTTTGCTCCTGAGTCATAACAACATATGACTCACTATTCATATCTGCCACTCTTTCATCATATTCATCTTCATCATCCATACCTTCAGTGGTGAGGAAATGAACTTGAGATCCACCAAGCTCTTCCAGTTCTTCATCAACCTCTTCTTCTGGGTCTTCAAAGTCTTCATTAAACTCCTCATCATCAGGTTCTTGAACTTCACAAGTTGCATTGACTGGAACCTTGATAGGTGGGCCTTCAATAGCCAATTTATTCTGAGAAGGAGGTAACCGGTTCCTAGGCTGAAAATTCCTTCTTAGAATATCTTGATAAGGAGTATGTTGAGCCAATTGATTTTTGATGGCAATGAGATCATTTTCCAACTTCTGCACTAACTGATCTGAATTGGCTCTAGGAGAGGAAGAGGAGGATGCTTTAGACTTGGAGGGTTCTCTTTTCAATTTACTAGACATGATTAAATCATCCTCAACACTGATAGCCAAACGTTGATCAACATCCAGAGTTGCAAGGTTAGCTCTCCTTAGTGCATAACTTACTTCAGGTAATTGAGAATTGAGGAAGAAGCATTTTTGGATTTGATCTACAGGACAAGTGTTTTGTGGAATTTTATGAATGAGCTTATTGAATTTGGCCACAAATTCTCTCATGGGATCGAATGGTTCCTTCTTGATATGAGAGATTTGAGCTAATAGAGCATGCACATCTTCAACTGGTTTGAAACGTTTCTCAAACTAAGTTGTTAGGGTGGCCCAATCAATAATTGACCTAGCAGGAAGATGATAGAACCAATCAACAACATTATCCTGCAATGTTTCCACAAAGAGCCTGACATAAACCTCTTTATGCTTAATCCCAAGAAGTCCACATAAAAAATTGAAGGTCAGTAATGTGTTCATCTAGTTGTACCTTCCCATCACCTCCGAATTTAGGAAAACCTTTCCTACTACTCTTGGGTAACTTATGCAATGGTTGAGGAAGAGCAAGAGGCCCAATCCATTTCCCCAAGGGAGAGGTGCTGCCATCTGTGGGAAGATTGCTTGAAGGGGAACTAAAATACCAGCAAATATTAGAGCACTAAGATTAGGACTGAGTTGTTCTTAAGGAATGCTATTCTTGGAATTTCTACCTTTAACAAGAGGTGTGCTTATAGAACAAGTTCATAAGTTCCTTTTTGCTGAAAGAAGAGAGAAGTTTTGTTGCTCCAGAAGTTGAAAATGAGAATCTTTAACCCCGAGAGCTTTCTTCCCATGTGTATATCGTAGAGTCACCAGATCAAAAATGATCTTGAAGTTGTTATTTTAAAAGGGATATGTTTGAAACAAAATCCCCAAGAGTGTCAAAAAACTATTGGGTTTTAAAATGGTACTTTAACAAAACCACAGTTAGGGACAACAAGTCCCTCCTCTTTATGGGAGAGGTTCCCTTATTAAAAGCAAGCAACAAAGCTTATATAAAAATGTAAAAATTTCATCTTAAGGCTCGACTTCTGACATCTTGAAATGTTTTTACCAAAATAGCTTATCAATACAAACAAATGGAAGAATCAAGAAAGGAAAGAGCATAATATAACAGTAATTTCAGAAATATAGATAATGAGTATAACCCTATACGTATTGAGCAAGAGTGATACAAAATAAAATCATTCACATTCACAACATAAGATATCATTCCATAGACACAAAGTTCTAGAAATCATATCAATAAGAACACAAAGTTTCTTATTACAGAAGATAAATGATCCATAGATTTCAGGAAAGCAAGAAGAGACAATAGATGAAGATAGAGAGAAAGGGGAAATTCTTCTGTATTGATTGCTTTCGATTCTATTTACACTTCAAAAGTATTAGAGTCCAACATTTGCAATGAGCCAAGCTCTTACATTTATAGATGAAGCGAAAAGAGAAGAAGAAGAGAAGGAAGAAAATCTAATTTGGAAGCTCAACCACCAACCATCAATGCCCCTGCAAATCCACCTACAATCTGTCAAATCTGGTTTTGCATGTCTTTGGCGTGTTGAAGAAGGATGGAAAATCGATCAAATTTGATCTAGTTGAAGCAATTAGATCTCGTATTAATGGCTTGAAAGACATTTTCCATATTTTCACCCAAATCAAGATATCCAACTAGTTCTCTATGTTTGCTTGGCGTGTTGAGAAGGAAGGATGAAGATCGGATCAAATCTGATCTATTTGAAGTAATCAAATCACATATTAATGGCGTGAAATATGTTTTCCTAGATTTCCAACCAACAACTCCTGCTGAAAACAATATTTTATGCTTCCATGGCGTAGAGGAGACCAAGACCTTTCCAACAATATAAAATTTGTCGAATTTCGAGCATTGGAGCGAAAGTTATGCTCATTTGAATATTTGAATTGAATCCGTACAAAAATGGCGAAAATCCAATTTTTCACAAAATGGATCCATGGGCTCGAAATTGAAATTACACCTTTTACACAAAAATTACAAAAGTGCAAAAGTTCCCGCAGCCTCACAACTTCACATTTGATATAGGTCTGACACGTGGCTTTACCTGAGTGGTAACAGAGTCGTGACTCACCTTATAATTTTACTTCTTTAGGAAACAAGACTCAAAATCTCAAAGTTCTCCGCCGACCCACTTCCCCATTTTGAATTGTCAATGCGGGCTTAACATTTGACTTTTTCCCTTTTGGAAACAAAACCAAAAATTTCCAAAGTTCCCCGTCGATCCGCCTTCCGTCTTT
The DNA here is from genome assembly GCA_018340775.1 of Taxus wallichiana var. yunnanensis. Lineage (NCBI taxonomy): Eukaryota > Viridiplantae > Streptophyta > Pinopsida > Cupressales > Taxaceae > Taxus > Taxus wallichiana. The sequence goes on along the minus strand of CM031239.1, from coordinate 509,575,250 downwards.
GACTTTCGATGCGGGGTTAACATTTTAATTTTTCCCTTTGTTTGGTGAAGGCTTTATGTCTGACCTGGGACACGTGGAGGCTTCTTGCTCATTTGGAGACTCTGTTTGGACCACTATTAGAGTGCGCCAATTAGACACATGGAGAGATGGCACACGTTTGGGACCTATTTTTGGATTCTCCACCTGAAAGAGTTTCGAAGGGACATGTGGGTCCTTCTGCGGCTTTTCTCTATTTTGTTTTGTTTTGGCTAAGTCCCTTTTGTTTGGCGGGGCCATATGTCTGACCTTGGACACGTGGAGGCTCAACGCACATTTGGAACTTGCCTCCGATTTTGCCTTTGAAGTTACACCGAATAGACATGTGGAGGCTTCCGCCGATCCTCTTATACTTAGTCGATTAAATGGCCGGCTCTATCCCTTTTTCGGACCTTGGACACGTGGAGGGCTAGCGCAAATTTGGGAACTAACTTTGGCTTCAACCCTTGAAGGTGCGCCGATGAGACACGTGGCACCGTCCACTGGCCTTAGAATTTTCAACGACCGATTTAAATTTTTGAGGCTCTGACCACGTGGAGGGTCTAGCGCTCATTTGGGGTTTGTCCCTTGGGTCTCACTTCTGAAGTTGCACCGATGAGGCACGTGGAGGCTTCCGCCGACCCTCTTATACTTAGTCGATTAAACAACCGGCTCTGTCCCTTTTTGGCCCTTGGACACGTGGAGAGTTGGCACTTGTTTGGGGAACCACCTTTGTCTGCAACCCTTGAAGGTGTGCCAATGAGGCACGTGGCGCCTTCCGCGGGTCCATTGCTTTGCCCCAAGTTGACTCACATGCGAAGTCTGAAAACTTCGAGCCCTTTCTTCAATCTTCTCCTGCACGCTCTGATCTCCTTTGACGTCGTTGGCCTCCTTCACCGACCCTGCCCCTTCATTGTTGGATTTGGAATGTGGGCTCGCATGACTGAACCACCCCTTCCAATTTTCTTTTGTGCGGGTCGTGTTTGATCAATTTTACTAGGGGAGCAAAATTGGGATAACATGCACCAACTCAAAAATTTCAAAACTTGACTTGAAAAATGAGGGGAATTTTGAGGGTGACAACAGAGAAGAAGTGGGAGATGCTTACATTGGTTATTCATTGGCGATAATGGTGAATGATCCATTTTGTTAGTCACAATGCAAATTCGGAAATGGGAAATGAATTAGTTATGAATAATGGATTGATCATATATATATATATATATATAGATATATATAAGAAGTTATACTAATAGATGTTATTATTTAAGGAATATTTTAAAGGAGTGTAATGAGGATGATATAAATTCTATTTTACGCTTATTGTAATAGATATTAGTGATGATAAGATACTTCTTCAATATAATGGATTAGAATACCAAAAGTATGAATCCTTGTATTGGTTGACACATAACATTCAATATATAGTAACTTTTCATTAGAGAATGATCGAATTAACTTTTAGATAAACTAGTAATTTTATTTGGTTCAATTAAGATAAATGTTACTTATTCTATTATTTCATGTAAACAAAACAAGAATACGAGTAAGATAACTCATGTCTGTTCTTAGAATTGACCCATGTATATGTTTCTCTCTCCTACAGTGTGCATGACAGAGTGACATTTATGAAGTGATTGATAAGATAATTACACATGATTTATTCATGTATTATTTGTTTAAAATACAACATGAATTATTGTATTTAATTAAACGCTTGAAAGTTTCATCTTCGCATAATGATTGAAGGCATTTTTCCTATTATACTATCATGATTTATTGTATGTCATTATTTCAAAAATAAGGACTTATCCTTATTAAGTATAAATAAAGATACTTGTTGTTTTGTATCACATTTTATGAGATATGGAAGTGTTTAAGTGTTGTTTTAACAATAATGTATAAATATAAGTTATAGATGTTTATTATGAAAGTATAAATGATTTTATAGTTTCATTATGGATGAACAAATGTGTCATTAACAAACATAGTATGTTATGGAAAACAATACAATGTAAACTACATTATATTAATATTGTATCTTATCAAATAAATTGTACAATTCATATCAAATGAGATAAAGTGAACTATTCATATTAAATGATGTACTTATGAGATTAATACCAATACTAACTAGGAAATGATTGGATCATATAAATGTGAGACAGCTTAATTAAACCTATATTTGACGACCAATACTATATTGCGATAAATCAATAAGAGGTACCCATGAAGGATAGTAACTCGTTGAGTTACTATATCTATCGAGAAACAGATATCGAGTAATGTTACGAAGCAACCTATCATAAAGATGAACTTATTTACTTATCTTAAATGGATAACTAAAAATATAAATGAAGAGTAGACACCAAAACTCATCATCCTTTTGACAAGATATCCTACCCATACCAACTTAGGATGGCTACAGGAAGGGTAGTGAGGACGTAATGATGAAATTCATTACGTGGTCACTATCTTTCCCATAGGGATCCTAAGGTGGCATTGATAGGATTATTTCATTAGAAGGATGAGTCATGGTTCCTACTTCTTCAAAACAAAAACTTAATTTCTTAAACAAAAAAATGAGATCCGATAACTATGAAGAGATGGTTATGTGGTGATGAAGACAAGTTTCATTGACTAGTGTGCAATCACGAAACTAAGCTTGCAAAAGAAATGCTTGAAAACTTGGCCAAGTAATGTAGCTAGTTGATTACATTGTCTATTCACCATACCCCTAAATTGTTGTGTCAAATACCAGATGGATTACAACTTGATGTTTTCCTGGTTGACACTTAGGAGTTACACATAGCTCTCAAGACTTGTTAAAAAGGTTTAACCAAAAGTATACAAGTTATACATACTCAATTAGAGTGAATTGAGGGGGATTAGGTAGATCTAGTTGACCCTTATCGATGCACATGGTTATAATTTGTAATCGGATGGATTGTAAATATTTGATTATGATGGATTTTAATTGATGTAAGTTTAAAATCAATGAATAAATTTATTGTGATTAAGGTTTTTTTAATTTTCCATCAATTTGGATGAATAATAACTTGGGTGTTATAAGAAGGTTGTCCTCTAAAAATGTCATGTGATCTAGTAATGTGATTTTAATCTTTCCATTTAATTTACTAATCTGTACCACATTGTGTTATTCAAATTAATTTGTCACAGGAGGTTCCATTACATTTGGTATCAAAGATCTTTTTAGGACTGCTTCAGTTGGAACAATTTTTTTATAGACCTCAAGGAATCATAGTGAAAGGTGTGGCTGATTTCATATCTTGTTTCACAATCTTAAAAATCGACTTATTTCCCCAACTTATTTCCCAACTGTTTCCATGAATTTTTTTCTGACTCATTTCCCTAGCATGTTTTCCCAACTTATCTCCCCGACTTGTTTCCCGACCTATTTCTTTGACCTAAATTCTGATTGTTTCTCCAATTTATTTTCTTGACTTGTTTCCTCAACCTATTTCCCCGACTTGTTTCCCTACCTTATTTCCTTGACCTATTTCCTCGACTTGTTTCCCGACCTCTTTCCTCGAATCGTTTCCCCAATTTGTTTTCCCAACTTGAAAACCCAACTTGTTTCCCCAACTTGAAAACCCGACTTGTTTCTTCGACATGTTTCCTCGACTTGAAAACCCGATTTGTTTCCCAGACTTCAAAACCCAATAGTAATAAAAAAGTACAAATTTATTTTTCCCACATGTTGGGTGCCCCCACCAATCTAAGTTTTAGGTTGTCAGGAGATCATTTTAAATTCAACATATTTTTCCAAAAAGAATTTTCTTACAAATTACAATTTGTAGCCCTTCGAGACATAACCTCCATTTTTTTGGGTTCTCAAAGAAATTATACCATTATAATCATCTCGTTGATCCGATCAATTTAAAAATTAACTCGAAACAAAATTTTCTAGAACCTCGAAACCCCTCTTGGTCATGGTTGTCACTCGTGCAAGCACAAGAAACATGGAGGAAAAACTCACTACCTTGAAGGAATAAATGTCTGAGCTCACACAAATGATGCAAGGACTCAATCAAAAAAATTCCATCCTCACTAAGAAGCTCCATATTGAGTCCACTTCAAACATAATTTCTCTTCTCCAAATATGTTACGTGGTCCCAAGCTTGATTTTCCTTGCTTCAATGGTATGGATCCAACTAGGTGGATATACAAGGAAGAAAAATTATTCAGTCTCCATAATACCTATTGTGTAAACAAGATTCCCATTTCTTCTTTTCACTTAGAGCAAAAAGCCCTACAATGGTACCATTGGTATTTAAAAGCTCATGATGAACCCAAATGGCTATGGTTCCCATCCCTTGTTCTGAAGTGGTTTGTCCCAAATCCTTATAATGAATTCACATGAGTGCTCACTAAATTACAACAAATAGGATTATTCCATGAATACCATACAAAATTTGAGAGATTGGCCAATCACATAGAAGGCTTGTTAGATGATTTTTTCAAAATTTGTTACATCAATGACCTCAAGGAGGCTATCCACTCAAAATTTAAAAATGTTTAAACCCAATACCATGATGGAAGCATTGAGATTTTCCAAATTAGCAGAGGAGAAAATCACAACACAAAGCTAACCTTTTGGCTTCAGTTCATTTAGAAATCCATTAGCTCAGTGTGCTCCCAAATTTCCTCCTTCAAGTTCAACACCAATCAAATGTCTTACTGAAGTAAAAATGTAGGAGTGCAGAGATAAAGGCTTACATTATAGTTGTGATTAGAAGTTCACTAAGGGCCATCGATGCATAAAACAAAAATTTTACCTCCTAGAAGTCAAATCACCTCTTGAATTAGATAACTAGGAAGATCCCCGGAAGTCCAAGAAGAAGAATCACCATTGGACAAATCCACTCCTTAGGATTATCAACCAAAGATATCATTTCATGCCTCGGAATGAATCACCACCCTTCAAACCATGAGAATGAAAGGTTATTTCACAAATAATCCTCTCACCATCTTAATTGATTCATGTAGAGATATAAATTTATTGATCCATGGTTGGCCAAACAAACAAACTACTTTATCTATCCTTGTTCTAGCTTTAAGGTTATGATTGCTAATGGTGGTATACTACATTATAAGGAAATTGGCTTGATGTTCATATTAAGAAGGGAGATTATAATCTTCACTCCGACATGTTGTTCCTATCCCTTGATGGATATGATGTTGTTTTGGGATCTCAATGGTTTCAAACACTTGGAACCATCTTATGTGATTTCTATGAACTATGGATGTAGTTCTATGACAATGGGAGAAAATACACCTTAAAAGGTATTTCTCCAAGATCCACTAGTATCATTACTTTCCATCATATGAAAAAGTTTTAAAAGAAAGGATCACATGGGGTCATTGCTCAATTATTTTCTATCCAACTGACTCCACCTACCTCTTCCAGCACCCCTACAAATTTACAAGCCATTTTGGAAAACATGCTCCTATCTTTGTCAAGATCAAGGATTACCTCATTCACATCTAGAGGATCATCATATCTATCTCCTTCTAGGAAGTTCTCCTCCCAACATTTGGCCCTATAGTACCCATTCTTACAAAAGACAAAGATTAAAAATATTAAGGAAGGCCTCAAGGTGAGAGTCATTCATCTTAGCACAAGTCCATAATCCTCACCGATTTTACTCATCTATAAAAAAATGGCTCGTGGCATATTTGCATCGATTTCAGGAACTAAAAAATATCACTATCAAGGATAAATTCCATATTCTAGTGATTGATGAGCTTCTGGATGAACTTCATGGCACTCAATTTTTTTCCAAATTGGATCTCCACTCTGGTATCACCAAATTCATCTTCATGAGGAGGATATTCCTAAGATGGCATTCCAAACTCATGATGGTCACTATGAATTTTTGGTCATGCCATTTGGGCTTACGAATGCCCCATATACATTTCAAGGCTTGATGAATAATATTTTTGACCCTTCCTTCGTCAATTCATTATGGTATTCTTTGATGACATATTGATCTATATTAAAACATGGGAAGAGAATATACACCGCATTAATAGGGCTTTGCAAATTCTTGTAGATAATCAGTTGTGCACCAAAAACTCCAAATGCTCCTTTGGCCAAACAAAATTGGAGTATATGGGGCATATCGTTTTTAGAGGGTGTGTCCATGTGAGTTCCATGAAAATTGAACTCTCTCGAACAAACTATAAAACCTTTGTGGGTTCTTGGGTCTCATTGGATATTACATAATTTTTAAAGGATTGGTAAAATTGCAGCCCCATTGAAAACCATGTTAAAAATATTATTTTGCATGGAATGAGGTAGATGAATAGGCATTTGAGGCCTTAAAACAAGCTATGTGCAATACACCTATATTAGCCATGCCAGATTTCACCAAGACTTTCGTCATCGAAAGTGATGCATGTGGCAATGGTCTTGGTGCGGTTCTCCTCCATAGGAAGTTTTCCCCTTTCCTTCACCAACAAATCTCTCTCTAGATGGAATTTGGTCTTTCTACTTATGAGAAAGAAATTATGAAAATTTTACATGCAGTACAAAAGTGGTAGCCATACTTGTTAGGGAGGCATTTCTGCATCAAAACCGACCATCATATTTTGAATAGGTCTCATATCCTAATCAACGAAGCGTGTCTCCAAAATCATGGGTTATGACTATGATATCACCTATAAGAAAGGGAAGGAAAATGTGGTTACAGACGCCCTTTCCCGCACTTTCGAGGATCAAGTATCCCTTTGTGCAGTATCATTTCCCATACCATAATGGCTTCACTAAATCCAACTAGAATAGGACAAGTATCCAACCATAAAATGCTTCATCTAATAATTGATGTTTGATCCTAACTCATCCCCACACTACTCTTGGGAAAACTATGATTTGTGGTATAACGAGTGCTTGGTGTTACCACCTAAAACTAAGATTTTCCATACAATTCTTCTCAAACTCCACGCTTCACCATCTACAACTCATTAAAGATTCTTAATAACCTATAAGATAGTTCATAGGAATTTATTTTAGTAGGGAATTAAGGCAAATCAAATAGTTTGTGGCTGAATGTGATACATGTCAATGAAACAAGGATGAAATAGTGGAAACCTTAGGTTTGTTGCAACCATTACCAATTCCAACTAGGATATGGACCGATATTTCCATGGAATTCATTAAAGGCCTCCTAAATCTAACAACAAGTCATAAATCCTAGTCATGGTGGACCGCCTCTCTAATTATACCTATTTTTGTTCCATAGCCCACTCATTTATGGCTAAAACCATTGCCCAAATTTTCATTGACCAAATCTTCCACCTCCATGACATCCCAACTTCAATTGTTTGAGACAGCGTGATACCACTTTCACCACCACTTTTGGAAAAGATTATTTCAGGACATGTACACAATTATGGATGAGCTTTGGATATCACCCATAAATAGATGACCAAATTAAAATTGTTAACAAATGTTTGGAAATATTCCTTCGATGTTTTACCTCGAGCACCAACAATAATGGGTCAAGTGGCTACCTCTTGTTGAATGTTGGTACAACACATCATATCACACCTCCACCAAAATGAATCCATATGAAGCAATATATGGAAAAACTCAACCATCTCTCCTCCCTTAGACTCTAGGAAGTTCTCCAATTTAGATCTTCAACATCGCCCTCGCCAACGAGACCAAATTTCTCCGCACTCTTTGAGAAAATATCCATATGGTGTAAAATTTGAATGAAACAATAGGTAGATAAACACCACTCGAGTACTGACTTCCAACTAGGGGATATGGTTTTTCTACACTTACAACCGTATACATAGTATTCCTTGAAACTCAAAGGGTATAAAAAGCTTGTCCTTAAGTTTTATGGACCCTAAAAAGTTCTCCAAAATATTGGTGTAACTTTGCCTATAAGCTTGATATTCCACTTGGCTCACGAGTTCATCCTATATTTCATGTCTCTTGTTTGAAGAATTTTTGGGACAACACATCACTGCACAAACAATACTACTTGAGCTTGACAATGAAGGATCCATCATTCTTGAACTTTCTGCAATTCTTGATAAGCACTCTCTCGCAAGCTTCACAACCGCTCTATCATGGAGGTCTTGATCTAGTGGCATGACATGTAACCAAAAGATACAACTTGGGAATCCCTTCTCCAGATTCAACAACAGTTCCCACAATTACAACTTTGAGGACAAAACTTTTTTAAGGGGGAGGGATGTTAAGACCCTTCATCCTACCCTTCTTTTTACATTATTAGTGTAATAGATTCTACAAACGCACATAATTTATAAGTCATCCCATGATCTATTAAGAATAAACCCACATGCATGGATAGTAGTAGTTTCTAGAATAAAACTAGTATTTGGGGAGTTATTAGGCCAAGAAAAGTATCCATGAACATTATTGTATTGAGATTTCTCAAAAGAGGTTACCCCTTGAAGTGGCCTACAATATGGTAATATGATTTCAATATTTTTCTTTTAATAAACTATTATGTACCACATTGTGTTGTTTGGCTTAATGTTTCACAAGAGGTTCATTACAATATGAGAAAATAGTTAATTTAACATGTATAATACAATAACATGAATTTAAATTATAATTTATATTAAAACCCATTGCTACAAACTAGCTAAATCATCAACTACTCATCATCATCATATAAGAGCTCATTATCATCATGATAATATATGTGCTCATTGCCCGTATTGTTTGAAATGTTCTCCACTCCATGCAATTATGGGTTGAAATATTCGTAGTCGCTACGGACATCATCATCAGTACCCTCTCTTAAGTCAGGGCCATAAACTAAAAGTGAAGGTTTATTCACCTATAATAACATTATTTAATAATTATTATAATATTTCAAATTCAAATTATATGAATAAAATATTTGAAATTCAAATTACATTATCTAGATTTTAATAATTATTTAATAAATTAATGTCATCTTATCGGCAAAAACCTATTAGAATGGGCCCATTTTTGTATGCAATTGTGTTCCATCCAAGCACTTTGAGTTTTTCCCACACTTGTTCAGTGGATTTGAAGTTATACATCTTCTCCTACAAAAAAATTCAAAGTTATAAATATAATTGAGGTATGAAATAATAAACATTGTATACTACATTATTTAAATAAACTTACAAATTTTCAAGCAACCTCATCTATGTTCATTTGTCCCAAACGATGATTCACCAACTTCCCCTGACTCATTCTAGCTTGGTGTGATTTTTGTAGATACTTTGGACCTCTATATTAATATCAATACATACAAACTTTGAATTAATGATTTTGATGAAATTTTATTTTTCTTAATTTTATATTGTTTTTTTCCAAAGTTTGAGCCACTTTTCACATTGTATTTTCCATGAAGATGCATTCATGTCGACATGTCAACATGGTAGTCTTACCTCATGCATATTACCCTTGTAATTCTCTTGCACATTAAATTGGTCATAAATTAATATATAAAAAAATAAATATAAACATCATTTTAATTTATTTCACTGTCATACCCATATATGTCACCTCATCCTCCTAAGCACCTTTATTGCAATTTTTTCAATAATGCCCACATCATAGTAGGCACTACCAAACTCTTTTTTAGTAGATACAACCAACCATTTCCTATGTTTAATTGGTTGTGATTTGTATTCCAAGTGACAATTTTGAAAAAATAATACTTGCATAATAATTCTTTTTTTTGAAGTATATAAAAGAAAATAATGAAATTGAAATATTTTTTTGACAAATTTGATAACATGAAAAAATGATTAAATTAAAATAAAATATAAACTAATACTTACTTTCCATGAACATCTTGTAATATTTTCATGTCATGGTTCACATACAATTTCACATGCAAACTCCTCCATACTCGATACTTACACTCGTTCAGTGTTAAATGACATGGTTAATCCTCCTCAAGATTAGGTGAATATTCTATGCCCCCCTTATTACTACAAGAAACACCTCCTCAACACTTGTGGGGTGGTCTTCATCATTTAAATTGATGAGCACCAAATTTACGAGGTTGCATGGAAGACATTACAAACCTACGAAAGATGATGATATGTGATTATACAATAAATTAAATATATATATATATATATAATTTTAGAATATTACTAAAAATAATATAGAAATAGTTACCTCCCTTGAAGTAGAAACATGATAGGACACCTCAGAAATGTCACCACTTTTGGATCATCGATCATGAGATGTATGATGTTGTGATAACATTAGCACTAAAGAGGATCTACAATTATACATTAAATAAAAATTTCTAATAAATTAAAAATATCAAATAAATTTTAAAAATAATTTCAATATAACTACAAATAATATAGAAAAAATAACATTTTACCTCCTTGTCTCCCTTAAAGCGGTGAAACTTCATAGGCCACCTCAAAAATTTCACTCTAGACACTCAAATTTAGAAATCTATCCTTTGACACTCACCGATCTTGACATTACATGTACTTGCATGTAGAAATGCACTCTCCTCACCCTTTCTTAACACATCTTGATAGCTCTTCCATTACTTTCTTGTCTTTGCATGCCTTTGTGTCATCATTTTCTAAAGTTTAATTACATAAAACACATCTAGAAACATCCATCCTCTGACCCATAAAGTCAAAACATGATTTTTCCCTCCTAGTCAAAACCACCATTTTCGGTCGGTTTGTACAAATCTACAAGTTGACCCTATTGTATGGTTTTGGAATGACATGCTTTGGGATAATTATTCCAATTCTATCACATTCTTATGAGAAAATACATCCCCTTGGTCAATATTTCATGACATAACAACCTTGAAGCATATATAAAAAATTAAATCACACCTAATTTTATAACCTAACACTTTAAGAACTCCTCGTAAAAGTAATTAAAAAAGGCCCTCCAAGCTCTCTAAACTAAGAAATAACTCATATGCATAAATTAGGGAAACACCCTCTACAAGTATGAAGTCTCCTTCCACGTCCATGAGTCTCCATTTGTTTTCTACAAGAAAGAAAAATAACCCTTCCCAAGTATTTGACCAAGTGTGAAACTCAAGAAAAAAATTACTAAAGAAAAGTTGTCAAGTTATAATTGCACTACGATAGATATCACATGTTAGGAGAATTACATGTAGTTTGATCCTTCTTGAGTAGTGGCGACGTTGACGATGCACAGGGGTGCCCACAACCCACCTAACTTTGTTTTTTAGGAACTCCTTGCATTATAAGGGTTTTAGGGTTTGAGCAGAGTTTACAGAGCCATTCTGAAGGTGAGTGAAGAAGACTGACACACAATGACACTCATTTTGAGGAATTCGAGAAAATCGGGAAGTTATAGACGCAGATTCAAAGTAGGTCCAAGACCATAGATAAGGGTTAGGACCGTATAGACATTTTTGACTTAGTTGTACGGTTTTGACTAGTTTAGTCTCAGGTGCCGGTTTACTATAAGGAATAATTTTTAGTATCGGATCAACATGTTCCTACATTCAAATCAATTATAATCTCCTAGATCCACACAAAATAAGATAAGTGCAATTATCTCTTATGTTTTTGATGGTTTCTAAATCAATAGTCACTTTGAAAAATGTTATTATGATTTATAGAATTAATGTTGGAAGTTAATTAAATAAAAATATCTCCTGTTACATTATTTCATCCTTTTTATGTATGTTAATTAGAAACATTCTAAAACTTAAAATGAATAGATTAAAAAAAAGGTGAAATCATTTGGCGAACCCAACCTTCTTGAATTGAACATCACAACTTTACCCATAACAACTTTAGGGATTTACTCTTTGGTTGTGGTATTCCATTTTCTTCATCATGTCACTTCTCGCTAAATTATATGATCTTCATCTCTGGCCTAGGGTTCCCAGTTCACCTACTAGTAGGGGCTACTATCCCTCTCACCAAGTCCATGCCCATATATGCATTTGAATGAAGGTCCTTATGTTGACCCCACTTATTATATGGTTGATACCTCTCCTACTTACATTGACATTTAATTTGAGATCACTCATGTTACTACTAATCATCCACCTTGGTTTCGTTCTACTATAGTAAATGTGGTAACCACACGATGCAATATAAACAACCTATTGGGGGCAATCCACATTTTCCTCCCCCACCCTCTACTCCTATGCCTAAAGCTAATGTTCCATCTAAAGGGTATGATTTAATTGAAAAACTTAGCAATACCCATACTAAGATATCTATACTTGAGTTTCTCTAAAAATCCCCTATTTACAAAGACATATTATAAGACACCTTTGTGCACTCTTTCACATTAGCTAATGATACCCATCCGACTGCCTTCACTTCTCTCAAGGATACATATAAGGCGCTTGAAAAGCCTATTAATTTTACTTCATTTGATATCCTGCCTAGTACTAATATGAATCAATTTCCGCCTTTATTCATCAATGCACACATTCAAGGATTATTTCTTAAAAGGGTCTTACTAGACAATGGAGTTTTTCTCAACATATGTCCTAAATCATTTATTACATAAATGATAATTTCTCCTCTTGCAATTAATAATTATCCCACTAACGTGCGAGTATTTGATGACAACATGTGATCTACACTTGAGAATATTACTTTTGACCTACTTGTTTGTCTTAAGACTTCACCCACTACATTTCACATCATGGACACTGATTTTCTATACAATCGACTCTTGGTCTATCCTTGGCTCCATGATATGCAATCTATCTCCTCTACTTTTCATCATTACATAAAATTTTTACATAATGACACAGTATACTATATATGCTAATCTGTACATGCTAATCCCAATCCTTATCAAAATTGCAAAGTAGATGTGTTTAATCCACAAGAACCTTTGATCACTCCTCCACTACAAACTATTCTTATGGAAAAGCTAGATACATATGTTTTTGGTGATACTAGTGCTCCTATTGAGCATTTATTAGATGTACCTCCACATGTTGAGTCACATGCAAACATTCCTCTTATGAATCCACCGAATATTCTATCCCTAGCACACCACCACTTGATACTTCCAATCTATTAGATGGTGCTACGCAACATCCTAATGCACTTGAATATGCTATTGATAGTGATGATGATATAATCACACTCATGGATGATAATTTACACAAACTCAATTTTAATCCTATTGATGTAGATGAATCTATGTTTCATTCTCTCTTTGTATCCACTATACCTAGACATTATCAACTTAAAGAAACTTCTCATAGTTCTATTAGTTTGTATCCTAGTGGTCATATTAACTATAGTGATATGCACACTAGTCCTATATGGTCAAAAATTTAGATGTTTCACCTCATGTTACATCTATTACTTGTTTCAATCCTTTTTGCATACAATCAGAGACTGAAACAGATAAGGGTGTAGGAGGTTTACCTGTTGTTTGGTTGATGGGTGGAATGCACATGTGTAGACTTTTGATCTCGGTCGATCATGTGAACTCCTTTTTGGCTAGGAAGGACTACCCGAAATAAGAAAACAAGACCACAAGAGAGTTGAACAACATACGCAATGGACTGCCTAACGTATGCTAGATCCAGGAAGTGTGATAATCCCTAGAGGGCTATCAATCCACTATTTTATAAATCAATATTAAATGACAAAACATGTAAATAAACGTAATCTAGTGTTATCATCTGATTTGGGTGCCTCATTGTTAGCTTGTGCGATTCAATTAAATACTAAACTATGCGTATAAAAGGTGTTTGGGTCGGGTTAGGTAGGTTGGGTGGTCTGCAGCGGTCACGAGATAGGTCGGAGTTGGGGTTGTGTAGGGTATTCTAGGCTATTTGGGTGGAGAGGTAGGTAGCTTTTCTACTTTGTGTTGATAGAGATGAGACCGACGCTTGATCGGGTATGATCGATGATGGTTAAGGGTCACTGATACCTGTCCTTTGTAAAAATGACAGAGGTCGAACAAAGGTGTTTTGGGTTCCACCGTGTGTCTCGGACAGGTGTTGGGAAAGTATGGGTGAGGATTAGATGAATGATGGGTTTAGGTCAAAGTTGTGGGGTCTTTGGAGGTGGTTTTGGGTGTTTAGAGTAGCTTGATTAGGGAGCTGGCGAGTAGCGAGGGTGGCCAAAATGACCGACAGATTAGGAAGTAGGGTGCCACCGCGATTAGGGTTAATCGGTGACGGTCATTGGTAGTGGGTTAGAGTTTGGAAATGGGGATTAGGGTGTCTCCTATGATTGGCCAAGGGGTTGATAGGGAGCAGAATGAGGTGAGAGAGGGTCCTGGGTGTAGGTGTGGGCTAAACATGTGAGATTGGAATGGTAGGAGGGAAGTTTTGCTCTTTGGAGGAGGAAGAGAGAGGACAAGAACACAAACAAAGGTGAGAGATACAAGGGATCTACTTACCTAGAGTCGATGCATCTTTGGAGCGTGGTAGAAGTTGGTGGAGACCCAGGTAAGTTTGTTGGAGAGCCCTTGCTCGACCTCGGTCTGAGTTCGGAGTTCTTCCAATGGATGCTCTCTCAAAGGTCTCCTGTGGGTGTGTACACCAATGGCCTTAGCTAGGAGCTCTGATGTCATTGTGGCTTCCACCAGTGGCCAACATCCAATGTCAAATTCTAGACAATGTCCAACCGAGATCCAACACCCGAAGAGAATGTCCAAACATGAAAATGTCAACCAACCATGGACCAACCCGTGAGAATGTCCAACCAACCGAGAAAGAGTCGGGATCGGTATTTGCGAGTGACCAGATCTTTCGGTCCCACCCGATTGACATCGGTCGATTATAACCGACACGGTTATGTCAAGGGTTTTTTTTTGAAAAGTGGGGAATATGCCTTCCCCACTTGATTTTTAGTGGCGGAGCACATGCGTCCTCCGCCCTTAGAATGGGTAATAGGACAAAGAGGGGTCCTATGAGTGGAGTGGCCACTATTAGGGTTTTCTAGAAGGGTATGGGCTAGGTATGGGAAAGGTAGGGAGTGGAATGGTGAGGTGGAGGTGCAAGTGGGGTAGTGGAAGTGTGAGGTGGAGGGGAAAGTGGGGTAGTGGACTGGTGAGGTGGTTAGGTGAGGTGGCCAGTCCAGTGGCATGGTGAGGTGGCCTTGGTGAGTGGGTAAAGGGAGAATTTAATTAATTGATGTTAATTAAATCCTTGGGTGTGTGAATGAGGGTTATTGTGATGTGCGAAAGGGGTTGTGAGTGATCGAATTAGGGTTAAATTGATCACATGTGTAGAATGTGGTTATTAGGTTATTTTGGAGGAAGATGATGAAAGGTGACGTGTTTTTGGTGTCTACATTTTTCTCCTTTTTGTTCGACAACCTATAGTGGTAGGCGGTGTGACAAAAATAGGTTGGTTTTTTCCCCATAGTGAGAAGGTGGATGTTGGGTGCCCCAAGTAGGGCATGAGTGATCCCCCTCAAATCGGGCACCAACGATGAAGAATAGAGAGAGTCGGTGGGTGGTTTGATAAAGTACGGTGAGAGGTGTGAAAGAGATGAGGTGCGTGGGTATGGTGATGATGAAAGGTAAGGTAGGTGAGTAGGTAGAGCATTCAAATGTATGCACACGTTGTAAAATGCAATGAGGTACAAGGGTTTCTCAACATAATAAATTTACGTCAGCTAAGGTTGCAAGGGTCATCCAAACACGGGTTATTGAGGTCCGGTATCCAGGGTAAAGGATATGGTCCAGGCACTCAACGAGGTAAGATGTAGGAACACATAGGGTGGTTCTGGTACATCCAAAAGGTCAAAAGGTTAAGGTTTTTTTTGATAAGGGTCACGACCATAGGTAAGGTAAAGGTCACCAGGTTGAGAAAAATAGGTACTGTCATCATCATCACAAGATGCAACAAGTGAGGACATGAATATATCCACATAATCAATGGGTGGGGTAGGTAGGTGTGAGTAGGGTAGTGTTAATCAAGCATACACACACGCAAATATTGCGACACGGTATAATGGTGAAGAGCTATCGAACTCTACATCGTCCAAGGTCGATCGGGGTATCCAAATAGGGGTTGTTGAGGTCCAATATCTAGAGTGAAGGATACGGTCCAGGAACTCAATGAGGCAAGATGCAGGAACACATAGGGTGGTTCTGGTACATCTAAAAGGTCAAGGTTTGTTTGGGTAAACGCCACGGATGTAGGAAAGGTAAGGTTTGTAGGCTAACAACGTGGTAACAACATCACAAGGTAGAGTGAGTGTGTAAGGTCGATGGTCACCCCAAGTGGGGAGGTTGTGGGTAAAAAGGTGAGGTCAAGGGTCAGGGTGGGCTCTGGGTGAGGTGAAAAAGGTTGCAGGAAAGTTGATAGGGTGACATCGGTGGTAATGTGATGATCAAGGGTAATTGATGCTAGTCAAGTGTATCCTATGCCAAGGTATAGGTCAACCGACTGTGAAATAGGGCCTTAGACCAACGTTAGAAACTCGACGGCACGAAAAGGAAATCTTTGGTTAAGGTAAATGCCACGCGTCGGTTAGAGTCGAGGTTGAGAGAGATTATAAAAGGAAATTCCACATTTTTGGAATCATTTGTCTCGTGTGTAATAGAGAGAGAGAGAGAGAGAGAGAGAGAGAGAGAGAGAGAGAGAGAGAGAGAGAGATTATATGAGTAGAGTGAGTGAGCCAGAGAGAGAGAGAGAGATGAGAGAGTGAGAGATGGAGAGATGGTGATGAGAGGTCGAGTGGCCACCTAGAGAGAGAGAGAGAGAGAGAGAGAGAGAGAGAGAGAGAGAGAGAGCCAGAGAGAGATTTGAAGAGACGGAGAGAGAGATTAGATGCCCAGAGAGAGAGAGAGAGAGGAGAGAGAGAGAGAGAGAGAGGAGAGAGGAGGTGAGAGAGAGAGAGAGAGAGAGAGGGTGGGTAGAAAGGAGTCCCAGAGAGAGAGAGAGAGAGAGGAGAGGAGGCGTCGATTTTTGCAGGCCACCATAGAGAGAGAGAGAGAGAGAGAGAGAGAGAGAGAGAGAGAGAGATGAGAGAGAGAGAGGAGAGAGAGAGAGAGAGAGAGATATTACAGAGATCGAGAGAGAGATGAGAGAGAGAGAGATAGATTTCTTAGAGAGACGAGAGAGAGAGAGAGAGAGAAGAGTCTCGAGAGAGAGAGAGGAGAGGTCATGAGAGACAGTGAGAGAGAGAGAGAGAGAGAGGAGATCGATCGAGAGAGAGAGATAGAGAGAGAGATGAGAGAGGAGTGAGAGAGAGTAGAGAGAGGTCCACAAGAGAGGGTGATTTTAGGTTCCATTAATGTGATGGTTGATGTGCCCAAGGTAGATCGGACCCGATGATGGTCCCGCCTCTACTCCAGAGGAGGTGGTGAGATGTTAGCACGGATTGAGGCATTACATGCCCAGGCATATCCATCGGACAGGTCCCCAGCCACCAGAGGGGGGAAGATGTTAGCATGCCAGGGGCAGAGGAGGGGCCACCACGAGAGAGGCGAGATGGAGGATATCCGATATGATGATGCAGATGTAGCACAAAAGGTCTCCTAATGTATGTCCTCGATTTTGATGTAATTTGTTTTGATTTTTGATATATACCAACCTGCGTAGCAGCCAGAGAGAGTGAGGATGTATGATTTTTTTTTGATGTATTTTTTTGATCATATACCAACTGCGTGCCCTGAGTGCAGGCCATGGTCAGATGGTGAGGTTTTATATGAGAGTTTTTGAGAGATACATTATATTTGATATCAATGTATATTGTTATGGATAAACAATTTTAGATGATGAGATGGATGATTTGTCATGATGATGTATTTATGTTGATAGAATTTGATTTTTATGCATAAATGGATGAGTGATAGGTGTGTTAGGCATTGTTGGAGTTAGGTCATAGGCATGGTTGAGTCGAGTCATAGGCATGTTGGTGTTGGTTTATTAGGCATGATGGAATCAGGTCATAGGCATGGTAGAGTTAGGTTATGGGCATGGTTGAGTCGGGTTGGTGTTAGAAATGATGATATATGGATATGTTTTGGTTTAATTTTTGTTATGTATGTATGTAACATGGATCATGTGTTATAATATCGTAATGTACGATTGTGGTAAATGTGATGAAATGAATGTGGTAAAAATGAATGTATTAATTTCCGCTTATTTGATGATAAATTGGAAACTAACTAGAGTAGAATGTGATGAACAGTTCTAATGGCAAGAAGTGGTTGATTATGAATGAGAAGAGGTGAAGGAGGAAATGGCAATGGTCGAGCTAACCTCCAAGGGCCCCATGCCCTTAGAGTGCTACCTACATAGCCCCGGTGAAAAGGGGCCTCAGACCGATGTAGTTATCCCTTAAACTAGGGAGGAAAAGAATAGGTATAGAGAAGGGTTGGTCGGGTGGAGGTAGGTTGTGTTCATGGGTATGTGGGTAAGGGTAAATAGGTAAGGGTCAATGGTACAGTTGAGTGGGTACGGGTCATGGGTATGGGTAGATAGGTAGGGTCAATGGGTATGGGTCATGGGTATGGGTAGATAGGAATGGTCAATAGGTACATGAAAAATGGTATGGGTAGATAGGTAAGGGAAATGGTACGGGTCACGGGTATGGGTAGAGAGGTAGGGTAAATGGGTATGGGTAGATAGGTGAGGTAAAAGGTATGGGTAAATAGGTAGGGTCAAAGGGTATGGGTAGATAGGTGATGTGTGTGTGGAGGGAGAGATGGGTAAGATGCTAGGTCGGAGGTATGAGTGCGTGTGGGTAAAGTGATGAAGGTCAAGTGTGAAATAGAGATTGATAGGTGGAGATAGGTGTGGGTGAGAGATAGTTGAAGGTAAGTGGAAATCGTTGTTTTAGTTGAAGAAGGTCAATAGTTCAAAAATAGGAACCGTAATAGGGTAGATGATGCGGCCGAATTGGGAAGGACCATCGATGCGCAGACCAAGGGTAGAGGTGATGAACCTCAAGCCCCTAAAAGACCTTGCAGGTTGGACTATTCCAAAGGTGAATCAATGTGCAGGATCACGACAGATCATATTCGTGGCATCATCCCGTGGTAGGTAGGAAAAGTAGGGTAATGTGGTAAAATGGTGATATGGTGAAAGGTTGGAAATGTAAAGGGGAATAATGCACCTCTTGTATAAGATGGTCGATAACCTAGATAGGTGAGTCCATGGAAAAAAGGGTGTGTTATGTTTGTTGGATAGACTGATCAATGCAGAAGTCTATGTGGGATGATTAGATAATCTCCTTGAGGTCTTCGTGAAGCTGATCGATGCGGGAAGCTTCGAAATGGGCCTAGTCTTTTTTTTTTTTTGACTAGGTAGAGTATGGCTAGTGTAGTATAGCTGTCCTTCAAGGGAGCAATCTATTTATGGTGACTAGATACAAATGGTAGATGTCCTTTTGAGGGATTCATCTTTATGTTTGGAAGTTTGACTCAAGGAGGGTGATCCCATTTTTGATAGGTGAATTTGCTTTTACCAATTAAGCCATGGACAAGGCTATAGAGGAATATGAATAACGTATATCAAAAGGTGGAGGGAAGGTGAAGGTGGAGGTGGATGCTTGTGAGGTAGATGAGGAATGGTATATGACCATGGGATTCCATCCTCGAAGGGATGAAAAGTATCCATGAGAATCATGCCATGAGTAGAGCCGTGGTACTCATATTGAAGACAAGGTTGAAAAAGTGACGGAGAGTCACATGATTCTTGTTTAATCGTAGGTATGAGAGGTGATGATAAGAGAAGTGGGTGCTCATGGGACGAGTCGGTAATATTCAATGAGTGATAAAGCACTTGGATCAACAATAGAATGGTCGAAGATGCAAGATGTTAAGGGGCTCAAGTTCGGGTTTACCATCGAGTGAAGATAAACGATAAGCACCTGATCCATAGGTATGGGTAACGATATAGGGTCCAAGCTAATTAGGAGAAAATTTACCCCGTAGATGTTTCTCAACTTTGGTGACATGTTGATTTTCCTTCAAGACGAGATCACCGACTTGAAAGGTTCGGGGTGGACGCACTTTTCATAAGCGCGTTTGATGCATTTTTGGTATATTTGGAGGTGATCTAAAGCATGTAGACATCATTCGTCTAATAACTCTAGTTGTGCTAGACGATCTTGGCGAAATTTGTCATTGGTGAGCATGTCTTTGAGTGATATGCGAGAGAGATGGGATCTGGACTTCGAGAGGCAAGACAACCTCGGTACTATAGACTAGAGAGAAAGGTGTAGCGGTAATCGATGTACGAATACTAGTGTGGTATGCCCATAGGGAAAAAGGAATGTGCGTATGCCAATCCTTTCCAAAGATTGTTGATGACTTTCATGAGGATTTTGTTCAGGGTTTTGTTGGTTGATTTGGTTTGGCCATTGGTTTGCGGGTAATAAGGTGAAGAAAAAACGAGTTAGATTTCAAGGTATCACGAGTTTTGAGGGTTTTGTTTTTGAATTTTTTTCTCATTATTAGTGATAAGGCGATGAGGAACACCAAAAAGATAGATAATGTGATGGTTGATGAACTCACAAATCTTCTCAGCTTTGGTAGAGATGAGGGGAATGGCCTCCACCCATTTGGTATAGTATTCGGTAGCGGTTATGATCCATTGGTGGTGTTGAGAGAATGAGGGTTGATCTCACCGATGAGATCAAGGCCCCATTGAGAAAAGGGCCAGAGGTCTCGTGCGACCTGTAAGGCATGACCCGGGTGTGATGAAGGTTTGAGTGTTGTTGACATTTTACACATTGTTTGACATAGTCACGACAATCACGGTTGAGGGTAGGCTAGCCAAGGAAAAGGATATGCTTGGCAACAACGAGGCCATTGATGTGACCCCCACAGATGCCATCGTGTATTTCTTTGATGGTATAAGGTATTTCGGAGCTAGTGAGGCATCAAAGAAGGATCTCATTGAAGAGACGTTTATAGAGGAGACCTCCCATGATGACGTAGTAGGATAATTTTTGGAGGAAGGCACGTCGGCCATTGCGGGTAAGATCCGGAGGAAGGATGGAAAGGGAGAGGTAGTCAGAGTATTGTTGGTACCAGAGGTCTGATGGGTCGGTGGTAGGTTTCTCAATGAGATTGACCATGATGAGAGAGGTAGGAGGGTGATTGCAATCTTCACACAACAACAAAGATTTGTGAATCGGTAGGTGATGAGGGTATTTGTGAGGCGAGACATGCCATGGTATCTCGCAAACTTGTTCATAGAGCGGGGGATGGTTTGTAGGTTATAGTGGGTGAAGGTGGTTAACAAGAGGTCCACATGGTGTTTGTACCATTGTAATTCCTCATTACAACATTGGTATAGTCCATTGACTTGATTTACTACCAATTGAGAATCACCAAAGATATTAATGGATTTAACATCTAGGGTTCGGGTGGTTTGGAGACCTAGTATGAGTGCTTCGTATTCAGTGATGTTGTTGGTACACTCAAAGTCAAGTTTGAAAGAAAGGGGTATGGGTTCACTGTCATGTGGAATGAGGATGATTCCAGCTCCACCCCCACGTTGACACTTAGATCCATCAAAGAATAAGGTCATTTGATAGTGTAGAGGTTCCTCGGTAGGTTCGTCGGGAAAGGGTAGCGATGGATTCATCAGGGGAATTCAAAGTTGCTAGGTTGGTGGTCAGAGAGTGGGGCATCAGCTAGTTGATCGGTGATAGCCTGACCCTTGATTGATTTTTGGTGAAGAAAGGTGATATCTAGATCAGTGAGTAGCATGAGCCATCGTGAAATGCGTTGGTTTTGGAATGGTTTAGCATACATGTAATGCAAGGGGTCGGTGTTGGTTATGACAAAGGTAGTGTGGTTAAGTAGGTAGTGGTGAAGTTTGGTGGCCACAAAGACTAAAGAAAGGCACAAATTTTCTACGTGTGTATATCTAGTCTCATAATCCACAAGGGTATAACTTATGTAGTAGATCACTTGTTCCTTGTCTTTGGTTGTCATTACGCCGAGAGCATGGTGCCCAAGGAATGGTTGGTGGCATAAATGTAGAGGTAGAACAGTTTGATCGTCCTTAAGAGGGGTAAGCATAGGTGGCTGTAAGAGGTATGCTTTCAAGACTTCAAAATCATTGTGATGATCGTGTTCTAATGAAAGGTCATATCCTTTTAAGGAGGTGGTGGAAAGGTTCACAACGATTGGGTAGTTGAGAAATGAAGCGATGGATAGATTACGTTTTCCTACAACAAGCTATGAAGTTGGTGGAGGTTAGTGGGTGGAGGCACTTGAGGATTGCCTTGATTTTGGCAGGGTCAACTTCAATGCCTCGCAAGGAAACAATGAAGCATAAGAGTTTATCGGAGAGGACGGCAAAAACACACTTCTTAGGTTGAAGGTGTACACAATATTGGATGAGACGGTCAAAGATGATTTTGAGGACAGTAAATGTTCAACATGCGTGACTTTTGGATTTTCCCAAAAGATCATCGATGTAGTCTTCCAATATGATAATGCATGATGTTATGAAAGATGTAGGTCATGGCACATTGGTAGGTGGTGCCTGTGTTCTTCATCAAGGGCATGACGCGATAGAAGAAGGTCCCCCGAGGGGTAATAAGGGCAATTTTGTGTTGATCCTCAGTGCAAATAATATATAATTATAGTTTGAGAACCCATCCATCGAGAGATAACATCTCATGTTCGGTGTTGAGGTCAACCAATTGGTCGATGCTAGGTAGAGGAAAGTCATCTTTAGGAAAATCTAGGTTCAGTCCTGGAAGTTGGTGCATATGCGAGAGTTTCCCTGTTGCTTTAGTAACGGAACGATGTTGGAAATCCATTGCGGGTAGTCGATTGGTAGGATGAATGAGACAGAGAGAGAGGCACTAAAGCTCTTCTTTGAGAGAGAAGGGCAATGTGTGGGTGCATTTTGCGGAGCTTCGTTTTATGGGTTTAACATTAGGTAAGGTAACCATGATATTGTGGACCAATACCAGGCATATCGGCGTACGACCAAGAAAAAGCATTGCTATGGTCACGAGGAAAGAAGTGTAGGCTTATTTTTAGTGGAGTCCAAAGATTGGCCTATCTTTAGAATGCGGGGTCATCCGATGTGTGGATGTTGATGTCGATAGTGGATTCATTCAAAGATGTTTTGAGTCTCGGAAGGTAGTGTGTGGTGGAGATGGGAGTCTTCCACACCTAAGTAGGTGAGAATGGATTCATCATTTTGACATTGTACAACGTTGATAGAAGGGGCATCCTCATTGATCATATTAGGATAGAGGATGGGAAAAGAAGTAGGAGCCTCACCATCTCATTGAATGGCGAGTAGGCCCAAGAAATGGTGTTTATGGAAAAAAAGGTAGGAGGAATAGACTCTGGGTCTATGGACTCAACGGGTGATGTAGGTGAACTAGGTGAGGGGATGTGAGGTTGAGACGCCTCTATAATGAGGTTGACATGAGATTGTTTACGCGCTGCTTAACAAATCCCACCCCACTATGGTATTTTTGCTTGCAAGTGGTGCGAGAATGACAAAGTGTGTGTCCTTGCTCATAAAGACTGAATCCAAAACCTTTCCAAGCAACGATGTAGGAAGGTATGGGTGAATCGAAGGTTGGTTAATGAGGGAAGGGTGGTGGTAAATGCTAGGGTTGGGTCGGGGGTTCAGGTGTGTAAGTGGGAGTGTCTATACCTCCATAGGTCAGATTGGTGCGGAGGTGAGAGGGTCCATAGGTGAGAACTTTGCCGTGCGGGGTCATAATGGGGGTGTTGTTGAAGGATACCATATTCTTATGAGGTACTAAAAGTATCGACATTTTATAGGCGGTACTCCCAGCTTTTAGGCATTGAAAAACACCTTCTAGTGGGTTAGTATCTAGGATATGGGTGGCATGAATGGATGTATCTATGGGGTTGGAGATGAGGAAGTTGTGGGTTGAGGCATAATGGATGGTTATGCGGGAGTTGTGGTGGTAAGAGGTGATGTAGGGGTCAAAGAAGAAGTGGAAATGGCAAGTGGTAGCGGAAGAGAGGAGGCGAAGGGAGCGGTGATAGGTATGAGGACGTCATTGGGTCGGTATAACATGTTACATGTTTTGAATGGTGAAGGGTCAACGGGAATGGTGTAGTTGTGTCCCTCATGTTCAAATTTGAGACACCGATGAAGGGTGGAGGGGACACATCCCATGGCGCAAATCTAGGGTTGGAAAAACATGTTGTATTGGAACTCTCCTTCTAGGATGTAGAAGAGTTCGGGGATGCTACGGGGACCAACACGAATGTGTAGGATCACTATCCCCAAGGTAGTGGTTATGGCGTTGTTGAAAGAATGCAACATAATTGGATCATTATGCATGCAATTGGTGGAATGCACATTTGGTTGAACGCATGAGAGGAGATGATGTTGATGCTAGCTCCGCCATCTATCATAATACGTCACACACGTACATTGTTGACATAGGCAGAGAGGAAAAGGGCGGGATCCGGATCCTCCATTTGGTGAGGTGTGATCTCATCATCGGAGAAAGTGATGGTAGCCACCTGAGATGAGGTGACAGGTGTCAAGGAGGGAGGTGAAGAAATAAGAGAGGCCACATGGTGTGGTGTGATGATGGATGCAACTGGTGTGGGGTCATTGGGTGGGACCTCAATAGATTGCAGGGCCTCAATGAGGGCATGGTGATGAGATTCAAAAGTTTGGATTAGGTCATACAAGGATATTTTGAGTGGCAATTGGTGAAGTTGTTTGATCATGGTGCGATGGGCTCTCCCATTAGAGACAGGAAGGCGAGATCCTCGAGATGGTGATTTTAGGTGTGGGAGAAAGTGCAATGTGAGGTATAGGTGATGTAGTTAGTTCTGCTACCTCTAGTTTTCCTTTATCACGTGAGTCCTGGTGGATATTCGAACCATATTGATTTTGAATATCGGTGGTGGGTAGGAAGGGTATGATGTTGGGGGTGATGGTGGTAATGGTATAGAAGGGGTGATTATGGTGGTGGGAGGAACGAGATCTTTGTCTAAAAGATCATCCTCAATGAAGAGCTACGAAGGAGTGCTTTAAGAGCTTGGCAATCCTCCACATTATGCCCTGGTGCACGATGGTAGGCGCAGATCTGGGAGTCATCAAACCATTTTGGTTTTGGTTTGAGTGGGTCATAGGGTCGGATGGGTGGTAAGGTGATGTGGGAGGAAGCCAATAGGTTAGCCAGGATAGTCACATAGGATCCTGCCATTGGGTCGCATTGTGCGGCGGGTATGGTTTTGGGTGAGGAACTCTATAGTGTTTTAGAAGCGGGCACCACCGATCGCGGTATGGAGGTAATCTGGTAGTTTGGGTACATTTAGGTTTGGGTTGGGGTGTAGGTTGCACCTTATTAGGTAAGAGTGTCGTGGGTGATCTGGTTTTGGTTTTAGGTGTCGTTTTGGGAGGCGGGGTGGTTATCAATTCGTAGATGATGGTGTGACGATGAATAGGGTTGAGCCGAAGGTGGGAGAGGATGGGTTATCTAGGGTGAGAGTAGTGGTGCTTTATGGAGGTAGGGGTGATAGACGGTAGTGGTAATCGGTGTTTCCTAAGAGGTAACGACAACTTCGTAGGGTGGGTAGAAGTGGAGCTGGTGCTAAGTGGGGGGTTATCGACTTTTGGCTACATTGTGTATAGTTTATTTTGTTGTTAGGGACGATAGGTGAGGACCCAAGAGGGATGGTAGTGGTGAAGGTGACAATGAGGTAGTGGGTGATGCCAGTATCGGCATCCGAGGTTGTTGGTTTTTAGTTTTGGTAGGGGTGTATTTTTGGTGAAGGGATGAGAAGGGGTAGTCAAATCAAGCTTGATTGTTGGATGGGTAAGGCTTGATGTGGGTCGTACCCCCAGGATACGAGAGATGGTGGAGATTGATGAGGGTTTGGAAGTGATGATGTAGATGATGAGGGTATGTGTGTGGTTAGAGGCAATGTGGGAGGTGTTGCAGTCTTCTCTGTGGGTGGGATAGGTGTAGATGTTTCCACTACTGTAGGGTAAATAGTGGGTGAGTCGGTGGGTAAGGTCTGCATCTGCGTGGAGATGGGGATTTGAAGGCATTCCCAAAGTAACGAATGATCAACATACTCCAGAGGGTCCCTCGAATGGGGTGATGAAGAGAGGAAGGGGATGAGGGTGGATTTGGTGGTGATCCCTGTAAATGGAATGGATATCTTGAAAATAGGAAGCCCTCTACATCCAATTCTATAGGAAGGAGAGATGAGAAGAGATCATTTAATGTTGTAGAAGAGGGCAGTGGGTCAATTGTTCTCAGAATGGGCTCTTCTTTGTGGTGAAGTGTGGGTAAGGTAAACAAAGAAGGATCTTCCTCAAGGTATGATGAGGTGGAGGAAAGGGAAGGTACTTTCGACTCCTCGGTGAGTATAGAAGCAGGGGTTGATGGTGATTCATCAAATATGAGGGTAGAAGGGTTAATGACATGGTTAGGTACGGTAGTTATGACATCTGAAGAAGATGAATCCATTTACACTAGATTAACTTCTGTAATGGTGAAGATGGCGAAGATGTTGGTGAGGGTAAAGATGTTTGTTCAAGGAGTTCTTCTGTAGGTGCGGCTGGGGGATATGGTGCGAGTGGTATGGGTAGGACATTGAAGATGGCATGTACCTCCCGAATGTTGTCATTGTCGACGACAGAATGGTTGTGTTGGGTGGGGGGTATGATTAGGAAATGGTTTTTGGAAGATGTGAAGGTTTTGGTTTGCAGGTGCATTGGGGTTGTCTAGAATGATATCTCCTCGATCTAACGTTTCTGGACAATGGTTTTAAAGGTGATGCAGTTGTTGGTGTTGTGCCCTCGGGTATGGTGGTAGGCACATATTTTGTTTTCCTTATACCATGAGGGTATCGGGTAGGCAAGATCAAAACTAGGGTGTGGTTTGATAGCCAAAGAGTGATAGCCCCTGTGTTTAGGAGTTTTCCAGAACAACAGGGTATGGTTCAACGATGGGGGTATATTTCTTTTGTTCATTTTTGAAGAGGAATGTTTGTACTAGCGAGAGGTTAGGTGGAGGTTTTGGAAAGTTGGATGGGTGAGGCGGGCCAGCCTTCAAGACTATCGCATGGGCGAAGCCTTTGGCTCTAGGAGGGTTGAGAGGAGTGGTTGGTGGTGTCTTGGTGGTGGAAGAGGGTTCATGTGGTTTAAAAGGAGTGCCTTTTTGTGTAATTGAATCCTTTTCTCTTTGATGGCTCGAGATTTCGAGCTTTTGGGCCATGATGAATGCCTTGTCAAATGTACGAAACATTTGGATTTGTAAGGTGGATGAGATATGGCAATCACAAGCTTGGGTAAACAACTCTATCAGTTCGGTTTGTAGTAAGGGGAATGTGAGTTGATTAATCAAGCCACGCCAGCGAAGCAACAAAGTCTATGCTTGACTCGTCATCGTATTGGCGCATGGTGTACAAGTCAGTCATGGTGAATTTCTTGACCACATTGATGGAGAAGTGATCCAAAAAGGCTTGGGCCACCTGATTGAAGGAGAAGATAGAGTGCTTAGGTAGAGAACTATACCAATCCAGGGCAGGTCCAATAAGGGACATAGGAAACATTCACAATATCAAAGCATCATCATGAGTGATAAGATAACACGTGTCTGAAAGACCTCAGATGTTGCTGTGGGTATTCCTTATTTTTGAACAGATTAAATTTTGGCATTTCCTAGTTTGGGGGTATGGACGGATAGGAACGGAGAAATGAATAGGCTCATTACAAATCTCCTCATAGGTGAGAGATGTGCATGAGCCGAAAATAGATGCTTCTAGCGTTTGCATCTTATCCATCATCATTTTGATAAGATCAAGGGTAGGTTGTGATGAAGGTTGACTTCCCAAAGGAGGGGGAGGAAGGTAAGAAGAATATGATGTAGAAGGCATCACGTTATGTGACGGAGTGGCGTATGAAAATTGTGGAGGTATATGTGAGGAGAAGGATGAGGAAGGGTAATATGTTGAATAAGAGGTAGAGGCTACTGGCGGAGGTTGAAAGTGGGTGTATACAGGAGGGGTTGGGTGACCACCCTAGTAGCAATGGGAGGAAGTGATTGGGGAATAAATAGGACTCAATTCTGAAGGGGGCATGGTTTTTCGATACCGACGGTGGTCGAGACAGAGCGGGCATGCGGTAGTGGATGACATGGGGCCACTTGGACTAATGGCCATGGAGGTGGGCATGGTAGATGCCATAGGGGGTGAAGACGTCAAAGGTGTGGTAAATATCATATAGGGGGTGGATACCATTGCGGTAGGGGTCAAGCTACGACACCACCGGTGGTAAGGGAGAAGTAGGTATAACTGATCTAGAGGTAGCTGATATAGAGGCAGGTGCAAGAGCGGAAGGGATGGACACAGGCATATTGTAGATAAGCCTGCCTACGGAGTCACGAGTGGATGAGTGAGCTAGATAATGTTGTAAGGCGTCGGATTCTGGTCTAGAAACCACGCAAAGTCTACGTCACCCATACTAACAACAATGGGTAGATTGGGGTCCATAGGTGATGACACGAAGGAGGTGATGGACTAGGTGGAAGAGCTTGAAGGCTAGCGTGGAACGCAAGTGCGTTGGTTTGGTTACACGTTAACACCATGTGAAATGGGTGTATATCGTAGTAACGCTATACTCTACATATGATACTGAAAGCAACATGGATGAAGAGAATGGGTATTTGTAAGCAAATGGGGTGAATGTGCTGGTTAAGAACCAACATAGGGTAATCGATGCTTTGCTTATAGT
Organism: Taxus wallichiana var. yunnanensis; assembly: GCA_018340775.1. Lineage (NCBI taxonomy): Eukaryota > Viridiplantae > Streptophyta > Pinopsida > Cupressales > Taxaceae > Taxus > Taxus wallichiana. Next base: position 509,546,553 of record CM031239.1, on the reverse strand, counting down.
TGACCGATGCCGGTTTAGGTTAACCACTTTGCCGGTTACTAAAAGATAGTAAGGGGTTTATCAAACCGAGACAACAACGTGATAATGATCGGGGAGAAGGCTCTGTGATAACTTTGTGGTAGGAAACCGAGTCTACAAAATGTTATAAGAGTTGTGACAATAAAGAAATTGAAAGAGGGGTCTTTTGGATAAGTTAACCCAAAATACAAAGACTCGACACCGGTAGGGTATAACCGATGACGGTGATGAGTAAACCAATGCCTAAGATTCTTGTGAAGATTGAAAAACTGTAGAAAATTGTATTATGGTAAGTTTGAATCAGAAGAATGATCAAACCAGAGATTGGTGGATGATATAATGAAGCCTTTGCACCCTCAAAAAAAGTCAGAATACACCAACTATGAGTGGGGAGCGCAAAAAGGCAAAAAAAAACAAAAATGGAGAAAACGTACTCTCACACCTCAAAACACACTTCAAGCAGAACGCTAAAAGAAGATGTTACCTAACAAGTGATTTTAAATGTGTTGAGCTTACACTATTTAGAAGGACTGACTCATGAACTTTAGAACATATTTTTGGTGAGGATGGCTTCCTACGAAGAAATATATCTAAAGGGAGAGGTTTCAGGTATGTTATGGCGGGGCGGGCCTTCCTCTGAAGTATGACTTTATAGAAGCATGAACCGGGTGCCAACTATGCCAACGATAGTGTGATCACCTATAACTTCTTCCGGGTGAGATGTTGTTTAAGAATCTATGTATTTTTCAATTTTTGTGCAGTTTGGTAAGACACACGGAGAGAGAAGATGAAATGAAGTGCTTTGCTATGATTTGTTTGTCAACCATCAACTGGGCATGACTTCCAGCATATAGGTTTCCCTCATTTAATGTGAGCTAATGTAGTAAAGCAGAATGAAATGCGAGTGTTTTAAACCCAAATTGAAAAGATGATATTCGATGTCACAACTGATGAAAAGGAGAAGGGATGCTCTTTCACTAATGCGATACTAATGAAAGGGAAGAAATGTTTGTTTTAAAGCACCAAAACATGATTGATTTTAGACAATAGAAGGAGAAGAAGATTCCAGAGAAGGAGATTAATGTGAAAGCCTTTTAGAAAGGGAAACAAACATATAATATTTCCTAGGAATGAAAAATGCAAGGAACCCCGGATGGGTCCCATCGGGCATGCCAAAATGTTTTGATCCTTTTTGTGTATAATCAGAGATTGAAACAAATAAGGGTGTAGGAGGTTTACCTGTTGTTTGGTTGATGGTGGAATGCACGCATGTAGACTTCTGATCTTGGTCGATCGTGTGAACTCCTTTTTGGCTGGGAAGGACTACCCTGAAATAAGAAAACAAGACCACAAGAGAGAGTTAAACAACATATGCAGTGGACTGACCTAGCGTATGCTAGATCCAGAAGTGTGATACTCCCTAGAGGGCTTATCAATCCACTATTTTATAAATCAATATTAAATGAAAAAAGCATGTAAATAAATGGAATCTAGTGTTAGTGTCTCGATTTGGGTGCCTAAGGTTGCTAAAGAACGTCGATTCAATTAAATACTAAACTATGTGGGTAAAAGTTGTTTGGGTCAGGTTTTGGGTAGGTTGGGTGGTTTACGTGTCACGAGACAAGGTCGGAGTTGGGGTTGTGTAGGGTATTCTAGGCTATTTGGGTGGAGAGGTAGGTTTCTGTCTACTTTGTGTTGATAGACACAAGACCAATACCATGCGTCGGCCTGGTTGTATGACCGATGACGGTTAAGGGTCACCGATACTAGTCACTATAGAAATGACAGAGGGTCAGAACAGAGGTGTTTTGGGTTCCACTATGTCTTAGGACAGAGTGTTGGGAAAGTATGGGTGAGGATTAGGTGAATGATGGGTTTAGGTCAGAGTTGTGGGGTCTTTGGAGGTGGTTTTGGGTGTGTTTTAGGTAGTAGTTGAGGAGCCTGGCGGGTGTAGGGTGGTGATGGCGGTCGGGGTAGAATAATGACCGGTTAGGGTTAATCTGGTGATGGTTAATGGTAGTGGGTTAGATTTTGGAAATGGGGTTTAGGGTGTCTCTTGTGAATGACCAAAGGGTTGATAGGGAGCGGAATGAGTTGAGAGAGGGTCCTGGGTGTAGGTGTGGGCTGAATATGTGAGATTGGAATGGTAGGAGGGAAGTTTTTTCTCTTTGGAGGAGGAAGAGAGAGGACAAGAACACAAACAAAGGTGAGAGATACAAGGATCTACTTACCCGGAGTCCGATGCGTGTCGAGCATGGTAGACGTTGGTGGAGGTTGGTAGGTTGGTTGAAGAGCTTTGCTCGAGTTCGAGTCTAGTTTAGGTTATTTCAATGGCTGCTCTCTCAAAGGTCTCCTATGGTGTGTACACCAATGGCATTAGCTAGGAGCTCTAATGTTGTTGTTGCTTCCACAAGTGGCCGTGGTCCAATGTCAAGTTTTAGACAATGTCCAGTGAGATCCAACAACCAAGAGAATGTCCAAACATGAAAATGTCAACCAACCATGGACCAACCCATGAGAATGTCTAAACAACCTCGAGAAAGAGTTGGGACTGGGTATTTACAAGTGATGCCGTGCCGGTCCCACCTGACCGACATCGACATCGATTATACTCAGAATCGACACCGGTTATGTTGGGGGATTTATTTTTTTAAAAGTGGGGAATATGCCTTCCCCACTTGATTTTGAGTGGCGGAGCACATGCATCCTCCACCCTTAGAATGGGTAATAGGACAAAGAGGGGTCCTATGAGTGGAGTGGCCACTATTAGGGCTTTCTAGAAGGGTATGGGCTAGGTATGGGCAAGGTAGGGAGTGGAATGGTGAGGTGGAGGTGTAAGTGGGGTAGTGGAAGTGTGAGGTGGAGGGGAAAGTGGGGTAGTGGACTGGTGAGGTGGCCAATCCAGTGGCATGGTGAGGTGGCCTTGGTGAGGGGGTAAAGGGAGAATTTAATTAATTGATGTTAATTAAATCCTTGGGTGTGTGAATTAGGTTATTGTGATGTGCGAAAGGGGTTGTGAGTGACCGAATTAGGGTTAAATCGATCACCCATGTAGAATGTGGTTATTAGGTTATTTTGGAGGAAGATGATGAAAGGTGACGTGTTTTTGGTGTCTAAAATTACAATCCCAACTCATCTTGGTACCCCACCCGAATTGATTTCCATTTTATTTGATCAAGGGTTTATCCTATTCCCTATAAGCACAATTGTTTTACTCGCAAGATTTTTAAGAATCCCATTCATCATTTTTGTGATTACCACCATGTTATGGATCATGACACTAATAACTATAAGAATTTAACTCGATAAAATCAACATTCTTAGGCATAATGCCACTATTACTATGTTACATGATACACCCACTCCTCATGATGGGAATCCTCATTTTTATACGTTTACTAGCATTGTCTATATCCATAGGCAATCTTGGCCACATGTGCCTCTCAATTTCAACTAAAACAAGAACATTTGCACTTATGAGGCTTTGACTACTCTAAGACTCACACCATATGACATTACACCTTCTCTCACTCCGCTATCAAGTTTCAAGGATATATTACACTCATGATAACTTTTGGGTTATGTGTTATCACCACTAAAGTTTGGGTTTCTCTTGATCCTCAACCTACCCCATTGGATTTTGGTAGATCTTTACTAAGGCGTATTTATGGTATTGTTGATAAGTACAATTCTAACATCACTTTCCCACTTACTACCAACATGATCAATATTCAAAATGATTCTTTTCTTGACTATAGCCCAATATGACACATTGGACTCATGATATTCATGCAAAAGATCCCTCTTACACCAATGATGAATATATTATGGAACTCAATCAATTCCATGAGATATGATTGTTTATTTATAGATGTTTCCAAAAATTTACTAATATGGTGAATCCTAGACCAATTAAGTGTAATTGTGCCATCGATGATCTCCTTCATTATCTTTTATAGCTCCTATGTTATCCCCCTTGTTTCCCAATGATGCAATAAATTTATAGGTTCAACTTAACTATTGATGGAAAAATTCCACACACAAACCTCACTTTGCACACACACATTGGAGGTAATATTTCTTCCCATACTTTAGTCACATAATATTTATCTATTCCCCTCCACGAATTATTGATCACCATTCCTTCTCTTTAGGGAGTGTTGGTCGGAGAAATTGGTGATCACCATTTCTTCTCTTCGAGGAGTGTTGGTTGGAGAAATTGGCTAAGCATCAAGGTTATGCGCGAAGACCACAAATAGGAGGGCACACACAGGGTATAAAAAAAATATCACACAGTTTGAAGGGACACGCAAAAGCATGCACACGTAAAAGAATAGCGAAATGGAATAATGTGCGAAGGTGCATGCACCACGAAGGAATAGGCTAGCGCGCAAGGGCTCACACACATTCATACATAGAGTTGAGGACTTAGCCATTTTGGAGATGGGGCTAAAAATAGACAAAAACATGATGGCGTGGCACACACGCAAGGGTTATAAATAAGATAAAACACATGTGAAAAAGGAAAATGCAATGCATGGTAAATTCCTATTTATATGAATTAAAGAATGATTAAAGAAAGTTATTTATATCTTGATATATAGTTAAGAGGAAGTTGTAAGTACATGGAGGATATGTTTAGGCACTCCTATTATTAATAATTTCATGTAAACAAAGTGAAGGGAAAGTCCCCACTTTGTGTATATATACAGTGATGCAATTTTGTATTGGGAGAGTCTATCAAGGGTTCATTAGTGTGAGTCATCTTGTACTTGCGCATGGTCCAACATATAGAGGTTGTTAAACTATGGATGAAATCAATCTTTTTTTATGTAATGAAGTATGTTTTGTAATGGATAATTGTTTATGAACCGCTAAAGTAACCGAGATATGAATACGATGTAAAGTGAGTACAAGTGATGTTGCTAATTATGTATGTTGATTAAACTTCCTTATAATGTGTTTCCATACTTGTTATGATATGGTGTATCTTCTTGCATGTATGGTTATGAATATGCATGTTTAACATCTTGATAAGAAAATGAAGGAAGGACTGGTGGTCAATGTGTGCTTTGGGTGAGCATTTATACATTGTCTAGATGAAGTGCCACGATTGACTAGCTGTTGATAAACAAAAGACTAGATTTTGGTTTCATTTAAGGACCTCTTTTCTTTATACTTTCAAGATGTGGCATACACGTGATGTTCGCTATCTTTGGAGAATATTGAGCTTTGGGTGCATAGTGGACATGATGTGTTTTCTCAAAGATATAATGTTGTACCTCATTTTAATGCCCGCAAGTAGGTAGAAGACAACCTCTATGATTTTTGTACGAAACGTTCTTCATCTTCTTTCCAATATAATTATACCAATGGTAGGTAGCTTACGTGAAGAAAAGAGTTGTCTGGCTAGGTAGAAAGTAAGTGTGAAGATAGGAAGATTATCAAGAACTCTTTGATTTTGATGCGCCGTGGACTAGAGATATAGATCATTGGTGGGAAGGTGTGTTGCACAATTATACCTTGAGTACGCAATTTCAATGCACTCGTGCTCGGAGGAAGCATATATTTGGTCTTTGTGCAAGCCAAGAGGATCATATTTGCACGTGAAACCATTAACATATTTGGCATATTACGAGGAGAATATCCATTGACAATACACATAGGAAGATTCCCTGCGTGAAGGAAAAATAATATACACATGCATATTTGACATATTATGAGGAGAATATCCACAATTTTCAATAGTTCTACAAGGTCTCGAATATTTCCACTAGTGAGTGAAATTATTGATCTGTTGAGGTCGTATGCGAGGTTATTCAAAGATCCTAAAAACTAGCAAATTTGGACTGCATCCTTCAAAGGGGAAATGAATCTCATGTAAATTTTAGAAAAATTCATAGACTCTCATTTAGATATAAAATCTCCCTCATACCAAATGACAGAGTTGATCAAACTTAACACACAACAATATTATATTTCTATATATTAATCATTCAAGGTATACAAATATATATGTGAAGTTACCATTAACATATTTGACATATTACGAGGAGAATATCCATTGATAATACACATAGGAAGATTCCCGCATGAAGGAAAAATAATACACACAGACATATTTGACATATTATGGGGAGAATATCCACAATTTTCAATAGTTCTACAAGGGCTAGAATATTTCCACTAGTGAGTGAAATTATTGATCTGTTGAGGTCGTATGCGAGGTTATTAAAAGATCCTAAAAACTAGCAAATTTGGACCGCATCCTTCGGTGGGAAATGAATCTCATGTAAAGTTTAGAAAAAATTCACACTCCCATTTAGATATAAAATCTCTCTCATACCAAATGACAAAGTTGATCAGACTTAACACACAACAATATTATATTTCTGTATATTAATCATTCAAGGTATACAAATATATATGTGAAGTTATTTTTCTTTTCAAGGATAATAAAGTCCACGATTCTCTCAACTCCATAGAATCACTCTTCACATATAAAACTATTCTAAATTCATGAGTTGGTTGAATAACCAAATACTCACATACAAACATACATATTTATATTTATATTGGGTGTTATAACAACCCAAGAACTTAACCTCTCATATAATATTAATTAACCCAAGGAGCATTGGTCTCCTAACATGGAAACCATTCCTCATTATGATGTCCATACCTAGTTCCAATTTTTTCTCCATCCATTTAGAAGAGTGTATTATGTTTTGGAGGGAAAGAAAATGGCTTCAATCTCCCCAAACAATTAACAATATGAACAATGCGTAAACAACCAACTCATTTTATTACTCCATCATTGCCACATTTACAAAGGTTTTGTTATCAAAGGCCTTTATAAAGATCAAATGTAGAGTGGTCATATACTATGAAGCTTCAAAGTACATCCTCACATTATCTTATTTATGTATCTTTCAACTAAATACATTATTTTCTACTTTGATTAACATTATCAAGAATTTATAGTAAAATATTTATTTCCTTACATGATGAATATAGGACTTTGCATGAAGGTGTAATTATATCTATGGTAGATAATGTTTACAAGTGCCACCATTATGAAATTAAATAAAAACTTCGAGGTCTATGCAAATTACAATCTCTCCCGTATAATCCCACGCAAGTCAAAGTAAAACCATTTTCTTCTATCTATAGTTTCCCCAAAAATATGGTTTGATACCAATAAATTTTATGTGTAGGATGAAATAGATACTTTGATGCCATAGTTTTAGGGCACACGGAAGGCATATCATGGTTTTTGATTTTAGGCACAAAAGTACATTGGAATTTTTTCTCAAGTCCTCCATACCGTGCATAATCAATCGTGTTCGGGATGAAATAGATAATGATGCCATACTTTTAGGGCACACAAAAGGCATATCATGGTTTCGATTTTAGGCACAAAAGTACATTGGAATTTTTTTCTCAAGTCCTCCATATCATGCATAATCAATCGTGTTCGCATATAAATTAAGATTTGGATGAGATGATTGTAGAAAAAATAAATAAAATGAGGAAAATTATAAGAAAAAGGATTTAATATTCATGAGATGAAAATGACCCTTCCTAGCTTCTACATCATTTTTTCAATATGTAACATTTTTGAAAGTGGTGGTAAATGAAATCTATCAATAAATGTAAATAATATTGCTAGTCCCCATATGAAAGAATGATATCATAAATCCTAATATTATTCAATGTAATTTATGAGATTGTTATATGATTGATGTAGTCATGGTCGAATGTTCCAAGTGAAATGGAGCATCACCTTGTAGCTTTATAGATAATCATAGCATAATAACACATAAATAACTTATTTTATTTATTCTTAATATTGAATAGAGGAATCACATACACTTATAGCCTCAAATGGTTTCTCTATAAATCGGTCTCAATAAAAACTAATTTTTATAGTCTACATAAAATCTACATATCAAAACATAGCTTCATAATACACTAGACACCCAAAATGGTGCTTTGATATTGAATGCATTCTCTCAAGCCTCTAAAAGCCTTATTCAGCTCATAATAGGCTCTACAATCCTTATAAAACATCTCCCAATCCTTTTTGACAATATGTTTTCTCGAATGGATGTCAACCTCTATTTTACCTTGTATATTCTTTTCAGTAGGGGTCCCACCCTATTATAGATAGTGCATTTGTGTTTTATAAAGTATCTACTACTCAAACTCAAGACCAAACATACCATAACTATTCAAAATTATTTTCCATGAATGAAGGGACGTGTTCAAAGTTTTTATCCACTAGTAAAATCTCTCCAACTAAAAATACTCTCTTGTTTACTTCTACAAATCAATGAAACCATTATATGACCACTTTAAGGTAAAAAATTTGGTTTAACATTTTCTTTGTGACCCAAAAATAGAAAAATGGCTCATTGAACATGAATACATATTTGTTGATTAGTGAGTTCCAAAATGAAACCTATAATCATTCCCAAATCTAAATCTTTACAATCTCTTTCCAAAAATCTATAGAAATCCATGATTGACCTTGTATAACATGAGATATAGTCTCTGTAGCTTTTTGATATTCATTTTACATAACTTGGGTGTGCCCTATATATTGTAGAAATGATATTATTAGAAAAATAAAGATATTTTTGGAGATCTAAGATCACATGTGAACCAATATTCTCTTGCATCAAACACCCATGGTAATAGAATGTGAGTTTCTAGTCAAATAAACCTAGAAAGTAGTGGAACCACTCTTTTGTGTATAAAGATTGACAAAAAGGGGTCCTTCATCCACTTAACCTATGTTCTTATGTCATATTTTGTGATTTTCCCCAAAATTTGGTTGATCTTTCAACCATTATCTTTCTAAATTTATTCACCCAAATTCTTTTAAAACACCATTTCTTCTTCTTTCTCTTTCTCTTATCTTCCTTTTTCTTCTTCTCTTTGTTTATGTGAGATTGTTCCCACCTTCATAATATGACATCCTCCTCTAAATGGTTTTCAATAACCATTTAATATATTTTGGGATGCAACCCACTTGTGTCTATCTAGATCCACTAAAAACCTTCACGACTTTGGTATCTCATTGCTAGTTATTGCAACTCTTTTACACTTATGGTTGCAACTTATTTTCTTATCATCTCTGCATGATTTAAGATCTCAAAAGGCTCCTTTTATTTTCTTGCTCTAAAAAATTATTCTATTTTTTAAAAATTTAAGTGTTCAAATGGTTCTACTAGTGACTTATCAAAGGCTATATAATCTACTTTCTCTTCCTCTATATCTACATTATGCCTCTTAGGATTTTTCTTCTTTCCACTCACCCATATATTCTCATTCATGAGAGTCAAAATAGATGTTTTTCAAACTTTTTTTTACCATAACTCATGATTTATTATGACTCATCTACACATCTTCTTATGAGTTCCCAAGTAACACATTTTTAGTATTCTTGAGCAATCTATCAAGTTATTTCTCCTCTTCTTTGCAAATTGTGAGCTCAAAATAGCTCAATTTATATTTCATTTCTCTTGGTCCCTCTAAGTGAATAATATTTATTCATGCTTACACACTTTAAATGGTTCTCTATGATACTTCTTAAATACTACACATGCATAACTTAAAAAAATTAGGATAAACAAAGTGATTCTAGAAAACCCTTTCAAGTACTCTTTTCAATGACACTTCCTCCTCCACTAGTGTGCTTTGTTTATATCTCATTTTTTCTTCTCTAATTCCTTCAAAGAGACATTTTTTTCACTCATATCATGCATACATTACTCATCATATCACCCTCCAAAATGAGGTCTTATTCAGTCTTCACATCTTATCTTATGCCTTCAAAGAGGGAATCATTGTATCTCGATTCTTTTGTATAATTATCTCACTATTACATCCTACAAAATGAGCATTTCTCAAATTATCTTCAACTCTTCTCTCATGTGGACAAAATAATGTAGTTATGGTGAGGGTTTACATTAAAGATATGCCTTACACCATGCAACCTTTGTCGAGTAGACCTCACAAAGGCAATATCATAAGAATAACTAATAAACAAGAAACAATGATAAATATTTCTTTTAATGAAAGGAAAGAGATTAAAAATTTCATAACATCACCAATTCACTATAATTATAGTATAGAATTATATTCCATAATAATTCTTCTAAGAATTCAAATCTTCGACTATCCTAAGCTTGTAGACTATGATAAGATTCTACAAAACCAACCTTTGACTCACACAAGACAAGGAAGATCACCTTAGATTAAGACACAAATCAAGATTCCGTATAAGTATGTGATTCCCTTATAAATGAAACGAATGATAACCAAATCATACCAAGCCAAGAACACAGATGCTAATCAAACACCACGATCAATAAGATGAAAGTAATTCGCCAAAATAACTTTACATAAACCTTTGCAAACAAATGAGCAACAATATCATATATTATTATGGAACTCAATGAAATACATTGAGAATGGGCCTTGCTTAAATAGGAAAGAAATAACAATCTAAGAACCAGTCGAGGTCGTAGATCAAGCCATAAATCAAGGAAATAACTAGTCAAGACCATAGATTTAGGAGAGAACTAGACATCAAGGATCTAGTCAATACCATAGATCAAGGAAATAACTATACCTAACAACTAGATAATATCTCCTAATATCTACAATAAGATAAAAGAAATATCCACACACATAAATGGGTGAGGATAAATACAATAAAGGTAAATAAAGTACCTAGTGAACATGAGCTAAGGTAAATACCTACTCTAACAATAAAAATCATGACACATTTACAAAGAAAGGGTTCTATGGAATATTCACCACGTGGCCTCTCAAATACAACAATTTATCATGGAATTTACACACTAATCTTATATGAATCCTTTTATTGGTCCTTAGCTGAAATAGGTGGATCAAGAACCACATACTCCCTCTATTAAATATATTGGTGTTGATCAACGATCATGTCTAATAAATATATCATTATTAAAGCTTATGGAAGTGGTTTCATATAAATGTAGTGTTTCATGGGTTTTTATGTGTTTAGAGGATTCCGTAGTATATGAATTTTCTTCCACTACATTGGAAAAGCTTGCAAAAATTCGTAGTACATCATGGAAGTTCTAATGTTAAATGGAATACATAGTGTTGTGTTCCATGGCATTTAGTGTGTTGTACAACATCTAAAAGGTTGTGCCACATTTACAGCTTTATGTGGCTTAAACAAACTTATATATCTTCAAAAATGATACTAAGGAAAACATTTTTCGTGTTTTTCATAGAAATGACATAGTATTATGCATTGAAATTTCACAATGGTATTGTTAAAAAAATTATTTTCTAAGACTAAGATGTTTTCTTGGTTGACATGACATTGCATATGTACACAAATGTTCTGCATCATACACTTCAATTTATCAAGGGAATTTCTACTTCTTAAGTTATAAAATAACTAAGTCTCCCACCTTAAACTCAATCTTCCTCCTCCCAAATATATGAGTTCTTTTTATTGTGCATTGCTATTCTTTAGTTGTCCCTACACTTGCTTGTGCAGTTCCTTCATTTATTATATGAAGAATTCTACTTCCACAATCTTTAATTCCTCTTGGAATTGTCCCATATAATATATAGAAATGTGACCTCCCAATACTTTTTTTTTTGATAGAGTTATTGTATGAAAACTCTTCTGTGTAATAATCCGAACCCCATGTTCTTTGCTTATCTCCTACCAAACATCACAAAAGATTTCCAAGGTTCTTGTTGACAATTTCTATTTTTCCATCTATCTTTAGGTGATATGTAGAACTAAATGGAAACCTTTTCTTGGGTTTCTTCCCCAAAAAAAAGTACCAAAAGTGTCCCAAAAATTAGTATCTCTAGTAGATACAATGGTGCATGAAGAGCTATGAATTCTTACTTCCTTGAGAAACAAATTTGTAACATGAGTAACATCACCGGTCTTTTTACAAGAAATAAAATAAGCCATCTTCAAGAATATATACACAATAATGAAGATAGAGTCATCACCTATTTGTGTTTTAGGTAATCCCAATACAAATCCATACTCGGGGTTTCTCGCGGTCTCTCAAATACCGGAAGTGGTCAATATAATCCTTCATTCTAAGTCTTCCATTTTTCCAACTAGCATACTCTTAATATCTACACGTATTGATACAAATATTATGTAGCCATCCATGGCCAATAATATATTTCATATAATTTTACCAAGGTCTTATCTATCCCAAAGTGCCCTAGAAATCCTCCTTACAAGGTCTTATCTATCCCAAAGTGCCCTAGAAATCCTCCACAATGCTTTTCCCAAATCAAATTCTGTTTAGAAAATATCGTATAATGATCTCATTAGGTAGAGAGTATTTATGAGAATAATAAACATATAGATATGTTTTTAGTTATTAAGAATTGAAACTTTCCCAACAGGTATATCTCGTTTTTATAATGAAACGCTCCTTCTACGTCGAAGTCTGATTCAACCATCGTATGGTTCTTATACATCATCAAAATGTGTGCTAAAAACAGAAAAATTCCAATTCATGCTAACTTTTTTTTTTTTTTTTTTTTAGGCAATTAGATTATATATTTGTAATTACATATGAGTTGAATTCAATAGAATATTATTACTATGTTTAAGTTGTACATTTGGTATCAGAGTGACTGTTCTAATGGTGTAACGTATGCATAGGGCCAGTGTCTGTAACATCGCCCTTGTTGATGTCAGTCTAAGAAAAGGCTAAGTTCAAGATTATATTATTTGCTGCAAATGCATAGACTGTCACTACGATCTAAGAAGCATTTTTGAAAGGCGAGTTTCCTTGGTGATACGAATACAAATATCTCTAACATGATCTGTTAACATCATGAAGCATTCTGTAAAAATAACATAAGTGATTAGATCTTGACGTCTGTGCAATAGTTGGTGAGAAAAGGTATGGACATTAGAATCTAGGATGAACCATGGCATTGGTGAATAAGCTTGCATTTGAATCACTACATAGATTTGTGTCCAAATAATCTAATCCAGCTCATGGTATCTCTGCCAAACCTGAGTGTGGCGTCTTCCAACTTATGCGTCCGGTCTTCTAATTCTTTGTATGCATTCTTAAAATTCTTTTTGTATCTTAGACATGTTCTTTCCCCAACGTTTGGACTATATTCCTAGGTCTTTGGCAGAATTTGTCTTATTTAGACTACGTATACTTGATCGGGTGGTGTTTTCATTGTTGTTTTAACTCCGTGAAAAGGCACTTTACTAGACTTTGGCATATTTTTCCAACTATATAATTATCTATGGGCGTATCATCTCCTCTCAAATGTGGCTACGAAGAGTCATTCCTTTCAAACATAAATATATATATATATATAATAAGTAAATGTTTTTTTCGGAGTTATGAACCGGGGTTCTTGGATCCCCTCCCTACATTACATTATATATTCTATAACGAAATTCGGGGCAACCTATATACAAAACAACTATAATACACTCTTAAAGACATCTTTTGTAGGCAGTCTAAACTCCTTCTCACTTGGCCTCAAGCTAAAGCCAAGTTTCGGCTTGCTTTGACTAACAAAGAGTCTTATCAGGAAGTTCTTGATTCCATTCCTGCTGAGATGCTTCACAAAGTTGGTGTTGTCTCTCTCAGGCCTTGGTGGAAGGATTGGAAATGGTTTCCAGATACCCCTTTCTTAAATTACTCCCAGCAAAGGTTATGCTTTGCTCACCCCCAGGCTGCCAATGGTGGCCTTGCTTAACTCTAGATGGGCCATCAATTCTGGATGGTCCTCCTAGGAAGCTAGATTTCATATAGTTTGGAAAGCTATCCTTCAACCCAAGCTAGCTTGTTTTGCTTGGTGCCTGCTTTTTCAAGGCCTCCCTCTTGGCACAGATTAGCTCATTATAGGATTGCTCCTCGATTTTCCCTTTTTGTGGGCATATTGAGACGCTCATACATTTGTTTTGGTATTGCCCAAAAGCTCAAGCTATTTGGGCCTTGGATCCACGATTTCTTTCGGTTGTTTAGACCAGCTCCATTTCTTTGGCAACATGCTTTGCTAGGGGATTCTATTTCCATTCCCCATGCTTTTGCACAAGTGTGGCATACTTTCAGAGTGGAGATCCTTTTTTTTGTATGGAAAGAACACAATTATGTTGTTTTTGCTAATTCATGTTTCTTGCATTCTTTCGCATTATGATAAGGCCATGCTTATCTCGAATGTGTTCTTACAGATCCAGGACTAGGCCCACAAGGTGGAGCTGGAAGTGCGGCACCTTCAGACCCTTCTGGATCATTGGGCCAATGCTCCTTGCACTGTGGCATGGGAACCCCCTACCTCCCCTTCTGGGAGTGTTCGTTCAAGAGGACGTTGTGGCCGAGGCCGGTTGGTTGACCGTGCTCATCATCATCACTCTCCCAGTGGCAACCCGAGCATCGGCGAGTCCTCACAACCGCGGTAGTTGGGGTCCCGCATCGCTTCCGCACAAAGACACGAGTGGTTGGGGCTCCTACCACCACTCCCCGCCTCTTGTGCAGTGGGATGGGTGGGATTCAGCAAAGTCCCCCAGTTGGCTCTTGCCATTTCTCCTAGAAGTTACTTCAGGCTAGCCGCCCCTTCTAGATGGCAACGATCTTCCTAGTAGTAACCTGGAGGATAAAGGGCCTCCACCGCCGCCCCCTGCCTCTATGTTTGTTGCGGTGGCCTAGTTTGTTTTTGGCATTGTTGCTATGTTTTTGGTTGCCTTGGGCTTGATTTTTAGTCTCTGGCCGTCGGCTAGTTTGGTCGTGGGCGTGCCTGTACCACCCATATTTTTGTGGATAGATTGTAATATTTTATAAATTAATATAGACTATTTCATAAAAAAACAACTATAATATGCCACCTACGAAATCAAAACACCAAAACCATACTAGGTAAGCTAGGGAAAACTGAAACATATATTCAAATCAGGATACAATTCTATCACCTCCTCTTTCACATGAACCTTTGAAGCAACAAAAACCTCGATTGCTTCTTGCAGTGCTTTGGAATGACGTCCCACCTCTCCCGCTTTAGCAACGTTCAATAGAAAATCATAGGAATCTTTTCCCTCAACCCACGAGCCGAGCAATGCGAGAAGGCACTAGACCGATTGGCGCAGAGAGAGAGAGTCCAGCCCAAGGGTGAAATGTGAGTTGGGCCAAAATATTTCATGTGGCACTTCTGATGAACCACAACAACGAAATTCCAGAGGGCCATGTTCCTTTTCTCCACCTTGATCACATGTTCCTGGGAAACCATTTCCATTTCCCCTGCAACAAACTCTTGAAGGTGAGCCGTAGGCATGCAAAAATTGGCCACCTTGTCCTCCAACCCTACCACATTCCTTGGAAAAATGATGTGGTGGGAAATCTATAGAGTTTCTTCTTTGCTTCTGCCAATAAGCAAAAGGTGAGAGACAAAGATAGAGGCAATTTCAACGTTTACCCTTATGCGGCCACTTCCCTGAACATAGCAATCACCTAGGATGCGCTCCACTGCATTACAAACCAAACCCGAACCAATGCGAAACACCTTTCTTATCCTGGAGGGAGTGCTAGATCCATAAAAAGTCATTTCTCTTGTTTCCCCTTTGAGAAATAGACAAGGACATAGCAGGGAAGCCATGAGAGCTCTTATGAAACGACAAACAGATTTGACACAAAAGATAATGAGAGATAGGCGTGAAAAAGAAAAGGCATGATACACATATAAGGATGACTTCCCACGTACCGAATACCATCAAATTAACTTGGCTTTGATTTGGCATCACCATCGATAATGGCAGCTAAGGCAAGCCACTTAGCTTTATCATTGGCTATTAAGACCTCTTCTGCTTGCGTCACCCCACAATTGGCTAAATAGTCAGCCGTTGAGTTGGCCTCTCTTAACACATGGCCAATGCTCCGTGTCCAACTTTTCTATCCAATAAAGAGTATTTGAAATGTATAAGTCTAGGGACCAATGAGAAACCATACCATTTTTAACTACCTGAATGATAATATGCGAATCTCCTTCAATGAGGAGGTGAGAGCATCCACATTCCACTGCTCTTTTCACCCCAAACAAAAGGGATTGAGCCTCATCTAGGTTACATGATTCATCTTGGAGGTGAAACGATCCGACGCTAATCAACTATCCAAGCTCATTACAAATGATACACCCTACCCTTGAAATCCTGAGGTTCCCCTTGGAAGCCCCATCGAAATTGACTTTACAAAACCCAGGGGGAGTGGAAAATACATTGATTATTATTCACACGCGCGCGCACACACACACACATCTTATATAATTGGAATTTTTGTATCATTTTACATTGGAGAAAAGATCCATGGTGGACTCAAGATCCATCTCCAAGTGAATTGACCACAATTCTATTCATATCAACAAAGCATCTACCCAAGGACGCATTGGATTCTAACTCAACATTCCTGCATTCTCGCACAATTGATAACCCCGAAAAGATGGAACTTGCACTCCTTGAGATTCTTGCAGTATTTCATCTTCTCTGGATAAGATCAACTCTAGATGGAACTTGCACTCCTCCCCCTCCACTTGGATTCGACGTCTCCATTGGGCATGGAATCCTCTATTTGATCCCAAATTGAATTTTTTTCTTTGGTGCCTTATTTACCAAGGCCTTCCGTTGGGGGAATGGTTAAGCCACATCGGCATTCCCAACCCCAAATGCACTTTTTTGTGGTCACCCTGAATCCTTCAAACATGTTTTTGGTTTTTCCCCATGTGCTCAAAGTGCTTGGCATTGGATCCACTCTCTTTTCTAACCTTATCACCCTAAATTTTTTGATTGGAAAATTGATTTTTTCTGGGATTATGCTAACTGGCCTTCTTACATTGCTTCTCTTTGGCATTTTTTCCATTATGTTATTCTCTTCCAACTTTGGAAGGCTAGGAATAATGCTTTGTTTCAACACTATGCGATCTCACTATGGAGATATCTATTAATGAAAAGTCATCAATTCTATCTTCTGTGTATGTAGATCCATACCCAAGCTCGTAAAGTAGCACTAGAATTCTCTCATCTCCGTAATTTCTTGACCATTGGGGTAGTACACGTTGTACCATGAGCCGCGCCCCCTTAGATAATGATCAATGTCCTTTGCCTCCTCCACCGTCATCCGAGACACCGCGATCGTTTACTTAGCCACTCTCGTAGCTACTCTAGGAGTGATCGGCCTTCTCCACCATTGGCTCGCATTGGCCCTTCTTCTTCTCGAGCATGGTAGGAGCCCTCCTGCATGGTAAAGTGGTTTCCAATTTTTCAAACTGGGGGTCTCCTCTTGGGGGAGATTTTCATTTCAGCGGTCACCTCCACTTGGTTTGGGGATCATGGTTATGCTTAGTGTTTAGATGTCGACTAGGATGGCGTGATGGTTATCCCCCTTTTTGATAAGCCTCATACACTTGGCTCCTTTCCGCCAAGGGATGATCTACCTCCGCCTCCAAGTACTGCTACTCTTTGTGCCTTATTACACCTTGATATAGTTCTTTTGGTTTGCCCTTGTGGCCGTGTCTTGTGCCTTTGTGGCTTTTTTTGGTTGCCTACATGGCGTTTGATGTATTTCCCTTTGAACTTCATTTATTTTTAGGTTGTGTCCACTACTTATCGCCCCTTTACTATGTAACACTTTGTATTATTTTGTTTATAATATAAAGGTGGTTACAATAGTAAAAAACGTTAAATAAATATTATGTCATATATATTTATATGTAATTTTGTATAAGCATACGAGTGACATGATTTTTTTAATCCTTCACTAACATATGGTTGAGGGATCAAAATGTGTGGAGGAAAATTGCTTTATTGGTGGCATTTATTTTAGTAGTGAGTTTTGTCACCTTTGTGTAATATTTTATTTTAGATTGTTGGTCGTAAGAGTTCTTTTGTCAAATGTCCCAAATGTCGAGTCATTCTAAATGTTGTTTATTAATGTTTAAGAAAAAAATTTAGTATAGTGGGTGGTTGTCGGTAAGTAATTTTTGTCACAAATTTCTTTTTAATGTGCTTGTCATCAAGTTTTGTCATTATAAAAAGGTCAATAATTAATTTTTTCCCCTATAGGCTCATTTTCGATGGAATCCAATATTTGTTTTGAAATAGGTATTTTCACCTTATCCGGCTTTAATCAAAATTGATAATGACATTCAAATCCTATTATGTTAATTAAGTAGTGACATATCAAAGGATGAAGACACATAGGATGGAGAAAAATTAGTGTCCTCTTGTCACTCACCAACAATGGGGACACGTAACAAATTTTGTGGCATGTATTTTTAGTGTGTTTTTCGAGTTTGTTTTTTTGATGTGATGTGTTGATCATAACAATGATTGGTTAGTATGTTCATTTTTTTAGTTTTTGTTATATTGAAAATAAGAAAAAAAGTGTATTCTGTTCATGTGTGTAAGTAATTCGATGTAGTCCCTTCATGGAAAAATGTGGTAGAAAATAAAAAAGCACAAATGTAATGCAATACCATGATACTTGAAGAGGATGAAAATATATATGTGTTCATGTTCATACCAAGGTTAGGGGACATCTTATGAAAACTATTTGTGAAGGTTAAACAGATGTAGAATTCATGTTCATGGTTCCCACACTAATGGGCAGATTGATTCCTAGCGAGTACATGGTTGATGATTTCCTTCTCTACCTTTAGTTCGAGTTGGCCTAAGATCACGAGGAAGCAGAGGTGGCAAGTTACGAAAAGAAGTGTGATTATGTTCTTACCATGTTTGCACTAAGTGGGGAATGTTAGGAATATATCATATAGTGCTCTCATCGGGTAGAGAGTATTTATGAGAATAATCAATAGATATATACATTTGTTAGTTATTGAAAATATATGTGCAATTGTTAATAAAAATTCACATAAATAGGATAGACTATATGGTTTTGTTTGTTGTAGGTATTTACAATTTTATAGAAACCAAAAGCCTATATATTTGTAATCACATATTAGTTGAATTCAATAGAATATTATTACTATGCGTAAGTTGTGCAATATGAACCAAGTTTTACAAATTTTCCCTCATGGATCCATGTGATACACACAATTGTGTGCCTTTGAATTTTTTTCTTTTTTTTTTTGGTAAGTGTAGATAAAAAATGTTAACATAAGATATTGAAAAATATACATGAAATCCTAGCTAAACTATACCAATGACCTCTTATGGGGAAGAAATGTGGATTTTCCTTTACATGTATGTAGATGCTTCAACTATTGGATTCATGTAAGGTGATTTCACTAGTGTTTCATTGCAAGTAGGATTTATATGTTTGGCTCAATATTTTTATGACTATTTCAAAATATGGTTTTACATAATAAAATTTCATTCGTATGATCCTTGGATATGGAGGACTAATGGGTCTATTTATAGAATTTTTGGAGGAGGGGGTACAACATTAAGTTAATTTTTGGGTTATATTCGACGATTTATTAAGTGAAGACATTTTTGGAAGAGAACATGAAAGATATTTAAAAATAAGGGGATAAGGTGACAGCCTTAGAAAAATGGATTAAATAAATTATTTTCTTTGAAAGTGGAGGTGGGTGAAGAATTTAGGTGGAGGATCTTTGAAATGGAGGGTTAAAATGTATTATTTTATTTTTATAATACGGTTGGATGAGGACTTTAGTGGAACACCTTTGAAATAGAGGAGGTTGGTGAATATTTTTGAAAGATTTGGTGGAGAATATTTGACAATGAAAATGTGTGATTTGAGGTGGATGAGGGAGTGGGATGTGAGGTGGATAGTTTAATTAATTTTGTGAATAGTTGGTGTAGGATCCAATTAGGTGATGATATAATTAGCTAATTAAAACAGCAGTTAATAAACTAATTAAATGGCCATGGGATTTTATGGGAGTGAATGATTTAATTTATTAATGTTCTACATTTTCTCTTCTTTAGAAGGGTGTTGGGTTAGAAATGCCTTTTCAAAAAAGTAGACAAAAGAGATATAAAAAGGAGATTTCCCACTTGACAGGGGTTGATAGAAATATATTTCATATTGGAAATGTTGATCAATGGGCCACTTGAGAGGATTTTTGTGAAGGGATCGATAATATGATTTTACATGATATATGAAACTTATAAATTTTTATTGATGGGAATCTTCAACAAATTTTGTGAAGGGATCAATGAGTTGATTTTATAAGGTATATGAATATTTCATAAAAGATGAACCTAGTTGAATAGTTGGTGGGATGGTTGAGTGAAGAATAAGGTTTCATAAAAAAACATAAATCCTCTATTTGAGTGCAAAAGGAAATTGATTGATTAATTACTGATTGATATGATGATGTACCCTTGAAAGGGCATGTAGGGATGCAATATACATAACCTCTTGAAAAGGAGAGAAGATGATACTATGCCAAGGAGGATGTTATGATGATTTATGAAGGGATAATAAGGAGAGAAGATTGACTAACTCAAACTCCTCTTCCAACTATGCAAATCACCCCACTTCCCTCCACAACATCTTCGCAAGCTTCAAAATCTTATCCTAGCCTCCTAATTGACCCTAAGTGGCTGATTAACGCTCCTCACATCCTAATCACTTGTTAATTCAGTAATCATGATTAGGAAGCCTTAATCGGGATTAACAAACCTTAATCTAATTTTTGCTTTAAGTCCAACATGCACTAAGATGCTAGTTTTCCTCAAAGGAAAACTATAAAATAGACTAACCACATACCTTTAAACTTTACACCATGCTTTGATTTCCATATCATATAAGAAATATGAATAATAGCCAAGTTCAATCCTTGCCTCAAGTCTTCAATGGGGTTAATAGATGGGTATCCAATATGATCTCGTAGTCATTATTGGAGACCATCTCACCTTCTTTGGTGTAGTGAAAAACCCCAATTTGATTGATCCTAAATATATTTAGGTTTAAGTTAGTTAGCAATTGAATGTTAAGTAGGCATGCTTTAGCTAAGATAAATTGATATATCATGTTAGTTATTTTAAGAATTCCATTAAGCTTTAATCATTAATGTAACTATTGTTAGATTTAATAAGCATTTGTTAATTAAACTATGTGGTGTCAATATTGTTATTTTAGCTTTGCTTGACAAAATACAATCATCCAAAATAATTCAAATACCACATGCTCGACAAAATCATATATATATATATATATCATACATCATCCAAAATGTCTCAAGATATCAATAGCCTCTAAGGGCCCTCTCTCAAAGCTGAGATTTCATAAAAAATAGTAAAATGGACACCAGGTATCCTCAAATATTTCCCTCATAGGAAAAAGTCCCTATGTTTTCCTCTCGGGACTAGTCACCTCCGCCTTAGTCCTCACCTCGGTGTGGCTCGCCACACTTGCCGCACTCCCGATGGCTTTACTCTAGCTTCCACTCATCGTTGTAGGTACTCCAAGTATCTCAATGTCCGTGTTACTTTATTTACCACTATCTGCTCATAATATCTCACCTCCATGGCCGTGGGCCCTATATCGATCCATCGATATCGTGTCAGGAGGTTCCATTTTTCCTGCTTCCTTTGATTTTTTCAGTGCACCAATCACTGACTCTAATGCTAGTATAGATGCAAGATATCCAAATCTAGTTTTGTATACCTCCCTCTACCTTTGGTATCAGTTTTATCCTG
Organism: Taxus wallichiana var. yunnanensis; assembly: GCA_018340775.1. Taxonomy (NCBI): domain Eukaryota; kingdom Viridiplantae; phylum Streptophyta; class Pinopsida; order Cupressales; family Taxaceae; genus Taxus; species Taxus wallichiana. Next base: position 509,524,844 of record CM031239.1, on the reverse strand, counting down.
GATAACTTTATGTCTCTCCTAGATCGCCGTATCCCTCTCTCGATAGATTATCTCTAGCTCATGCCTAACCATGTATCTCTCTAAATGAACCGTATTTAGATTTTCTCACAGCCATGCCATCTCTACCATCTCAACCCATCACCACCTCCACCACCTCTAAGAACTACCTCCTCCTCTACCTCCATCTCCACCACATCATCATCACTCTCTCATCCATCTCCTACCACCAAAGTTTCCAAAGTAGTAGTCATCCAATCTGCATATCCAACCCCCACTCCCACATCGTCATCATTATCCCATGGCCCTGGGGCCTCCTCTAATAGATCCATCATGATAGGAATTGGTAAATCACTATCTCCCTCCTCTTGCCTATAGACAATAGGCTCCTGGGAAATTTCTTGATGACACCAAACTGTCATCGGACTCTTCCAAACTACACAATCTTGATCATCTCTCGCTTGCATCCCCTGCACCCACCTCATCCTCCTCATCCCCAACAACTCAATGTCTGCTCCAAGCCATGCAAGGAAATCCCGAAATGGATGCCATCTAATTTGATCCAAATCTAGTTCCAAAATCTATCAACGTACTCCCGCATCCCTTCCTCCTCTATCGCCATATGCCCGATCATCTCACCATCTCGTAAAACCCATAGTTAACTCAATGTGATACCCTATAACCCATGGTAGTCCTAGTGGCCTAATGACCGATATATTCTCATAGGCCTAGTAGTGAATTATAAATCCAACATCCAGCCTCATCCTCCTCCCCAATCTATACATCACTAGCTCATGATACACCTATGTTAGCGGGTCATCCCAAATGAAAACATGGTCTGGTGATCCACTATATCCACCAAAACCCTTGCTAGTGTCCATGTAAATATGGCTCCTCTTGAGTCGAGTAGTGCATAACATGATATCATTATCATTAATAAACAAATCATCCAACTCCGAGGTAACCCGTGATCATATCTCATATCATATGAAAATTCTCCTTTAGAAAGGTGATGTGTAGGGCATGAGCTCTAAAACCATGTCAAAACCTCCAATCTACTATCTAATGTAATAAGAACTATCTCGCTCCCCTCAGATCATAAACTCGAGAATGCGATACACATCCTCTAGGGTGATAATCATCTCACCCATCTTGAACCAAAATGTGCATGTGCGCACATCCCACCTCTCCACCAATGTGATCATCAAACCCACATCTCGTGGGATCCTATGATAATATCTGAATCCCCCAATACAACTTCCTCTAAGTGGTCCCACTCAAATGATTTGCTATAGCCCCCATAATTTGATCATATAACATTGGGACTCTATCTCTCAAATATAGGGTCTCTTGGGCCTGCAATCACCAATAAAATATTAGTTACTTCATCATTGATTTCATCTAACCCTCATCAAAAATCAAAATCAATCATCAATCTATCTCATCATGCCCAAATTGAAGATGAACCAAGTCGGGTTAATGCGTTCAAGTTAGGATAGACACATTTTTAGGATGAGTCAATGACGACCATGTCCGGTCATTGCCAAGCACCCCAGCACCCATCCAAAACTTGAAAATGTAAAAAATATATAAAAACATTATACTTGATGAAAAAAATTCATTGTTTTGTTACTCACCATCCCGCATGTCCTCTCGCCTCTTCTTTGTTGCTCCTCCACCTCCATTTTTTACCAAAACTCAACCTCCTTTTATAAACTAAATTCTTCATTCCTCACTTTGGGGTATGCGAAATGACCTCCATCGTCCAACCCGTGGGCTTATATAGTTGTCGCCTAGTCGCTTTCGACTCCCTTTATGGTCGCCATCGCTTTGTTGGGGTCGCCGCCGATCCGCACAGCAAGCACCGCCGACTAGTCTTGACCTTTTTCACACTTCTTCACCATCATTCATCCTCCACATCCACATCATTTTACAAAATCCTCTCTTTTATTTTCAATGTATCACCCATAACTCATTATCGCCAACCGTCTTTTCACCACTTTCATGCCCTTTGCTGGGGAACCATTATTTTCATTATCATCCCCATCTTGTTTTAAATGCATACCCTTCTCTTGATTCCTCATGTATGAAGGATCTCACACAATTATCACATTTGGTTGCATGATTTTGATGTGATCCTATGACCCGTTGTTCCTCATAGCTCACACATCCATTTGAGTGGATTCCCATTTGATTGCGTCCATTTTTCAAAGGATTGTTTATCGCCTCACAAAGCTTGTAGGACATTACTATCATTTCCTAATAGACCGTACCTTTGTTCCTTACCAATGTGACCCTTAAAATCACTGCCATACTTCAATCCTTATTATTACTTGCACCCTTCTTACTGGGGAATCATGCCTCGGCTTTTTTCCCCATCCTTCCCCTCGCCCGCCCTTCTCATCCATCTCTTTAAAACTCTTGATCGATTCTCGATATTTCTCTTTTCATCAATCCCTAGTTTGAGGGGGAACACCTTACCAATACCCCCTCATCATCTAGCCTATCAATCATTTCTCATTTTTGTCTTATAGTTTTCTATCACAAACCCCTCAACAAAAAGAGGCAAAATGTAGACACTTATTTTCAGCACCTTCTCATGCCTTCATCCTATGTTTACCTCCCATCCTCATATAACATGCCCATTTCCCTCTTATTTTAAAATTATTTATGTTTTCCTCCTAAATTATCCTATTTTCTCCATACCCTCAGATCTCGCATATTCCCATTTATCCTTCGTAACCCTATATCCCCATTTTTAAATCCCCATTAATTCCATTTATCCTAAGTCTACCCTAATCCCCCTCATTTAATTATCCCCATGGGATTCCCACCCCTTTTCATCATTACCCCTCATTAATTATTCCCTAGGATTCCCCCACTCATTCCACCCTTCTACCCCTACCTAAGATTCCTTACACCTCCCTTTACTCATTTAAAACCTCTTACACGCGCACAATCCTAAATTTAGCCCGCTAGCCATTTCAAAATCTATTCTCTCCCTCTAATTATCATTCTAATGTTTAGTGGCGTTGCTTCACCCTAGTCACCGGTGGATCGACCGGTCGTCATCGACGCTACCCTAGCTTATTTAATCACCCCTACCCCTCTTCTCAAATGGATGGAAAATATTGAATCTCTTGTGTGCTTTGTGATTATTTCTTCTTGCATTGTTCTTGAATTTCTTATTATCAGTTGAGCCACTTTGTCCATCCTTTGCATTATTAGAGCTTGGAGTTTAGAGATTATCATGGAGCTTTCGTTTGTGCACGCTCATCCGTGCACGCCTTGTTTTGTCTTACAAGTTCTCAAAGGTCCCTACAGAATCTGCTGAGCTCTACTCCACCTCCAATTAGCTTCAATTATTTTATGATCCATCGCTTTACCCCACCTTCTTGTTATTATCCTATCTCGGATCCAGTTGCCATCAACCCATAGCCTGCATCTGCTAAATCATATCCACTCCCCATCCTATCCACCCTCATTGTATCCCATCTAAAATTTTTTTGCATCTAACCCACCCTTGTGGCATCCCATCTATCCTATCAACATTTTGTGATCGGTTCTATTTTCCCCGAACCTATATTTGTCATTGTTTTGTATACTTCTACCCAATCCTCCTCGGTCACCATTGATTGTGCCTTTTGTTCTCGGGTCTCAATTGTCCTAATCTAGGTTGTTTTGTATTTCTAATATTTTTGTTATCAGTTATTATATCAACTTTTCTTATCCTATCGAGATACTTTTTCATATTTTTTTATCCACATTCCTATTCCATTATCAGGTTATCATTCTTTGTTATCATCACGTGGGCTGACATCGTCTCTAGGAGCTTTCACTTATAGGGGCTGACTTTGTTGGGAAACTAACCATATCCATCATTAATATTTTTCATATTTAGTCTTTTTTTGTTGTGTAGGTTGAAGAATCATAGCGAGGAGGATCATTTCTTGTGTGCCCATACCATTCCATCACTATCCGCATCAAGAGGTTCCCTAAACCCTCCCATACTTTGAGGTTTCTTGATTTCTCTTTTTTTTTTTCACTAATTTAAACAGAAGTGCGGAAATATTCTCAAACACATATATACATGTACTTTTGATCCACATTTAATATTTTCACCTATATTAAAAACTATGAAATCATCATGCCTTTGAGACATGCTATTCCACCTTCTTGTATTACTGGTTATATCCTCATTGTTTCCATCATCAAGGTGAACTCCAAAAGGTCCATGTTCCATGTCAATCATCTCTTTTATTATTTTGCTTTGTTTTTTTCTTCTTCCATTCTTCCTTGGTGTTTTCTCAACTCTCTCTTTGTCATAACCTATCCTTTTACTTTTGTTTTCAAACACTATTCTGCCCGCAAAACCTTCCTCTTTTGACCTTTTTGAATCATATGTTTCATATTGTAAAATGTGTTTTTTATTAGGTAAATGTGGGTTGAGGGGGCCATATCTCGTAACAAGATGTTACAAATGGAGATAAAGATAAATCCATGCGGATCAAGTGAGTTTGCCTCTACTAGCGACATAGAGAAACCATACAAACATCAATATACCAACAACAAAGCTAAAACATAAAAACAACAATAATCCATCTTATCCCTAGGGCTCCTTCCCATAGGATCTTAAATGCATTTAATGGGGTATTTTGTAATTTTTCCTTTCTTCTTATTCCCCATATTATTCCATCTTGCATCATGATTCAGATTTACATTTTCCTTAGAATGAATCAAAATGATGATTTCAATATTCTCCTTGTGCTCATGATATTGAGTCACATGAGGAAGGGAAATGGTATCTTCTACATCAGTACGAGGTGTAGCATTAACTACAAGATTAGGTGAAGGAATGACCTCCACAATCATCGTATCAAGATGATCTTCGTTCACAGATCTGCCTCAAAATCACTATTTGGTTTGTATTAACAACTAGATGACTAGGATAAGAATCCTTTCACCACAAGGATCTTCCTTTACCATGTTTTTTCCCAATCTGACAGTCCCAACTAAGTGGCCTAGATAAAAACAAGTCTTGCATTTGAAAGGAAACCCTTCATAATCAAGATTTTTGGTCCAGGTACGATCCTCCATTATGAGATCAATAGTAGTTGGGAAATCAACAGAGGTATTCATATCTACTAGAATATGAGCATATGTGGTAAATTCAAATAAGGATGTCTTAGGGTAAATGGTCAAACATTTTCTTAATGCACCCATATAGAAAGTAAGTAGTTTTCACTTCAAAATTGGAGGGGCGAGTATGGAAAATGGACCCAAATTGTTTGGGCATGAAAGGTTTAGATCATCAAAGTTGAACAAGGGAAACCACAGTTTCATGAGAAGGAAATAAGATTTAAAATCACAAAATTTACCAAATATCGATTTCTATCATAAGTGTTGTCAAATTGTTATAATGAGAAAATCTCTAGTTGTGGGGTGAATGTCAAGTTTACCTTCCATAAAACGCTTCCAAAGTGAGTCGAGATCCAATCATGAAGAACAGGAGGCCCGGAATAGGTTATCAATATATAAATGATCCAATTACTCTTTAAATAAGCTTCGATTGAAGAACTTCTACACCAAAAGATACATATGGTGAGATCGTAAGCGGAAACCATAGGGTTGGGGGATGTTTTCTAGTTTTGGCCGCTTCTAGAAAAAAGTTCCCTCAACCTACCTTTAACCGAAGAGGAAACCTCTACCACGGCCATAGTATCTATCGATTCGAACATTTATCACGAATGCATAGCCCTAAAATATGGGTGAGCATGCCTAGGGAAGCACCTAGGAGAGAGCACCCTTGAAGTGTCAATCCCAAGAAAAGTGTCACCATGAATAGTAGATACATCGGTGTAGGATGAAGGTAGTGGTTGCAAGAACAAAACCTACTTCACCCGAGCAATAGCCCCATAGCCAAAACCTGTACCCAATAAAGAAAAGGCCTTGGATCTCATTGTCACATAATTGCCAATAGAGGAAAGGAAAACCGTCCACGCCACCGGAGAAAAACACACACCTTCTCAACTATTAATTCCTAAAATTCCACATCTCTCCCCATCAATAAACAGAGCAGATCCACCACCACTGCACCCCCTTATACCACGTAGAATATATCCACCTCTATCAAGACCATCCCTAGGGTTAGGGGTTTTAACGTCACCTATTTCTAGTTATGAAAGGGGATTTCGATCTTTCAATGAGTTTATAGAGTACTTTTTTCTTTTGTACCTCAATACCTACATAATTAACATCTTTAGCAAAAATAATATCACAATTTTTAGACTCAATAGTCTCTTCAAGAATCTCCTTAAGATCTTCCCAAAATTGACCTATTAATTTTTCATCATACATTTCATCTTCTTGGCTATTAATCATTCTATTTTACTATTGTACCTTGGTAATCAATTGATCAAGGTTCATAAACACCTTTTTTCCTCACCTTTATCATCTTCAATTATTTTGCATTATTCTCTTAGTTGCATAGACTGATTGTAAGCTTTCTCATGAGATTCTCCTTCATAAGCATCTTCATTTTGTGTCAATTCAAACATTTCTTCAAGCTCTTCATTAATGAGCCTAGCCATTGACCCATATACTTCACCTTCATTTACTAACATGCCTACATTCACAACATCAAGATAAGTGTTAGATGAAAAAAATTGAGGCTTTTTAGCCCCTTGAATTTTCTTTTGCTCAATTATCATTTCATTTATCTTATCTTCTTTTTCCAATTGTACATCCATCATGTACTTCTCAATATTTTTCTTGAGTTATCTACAAAATAAATTCTTTTCACTCTCTCTCTCTCTCTCTCAGGTAGTATTCTTTCTCTTTTCTAAAAACAACCTTATAGGCCACTTGACTCTCTTCTTCATTGGAAACATCAACCCGTCACACCGTATTTTATATTAGAGATTGTATTTTTTCAATCTTTCCTTCAACTCTTCTATTTCGGTATCTATCATCTCTCTTTTCATTGTCTCCTCTTTCTCCATACAAATTTCTCTCTCAATCAAGTTTTAGCATAGTCTACATAGTATTTTATTATTAGGCTAGTTGTTGATTCCATTACTTGCTCTTATTGTTAGTAATAACTCCATCCATTACAGGAGTAACTCCATCCATTCCAGGGAGTATTGTTTGTACACACACCCTATAAATATTGTACATGCTTCGATTAAATAAGACTGAGTAAGAGATATTCAATCTATATTTATTCTCCTCAATCAGCTCCTCACAATCTGGTATCGAGCTAACTTGATCTCGACTGTGCGTTAGAGGAATGCTTCAAACATGGAGACCGGAGCTTCATCAAGGCATCCAAAGAATTTTTTTTCTTCCATCGACTTGAAGCTACATGCAACATGTGGAAGGACTGTTGCGTGGAGGAGGAATGACATGAGTGGAGAGAAGACCATTCTCTACATGGAGAAGAAGACCACGATAAAAAATTTTCTGATTCGATCCTGGGCATTTCAAATCTGCATTGCCAAGATTGGAAATTGAAATTCATTCCAGCACTCGCATGAATTTTTCTTATGTGGGAAAGTAATTTTTTTGGTTGAGCGTGACATGCATTTGAGGAATAAAAATTTCTTGGACGTAAAAGGGATAAATACCAATTTTTTTGCATAAGCGATTAAGTTTTTTTCTAGTCAACTTATATATAAATCTGCATTATGTAGTCTTAAAGCCAAGCCCACACATGTAAAAGGTGTTAGTGCAAAATCATAGCACCCCTAAATGTATGCAACTAGATGGGTTGAGACTCTCAGAGTGATAGCATAACATGGAGCATATCTTAAAGTGTGGGACTTTGAAATCGAGAGAGCTCTCCTGGATGAAGGCCGATTCTTATTCCTTTGTTCAGGTGCACACAAATAAATTAAAGAGGATCTACTCTAAACCTGCTCTATCTTACCAAGGGAACAAGGTTGAGAAGATGCAAAAGAAATAAACCTAAGATAACAAGGTGATGCACCAAAGGAATGTTAAACATCCGTTTTGTAATTTAACACAGACCATAGAAATGTAATAAAACCACCATGCACAGATAACCAAAGTGCAATGAGAGATCATAAGATAAAAATGGATAGTAGGTTTAGAAAACTACACATGATTCACTTGTAGACAAGAGAAAAAGGGAGGGTGTAAAAATGTCCAACCCTTTACAATGAGCCCAGATCCTTCTTTTATAGATGTAGCAAAGAGGGAAGAAGAGAAGAGGCAGAAAATTGATTTGCAGCTCATCTACCAACCATCAATGCCACTACAAATCCGCTCCACAATCTATCGAGTCCGCCGCTCTATGTCTATGTCTTCGGCATGTTGAGAGAGGGAGAATGACAGATCAAATCAAATCTGATCTGGTTATTGGGGACAATCAGATTGCATATTAATGGCATGAAGAAGTTTTCCCATTTTTACCTACCTAACCTCATCAACATTAAAGTTTCAGGATTCCCTAGTGTAGATGAGGTTGAGACCTTTCCAATGGTACCAAATTTTTTAAATTTCAAGCACTCGATCAAAAGATATGTTCATTTGAATATTTGAGTCGGGTCCGAACAAAAATGGTGAAAACTAGTTTAGCAAAACGGGTCCACAGGCCTAAAACTCACTTTGTGCCTTTTGGCACCAAAAAACAAAATGCAAAAATGTCCCACAGCCCCGCAATTCATTTTTGTCAAAAACCATCTTCGAGCCCGCCGGTTCGCATTTTCCATTTGGGTGAAAATTCCTCCCTAGGCCCACCGACCCGCATGTAATTTAGGCTTGACATGTGGCTCCTTGGGCATTAGCGAGGTGCATATCACTTTTATACTTTATGCCTTTCAAGCCAAAAGTTTGAATTACCTCTGACGACCCACCTTCCCGCTTTGACTTGGAACATGGCCACGTGTAGAGCTGGCACTAGTTTGGGGACTACTTTTGGATTTTGCTTTTGAAGTTGTGCCGAAGAGACACGTGGCACCTTTTGTGGCTTTCTTTTGTTTCCTTATGTTTTGGCTAAGTCCTTTTGTTTAGCGGGGCCATATGTCTGACCCGGGACACGTGGAGACTTGGCGCTTGTCTGAGTATGGCCCTTGGGCCGCCTCTCTTGAATTTACACAACGAGGCACATGGCACCCTCCGCCGACTTTGCCCATCTTGACTTTTCAACTGCCAACTTAGTCCCTTTTCAAACTTGGGACACGTGGAAGGCCGACACTTGTTTGAGGAACCCACTTTTAGATTTACCTTTAAAGATGTGCCAAGATGACATGTGGCGCCTTCTGCGAGTCTCAAGGATACTTAGCCAATTCGGACCGATGCCTTTTCTCGAACCCTAGACACGGGGAAGCCTCGCGCTCATTTTGATTTTCTCGCTTTAGGTCACACTTTTGAATGTGTGCCGAGCCGATGCATGGTTCTTTTCACTTGTTTGGACTTTTCAATGGCTAGCTCTATCCCTTTTCAGGCTTGGGACATGTGGAAGACTCGCACTTGTTTGAGACCGGCCTTGGATTCGACCCTTGAAGGTGGGCTATTGAGACACTTGAAGCTTTTTCTGTCTCCTCCATACTTAGCCAATTTAAACCCGCTCAATCAATCAGTGAAGCCCGAATCCTTTGAGTCTTTCCCCGTTTTCCTCCTTTGAGCCTCTAGTTTCTTTGACACTATTTACCTCCTTAGTTAAACTAATCCTCCATTTTCAAGCCCGCCTGCAACCTGATCGTTAGATTTGAAACATGGGCTCGTGCGATGGAAGCGACCCTTAGATTTCTTCCTACGCAGGGTCATGTTTGATCAATTTTCTTGGGGGAAAATCGAGATAACAATTTGGCAACTCACGAGGACATTTGCTTACTCGATGAAGAGATCAGCTACCTTGTTGTATCCATTAGACATGGAGTCATGGGTGGTGGCCTGATCTGGTCCTATTCTTGAAGCTTGAATTTGACATTTGCACTCGGTGACTGAAACTGTCCCCGCTGGTTTGGAAATGGACCCTCCGAGACCTAATTTTAGTTGCTCTGTATTTGTTCTATTTTAAAATAAGCAATTATTACGGAAACTATGGGTCTCCTTGTTGCAAATGCTGAAGAGCCTAGTGCATTCACCTAGAGGCACCTCAAACTCTATAACGACGCAAACCTCGGGCAACCAAAAAAATTGTGCCAAATCACTTAGGGAAATAAAACCTATGGTACAAAAAGACAATGTGCATACACACTTAGGTAAATTAAACCCCTATGCTAATATTTACAAGGGTGGAACCTTTCTTTTCAATAGCAATGTTTGAGATGGATCCCATTGACTAGAATTTGCAATTCTTCACCATCCAACTTAGCCAGCCAAAAGGCATTGCTACTTGTACATCTTGTGACCATGTAGGGGCCACTCCAAATGACATCAAATTTGGAATGCTTTCCTGGTTTTTCCCGATCGACATCCCATTTTAGAACTAAGTCCCCCTCTTGAAAGGTCCTTGCTCTTGCTTTCTTATCAAAACTCTTCTTGATCAATGCTTGATCCTTTTCCATGATTTGCATTACATGCTCTCTTTCCTCTCCTACTTCCATCAACTCTGCATACCTGATTGCATAGGTTCAAACTCAGCTAGTTCCAACTATTTCATGAGCTCCAAAGTGGGCAGCTCCAATGATATGGGCAATACTGCCTCTTTTCCATATACAAGCTTTTATGGGGAGCTGCCTGTGGACCTTTTGGATGTGATCCTATCAGCCCATAGAGCTGATTTGAGCTTTGTATGCCAAGCTCTTTGGTTTTCATCAAGAGTCCTTCTGATAATCCTTAGTAGGTTCTTGTTAGTAGACTCTACTTGGCCATTACCTTGAGGGTAATAGTTTGATGACGTTCAGTACACACCATTTTTGACATCCCATTCAAGATCCTTGTACTCAAGGAATGCCAATGCATTATATGATATAATAGTGGCAGGATTCCTAACATGGTGGTTATTCCTTCATTTGCCTCCTTGAGTGCCACTACTTCACCCATTTGGTGAAATAGTCTATTACTGTAAGTATCCACTTGTGGCCCTGGTTTGAGTTTGGGTTAATCAATCCAATGAAGTCTAGTCCCCACTACATGAATGGCTGATCCACTGAAATTGGATGAAGGGGCAGGGATGCTAACTTTTCCTTCCCTGTGAAGAATGCACACTTCTTGCACTTCTTGACACATGAGTAGGAATCCCTAAATACTGTAGGCCAATAATAACCATCTTTCATGATTTTGAGAGTTGTTACTCGAGGAGAAAAGTGCCCTCCTGCTTCTCCATCATGGAACTCATGCAATACCCTTTCAATTTGGCCTATCCTAATGCACCTCAATAGGACACTATTGATACCCTTCTTGAACAAAAGATCATCGATAAGTACATATGGGATGGCTTGTAGTTTGAAGTATTTCCTTTTTTCTTTGTTCCATTTTGGAGGGCACAAACCTATTTGGAGATAGTGCACCAAGGTTGTAGTCCAATATGGAAAAGGTGCATCATTAGATAGTTTTTCTTGATCATTCTGTAGTAATAGGACAACCTCTTCTTCATCCACTGACTCAGCTTGTTTCTTGGAAGCGAGCTTCTCACATAGACCCTTGCCACGAACCAGTTTGGTCACTTTGATCTCAATTTCATATTCCATTACCCGAGTGATCCAACATGCTCTCTTCTCATTCAAGTCCTTGTTTAGGAGAAAATCCTTGACACCAGCATGAGATACTAGCAGTTGAATCTTATTGTTCAAGACTAAGTGTCTGAACTTCTTCAAACTCCTAATGACAACGCAAGGACCTACTTCTCAATGAAAGAGTACTTTACCTCGTAATCCTCCAGCTTTGACTGAAGAAGGCTATGGGCTGTTCTAAACCTTCCTTGTTGGGCTGAACCAAGATAGTTGAGATTGTGTCTGATCCTCCAAAAGCATACAACATGAAGTCTTTTGAAAATTATAGGTTAACAAGAGTTGGGGCTTGTGATATTGTGAGCTTGATGGCCTCAAAACTCTCTTTGCCTTTTGTTGTCCATTTGAATGCAAGAATCTTCTTCAACATCATTGTTAAAGGCTTCACAAGAGTGGAAAAATCAAGCACAAACCTACGAACAAAGTTTATTCTCCCCAAGAAGATTTGGAGAGAATTTTTGTGTTATGGCAATGGAAGTGTTCGGATGGCTTCAACCCTTTCAGGATCAATTGTTAACCCTTCTCTTGAGACAATGTGGCCCAAAAATTTCCCCTCATGTGCCAAGAATACACACTTCTTTGGGTTTAATGACACTCCGAACCTTCTACACCTCTAAAATACTTGTCTAAGGTGGAAGAGATGGTCTGCAACATTCTTTGAGAAGACATTGATATCATCTAGATACACCAGAACTATATTATTGATCAAGCCTTTGAACGCCATATCCATAGCTTGCTGAAATGTTGCTCCAATGTTTGACAGTCCAAATGGCATCTTCTTATAAGCATATGTACCCCATTTTGTGGTGAAGGTTGTCTTGAATTGATCCTCCTCTTTCACCATTATCTGATTATAGCCTAAGTATCTCGTTTAGCAATGAAAACCTCTCGAGCCAACTATAACCTATAATATTTGCTCCATTGATGGAAGTGGGTAGATATCTTTGAGTGATGCCCTGTTTAGATCACGAAAGTCTACACATAATCTAATTTCCCCACTTCTTTTCCTCACAGGAACCAAGTTTGCAACCCAACTTGAATGCTTGATAGGGAAGATGATGCTGGCCTCAATTAGCTTGTTCAACTCTTTCCTCATGAGAGGATCAATGTGAGGATTTATTGGCCTTTTGCTTCTATCTGAAAGGCTTAGATCCTGGATCTAGCTCGATAGTGTGTTGTGCCAATCTTGGGTTGAAACCTCTTAAATCTTTGTAAGTCCAGGAAAAGACATCTGAGAATTCTTGACAAAGTTGAATGAACTCATATTTTTCTTGTTGGTACTTACCTTGCCAATTCACAATGTTTTGCCTTCTTCTATGGAAATGGGCTTTGAATCTTCACCCTTTACTTGGATATTTGCCTTCTCCTTCCGGAATTGATCATTTGGGTTGAATATTGACTCCAAAGTTACAAGACCCTTTGGTAGTTTGTTTGTTCTCAGCTGCACCACTTGGTCACCATAATGTTGTTCCAATTTGTCTTGGTTTCTAGAGGAGAACTCAGCTTCTTCTTGTAGAAAGTTGACAATTTGTTGATCATTCTCAAGACTTGCCAACTTGTGTTGTTATCTGGTACAACCGGTCTTACAACCAATTTGATGTGAGGTGAGACTTATCACTTTTGATACTCATTATGTATGTATTAGGAATAGGATGTTGTTAAGTATGATTAGTAGTGGCGTCTGATAGAAGATAACGGTGCCATCAGTACGGTGCCATAAAGTAGAGTACGGTAACAATCAAAGTACAATAGGAATGTTGTGGTAAAAAGTAAATATTTGTCGTAAGTGGTCCGGTAATGTTAAAATGTCAAAGTTGGGGTAAGTAGAGAAGTAGGGTCTACATGATTAGGAATTAGAAATATTATATTTGTAATAAGGACAAAGAGTGATGTCATAAATATTTTGTGTATTTTATTTGTGGAAAAGTCTAAAAAGGTGGAACCCATGTGAGATGATAAGGTTTATCTTATCTTAGAAGATAAGCCTACATGTAAAGGCAAGAGTTTAGGCATGGAATATGATTGGCCGGAAGAGATTTCTATCCTATCTTAGAGATAGGGTGGATAAGCTGAATTCTATAAATAAAGAGGCCACCCCCTCATTTAGCATAGAAGGAAGTAGTGAGAAATATTGTATGAGTAAGTGTGTAAAGGAAGCCATCATTTAGAAGGTGTGTTAAAGAATCCATTGTGAAGTTTCTCCCATAGTTATTGTTGGAAGGCAAGTGAAGTTAGTAACACTTGAAGTACCTCATGGGTGAGATTGTAACAATTTCATGTTGATATTATAATTTACACTTATATTTCAGATTTGTCATCATTCCTTCGTATCATAGTCTATGGTATTCTTGTGTTATGTTTGTTGTTGTGTTTCTAGATTACATCCACCAAACTAAAGGTTGTGCATTAGTAAATAATCATAGCACGAGGAGTTCCCGGTGGAGAATTATCATAGTGCTAGATTGGTGATGACATTTTGGTTCCATTGCAGGGACCATTCCTCGTTGGTGGATTTTCTGGAGAGATATTCCCACTTAGTCAGAAATCATTTGGAGGGTAACCTTGTTTTTACTATGCATAGTAGTTACCATGGTAAAGTCACTTTTACCATGAATAGTATTTACCACAGTAACTTTACTTTTTACCATGAATAGTATTTACCACAAGAATTTTTTACTTTTTTACCACGTAAATAGTGTTAGTGTTTACCACAAAAGTCAGTTTTTACCGCAATAAGTCAAGTTTTACCATAGTTTACCATGGTCATTCCTATTTTACTGTAGAAAGGTGTAAAGTCACTTTCTATTATAGTGATTCCAATTATTTGTGCACATAAGTCTTGTTGATTGTACTTGTGGGTTGGTATTTCACTGTGGTTACTTTTGAAAATGGGGAAGATTCCTATTTTTTCAGCCCAATCTAATGAAGATGCTTCCTCTTTCATTCAAGAGTTTAAATGATCTTGTATTTGTAATGGCCTCATAAGAAGGGAACAATGGACTGAATTTTTTCCTACCTTTTTGGATGGTTCAGCCCTTAGGTGGTTTGAAACACTAGGTGATAATGTGAAAAACTCATGGGATTTATTAACTGAAAGTTTTCTTGAAGAATTTGGTGAACAACAGAAATATGCAGATCTCATGATCGATATCACAAAGCTATCCCAAGGAGAGAAGGAGAAGATAAGGGATTATCATGCTCGTGTTCTAGAGCTAAGGAGGAAGCTCGATGCCTAGATCCGGAAGGAAGGATTAGCGGATGGGTTGATGAATGGCATGGATAATCTCCTCTGTAAGCACTTCATTCTTGGGATGAAGCCAGAGATCAGACAACGAGTGAAGTATGACCACCCAACTACCATTGAACAAGCAAAGGAGATTGCAAGAAGGCAAGAAGAAAGCATGGAAGAAGAGCCCAAAGAAATTGTTGCTAAGGTAGAGCCTACACCAACACCTTTGGTCCAGAATCCACAACCACTCTCGGTGAGCACAAATCTTTCTCCTAGTACATCTACTGAGTATGAAGATCTACTCAGGAAGATGGGCCAGTTAACTATTAATCTTCTTCAAGGAAAAGAATTTAGTTCTCAGGGAGGAGATAGAGGTCCAAAAAGAAATATTTTTGAAGTTGTATGTTATGGTTGTCATAAAAGGGTCATTATAAGTATAATTGTCCAAGATAGAGCTTCTACATCAGTACAAGAGATAATGATAAAGGAAAAGCACCTGTGAATTCTTTTGATGTAGTAGATAGGAGCATAAATAATGAAGCAGATGTGTTTGTAACAAAAAAAAGAAAAAAAAAAAAGATAACCAAGATGGAAATGATCCTAAGAAGATGAAAGGAGAAACTAGTAAGAAACATAGGAGAAGAAAGTTGGGTGTGCAGGATTTTCTAATTTCACAGGGACAAGGACCATACTCCATCTTAGAAGATCTGTCCAAAAGGCCTGCAAATATTACATATGGTCAACTTCTGGCTATGTCTTCTGAGAAGAGGCGGGAGCTGCGAAGTGGACTCAATGCTCGATGAAGTAAGGAGGTTGAGGTCCTTTTTTGGAGGCAGAGGCGGATCCTTACGCTCCACAAGTTGAGGTATTATGTAATGGTATTTCAATTCATGATGTCTTAGTTGATGGAGGTGTTGCAGTTAATGTAATGACCGAGTCATAATGAATATGTTGGGTTTAAAAATTGATCACCCCTCAACACTTATGTTAAGGTCATTAAATAAGGGAAAAACTAAACCAAAAGGTGTTGTTTCAAATGTGGCAATATCTGTTATGGGTGTTGTATGTGTGGTAGACTTTCAGGTGATGAAAAATGGTACTGTTGCGTACCCAATGTTGTTGGGAAGGCCATGGCTAAGGAGAGTTCATGCAAAAACTTTGGAATGAAGGCTTCATGACACTTGGACATGGTAGAGAGAGGGTGAAGATAAATGTGATCCCTCGGCATCATAAGGCAGAACCTGTGGATTCAAGTGATGAAACTAATGATTGGACATCCTCTGATTACTCTAGTACTAGTGAAGTGGACACAAAAGATGAAGAAAGTGAGGTTGATGTTTCGGTCATGGATATCCTTCCAGTCACACCGACTCATGAACCCATAAGATTATCTGAAGAAGAAATTGTTGATCGTCTCCAACAAATAAAGATTGGTGATGTTGTGATGGAGAGTGAGAAGGAATCCTACCTCCAGCTCTTTCGAAGGTACATACACCTATTCACTTTTGATTACAAGGAACTCCATCAAGTAAGTTGGGTAGAACATTCTATTGAGCTGGTAGATGGTGCTAAGCCCATAAAGTAAATGCCATATAGAATGAATCCTAATTTTTCCAAGACTATAAAAGAAGAAATAGATAAGTTGCTTGATGCAGGATTCATATTTGTTGTGGAGAATTCAGAATGGGTTTCTCCCATTGTGATCTCAATAAAAATAATGGGAAACTACGCATTTGTGTTGATTATAGGAAGCTCAACAAGGCAACAAAGAAGGATCATTACCCTCTTCCATTCTCAGATCAGATCTTGGATGAAGTAGCTGGCCAAGAGTGCTATAGTTTTGTTGATGGATATAGCGGATACAACCAAGTTCATATAGCGAGAAAAAGATCAGCTGAAGACCACGTTCACCACTCCTTGGGGAATGTTTTCTTATAGAGTTATGCCTTTTGGGTTGTGTAATGCTCTGAAATGTTCCAATGCGCTTGATGAATAGGGTGTTTGAACCCTACATTGGAAACTTCATCAGAGTATTTCTAGATGATTTTTACATCTATGGGAGCAAGATGGACCACCTGCACTAGATGGAGACAACATTTCAAAGGTTAGATGAAGCACAAGCCTCACTAAACCCTACAAAGTGTGTCTTTGGATGTTCTAAAGGTGTTTTGTTAGGGCATGTTGTATCCAGAGATGGTATTGGTACTGGATCTGATAAAGTTTCAAAAATCAAAGAGTTACCATTTCCTATGAATAAAAGTAAGTTGAGATCATTTTTAGGCCATGTGGGTTACTATAGAAGGTTCATCAAGAATTTCTCAAAGATTGCACAACCACTAACCTAGTTCTTGAAGAAGGATGTTACTTATGAACCAGGAAATAAGGCGCATGAAGCTTTTGAACAACTGAAGGAAGCTTTGGTGTCTTCACCTATTTTAAAGAATCCAGATTGGAGCAAGCCATTCATTGTGTATATTGATGCCTCAGATGCAGCACTAGGAAGTACTCTGAGCCAAAAGGATGAAAATGGGAATGATCATCCAATTTACTTTGGGAGCAGACAAATGAGCAAGTGTTGAGGTAAATTATACTGTAACTGAAAAAGAGGCTCTAGCTATCATTTTTTTGTAAAGAAGTTTAGAAATTACTTGCTAGGGCAGAAATTTATAGTTGTAATAGATCATCAGGCTCTAAAATATATTGTAAATAAGCCTAACCCATCAGGGAGGATAGCAAGATGGATAATTTTGCTACAAGAATTTGAATTTGATATTATAGATAGGCCAGGAAAGAAGCATGTCAATGCAGATGCACTCTCTCGAGCCTATGATGGTTTAGGTTCATCTTGTGATGATGATGATTTCCCAGATGCAACATTGTTATCCCTTGACACAATCCCTAGTGAATACATAGATATTTGGAATTATCTGAATGAATTCAAGTTTCCTGATGGTGCCAATGCAAAGACTAAGAGGAAGATTACTCAAGCCAATCATCCATATTCTATTCTGCATGGAGTATTATTTCGAATAGGACCTGATGGATAGTATAAGAGGGTAGTTGGACGTGATCAAGGGAAGGAGCTGATAGAAGAATTCCACAATGGTACATGTGGAGGACACTTCTCTGGACAACTTACAACAAGGATCTTGGATGCAGGTTATCACTGGCCCACTCTTTTTAGAGATTGTTATAATTATTGTAAGACATGTGATATTTGTCAAACACATGGTAACCGTAAGACTTCATCAACTCCATTATGCCCTATTCTTCCACTTGGTCCCTTTGAAAAGTGGGAATAGATATTGTAGGTCCACTTCCAACTACCCCACACCAAAATAAGTATATTGTAGTTGCCACAGATTATTTAACCAAGTGGGTTGAAGCTAGGCCATTGAAAACAACTTCCATGGATGAAGTGGCAAGGTTCATATATGAACGCATTGTCACCAGATTTGGTTGCCCATTAGAAATTGTAATAGATCAAGGAAGCCACTTCATTAATGAGGTGGTAGAAGCCCTAGTCAACAAGTTTTCTATTAAGCACATGAAGGCAACAACATACAAGCCAAGCACAAATGGATAGGTGGAATGAACAAATTTTGTGTTGTGTCAAATTCTAGCAAAAGATGCAGCCTTGCAAGTACATAAGTGGGATAAAAGGATTCATGCAGCATTGTGGGCATATAGGGCAACATCAAAGTCAACAACATGATACTCCCCATTTCAGTTGGCTTATGGCATTGATCCAGTTCTTCCTATTGAGTTTGATATTCCCACTGTGAGAGTTATGAAAAATGAAAGGATGGATGAAAGTGATTCAGTAAAAGAAAGGTTGGTGCATCTTCATTTGCTAGAGGAAATGAGGAAATAGCAAAGGATACAAGCTATAAGAAGAAAATGAAGTAGAAGGAATACTTTGATCAAAAGATCCGTTGGTCTCCATTTCATGTGAATGACTTGGTTCTAGTATATGATTCCAGATACAAAAAAAAAGGTAGAGAAAATTTCTTCCCAAATGGATGGGGCCCTACAAAATAGCAGTTGTGCATGAAAATGGTACATATCACTGGAGGAATTGGATGGCACTCCCATTACAAAATGGGTCAACCACGACAAGTTAAAGATTTTCCAAGCACCAGAATAGTCTACTCCGAGGACGGAGTAGAAGCTAGGAAGGGGAAAATGTCGACATTAAAATTTTCCTCCGTAATTTCTATTTTATTATGTATGTATTAGGAATAGGATGTTGTTAAGTATGATTAGTAGTGGCGTCTGATAGAAGATAACGGCACTGTCATCGATGGCGTGCCAATAAAGTAAGTAGAGTACGGTAATAGTCAAAGTACAATAGGAATGTTGTGGTAAAAGTAAATATTTGTCGTAAGTGGTCCGGTAATGTTAAAATGTCAAAGTTGGGGTAAGTAGAGAAGTAGGGTCTACATGATTAGGAATTAGAAATATTATATTTGTAATAAGGACAAAGAGTGATGTCATAAATATTTTGTGTATTTTATTTGTGGAAAAGTCTAAAAGGTGGAACCCATGTGAGATGATAAGGTTTATCTTATCTTAGAAGATAAGCCTACATGTAAAGGCAAGAGTTTAGGCATGGAATATGATTGGCTGGAAGATATTTCCTATCCTATCTTAGAGATAGGGTGGATAAGCCTGAATTCCTATAAATAAAGAGGCCACCCCCTCATTTAGCATAGAAGGAAGTAGTGAGAAATATTGTATGAGTAAGTGTGTAAAGGAAGCCATCATTTAGAAGGTGTGTTAAAGAAGCCATTGTGAAGTTTCTCCCATAGTTATTGTTGGAAGGCAAGTGAAGTTAGTAACACTTGAAGTACCTCATGGGTGAGATTGTAACAATTTCATGTTGATATTATAATTTACACTTATATTTTAGATTTGTCATCATTCCTTCGTATCATAGTCTATGGTATTCTTGTGTTATGTTTGTTGTTGTGTTTCCAGATTACATCCACCAAACTAAAGGCTATGCATTAGTAAATTGATGATGACAGTACCTTAGGGGGAAACAAGCATAGCTCCTCCTCTCGGCTCCTTGTCTACTTCTTTTTGAGCCATCAAAGAATAACCGATCATACACCTAAGATTATCATCTTTGTGGTTTTCCTTAATGATGTCAGGAAGAGGATGATTCTCCTCATGAAAATAGTAGACTCCTAGCTCAGATTCCTCCATTTCCTTATAAGGGTCAAAATCATGCCTCTTGTTCACCCATTCGTCGAGGGTCAAGTCTGGAATACACCCAACCTTGGTATCTACCTCATAAGTGCTTGGGAGGTCTTCCTGATCAAAAGATGAACAATTCACATTGATTGGGCTGGGTACATGAGGCTCAATATGGTAATCCACAATGGGCTTAGATCTGATCATAGCCTTGGCTCCATACCTTGTTCTAAAAATCATGTGCGACCAATCAATAGACAAATAGCCTCCAATTTTAGCAGTGAAGTCTCTTGACAAACACAATGCAAAATGTGGTGGCAAGTCTATAATCGATAAGTTTTGAAATATGACCACATTGGGACATGCGTGTAATGTTATGGTCAAATCCTTTATGAACCCAACCATTGTTACCACTTCCCATCTAATTGCACTATGCCCTTAGAGATGACTTTATATTAAAGACCCAACCGATCGGCTATTTGCTTTTGGCATGACCGAACTACTCACTTCGAATCAATCATGCAATTATGTACCAATTTTTCCCTAATGATCAATGAAACATGTAGGGGGGGATTCATATTCTTACCTTGTTGTCCTCCATGATCTCCCCAAGATGAGCCGCATTGGCAAGCACTTTCTCTCGTTCATCAGGGGCTGATTTGGGGCTAACCAATTGGCCATAACGACTGCAACATGATCTCTCTATCCTCGGGATAATCAATGAATCCCACATTGAGATGTTTACATTTGTTTTCTTCATCTGTTCAATGATGTTAAATGGGGATGAGCTATCTTTTTGTTTCCCCTTTCCTAGTACACTCTTCTCTTGCACATGGGTTGTTACAACCGGTGCTTGAGTGGGTATGAAAGGTGGCTTGGGCTGACTCTACACATTGGGAGTTGCACTTTGCAGGAAACAGAGGGCTGTGGACCATTTGAAATGGAGGATTTCCTTCTCCAATATTCCTCTTCTTGGACCGTGTATTTTCTGCCACACTATGAGGAGGTGCTTGATTCATACCACAGAAATATCTTAGCCTGCCAATTGACAAGCATGGTCTCACTTGGAGGTGCCTCTTTCTAGGTTTCTTGCTGCTGATTTTCCTCTTGACTGGGCTCTTGGGACACACCAATGTTCTGTACCATCAAGGCCTAGTTCAGTGCACCATTGAAACACATTGACTGGTTATGGGGCTGACCGCATGGGAAACACCAATCATATTCTTGTGCCATGTTGTTTTGTGTAGGAACCAAGGCCCTTGATGTTGAAGCTGTGTTTGGATCATATGGTCGGTAAGGCCTAGCAGCTTGAGGTTGTCCTTGGTTTTGATTTTTACCTACTGCCTGAGATGGTGGTTTATTTTGCTGATATGGGGGTCTAGCCTGGTACTGGGTTTGAGGCTGATATGGCCTAGAACTCTGAGATTGCTGCCTCTTGATAGTCACTAGCTCATTCCCTAGGTTCTGTAGTTATTTCATAACCTCTTATAGCTCTTTTGAAGTGTTATAGGATGAGGTGGAAGCTTCATTTGAACTTTGATTCTTTGGGGTAGGTATGGGAGCTAATGTGGGTGTTTGACTAGTGCTTGGAGCTCCTAGTTCCGGATATAGAGGCATAGGTGGCCTAGGAGCAATTTTACCATCCTGAATTAAACAATTTTCAGCTCTAATGGAAATGTTATAGGTTGCAAGTAAGGTTGTGCCTCCCATTGATTGAATCATTAAGGCAATATCAAAATTTAAATCTCTAAGAAAGTATAAGAAAACACCTTCATCTGTGGGCCTCACGGCCAATGGAATCCTATCCCATGTCCTTTGAAATTTGAAGTTGAAATATGTTAGTTGCTCATTATGAGCCCTCTTGATGGTTTTCAAATGCTCCACCAAGGATAGATTATCTCCCTTTTCTCCAAATTGATTATGAAGAGCTCTGCGCATGATGGTCCCACTCCCAATAGAGCCGGTTGTTAGACTCCTAAACCTTTGTGAAGCTTTACCCTTAAGTGAAGAGGCTAAAAATTTGACTGCAATTTCCATCTCTGTGATTTCATGAATGGCGCAGACATTTGCAATGTCTTGAATGTGGTCACTAGGAGTAGTTTGGTTCTCTCGAGTGAAATATGGAATGCTATTCAATGCTACGACTGGGACTAGATTTTATGCATTGAGACAAAGTGGGCTGCTGCTAGTGAAATTGACAAAGGAGTTGGGTGTTTGTTCCATTATGATTGGTCTGAGAACCATTGTTGATTGAATGAACAACCTACCAAGAGGAGGTTTTGACAAGGTTCTGTTTGGTGGAGATGGAGACCTTTAAGCTCTTCTCCCTTTTCCCCCTCTGTTTGGGGACAAGTGTAGATAGACAAACAATCCTTCTTCTCTAGTTCTTGATCTAGTCTAGATTCTTCTCATAAATCTACCAAGCCTGGACTACTCAAAACCAAAGTGGGCTTTGTCTCTTTTGGAATCGTCCAATGTGCTATTTCAAATATCCTTATAAGGTGAAAATTTACAAGTGCACATCAATCTTGTTGTAAAAAAATGAAGACCTCTTGGTCCCACCAAGAATGCCAAAAATGTTAGCCTAAAATCACAAAGACCCCGAATGTCTACAACCAGATGGGTTAAGCCTCTCAAAGTGTCATAGCATAACATGGAGAATCTCTCAAAGTGTGGGACTTTGAAATCGAGAGAGATCTCTAGATGAAGGCTGGTTCCTATTCCTCTGTTTAGGTGCACACAAATAAATTGCAGAGGATCTACTCTAAACCTACTCTATCTTACCAAGGGGACATGGTTGAGAAGATGTGAAAGAAATAAACCTAAGATAACAAGGTGATGCACCAAAGGAATGTTAAACACCCATTTTACAATTTAACACAGACCATAGAAATGCAATACAACCACCATGCACAGATAACCAAACTGCAATGAGAGATCAGAAGACAACAATGAACACATGAGAGGGTTGAGAATCATCCACATACATATATTATTACTCCAGAGTTGATACAATACATTACAATAGCCAAGAGGAAAAATTTTTATTAAAACTTCAATGGGAGGTTTGGAAAACTCCATAGATTCACTTACGATAAAGGGAAGAAGGGAGGGTGCAAAACAAAAATGTCCAACCCTTTATAATGAGCCCAACTCCTTCTTTTATAGATGTAGTGAAGAGGGAAGAAGAAAAGAGGTGGGAAACTTGATTTGAAGCTCAGCTACCAACCATCAATGCCGCTAAAAATCCACCCACAACTGTCGAGTCCGATGCTCTATGTCCTGCTCAACATGTCAAGAAGGAGAGAGGCAGATCAAATCAAATCTGCTCTGGTTGTTGGGGACAATTAGATTGCATATTAATGGCATTAAGACATTTTCCCATTTTTTACCCACCTAACCTTGTCAACATTAAAGTTTCAGGCTTCCATAGCATAAATAAGGTTGAGACCTTTCCAATGGTGCCAAATTTGTTGAATTTCGGCACTGGATCGAAAGATATGTTCATTTGAATATTTGAGTCGTCCGTACAAAAATGGTGAAAACTAGTTTAGCAGAATGAGTTCATGGGCCCGAAACTCACTTTGTGCCTTTTGGCACCAAAAATACAAAATGCAAAAATGCCTTGCAGCCCCGCAATTCATTTTGGTCAAAAAAATCTTCGGCCCACCGGTCCACATTTTCCATTTGGGTGAAAAGTCCTCCCTAGGCTCGCCGGCCCGCATGTAATTTAGGCTTGACACATGGCTCCTTAGGCATCAGCGAGGTGCGGCTCACTTTTATACTTTATGCCTTTCGAGCCAAAAAGTTTGAATTTCCTCCGATGACCCGCCTTCCCGCTTTGACTTGGAACATGGCCACGTGTAGAGCTGGCGCTAGTTTGGGGACCACTTTTGGATTTTTCTTTTGAAGTTGCACCAAAGAGACACGTGGTGCCTTCGTAGCTTTTCTATGTTTCCTTATGTTTTGGCTAAGTCCTTTTGTTTGGCGGGGCCATATGTCTGACTCGAGACACGTGGAGACTTGGCGCTTGTCTGAGTCTAGCCCTTGGGCCGCCCCTCTTGAATTTGTGTGGTTGAGGCACGTGGCACCCTCCACTAACTCTTCCCATCTTGACTTTTCAACTGCCGACTCAGTCCTTTTCAAACTTGGGACATGTGGAAGGTTGGTGCTTGTTTGGGGAACCCACTTTTAGATTTACCTTTAAAGATGCGCCAATCTGACCCATGGCGCCTTTCGTGAATCTGCGATACTTAGTCGATTCAGGCTGATGCCTTTTTCAAACCCTAGACACGTGGAAGCCTCACACTCATTTGAGTCCCCACTTTGGGTCATGCTTTTGAATGTGTGCCGAGTTGACGCGTGATTCTTTCCACTCGCTTAGAATTTTCAACACCAGGCTCTTTCCCTTTCGTGCCTGGGACACGTGGAAGGCTCACGCTTGTTTGACACCGGCCCTTGATTCGACCCTTGATGGTGTGTCATTGAGACACTTGGCAGCTTCCACCATCTCCTCCATACTTAGCCAATTTAAACTCGCTCTGAATTGTTTGTGAAGCCCGAAGCCTTTGAGCCTTTCCCTGTTTTCCTCCTTTGAGCCTCTGGTTTCTTTGACATTATTTTCCTCCTTAGCCACCCTACTCCTCCATTTTTGAGCCCGCCTGTAACCTAATCATTATATTTGAAATGTGGGAACGTGTGATGGAAGTGACCCTTAGATTTCTTCCTGCGCAGGGTCATGTTTGCTCAATTTTCCTAGGGGCAAAATTGAGATAACAAAAGGTAATACAACAATCTACAACACGTTAAAAGTTTTTCTCTCGCAAATAAGCAATATTTTTCTCCTTGGATGTGGATACTTGTACGCGTGGAAAATATCATTCTCAGATAAGAATGCTTCCTAGAAATTCTCGAAAGATATTCTAAAAAAAACATTCTTTTCAGCGATGTTAGCCTAGATGTGGAGACTGTTGCCTGTTGCATTGAAATCCTGTCTGGGTGTGAAGTATAAGGGTTGCGTAGCAATTGACTGCTAGCTCTTATTTTCTCCCGATTTCTCTAGCAAATACCCATGTAAAGATCACCAATCAGATCCCCGCGTGAAATATTAAGTTAGCACGTGGATGGTTGGACATGGGATAAATTAAAAAAAAATTCTTGTATGTTGTCTTGCGTTTGCTTGCTACTTGGAGGAAAAGAGAAGAATGACCTACGTGAAGGAAAAAGGCAGCAAGTGGAGAGGATAATTAGCTGCGTGAATCCTAAAAGTCTTCTACTAAAGGAGAAAATCCTACAAAGCCACACCGAATGACTAGTGTGAATGACACGATCGAGATTGCTAAAGGCATAACATCAACTCACAAGCCGCAGAACACCATCCAAGCTCCTAAAAGCTCCGGGTTCTACTTTGCACTACTCAACGAGCTACGCAACACCGAAACCTTGTCTTTGATGAAATGGTTTGTAAAGGACTCTTTGAGTATTTCCTTTTCAACGCCACCGTCAAGAAAAGCGAGTTCGAGAAGAACTAGAAGCCGGGTACGATGTCGATTGCGAAGATGAAGATGAATTCCCCACAAAGTGTCATCGTCTCTCTCAAAGATGCAGTATCACGAGCATCTATGAGATGGTACTTCTCATCAGTGAGTAAAGTTGTAATATCTCTTGGAATCAATAAATAAATAATTTTTTTACAATGTCTGCACCAAAACTTCTTCTCTCGGATGCTTAGTTACTTAAAGGGCCAAATTTTGTGGCTTGGAAAAAAAAAAATGAGGACAATCCTTCAGTTTGAGGGATTATGGGGCATTGTCATAGGGTCTGTGACCATTCCCACAACCCTTGATGAATTAATGAAGTATGAGATGGCTAGTGCCAAAGCCTTGATGTTGATAATGCTCAATATTAGTGACGATGTGTAACTACATGTTCGGAATGTGGAGAAACCAAAGGAGGCCTGGGACAAGTTGACAACCATTTATGAAGCCAAAAATCATACTAAGATCCTCCATCTTCATTCAAAGTTACACACCCTCTTTATGGGTTCAGATGAGAAAGTTAAGGAGTACTTACGTCGTGTGGCCGAGCAATGATCGGAGTTATTAGTGCTCGGTTAAATGGTGGGAGACAAACTTCTCGTGTTGATCACCTTGAGAGAACTTCCTTCTCAATTCTGAGTGTCCGTTATGACACTGAATGTATCTAAACAAATAGTGGCATTTGAAGAACTTGTGAACTTGCTCCAGCAGGAAGAGGCCATCAATTCAGAGACTCGTGGTAAATTCCTATTCTCAAAGCCATACCATGGCCGGATAATCAAGGGTCCCCTAGAGAAGCCAACTCAACCGAAACCAAATCAACAATAGAAAGATCAAAAGTCAAAGAGGTGGTGTCACATTTGCATAACCAACACTCACAACACTGATCACTGCTGGTATAATGGTTTGAAACTAGGGTCTTCAAGCCAAACAAGAAAATCTGAGAGTGTTGATTTTCAAAATCCAACCATCCCCACCAAAAAATGCAAAAGGGACATCTTGCCACTCAACAAGATGATGAATCTAATGAGGAGACATCATAAGGAGCCAATTGTGGTAAGAACCTTGTACTAGTCTCTCGACTTCACAGCCCACGAAGAAAGTATGGTTGATAGACTTTGGTGCAAGTAAACATATGTTAGGTGACAAGAAATTGTTTGATTCACTGAATGAACAACCCACTAGAGATCGAGTTTGGATAGCAGATGACAAAGAGTATGTTGCAGAAGGAATAGGAAAAGTCACCATTCCTCTGGGACCATGAAAATGTACACTTACAAAGGTAATATATGTTTTTGTCTTGACTAAAACCCCTTGTTAGTGACTCAGCTCTTGAATCATCACCTAAGGTATAATTTCTTGTCTAAAATGGAATTAAATCATGTTTGATCTCGTGACAAGGTAAGATTATTGATAGAGATTTTCTAAAAGATAAGTTATTTGCTTTAGATATTGTTTCATCTTCTCATGAATAGCTTTAACTTCATCAATAAATTGAATGTAATGCACTTTGGCATTTTAGATATGGACACTTGTTAGCTAGTTCATTGCATCAGATGAGTTCAAAAGAAATGGCCACAGTACTACCCAAATTATCCAGTTCCTTGCCTATTTTCCCTTGCTATCTTGCAGAAAACAACACAGTGGATCCGTTTGCATTTGAGCACCTTCCATGCCAAGAAGCATCTGGAGGTAGTTCATACTGATCTGAATGGCCCACTACCTACTTCATTTTTAGGATACAAGTACTTCCAATTGTTCATGGATGACCACTCTCAAGATGTGGGTGTTTTTCTTGAAGAAGAAAAGTGAGGCTCTTCAACATTTCCATAATTTCTATCATCGTGTTGTGAAAGAGACCGAACAACCACTTCTTCTACTTTGCTTAGATCGAGGGGGAATTCACATCAAATAAGTTCTTGGCCTTCCTGAATCAACAAGGTGTTAAGAAAAATCCGACTGTTACCTACACACCCCAACAAAACGACATTGTTGAGCGACGTAATTGCATAGTGATGGAGATGGCTTGCTGCATGCTAACAACAAAGCTAGAGGAACGCTATTGGGCTGAAGCAGTACAGATAGTTATATATCTTCTCAACAGGGCACCGACAAATATTCTACAAAATAAAATTCTAGAAGAGGTATGGAGTGGTAGAAAGCCATCAATTTCTCATTTATGAGTATTTGGTTGCACAACATACATGCATTTCCTAGCTCAAAAGAGAAAGAAGGTTAAACCAAAGACACTTCCGTGCATCCTACTTCATTATAAAGCACAACCTCAAAGGCATACCATCTCATGGATCCTGAGACAAAGAAAATATACGAGATTCGAGACATGGTTTGTGATGAGTCATCCTTTGACTCAATAGTGACAACAAAAGAACCATTGCCAACCACCTCTCACCGACTAGTCTTTGAATCAAATGATCATGCATAGAAACTACTCAGAGAAAAGATGTTTGCCAAGGGAGCTATATGTTGACCTTGGAGAAATAGAGAATGTTACTTTGCATCCATCCTCATGTCAACACAATAGTTCTTCACAAAAGCAACCAAGTTCTCATCCGAAGTGGGTACAAAGCACCATCAAAGAGTCTCATTTGCAATAACTTCTAGATACTTCATCCGAAGTCAAAACAATAAGTCAAACAAGAAATGAGGTAAATTTTGCACTCATGAGTTCACTGATTAATAGCTTTGAGCCTGATAATGTTCATGAAGCATTCAGTCAACCTCAGTGGAAAGGAGCCATGGATGCAGAATATGACTCACTCATGCAAAATCGGACATGGGAACTTATTGATCTTCCTATAGGAAAGAAACCTATAGGCTGCAAATGGGTTTTCAAGATAAAATATAAGGCAGATGGATCCATCGACAAAACATAAAACATGACTTGTAGAAAATGGATATGCTTAGAAAGCGGGCATCGACTATGAAAAAACCTTTGCAGGCACTCGGGAAGATCAAGACCATCAGAGTAGTTTACGCACTTGCAGCATAGAAAGGATGGAGACTTCAGCAGATGGATGCCAAGAGTGCTTTCCTAAATGATGATTTGAAAGAAGAAGTGTACATGACCCAACCTGAAGGATTTTTTGATGAAGATCATCCTAAGAAGGTATGTCATCTCATCAAATCATTGTAGGGACTGAAACAAGCTCCAAGGGCATGGTATATCAAGATTGATGATCACCTTTTGTAACATGGGTTCACTTGTAGCCCCTCAGATTCAAATTTGTATATAAAGAAGGTAGGAAAATAAATTGTCATTCTTTTTGTGTATGTGGATGATCTTGTGATCACTGGCAGTTCATAAGATCAGGTTGATATTGTGAAGAATGATCTCAAAAGAACCTTCAACATGAAAAATTTGGGGCTCCTACATTATTATCTTAGCTTGGAGATATGGAAAAATATCATCATATTGTTTTCTCCCGTATAAAGTACACCAAGAAACTCTTGGAAAAGTACAAAATGTCGAACTGCAAACCTATATCCACTCCCATGGAAAAAGGTTTTAAAATTTCATGATTCTAGGATTTACGTCAAGTAGATGCTACTCTCTATAAGAATTTTTTGAGGACTTGTCTACTTGACATATACCAGACCAAACTTATGCTATGTTGTCATTTATCTTTCTAGATTCATACAGAACCAAATAAATGCCACTAGAGTGCAACAAAGCATGTATTGAGATATGTCTGAGGAACAACTGATTGTGGTTTGGAATATAAGAAGAATGATCAATTATTCTTACAGGGATATGTCGACTCGCACTACCATGCTTGGATCTCATTGATGACAAGAATTCAACCACATGATACATATTTCATCTCAGATCTGGACCTATCTCGTGAATAAGCATGAAGCAAAATTGTGTTTCTATCTCATCCAGAGAGGTAGAATATCGTGCCCCCGAGGAGCTATGTGTGAAGCGATATGGTTACATCACATTTTGGATGACATGGGCATTCCTAAAAAATAATCACCTATTCTCTATTGCAACAATCAAAGTGTGTTGAAGCTCGTGCAGAATCTAGTTTTTCATGAATGACAAAGCATATTAAGATTGATTGTCATTTCATTCAAGAGCACATCTTGAACCATCACATTCAGCTCTAGTACTATCCTACAGAAGCACAAGTTTCTGATATTCTCACAAAATCTCTTGCAAAGTGAAATTTGAACTTTTCAAGGGTCACATTTGCAAGAATAATGTAATAAGGGGGAATGTTAGCATAGTCTACGTAGTATTTTATTATTAGGCTAGTTGTTTTTATTCCATTATTCGCTCTTATTATTAGTAACAACTCCATCCATTCTAGGGAGTAACTCCATCCATAATGGGGAGTATTGTTTGTACACGACCCTATAAATATTGTACATGCTTCTGATTAAATAAGACTGAGTAAGAGATATTAAATATCTATTTATTCTCCTCAATCAGCTCCTCACATCAAGTCCTTCTTTCTATCTTCTCCTTCTTCTCTCTTGTGGTTTTTCCTTCTTGAAAACCTCTCCATGTCTTTATCTTCAAGATGCTCACCAAAGTATCTTTCACCTTAGTTTCTTCATCTTCTTAGGTCATCACCTAGGTATTTCTCACCATAGTATTTTGGCCCTTTCAAATGGCTTGCCAAACATCTTCTCCGCCTTTCAATGAACTCCTTCTCTTAGCTTCAATGGGATTTCAAATACCTTCTCTTAGGTTCACTACCACCTTTCAAATCACCTATATTGATGAGTATTTGTCTCTATTTTCTTTTAGGTATCAATGTGCCTTAGCAAGTTTATCCTTCTTATTTCTTCTTGACAAGGCTTATTTATACTCTCATCTTCTCAAGTCTTAGTATGCATCACCTTCTTCTTGACCTTCTTTCCTTTAAGGATGTTTCACACCAATGAAATATATAATAAACAAATAAGATGCAAAACTTCAATTGTATATACCTTTAAACTACCAATCTTTCCTGCAATTAAGTATTTTTTAATTCTAATATCTTGTAATATGATTTTCTTCGACGCTTGTAGGATTCTCATATTTTCTTAACTTTTCTTTAAGGCTTTCTATCCCTCTTGATCTATTTATAGTTCTCGCACCACTTAGTGCCTTTCAAAAAATTGTTTATAATGTAAAAAGTTTATCGAAACATTGAGTGAACAATATCATAATATTCTTCATACCTTCTTGTGTTATGATACCACAAATGATTCCATTCATACACATTTCATCATACACCAATTTCACCATAACTCAAGTTAGCATCATCTCGCAATGCTTATGGTATTTGAATGTAAGATCACATCCCATAAGTCACCTCAAATCACATTTGGATACAAGTGCATTTTATGACATTTTTACAAGTTTTGGATTTCTCACCTTAGGTTGGTGTTTCCATCCATTCAAAGATTGATTTATAGTTTCCTCCTAGTTTATACAACTTTCAAGATTCTAAGCACTAAAGACTATATCATTTGAGTTCATGAAAATCTAACTCAAGGAAAATTATGCTTCATATCTACGGTACTTGAATAATAATATCATCATTATACAAGACTAATTTACATTATAGTAACTCACATTGCTCTTGAGTCCCTCAAATCCACCCTTTTCTTCTTTATAAAAGAACTCTTCTTGAAGTTGCTTACTACTATTTTCAAGATACTACTTAAGGATTCACCTTTGGTTATCTAAATATTTGATGGACTTGAATTGATAATTCATTAATATTGTAAGCATGAACACACCAATTCTCTTTTCTACGGAAAATTTTCAAGCTTCCTATATTTGTGAGTCTCTAGGTCATCCAAGAATAACCCTCATCAATGTAAACTCATGTATGTTCTGTTGAAAGTAAAAATCATCATCAAGATGATCCTTATACATCTAAAAGACTCTAATAATTACCATTGAACAAGGTTACAACTAGCTAACAATGATCTTGAAGAAATTGTACAAAATTGTCCTTATCTCCTCAGTAACCCTATCCAAAGGGTAACTTAATGCTAAAAACTTACATACAAAATTTAAAATAAGGAGAAGATACATTTAAGATACTAATTTTTCCATTATTTCATAGGAAAAAGTTTTACGGGATCTTTTGTGGAGAATGTTCGCAATTCACAAATGTTTCAACTCTAATTAGTCCTTGTTAGGCTTTTAGACCCTACAAAAACACTTATGTCATAAATTTCTCAAACCAAGCCCAATGAAATAATCTGATATCACTTAGATCCTTTTAGTAAACATCTACAGTTGGTACAAACAAATTTTGAGATTTAGATGATAAGATTTGTGCAAGTTATGAAAGATTTACGTCTTAAACACAAACTTTCTTAGCACCTATAGGTTTACAGTCTGAGTTTTTAAGCTTTGCATGGTCAAAACAGACCAAAATAACTTATAAATTTACATTTAATCTTAATATTCCCCAAAAACATGCTCACAAAGTTTCAGAACGGTTATGTTACTACAATTCAAGTTATGGCCCTTTTTCTCTTCCTATGAGCTAGATTAGACAAATAGACAACAATCCTTTAAAAATCAATAGCTTGAGCATATGAACACCTCAAAACCTGATTTTAACTCCTATATATATTTAATAACATGATACAACTTTATTCTCTTGATTTCAAGGGTTGAAAATGCCTATATATTCATATTCTATAAGATTTGTACAAGTTTGTTTGCACATTATATAGTTTGAAGGGTAGGATAAGGTAGAAACATACAAATAATCAATCTAATATTCAATCAAGACTTCAATCAATTCAAATTTGATTACATATCACCAATTAATACAATAAATACACAATTACAATGATTCAAACCTTCATCTTGATAAAATGATCACACTTTCTTGACATCTAGACCCTTGTTTCAATTGATTTGACTATCTTCTTCCTTTAGTCATGAAATCCTTTCACCTTCCTTAGCTTATTATGTCTCTTTATTACCTCTCCATCATATGTTTAATGAAATTCATGTTTTTTTCCTTGACCAAGCTTATAATGGTCCGATTTGGCCCAAGAATCTCTTTGAACCACCATGGCTTAAGATAACAAACTAATATTTTCACCATATCTTTTTTTTTTACATTCATTTTTTTTTGTTTTTAAAGGTGATTATGACATATAAGAGATTAAAATACCATTCCAAACGCTGAAAAACTCCTAATAGACCCATTATAATCCATATTGACTCATAAGAATTACAAATTTCCATATAATTACATAAGAGACATTTGAAAATTCAAACATACACTTTCGAGGGAAAGCTTACATAAGACCTTTAACTCACTTAGGCTAACTTCTAATCCTAGTTATTATCTCATAAGGATCTAAGGCTCTTGAAACACTAATTTGACCAATTTACTATGATGCTCCTATACAATACATTAATGAAAACAATTTAAAACACACAATTATAAAATTAATGAACTAAATGGTAGAGTTGAATAACTTAACTTAAATAAAACAACTTCCATTGGGTGAAACAACTAGAGACATGTCTTCATGTTTAAAATGTATTCTACAAGAACCTTCCAAATTATAGTAAAATATTAAAAATAAAAATAAAAACCTTTTATCAAACTCCATTGTTCATTATATTTTACATGAAAGGATTTGACTCCAACAAGGTTGATTTAAGTTAAAAACGTAGTCAATGAACTAAATGTCACAATGTCTTTAAATATTATGTACTATCCATAATATTTAATGGAATTTAATGCAAGAGCATCACTCTATCTATCTAAATAAACCATGAAGACATCAATTAGGGGTTTTCTAGGTGTGTTCATGAGTCCTAGGAG
This sequence comes from Taxus wallichiana var. yunnanensis, assembly GCA_018340775.1. Lineage (NCBI taxonomy): Eukaryota > Viridiplantae > Streptophyta > Pinopsida > Cupressales > Taxaceae > Taxus > Taxus wallichiana. Next base: position 509,491,363 of record CM031239.1, on the reverse strand, counting down.
TCATTAGGAATTGGTCTATGTAGTTAGTTTTGCTTTGGAACTTCACAAGTTCAAATGAAGCATTTCCCTCCAAAATGCTAATTCAAATTATAAGGTCAATTTAGGCTTAGTTTGAGAGTTTTACTGTATCCTTGAAGCTTGGAAATATGCAAGAGGATGGAATGAGGAAAATATGTGTGTAATCAGGTCTTTTCTAAGGTCACATGCTAAGTCATGTTAAACTAAAGGCATTGTTAGGTGAAATTAAATCCCTTGAAGGAAATCTCATGATAAAACATGTTTTTAACTGACCAATTGAAGAAGAATACGAGAAAGGTGATGAGGAAGAGATAAAAGCACAAGGTAACTGAAACACATCATTGTATTTGAATATGAATAAAAAAATGTGATGTTTCAAGAAAGGTAGTGAAGGAGAAAACTCAAGTTTTGATAATTTTTGCATGATTTCAGTATTGGTTAATATGCATGTATGGTCTTCTTGATCTCGAGAGTGGATTTCTTGTCCTTAGAATGAATGCAATATTATCTTAAGCTTAGTGATGAGAAGGTGAGTGTTAGTGCATTTATTTTTGATAGTTCTTGTACATTACTAACCTTGTGACCATTTGAGCATCTATGCCTAGTTCAGAGAGAATGATTTATTAACTATGTTGAGCATTTTGTGGTGGTGATCCTAGAGAAAATTAAATGGTTTTCTTGACCAAGATCTTGAAGGTGTTCATTTTGATGTCTTTGCATGTAGAAAACCCTGAGTGGGCCATGAATTCTATTCTTGCAAAGGAAGGTTGTAGTAGCTTGAATGAAACCCTTGGAGTGAAGTCTTAAAGATTAAACACGTGTAGAATAGGGATAATAATACCATTACAGTGGTTTTGGTATCCCTAAGATTGTTAAAGTAGATTTCCTGAGTTGCTATCCTTGATGGACTGAACATGGGTGATCGTGTGTACAACCGACAATGCTAGTTCAAATGCATGAAGGTATATAATGTTGAATCCATCATAGGAATTCCACATTACCAAACTAAAAATGAACAAGGTCGGTGTGTGATTAGGTAGGAGAACTTGCTTAAATGTGTAGAGCTTCTTCCAATTGGGTTTGGTATGTATACATGAATACAAAGTTGTGATGGTGTGAAAGAAATGGTTAGTAAACGTGCCTACTTGGTAAATGAATCATTCTCACCAAGTTGAAATAGTCCTCCCTAAAAATTCTAGAACCTTGCATCTAAATACAATGAGTTATATATTCAAATGTCACTTCTCGATCACACTCAGAACCTACAAACTGCAGACAGAGCTAGGGAATGAAAGTTGAACCCTAAAACCAAGGTATTTTTACCTAAAATTTGGAAATAATGACAATGGGGATGTGCATAAGGTGATTCAAGTGTAATTTTGGTGTTTCAATTTGTAGAAACTAAGATATTTATGACCATTGGGAAGTTGATAGTCACACATAGTCAAGGACCTTTAATCCAAGGAGTCATTTTACAAAGAGAGTAAGGGTTAAACATAGAGTTAAATCTTGAAAATTGAAACATAGTTACAATACACTAATGGTTGCCCAAAATGGTTGGATTCAAGGTTTGAAACCATGGGAAAATGAATATATGCATGACAATCATCTTTCTAAGACCTAGTTAAGGGTTTGTGAGCTTAGGAAGAGAAAGTGGGATAAGGAGAGAAGGTGGAATAATTGGATAAGAAAATTTGGAGTACACCTTAGGGGTGAAAAAATAATACTAATGAAGCTTATGAGGTCTTCTCGGGAACTTCTAGAAGTCTACATCCATATATAGTGCAAGCACACATTGTCTCAAGAGAGAAGAGGACAATTTTTGCCAAAGGAGAGTAGTATTGTAAGTTTGGTTGTTTTGAATCATTTTTGTGATCAACTAACTATACTTTGAGGTGTAGGATAAGGGGATCTGATAGAGGAAGCATTAAAGAAGACAAAACCCAAAGGTTACATTCTTAAGTAATGGCCATAAGTAATAAATTGAACAAATTGGTGAAATTGAGTAAGATGCTAGTTTCTTTCATCCGAGTCTTTTTGAAGAGATTCTTAGCAGTGGTATGAGAATGATAGAATAGAGGATGATGCCCTTCAAGGTCATATTTTTCAGTGTTGCAAGTGTTAATCCATTCTAGGCTTGTATGAGATCCTCATTGCAAAGATAAGGGATAGTTGAGATTGAAAAATCTTGAAAAAGTTGATTGTATGTCGTTTGTGTATATTTCTCTCGCATCGTAAATACTTTATTCAACTAAAATATTGATAGTTTTGTATTGTTAGCTCAATTTAAACTAACTTGTTTAAATATATAAAAAAGTATCCTAAATTTTTAAAAGTGGAATTAAAATTCAAATATTTCATGTCTTTAGTAAAAAGAAGAATGAAGAAAATTGACAAAATCAATACTAACAACTCTTTTGTTTATATTAGCTATGCCTACCTTACATATCATCAAGTTTGGCTAATAAAATATAATTAACCTTACACATATGATCCTTATAGAAAGTTCAATACATTATTTTTCAATATATAGAAAATAAGAACTTCCCATATGATCCTTAGATAACCTCACCATAGACTAAACCCATATACAAAATTCAATATATTATTATTCTCTTCATAAAAAAACAAAGAATTAACAATAGTATTGGTGATTAAAGAATTATGATAGATGTAGATTGATTTTCATGACTACCAAAAGTAGTATTTATTGTAACACTTTCCTTCACAAGAAAATAGCTCAATATTTATCGAAATCAAAATTTCTCAAAGCACCAAGAAATGTACCTCTTATTTTTATAATGTTTCTTGGCAAAGGCATCCTTTATATAAACTATGAATGTCTTAAGTTTCTCACAACATGTGAATGAAATGCTCATAGCATTTAACTAATTTGGTTAGGATAATTGGTTCAAATTATAGCAATCCCCAATCATTTGGAGTCAAATACAAATCATATGTCAAATATTTATTTGACTAAAATATATAATACGTGTATATTCTTAGCTCAATTTTAATGTTTTAATAGCTCTCCTCTATACAATAAAAATCTCCAAATTCTATAAAGTGGACATAAGAATGTAAAACCTTCTTGCCTTCGTGACAAAAAAGAATGAAGACATGGTTGAGGATTAAAAACTCTGTTTTTTTTCTTTTATGAAATTCCTCTTTATTATGTGTATATCAATAGCTATGTCCACCTTACATATGTCATTGAATTGACCAAAGATTACAACTTAGCCTTACACCTCCCTAATTTGGTCCAACATTACAAATATGATCATTACATAACCTCACAATATATAGAAAATCTAATATATTCTTATTCAATCTAAGACAACATAATAAGAAACAAGTCAACAATAGCTAACAACTAGCATTGTTGAGTGAAGATCTATGATGTAGATGTAGACCAATTTTCATTGCTCCCTAAATTAGTATTTCTTTTACCATTTGTCTCCACAATCAAAGGTGAAATATTTATTGGCAATTGAAAATCTCTAGGAGTACCATGAAATGCACCTCTTATTTTCTCTAATCTCTCAACTATCTCTAGTCATATCTGGGCGTTGTTGAGACAATTCCCTTGTGCAAATCAATCCTACTTGCATAAATTGAGTAAGGCATGCCAATGCCATTGATAGCTCTGATTCATTAGCATCTCTAAGGAGATTACCATCCACCACTTCTATGATTTTATTTGGAAAATTCATACCTACCCATTTTTGTAGATTGGTTCCTTCTACAAACATGTCATCTGTTGGTCTTCTCCTTGTCAACAACTCCAAGAGTAGAATGCCATAGCTGTATACATCTCCTTTGGTTGAAATACTTCCACCCATTCCATACTCGTAATAATACAATGTAATGTTTATTTATCGTCAAACCAATTAAAATTTTGAATACATAATACATAAACTATCCAATGATAATATATATTGTAATAATGTAAAGTCATAAATATATACCTGGTGCAATGTAGCCAATAGATCCTTTGAGTGCATTTGTAGAAGTTAAAGAATCCATTGAATTCCCAAATAGTAGTTTGGCAATGCCAAAATCTGCTATATATGGAGTCATATCATCTCCTAATAGCACATTATTGGGTTTCAAGTCACAATGAATCACTTGTACAAAACAATAATGATGTAGATATGCAATTCCATGTGCTATCTCTATTGCTATTTTTAATCGGTCATTCAAATTTAATCTACATTCTTCTTCTCCTTGAGGATATAGCCATTTCTCCAAACTTCCATTTGACATGAATGGAAGAATTAGTGCTTTAAAATCAAGAGTAGAACAAGCTGAAATGATTTTGATCACATTGCGGTGCCTGACTCTTTTAAGACATTGCATTCTCGTGATAAAACTTTTACGAGCATGCTCATCTTGGAAATTGAGAACTTTAACAGCAATATTTGTACCATTGTTTAGAATCCCTTTATAAACAGATCCAAAATTACCAACTCCTAATAGATTGGTCTCCATAAACCCACCAGTTGCCTCTACAAGTTCTTCATATGAAATTCTTGTGGGTCCTACACTTAAATCAATGGTTTTTTGTCTCCTCCTATAGGAATATATGAACAATAATAAAGACATGATGAAGATTGAAATGCCAATCACAAGTGGTACTATTACCTTTTTGGAGACTGAAAACTGTTTGTGTTTGGAATGAGAGCATGGCTGCAAATTTATCCATGTACCACAAAGACCAAGATTTCCCATAACTGCAGACTCATTAAGAGTTGAAAAACTCCTCCCTTTGGAACCTCTCCTGTTAACTTGTTTCAAGAGAGATTCATATGTTTAAGCATTTTCATCTCTTGGAAAGCCATTGGGATTGCACCAGAAAAATTATTGCTTGAGAGATCAATGTCTTGAAGATTTTTCAGATTTGTGAGTGATGTTGGTATTGGACCGTCAAATGAATTCCAAGAAAGATTCAAATATTGTAATTCTATGCAGCTTGACAGTGCAGCTGGAATTTCACCTGAGAAGTGGTTGAGAGACACATCTATAGCTTGGACCATTACCATTTTGCTCATTTCTAAAAGAGAACCCTCTAACAAATTGTTGGAAATATTGAAATAGAATTGGAGATTTGGAAGACCTGCAACTTCTGAAGGTATGTTTCCTGTCAGTTTGTTGTAAGACAAGTCCACCTTTTCCAAAGTTATGCATCTCCCTAAACTGGCAGGTATTTCCCTGAGAGTTGATTGTGATCAAGAAGAAGAACTCTTAATTGTGGAAGATTGCCGAGACTCTCTGGAATTTTCCCTGAAAGCATGTTTCTACTCAGTGATAACAATCCAAGCCTTTTTAGCTGACCTAAACTTTTTGGAATAGTTCCATGTAAGTTGTTTTTTCAAGATACAATCTTTCAAGATTGGGAAGTTGATTGAGCGTGGATGGGATTGTCCCGTTGAAACGATTGTCGTATAAGAATAATATTGTCAAGTTTGTGAGGTTGCCGATGACAGTTGGTATGTTTCCCTCGATTTTATTGGAGTTCAACCCCAACTGGGTGAGTTGTTTTGATAGTTGGCCAACTGAAGAGGGCAAAATGCCAGTCAGGAAGTTATAAGACAAAAATAGTTCTTCTAAATAGGAGCAATTAGTCAAGGCTGTTAGAATAGACAAACCGCTGCTTCCGCTCACCAGATGATTTCCCCATAAAATAAGCCTTCGAAGATAGAGCAATTTACCAAACTCCGAGGGCACTGTGCCGCTCAGTTGGTTACTGTCTAAGTCAAGCAGTTGAAGGAGAGTGCAATTAGAGAGGGAGCTTGGGATTTCTCCAGTGAGTTGGTTTCCCCATAAATACAGTTCTTGCAACTCTGATAGTTTGCCAAACTGGGAGGGAATGTGGCCAGTTAAGTGGTTCTGAACTAATGCCAAATTTTGGAGATGAGTGCAGTTGGAAAGGGCAGTGGGGATCGGTCCTGTAAAGTTATTGGTGAAAAGAATAAGCCGGTTGAGATGAGTAAGCATACCCAATTCAACAGGAATACCACCCTGGAGTTTGTTATCGGGCATTTCCAAGTGGGTTAAAGATGAGAGGTTTGCTAGGGAGGAGGGGATTGTGCCTGTCAGTTGGTTTCCTCCTAATCCAAGCTTCTCTAAATTTGGAGGAAGGCCGAGCTGGAAGGGAATGATGCCGCTGAGATGATTGCGAGACAGACGAAGAATTCGTAAGCGAGAAAGGCTTCCCAGTTGAGGTGGAATATGACCGTGGAAGGTGTTATTGGAGAGATCGAGAATTCTAAGAAAAGAGAGATTAGCAAGAAAGGGAGAGATGGAAGAGGCTGCTAAAGACATACCTGTGAGATTCAAGGAAACCACACGCTGTCTGCGAGGAGAGCAGGTAACGCCGGTCCAATTGCAGGCGTTGGTGTTGTGATTGGGAGACCAATCATGCAGAGAATCGTGATCCGGGGAGATGGAACGCTTGAAAGAGAGAAGAGCATGCTGATCGGAATAATAAGAAGGAGAAGAATGCGAGGATGCAGTAAACGGGAGGAGGAACAAAAGCAACAGAGGAACCATCTTCAATCTTGGCTTTGCTTTCAACTGAAATGAGAAATGGAATGGATTAGAATCTGCGGGCTCTCAAATTTGTAGCTTCCACAACCGAAGCCAGACACAATTCTGCGTGGCAGATATCTTCATTGAAGGCACTATTTTTGTGGTGGTCAAAGTTGGCAACTTCGACTTATTATTGATGATTCGCACAGTCGTATTTTCAAAGGAAGTTCATGATTGAATGAGATTGATAAAGATATAAGCAAATGCGTGGTCTACACGCTGTTGGATTTTATGCATAGTAGTCGTACAAAGACTTTGAAAATAATGCATGTGTAAGTCAAGAAAAGGATCAAAATCTGTAAGTACATAAAGATACCATCTTACTTTACTGGTCAACATTTATATGGGACCCATTCATTGTCTCCTTGTGCCGGAAATGATGCCCGCGCCCCTTCTTTACAATAATTGTACTCGTTTTTCAAAATCTTTCACTTTTCAGTTACGTGGACGTCATTAAAATCTTTCATTTCATTTCATTTCAAAGTGCAGATGGGCTTTGGACTACAACACTTTCTTTCACATTAATACCAAGTTTTATAAGTTGTCTTTTTATTTTCTTACTAATATAACTGTTATAGATATGTTTGAGCTCAAAGTGGGGCATATCTCCCTTTTCTTTCTTTCCCTTATTAAAACTGTTATAGACATGTTTGGGTTCATTTTCACCCAGAGTCGTTCGTTACAATTGGGTATCATTCCTAATATCACATTGCAATTATATATTTAAGTTGAAACAAATTATTTTGACCTTGATTACTTCATAGAAATTATGAGCATATTGTCACCTAGTGGTTTTCTTGTAGCCTCTTAGCGTTTTTGTTACCTTTTGGCACTCTTGTTTTCTTTATTCCTTTTGGTTTTAATATATTTTCTTGGTGTTTCAAGGACCACCTTAACTTCCTCCCAAATTTTGAGGTATCTTCCTTGTTTCATGTCTTATTATGCTATTGATTTCGTAACCTCTCATTGTCTTTGAATTTATAATACAAAATAATAAGTATCTACTTTAATCTCAAACCATTAAGATGATTATTATATAACAATCATCAATGATATTTAAATTATATTCTTATTTTAAATTTAATAAGAAAAAGCATAACTTCATATTTTTTATTATTTTCATGCTAAAAGGTTTAAGTGAATGATTTTTTTGGGATACTAATAATGATGAAAGAGTAGTAAAAAGTGTTTTGGACTTGAATAAAATTAAAAAATAAGTTAAATTATTTAATTTTTATGATTAAAAGTGTTTTGTTACTTTGATTAATTTTTGGAAGCTCAATGATTTTTTATCAAATTTCTATGTTAAGTATTTACTAAATATTTGGTAAGAAAAATAATTATTTACTAAATATCTAATAAGAAAAATAATTATTTATCATATTATTTAGTTTAAAAGGTAATATGATTTAAAAAATTAATTGATTTTTTTTTCCTTTTAAGTGAAGATTTTAAGTTCATACTGTATAGAACACCACTCTAAAAATCAGTATAAAATCCATAATAAGAATGAATTTGAAAATTAATGAAGTTGCGAAATAATAAAAACTATCAATAATTACTTCTATACAAAACAAAATAACAACGTAAAATTTGCACACATATTTATGGTTACAAAAATTTCTTGTGTTTATCCAATTGTATTCAATTCTCTTTTAATCAAATCATTTTAAAAAGTTTTCATCTCATTTTAAATATGCAAAGCCTCTCATTAAAAAGAATGCACACATCATCATGTTGGCACACGGTTTCACATTATAAAATTGCGGTTTATTCATTTTGAATTGCCACTCCTTTATGTGCATTATAAGTAAATAGAAACTATGTGAGTTAATTATAAAACAAGATGAAAAAAATAGTACCCAATTTTTATCTAAATATTTCTATACTCATCTCTATGAATCATGGAAGCCTTTACTTTTTCATATATTGATTATATTCACATTAAAAATATTTATGAAGGTACTCAAAATAAATATTTTGGAAGTCAATAATTCTACAATTTTGGTGAAAAATTGGAGTTGGTTTTTCTAGGGTTTTACAATTTGCACCGCCATACCGCGGCCTTTTCAGGCTTTGTGGGAATTTATTGCTATAGTTTCTCCTAGGGTTTCGCCCGCTAGGTGTCCCCTATATAATGTCCTCGCCATCTTCCATCTCATTTGTTTCAACCGTGGCTAGAGATAGTGGAGATTTGAGCAATGACACCGCCGACAAAGTGACCTAAGAAGTTCATTCTGAAAGTATTCCACAAGGTAATATTTCTCCTCCTGATGTGGTTTTGCCCATTCCTAAATTTAATGTTGCATGTCAATGGTTAGAGCAGTTTTGTCTCATTGGGTATTTCATGGGCCACATCCCCTCTGAAAGCATGCTCAAATCTTGGGTGAACACCGTCTGACCCTCATGGAGTCAGACTAGAAAGTGTTCAAAACATGACCAAGGGTTTTTTTTTTTCACTTTTCCGACCTTGCTAATGCACCCAATATTCTGGCTAAGCAAGCCACTTGGTATGTTCACAACTCGCTGCTTGTATTAACCCCATGGCACAAGGACTTTGTGGTATCTGAATATACCGCCCTTAAAGTGCCTGTCTGGGTTGAATTTCCTGCCTTCCTTTGCCATGTGTGCCTTTTTTGTCACAAATTGCCGCTTCTCTTGGCCGAGTTGTTTGCCTCGAAGCCGAAAGGTTTTACCATGCTCACCCGCAGAAGTGAGTCTATGTTGAGATTGATCTCTCTCAAGACCTTAAGGAATTTGTGGATATCCAGATGGGAGACAAACACTACTCTCAGCAGGTCATTTATATCAATCTACCTAACACATGCTTCCATTTCCAGGCTTCCGATCACAAGATCAAAGATTGTCCTCTCTATGTGCCCCAAACCGCCCATGGTGGCAAAGTAGCTCCTAACTAGTCAAACCCCCATAGGAGGAAGGTTGGAAAGTTGTCGAGGCCAGCAATAAGAGAAAAGCCCAAAATCCAAGGCCTCTGGCTCTAATGGCCATCGGGAACCAACTATTAAGGAACAATCGCATAATGTGCATGCTAAAGAGCCAACGATGCTAAAGAACCAACTACAACTACCAACTCAGCTACCTCATTTTCAAAGTACTTCAACACACCCCTCATGGTGCATCGGTTCTCATGGACCAGTCAAACTCCATTTATAATGTTCCCATCCCACAATCGGTGTTGTTACTCCTGCCAAGAAACTCACAAGGGCCTTCCAAAAGGCCCCGAAGCCCTTCTCGCATCTCTCAGATCATAGCTTGGCTTATAGCATTGATTCCACCAAGTGGAGTACAACATTGAGTACGCCAATCGGAAAAAAGTTGATTTGCAGGATTTTTTACAACACAACACTCGATTGCTTCCTGCAAAATCAATATGATGCCCTTGATGGCTTGGAGGACGGGGATATGGCTCTTGACCATCGTTTCCCATGAATTTTCTATCTTGGAATGTTCGGGGTCTTACAAACTCCTATCGTAAATATGTTGTGCATGAAACTCGACAACAATGTGTAAATTTGGATGTTTTGTTTTTGTAGGAAGTAAAAATTATAGGTTTTCAATTACAGATGGTTTGCAAATCCATCTGGCCTGACAGCTTGGCTTTCTGTAGCAATCATGAAGCAGACACGGGGTTTAATTTCACTTTTTTCTCCCAAATGGTGGCCTTTACTTATTGACCACGACATCGACCCCACCAACCATGCCATATGGGTCCTCTTTAATGTGGATGACCACCCTTTTGGCCTCATTAATATTTACACCTCGAACGATGTGGCCGAAAGGGCCGATCTATGGCAGTGGATCGCCAACTCCATTCCCGATGCTTACTGGGTAATAAGTGGAGATTTTAATATGGTTGAGTCACCTAATGATAAATGTGGCCACTTGCCTATGAGGTGGATGCCTGTGAAAGGGAAGCGTGGTATTTCATGCGTAATAAATTTGGATTTTTTGATCCTAACGCATCTTTTCCCACCTCTGAAGCTTGGTAGGTGACCAATCAGGGACAAATCATGTTCTTAAACAGCTTGATAGGGCCATGCTTTCAGCTCAAGATTATTTTGAGTTTGATAACATTTATTCTATGTGAGTGGAGGTCATGCCTGAATTTGTCCTTTTGGATCATTCTCCAATACAATTTCATATCAATTGGCGCCCCCTTTTTCATAAAGGCCAATTCTTTCTTAATACCGCCTTGATGTGTCATGGCCCCACCGTCACTCATATCAAGCATGTTTGGAATTTAATTCCACGACCTAGTCATTACCAAAATTTCATCCACCTATGCAAGCCAGCTGGATTCAGTGGTAGGATGACACGTTGACTCGAACAAAAAGATTTCTTTGAATCTACGGCCGATAATTGGCAATAATTGGGTTCCTCTCATACTCCGCTAATACCTCGGCTCTCAGCCAAGTGGTGGTGGCGCTTCAAGGTGATCCCTTCTCTAAAACTCTACAACTTCAAGTTACAACGCTTCAACACCAAATCCAAATTACGGATAATTACAGTGTTAGGGGTGCACAGATCCGGGCTCGGATGCACTGGCTCAAAATTGGAGATCGTGTTTCGAAAGAATTTTTTCTTTCTCTCAAAGCCAGAAAACCTTCCCAACATATCCGAGCTATTATGGATGGTAGATCTCGCATTACTAACCCACAACTTATGTTGTAAGCCTTTATGCACCACTACAAGCTCGTGTTTCAAGCTCAACAACCCTCTAGCATCTCGCCAAGTTGCTCATGATCAATGTTTAGGTGTTGTGCCATGAAAATTATCAGAGGCTCAAAATGTGATCTGCAAGAGAATGCTCACCATTGAAGACCTCCATGAAGCCACCATGAAAATGGCCAATGATAAAGTGTCAAGCTATGATGGGTTCCTTGGGAATTCTATAAAACCCTTTGGGATTCAGTCGGTCAAGACCTATTTCAGGTTTATCTTGAAGGTTTCTAGAAACATTCCTTAGGGCCACACATTAATAAGGGAAACATCAAATTCATCCCTAAACAAGGAGACCCAGAGAAAATTACCTATTGGCGTCCGATTATGCTGTTGAACGTCTCCTATAAAATCATTTCCAAAGCGTTAGCTCTACGGTTACGCAATCTTCTACCAAATTGTTCAACCTAGAAGAAACAAGATTTATACAAGGACGATACATCCTGGATAACATCATTGTGGTGTGGGAAGGCATGGAATGGGCTCTTGGGTCTAATCAAGTTGTCATGTTTATCAAAATTGATTTTGATAAGGCTTATGATTAGATTGAATGGCCATTCATACTCGCCATGCTCCAAGCCCTTGGCTTTGGTCCCATTTTTATTCAATTTGTCAATATGCTTTTTGTGGATGCTTCTACTTAGATCTCTATCAATGGCCTCAGCTCGAAACCTTTTGGGATTTTTCATTCTATTCAGCAAGGCTACCCTCTTGCCCCGCACTGTATGTGCTCACGAATGAAGTTTTGGCTATCTGTTAGCTCATGCCAAAGCACAGGTCTTGTTTATGGAATCTCGCTTCCTGCTAAGCCCACTTCTCAACTTCTTAATGGGAATTTTGTAGATGATTCCTTTCTTACACTCATTAAAGATGAAACCAACATTCACAATGCTATGCAATGTTTGGATATTTTTTCTTAGCTTCTAGCTCATCCATTCAATGGAAAAAACCCAAAGTGTTATCGGCAATCTTTCCTTCCCACGCTTGATTGGCTTGCCACTTTTGAATGGAAAATCCTAACACATGGCGAGATTTTTAAATTCTTAGGTATTCCTTTTTCTTTTCAAGCCTCCCGACCGAGCTATGGCAATATGTCATTCAACGGGTGGCAAAAAGTTGGAATATTGGATCACCAGACCTTTATCTTTGGCTGGAAAATTCCAAATCTATTCCAAAGTTCTTACAACCACACATGTTTACTACTCATCGTGTTGGGTTCCTTCCAAAGATTCCATCCAGAAGCTGAAAAAATACTCAAATATTTCTTGTGGGCTAATGCTTCTACAGTAAAGTTTTTCATCGGTAGTTTGAGACATTTGTTGCTTGCCTCAAAATTCTAGGGGGCTCAGCCTTATTCACATTCAATGCCAAGGGCAAGCTCTTTGTGCTAAATGGATTATCATAAGCATTACTAGCCAAGAAGCTTGGAAAGTTATTATACATGACACGATATTGTTGAAGGTTCCCCTTATGGCCACCCCCGTGGAAATGATTAGGGTTTGTCAATTTGCTCATTACCCCAGCACATGTCAAAATTGTTGGCATCTTTGTGCTTAAGAGCATTTGGAAATCTTGGGAATGTATTAAGCCCTGGATTTTTTAAATGGGGATGAATTTTGAAATGGGCTTTCTGTCAACCAACAATCTCTCTGGTGGTCACCGATTTTTCAATCTCAAGATAAATGTTTACCAGAGGTCCCGAGAATCTCTACGCTCAAATTATTCAAACAAAGAATTCGCACCATCAAGGACTTCTTCTACAAAATTACTCAATCCTTGTTCTCTTGGCCGGATTTCAAATCTATATTTTGGATTTCCAACCAGGACCAGGATACTTTTACTACTGTGATCAATTTGGTTCCTGACCACATGTTGCATAAGATTGTTGTGTATTCCTCTCGCCCATGGTGGATGGACTAGAAGTGGTATGCAGATACCCCATTATGTAATTATAAATCCAATAAAGGTTATCATTGGCTTTCGCCTCATTTATCCATGGTGGATAAATTAATACATGTTGGGGAATTCAGTCCACACTCGTCTACGTGGAATAGGAGATTTGAAACTGTTTGGACTCTATGTGTGGAGCCCAAGATTGCTCATTTCCTTTGGTGTATTCTTCACCAAGGCCTTCCTATCGGGGCTCGTCTTGTTCAAATTGGGATCCCAGCTCCCAAATGTCCTTTCTGTGGTCATCTGGAAACAATCTTGCATGTTTTATGGTTTTTCCCAAAGCTCAAAATTCCTGAACTGATACATTCATTTTTCTTTCCTTTACGACCTCATTGCTTCACTTGGCAGCATATCCTTTTGGGAGATAATCCCAAGCTTCGCCTATGTTCACCCAAATTTGGCATGTTTTTAGAGGGAGATTCTGTTTTGGATATGGAAAGAAAGAAATTCTTTTTATTTGTTAATTCTGCAGTTGATCAATATTTCTCTATTTATAATAAATCCATGGTGATGTCAAATGTGCTTATGCAGATACAAATTCAAGCCAACAAGGTTACACTAGAGGTGGACCACCTCCAAACGCTACTACGCCACTGGGGAGAAACCCCATGTAATGTTGCTCGAGTGCCTCCGTCCCCTACCAGGAACCCCTCGCCTTTCACCCATGGTGGCTGGCATGGCAGATCGGTCTCAACATCATGCTTTTAGTCACACTCACCTGCTCCCCGAGCCCATCAGACATTAGCACAGTTACTCACCACCATAGTCGTGGTCGTGGCTCACCGCTACCTTCATCAGCTCACTTTTCGTAAGGGTTGGGGCTCGCCACCTCGTCAGCATGGGTGGGGCTCTCCTCTTGCCGCTACACATCATGATGTTCAAGCACCCACCTCCTCAATAGCCATCACCAAAAAAATCCCCCACCTTAACCTCGCCATCCCTACTCGCGGGAAGTAGACCCAGAGGAAGAAGTTGTTGTTGGTTAGGAACTTCCAGATGTTGGTAAGGACTTACCTAGTTTGGGGTGGCCGGATGATCATGATCCACTTGCCTCGGGATGTTTTTCACGCTTGATTTTGTTTTTGTCTGCTTTTAGGTTGTGCCTATATTTTGTACTCTCCTAGGCTCGACCTAGTTTGACTCGCATTGCTCTAGGCTCGGCCTAGCTTTGTTTGTGGTTTTGGGGCGTGCTCTCATACTACCCGATTGTTTGTTGAAAGTTTTATCAGTATCATATTTAATTAATATAATATAAGATCCTTTTCATCAAAAAAAATATGGTGTTGATGATGTAATAACACCGATGTTGATGATGTAATAACACTAATAGTGATTTTTAAAACTTTCAGACCATATTTGTAGGCTATGCAAGAGAGGTCTTCAAACTTTATTAGAGTATGCATTTGCATGATGAATATATTCAACAAGTAACATTATTTTTACTTTTATCGGATAAAAGTGATAAATTACAACAAATGGTGATTAGAGGGTTTGACAATATTATTCAACAATTCTTTTTTAGTATTTACAAAAAAGTACCTTATTAAAATATTGATTAAATTGGAATGTATGTAATTGGGTTAGAGTACTTCTCATATTGAAAATCTATAACAATATAATAAGTGTGGTGGACACTATGAGATCCCTACACTAAAACAAAGATTTTGAATATGAATTTATAATTACATTGCAATAAATACTTTCTTTGAGTCCTTTGGAGTTTTAATATTTTGATCGATCTTATATTTTTAGGGCGTCATGATTGTCGGAGGGTAGAGATATAAAAATATCACCTGCAAGTAAAGCCTATTCTTCATATCAGTGAATGGAGGTTTGACAAAATCACAATAGAGTTTTGAGGGAATATTGGGTCATTAAGGCTTTACAGAGAATATAAATTACAATGGGGTTATCCATGAACTTAAATAATTATGATTGATATGAATGTTGGATCTCATACGAATACATGAAAAGTGAAAAATGATTGTTTTCATATAGGTTTGTTTGATATATTGATGATAAGTTATGTATATAATGTAAATGATAAACTTTCTGCGAGAATGATTGTTTGAAATAAAGTCTAGATGATTTTAGGTTACCCATATGATGTGAATAAGGAATAAAACACTAAAGAAACCATATCTATCAGCACTCCTCATGTTTTCAAAAGTGTGCTTGGTTTTTATCCATACGAAAATTCTTAAAGTCAAATTAATTTTAAACCAACCCTATTTTTGTGAATTCCCTTATTGACATGCATGTAAAATGTGAGCTCATAGATTATCATTAATATGTTTGATGAATTGACTAAATATTTATTGTTTGTATTATAATTTTTGTCAAACGAATCATATGCATTCTATATACTCCATGTTTTATATACATGTCTACTAGTTCTACTCATAACTACAACATTTAAAGATCAAAATTTCTTTTGAGATTCTTAATCAATCTTCCTACTTTCACAAATATTTGAAACTAGTACAAAGGATGGATTTATACATTTTTAAAAACATCCGATTAGATATAAAATTATTTATATAACCAACCATGACTACACCCATTGTGAAAACACGTCATCAAGAAATGTGTGGCTCCAAGAATATGAAATTATCTTACAATGTATACAATGTTTGATTGGAGAACATTTAAGGTTCAATGATCTTAGGATTTGTGTTAAAAATGAGTGATATTAAATATTATCCTAGCCTTATCTTCTTGTGCAATTCACAAGTTCCAAATAAACAAAATCGTAGAGTGATATCATAATCATTAATGTATTGATAATAAAATATAGGATTTCTTACGCTTAGTATAACCATAAATGTTGTTGACCATACATACATAATGATCCATTACATCCATATTGAAATAAGATTCACTCAAAGTAATTACATTTCTAATCGATAGACCTAAATGACTACATGAAAATAAAGAAAACTTGAAGTTTATATGGCTAGGATTTTGTTAGGGTAAATTAGATATTTGAAACTAGGAAGTAACTCTATATGGATTTTGTTAGGAAATAAGGGATAAAATATGCAGAACAATCCCACATAGAATCACAATAGTAGAAATTAATATGCAGAATAATATCATAGATCTAAAATAAAAGTGTAGAAAATAAAATAACAAAACACAAAGATAATATTTAACGTGGTTCACCCAATTTGGATTGTGTCCACTAAGAATCGCTTGCTTAGATTTTATTACGATCACCTCTTTCTCTCAATAAAATACCCATATCTATTTGGAGTTGTGCTCAACAAACTATCATGCATTCACACTTGAACTCACACATCTTCAATGTGACATCTACCCTACCATATGCACAAAAGGACATGAATAGAAAACTTCTCAAGTAGTTTTACAATGTCATGAGTACTAAAACCATGATCCAAAACCACCCCATAAACCTATGGTCCAAAATACCGCCCATATGACAAGAGCACGTTTCCCGATTATACAATACTTTTAGTGTATAGTCATCATCACTTCCCTATATGAAAACATGCTACACAACATAACAAATTTATCCCCGGATTAGGTATGAATCAATTGCCATATATTATTTATTTTCTTTATAAAATTTGAAGTTAATATGAAGATACAAATGTCTTGAAAGTGTAGGTAAGGTCATGCATACTTAATGTTTTTTGTTATAAACCATGACAAGAATAGTTTTGTTTCACAACCATCGTATCAAAAATAACTATGCCTAGCATAATATAAAAATCCCTATTGTTTCCAAAATCAGCACCTTGCTTA
Organism: Taxus wallichiana var. yunnanensis; assembly: GCA_018340775.1. Classification (NCBI taxonomy): domain Eukaryota; kingdom Viridiplantae; phylum Streptophyta; class Pinopsida; order Cupressales; family Taxaceae; genus Taxus; species Taxus wallichiana. The sequence continues at coordinate 509,474,293 of CM031239.1, read as the reverse complement.
TTTTTTAGGAAACTAAGTATAAAAATGAAGACTTCAAGGCATTGATCAAATTTATTCATTCATTTTCGCAAATTGATATCTCAAAACTTTTTCATAATTTCTTGCACAAACTAGATCTAGGTTTCCAAAGCTCAAAACAAGGAAAAATTGGTCAAAATAATACATTTTGAGCTCTATATGGGTGATGAGGTTCAAATTTTCAAATTTACAAAGGGTACTAAACTTCAAATTTGATTAGGGTCACATATAGGAAACTTGGCGCAAATGTTGGTCACTTGTTCGTCTTGGGATATTAGTCACATATTCATAAGGAGGAAGATTTGGGTCATGTTTATAACTATGGTGATCACCTTTGTTAATTAGATCAAGGATCCATGGTTTGCATTTTTCCTAAGTTCGTTGAGCCAAGTTGAGCCCGAGTCTAGCCGAGTTGATCACCAAGTTGGGATCCGAGTTGAGTTGGTCATAGGGTTTCTAAATTAGTTAATTCTGAGTTGAGTTAGGACCGGGCCTAATAGTTATAAAATATGAGTCAAGAAAGTTTTTAGAGGAATGAAAAATCATTGATCTTGTTATTAGGTCTACGCGGACCAATGATAGTGCCACCGGGTCTTAAGGTTGTGAAAAATCTTAAGAAAGGAAGGTGAAGAAGTTAGGTTCTCAGGTTTTTGATAACCCAAGACCCCGGGATTGTAAGAAATAAAGAAAATTAATTAAGGTATGGTTCATAGAGATACCAAGGGGTTGAAAAAATATGAGAGCACAGTAAAGATATGATTGGTTCATGTGGTCATGTGATGGCTATCTCTGTTATTTTGGGGGATTTAAAATATCAAGTTAAACAACTAAGGCACGAAGGCTTAACCCCAAAATTTTATAGGCGACCTTGAGATTTCAAGATGACTTGAGAGAGAGTTTGAGAGTCGATAAGGGAAAGTGATTGGTCCACATGGACTAATCAAGGGTCACAAGAAGGTCGAGAGTTAGCAAACAAGCATGAGTAGATTTGAGTGGCTCCCGAGAAGGTTCAAAAGTATGAGAACTAGTGATTGGTCAACATGGACTTATAACAAGTCACTCAAACATATAAAAACTATGAAAAATAGTGAGTAGTTTTAGTGGTCCTAAAAAAATCATGATCTAATTAGCCAAATGGTATCCTAGAATTCATTTCATCTCATTGATCTCTTGGTTTCATGTTGAACTATCCTTATAGATTATCAAAAATAAATATATAATATTTAGTTGTTCTCCAAGGCACATCTAGATTGATGTATCATCACGAGACTCGTGGATTCCCTCCTAATCCAATTCTATGGTAGTTTGAAGGATCAAGTAGGTCAAACATCTTCCATGTCATCTCCATATCCCATATTCTCTCTTATGATCTTTTAATGCAACTCAAATTTATTATGGAAAACATCCTCTTCTCGAATACAAGGTTACTTTGATTATTTTAGTAGTTGAACATTTTGAGTGCCTTTGACCTCTGGGTTAACCTTTCTAAATGATTGATCACCTCGATTTATGGTGGCAACGTAATGTGTATATTATAGATTTTTTTAAAATGGGGTTGTGGCTCATATATTCCCTTTGTGTTTGTGTTATTTTTCTCTCACCTCTCTATTTTTTCCATGATTTATTTTGTGTGGCATTTAAATATTTTTAATTCACCATGTCTCAAGGTTTTGGGGTGGGGATTTGATTTGGGTGCATGTTTTGGTTGTGGATTATATATACCATATGGATTCGTCTTGTATCCTCACTCCTTAAACTCATTGAGAGTGCTCCACTTCTTTTTGGTGTCATCTCTACCCATTTTTATGTTTTTACATCATCCCCTAACCCTATAATTCATTAGATTAGTGTAGTGCTCACATTTTCTAGCTTCAGTTATATGCTGACTCTATACTCATATCTGATGATTTGACATGGATTATGGCATATTTTGATATTATGTTATGTTATTTGATCTTTCGTGGACATGTATGGTGATTTGGGCATGTAGCACCAATTTATCCTTGATTAGTATGTTAGTACATTTCAGTAGATGTTTTAGATACTAACATGTTACTATGTTATTGAGCTTATTTGATATATGATGGATACATGGTTTTGTCGCACATCTTGATGTTATGGACTATTCAATTATTTTGATGTGATCATATGATAACATGGATATATGTCGATTATATGTACTACAATGGCTAACACATGGTGAATTTATGTGAAATTATGCATGTTTCTCAATTACAATTCCATATTGATGATGTGTTAGCATAGTTAGCATGTTTATAATTTGATTTATTTACTAAGTAGTTGATTTATACTTTTATTGGACATATGCATTTAATGTTTGCAATGAGTGTGCAGATTACAGGGCACAAGAGAACGTGGGTTTCAGGGTGGCTACACGAATGTGCACAAGTGGCCCACGAGGCTGAGTCTTAGCCATGTTAGCTGTATGAAGTCTTATTGGTTGCATGTAATTGTTTGGGCACCATGAGTGACCCTTAGATTTTAATGTTGTATATTGTGTAAAATTAATTGTGTTTAGGTTGTTTAATTTTGTTAGAAAACTAGGTTGGGGGACCCAATGGTCCCCACTTACTTTAGGAATGTGTTTTTGTGTGTTTTTTAATTAATGAGGATTGGGTCACATAAGCACCCTTGAGTGGGCCCCACATCCTCAACATATGTGTCCAAAAGTGCCAAACCCGAAATTGGGTTATTTTTGGCATTTTTAGAGACTCCTTTTGGTTTTGGGAGTTCTCTTAGCATAAAAATAAGCCCTTGACCCTACCTATTAGGTAGGGGGCTTAATTTCAAGTCCAAAGGGTTTTCCTCCCATTTTTCCTCTCTCTTATCACCATTCATGTAATAATGGTTGGGGGTTGTGTATTGTGAAAAGTTGCATGGATTTGTTTTACTTTCTTTTGGGTAATTTGGGGGAGTAATGCTAAAATGAAGTTTTATCTTTTCTTCCTTTTGATTTTGGAATCTTAGTTTGGAGGGAAGAGAGGGGTGACACATGTCACCCCCTCATTTGTGAGGAAAATTACCTTGTTTTTTTCAAATACTTCCTCATGTTGGAGGAAGAGGACTTTTGCTTGTCATTTGTGCTTGGAGTGATTTTGGAGTTGGAGCTCTTGCTTTGGAAAAGGATTTAGAGAAGCTTAGAGATTGGAAAGATTTTTGGAGGTAGGATCTTTGATCCTTCTTTGTTATTTTGCATGTTAAATTTTAGTTGCATCTTGTTGTAAGTATGGTCTTTTTTTGTATGTGGTGTGTGTTTCTTTGGTTGTTTCATTATTGTTTTCTCCATCCATCATATGGCTTGACATATTTGGGAGTTTTGTGTAGGGGAAGAGGGAGAGATTTCCCCTTAAACCTCATGGCTTGATGGGCAAGCCATGTTGGTTTCTTTTATCCCCTCATATGGTTTGAGGTGGGGAAGGTGGTTCATATGGTTTGAACCCCCTTCCCCATCCTTGGAGAGGAAACCCAATGGGTTTGAAAATCCTCCCAAGGAGGAATTTAGGCAAATGGGAGGAGTAATAAGGAGGGTTGATTGTTATGGAGGGATAAGGAGGATTTTGAAGATTTTGTAAGTGTGCATCCTATGGTTGGACCACACTCTATGGAACTATTGGATGTCTCATCTACTCTTCCCCTTGTTGAGGATGAATTTGGTGTTCTCCTCTTTTTGTTTGGTTGTCATTTGTTGTGTTTTGTGGTGCATGGGTTTGGTCTTGTATGTGATGTGCTTGTTATTACCCCTCCTTATTCTTGTGCACATTTGTGGAAGCTAGCTCTCTCCCCATGGGCTTGGGGGAGGCTAGCATGTCTTCCAACATTTGGAAAGACATGTAATGATGCCTATAGGTTGGGTGGTAAATCAAGTCTTTCTCCTTGTGTTGAAGACTTTGTGGAGTGCAAACCATGAAGATTAAAGCTTTAAGATGGATGCAACACTATTGGAAATTTGGACATTTTGTTTTTCCCCAATTTTGGGAGAGTTCTACCTTCTTGATCTCATTTAGTTATGGTAAAATCATGTTTAAATTTATCCTTTGTAAGTATCCCATATTGGGATATGGTTGTATCTTGAGCCAACTAGTGTTGTGATTCTCTTTAATCATGGGAGAGCCTTGTAAAGCCTTGTCTTTTGTTTGTCTTAGATACTTGTAAATTTGTTCCTCTTTTGTGATAAACTCACGATTAGATCCCCTTGTAATGTGAGGCTTTGCATGGTGAAAGTTGTATGGAACTTGTATTTTTTAAAAGGGAAATATTATTGAGTTGAAGAAATATGTACATTGGTGTCTTGTTTGAGATGAGAGTATGTATTCATGAGAAATGAAAATTATTCTTGCCATATGTAAACTTATTATTCTTTCCATATGTAAGCTTATTGACATAGCAAAATGAAAGGATAGGTGTAGGTGAAGTTTGTTGAGACAACCTAAATAGTGTAAGTTATGGATGGAAAATTGCTTCATTTTGAATGTTGGAAAAGAGGATCTAAAGAAAAGGATGAAATGTGGATTTCACCAATAATTATTAATAATTTTTCTCTATTCTTTTTCTTGTTGGTAAAGAGTTCACATTTAAGAACATCGTGATTTATGAAATGTTAGTTGTATTAGTATAAATAGGGATATAGGAGAGTGAAATTTTGTTGAAAAGAAAATTATTGTTGTTAGATCTCTTGCACTTCCTTGTTCCAGATTTTGGTCCAAGCATTCTTTTTAAAAAATGTTAGAGAGATAAACCTATTGCTTCCCATCGGGTTGAATAAAAAAACTATTCCCATTAAGAAGAAGTTATTACACTTCACTCCATTTTAAAAGTATATGTTGAGACTTATATATGATTGCAAATTTAGATTTAATTGGTTAATATGGTGAAGGTCTTTCTTTTTATTCTTGTTAAAAGTTGTGGATCAGACCTTGGAAGAGTCATTTTAATTTCCTGGTCCATTGAACATACATATATGTTTATGTGCTTAAGTACAATCATATATGTATATATTCATATGTAGATTTACCCTCATATATCTTGACAAGACTATATTTACTCTCGAGATTTTGTTTGAAATGTACCCTACCATCTACACTTTCCCTTGTACCCAGATGATGTGTGTGTGTATGTATGTATGTATGTAACCTATAACTATAAATATAAAAAATGGGTTGAATCTTGCTTATTGAAATGAGCATAGCGATGCCTTTGTTATATATAAAAATAGAATAATAATAATAAATTAGGAGAGTGCATTCAATTTGAGTTTGGTATGTATTGTGGGGTAGGGGTAAACCCCTGCCCCGACGTCTTTACCCTCTCCTCATTACGCAACCACAGTGGTGGCTCTATATGTGCCTGTGTGACCCTATAACACTCTGTCACCCTAGCAATTATAGATGCCCCTCCATTGATGCAAGTCGACCCCTGTGTAGGCCAAAGATATATTTTAAAAACAAGCAAAAATAAATACGTAAATATCCATAAACATATTAGCAGATCTTGTTTTCAAAACCGAATCGAAAAGGAGGGTAAATAATTTACCTAAAATCCAAATCCTCTGGTAAACATCTGGAAGATAGAAAAAAAAAAAGGGTATTTGTTCATAAATATTATAAGAAAAGCCACGCTCCCGCCATAGATCTGGGATAACCTGCACAAAATAAGGAAGGAGAAAAATAAAGTAAAAATACAAATAAAATATTATCAAGCTTGCGTTCTGTCATGGCGCTACGTCCCTCAACCTACGTCAGACCAAAGAAAACAAAATAAGAAATAAACTCACAAAGCATATGTTACAAAAAAATTTCTAATTTGGTTAGGAGTTGCCGTTAGGTAGGGCATATAATATTGGGTTATGGTAAGGTAATTTATACTAGTATAAAGCTATAAAAGTAAAAGTATAACTTATTTAAAAAAACTAACTCAAATATTATTAAGGTATTCTTACCACTATAAGATTTCTATCATAAAAATATCTTTATAAATTATTTAATGTGTTTAGATCATATTGTTGTAATGGAATAGAAAGCTTAGACAATGCATTTACACTTTTTAAATTTATAATGCATCATTGTACACAAAACTATAATATTTATGCAAATAAAAATCTCAACATGTTTAAGGGCTAACATTTAATGAAATTTAAATATCATGACAATTGTAATAATATAATAAGATTATATGGTTTAAAATTGTAATAACATATACCAAAAGTTAATGGGCATAATGGAATCAAATCACGTATATGGCGTATATACTTTAAAAAAAATTGATCGATTTTTCAAGTAATATTACATTGTTTCCTAGTAGGGTTAAATGGGGCATTACATTTGGTATCATAGTGAAGGTTCCAACACCAGACATATTGGGTAAGATCGTGAAATGGATTAATAATTTTGGCTTGGTTGGTTTTCCCATTCGATGAAGACATTTCCTCTAAACCTATATAGTTTTCTTCTTCATCGATCGAAATTCATAATGAGGCATTCAATGTAGTATACCTCGAACAACCGCTTTGGAGTGTTGATTCCTACTCTAGGATGTGAATGGTTATCAAATACTAGATTAGGTGGGAAATTTTAAAGAAATAGAAAATTAGAGGGTTATTGGAATGCAAGTTTTGTCCAAACTCATTATTCTAAAACACTTCACAAAAGTGAGAAAAGTCCTTCAAAATTAGCATGCAAAATGACTTCGTGGCTCACATAGCGAAGAATGCTTAGAATGATCATGTTCTCTAGTGACATGGGATGTCATAACAACTCTTAAAACCAACTTATAAGATCATATGATCATTTAAATGAAGGCATTTTGAGCCCTGTTGATCACATTGCTACATGGACAATAGTCTGAAATCTAAGAAAATTCATTTTAATGTTGACCCATGGTTTAGGGAGCTGTAGTAGAAAACTGAATATACCACTTCTAACCTTTAGTATTTATACATATCAATTGGTTGCAACAATTAGTTTTGAGAAAATAGAATGGGGAGTGAGTTTTCCAAGCATATTTAGGAGGCCTCTAGTCATTCTAGCACAAAACACAAATTGGTCAATAACATAAATTAGCTCCAAAATGAGGTCATAACTAGAGTTCTGGTTACTAAAATGTCATTCTGTAATTTGCATCCAATTCTTTATATATAGGAGGATAGATGAAAGTTGATAAAACATATTTTTGGTTGTGAAATCTTGTTTTCAAAACTCATTTTGTAGCCAACTTCACTAAAAATCATGTTGAAATGCAATAGTGAAACTTTAATAGTTGGCCCCAAGAAGGTGCTTCCAGTTCAAAATCTATTCACCAGTTTTGAGAGTTGTCTTGTCTTTGTTGACTCACTATATAATAAAGAATTGGATGGAAGATTTTGGTGTACCATTTGAGTATTCGGTACTTGTTTGGTTGGTCCCCCTTTTTAAGTCATTTTCACTAGATTGTAAAACAAGAGAACTAGGTCTAAATAAATTGCTTGAATTCTTAGGACACCCTTAGAGGGTGAAAGCATTTATAATATAATTATCATGATGTTTTACATGGTTGAATGTTATGACCTAGACAAATTTTATGCTTCGAGGCATGTTGAATGCTATTTGTTTTGGTATAGTTTGGTCATTTTGGACACCATAATGAGTTTAGTTGTTGATTTTGGAAATAATTTGTGTTTGGATATACGAGTGTAGAATTGTTTTCTTTGTCTAAGGAGTAAGTTTAGGAAATTTGGTTAGTTGCTTTTTCCTCCTTGCGTGACCCGTTGTTTCTTGGGAAACTCAACTACAATGTTAGGGCGCCACTTTTAAACCTAACAAAACCCTTTTGGTATGGGTGTAAAATAAATAATTGTGTCTTGTATTGAACCACCTAATAAGAGAAGATGGCCCTCCATGCCTTAAAATTTTGTTATTATGAATCAAAATAATTTTCTACTCCTCATGTATATGTTACAAATCTAAATTTTATACTTCTCTTTATAAGAAAATTTTCCAAGAAACCTTATAACCTTGCTTATCCTTTCAAAAGTGTAATTTTAAATTAAGTATAATTGGATGAAAATGTTTGCTAACGTAAAATCCTCTAACTTGTCTCTAAACAATAAATGATAAGGGGAAAGGAAAGTTAGTGTCTCTTATTATATGATGGTGTTGCTCAAAGTGATATTTCATAGTTAGTTTATCCTCTTCATGTAAACTAAGAATACATTGTGCTATTATAAAATGAATCTAGTTTTCACAACTTCAAATTCTCATCAAAGCTCTCAGTATAACATTTGGAGTTAGCTTCGGTAATGATCTAGTTATTTTAATCCTTCTTGAGCTCGATAAACCTATTTTCATACTATAACCACTTACTAAGTTTTGTTGCAATGTAACTTGGTTAAAATTTTACCTTAGTAAGTACACATGTGATTATAAACCTCCTCGAATTGATTAAAATGTTTCGAGTTAATCATGTTTATAATGCTAAGACTCATGTGTAGAAAACATGGAATCACCCTCTCTTTCTAACCTTAACTCGTGGATCTAGAAGAACATTGATTATGTGAAAATAGCAACAATCTCTCTCTCTCTCTCTCCAAAAATAAGATAAAATAAATTAGTTCTGATTTCTCTCTTAGTTGGCGTTATGGTGTACCAATGATAGTGTTGAACCTGGAATTGCAAGTAATATGTTGTAATAGTGGTAAATGCAATGTTACGTAACCCACCAAAAACATCTATATATATATAAACTACATTTATGTGTATTATACCCTATAACCAATAATAAAAATCATGAAATTAAATGTAGGTGGGAAAACTTATCGAATATGTCTTTGTATGACCCTTGGTTGACTAACAATGTTATCATTATTACTCCTTAAAATCTAAAATTGAGGTGATCGTAAGTTATTGTTTCAAATGGAATAAGTAATGTTTATTAATCTTAGTTATGTGATATTCATATAATATGGATTACACTCTAAATAGTTGGTCTTATGTAAGTAACTTAGGCATTGTGTTGACATTCCTAAGTTCTAGGTGAGAAATTAATGTGAATAATCAAAGGTTGCAATGGTCTCACAAATTTAATATGCCTTTGGCTACTTAAATCTTAGGAGACTCTTGCGTAAGATTCCTTCACATTGGAAACTCTCAGTAATTTACTATAAGATAAACGATGTAACCCATATGGTAAGGACTAAGAATAATGATTATCAATTCCTTCCACCTACCTTGGGTGAAGACGTCCTTTGATATCAATGTAAACCATAGTTAAGAAAAGTAAAATGTGGAGTGGTATCGGAAGCTATGTTGTTTTGGGGTACACTTAAAAACATGGCCCCCTTTGTTTCACCATTTCATAGGGTGGTGAAATTTAAGAAATAGAATTCACCCTCTAGTTAAGAAGTGTATTTATATATCTCTTGCCACCTAATGAACCATTTGTGACCAAAATAATTATTGAGTAAAGGTTAACATAAATTCCATACTTGAGAAGCATTAGACTATATTTTCCCTTAAGGGAAAATGTGTGTTGATCTCTTGTACTCTTGAGGAAGGTATGAACGGACAAGTTGTATTCCATCCCAATTTATAATTGCCTAGTATTTTGATAGGTTATGGAAACATTCACCTTGAATGGATTTTGTTTTTCCTAACTCATTCATGTTTTCTCTTGATTATAGTAATTAAGAAACGATAAAATTTAAGTAAAAATTTTCATATATCTTATTGAATTGAAAATTCGTTGTTTGTTGTTTTATTAAGGAGTTATGGCTTGTTGGGGTGTAGAAAGTTTGAAAGTTACTTTGTCATGGTGAAAATGTTTGCAAAACTTTTAAACAATAATCAATTAAACTATCTCTTATGAGTTTTCTAAAGCAAAATTTGAAGCGGATTGAGATGTTCTAGAAGATGGTACATGCTATGAAACTTTGGAAACCAACTAGAAAATTGATCCTAACTTGATGGTTGGCTAGATATTTCACCCACAAATTATTGGCACTATTTCTATGTTAATGTAAAAATAATGGTCAAATTGAGTCAACACCCTTAATTATGCTTGGTATTATGTGAATCTTTGTCCTTGACCTTAATGAATAATGTAGATGCTAGGATCATTTTTGGAGAGGCTCGTGAACCATTTTTCAAAATTTAAAGTAATGGTGAGCTAGGAGGTGAAACCACACGGAACTTGGAAATTTTCTCTCTTATTGTGTGGTATTTGTGACACCTTAGATGGTTTCCTTGAGTGGGCTCGTATGCAACTAGTATGCAAAACTTGAACAACATTTATGTTCTCTTTGTTAGGAAATTAATGTTTACTATGGGTAAAATAATATTTATGATATATATAAGTTTGTAAATTATTTAGTAAATTGTTATTAGTTTTTATAAACAACAATAACAATTATATGTATTTGGTTAGTGAGTTATAAACAACTCACATAGGTTGGAGTTTTGTTATAACTACCTCCTAAATTATAGGGGAGATATTTCCTATACATATGTGCATGGTGATGAATGAATTATTGAGAAGAATTAATTAAATTTCTTATGTCAATCTATTACTGCTCCAAGATTTGGTATCAGAGTGACATATGTTCCTGATCGAGATGATGATTTGATTGGAAAAGGGCAGTTCAATTCTCTTGATTGCCCTTTGCATGATAGTTTCCTCTGTTTCTTGTTATTTATGCATGCATCCAAATGTACCAGCTGAGATTAGATTGAACCCAACCAACCAAAAAGAAAATATTTGCTTCAAGAAAATACAACAGTGTCTGATCTGTTTCTGTCAGATTCTATTTTGAGACAAGGGTGACTGAGCTTGGAAAGGATTGGCCTCGCCAAGTTATTAACTTCAGGTTCATATTCTTGTGCATCAACAACTATGCATTAGCCACATTGAGAGAAATGTGTAGTTTCATCTTCTTCAAGTGTATTTTCCAAGCAAAAACCCTGCTCATAACGTCAACATATCAGTCTTCTTGCAACTTACAGTCGTTACACATTGGTTGAGAATTGTGCCATTCTTTGGGGCATGTGTATATCCTCCATTCATGTTTGGTTCTTGCTGAGTTATGCCTGCATCGAGTCTCCTTGCTCTAACGTCTTCATCCACAGCCACATCATATTCTGACCGTCGCCCTTTTCTGTAAATCAAATTGAAGCAGTAGATTAGAGAAGACATCCTAAATTCTTCATGCCAAGATAAACATGAAGTTTTCTGAAAAGGTCGATCTGCCTTCAAGCGTTGATCTCATATATCGTTGCTTTGCATCTTCATGCATTCCCAGTGATCACAGATTCCTCTACATTCATATTTTCTAGAAGATTTGGATGTTGAATAGAGCAATAATAAATGTCATTTGGAAGTGGCGTCAACTGCAACTTCTCAGTCCCAATCTCTCCTTGTCAGATCTTCCTTTCTTCTGGTACAATTATTATTTCAACATAACTGTTCCCAAGTGAAGCGGTGATACAATGATTTATAAGCTCAGTGGACCTATTAATTTTGATGAAATAAGGTTAGCAAAATTATTGAAATCCTCCACCACAGTCTTGTTAAATAGTTTCAATCTTATATTGGTCTCATATATATGTAAGTCGGTCATATAAGTGTTTTTTTCGATTGGTTATCGATTCTAAGTTTAGGTCATGTCTTAAACTCAATAACATTGTTTGGGACGTTTATGATTCATTCTACGTTTTCATTCCATTCCATTCGTATATTAGGTAATATTTTGTTATTTGAAATTAGTCCATAATAAGTTGTTGAGTTCCATTTTTTACAAAATAAGTATTAGAGTCATTTATATTTGTTTTGTCGGTTTTTCAAAATCAAAATATTATATGACATCAAAAGAGTCAAAGTTGTCATTTGTATAGTCAATAGAGTCAATGTCATTGTAAAAATAATTATGTTGTCAAAATCAAGTATCGCTTTGTATAAATTTTTTTGTGTTGTCAAAAATGTCAAAAAATACAAAAATTATCTTACATGGACGCATTTTCAAAGTGTAACATGATGTCCAATAAAATAAAGTGTTTCACATTGTGCGAAGGGAAGAAAAGAATAATCACAATGTGGAAACAAATGTGCTTCATGTTCACATCATGTTGAGTTAGCAACACGTGCACCGGAGAGGAGGCATTTGGGTCGGAGGTCAATTAATGACCCTCATCACTCACCAATGATGGGGCTGCACATAATTATTTGGTGGCACGTGTGTGTAGTGTGTTTGATTTCAACATTTTAATTTGGTGTGATTTTCAGTGTGGTGTAAAAATAAGAACAAATGTCCATTCATGTTCACATGTATATGCGGACATTCCTACATAATTTTCCTATGCAAAAACATAGTGAAGAAAAAATAGCACAAAGAAATGCAACATCATGAGTCTTGAAGAGGTTGAACAATTAGATGTGTTCTTGTTCATACCTAGGTTTGTGGTTAGCCTCTGGAAAACCATTGAAGGCTGCTCGATGTGTTCCTACTTGAGTTCCCACACTACTAGGTCAGATGTGTTCCCTAGAGTGATTGGTTGATAAGCAAATGATTCTTAAGTGTGTTCCCATCCTCGTCGGTCAGATGTGTTCCAAACAGCGCATGGTTGATAAGAAGTTGATGTGTTCCTTCTTCTACCTTTAATTTGAGTGTTGTACCAAGATCATGAGCAAGCACGAACGAGCGACATGATAGAGGAAGTGTGAAATTTCTTTTGCTACCATGTAAACATTAAGGGGGAATGTTAGGAAATTAATGTTTACTATGGGTAAAATAATATTTATGATATATATAAGTTTGTAAATTAGTTAGTAAATTGTTATTAGATGTTATAAACAACAATAAAAATTATATGTATTTGGTTAGTGAGTTATAAACAACTCACGTAGGTTGAATTTTGTTATAGCTATCTCCTAAATTATAGGGGAACTATTTCCTATGTATATGTAGATGGTGCTTTGAATGAATTATTGAGAAGAATTAATCAAATTTCCCATGTTGATCTATTACTTCTCCAAGACTCTTGCTCACCCATCATTATTTTCCTTTAAATGGGAACCCTATGTTGTTCATCCACTTATGTGGACCCTTGTAGGAAAGTAATACAATGAGACAAATGAATTTTGTTTGGAAGCTACAATTTTTCCTTGATTAATATTATCCTAATTGAAAAATATATTGGACCTTGAACCATGTTATATTTGATGAGACATGTTGTTAAGACCAAAAAAATGATATAGTTCCCTTAAAGTGACCTTAATGTTGGACATACACTACGTGTGACCATTTAGAGATTTTAGACAATGATGTTGATAACAATTTCGTGAAACATATAACTTCCTTTAATAAAATTACTCCAAGTAAGAGGAACAATTAGTACTTGACCAAAATTGAATTGATGGGACATGCTTATTGTGACTAATAACCACATGATATGACACGATACCTCAAGGGGTCATATCCCTATCTCTTCTAGTGACTTCCAGGAGGAAGTATAATTTTAGGAGAGGGGATGTAGTGCCCACATTTTCTAGCTTCAATTATTTGTTGACACTATACTCATATTTGATGATTTGACATGGATTATGACACATTTTGATATTATGTTATGTTATTTGATATTTCATGGACATGTATGGTGATTTGGGTGCATAGCGCCAATTTAGCCTTGATTAGTATGTTAGTACATTTCAAGTAGATGTTTTGGATACTAACATGTTACTATGTTATTGAGTTTATTTGATATATGATGGATACATGGTTTTTTCGCACATCTTGATGTTATGGACTATTTGATTATTTTGATGTGATCATATGATAACATGGATATATGTCGATTATATGTATTGTAATGGCTAACACATGGTGAATTTATGTGAAATTGTGCATGTTTCTCAATTACAATTCCATATTGATGATGTGTTAGCATAGTTAGCATGTTTATACTTCGATTGATTTACTTGAGTAGTTGATTTATACTTTTATTGGGAAGATGTGTTTAATGTTTGCAATGAGTGTACATATTACAGGCACAAGAGAATGTGGGTTTCAAGGTAGCTACACGAATGTGCACAAGCGCCCATGGGGCTGATTCTTAGCCATGTTAGTTGTATGAAGCCTTATTGGTTGCATGTAATTGTTGGGCACCATGAGTGACCCTTAGATTTGTAATGTTGTATATTGTGTAAAATTAATTGTGTTTAGGTTGTTTAATTTTGTTAGAAAACTAGGTTGGGGGACCTAATGGTCCCCACTTGCATTAGGAATGTATTTTTTTGTGTTTTCTTAATTAATGAGGATTGGGGTCACATAAGCACCCTTGAGTGGGCCCCACATCCTCAACATATGTGTCCAAAAATTCCAAACCCGAAATTGGGTTATTTTTGCATTTTTAGAGACTCCTTTTGGTTTTGGGAGTTCTCCTTAGCATAAAAATAATCCTTGGACCTTATCCCTTGGACCTTACCTATTAGGTAGGGGGTTTAATTTCAAGACCAAAGGGGGTTTCTTTCCCGTTTGGCCTCTCTCTTGTCACCATTCATGTAAGAATGGTTGGGGTTGTGTTATGAAAATTTGCATGGATTTGTTTTACTTTATTTTTGGGTAATTTGGGGGAATGCTAAAATGAAGTTTAATCTTTTCTTCCTTTTAATTTTGGAATATTGCTTTCGAGGGAAGAGAGGGGTGACACATGTCACCCCCTCATTCGCAAGGAAAATTATCTTGTTTTTCTTAAAATACTTTCTCATGTTGGAGGAAGACGACTTTTCCTTTTCATTTTTACTTGGAGTGCTTTTGGAGATGGAGATCTTCCTTTGGAAAGGGATTTGGAGAAGCTTAGAGATTGGAAATATTTTTGGAGGTAGGATCTTTGATCCTTCTTTGTTATTTTACATGTTAAAATTTAGTTGCATCTTTTACAAGTATGGTCTTGTTTTGTATGTGGTGCATGTTTTGCTTGGTTCTTTTTTATTGTTTTCTCCATCCATCATATGGCTTGATGGATTTGAGAGTTTTGTGTAGGGGAAGAGGGAGGGATTTTCCCTCTTAAACCTCATGGCTTGATGGGCAAGCCATGTTGGTTTCTTTTATCCCCTCATATGGTTTGAGGTGGGGAAGGTGGTTCATATGGTTTGAACCTCCTTCCCCATCCTTGGAGAGGAAATCCAATGGGTTTGAAAATCCTCCCAATGAGGAATTTAGGCGAATGGGAGGAGTAATAAGGAGGGGTGATTGTTATGGAGGGATAAGGAGGATTTTGAAGATTTTGTAAGTGTGCATCCTATGGTTGGACCACACTCTATGGCACTATTGGATGTCTCATCTACTCTTCCCCTTGTTGAGGATGAATTTTTTGTTCTCCTCTTTTTGTTTGGTTGTCATTTGTTGTGTTTTTAGTGCATGAGTTTGGTCTTGTATATGATGTGCTTGTTATTACTCCTCCCTTATTCTTGTGCACATTTTTGGAAGCTAGCTCTCTCTCCCATTGGCTTGGGGAGGCTAGCATGTATTCCAACCTTTGGAAAGGAATGTAATGATGCCTATAGATTGGGTGGTAAATCAAGTCTTTCTCCTTGTGTTGAAGACTTGTTGATGGTGAATCACAAGCACCCCAGAATGTCCAGAATCGGATGGGTTAAGACTCTCGGTGTGATTGTATAACATGGAACTTTTCCCAAGTGTAGGGACCTTGCAAATTGGAAAAGCTCTCCGGATGAAGGCCGTTCCTATTCCTCTGCTCGATGCACATGTAAAATGTAGAGGGTTTACTCAAAACCTAAACTAACTTTCCAACGAGACATGGTAAGAAGATGCATAAAATAAAACCTAAACTAAAAAGTTGATGCACCGAGGAATGAAGAACATCTGTCTTGCCAATAAACACAAACCATTAAAATGCAATGCAAGATCATGCGACCGATCCAGAGGATCCTCACAGAGAAACACCAATCTAAGATATTCTCTAAATAAATTGCAGTCATTTTCAAAGCGTGGAGAAAACTTATATTCCGATGATATCTTGTTTACGTGAAATGGAGCTCGTTTGCAAAAGTTATAGCCCACTGAAATTTTCGAAACTGCAAAATTTGGAGTTTTGTGCAGGTTGGACGTGTGCACGCTCACCAAGTGTTTCGATTATATTGTGACACGTGGACAATTTGTGTGACGTACTAAAAGTGGTTTTTGGGAACGCCGGTCTTGGACACTCGTTTTCGGACAAATGGACCCCGCTATTTACTGGCTGGGGGCCCTCAGCCAGGTTCGACACACTCGATTATGGAGGGGTGTCTTGGCCTCCTTCTCATTTTATCACTATACCAACTTGTGTATATATATGCTTGTAATTGCATTTTTGCTATGCATGTGGGACTATATGATACGCCATTTTAAACTATGCAATTACCATTTCCACGCATTTTTATTTAATTCCATATTCCACGCATTACATCCAAATCCCTCTTACCTTTTTATTCCACGCATTAAATCCAAATCCTTATTACCTTTCCCATGCATTATATTTTGCATTTTTTCTAGGCGCCTAAAAATACTAGGGCCATACATATCCATGCGCCCACTTCCCACGGCTAAGGTGGCTCTTAAGCCACTTAAACAATGCACCGCCCACCTTTTAAAACCTCCTCCAATATTTTCTGCGCCAAATGTGGGATATTGATCCCAAGGAGATAAGTCAAATGCATGGGGAGGAGAATGGAACCCGGGTGGGCCATGTAAAAGGATAAGCACCCAGCCGGTATGCTAGGAGGCTTAGAAACAATATAAAAGGAGTGTTATTTTATTTGAATAGCATTCGGGTCTGTGCTAAAATATTGAAATGCTCATAACTTGAGCTAGGAGTGGAATTTTGAGGAGATGTAAAAAGAAACCCCTATTATTTTTGATAGAGGAAGAATGTGAGAAGGTCAAAATTTTGTAGAATTATTTTTAAATAATTATTTTCAAGATTTTAATAGATCGGTCCCATTCAACCGACCTCGGAGATGTAGGCCTCAAGTGCCGAACTCCGTTATCAATTCTTGTGTCAAATTGCTGGTGAATTCTCTTCATTTCTTTAAATATTTACATAGTACTTGCAGTTTTTATTCTTTTATTAAAAATAAAAAAGGATATAATGCTCAATTTTTACATCGAAAATCAATACAAAGCAAAGAAATGTGTGTGCACAATTGCTAGTTAAATTTGATTTTCAGATCATTGGTATCAGAGCTGGTTTTGACTGATTTTTGGTTCAGATTAACGTGTTTTGGATTGCAAGTTGTGTGTTGGATGTTAACAAGGTCTCGATCTAAGAAGGGTGAAGGAGAGTTAGTTGAAGGAGATCCCAAAATTGGTACCAGACGATCTCGAAGTCCTACAATGGCGGATCGAGAGGAAGTGGAAGAAAACTTTCGTCAATCATTCCAACAGATGAAGGAAATGGTGGAAGAAATGTACCAAGATAGGCAAAGGGAAAAGGGAACTAGAGGAGGTAAGAAAGAAGAAAGCTCTAGTTCTGATATTCCAAAAAGAGACTCTTTAAAATCTGATTTTCCTTCATTAAAGTTAGATATCAAGTTTGAATTGCCTATGTATACTGGAGAGCTAAATGCAGAGAAGTTGGATAACTGGGTCAAGCAGATAGAAGTATATTGCAGGGTTCAGAGAATTGTTGATGATGAAGCAAATATTCATCTGGAACTCTTCGATGGGTGGCACAACACTCATTTGGTGGGAGAGTAAGCTTCAGAAGTGGAAGAAAAAAAAGGTATAGAAATCACTTCTTGGTCTGAATTTGTTTCAAATCTTAGGAAACAATTTTATCCTCTTGGTTATAAGCAACAAGCTATGATGGATTGGCAAACATTAAGACAAACTAAGGGACAAAGTGTTCAAGAATACACACAAGAATTTAGGAAAAGGGCTCTAATTCTGGGAATTTCCCTAAACACAGAAGAAACACTGCTCAAATATATTGGTGGATTGCATAGTTATCTAAGGCATATGATACTTGTTTTAGGTCCTACTAATCTTGATGCAGTATGTGTTCAAGCAACCCATTTGGAAGCATGAGGGAAAATGACAAAGGAGTCCTCTTTCTCTTCTTTAATCAAGAACAAGCAATCTGAAGGAAAAGGTTCGAAAGAACAAGGAAAAGGAAAGGGTAAGCATAAAACAAACTCTACTGTTAAGAAGGAAGATGAAAAACCATTTTGTAATCATTGTAAAAAAACCATGATGAGTCTAAATGTTGGAAATTACATCCTAAAAGAAGCCTAAATGGATGGTTAAGAAAGGAAAAGAAAAGAAAACAAACATCCGTAGTGCATGATCTTGGTTCTATTCAGTGATGAAACCAAAATCACAAATATGAGTTTTAAGGTAAATCAACTCTTTCAATTTCCAACAATAGTACTACATATGTTGCATCTTCTTCTAGTAAACAAACTATACATGATGATAAGAAAAGGAATGAGCTTTTCCACATTAGAGTAATTTCAAAGCATACAAAAATTGATACTCTTTTTGATAGTGGATCTCAAGCTAATCTAATTTCTGAGGAGGTTGTTAAGAAACTAGGACTCAAAACTAAACCACATCCTAAGCCTTATCCTTTGGGTTGGGTTTGTGATGATGCAAAATTGCAGGTAACTAAAACTTGTACTTTCGATTTGCCATTACGCATGTTTATTGATGAGGTTGAATTGATGTAGTTCCTTTGATATTTGTGGGGTGGTTTTGGGAAGTCCTTATTTGTATGATCGTAAAGCAATCTTCTATAGGGAAGAAAATAAATATTTTCTTGTAAAGGATGGAATTGAGTTTATTATTAGAGCTCACCGTGAAAAGAATAATCTATCCTTGGTAACTGCAGGTCAAATGAAAAGGCTTGTAAACTCAAGCAAAAGTTTTGTGCTCATGGTGGTCAAAGCCAAAGAAAAAGAACATGAGATGGCTTTTGAGACTTGCGATCTGAAACATAAGGATGAATTGGTAAAAAAATTTCTCATTTTGATGATGTTTTTCAGGATCCACAAGGTCTACCTCCCAAAAGAGGGGTTCAACATGAGATACAATGCTTTTCAGGATGCACCTCTTCCCAATATCGGGATGTACAAAGGTTGTAGTAGAGAATGAGGAAATCAAGAGACAGGTAATGGAACTTTTGGCTCAAGGTATAATTCATCCAAGTACATCCCCATGTGGTTCACCAATTATATTGGTTCCTAAAAAGGATGGCACTTGGCGAATGTGTGTTGATTTCCGTGCTTTAAACAAGATTACTATAAAGAATCGTTACCCTCTTCCTAGAATAGATGATTTACTGGATCAATTAAAGAATGCAATTTATTTCACTAAGTTAGACTTAAGAAGTGGTTATCACCAAGTAAGAATTGTAGAAGGTGATGTTTGGAAAATTGCTTTTAAAATGAAACAGGATTGTTTGAATGGTTAGTGATGCCTTTTGGTTTGTGCAATGCACCAACAACATTCATGAGAGTTATGAATGAAATATTTAGACCATTCATTGATAATTTCATTATTGTCTACTTAGATGATATTCTTATTTTCAATAAGTCATGGGATGAACATGTTAAACACATCCAAAAAGTCTTAGATGCACTAAGGAAAGAGAAATTGTATTTGAAGATGTCAAAATGTGAATTTGGAAAAACATCTTTAATTTACTTGGGTTATATCAGAGAAATGGAGAATTGAGAATTGATCCTAAAAATAGAGGTTATTGTGAAATGGCCTAGACCCACTAATGTGACGGAAGTTAGAAGTTTTCTAGGTGCAGTTCAATACTGGAGAAAATTTATTGCTAACTTCTCATATATTGCATCTCCTTTACATGCTTTGACAAGTATTAAACAAGTCTTTCAGTGGGGAGGAAAACAACAAAAATCCTTTGATACACTGAAAGAGAAGATAAGTACCGCTCCGATCTTGGCACTTCCAGATTTACAACATTCATTTGAGATTGAGACAGATGCTAGTGACTACGCAATGGGGCAGTTTTGATGCAGAACAAACGACCAGTGTGTTACCATTCATAAACCTTTACAAGTGCGGTAAGAAACTATCCAACTTATGATAAAGAGTTGTATGCTTTGGTTCAAAGTGTTAAAAAGTGGAAGCATTATTTAATGGGAAAAGAAACAATTATCCATACTGACCATCAACCGCTTCAATACTTACAAACACAAACCAAATTGCAGCAGTCTAGACATTTCAGGTGGATGGGATTTTTGCAACAATTTCATCTTGTAATTAGGTATAAAAAAGGTATTCAAAACAAGGTTGCCGACATGTTATCTAGACCACCAGTGGTAGTAGCATCTATTCTTTTGCAGCATAGTTCTTTGGCTCATGTTAGTTACAAGGAACAATATGTAAATGATGTTGACTTTAGAGAAGTGTATGAGGATCTAGTAAGTGGGAAACAAGTAGGAGAAAAAGATTATCATTTGCATGAAGGATTGTTATATCATTCTGAAAACTTTGTATTCCATAAAATGAGCATGTGCATATGATTAGGGAAGCACATACTTCTCTTATTTCAGGGCATTTTGGTGTTAGTAAGATAGTTGCACATTTACAAAAATATTGTTATTGGCCTAGAATGCATGAACATGTAAACATGTATATTAAGGGATGTGTTCTTTGTGCCACAAGCAAGCCAAGTAACAGAAATTAGGACTTTACACTCCTCTTCCTGTTCCAACAAGGCCTTGGGAAAGTGTTTCCATGGACTTTGTAGGAGGCTTGCCCATGACACGAAAGAAACATGATTACTTATATGTGGTAGTGGACAGATTTAGCAAAATGTGTGTGTTGGTTCCATGTACTAAACAAATAACTGGTGAGGGAACTGCACATTTGTTTTTTCAGTTTGTTTGGGTTCATTTTGGTTTACCTACTTCAATTATATCTGATCGGGATTCTAGATTTCTTGGGGAATTTTGGTCAACATTGTGGGGGTTAATGGACACAAAACTGAAAAAGAGCACTTCTTTTCATCCACAGACTGATGGTCAAACAGAGGTTGTAAACCGCACAGTGGTACAATTACTTAGGGGCTATAGTAACAAACATCCTAAATTGTGGGATGAACATCTTTATTATGTGCAACATGCTTATAATCGTGCCTTACATTCTTCTACTTTGAAGTCTCCATTTGAGACTTGTTATGGATATCTGCCTAATTCTCCATTAGATATATATTATGGACATGAAATTGTTGTTAATGGTGCAAGTGATTCTGACAAGGCTAAAATATTTGTGCAGAGAATACAACAGGTTCATCAGTATGTCCGTGAACAATTGGAGAAAAGTCAGGCTAAGTACAAAGCTAGGCATGATAAACATAGAACTGATCACAAGTTCAAAGTTGGTGATTCAGTTTGGCTTCACATCAACAAGGAAAGACTGACAGGTGAAGGTAAAAAATTGAAACCTATATGGTATGGTCCGTTCCAAATATTGGAAAAAATGGTAACAACACTTTCTCAGTTGGATTTACCTCCATATATGCAAATCTACTCAGTTGTAAATGTTGAGAATTTAAGATTGTATGAACCGCCTATGATTGTTGATCATGATGATTCTAACATAATGCCTTCCATTGATGATTTTGCTCCTGAGTATCTTGATGAGTTGCAGGAAGACATCATTTTGGACAGGAAAGTAAGAACTTCATGAAGGGGTGATATTGAGTATCTTCGTGTTGGGGTCAAAGCAATGCATCCGAACAAGGCTAAATGGATGGAAACTGAAAGGTGAGGGAGAAATACCTCACCTATTCACCAATTAAGTTGACTTTTGGGGTCCAAAATTTTCTCGGGGGGAGGAATGATCCAGAGGATCCTCACAAAGAAACACCGATCTAAGATCTTCTCTCGAATAAATTTCAGTCATTTTTAAAGTGTGGAGAAAATTATACGATTCCGCCGATATCTTGTTTCAGAAAACGAGCTCATTTTCAAAAGTTATAGCTCGCTGAAATTTTCGGAAACCGCAAAATTTGGAGTTTTGTGCAGGTTGGACGTGTGCACGCTCGCCAAGTGTTTCAATTATATTGCGACACGTGGAAAATTTGTGTGACGTACTAAAAGTGGTTTTGGGAACGCCGGTCTTGGACACTCGTTTTCTGGACAAATGGACCCCGCTATTTACTAGCTAGGGGCCCTCAGCCAGGTTCGACACACTCGATTATGGAGGGGTGTCTTGGCCTCCTTCTCATTTTATCACTATACCAACTTGTGTATATATATGCTTGTAATTACATTTTTTATGCTATGCATGTGGGACTATATGATACACCATTTTAAACTATGCAATTACCATTTCCACGCATTTTTATTTAATTCCATATTCCACGCATTACATCCAAATCCCTCTTACCTTTTTATTCCACGCATTAAATCCAAATCCTTATTACCTTTCCCACGCATTATATTTTGCATTTTTCTAGGTGCCTAAAAATACTAGGGGCCATACATATCCATGCGCCCACTTCCCACTAAGGTGGCTCTTAAGCCACTTGAAACAATGCGCCAACCTATCTTTTAAAACCTCCTCCAATATTTTCTGCGCCAAATGTGGGATATTGATCCCAAGGAGATAAGTCAAATGCATGGGGAGGAGAATGGAACCCGGGTGGGCCATGTAAAAGGATAAGCGCCCATCTAGTATGCTAGGAGGCTTAGAAACAATATAAAAGGAGTGTTATTTTATTTGAATACTATTCAGGTCTGTGCTAAAATATTGAAATGCTCATAACTTGAGCTAGGAGTGGAATTTTGAGATGTAAAAAGCAACCCATGTTATTTTTTACAGAGGAAGACTGTGAGAAGCTCGAAATTTGTAGAATTATTTGTAAAGAATTATTTTCAATATTTTAATAGATCGGTCCCATTCAACAGACCCGAGACGTAGGCCTCAAGCGCCAACTCCGTTATCAATTCTTGTGTCAAATTGCTGGTGAATTCTCTTCATTTCTTGAATTTTTATTCTTTTATTAAAAATATATAATGCAATTTTTACATCGAAAATCAATACGAAGCAAAGAAATGCTTGAGTGTGTGTGCACATTTTTATTTGATTTTCATGCACAGATAACAAAATTTGTAGTGAAAGATCGGAGGATGCAAATGAACACAGAGAGGGTTGAGAATCATCCAAAAACATGCATTATTTACTCCAAAGATGATAATACACTACAAAATGCCAAGAGGCAAATGTGTGTGCATTCTGATTTAGATGGGAGGTTTGAACTCCACAAATTCACCTACCAAAGAGAAGAAGGGAGGGGCAAAACAAGAATGTTCAAACTTTAGAAAGAATCCCCTCCTTAAAATTTATAGGAAGAATGAGAGAGGGAAGAGAGAGGAATTCCAAATCTACCCCAACCACCTCAAGGTTGTATTTAATTCATCTCATTATGGCGGTAGGTGAGAACCCTAGAAAACCCAAAAAATGGCGAATTGTATTTTACATTTTTGAAGAAATTTTTCTCACCCAATTAAATATATATAGTCTTAGTTGGATAGAGGACCTTGTAAGCTTTCCAAAAAGTCCAACCTTGCGTGAATCCGAGCTCCTTGTGAAAAGTTATGGCCATTTGAATATCTATGTCAGGGTTTGCTTTCTTTCGGGGTGTCAACGCTCAAAATTTTACGCCTCCTGAAGATGCGCCTCCTGAAGATGCACCTCAATGCATCCATCCTCGTGTCAACATACTCTAATCTGCGCCATGGGCACGAATTTTTTTCATGTCGAGACTTTGTGTTGTGCGACTCCAACTGCGCCTGTAGGGCGCGAATTTTGTCATGTCAACACTTTGTGTTGTGCGCCTCCAACCTATGCCTTGGGCGTGAATTTTTCATGTCGACACTTTGTGTTGTGCACCTCCAACTTGTGCCTTGGGTGTAAATTTTTTCATGTTGACACTTTGTGTTGTGCACCTCCAACCTGCGCCTTGGGTGCAAATTTTGTCATGTTGACACTTTGTGTTGTGCGCCTCCAACCTACACCTTGGGCACGAATTTTGTCATGTCGACACTTTGTGTTGTGCGCCTCCAACCTGTGCCTTGGGCATGAATTTTTTCATGTCAACACTTTGTGTTGTGCACCTCCAACCTCGTGCCTTAGCTATTGGTGACGTAATAAATATCGGGCTTCAAGTTTCTTTGATTTCCATATTCTTCTATTTGTCTATATTTACCCGGGGGAAGATATATACAACAAGACTTTTTGGAGTGCAAACCTTGAAGATGGATGTAACACTCTTGGATACTTGGCATTTTTTTCCCCAATTTTGGGAGAGTTCTACCTTCTTGATCTCATTTGGTTGTGGTAAAATCATGTTTAAATTTCTCCTTTGTAAGTCTATATGGTTGTGAGCTTGAGCCAACTAGTGTTGTACTAGTGTTGTGAATCTCTTCAATCATGGAAGAGCCTTGTAAAGCCTTGTTTTGTGTTCATCTTAGAGACTTGTAATTTTTTTCCTTTTGTGACAAAATCATGATTAGATTCCCTTGTAATGTGAGGGTTTGCATGGTAAAATTTGTATGGAACTTGTATAAAAAAGGGAAATATTATTGAGTTGAAGAAATATGTACATTGGTGTCTTGTTTGAGACGAGAGTATGTATTCATGAGAAATGAAAAATTATTCTCGACATATGTAAACTTATTATTCTTGCCATATGTAAGCTTATTGATATAACAAAATGAAAGGATAGGTGTAGGTTGATTTTTTTGAAACAAACTAAATAGTTTAAGCTATGGATGGAAAATTGCTTCATTTTTAATGCTTGGAAAGGAGGATCTAAAGAAAAGGATGAAATGTGGATTTCACCAATTATTAATAGTTTTTCTCTATTCTTTTTCTTGCTAGTAAAGAGTTCACATTTAAGAACATTGTGATTTATGAAATGTTAGTCAGATATTATAAAATAGGGAAACAAGAGAGTGAAATTTTGTTGAAAAGAAAATTATTGTTGTTAGATCTCTTGCACTTCCTTGTTCCATATTTTTGTCTAGGTATTCTTGTACAAAAATGTTATAGAGATAAACCTATTGCTTCCCATCGGGTTGAATAAATGAAATATGCCCATTAATAAGAATTTATTGCACTTCACTCCATTTTAAAAGTATATGTTGAGACTTATATATGATTGCAGATTTAGATTTAATCTGGTTAATATGGTGAAGGTCTTTCTTATTTATTCATGTTGAAAGTTGTGGATCAAACCTTGAAGATTCATTTTAAATCTCTCGGTTCATTGAACATACATATATGTTTATGTGCATAAGTACAATCATTTATGTATATATTCATATGTAGATTTACCCTCATATATCTTGACAAGACTATATTTACTTGCAAAAAAATTGTTTGAAACGTACCCTACCATCTACACTTGCCCTATGTACCTAGATGTGTGTGTGTGTGTGTGTGTGTGTGTGTGTGTGTGTGTGTGTGTGTGTGTGTGTGTGTGTGTGTGTGTGTGTGTGTGTGTGTGTGTAATGGTTTGAATTGTGCTTATTGTGTGTGAGCACGTGTGATGCCTCTCGTTATATATAAAAAAGAATAATAATAATTAAAAAATTACGAGAGTGCATTCATTGAATTTGGTTCAGTTATTATGGGGGAGGGGTGAAACCCCCCCCACGTCTTTACCCTCTCCTCATTACGCAACCACATTGGTGGCTCTCTTCATGCCTACGTGGCCATACAACACTTTGCTTGCCCAACAATTATAAACTCCCTCCATTGATGCAAGTCGACATCTGGCAGCCGAGATATATTTTAAAAACAAGCAAAAATAAATAAATAAATATCCATAAACATATGAGTAGATCTTGTTTTCAAAATCAAACCAATTCTAAAGGAGAGTAAATCGATTTACCCAAAATCTAGAGCCCTCTCAAACCAAATCTAGAAGATAAAAAGGAAAAAACTTAAAATATCTATTCATAATAATCTTATAAGAAAAGCTCCCCCACCGTAGATATGAAATAACATCGCACAAAATAAGGAAGGAGAAAAAAATAAAAAATAAAAACAAATATTATCTAAAAGGAATGATAAGAAGATTGTTCTAAGCCATGATCTCAGATGATAATAGCACACGCACATTAGATTTGCAAAACAAAAGAGCTAAAATACCATATATGGAAATCCATCATAATCTATAATGTCAATACATTACAATACAATTACTTGAATTATTCAATAAGAAAGATGTACATATATGAGGAGGAAGTGCAACTACTATCTAAATCATGGTGAATAACTCTCACTAAATTCGATCTTTGGTAGTTAAGTTAACTCCAAAAGACTAGTAAGATAACTCCACATAACCGAGAAGCTAACTCAACAAAACTAGTAAGATAACTCCACATAAAATCAACGAGAAGCTAACTCAACAAAACTAGTAAGCTAACTCCACACAACTATTACACCTAAGAAAATTAACCCAACACGTGTAGGGCTAACACAAGTGTAAGAATTATCCTAATAAATAAATAAAAGGATAAATAATAACATACACTAACATTATCAAGCTTGAAACCTAGTTGTCATGGCGCCACCTCTCTCAACGTGCAGAAGACCAAAGAAAACAAAATAAGAAATAAACTCACCAAGCATATGTTACAAACAAAAAATAAATAAAAGCCCTAATTTGTTTAGGAGTTGCGGTTAGGTAGCACATATAATATTGGGTTAGGGTAAGGTAATTTAAACAAGTATAAAGCTATTAAAGTAAAAGTATCTCTTATTTAAAAAAACTAACTCGGATATTATTAAGGTATTCTTACCATTATAAGATTTATATCATGAAAATATCCTTATAAATTCTTTAATGTGTTTAGATCACATTGTTGTAATGGAATAAAAGGCTTAGACAATGCATTTACACTTATTAAATTTATAATGTGTCATTGTGCACAAAACTAAAATATTTACTCAAATAACAATCGTAACATGTTTAAGAGCTAACATATAATAACGAAATTTAAATATCATGATGATCGTAATAATAGTATAAGATTATACGGTTTAAACTCGTAATAACATATACCAAAGAAGTTAATGGGTATAATGGAATCAAATCACGTACATGGCGTATATACGTTTTGAAAAAAAATTGACCGATTTTTCAATAGTATTACATTGTTTCCTTGTAGGGTTAAATGGGGCATTACAATTAGTGCATATTTTTAGTTGTTGGATAATATTATAGTAGTTAGTGTAGGAATTTTTCCTTTCTCCAAGGGTTTGTCACGTTGAGTTAAGTCCCGCATTCGAGAGAAATTTAGGCTATATTTTTACTTGTTCATAGGTGCACATTTCAGATGGCAATAATTTTTGGCATGCTTGGTGGGACCTTTATTTTGGAAACTTCATTTAAAATTGGTTTTCAATTTTGTTTAGTGTTCCATTTCGACATATGTGTGTTCTTGTTAAGTTAATTGCAACATTTTCAAACAATGATACAAGTTTTTTCCTTATTTTATAGCTAAGTTTTGGTATTTTCTTAACTTATTTGGTTCATGAACCATACCTTCAAGCACTTAGGGACTCTATTGGCTGATATTTTACCCACTTTCTCATTTACAAAGAATATTTCCATACATTTTCATATATGATGTTTGCACTCTTTAATGGATCTTATAAGAGCTCATTCCATCCCTCATTTCAATTCTAGTCCCCTCCATTTGCAAAAATGGGATCATATCCCCAAAAAAATCCTTGAAAAACCCTCCCTCTCTTTCATGGAAATGGTGACATAAATTCTATAGAGCATATCCAATATGTATCCAATCATTGTTCCATACGTAATATCATAGAGGAAAAAATTGCATCAGACTTCTTATTTCTTCCTCACAAGTAAAGATCAAGAATGATACCCGAGTTTCTCTTCACAATCCATTTCCACATGGGATCAGATGGGAGAGAAGCTAGATAAATGGTTCAAGGAGAATGCATACATTATATTCTCATGGAACACATGAACACCATAAGAAGATCCTCAATATAGTTTATTTCATGCTTCAATCTCATATTCAAAGGACTTGGAAGAGAATCCCTCAAGAATTCAAACCCCAATTAAGTATGGCGCTTGTATACTATTTGAAATCCTTTTATTATAATCTTTTTGTCATGATTTATTCCCTTTGAGGCGTGTTATTATTCCTCATGCATTTGATGTTGTTATGCAAGTTGATAAGATTCTTGTTCGTGCTAGAAAAAGGATACCAATCCCCATCTCTTTGATTCCTCAAGCTCATTTTGTGAATTTACTCAAGCTCCTCATTTAATTGTTGAGTCTCCCAATGTTAATCTTCATATCTAGAAGAGAGAAACTCAAGAAAGGTTTTCAAATATCATAGTAGATTTAACCAAATGAGTCATAATATATTTTGGAGGATCATTTGTCTTTTTTTTTCAAATCAAAGGATCATATCAACAAGTTTTAGCTTTGACCAGCTTTTTCTAAAATTTAATCAATGAACATCCCCTTGCCAACATCTCATATCCAATTAAGACTAGTTTCAATAAAGGAAACAATGTCATAACATTTGTAGATTGGTGTATATCCAATTTAGATGATGAGAGTGTTCAAAATGTGGAAACAAAGGCATCCATTATGGAGAGATATCAGGGTAATTTTGATGATGATCAAAGTTATCTTGAGAAGGATATAGATCAAATCTAGTCTGAGTCTGACACTGCTAAATTAAGGTCGTCACCTCGGCAGGGTGGTTGCTCAGTGTGGAGCACACGTAGTGTGTAGAAAATTTTGGAATATCCACATTATATGAACAATCAACCTCTCCATTGCGATGACATCAACTATAGAAGAAAAGGCCGCTCTCACTTCAGAATAATTAACAAAGGTTTTTTTCTAGTTTTTGTTGGTAAGAAATTTGTGTATAAGATCATTAACAGTTCCTACACTTTTAATTTTAGAATAAGAGATGCACACAATCGTGCATAAAGCCTTATGCTTTGAAAACCATCGACATACGACCAAAACTGTTTAGAAACATAAATGTCGTTCCTTGTTCCCAACAAATCTATGTTTATCATCATCATCTATTGTACAATTTAAAGTTTTCAGCTCAGGAACCATCTTCTACAAAAGAGTTGTCTAATACGGAGGAAGATATTATGGTGGAGGCATTTGGGCACGCCTACACCACACGAGCATTTGAGGAGGGCTACGAAGAAAGGTATGGGTGCTACGTAAATGTCATGTTGGACAAGCTCGATTCACATCACACCATCAAACATCGCCTAGGTAACCACAGATCATTGGATTGCATTGCATTATTATTATTATTTTAATGTATTTTTTCATATAAAATATAACAAATATTATAAAGAGGGCTATGGAAAATAATTCAAAATATATTTAAAAATAGTTTAAATGCGAAACATAAATCAAATTAAAATATATATAAATTGGTTTATCGGAAATAAAAACCAAATCAAAATACTCATATTTACTATATTTTATAGGACCTAAAATTGAATGAAAATATTTTAAAATTAACTTACCTCCAAAGTCGTGTTCTAAAACCATTGAGTTTGTTTGATGCGGTGAAGGGAAGAAATATTTTTAGAAGAATTCGCTCTAAGCAACGCAAGTTTAGGATATCCGACTTGGACTATGTTTTAAATTATTAAAATTATCATATTTTTTAAATATATGATTTATCGTATTTTTTTCTGTATTTATTGTATTTTTCCTATAGATGGATTTTTTTTTCATATTTAAGGTCTATAGTTTAATACTCTCTATATTAAAGTTACTACCTTACCCTTAGACATTAATCCTGCCAATCAATTTGATAGCACTCTGCTTTGCTCATAATTGTCAACGTTCCTCCTTGTTCGCAGGCACACAAAAGTCTACTTAGTACTCTTCAACAATGCACCCAACAACACCAACAAAATCTACACTACAATTAAGCACCACATCATCCAAACTATCCTACACCTATGTGGATCATGTACACTATCCTACACACAGTGGCCCCTTCACCAACTATTCTTTTTTGATTAATAGTGAAAATTTTATACTTATAAATAGAAGTCACAGGTTCAAATCATGCAAAGGTAGGGTATTGATTAAAATTTGGCTATAGCAACACCTGTGAGTGCTTTCTTTCGACACCTTTATGAGGACCCATCAAGCCATAATTGGATCTTGTAAAGCTCTGGTTTCATCTTTGAAAAATCCACCTCCATATTTGGATCATGTAAAGTTCTGTTTTCAATTCAAAGATCGAGTTGTTATAAAAGATGGAATACGCAGAAGAAGAGTGAAGTAGGAAAAGTGGCAGGAAAGTGAGTATGTGCAACTAGAAAGAGAAATTGACAGATACTTCAGAAGTTCAGTAGACTCGCACTCAATTTGCAGCAGAAAAAATACATTATAAGCCATTTTAGCTTCTGGACGGATTTCTTCAAGCACATTACGAGTACATTCCAAGAGCAAGCCGATCCCTTATCATAATGCCGTCAGTGAAGTTTTATTAAATACAATTAGGCTAATTACAGTTTCACATCTCCACATGTAAGAAAGGTTCCTAATTCAAGAGAATGTCACACAATTAATCGGATTTTCTTTCATATTTTGAGCCAAATGCAGTAAATGCCCCTGAAATATCGAAATTGTCAAGGAAAAAAATTAGCAAAGATGAGAAATATGACCTTGTTTGTTCCAGATTTATATCTAAGTGCAGCACCGCTAAAATGTGACCTCAGAAGCCTCCCTGCAACGCGTGAAAAGCCCACTTTTCTCAGTGTATATGAAGCAGAAGACGAATAACAGTAAACGGGAAAAGCCCCTTTTCTCATGCCTGTCGTAGACATTTACAAAAATACAAAACCCATAAACATGGCCAAATGTATTGGCGGTACAGAGTGTTAGAAGCAGGGAGACAGAGTGTCTGAATTGAGTCAGAATCAGCCAAGGCCCATTCCCACAGGGAACGCCTCTCACGTAAAAATGCAATGTAAAATCTGCTATTCTTCACATTATTCTCACTCTTATATTAGAATCTGCTACTATGGATTAAAAAAAAATCATTATTGATATCATTGGAACATGTGATATGATTTTAGAATGTCCTTGAATTCATTATCTTAGGATATTCAATATATTCTCCATCAAGGTTTCGAAAATACTTATCGCAATCAGTTGTTAGAGTTAAGGGAAGCATTTCTAAGGTTTCCATACATACTCCTCACATTGAAATGGTGTTCTTCACCTAATTCCTAAGGGCCTCACCGTGATAGATATACACATATTATCCTACAAAGGCACTCCTCCTGTATCCTCTTATAACAAATAACTCTCATTTAAGCATGTCCTAAAGCTAGAGATTAAAGTTAGACATCCTATTATTTTAAGCTCTAAGCCTCCTATATTTTTTGGTATGTTTTATCATACCATTTATTTCATCGTAGAGTATCACCTTATGTAAAATAACACTAAAAATATGGGAAAAAATTAAAAATATTTCATAAAACACAAAAACATTCAAATATTCTCAAAATAGAAAATCAAGACATGTACAGAATTTTATCTATTGGATTCTACTTTACATATGTTGTTTGTCACATGGTTTGAAAAATATCATGTTTTCTAATCTTTACACACATGTGCTTCAATTGATATAATAGCATGATGAAGGATGGATTCTACATGATCATATATATTGGACCTACCCCTTTTACATAGTGGTCTTGCTAATATGGTCTAATCTTCTACAATATTAGGTGTTAATGTTTCATTTACTACATTCTTTCATCTTAGTTATCATTATAAATATGTTATTTATCTCAATTTATGGGACTAAAAATGTGTATTGTATAATACTAGTATATGTTGTTATATGTGCCTATGTGATACTATTTATTTTTCACCATTACGCATTGAACTATTTGTATTTTTGTGTTGCGTGTCCATCCATTATCTTTATCTATATGTGTGTGACCATATTTTTCCCTTGTTTTTGGAATTGGTTTCCTTTTTATTTTGAATCCTTTTTCTTTCTTTGTGAGTGTGACACTAGTGTGTCCCTTATATACATCCATTGGTCTTCTCTATGAAAATATTTGTGACATTATTTTCTATTCGTGAATACTATCTGCTTTGATACTCGTATGATCTTATGATTTTTATGTCTTATTTTTCTGTTTTGGGCATGATTTTAATCATACCATATTATACAAATTTAGTTTCTACATGGTGGCCACCTATAAATATATTTTGTGTTTCAATGATGATTATATGCAATATGTGACAACAAAAAACTTTAAATATTTTTATTTGATCAATCTAAAGAATGTGTAACTCACCTAAAAAGAGGAGGAATCATTTGGTTATCATAATAATCTTATTGTAGAACATGACACAAATAGATTATATATTAAAAAATAGTGTAACATGTTATAGGAAAAAATAACAAGAACAATTAAAATTAATTTATAATACATTTATATAGACAAAAACATTCAATAGAAGATGGAACTTTCAAATGTTATTATCCGGAATAGTGTTTGACATCCAATTCCATAATTTTATCAAAATACATGTTTTCACATATCATTGGTACATGTTTAGGCATAGAAACATAAGTTTAGTGAATAATACACTCCATCTCATTATATAATGTAGGAGGCATAAAATAGTTTTAAATCCAATATCAAATGACACATTTTCTATTTGGTATTAACAAATTGAAGCTATTGCAATTTACATAGTTGGTGTATGAGTATACTTTATTTAGTTTCAAATTTTAACATTTGGAACATTGACACCCATAAAGTGCACAATGCGGGAATGACTGTACATAGACGCCTTCTAGCCTTACACAAGGTTTCACATTTTTGATTCTAGATCCATCTTCAATAGTGTGGTTCAATGAATGGATGGTTTTATTTTTGGTCTAGTGACATCCTCAATACATATGGTATGAGTGATATCACGAGACATCATTCCTTTTACTTCCTTTTGGTGCATTGGTACACCCAATTACCATTTGTTCAATTATTTTTTATTCATTTGGTGTTCAAACACACAATTCCCTTTTAAGATTCACATTTCTCAGTCAAATTACGTACCGAATACATTTAATCCTCCATTATAATAGCTTCAACCCCTCTTTACAAATTCTTCAACATTAAACACAAACCTTTGGAAAACAAGTAAGTGTACTCTTTCCATGATTTGTAAGCTTTCAATTTACAATTTTCAAGTTCAATTTCAATTTAGAGTCAATATTAAATTGTCTTATAGACACTAACTAAATTATTTGTTGCAAGTTTAACTTTGAAAATATTCTAACTAGTCAAGAAACCGATCACCTCGAGTAAATATTTTTTACCACACGTAGGTATCATTTCCTTTAAGCAAGAAAAACTATTTCCTAGCTTAAAGGGGAAGGGATAAATTTAGACACCTAAATTTGTAAATTTACCACTTGATAATGTTAGCATTGGCTTAATCCCTTCAATCATGACTATTGCACCTTTATTGTTATATCCTTAATCATGTTACAAGACTCTCTCCTAATTACACTTTAGATCCACATATATAAAAATGATGACATCAATAGAAAATAGTCCACTTATCCTAATTTTGATGAAAAAAATATCTTCATCCTAAAAAAATTCGTTGAATGTGACAAAATCCAATAATTAGTTTAGTCTTGGTCTAAATGGTCTTTTCTAGGGATTTCTAATGGTTAATTTCTCAAATGTATGTATTTTTCCGGGTTGGTAATTTTACTATGGGTTATCTTTAATATATAATCATATCCTATGAAACCCTATATAAGAAATTGTAAAGCACTCATTTACTCGCCTCAAAACAACTAGGATTCAAAGAACTCCCTAAAAATATCAATAAAAAGGAAAACAAATATCTTTTAAATTTCTATAAAGAATCATCAAACATTATGAGTATCCCCACATAAGGTATGAAGCAATACAAACAAGGTTCAACATTCAAGCTTCTCAAATTATAATCCCTCAAAGCTAAGTCTAAGAACATGAAAAAATAATTATAATTAGGAAAAAAATATGCAAAGTTTTCTACCATTTTAAAGTTAAAATAATACAATTCAATTTCATATGTTGCAAAGAATGTTAGTCTTAATGAAGTATTTTATATCAATAGTTAAGGCTATAACTATTGCAAATTTGTAGAAGTCTTTCTCAGTCTCACTAAGATTAAAATCCTCTACTTTACATTAAAATAGAAAGCTATAATATTTCAAATAATATTGGCCTCAATTAGTTTACTTGAGTTTATCATCTACAAATAAAACAATGATGTATATCCATTCTTCTTAAAAATTTGAAATTTAAACAAAAATATCTTCATACACTATATAATAAATTTCTACCCAATATGGTTTTCCCTTTGGAAGGCTTGGAAGCTTTGGAAGGCTTGGACAAATTAATCTAGGTATTGTGTCAATTTTTTCTTCTTTCGAATGGGAATTAGGTATGTAGTTCTTCATCAACATCAAATAGTGGTAGATATTTGTGAGTTTGGTGTAGTCCTTCCAAATAGCATGGATAAGTTCCTCCTAGGTGGCACTCATCATATTGTTTTAAATAAATCTTCATTATATTCATTCTAATGAGAGCACACCCTGAAGGAATACCATATATAGATCGTGCCAAGATGGGAGCTTTAGAATACCATAATGGCATCCGTCAATATAATGTTGAAACCAGAATTGCAACGTTGAATCATACATATTGCATGTAAATTCTTTACAATAAAATTTCAAAGAAGACATGCACAAAAAGGTGTTCTCAATCTTATATTGTAGTTTGGAAACTCTTCAACAATTACCATATATACACACAAAATAGATTTATTAAAAAGACCTTAATTTTTTCTACACAAATTCAATTAACAAAACTTATTTCCACAATTTTTACCAATATCCTCCTATTGAACATCATATAGTTTCAAAATGCCATAATAGTTCATGTATAGCATATTTCCATAAAATAAAAAAACCTTGAAAATTATAAGAAATATTTACTCTTGCTCGCTACTTGAATACAAATCTTTATTTTTAATGAAGGAAAGCGTGACAACAGTACTTATTATTATAAGTAATTATTAAAAATATTGTCCTAGCTGGGGCATCAATAAACTTGTGGGTGTTATATATGTTAATCCACAAGATGATGATGCTAGTTTATTTATTTATAGACATATAATGTTAAACAGAAGCACAGTCGGCGGGAGCAAAGGAGAGCATGTGGTTGGCATTATCGTAGAGAATATGATAATTCTGTTGCTGAAGATTGCCAAAGATGGCAACGGCATCTGAAGATTCGCCCATGTCCAGCGTGAGGAAACACAAGGAGTTGCTGTCGCGGACTGTAGCAAAGCTGTATTGACCCCTAATTACATAATCCGCACCGCCGCCAAAATGATAAGTGATGTCAGGAACGGCTACATCATCAGTTGATCCGGATGGCAGTTGGTAGCATAGATCGAAGTCTGAATCACTGCTTCTGGGTAATCCCACGGCGGAGTCCAAAAGTTGAGCCACCGCAGTGAAGGCGGCGTGGGGCAAGAACGTTAGCGTTGTTCCTGAATCGATGATGAACCCTCCGTTACCATCTCCTTTGAGATCGAACGTTCCCTCTGGAATGTTGGCCACCGAATTTCCCACGCTGATTCCTTCAACAGAGAGGTAATAGAAGGTATTTATGGATGGGTTTGTAAGAATGGGAGTAGACTTGGCTCCCTTTGGAGTAGCTGCGCTGCCGAACAAGAGCGGGCTCGTTTCTGCGCTGCTCTGCAATGGGACTAGACAGTAAGAGAATTTGGAGTCGACGAGGGAACCGAGCTGCGAGATTAGTGATAACTCGCCCCCTCCGAGCCCCACTATACCGTCTGTTCCACTGAAGTCCGATCCTTCCGAGTCATGGCTGCAGCCAAAGGCGATGTGTGGGATGGAATACGGGTTTCCATTTGTGTCCGACATGCTCAATGTTTCCACGGATAAGATGCCACTTGTCCTCACGGAACCGTCGCGGCCGTATCCGTATGAATACTCACAGTCGGGGGTGCATGATTTTCTGCGGAGGGAAGAGCAGAGGGAGGTGGCATCGCAGGGCACCTTGGCGTAGGTGG
This sequence comes from Taxus wallichiana var. yunnanensis, assembly GCA_018340775.1. Classification (NCBI taxonomy): domain Eukaryota; kingdom Viridiplantae; phylum Streptophyta; class Pinopsida; order Cupressales; family Taxaceae; genus Taxus; species Taxus wallichiana. Next base: position 509,438,084 of record CM031239.1, on the reverse strand, counting down.
TGGATTTGGAGGGGTCGAAGATGGGGTCGGGCTGAGAGAAGCAGGCGGTGCAGGGTTGGCATTGCGTCCATATCAGATCGCTGCCTGTGTCCATGATGGCAGCCACTTTTGTGGGCGGGGTTCCGATGCTGATTGTCACTGCAAACTCTCCTTTCCCATAGTTGAGGGGAGCCTCGATCCCACCTTGAGGAGAAAGAGAAGGTGAAGGAGATGATAATGCTTTGGAAGCTGGTTTGATTAATGCAGAAGCTATGGAGGTTTGGATGGTTTTGAGCCTTGTGATGCTTCTGTGGACGGCGCCACGAAGGTGGTGTTGAGGGTGCAGGCGCTTCATATTGGCTCTCAACCCCTTCACCATTGGCCCGTCTTCTGCATTGGCCATGTTATTCAGAGAACATAGCAGTAGCAGCACCGCCACAATCACCACCTTGTAAGCCATTGCTACTTACTAAAGCACCGATGAGCTCGATAACTCCACACACAGCTATTTATAAGGCTTTGTTTTGGTCCCGAGCCGATGCAGGGTGGGCTCCGTAGCGAGTCAATCGCAGGAGACTCGAACATAACGTGAGTGAGAAGGTAACGAAACTTCCGTTTCATACAGTGATTGGGTATTGAAGGAACGTTCTTGACGGAGGGAGGAAAAACGTTCACACGACTTAGTTTTCCTTAGCTAGAAAGAAAAATAAAAGCCAAGACAAAGTAGTCATCCCGATCATGAAAAGCGACACTCTTGACAAACGGAGAAAAACGACAGACCTTTCTCGGCATATTCAAGACTCTCGAGATAATATAATCAATACAAGGATTTAATATAAACATTAGAAGGAGATAATCTAATCAATAATGACACAATGGTCAAATCCAACACCGAAGATGTAGGAACAACAAAATTACTAATTAAAAATGGAAGCATTATTGTATTCATTACAAATGTATGGAAAAATTAAGTAATCACAATAATACATGTTACTACTAACACCCATACAATGTATGGTTTGGGACCTCGATCCATCTATAATGATGTGGTCTCATGGTTGGAAAATTGTTTGGTGATTAAAAAGTCATATGGTAACCTACATCTCACACTTTTTTTGAAGGACTTTTGGGGAAACTATAAATCCTTGTGACACCCTTTCTTTTTGGTTTTGGGACATGCAATTTCCTCGTAGCTTAAGTTACCTATTATAAAAATTAGGGATTAATCACTACCGATCATCCACAAGTACAAGTTTAATCTTCATATCTTTAAGCACTATTTGGCACTTACAATACTCTTTCCCTATCTCTGTATGGGACGACCAATGACTCACATTGTTTGCCATGCTTTTGTTACTCTCTTGGTGTGTTGGTATAAGGTTTTCTAGTTTGACACTATCAATTACGCTCTCTTTTCTCCTTTAACGCAGAAAAAATTATTTACTATATTATTAAAAGGGGAAATGTAGAAATGTATTTTGGCACAAAATAACATTATATCACACGTTTATAAAATTATATGTACATGGATCTTCAACAATGAAAATAGAACTTAGTGGCGCAAGTACTCGTTAGTTTGTTTTTCATATTACTTGTTCATTATTTTCTATCCACTTCAATTCTTCTATATTTTTGGCATCTTATCACAAAGGTTACTAGTTATTGACTTTTATTTTTATTATCGTTGACTATTTTTTGGGAAAATATAGCTTGGCCTTGGTTATTCTACGATATGGTCCTAGGAGAAACAATATTGTCTCTCCTTTACTTTTATTATTTTCTTCCCATTGGTATTCTTCATTACGCTTTTTTGTTTTGCATCTTTTGTTTTAGGGTTGCATTGTGTGCTACTATTTTTGAAATTTCAAAGTAAGAGGCTCTTATATATAAAAATTTATTATAAGCAGTTATCACCTACCAATCACCTATCTACTTATCCATGCAAGATCTAGGAACATGTAAGGACTCACTATAGCACATCTCATGAGAACATCACAAGGAAGAAATTATTGATTTCAACATATGCATATAAGGGTTTCAATTGCGACAATTAGTTAGCTTATTATTGGTGTTGAGGCATGTGGGATAAGTTAGGAATATAGATGAAACATTACATTGAAAGGTTATATTTGTACATTTCAAATTTGTTACATATACATTTGTGAATCTTATATCATGAGTGGGTGATGAGTGGTAGCCTATTTTGGACAATTTTATTTGCACTAAACATGAATACATTTGCTACCCCTTGAACGGCTCCGCCGCTTTGATACAAGTAGTGTTGAGTACAGTAGTAGTGGAGGAGCTATCAAAGTAGAGATTGGTATTTACGATGGGTCGTTTTGGTTAAGTGAAATTAGTCTTGACTCTATATTTCTTATTGCTCAAGTGTAGATGTGTGTGTCATTTTTGAGTACATTTCAAATGAAAAAGGAGGGGAAATTCCTAGACCATCAAGCGAGGGAACTCTGGAGAAATTTTTGAATGTCAAACCTTGTCTTTCAGTGTTTCCAATATTGATAGTTGCATTATGCAAAGTAAGTCCCTAGGACTTGTGGATAGTTAATCCCCAAGCCATTTTAATTAGCAATTGTCTTCAATTCCCTCTTGAAATAAGGGGTATTGGAATATGTAATGGTTGGATGGATCCCAACATGGGCCATTTATCTATTAAATTTGAAAACAAAAAATAAAGGTATTTCTAGTGGTGGCATTGATGTGTCGCAAACAATGTCGGTGATTGTTCCTATAACACCATTTATAAGGCCTGCGTCAACCCATAAATTAGCAATAAGCATGATTTTTTTTTTTTTGCATAGAAGAACTTTGTGTTACAACTTGATCATCATTAGGTTCTCTTGTACTAGCTCGTACATTACCTTGAGCAGTTGGAACATTCAATGCTTTCAACATTTGAAGGTTGTGGGAGTCCACCAGTTCGTTTTTGCAAAAAAATGTGGTGCATCCTTAAAAATGTTGAGCTCCTGCTTGAGTTAGGTGTGAGTCGGTGCGAGACATTAGGAGTTCCCAGTCCTCAATAAGAGGAGTTGAATCTCACATGTGGAGCAGTAATTTCCAAAATGAAACTTGTGCAGTGTTGGTTCCTTGTTGCCAAAATATTGTTTGCAAGGTAATGGAAGAATGGAATCCCTTCCAAAGGATAGCTCCATATGAATTGCTTGCATAAAGAGGAGTGTCCATAACCGGTGGTAATTGGTCGAGGTCGTCGAGGAGGATGACAGATCTATTCCCAAATTTAGTTGTTTTAGAATGTGGGAAGCCTCGTGAAGCCTGTAGTCAATTTTGCTTAGCAACTTTGGGCCGATGAAACTCATTTCATCAATAAGAATATATTCTATATGTTTTAGTGACTCTTGAAAATATGATAATGCATGGCCTTCAAGGGGTTTTAGTTCTTTGATTGGAATATAGAGGCTTGCATGGATTGTGGATGCGAGAGATGTTGAATGTTGAAACACCAATAGGGGCAAGTAGAAGGAGAGATGAGGGAGATGTGGTCGATGTTGTTGTAAATGAAGACTTAATTTTATTTATCAGATATTTTTTTCTTGTGTCAGTTGTTCCTTGAATTATTAATTTTAGTGGAGGTAGATGGGATTTGTTTTCTGAATGGTGTAGTATGGTATCAAGAGCTAGTTTTGTTCTAAAGACAAAGGAAATGTGGAAGATGGTGGTGTGGCCTACATATTGGTGTTAATTGTTTCGTTTTTTTTCTCTCAATGCTTGTTGGACCAATTATCTGCAAATGAGGTGGAACATCATGAATGTTCCAATTATTTTGTATGTCAAATTATCGTTTTCCCAACATTTCAAGACTGTCAAGACCCGTGTTATTTCTGTGATGAAGTTATGCTAAAACCAGGACATTCATGCAATGTTTCTTGTTGAATATTGCATTCAAATTTAGAGTCATAAATAACATCTGTAGCATGTTCTATGTTTATGGTAGTGCATAATACATGTCATGGTTTTTTTTTTGTTTGAACAAGTCCCAAGTGTAATTAATGTCATGAGTGGTTGATCCAATTTGAGAGACAATATTTCTGAAAGGCTTGTATAAAAGGAGTTCTGGCAAATAGAAAAGGTCATAGGATATTAAATTCTGAGTTGGAACATCTACAAATCTTGGGTGGACCCGAGCAATTGTTGGGCTTAATTACAATTTCCATTTATCACCTTTACGGTACTTGTTATAGCTCCAATCTTGCGTAACTTGAATAAGAGGTTAGAGTTCCATGATTGCAGGGTGAACTCTATATGCATCAAAGAAAACTATTATTTCTTGTACATGTGTGTCATTTTCAACAACCCGTCTCAAAATATTTTTGCAAACATTTAATGAAACAAATGAAAGGCTGCAAATAACAAGTGGTAATTTTTGGAGCATGTGGCATGTTTCTTGTGTGCTTATGTCATGTTCAAAAATGATTTCTGTAATCATTTTGTGGATTTAAATATTTTTCAGAGAAGAAACATGAACATCTCTTAAAAATTTGGATAACATTATGTGATAGGTTTCTAAACGTTGCTCTGTTTTAAGCATATTTTTCAATATACTTAAGAAATGCATGACAAGAAAGAACTAGTTGGCAATCGACATTTTCTCTCCACATGGATATCATAATTTGGTTATGGATATTCAATCTATTATTATTTATAGAAGGGGGTATTTAACTTTCCAATATCTTTCAATGACCAAAGTTGAAGAAGGTTACGTGGCCTGGGTGTTGTCTGACACCGCATACATGTGATTGCTTTCTACTGCAAACATGTTTTCTCCGAACATGATTAAGTAGTTCTTCAAAGTCTACAAGTGGGGAGGAAGATAGAATTTGTGTTGTATCCAACAAACAAGTGTCATCTAGTTTAGTGACGTGTAACAAAATCCAATCGTTGTAAGTTGGCCAAGGGTTCCAGGACATACAAAAACTTATCAAAGTATTGTTTAGTTTCCTCAATAGATTTTGTATCCGCGCATTCTATCACATCAAATTTAGGATCATTTTCAATCCACAATAAACTGTGGACATGTGCGGAGCCTCTATGTTGCCATTCATACCCGTGAAACAAGAGAACATAAATACAAGCTATGTAGTTTGAAACAAACTTAAAAATAAGTAGATTGTAATACATGTACCAAAATTATACTTGCTCCAAGTTCCTTCTTTAATATTTATTCATGAAATATTGTGAATCTACAATGCAAGTATGATGATACATAGTAAGGGTTGGAGAAAATGTTAAGGGTTCCCCAACACTATACGAGATCAAAGATCGATGGTAATGCACCGAGACATAATACTATGGAGATCTTCCCATTTGGTGTTTACTGAACACTTAGGATCAAGAATAAATGTGGTGTCCCCAATTTTTCTACCATATCAGAAACCTCACTTCTACTTTTAGTCCAAAATGGTCATGTCCCTCAAAGGCTTGAAAAAAATCTCATTAAATTGTCCGAAGGTTATCTTTGGGGCATTATATAAGCAGTTGTTTCTGCATATCTCCAATTGTTGGAGGGATTCTTATTTCAATGTTTTGTTTCAAATAAACTACTTTTGTAGACTAACATTTATGGTGCATTATGATATTTAGAAGGAAGTAGAAAAAATGTGGGTGTGAACCAAAGAGGTCATCATGGTAGTGCATCAAATGTAGAGCATGTTCATGGATTTGAACTTCTTTCAAGTGGGGTTGTCGATACATTGCTTTCCCTATTGGAAAAAAGTTGGGAAAACCATGGAGAAAATTCCCTTTGTATTGTATTCACTTATTGGCGAAAGCCCAAGCTCAGTCATGGCATAGTAAATGGAGTGTTACCACCATGGGTAAGCATCAACTATTTAATTTCCTCTTCTTTTGTTACAATATTTTGAATTTTTGTATAAAAGACAATGAATGTGCAAACATTTCACCAGAGTCAATGGAAGAATCAATACCATGATCTGTAAATGTGTTTTGCATTTGGGCAATTCTATTATGACCATGTTGAGAGAGGAAGCAACATTTGACAATTCAGATGGTAGAGAGGAAAGGGCATCATTTTTGATTAAGATATCTTTGTAATATGGATCGTTGGAGATTTTATATTACAAGGCCTCCTAAACATGAGATCTTATAACGTAGAAATCATACTTTGTTAAATCAGTTCCTTCCCATTGTACAAGTACAATGTCCAAATCTCCAAGGTGGTGTGGTAGGTATTTTTCTATTGAAGAAATGTTTTGTGGGAAACTTATGGTGTGGCATGAGTATTTGTATTTTCCACCACGTACTTGGGTGACTTGCAAGATTGGGTTAACTCGTTTGATTAGCATCCCCTTGATTTGGGTTGAATAAATAAGAACAGAAGGCTGATTTTCAGGGTCCATGTTGTTCATCATCCTTTTCGGAGAAATTGGGAAGCTTCCACCTATCATGGAAATTTATGTGTATGTTAGCAATTCATTTTGTGCCAACATCTGGAAATCATTTCGTACATTCATCTCCATGAATTCCATCTTCCGCCAACAAGGTACATCTCTTACACAAGTTTCCTTTGAGAACTACTCCTCAACATCCCAAATTCTATTTGAGGACTATGAGCTTCTCATGTCACACACTGACTCCACACTTACTCTACATGACATCCTTATCTTCCAAAAAAACCCATTTTTGTAACTACAATCTTAAGAAACTTGGATAAGAGGAAGTAAATCCATATTTGAAGGCCGAACCTTATATGCATCAAAAAAGGTTTGTTTCATGTGTGAGAGATTCAAATATAAAATTTATCACAATACCTTCCTCTTGAGATTCAATGAAACAAACAATGTTGAATGGGAGTGAGTCTCCCAACAAGTATTGTACCAAAATCAAACGATGGAATGTTTTTTGTGAAAACATGTGTGCTCAGAACATTTTTTTTGATAAACATGATTAATAAGATATTCCAGGTCTATAAGTGGGGAGGAAGAAAGTGCTTGCCTTGTTTGTAGCAAGAAGGGATTATCGTTGATGGCTTGGAAAATGAAATAGATAATCGATTATAGTCGGAGTGTAGTATCTAGGAAGATGTATGTACTTATCAAATAATTGTGTGGTTGTTTCTATAGATGCAGTATCTTCCTATTCAATAACATCAATATTAACAGCATTCTCAAGCCATATATATACAACTAGATTTTGACACTATGTTACAACACTTCTCTTGCAAGAACTACTTTCCTCCATTAACAATGATAATTTAAAGCACTGCAAGGATAGGAAAATCATACCTCATTAATGTTATCAAGTATGCATTCACCTCTTCATCACCTCCTGGTCTTTCACCCTTCCTTTTACTTGCACCTATCATGGTTGTAACTTTCAACATTTCTCCCTCTAATATACACACCAACCTCTGCATTCCCATCTAAAAACTCATACCATTAAAAGGTCAAAAATTGTCATCTTTTCCAAACTCCCTTAAACATCTTAAATATATTTTCATTGATGAAATGAGTTTCATCGGGCCTATTAGATTTTTGGATTTCTAATGAAAAAAAATGCACGAGTAATTACAGAAATCAAAATAACTAACAATAAGATACTTGATATGATCAAGAACTCAAAAGACAAGAATGACTCCAAATAAACTCAATGCTCCATATGATAAACTGATGCAATTCATGTACATATAGGTGGTGAATGTGCAACCTCCTCCTAGATCAGAGGGTAATAACTCTCACTAACTAATACTAGAAGTAGAGTTGACTCCACACAACTAGTAAGCTAACTCAACACAACTGGTAAGATAACTCAACATAACTGGTACACCTAAGCAAGCATATCCCATGAGTGTAGGAAAGCTCCAAGTAAATTAAAAAATACAAAGAAAATGAATATCCTACACTAACACCCCCATAAGCATAGCTTAGGTGGGTAGTGAAAAAGGAAAGTGAGTATCGGCAACAAGGCCCGGTGAGCTACCCAAGTATAATGCATATCTCATAAAGATAGAGTAAAAGGAGAAACCCCAATGGGAAAAATCTCCCCACCCCCAAAAGAGAGACAAAAAAGAGAAGGTAGAACTAGAAAGCCCCACTCAAAGATGATGAAGCTTCTAATATGGATAGAAGAATTGGGTCCCGAAACAAGGTCATGTTAGGTACCCAAGTACATAAAAAAATGAAATGGGAAGAAATAAGACAACCTGATAAGAATCCAAAATTTGATGAAGCACTGATAAAGAATCTCCAACAAGTAGAACTTGCTCCAAAGATTACCCTCCAATAAGCAAAACTTGCACGAACAAATATGTCCAATATTGTTTTAAAATCATCAGTTGTCAAGAAGGCACAAAAATAGAGGACAAATTCGACACTTCATAGGAATGGAGAAGTTGTGTGAACATGTCATGCTTAAAGAGTACTACAAGAATCCAAAACTGCTACAAGGAAGACACAGTGATCCTCAATATGGGTTTCAGCAATAGGCACCTTTTTAGATACCCATTTATAATGCATGTACAAAATTCTTCTCAAGAGAAACACATGCACTAAATGTGCTTATTGCAGAAAGAAGAAATGAAACAAACAAGTCATAATGGGGGGTTTGGTCTCCTACCAAATTGGGCCCCACCTCTGGTCTTCAAAATAGATTTCCGTAAAATGAACCAAGTGATCATCGTCTTCTTTATCATTCATTACAAAACTCCTCCCAAAATGTGACGCTTTATTACTTAGTGTGTTTTACAAGTCCCCAATGAGTTTTACAAGAACCCCCCAAAATAAGACACTTTATAAAGTAGTGTGTTTACAAAAAAATTAATCCATCATGTAGAACATGAGAAAACATTCACTTTTGACCAAAGCAAAGTGCTCAAATCCGAGCCACTGATCAAAATTTGTAGCAAATATAATTTCCGTAAATAATGGCTTATTTAATTAAAATTTTGCAAACTAATTACAAAATTCCAGAAATGAGAGGAAAGGGAGTCATGCATATACTCATTAGAACCATGATGGAATGAAGAACACTATGATTTAATTTTTGAGGAGGAATTGGCATCCTGCTAAACTAGGCCTCACCCTTCGTCTTCGTCCCGCGAAGATATAAGCAACTAATCAATAAAATTCCTTTTACAATTTCAACTTCTATCCCAAACACATAAAGTGTTTTTCTTCTAATAATTAAGAGTGAAATTGGAAATAAAAGGTTTTGTTTAGTTGTGTTGATGGGGCCACTAAATGAAATGCGTTGGTTGCTGATTTTAGAGTTATCAAACCCTAGACTACATTAAACTTTGCTTGTTACTGCTAGGCACTACCACAAACCTAAAAACCAGTCATATGCAAGTCAATACAACTATTTGAAAGTTGAATAAGACTATAACATATATTTAGAGAAGATTTCAACACACCATAAGCATATTTAGACCATGTAGAGGCGTTTTTGCATATTTCAAGCCAAAAAAGTAGTGTACATGTTAAAAACACCCTCCCCATGCTTTTGTTAACCTTGATTACTATTTTTTTGAGAAATGATGTAACCCAGATCTGCAAATGAGCCAAAAACGTGGCTCCAAACAGTGAAAACGCCCTCAAAACTACAAAACCTCCTTAAAACAACAAAAAATGTTTTCAAAATAGCTAAAGTGCATAGGAAGAGATGTGTGGCTTAAGATGCAAAAATGTCCCTCTAATAGCAAAAACGCCCTTGCAAATGCTAAAACGCCCCTTTACTACCTGAAAGCTCCTTCAAATGGCAAAAACAAGCCTTGGATGGACTGCATGAGCCTGTAATGCACTATGGAGGCCTTTAATGGGTTGCACCAACATTAACCAATAGAAACCAACAAATGCAAACACCCAACACCAAAAATCACAATTGTAAAAAGAACCAAGACGAAGTTAGATCTATTTACACATGAATTGTTAGTTTCACAAACAAAGTATTTGAAAACTACAAATAACTCAATAATGGAAAATGTATCACCAAAATCACTCTAATACCATATTAGAGTTTCTGGATCTCTGATGAAAACAAATGCACGAGTAATTGTAGAAATCAAAATAACTAACAATAAGATACAATATGATCAAGAACTCACAAGACAAGAATGGCTCCAAATAAACTCAATGCTTTGTAGGATAGACTGATGCAAGTCATGTACATATAGATGGTGAATGTGCAACCACCTCCTAGATCAAAGGAGAATAACTCTCACTAACTGATACTAAAAGTAGAGTTGACTCCACACAACTAGTAAGCTAACTCAACACAACTCGTAAGCTAAATTAACTAACTAGTACACCTAAGCAAGCATATCCCATGAGTGTGGAAAGCTCCAAGTTAATAAAAAATACAATGAAAATGAATATCCTACATTAATAGGTCCAAAAATGCTCACCAAAATTGATTATCAGCTCTGAAAACATTTCCTATTTCTGGACGTCGAGTTTGGAAACAAATCTATCATCCTCATCGGAGACATTGAGAAGCTTCCACCTGTCATAGACATTCATGTGTATGCTAGCAATTCATATGGCGTCAACCTCTCTGATATCATTTTGTAATTCCATCTCCATGAATTCCATCTTCCGCCAATAAGGTACATCTCTTGCACAAGTTTCCTTCTGCATTGGTATTTTAGGATTGGGAACTTCTCATAGAACTATTCCTCAACATCCTTATCTTCCAAGAAACCCCCATTTCTTGTAACTCACAGTATTTAGAGAAACAAATCCATATTTTATTGGGAACTTCTCATGTCAGTGAAATAACTCTCTTTTCAGTATCGACATCGATATTTTTTTCACAACATCCTTATCTTCCAACATTTTTGTGTCATTGAACATGATTAATAAGCCCCCATTTCTTTTTGTAACTCATCTTGGATGGAGCTCAAAAAACTTGGATAAGAGCGAAACAAATCCATATTTTCTTAGTTGTTTCTGTACAAGCATTAACATCTTTTCAATAGACTTCATTAAACATGTTGAATATATTCTCATTGATTAAATGAGTTTCCTCCATAAGTCCAAAATTGCTCCACACCTCAAATTATATCACTATCTCACCTCTTCATCAAACATTTCCTTATTCTGAATGTATGAGTTCACATTTACAAATCTATCATCCCATCTAGTCTCAGACCTTAGGGTCAAGCTTCCACATCATGGACATTAAACATGTGTATATTCTCATTGCAAATGAGTTCATATGTCAAAATTGCTCTAGAAATCATTTCTCCTCCATGAAACATTTCCATCTTGTATGAATTCCATCTTCATCCTCGTCGGAGACCTTGGGAAGCTTCCACCTGTCATGGACATTCTTGTGTATACTAGCAATTCATATGGCACTAACCTCTAGAAATCATTTTGTACTTCCATCTTTATGAAGTTTCCGCCAACACGATACAACTCCGACACAAGTTTCCTTTTGACAACTGCTCCTCAACCTCCGCAATGCTATTTCATTGTTTCAGAATCGGTAACTTCTTCTATCATGCACTGAATCCACACTTGTTCAACATGACATCCTTACCTTCCAAGAGACCCCCATTTTTTTGTAAGGAATCAACAAGTCAACTAGCACAACCTTCAAATGTTGAAAGAACTGAACTCTCAAGTTGCCCAATCCATTGCTCAAATTACCAGGTGCCGTGAATCAAGAGACCTAGATGATGATCAATTGCAACACAAAGTTCTTCTTTGTAAGAACCAAAAGTGATACTCATAGCTAATATATGAGTAGAGACAGATCTTGTCAATGGTGCAGCTAGCTATATTATCAACATTGTTTATACGCTTCCTCTACATCCTTTGCTCTACTATTATTTGTTGTCATAAAATTTGATCGATATACTGCACCAATTTGGGATCCCGACAACCCTTCCCATATTCCAATCCTCCTATATCCATGAGACACAATTTTGGTCCCCATTTGGGTTCATTCATCGACCTCTTCCCTTTCAACGTTATTATCGCACTTATTGTATGGGATTGCTAGTTTTAAGTTGTGAAAATTTGATTTGTTAGTGAGAAAGTGAAATCCGAATCTAAAAAGTTTTGAAATCTATACATTTTTTAACGTACAATGTAAACACATCCCCAAAATATTTATATTCGGAATACTAATTTTTAGCCGTGTTTTAAAAACCGGATGACATCCCGATTACCTTGGCTCGCGTGACACGGCCAAACCTCGCGTCATAAACGAAGTCTCCTTTAATTTCGTCGACATTTACGGAGGTCGCTATCATAGCAAACTCATCTCTCTCCACTTTTTTCCCACCACCGAGATTATGGCACTCATCTTTATTATAATTCTTCTTCGTTAGTTACGGGAAAATAACTGGAATTTATCTATATATGTGATAATTTAATAGTTTTTCTTCGAAAAAACCTTACATAGGCGAAGTTCGGACATGTGACATGTTTATGCTCTAAAATAATTTGATGAATAAGTCAATCGTTAAGTTCTTTTTAGTCATTGTCCTCCATTTTTTTTGAATTTTTAGTGACACTCTTCCAGTTTTTATATAGTTATTACGCGAAGGTGTTCCCCCTATGGGAAAGAGCTTTGCGGACATTCACGAGACTATGTCAAATTTGACGGCCTAAATGACGGTTGTTATATTTTTAGCCGTTTTGCTTTTTAGTTTTTCTATTTTTAGTTTTGCATGCTTTGCATGGGTATATATTTTTAGTTTTTCTATTTTTAATTTTGCATGTTGCAGGGCATATATTGTTAATATGAAGGGATGTATTTGATAATTTAAAGCTCTTTGTCTTTTATCTCCTCTTTGACCTGATCTAACACTCATAACTCGGGATCCATATCGGGGATGTTTGCTTGTTTAGTGATGGTATTTTAGGTTACTAATTTACTGATTACCTCTTTTGATTGTTTCGAGATTTGCAATAATTAGCTAATCGTAGCTGCGATTGGAAACAATTGGAAGCATCAAGCATCATAATCTTGTGAGTCTACATGGATATTCACTTTCCCAGTAAAACGATTATGTTATGAAGAAAAATGGATCTATACATTGTAGATTCATATTTTGAAATAGAAAAATGGATCTGTATTTAGTTGGAATAATCAACTGCTTAATAGTGGACCTCTCAATCAATCAGGCATCTTTTGGAAGGTAATTTTGATATTGCAGGGTACCAGTTATTAGTTTATTTAATGTGTAGGCTAAGACTTAAATGAGTCGAATCAAGCAGGTGACTAGGTGATGGAGATATCTCCTTGTTGATCTTGGGGCTCTACGGTTTTGGTGGGTGGGTTAGGGTTTGGAGTCACTTTTGTTTTCCCACTTATCTTTTACCTTTGACCGTCACACTTATCGTTTTGACCACTTTGCTATATAGTGTGTAGAAGACAGAAGTCCGATATCTAATTTACGGCTTCGTCCCTGTGAAAGATGTTTGGAGGAGTAATTTTATATTATGTTCCTAGCTCAACTCGCCAGTGTAATGCAAGGATAAATCATCTTGAACATGGCGCGGCTCAATTGGTGTGAGTGGCTCAACCACTTTCTTCAATGACCTATCCCTTAAACATGCATTCAACAACAGGTAACATTTGCGAGCAAGTATTTTGATTACCTCCATGTTACTACCTTAAGTGGTATCCATATGGTAGGGGGATTAATGCCTTGTTGAGTGTGTTCCCGTATCCGTAGTTCACTCTTCGTTGGTTCAACACACTGAAGATGAAATCCATATATTGCTCACCCCCTTCCTCATTTATTAGCAACTCCCCACTATTGACTGAACTTTCTCGTAACTCAAGATGAACCATCTATAACTTCAATATTGTCGTCTTCACCTCCTGCTTCATTGCCTTCAGTAATGCCAACTTCTGTTTCAGTGGGGACTAGGGAGTATATCTAGTGAATATGCTTTAAACAACCTATATGATTTAGTTCCATGCATTGGATCCAATTCTCACCGCTCTAATACCATCTCCTTGGTACACATATCTACCATGAAAAGGTTAGGATCTCTACTCCAATCATGTACACCTTCATGCTTAGGTCATTATCAAGTACATGTCCTCACTCACTCTGTTTGGGTCTTGAACAGAGTATGACTCCAAAAGCAAGAAATAAATTGGTAGAACTATTCTTGTTTGAACATGTTCAATATTTTCACTTTCTAAGGCAATTTAACAATCAAATTATCTGCAGCTGATGTTTTTCCCAAAATAAAAAACTTAGATAAACTTAGAAAGTCATATCAAGTGGGGTATCATAACCTTATGGTCGGGCCTTATTATATCTGAATTTTTTATGTTTTCAAATTCTAAATTCCTAAGCCTTTGATATGATATACAACACACCGTCAGCCTTTGTTCAACCCTTGTTATGATATTTGTCTAAGTCTAATGAATTGGGCGGGCCTTATTATTGGAGTATCATAACCTTATGGTTGGGCCTTGGTATATCTAATATTTTGTATGTTTTCATCTTCTAAATTCTTAAGCCTTTGATACAATATTTGGCACACTTTATCAGCCTTTGTTTAGCCTTTGTTATGATATATGTCAGAGTGTAATGAATTGGCATTTCCCAATTGTGAAAATTTCAGTTTATTTTAAAATTTCACATCGGTTGTTGGCACACAACAAACGGTCCGAATAATTTTTTTCCTTTTTTTCAAAGGCTTCTTCACTCCCCTCCTTCAATTATGTTTTTGGTTGTTCCAATTCCATAAACTATTTTGGTCTTTTAAAAGTTATTAAAATCTCTAGCAATTACTATAAAGAAAAAAGAGAAATGAATAATTGTAAAATATATTTTAAAAAACCATCACAAACCTACATGTATGACCGTAATAATGACGCAAAGTGTATACCCCAAGCTAAGCAAGAGCGACGCCAAATTGATGTCGCGTAGGGAATGAAACAATGGTAGCTGAGAGGGCACCATGATAATCGAGTAGATAGAGTGTGAATAGGATCGTATTCATTCTATGTTGATTGCAATATCTATTAGTATGGATGGGACTCAAAATAGTGTAAAATGTCTTATTTGTATATATGAAATTCTTGGCTAATTTCATTGCTTTGTTTTGGGTTTTTTATTTAAAAGCAAGACCATAGCCTCAACAAAATAGCTTTCGATAGAGTTCGTAAAGAGCTGATAGAATGGAAAGTCAACACAGATGTCAGATTCAAGCACAAGCCCATTGTTAATTTGCAAAGATATCTATCCATTTCATTTTCAATGTTGGATTGAATAGACATGAAAAAGTAACTTGTTTGGTGTTTTTAGTTATATTGATACCGAAGTGCAAAGTTTGTAACATATGTTACTAAATGGTAGGTGGGAAATTAAACTGACAAGATCCATGGGCATAATGTATGCCAATGAAACTTACCAGCTCTAAGTTATTTTTCTGGAGCAGTATCCAGTGGAAGCTCCTCAAGGTGCATCCTCATTATTTTTTAGAATACTCATTTAATTATTTCTTTATGATACCCAACTAATATGAATCCTAAAAAATTACACGTTGAGTTTTTGTAATATTTGGGTTCTCATTATTTCCTTTGAATACCTATCTTGGCTAAATCATTAAAATTACATGTCAATTTTTACAATAAATATTCAATACTCCATTAGTTCAATTATCAAGACAGATAATAGTTTTGTCAATATTTTCAATAAATAGTCAATACTCCATTGGTTCAATTATCATCACAGAGATGGGTCATCATCACTTTCCTACATTATCCATTTAATCATTTCATTAGAATACCCATCTAATTTGAATCATGAAAATTACAAGTCAAGTGTTTTAAATATATATATATATATATATATATATATATATATATATATATATATATATATATATATATATATATTCTATTAGTTACGGAAATTCTAGGCGGATCATACCCAAATTAGTGAGTTGTGTCATTTTTGTAGTTGGTTGCATGCTAAATTTATGGGACTATAAATCACACAGTATAACACATCTTTGTTTATTATAGCACAATATTTCTCTACTATAAATCACTGGGGAAGTTGATATTCTGAAGGATTTAGTTGTTAAATGAATAATGGTTGGATGTGACTTTTATTTCCCAATTCAGATCTCCAATGGATTGCTAAGATTACAACACTTGTATTACAACTTAATAATTTGACATATCTAAATTCAATCCCTCAATAAGGCCTCAAGAATGGCCAAATCCCGTAGATGCTCTGAGTGACTTGGATCTCTTAAATCTTCATTTTCCTTTAGCCAGAAGCCTTCAAAAGGAAAAGCATTCATATCATCACCACCACCAACATTCAAAATATTTAACACTCCATTGCCATCAGACATTTCTTTAATCCCTCAACATGTCCTAAAGAATGCCCAAATCTTGGAAGTGTTCTTTTGCATTTGAAATGTTTTCATAAATCTTAGTACTCTAAAAATGCATTGTATAAACTATAGAGATAACTGACTGGTTGATAAAAGAGTATGTGTGAAGATTACAAGCACTTAATTACACTTTTTATTATTTATGGCAACTCTTTAACTTCTACTTTCATTTTTCTTAACTTCTTCTTTCACTTTTCTGAAGGATAAGTTGCAGCACCTAGTTGGGTAACAATCTGATATTTTTATTCTCTTTCTCCTGCATGGTAAATAAGAGAGTGTTGTCTCTAAAGGAACTTCAGGTGGGTTTCAATATTGATTGAAGTAATTATTCATTTGTTCTGTTTCATTTGTTTTTTTTATTGCATGTTATGGACTAAAAAATTATTGTAGAGTACTTTCATTTTATTTGATTTTGATTGTTTCATTTATATTTATAGTTGGCTCAAATTCTTTTTTCAAGTGACAATCTGTGCATTTACCCTCCTTTTTCATTTGAAAGGTACTCAAAAATGGCACACGTATCAACACTTGGATCAAGAAGAAAGGAGGAGTCAAGACTAATATCACTCAACCAAAATAATTTGTCGTAAATACTAGCATCTACTTTGATAGCACCTCCACTTCTACTACTTTACTCATCTTCAGTGCCAAAAACATTGGCCACAAAATACTACCACTCATGATATAAAATCTGCAAATGTACCAAAGTCTTCATGTATTTATGTTTAGTTCAAATAAAATAGTCTACAAAACGCTACCACTCATGATATACGATTTGCAAATGTATATGTACGAATTTGTAAAAAAATTGAAATGTAAAGATGGAACCTTTAAATGTAATGCTTCATCTATATTCCTACACTTACAAAATCAGTCGTACCCCTTATCAACATCAACTACAAAAATAATAGTTATCCCTCTAAATCAAATAACATATACCATTCGACGTTCACATTGCATTGTACACATGCGATTGCTAGTCGATAATATCTCTCTTCTCCTTCATCTAACAAGTTTGGCATTAGAAATATCTCTTTTGTTCTACCTTCAATTGATTTAGCAATTTTTTCTACATCACTTACATAATATTTTATGATATATCCTCGTCTACCACATCCCATCTAATTTACATTTTCAACAACATGTCATCTAGTCTTCCAAAGAACATTACCAACCAACACACCTTCTTATCCTACTATTTTAAATGAAATATTATATATTTGAAAAAATGATCTACGTTATGCTTCCTTGCACGATTACGTATTAATTTTATTACAATTTTTGTCTTCCTACCTAGGTAAATATGGAAAACTTCAAATCCTCGATCCTACTATTATTTTTCTCTCTGATACTAGTTGACAAAGCCATGATTATGTGTTCTAATTTCTTGATAGCTTGACATTGTGAAAATTACGAGACTCACACAATCTGAATTCAATGATAAATAATTTTTAAAAATTATTTATTTAATAATAACTTGCATGTTCAAGACCGATAACTAACACTTCAATCACACAAAACATTTAATGCTCTGAAGAAAACAATAAAAATGTAGTGTTCCTATATCATTGATTAAATTTTAAACATATTTAGAATTGTGCACACACATTATTACAATACTCCTCACAACTACACATAATTTGTTACTCAATGGTATATCTAATGTAGAACTGAATTTTAAAAATACATATATTAAAATCAATCCTATATAAACCCCTTAATTGAAATCCCCCTCTACACATGTAAATATGTGTTTATAAAAACATAATCTAGGGTAAATGTTATCCCGTAAGCCCATGCTTATTTTGGTTAACTTACCTCCATTTTCTCCTTCCTTTTGCTTCAATCTCAAATTTTACACATTTCAAGCACTCAAAGTTTTTTAGGGAATAGCTTCATCAAATGGGAAATTTCTTCCCCTTTCTAGAAAGGTAAAGAAGTCCTCCTAACTCCAAGTATTTTGAAAGTTATGGGCCAACGCGCCTAGGAGGATTTTTGCCCATGGCGGACTGGCGGGGCGCGGAGAGAACTTCAGCATTTAGCCTCTTTGGGCTAAAAATACAAGGTGAATTATCGGCCCACAAGCCCATGGAGAAAGAAAAATGCTTAAGGCTCCATAGCAATCAAGGCACCACATGTCAAGTTTTGCCAGGAGAAAAGTGAGTTGCGGGGGCGGGATGCGGAAGGTAATTTAAACTTTTGCTCTTTTTGTGCCCAAAAGCAAAAATGAGTTTTTTGGCCCGCGAAGGTGTTTTAGCGCCACGTGTCATGATGGAGCTACGGGACCATGGAGGTTTCTAGGTTTTTTTTTTGGAAATTTTACGAAAAAGAGGTAGAAGGTAAATTTTGGGCCCTCGAACCCAATTTTCACCATTTTTGCCCTAGTTTGGCTACAAAACTTCAAATGGCCATATCTTTTGATTCAACATTGAAATTCATCAAAATTGGTACCATTGGAAAGATATGTTAACACCCTCTACCCAATGGAATCTTCAATTTTGAATTTTAGTGAGGTCTAGTGGGAGAAAAATGAGGAAACGTCCTTGCACGGAAAAAATGCAAATTGACCCCAACTACCAAAATTAATGGAGTATGGGTCTCTTTCTTTGCTCTGCGAAGCAAGTACATGGAAGTATGGGCTTGATTATGGAACCCATTATTTTTCAAACAAATTTGAATGCCTTTGGAGGTGGTTGGACGTGGATTTCGAATTCCCCTGTCTCCTTCCCATAAATTTTCATGATATAATGTAATGAAGGGAATTTTTGAAAGGGTTGGTCATTTTTTCTCTCTTCCCCCTCTCCCTTTCTTCTCCAGGGTCGAATGTGGAGTTTAAACCTCCTCCCCTGCTCTATAATGGCTTTTTTTCTACCTTTTTCCTGATAATGATGTACTGTGTGAATTATGGAGCAATAAAATACGTTTTTGTGATGCATTTTCCCATCCTTGGCTCGTTTTGTTGTCTTTTCTCGCCTCTCTTCATTGAAGGGTACTCTGTGCATGCTTTTAATGTCGATTACAAGTTTTGGGAGCCATGTTTAATGGGTTTGAAGTGGTGTTCTGTGTGAAATTTTATGTTTGGTCTATGATGTGTTTTATCCATCCTCTCCATTGCTCACCTCCCTCCATTTCAAGTAATTAGATCTATGACCAACATTTTCCTTCTCTGGTGTATCACCGCTTTAGTGTAGGCTTTCATCTTCCATGCATTTTCTCTCTTCCCTCCTCCTTGGAATGATTAGATTAGGTTTAGATTATTTGGCCTGCATTGGAGTAGCTCGTGGCAAGTAGTTTAGGAAGAGGAACCAACCTTCATCTGGAGAGCTCTCCCATTTGCAAATTCCCACACTTTGGGAAAAGCTCAATGTTATGCAAATCATACTAGATGCCCATTATCAAATTGCAGATCTGAGAAACATCCAGGGTGATGTGATTTTCCACTAATAGTTTTGGCATGCCCAGGTGGGACGGAGTTTGAAGCATCTTACCACTTCATTTTTAGCAGGTTGGTGTGTTCCTATTAAGATTTCAGCCTTTGGAGGCACATGCAAGCACATCTGGTGACTCCATCTAGTCAACAACCCATTCTCTCGAAGTTGTGGACCTTTTTCCATTCATTTTCATTCATCTTTCTTTCCAAATCTTCCATTTTCTTCCATCCCATGAAGTTGTGCAATCATGAATTCATTTCCATCTTGGAATTCACACTTGCAGTAGTACAATCCACCTCCAATGTACAACACAAATCCTCCATATCAGCATTATGATCGATTCGAGTAATCATGCTTACTTATATGAGCAATGTCAAAGCCAGTTTGGCTATGGAGCTTATCAAGAGTAAGGGTATGCATATAATGACAACAATTACATGGAGAATGTTGATCTGTTGGAGAAGATTAAAAAATGGAGGTTAACATGGTTCATTCAAGGGCTACGACACAAATGAAAGCCTTCAAAATTGGTTGCAGGGCACCTTATCCATGGGAAGGCCCTTTTCCAAGACATTACACCCTCAGGAGAAGCTTGACTTCATAGTTGAAATGTTGCCTCAACTTGCATAATGGGATGAAGAGATAGAGGCCTACGAGCTTGGTGCCATGAGACCTTATCAATGGGTAAGTCCTACACCATCATCTGGTAATTATCTCTCCATTCCCCAAGCAACACCATCTCAACTTGAGCTTCAGTTTCCAAGTTTCTCATCTGCTGCCCCAAGTGTTGATTCCCCTTCTCCATCTTCTAGTCTTCCATCCCATCTCAGTTTCTCTTGCCCTTTTCCCTTCTAAATCCAAGTCCCCTCCACAAGAGCCAAAAGCAATACCTTCCCCACCACCATAAACAATTGCAAAATCTATTGTGACCCAATTCATCCCCCTCTTTCATCCCCAAATCCATGTTGGGAAGATGAAAATCAGAAAACCAGTCAAGGGCAACAATAAGAAGAGCCTAACAAAGAAGAAATGATCAAAATCTTGGTCAGCTGTGGCTCTGAAATTTGGGATAACCAAGATCCCCTTGATGGTTAAGCCTACGAGGAGGTCAAAGTTGAAGATCCAATGGTGGCTAAGGCTGATTTTGTAGCAGTAATGGAGCAAGATGATCAGCAATCAATTTTCTCTGAGTGCAATGTCCATGTTGGCACTCTATTTGAAGAGAATGCTGATCCAATTCAAGCCACACAATCAGTCCAAGTAAGGGAAGAAGAAGCTACTCCAAATCCAAAAGAGGAGTGTATTTTGGCTATGGAGGAGAACCATTCAATTTCAGAGGATTCAAACACAAAGAAGGCCATAGAAGAACCTTCAGTTCTTCCTCTCACTTCACCCCTTCGAACTCTAATGTTGAAGAAGAGTTTGATCTTTCAAACTTCATGTTTGAGGATGAGGGGAACCATGGTGATCAAGTTGCAGATCAGGAGGACACCATAGAGGAGGTTGAGCACATGCATCAGGAAAACAAAGAGGAAGATTATCTATCTAACTTGGAGGATTTATTCGATGGAGAGGAGCCCATGGAAATCACATCATTTTCTACTCCATCATCCACCTTCCAAGCATATGAGCATGTTTCCATGAAGGAGGGCATTCAAGTGCAGCATCCTACCCTCCATAGCAGCCCTTTGGAACCAAGGTTGGAGGATCTCAATCTTCCATGCCCTTCACAGGAGGAGAAAGGAAATAATGATGACACACATTGCATATCAGTCATCAAGGTAGAGGATCAACTGCTTGCATAAGCAATGTAAATAAAAAATCAACATGCAAGCAACCTCCATTCTCAGGAAAATCTGTAGGAAGACTCCATTCTTAGAGTTAAAATTCAAAGCAATGGGCACATCCATAGGACCAGACCTTGCCCAATCAGGTACTTAGCTTCATTGGAGCTAAGGGAGAAGCCAAAACTAGTCATGCTTGCTTCTGAGCATGAGGATGAGTTTCAAAGTACCAAGGATCAACTGCAATGCCTCTTCAATCCAAATACAAAGCAATTAAAAGAGGTATTTGCCTTATTTCTAGTTGAGACCTTGATGATTTGGGTGGAGGATTGGCCTCTTGTTAGTTTTTCACTTATACAAGCAACCATTTTTAGTGTCAAATCATTTGCATGGCTGCCAATTGTAAGGAAGGGCAGTTATTTCTCATCACCAGTAGTAGGTTTTGTTTGAAATCGCCCATCTCTCTAGTTAACATAGAGTAGGTAGGTTTGCTTTCAATAGAAGAAGTGATTTGTACAATTTGCATGTTCTACTTGGAGCATGTATGATTTCGAGTTTTTACATGGTTGTTGTGGAGTTTTGTTTCTCTTATGCAGTGCATTTGGACTTGGCATTTGGTAAAAATCAGTTTCAGTTCTAATGGATTGTTAAGTGGCCCAGGGATCATTTTTCAAAGTTCGATCAGTAACAAGCTATCCCTCATGACTCCATGCCTAATGGATGATTCAAGGCGGTGATCAATTTCTCTAGAAGGAAGATGACCCTTTTGATTCACCAAAATTGTTATCCCAAATAAGCCCATGATTATTTTGGTTAACTTACCTCCATTTTCTCCTTCCTTGTGCTTCAATCTAAATTTTACACATTTCAAGAACTCAAATTTTTCTAGGAATAGCTTCATTAGATGGGAAATTTCTTCTCCTTTCCAGAAAGGTAAAGATGTCCTCCTAACTCCAAGTATTTTGAAAGTTATGGGCCGGTGGGCCTTAGGAGGATTTTTTTTGCCCATGGCGGACTGGCGGGCGCGAGAGAGAACTTCTGGAATATAGCCTCTTTTTTGCTAAAAATACAAGGTGAATTCACCAGCCCATAAGCTCATAGAGAAAGAAAAATGCTTAAGGCTCAAGCAATCGAAAGCACCACGCGTCGGTTTTCGCAAGGAGAAAAGTGAATTGTGGGGCGCGCAGACTGTAGTAAGGTAATTTAAACTTTTGTTCTTTTTGTGCCCAAAAGAAAAATGCATTTTTGGTCCATGAGGGTGTTTTAGCGCCACATGTCACGATGGAGCTACGGGGCCATGAGACGTTTCTGGGTTTTTTTCAAATTTTATTGAAAAAGAGGGAAAAGGTAAATTTTGGGCCCGTGGACCTAATTTTTGCCCATTTTTACCCTAGTTTGGTTGCACAAAACTTCAAATGGCCATATCTTTTGATTCAGCCATCAAAATTCATCAAAATTAGTACCATTGGAAAGATGTTAACACCCTCTACCCAATGGAAGTTTAAATTTTGAAATTTGGTGAGTTATGGTGGGAGAAAATGAGGAAACATCCCTGGCACGGAAAAAACACGTAGAATCGACCCCCAACTACAAAAATTAATGGAGTATGGGTCTCTTTCTTTGCTCTGCTGAAGAAAGTACATGGAAGTATGGGCTTAGTTATGGAACCCATAATTTTGTAGACAAATTGAATTCCTTTGAAGGTGGTTGGATGCGGATTTCGAATTCCCCTGTCTCCTTCCCGTAATTTTTCACAATATAATGTAATGAAGGGCATTTTTTAAAGGGTTGGTCATTTTTCTCTCTGCCCCCTCTCCCTTTCTTTTCTAGGGTCAAATGTGGAGTTTAAAACTCCTCCCCTGCTCTGTAATGGCATTTTTCTGCCTTTTTCTTAATAATGATGTACTGTGCGAAATTATGGAGCAATAAAATACATTTTTGTGATGCATTTTCCCATCCTTGGCTCGTTTTGTTGTCTTTTCTCACCTCTCTTCATTGAAGGATACTTTGTGCATGCTTTTAATTTAGATTACAAGTTAAGGAAGCCATGTTTAATGGGTTTGAAGTGGTGTTCTGTGTGAAACTCTATCTTTGGTCTATGATGTGTTTTATCCATCCTCTCCATTGCTCACTTCCCTCCATTTCAAGCAGTTAGATCTATGACCAACATTTTCCTTCTCTAGTGTATCACTGCTTTAGTGTAGGCTTTCATCTTCCATGCATTTTCTCTCTTCCCTGCCTCCTTGGAATGATTAGATTAGGTTTATATTAGTTGGCCTGCACTTGAGTAACTCGTGGCGGTATTTTAGGAAGATGAACCAACCTTCATCTGGAGAGCTCTCCCATTTGCAAAGTCCCACACTTTGGGAAAATCTCAATGTTATGCAAATCATACTGATTGCCCATTATCAAACTGCAGATTTGAGAAACATCCAGGGTGTTGTGATTTTGCACTAATAATAAGTGCATGGAGAAGGGTGAAAAAAATGAACTAAATGTGAAACCATTTAAAATGCATATGCGGTTTTAGAAAACATGTTCACATTTTCAATTTTCAAGTTCAAAATATATCAAACCAAAAATATGCAGGATAAAAAACATGTGTGTTATAATTCCTACATATTTATATTGCATAAGAACACGTACATATTCTTGGTATTTAGTGCTTTGAAGGCATTTTTGGATGTGTCATGTTAGGATAGGGGAGCATATTTACTAGAAAAATTGTAAATTATAATATATTTCTTATAATTTAAATATATTAAATTAGTAGCTATAAGAAATTAGGGTCACACACTTTGCACTTGATAGGACTAGTCTCATAGCATGAAGAGTTACACTTTGTAGAAGATAGTTTTTCAAAATCCAATCTGGTTAGTACTTAGTTATTTTTCAAGGTTTCAAGATTGAATGTAAATCATTTACGGTGTAAATTTGGCAATCGGGGTCTATTTTGGGAAAACATATAGTCGTTTTATAGGTTTTGGGGCCTTTCAAATCAATCGATGACATTTTAAGGAGTTTTAGAGCCCTCATTATTGAAAGGAATGATAAGAATATTTTTCTAAGCCACGATCTTAGATGATAATAACACACCACATTAGATTTGCAAAATAGAAGAGCTAAAATACCATATATGGAAATTCATCATAATCCATAATGCTCAATACATTACAATACAATGACTTGAATTATTCAATAAGAAAGATGTACATATAGGAGGAGGGAAGTGCAACTACTACCTAAATCAGTGGTGAAGAACTCCCACTAACTAATACTGGTAGTTAAGTTAACTCCAAAAGACTAGTAAGCTAACTCCACACAACTAGTACACCTAAGCAAGCTAACCCAACAAGTGTAGGGCTAACACAAGTGTAAGAATTATCCTAATAAATAAATAAAAGGATAAATAATAACCTACACTAACACCCTCCCGTAAGCATAGCTTAGGTGGGTGGAAAAGAAGGTGGGTCCCAACAACAAGGCCTGATGAGGTACCCACGTACAATAACTAGGGAAAAATGGACAACTAAGGTACCCAAAACTAGTAATAACAAAGTAGAGAGAGAAAATTCCACTACAAGATATCCTAAGAAGCTCAACTCCAAAAACTTGTACAATGTTGAAGAATTTTGGTGCGCCTGTGGTATGAATCCATTGCTCGATTATAGAACTCAAAAACAATTGACATTGGGCTTCACCAGAATAGCTCCATGCAAGGATACTATCAATGGAGTGATGTCGAAAGTGCAAAAAAACACCAAACATAATTTGATCAACTACTACAAATAGGTGTGCCACGATCCAAGAATAACCAAGGCAACAAGGTAAGGACATGAGATCCAAATAAATAGGAGTGTCATGATCCAAGAAAAGCCAAGGTAACAAGGCAAGGACACGAAACCCAAAGAAGCAGTATCAACACATAACAAGGCAAGGACACGAAACCCAAAGAATCAGTATCAACACCATACCCTCCCATATTGTTGAATGGGTAGAGTGACACCACAGATCTGTATGAGTTGCCAAAATCAACTACTCAAACACTGACAAACTAACACTGGGCTTCACCAAAATAGCTCCCCACAAGAGAGACTCAACATGCCAAAAAAGTGTCAAAATATAGATCCAAAATATCTCAACAAACAAGAGAGATATAAATGTATACACCCATAGATATAAGAATGTAACACCCAAAAGTTGAGGACGTCGGGCTCAACCAAATTGCATCCACAAGTGATTACAACACCCTCCCAAATTTGGCACTTTATAATTGAGTGTGTGTAAACATGTGTATAAAAAATGTCACCAATGCATAGATCTCGTCACCAATACACAATTCAAAAATACACAATTTCAAAAGATCACCTTAATCCGAGCTACGGATCAAAAGTTATGAGCTCTAGAAGGTTTTTCTATTAAAATAATATTTTAATGTTTATCTTCTTTTCAAAAGTACACGTCACACCAAAAGCTCGAACTGATGGTGGAGAGGGATCTCATCATGTTAATTAGTTGCTATGCCAACACCCTCCCGTATAATGGAGCCGGATGCAACCACGTGAGCTCTAGGCCCACCACGTATACACCCAATTAGGCCCAACAGTATTAGGAGGCAGTGACACCAAGAATTTCCCAGGAGGTCACCCATCCCAAAGATTACTCCGGGTTGGGCATGCTTAACTACCTGGCTTTGATACATGAAAGAACGATAAGAATATTGTTCCAAGTCACGATCTTAGATGATAATAGCACACCACATTAGATTTGCAAAATAGAAGAGCTAAAATACCATATATGGAAATCCATCATAATCCATAATGCTCAATACATTACAATACAATGACTTGAATTATTCAATAAGAAATATGTACATATAGGAGGAGGGAAGTGCAACTACTACCTAAATCAGTGGTGAAGAACTCCCACTAATTAATACTAGTAGTTAAGTTAACTCTAAAAGACTAGTAAGCTAACTCCACATAACTAAGAAGCTAACTCAACACAACTAGTAAGCTAACTCCACACAACTAGTACACCTAAGCAAGCTAACCCAACAAGTGTAGGGCTAACACAAGTGTAAGAATTATCCTAATAAATAAATAAAAGGATAAATAATAACCTACACTAACAATGATAGGTTACTAACATTTGTTGCATTTTCCCCATGTCCATAGAGTTGAAGTCTTAATTTCATCTTGGAATCAGGTAACATCATATTATAGATGATTACATATGTTACAATTTTGGCACTATCTAATCAACTATATAGATAGGGCTAACCAAGGAAGTGGATCTTCACTATCCATCTCACCACGCAACTTAATGATACATCTTGGGAGAGAGTCAAAAATATTTCCCATGTGATATGGGTGATTGATAATGAGTCAACATACTTAAATCCAAAATTTTAAACTCTTTATCATGAGATATATTTGGTAGATAGAATATAAGAACACTACCCCATAGCTATAAATAGGGTGCTTTCCTCACATATATGAAGAGGTAGGGTGGGGGAGTGAGTATATATAGGGGAACACACAATTTCTTTGGCCATTAGATAGAGATATAAGGGAGGGGGAGCTCCAATTAACTATATATAAGCCATAGTTGCCTTGTTTCATTTCTTTCAACTAATCAAAGCCATAATCCAGGGATACCATGTTGATGAATCCCAAAAGCTCTTATCAAAAGAGTTTTTTTGTGCCATATGAGGAAAGGGATGTGATGATTGGGGGTGATATATCAAGTGGTTCTCTATGGTTCACAATATAGATATAGATGCCCTACCTCTCCTCAAGTGGTACTAATTTTAAATGTTGGTATGTGCTTCATCAATTGGAATGAGATTACTTTGATACACATAGATGTAAGGGAAAATCCAATTACATGTTACTTATAAATTGTTTTCTATTTTTCTTAGGTTTTAAATTGATGTAAAATGATGGTGAGGTGTCATATGAGTGTCCATGATGTGTCGTTCTAAGTCAAACATGAAGGTTGATTGGTAGTGTCCTATCATGGTGTCTAGGCATGGTATTGAGCATGATACAAGCATGTATGGTCATGGAATGAGTTACAAAAAGTTTTCAAAGGTCTTCATGAGGTCAACCAAGGTTTATGTGATGTGTCAAAGGTGTCCAAATGTCTATAAGTTGTCAAAAAGGTTTGTTCATGTGTTGACATGGGTTGAAGTGGTCATTCTAGGCCTAGCATGGTGTATGAGTTGGAAACATAAGTATGGAGAAAATAAGTAATGTATTATCATTGGAAAGATATTTTAATATGTAATAGAATTTATATGATGATTTTCAGGTCATTATTCATAGTTTTGATGATGTTTTATAGTCCTTGAGAAGAAAGAAGATGAATAGAAGCCAAGTAAGCACAAGTAAGTCATGGTGGCTAGAGTGTTGCAGATTTATTTGAGAAATGAGGTGAGTTGGTACTATTAGAGGATGTTTTCATGATGCTTCATGCAATTTTTAAGGTTATTTTGAAGATATTTGTGAAAGTTATGAGCTTTTTGGTAAAACCAAGTTCGAGAAGGAAAATCTAACTCAATATGTGAACTTTTGATGCTCACCGCTCTCACAAATTTTGCATATGACCTTGATGCTTTTGGTGTTGTTTTATATTGAGATAAGATAAGTTTTCAAAAAAATAAAAATTGATTTGGTCGACATTTTTTCAATGAAAAAAGGTTAAGAAGATAAGTTGTTATAAAACCCTAGTTAAACACTCATAGTAGAGCGAGTGGAGAAATATACATGGTTTGGTCTACAAATGACCTAAAAATGATAATGTTATGATTTAGGATTGTATATAATTTGTTTGGGCTCCCGATGGTGGTGGTATCATGTTCAATTTTTTTAGAAGGCATATAAAACACCTTGTTTTATAGAAATTTGCGTTTCAAAATCGAGATGGAGGTTCTCAGAGATACAAAATCATGCACTTTAGGCATTATTTACTCCCGGTATCATATTACTATTTAGAAAGTATTTGAGTGAAGAAAATACTAATTAACCCTTATCTTTTGGCCATCTTACTTTGTTTTCTTTCATCATTTCCAACCTCTTACACACGCATGCCCAGTCATCTTTCATCATTTTGCATCATTTTAGCTTTGACTAGGGCACCCAAACTAGTATTGGGGTGTCCATGGGTGCCTGATCCTTTTTGAACTTTCTCGTAACTTTTTGGGCACTTTCTATCCATTTCAGCTTCTTATCTTTTTGTGGTCAGCCATTTCAAGGTTAATTACGAAATTAGATCAAGAGAACCCTATAAATATAAAGTTATGAGACCATAATGAGGGACCAAGCGCTAGTCACTACTATCATCCCCCTAGAGTTGTATCTATTTTGATATCCTTTTCATCCATTAGCTCCATCAAAAGGACAAGGTTGGTTCAATATGGATCACACAAGCATAGGGGGAGGGATTATATTCTATTCAATGCACCATTCTACTACATTTTACATATAGTTATTGCTCTTATACTTCAAAAAGTGCCACTGGCACAAGAGAACCTAGGGCACATGATGCACACACTCACCAACTACATTTGGGTCCGAAATGTAGTGTAGTGCTCAATTAGTAAGCCCACTGTTGTGGTAGCTAAGGTTAGTCTAACCCATTCATTTACATTCTTCTTTTTTAGGGTTTTGATACTTTTTGTGGTCTCTTGTATGTCTTTCCTTTATCTTAGATTATCAACAATACCTAGCGTAGTGTAGTGAATCTGATGTGACACACAACAAGGGTTTCGAACTACACTTGAACAACCCGTGAAACTCAATTTCAGACCTTTTGCATAGAGTAGGGCACCCATTTTATAGACCAGTGCGCCCACAGGTGCCCCAGTTCCTTTCCAAGCACTCTAGTACAAAGAATCAATCCGATCCTTCCTTTTCGGGACCTCTGCATAGTCATTCCTACTTCTAGATTATTCTATTTATTCTGTGACACATTCCATCGAGCTCCTTTAATCAACTACGTCACTTCCATAATTCTCTTGCATATTAGGGTTTCTACTTTCATTAGATTAGTCGCTTGGGTAATTTTCCATACTTGTTTATTGCATTTATTTACTATATTTACATGTCATTCTAGATTAGATTAACTACTATTACTTCACATATTAGCTAATTTTTGTTAATCATTTTTGTGAACCCCACATCTTTTACACTTAGGATCCTCATTTTTCCTCTATCATGGGTCAAGTTTCTTTATCTGATTTACTTAAGAGATATCCTAATTTCCAGGTTGTTTTGTAAAAATCCTTAGACACTAAGTATTTTAATGACAATATGTTGCCACACGAACTAAGTCCTATGCTCACTTGTCTATTTACCGAACCTAGTGATCCTCCATCTAATCAACCCCTATTAGACTCAATTCAAGCTTTACATTATTTGTTTCAAGAAAATTTTACGACTATGGAATCCACAATCACATGCCTCAAATTTGAAATCCAACACTTAAGGACACTTCGCAAGTTCATTTTTTTATCTTCAATGTATGTCCACTACATGTCATACAAATTGAACCTCGAGTCATTCCATTGTCTGAGCCTCTCATATTTGAACGTAATACTAAGCAACATGAAATTCTCACTCAGCTCCTTAGTCATCAGTTGATCATGCTACCGCCTACTGATTACTATCCTCCTTATCGATTAGCAAAATATCAAGGTTGTCCATATTGCAATTATCATCGAATCAATGGACATAATGATAGAAATTTCCACACTTTGCAATGAAGAATAAAATATCTTGAGCATAAATTATTTATTTCATTATTTGTAAAAATCTATTATGTCCCCATCTATAAATGATACACCCACATGGGATCCTAAATTTTCTCCTTCTTTGGCTAGTCACGAGCCACCTAAGCAACCACCTATGACATCATCAAGTCAACATAATCAACCACCTATCAAAATTAGTTCACCACTTCCTCCTACTAAGTCGTTTATTGTATTACCAAGTCAACCTAAGCAACCTCCTTTAAAACTCAGTGCAACTTGGCCTCCTCTCAAGTATAAGCTCCAACCAATTACTTTCATCAAAGAAACTAATCCTCCTACTAGTGGTCATGACACATTGTAAATTCCACCATAATCACATATTACTTTTTTCGACCATGCTTCCACCACTAAACACAAACTTGGTCTTTAGTAGGTGACTCTTTTCACTCTACCCTCATGATGAAACACTCATATTCTTATGGTTCTTATATGACTGTTGAGGGGTATGCTATGATTAAGAACCTCGTTTCATCTTACATTCACATATATATCCATTACATAATCACTCATACATACATACATCTACAATCATCTATCACTCATCACACATACTATACAATTTCTCATTATTTATCCCATTACTTGAATCAATCTTACAAAATTTATGATACTTCACCACCTTCATACATCATTTATCGAATAATATACACACCATCATGCACTTGGGGGAATAACATTCATACATCACCCCCTTCATATTAGCATCAGCTCATCTTTCATTTTTGCATAGTTATACATTAATATCCTCACATAGGCATATTCATCACACGTTTTAACATCGTTATTACCCGATGACACAATCTTGTGATTTAGTTCACACTTGGATGTTGAGGGCTTACTACACATGAACCCCACACACTACATTATAGACACCACTGATTACATTTCATATGCCTTGTATCATACATACTACATTTAGTCTACATATGTGCATCTATACATTATACACAATTTACATATCATCTACACATCTAACATTATATGTCATTCATACTACACCACACATTTTAAACTTTTCATTCTACATCGTACATTACACATTCCACTCATCACATGGTCATTTATCATCTTCATTACATATACCACATCATCTTCTACAAGCTGCACTCACTACCCTATGACACACTTTAGTTCCTCGGTCCATACTCAACTATCGAGGGTCTAAAAATCAAATGGACCTTACATTCATCATGCATTTACCATTCGACCTTTCATCATGTGACATTTCTAGGATAGTGACACACATATGGGCTAAATTATCACTTTCTCTATCATCTTGTAGTGATACACACTTTAGGGATAAATCATCAATCATACTTTCATTGTGTCGTGATATACACTTAGGCTATAAGGTTCATGCATATTATTCTATATGTCACATATCATCATCATTACACATACATATTCATCATAGTGTGTTGGACACAACACACACTTCGACATTTCTCGATAATTCACTCTCATTTACGGTTCATTCTTGACTTATGAGGGGGAAAACCATATGAACCTCACTGACATACATTTCCATTCACTCGAGGGGCACATGGCTCCTATCACTGCATTTTTATTCCATTCCATCCATCAAAACATACTACATATTATGGTTGTTTTTACTCTTGCTTACTTTTTTTCATCATGGTCGTTTTATTACACATGCTAGTTAGATTACCGGTATGTCATTTATCTATACCACATGCATTTTCACATATGTTTATAGTTTGGATCACATATAAAGGTTTCTTACACGTAGTACGGATGCTCTTTGTCTACCCTTCCTACACTAGTCACTAGGAGCATCCACATTCGTCTCTTCCAGCTTAATTTCATCCTTAACACTTTACATTACTTGGTTATATACACTTTTAATATACTAGTTATCTTTCTAACATGCTAATGGGTTCTTCATGTGTAACATTTTTATGCAGGGGATATTTTCTTCCATTCTTTTTATTACATTTCTTGTCTATTATTTTCTCTTGTTTGTGGGTCTTTCCCTATGTTTGGTGTGCACACTTGTTTGTTTGAATGTGGTCATGATGGCCTTGCATGTCTTGTGATATCATGAGTGATGTCCCATGTTTGTAACCCAATTTTTGTGGCTTACTTTGTCTTATTGTGTGTTTACATTATTAATTTTCTTCGTAGCTTATACATTTTTTTGTAGCTTATATACTATTTTCTATATGCATGTTTGTTCGGACTAACACTTGTCTTTTCCTAGTCTTTTTTTGTGTGTGCCTTGGTTTCTACCAAACACTTTCCTTTCCCCTGCAAGCGAGTTTAAAAGTTCATGTGGTTGGTCCTCTTTTGGGGTCGCATTCTCCTATCAGTAATATCGCATACACCCCCAAAGAGGGGGGCATTATTTGGGGTTTTACATAATACACAACTGCATTTACACCAGTTCAATTCAATGCACTTTCCACCCTTATCATTGTGGGTTACATACAATGATTGGGTTTAGACCAATCTACGAACCCTATACACAATGGCTTTTACAGACATGGTAGTCCTTAACATTTTGGGAAGTAGTTAAAGGTTAGAGGATACAACAAAATTCCTCCCTATACTTCTTCGGCTAGTGGCATCGGATCACCCAAAAACAGGACGTACAAAGATCTCTTCACACACATTTAGGGAAGTAGTTAAAGGTTGGAGAATACAATGGAATTCCTCCTATAATTCTTTGACCTATGGCATCAGATCACCCAAAAAACCCCGGCATTACAATATATCCTTCTACACTCTCTTTCTCGACATGGATCGGTACATGTTCCATTTACATTCTTCATTTGCGTATTTTACATTTACATAATTTTACATGCATCTTTTACATTGCATTTTTACACATACATACATACATACATACATACATACATATTTGACTACTTGATCATTTTATCCTTGTAGGTCCAGCCATATGAGGCACAGATAGTGAAATGGGGGCAACAACAACAAAAACAACACGTCAAAGAATAAGATTTCTTTACAGCACACACCATACTAACCATGCAGGTACATCACACACATCAACAGTTACTAGGTTCACTCTCATCACTTTTTTCACTTTTTCATCTTTAGTTTCTATGCTCCATCATATTTTTTCATTCCACGCTTTTTCTAGTCCTTTGGCACATTTTATACTACAATATTCATGGACATCAGGTACGCATCTCTATCTACTTTATGTTACCGAGATTTCCACTCACTAACATAAAGTGGGAGAAAATGTAAACACAAAATCATGCACTTTAGGCATTATTTAGTCCCGGTCTCATACTACTATTTAGAAGGTTTTTGAGTGAAGAAAGTACTAATTAACCCTCATCTTTTGGCCATCTTACTTTGTTTTCTTTCATCATTCTCAACCTCTTGCACATGCATGCCTAGTCATATTTCATCATTTTACATCATTTTAGCTTTGAATGGGGCACCCAAACTAGTATTGGGGCACCCTGATCCTTCCTTTTTAACCTTCCCATCACTTTTTCGACACTTTCTAGCCATTTCATCTTCTTATCTTTTTGGTGTTAGATTATTTTGTGGTTAATTACGAAATTAGATCAAGAGAACCCTATAAATATAAAGTTATGAGACCATAATGAGGGACCAAGCACTAGTCACTACTATCATCCACCTAGATTTGCATCCATTTGGAGATCATTTGCATCCATTAGCTCCATCACAAGGACAAGGTTGGTTCAATCTACATCACACAAGCATAAGGGGAGGGATTCTATTCTATTCCATACACCATTCTACTACATTCTACATCTAGTTATTTCTCTCTACTTCACAAAATGCGGTTGGCATAAGAGCACCTAGGGCACATGATGCGCAAACACACCAAAACTACATTTGGGTCTGATTTATAATACAACGCTCAGTTAATAAGCCCACTATTGTGGTAGTTGAGGTCAGTCTGACCCATTCATTTTCATTCTTCTTTTTAGGGTTTTGATACTTCTTGTGGTCTCTTACAAGTATTTCCTTCATCTTGGATTATTAGTGACACTTGACGCACCGCAATGAATTTGATGCGATACACAACAAGGGTTTTAGTCTACCTATCGAACATGTATAACAATTTTAGACCTTTTGCATAGACCAAGGCACCCATTTTTCATACCAAAGCGCCCACATGCATCCCATTAAATTGTTCTAGAATCCTTTGGAGATGATATAAGTATCCATTAAAATTTACAGTTTCTTCAATGGATAAAATGGAAGATACAAATGTTAAAAGTAGCACTACCGATTTTGGCCTTAAGGGCTAAAATGCTAGTCTTGTGGTTTGAGATGAGTTTGGTCATTTTGCATCTTGGAGCAGTGGTTTTTGGTCATGGAAAGTTGATAGAAGCCTGATATTATGTGATGGAGCATTTATTTAGATCATATAAGTCAATTTAATGTTGAAACCCTACTGGTCTAATCACCATATTTGATTTACTCAAGAAGGCGACTGAAACAAGTGTGCTAGAGTGAATTTCTCCATCTGACATATGATTATTAATGTTTGAGCATGTTGGTACAAGTTTCCTTGAATTTTCTAGGTATTGGTTTAGTTTTTAAGTGGTTTTTAAGTTGGTAGAGCTTGTTTCTCTCAAGACTAGTTCTTGAGTCATGTTTGGTAGTTTGGAGCAGTTTTAGAGATTGGTTTGGTTGAAGGAATTTCACTATGAGTTAGAGCTTAAAGTGATTTTTTACAGAAATTATATTCAGAGATATTTCTAATGGTATACTTCTTGATCAATGATGATGATATTTTTGTGTGAACTCATTCATTTTCTGAGACTAAATTCGGGGTGCTCGAATACTTAGTTGTGCATGCTTGAAAAATGGTGTGTTCCAAGTTGAAGAAGGTGGTTATAGATATTCCTAAGATTTTTGGTGATGTTTGGAGGTTGTCCATGACTTGTGTAGATATTTTGGAGACATGAAAATTTTATTTGTTCCCTTAAAGATCCTATCTCATTTGTTGGTGCTTGAAAATCTTGTTGAGATGTTTTGGTGCTTGTTCTTAATGGTGTGACCCTTTCTAACCTACTTGGGTCTATTGAGTTCATTTATATGATGTTTTTGTTTTTTTTTGAGTTGGAATGACCAACCTATATGGTAATGGCTGACCTAGGAGTTTTTTGAGCTTGTGTTGTGTATATAAGCAAGTGTATTTGGTCATTTTTGACTAGTTGTGTTTATGGGGATGTGAGCGGGCTATAGGAGGAAGAAGGGACATATAGAGGGGTCAAGGAAAGAGTTTATAATATCCATGAAGTGTTGAGAATATTTTAGGAACATGTATGTAATTTCATTAGACCTAATCAACAAATGAAGGAGCATATTTGAGCGAGTAGGATAAGAGAGAAGTTTAAGAGAGTTTAGTGTGCATGGAGTGGATATTTGATCACAATAAGTTGTGGAAGAAAAATACCTAAGTTATATTATTTATTAGGTGCTTGAGTTTTTGATTGATCACCTTGGGTGGTAGCCTCCTTGTATAGTGGGTTTTATACTAAATAGGGGTAGGTGTTCCTTCAAGTGGGTGCTTCACTAAATAAATCTTTCTCGATATGTAATATTCTTGCAAGTCCTTTGTTATATGTAATATTATAAGAGGTTGTAGTGATTTTTATTCCTAAGGGTTTCCCACATTACATCTTATGTACTTGTGTTCTCTCTTGTCTTATGATATTTTGAATGGTTAATACACATCTAATAAGATCACATTAATGATATATGTTGAGTGAATACAATCAATTATGCATGGAAGCTAAGGTAGATGAAGTGATTGTTTTGGTAAGACTGATTTCCCCCAATCTTTGTGCTTATAATAATTGGTATCAAAGCAAGGTCCTTGTGAATAAAGTTTAACAACTTGGAGGGGATCCTAGAATCATAATGGGCAATTCATCTAATGTTAGGAATTCCTTGGTGACCTTGAAGAATAAGTATGAGATTGTTGAGCCCCTAATAAATGGATTACAAGAGCATATCATTTGCATGGAGATAGAGCATGGTCAAAAATCAAAGAGATGGAATCACAAGTTGAGAGTGTGACTAAATCCATAAAGGATAAAGAAGAAGCTTTCCTCGGGTATGAAGATAAGTTAAAAATTTTGGAATCTAATTTCAAAGATGTATATAACATATTAAAGACATATGAGAGATTGGAGAAGAGATCTTGAAGCTCTAAAAGGGATCTTGGAGAGTCATAGAGAAGTAAATGATAGATGAGGCTTAGAATACAAAGGAGAACATATAAAGAATCCTAATATGAAAAAAGTTGGACTTAGTAATCAAGAAATCAAGAAGGAGACAAAGAAGACTAATTTAAGAAGGTCTAACCTTGTTAGAAAACCCAATTCTATGAGATGTGGTTCTTCTTTCAATGGGTATTATTATGCTTGTAATGGTTTTGGTCACAAATCTAGAGATTACAGGAAGAAGTCCTCAAGGAATGAGTTTTCATGGATTTGTGGAGTAAGTGTAGCAAGTTGGTGGACCAAAAAGTGGACATGAAAACCTGAAATTTATGTACCACATCGTGGTTTTAAAAATGTGATCGCGACCTATTTTCTATAGGCTTGGGAATTTTCAAACCTAAAACCATGATTGTGGTCCTCTGAGACAAAAATAACAAACCCGTGACCCCTCATTTTCCCCCATTTTCCCTGCGAACCACAATTTCTCCTCCATTGTTGGCACTCACGCTTTGAATACCCCTACAAATTTCTCTTCGGACTTCTGGATCGTGAAATTTTCAACGATGCCACCAAGACGAAGAGGTAAGCCCTCGATTTTGATCAAATTTCTTGCATTTTAGGTTTTTTTTTTTATTTTCATGGGTTTTTCAATTTTTATTTATGTATACAATTTATTTGTTTTTTCAATTGTTCGACAAGCTTGTAATCCTGCAAACCATCCAAATATTCCTCAAAACCCTCCAAACATTCCTCAAAACCCTCCTCTAAACGTATATCCACCTCATGTGGCTCCTTTTGTCCCCACGGAACCAACAGAACACAAGCTAATATCATTGGAAGAATCTGACAAAATAAAATTGCCATTGAGAACCTTATTCAGACAATAATAAAAAATCATGCCAAAAATCCATCCCGCATGACTTTAGCCAACACATTAAAACATGATTGGCGAAGTCAACTCCAAACCAACCAAATAGACATATGGAATACCTTTAGAGTGATTGTAGGTGGTGGTGTGTAGATAAATTATCTTATACGCCCGTAAAAGACAAAAAAATTGCAAAAGACCGCATTTGTGCATTATTTACTAACCCGAGAACCAATTCCACCCCCACCTGCACTACTTTCAAATGGTTCCCAATCCATTCGTGCCACAATGAAAGAATCAAGAAATTTTTTTGGGACCAATGGTGGATAGTTTTCTATTATCTACCATGCAACAACAATGAGGTTCCTCTCTATTTTTTGAAGAAATTATATTGCGAGTTCATGTTTAATGATGTCCCAAATTATTTTGAATTTTCTAAGTTTTATGCGTGAGGATGTGGGTGCGCATAGAGTAGATCAGGTACACACGTTGGTTAACCTAGGATCCCCATGCCCCAAAAAACCCCCACCACCTTCAGTTATCCCTCCTACAGTGAAGGAGGTTGTGGATATTAACACACTACATGCATTGAGGGAGCTCACTGACACTCTAACCTAGTATAGTGGCAAGATTGCATTTGGTGATGTTGGTGGAGGCGCCAATTCTAGCGCACCACACAACCGCGGATCATGTGGTGTCATATGCATCATGGGCCATACATCATTTTCTAGATCACATGATTTCTTTTCTCTAGATGAGATGATGGTGATGTTTTTGGAACTAGTGCAAATGATCTTGGTATTTCATAGGTAAATGTCAAATAAATATAATATATATATATATATACATAGTTTATTTCATTTGATATTTTAATATATATGTATTTGATTACATCATGTACATACATGTAAAAACTAATATTTTTTTATTTTAAACAACAAGAGCTGGTGAAGGACACATCCAGCATTGACATGCTAGCTACTGCAATTAGGTGTGTTACAGACGTAAGTTTCAAGTTACTTACATTTCAAATTTCATTTGATTGCACTTTTATTATTAAATACACATTTTTAATGTTCATGTATAGTGTTTCACATGTACATGTACATATTAATATGTTTATCTTTTATATGCAGGAGCCTAGTGGGTCATCATCTGCTCTGGGCATTAAGGATACTGGGACCGCCTCACGTGAATTTTATGTAGGTTAGTTTCTCTTTACACGTTGTTTCTAATTGTGTAATTTTCTAATTGTGGAATTCTCTAGTAGTTTGCAATCCCATAACTCTAGCTAGTACAATTTGATCATAACATTAAGCTCTTATGATGCAAGGGTTAAGTAAACACTCTCCTAGATATACAAAATCTCCTTTTATCATGATCATGGACACTTACCTCTATGCTAGACATGTTTCTAGAGAACTCCATCTCTAATGCTTTCTCCATCATCCCTTGCCTCTAAGGATCTCTTTTAGCTTCTTAGGATGTATGCATAACTGACCTTACCAACATTGTTAGTTCTATGCATTCTTTATTAACCCTCTTCTCTCTAAACAACAAAGAGATGAAAATATGGGATAAGTTACCTACACTTATAAATATATCATGGGTCCCTTGGTTCATGTTTATCACCAATACTCCCTATGCAATTCTATACACCCAATCTCATATTATATTTGTTATTCATCAAGTTTCTCTATATTTGCATTATCATGTACAAATAGATATATCTTGGTGACCTTCCTAGAACCAAGTTCTACATTCCAAATGCATTCCACATATTTAATGAATTACTTCTTGAATATCTCTAATAACCCTTTTTGTGACTTAATATTTTCCTGTACAGTCATATTTCATTCAACTGATGGCATTTTATTTATTCCTACACCCATAATATCATTCAAACATATCATCCATACTTGATATCACCTTCATACCTAGTATAAGATCATGATTTATCAAATTATAGTGAGAATCCTGACTTTTGCCTTCATTTTTGTACATTGTACTTTTACCAGGTTGCTTGAAATAATTGTTATCTAGATAAATTTCACTACATTGTATCAATCACCACAAAATTTTGGGGTCTTCTAATTCATGAAAAACAAATATAATTTGAAATTTCTAGAAAGATTCACCCGTATAATCAAAAGTTACACAAATCCCTAGATAGAGCCCGAGAGCCTACAATTTTCTCTAAAAACCAAATTATGCAATTTCA
The DNA here is from genome assembly GCA_018340775.1 of Taxus wallichiana var. yunnanensis. Taxonomy (NCBI): domain Eukaryota; kingdom Viridiplantae; phylum Streptophyta; class Pinopsida; order Cupressales; family Taxaceae; genus Taxus; species Taxus wallichiana. The sequence continues at coordinate 509,398,407 of CM031239.1, read as the reverse complement.
AGACACATAAAAATTATGACTGTGATCTACATCACATGTAGGACCTTTCCATATTAATATTCAAGAGATATTATGCAAATAAATAGGACTAATTATCCTTCTCTACTTTATCATAAGGTGTTTAGACTATTGGTTTGGTCATACACTTGCAATCTTACATAACTCTTTGTTTTAGGCCTTATTGCTACTAGTCCTCTTCTCATGCTAATACTCATTGCTATATTTTTCAATTAATGTTGATCTACATGTTTTTTGGTTCATCTTATGACTACCAGAGAGACTCCTCCCTATATGTAGACTGTGGAGGTTGTTGTAGATGTTGTCATAGCATCTGCAGATCCACTAACTTAGGTACAATTTTTCAAATTTGTTAAATTTTGGAGGAATGTTTTCTTACTACTTATCTACAATATCAAATTGTACATGAAATATTTAATTTGAACTATTTATTTGTATGTATCCTACCCCTCGTGAGTCTACCGTTGACCTGGAGTGCGTCGACGACAAATTGATAGGGATTATGAGATTACGGTAAGATTTCACATGCATTAAAAATTCTAAGTTTCTAAATTTTGAATGTATTTTAAAAATTTGGGTGTTAAAAACTTGATGTTTATGAATGTGTAGGCTAGGTTGCAAGCCAACTTAGAGACGCCTAGGACCACACGGATGAAATCCGTAGTGGCATCTCCCTCCACTACATCCACAGTCATGGACATGCTTCTTCTAGCAGGGCAAAGAGAGGGAAGATGTTTCATGATTAGATTCATAGGACCCATGTATAGATATATATGTCATCTAGTCCTAGTTCATGATTCTTCATAGTCCATGTATATAGCCTTATGTGACCACATGTGGTCCTATATATATGGCACACTTAGTTTGATACATTATTCTTATATTTTCAGAGACACATGGCACACTTAGTTTGATACATTATATCCATGTTGGTTTTCATAACGATATTACTTCTATGTTTGATTTGATTTCATTGCACATGATATACTTCTATGTTTGTTTTCATAACCATATTAGTTCTATGTTTGATTTGATTTGATGGCCTCGATTATGTGACCATTATCCATATGATATATATGATATATGATGTTATGTTATTCTTATGATATATGATATATGATGTTATGTTATATAATGGTTTTGAAGGTTCTTGGGTGCAAGATCATTTTTGTTCAAGAGATTCAAGTGTGGAGTTATATCAATTTTCTTATTCTAAGCAAGTGGTTAACACACTCTAAAATGAGACAAAATGTACAAAATTAGTCAAATTAAGTGTTATTGATGTGTGTAACAATAAGGTCTTAATTTGAATTCACTTGTTTAAAAAAATACATAAACATTGTAGTTTATTTCGTACAAGATATGAAAAAAATAGTCTTAGCACTCTATTTTGTATTTACATGCTTTAAAAAGAGATCAAACAATCATTAGAGTATTTATATGGTAATGTGTTTACCTTGTTGCAATCTCATTGATGCGAGCCGAGTAGTGATAAGTCATTCCACGAGACATCGTGGGAGAAAATTTTCACTTCCAAAGCACCCGGTTGGGGGGCGTATATACCTTCAGCTGCTATGGCGGGCTCCAGGGAGGCCCGGTTTGGTGTCAGACCATTTGATTCAGAGATAAGAACCCCTTCCCTATTCATCCCAATTTACGTTTTCAGCAGAAACTTCTAATGATCAACAAATTGGTGCTAGGTCATCCAAAATGAGAACCATCTGAGCCAAAACTTGAGTGAAGGAGGCCTCTAATTGTACCCAATAATTCAGGGTCATGGCATTCCTTGATCCTTCGTGGCATAATTGTTTACAAACGACCTTTTCTAGGCAGTCCTAGGAAATGAACGGAGCCGAGTAGTGAGAATTCATGGCTCGGGACATCATGGCACAAAAATGAAAATTCCAACACATCTATGGCTGGCTAGTTAAACACTATGGGAAGCATCATTTTGGTGTGGGACAATGTCGTTTCTTCCAGCAACTTCATTTGGGCGTAATCCCTTTAGAGCCCTGAGACCAAAAAACCGTACAACTTCAAGGGGTGATTACTTAGTCTCCATCACACCTAGAGATGTCTCGTAAGATCTTACACCTCCATGTAGAGAACCTCTACAATATCCTCTCTTGGTTTTTTTGTCTCTAATCGGTGCTCTCGTTGCCCTATTGTTTGTAAACACACGAAATAGTGCAGTTTGAGTCAATGTAAGGCAATCAAACACTATATTTTGCAAAAGGTGGGTCGTGGCACCAAATGGACTATGCCAACATGTCCGAGTGGATAGTTAAACACTAGGGGAGGCATCATTTCAATGTGGGATATTTTTTTTGCTTTCGAGCTAGTTCATTCGGGCATAGTCCCTTAAGAGCCCTAAGACCAAAAATATGTACAACTTCGAGGGATGATTACTCGGTCTCCATGACACCTAGAGATATCTTGTTAGATCCTAATCCTCCATATAGGACCCTCTCTACATATCCTATCTCAATTTTTTCCATCTCCAATCGGTACTCTCATTGCCCTATTGTTTATAAATGCACGAAGTAGTGCAGTTTGAGTCAGTGTAAGGTTGTCAAATGCTATATTTTGCAAACGGTGGGTTGTGGAACCAAATTTACTACGCCAACATGTCTAGGTGGCTAGGTAAATTATAGAGGAGGTGTATTTTTGGTGCGGGACAATGTCGTTGCTTCCGGGCTACTTCATTTGGGCGTAGTCCCTTAAGAGCCCTAAGACCAAAAATCATATAACTTCGACGGTGATTACTCGGTATCCATGGCACCTAGATATGTCTCATTAGATCCTACACCTTAGCTTAGGGACCCTCTATAATAATATGTCTCGAGTTTTTTTCTCCAATCAATGCTCTCCTATCCCTATTGTTTACAAACGAGAAAAAAGTGCAATTTGAGTCAATGTAAGGCTTTCAAACGCTATATTTTGTAAATGGTGGGTCATGGCACCAAACCGACTGACTCCTCCAACACATGTCCATGTGGCCAAGTAAAGAGTAGAGAGGCATCATTTCGGTGAGGAAAATCTTGTTTCTTATGGCTACTTTGTTCGGGCGTAGTCCCTTAAGAGCCTTGAGACCAAAAAACCGTACAAATTCGATGGGTGATTACTCGATCTCCATGGGACCTAGAGATATCTTGTCAGATCCTAAACCTCTGCATAGGTACCCTATACAATATCATGTCTCAGTTTTTTTTGTCTCCAATCGATGCTCTCTCTACCCTATTTTTTACAAACGTGCCAAATAGTGCAATTTGAGCCAATGTAAGGTTATCAAATGCTATATTTTACAAACGGTGGGTCATGGGAGAAATCGATTGTGCACACATGTAGGGATGGACTAGTAAATACTTGGGGAGGTGTTGTTTTGGTTCCCTATGATCTCAATATTCGAGATACCTTCTTCGAGCCAAGAACCCCCTCCACAGGTACATAAACTGTTGTTAGTTGCTTCTCTTTTCTTGTAAAACAATGAAATCTTCTCTTAGCTTCGAGAATATAAAATTATCTACTAACAGTTCCAACCACATGAAGGTGGAAGATTTTCTAGCACCACTAACCTGCATAAAAGTGTTAGTCAAAGAAATTTAAGTTGAATCAAAACCATACTAGATATATACAAAATACACAAATTTAATAAAATATATGAACTTGAATGATCTAGTTGACAAATTTAAACACTTCAAATAAATTATATATACCAGATGAACATCTAAATTCATTCCAATGAACCATCACCACTTTTACCCCACATAAAAGTGTTAAAGTCAAAGAAATTTAAGTTAAATCAAAACCATACTAGATATATACAAAATACACAAATTTAATAAAATATATGAACTTGAATCTAGTTGAAAAATTTAAACACTTCAAAGAAATTATATATACCAGATGTGAGCATGTAAATTCATTCCAATGAACCATCAAGATTGGATCTACTCTGAATAGTGGATAGGATTGCTTCATGATCTAACTCTTAAACCTTCCAAATAATCTTGTTATTAGGCCTTCCTCGATATCTATACAGCTGAATATTTTTCTCTAGAACTAGATGCGAATATAAGAGTATTTTTTGTGTGTCTCAAAGTCTTCAAACACCCAAACAAAGGAATTTTTTAATGGATACCATTGAAGCCAAGTTCCAGTAACTACCACTAACCACTAACCTTGTAGGGTACTCAATATCTTCGCCATCTATAACAAGATAATTCAATTCCTTTCTTTTCTTGATGCAATGACATAAGAAATAGTCTTTTTCCTTCTTCATTTCTTCATGTCATGATATAACTGCAAAACACATGTCCTACAAAAAAAAACAAATGTTTCAACTCATATTTAAATTACATATTAATTTCAATGGACATAACTCAATACAAAAATTGTAAATAACCATTTACCTTGTCACACCAAAATCGAAATGTCGTCAAATTCCTTGGATGTTACAATTTCATCTGGAGAAATAAGTCATAATGCCTATGGAGGTTGATAACTAGGAATCAGAGTTAGAGGCCTACAAATCCATCCATCCACCCATTCTTGTGAATCACAGTCAACAATGATAAATTCAATACAAGATGCATAAAAACACACCAAATTTCTTGTCCATGTGGTCCACGAAGTAGCGTCTGATCTATAAAATGAGTGCAAATCATTGGACCCTGTGAGTGTCATACAATCCTCATAGCTAGAAATTTTTTGTTCCTCTATAAACCAAAAATATCTATAAACTGTGTAATTTTCTTGAGAACCTCGAGTCATGTTTTCAATACACCATTCCACTATGCTCTTTGCATCTTTCAATTTAACACCATCTTTGTACTTCAACTATTCTCTTGTAAGATCTCTTTTCACACATGCCCCTGCACCGTCATGCTCTCTTTTTCCATGTCCAGCCTCAGTGAAATTCTAAATATGTTGCACACCCATCTTGACATGTATCTTAATCATCCAATAAAACATTCATGAATTCTTAAACTAAGATGTGTAATTATTTGACCATATATAATGTTGATTAAAGTGGATGTCCCTATTAGACAAGTTTCCATAAAATAACTAGAAACACCCTTGCAAAAATTCAGTAGAATGAGTACAATCATCACTATATAAAATTGGTACTCTTTTAAAAAAATTAAATCATTCTCTATACTTTCAGGAGAATGTATAAATTTTATTTTTGCACAAAAATGGCAACTTGTACTTGAAGTTGTAATATTACGATTGAACCTCCATTTGTGGTTGCAACATGTAATTCTCTGTAAAATCAACCACTTAAACAATAGTACCAATAGGAAATGTGTCATTTCATATCTTGAATTGTACATCCAACCATTGAGCTCTGTGTGTATGCCTAGCATACTCATAAACAATTTCATCCTTAAATTTTCTCATAAATTGAAAAATAGGTATATGTTTTGTAACTAGCTCACACCATTTATACTCCTTTCCATATTTAAATTAGTATGGTACTGATTTATATTTATCAAACTCAACTAAATTATTTCCTATTGCACCTCCAATTTTCTCATAGATGCAAATTTCCAATTTAGGTAATCTGATGCACGTACCACAACTTCCATCTAAACAATCCTGACTATAAAAAATGTCCAACTTCTCTTTCACAAAATATCGTAGGAATGAAATCCCTGGAAGATATTGGTGGAACTTGAACACCACATTCTGATAACATAGTTTTAGAATGAAAATCGAATGAATACGTAAAAATTTAGCATAATGCATCACAAATTCAACATGTTGCCTACAACAATAAGTGGTGTGAGCGTGGCTGATTTTCACATAGAATGGTTTCAACATTTCAAAAAAATGTTGACTAATTTTAATTTCTGGATGCTCTTGTTCAAACTTACGAAAAATTGAGTTTGAGTCATATCTAAGAAATGTTTTGGATGTGGTTTGTGATTAGTAGAACCAACTCTCCATTTTACAACATCTCTTGTATTAGGTGAAACTCTAGTGTTATCATGCCAAAAATGAATAACTTCTCTTATAGCATCAGATATATCTTTGTCCTTATGCGGTGCTCTAGTAGAAAATGCCCAAAAATCAGTGTTATTGAGTGATTAAAGGATATTACGCCTTTCAATTGCTTTCATTAGAGTTTTTTCGATTAACTTTCAACATTCGACTTGTTTTCCTAATCAAACATTATTTTTTTTTATTCACTTACAACACTAGTAGCAAGTACATGATGCACAACATTACGATCCCTTGTGTGTATCTTGACACCAACCATGTGATATGATTCATAAAGGTTTGCAGCAATTATAGAGGTTTGACCATGTATATTAGATGTTGTCAATCCTAAGGTGTTTAATGTAGGTCTCATTTTATTGAATTTCATCAAACTAACCAACAACTGACATCTTTGGGAATCATTTAAAATTTCAAAATGATTATCCCAAATTTCAATGGCTTTTCTTTTGATTTTCCATTCAAAAATTTTCGGACATTGGTTTCAAAATGTTCTCATCAATTTCAATAAAATAATTAGGTCTCTTACTGTAAAATCTTAAGAGGTGTTTTTGTCAAATTTTACTTGTCTACGGTTTCAACTTGAATTTCCTGATTCACATTTTCATTGTCTCCTTCAATTTCAACATCAACTACATCACGAGTATTTAATTCATCTTCAATATTGACAGTAAAAACATCTTCATCACGAGTATTTAATTCATCTTCAACATTGACAAGAAAACATTACTTGGTTCCTCATTGCTTATAATAGTAGGGGTTGAAGATGAACCTCTTCTTGATTCATGAAGTTTCCACATTCGCTCAGCATCTTGAAATCTTTTTGCATCTAATTCATCCGATGTTTTTTTACTTATTGATTTCCTTTTTTGACTTCGTTTCTTGTCTCCCATGATGTTTTGCTTTCGATGATAAGAAAAACGTGCAAAAAGTGACAAATTTCATAGTAATTCATACAATAAGGCCAAACAATAAAAATCACATGGTAATTCAAACATTGGGATGTGTGTAAATATGATTTAATAACCACGATCGCGGTTTATAAACCACGATCCTGGTTTGTAAAGTGTGATCGTAGTTCTATTATTCAAGACTTCGATCACGGTTCTTTCTATATCATCAAATCCAACCCTCAAGGCTCGGGAAATCTCTTTTTTTCCCAAACTAGAGCTATGGGAGGTCATTATGGCGTGTGAAAGGCCAAAAACTTCAAATTTTCTCTTCCGAGACTTGAACCATGCTCGAAAAATTGAAAACATCTCACAAAAATGGTACCATCGCATAGGGGAGACTGTTAGCTTTGTAGAAATATTGATTTTAAAGTGAATAGAATAAGATAAATATCATTTTATAATTTTTTACTAACAGTAGGTATTTAAGACATTTTTTCCCATGAATGTTCATGTCTATGTTTAAGACTACAACTTTTCTTTTGCTTATCAAAATGTGATAAAACATATACCATCCCAAGCATGGAAAAATTCTATACACGTTAAAAAAAGTTATTTGATTTCAATAATTTTTGATATAGTTATGGCGGGAAAATGGAAAGTGATCCGTTTTCTAAATTTTTCAGACCACTTTCATGGAAAAAATCATTAAAAAAATATTTCTCAAAAAATACAAAATAAAATCCATCCCAAGATAGACAACGACATCTAAATTTTCACTAAAGGAAAAAAATAGCAATATTTGGTCATCCAAATCGCAGGCAAACAGACTACAATCTTATAAGGTTTTTTTTTAAAAAAAAAAACCAAGTCATATAATTTTGAGTGTTTAATATAGCTAAACTTGTACATTTTTTTAAAATAATAGTTTAGAAACTAGATTCCGGATGCTATGATTTATATTTATATATATTTTTCTAATTTTGAGTGCGCGTATTGCTAATAATCCCTACAAGTTGAGATTTTTCTATTTTTGCAATATGACGTCCACTTATGACCCCTTTTTGGTCCATCAACTTGCTGCACTTACCTTGTGAAGGTGCTTTTAATGGTCAATGTTATTCTTGTTGTGAATATGGTCACAAGGAAGCTAATTTTGGTTTGAATCTCAGTTTCTATCATTCAAAAATAAAGAATGGTGTTGTATGCTACAATTATCACAAACAAGGTCGTATTGCAAGATATTTCTACCAAAGTGAATCTCTAGGGTATAACAATATATTTCAAGATTCTCAAAGACAAGAAAATGATGTGCATAACAAGAAGGTTATTACTAAGGATGAAGATAAGAAATTATGGAGGAATAAACCATCTAATGAGGATGCCAATGTAATAAAGATCACTCTAAAGGTAGGATCTGCCAAGGAAGGACTTGATTATAGTCAAGGTTGATAATCAAGAAAGGTAAACAAAACGTAGTATAGGTCTAGTAAGCAATGTATGAAATATGAAGAACAAAATATTGATAAGAAGATAGAAAATGTAGATGAATTGAAGGAGAAATAATCAAAGACATTCAAGGAGATTCAATCTCCAAAATGTGTTGAATCAAGGTGCCAAAATGTGTTGATAAGACAAAGAAGAATATATTGTTAGATGTAATAAGGGTATTTTCATGCCTAACTTATGTGTGTGGAATTCATAGGGGAGATATTATCTAGACCTTATTTTAAATGAAGGTAACCACATGTTCTTGACAAGTATTTAATCAAAAGATGAATATATTGGATATGAGATCATCATACTTGAGAATGAAAGGATCTCGTTTTCCTTTCAAGGGAATGAGAAAACTATTAAAAAGAAAGGATTGAGTTCTTAGGATCATTTTATGATGAGATACTATTTTAAGTAATCTAAGAAACATTGTGTGCATATCTAGGCTTCTAGAAAATATTTATCATGTGGAGAAAGGATGGTTGTGAGATCCTACAAGTTGTCTCAATCCTTATAAGGTATGTGTGTTTGTGTTGAACCATGTCTTGGTGTTGTTGTCATTGATGACATGGAACATTGATTGTAAAGAGTGAATCATGAGGTGTCATCTCTTCAGGGGTATGAAGTTTTATTGGTAGTTCCTTCTCAAAGTGGTTTAGTGCATTATCAAGGTGGTTTCAATGTATCTTCATGAGTAGTCATGGTGGTTTCAGGGTCTTTAGTGCTTGGTTGAGGTGGTTGATGCCCACTGGAGGTATGGAGATTCTTGGTGGGCACTTCTTAGGTGCTCTACATGTCGAAATGATGTTTTGAGAGTGTGTAAGGGCTTATAGGATGGTCATGAGGTCAAATATTGCAAGTCATTGTTGAACTTGCCCATTTAATCCTAGTTCAAGGACCTAATGAGATGGATGAAGCAAAATAAATCCATGTAAAGTTAATGCAAGCATGATATGTGTCTAGAACATTTTCTAGAGTCTTCATGAGAAGTAACAGGTCATAATTTATCACTTGGAGGAAAATATGAGGTCTTTCATATGACTTCCCTCGAGAACAAGTAGTATAGGCATAGAAAAATGAGATTGGTTATGATGGTACATGATAATTTATGATAAAACAAGATTTAGGCATGTGGATGAAGGTGTTTTAGAGCTCTATGTCAAGTTTCTTTCAAATATAAAGATTGTTTTTGAAGTTATGAAGGTTTTAGCTCTATCGAGCTTCTAGAAAGCACTCTTCCAACTCAAATTTCATCTCTCAATAGATCTAAGGCACGTATATATATTTTCATCATGTCTTAAGGCCTTCACCATTATTAGAGAAATGAGTTAAGAACATGTTAGATAAGGAATGAAGTAAAATGGTGCCCTATACTCTATGAACAATCCTTAAGAGTGAAAACCACTCCAAACCCTCCCCAAACCCTAAGTCTGAAGTGATGGATAAAAATGATGTTTTTGACCTTCAAATCACTTGTGAAAGCTAAGATAACTACTTAGGGTTATTGATAAATCTTTCTAGTATATGTTAGTTGCATTTTTGTACTCCAAGCATGATTGTACCATACGAATCAACCATGGTTTGCCAATTATTAGCTATACAATCTCATTTAGAAGGTTCCATGTTGAAAAAAACTTATATGGAAGGTTTCATGGATATTTTCCTTGTTTTCCATGAATAAATACAATGTAGCCATGTGTAAGTTTTGATTGAAATATGTCTATCTCGGTCATCTCTTGTTAAGTTCTAACATGCCAAAAACTAGTCTTTTGGGAATTAGGGTTTTGTTTATGAAATAAGTTTTGTTTAAGAGAAATATGAATTTTTATAGGTTGAATGAGTCCTAAAAATGTGCTCAATCTAATTACTTGGTGAAATGAAGTGTCTAGGTATACAACTCCTTAAGGATCAAAGTCATGAAATTCATGGGATCGAGAGCATGCAAAATTGAATTTTCTCATCGATACATGTAGAAGAATAAGTTACCATGGATTATATATTCCTATTAGATTTTGTTTTGAGTGATTTTCCATTAAAATATTTTTGGTACATGATGTGTAGGGTGGAGCAAGACTAGCTCTTGAAGTCGATATCTTAACCTATGTGTTTTTGAGAAGCATGCTTATTAGAGATACTTGGTTTGAGATGAAACAATATATGGACATTCTAAGTTTCTAAACATCCATAAAATTCTTGAAATGTATACTTGAATCCATGACTATCGAGTAAGTGTGTGGTCTTTCTCAATCTTAAGGTGTAACTCTATGCATGAAAATTAGTGTGTGTCTGCTCCAATTCATGTTTCATGAAAGTAATGGGAATGTTTTGACTTATACTCTTAGTTGAAAGTGTTGTAGAGAACACTCACCTTACTTCCAATCTATGAAACCAGTTGAAGACTTTTTCCTTGTAGTGTTTCATCTCTTCCATGCTTGTGATATGAGTCTTCATGGCATGTGAATGCAAGTTTGATGAATGGTTGAAAATGAGTCCTCAAGTTATGATGTAATGAAATCCAAGATGTTTTTGTGGTGTAGACATCCTATCACTTTAACACTCATGAATTATTGGCAATATTTAGTTTCAAAATCTTTCTCAATCATCAAAACCAAGACTCAGTGTTTTCTAGCACTTGCACCTAGTGCTCACATAAATTCTCTAATGTATGTTAAAGGAAAAATAGTGAAGTATGGAGGATATAAAGAGGTTAAAGAGAATATTAGAGGTTCTAATAATGTTCTTGCATGTTGATGACACTTGGAACTTAGTCCTTCATGTGCCTCATACATTATCACTTGCGAAAGGATAAGATAAATCAGTCTTGACAGTAACAAAACAAAGTTGCATGGGTAGAAAGAATGTTTTGTTTGAGAATTCATAAGGCTAGGGAGTTTGAGAGATTTATTTTTTCATCATTGATGTTAGAGAATCTTGATAAGTGTTTAAAATTTCGGCTAGGTAATTGATCTTATGACGGATGCAATCATTTGCAATAGGATATTTTGATGTGAAGTCATCTTCCCCTCCTTATATGAGTTGTGAGGCTAGTAGGTGATGATTCATTAAAGTGGAAGTGTAAAAGACTCTTGTGTATTAGTCCCTAAATTATATAAACTCATCCTTGGATATGCTTTTTTTTTTTTAAAGTGTGAGAGATGATAATGTATTGGGGATAGTGTAATTAGGAGAATGTGTATGAGAATGTATGAGCAAATTTAGGATCACTATTTCTTGAAAAAGTAACTATGTCGAGTGAGTGATCAAAATTATTGTCAAGTATAAGTATAAGCTTAGAAAATTTGAAAGTACGTGCTTTCATGCAACTTTGATTTTTAAAGGATTCAAGTAGGTGTTGATTAAGTAAATATGGAAATAAATGCCTAAATCTGATTGTTATTGTAGTAGTAAATGAATAATCAATTAAGTTGATCCAAAATTGATCCATTTTTTTCTCAACCACATACCCCTATAGGCATTAAATTATTTTCCGAACATAACCCATTAAAATCAACTTAAAATGCAAGAGTTAAAATACTCTTCACACAGGTTGATAACAGAGTTTGGAAGAATGTTTATGTCTCTGGGTTCATCAATAGAACCGATATAATATCTACTTAACAACTGTAACAAATAATACAATCTAAGTAAGATAATGTTGAATACAAAATGGAACATGAACCTAAATGCCAAGTAGCTACCTAGCTTATAGCAGATTTGATCCAGTATTCATCTTAAGTCACAAAATCCTTCGGTATATCGATTGGTCTTCCAGATGGCACCCCAGATCGATTCTCCAGGATCTACATTATGAAGTGTGGCTCAAATGTGGCCTATTGGGTAGTTTGAATAACTCCCAATAACAATGTTTGACTCTTATATATAATATGTCTTATCCTCTTGCGATAACAAATAATATTGGTCCTAAAAATGCCTATACAATATAGGTCTTAGTATCTCTCTATAATGCCTATATTAAAATAGGTCTTTCGTCTCCATAATGTCGCCACGATCGCCTTTGAACTTCATCAGTTGTCCTTCTCGGCTTGGGCTTGGAGTATGTCTTCTTGGAGAGAATTTAGAGCTTCTTTTTCAAAATAATATTTTTCCTATTAAATATAATAGGACTTAAAATAATAATAATAATGCCTATAAAAATATAGGACTTACATATTTACATGCCTATAATAATAGGCCTTAGCTCCAAAAATATGCCTATAGTAAATATAGGACTTTAAAATAATAATGCCTATATATAGGTCTTAATTTTTCTCCCGAAAAATAATGCCCTGTAAAAATATAGGGCACGCTATATATTTCCATAATAATTCCTTAAAAAATACTAAGACCTCTATTGCAAAACTCCTTCTAAATCCTGCATATTAATCCTTCAACCTTGAGCTTGCATTTGGGAGAGAGAAGCTCAAAAATGAGCTTGTTTGTCTTCGAATGGGAGAGAGGGAGGATTTTATAGCCTTTGGGTGGCCCGTACTTCACGTTAAATTACTTATCGCACCAACTATTACCATAACCTACTCATTGGCTGAGTTGGTTGGAGCGTCCCACCTTATATGGGGGAGGTTATGGGTTGTAATATCGCTCCCCTTGTTCGTGCTGACCATTTTTAAACCGTCAACACCACGTCCCTCCAACTGCATCCATGTTGGTCCCTTCATTGTGCCTTGACCACGTATGCCCACATCTGTCAATCCTCTTTCCTCGCTGTTGGACCGTTTTCCATGTCCATGTCGTGAGCCAAGTCTTTCCGAGCTCGAGCTGCGTGGAGTCACTGAGTCATTCGACCATGCTTTTTCATGGAGAGGGGATATGAATTATCCCATATCAGTCGGTGTTAATAAAATAAGGCTGAAATATCCTTTTAACCCATTCTTCCTTTGTGGCATCGAGCCACATCCATCCATACATTTCGTGGCATGGGCCACATTTTAATGCATTTTTGTCGTCTAAGGTAAATAAGACAACTCTCCCGTTGGCTCGATGAGTTAATGGTATGGCTTGTCGATGCAATATAACCACCTTACCCAAATGGCTCACCAATACAACTTAAAATCATTCCATGGCTCGATGGTGGCTTGATACAAAAACTTGCTCTAGCTCTCCATTTAGCTCGATGAGCTACTCTATCAACTCGCCCAAGTTAACTTGGGAAAAGTGGTGGTATGAGAACCCACCACGTGGCACATATTTTTCTCAATTTTTACGAAGATGAAAAATATTATGCGTCGAAGACCAAAGGTATAAACTTGAGCACACGATCTTTTTTTCCACGTCATGAATGTTAGTTGACCTGGTCCCACCTAGGGTTGAATACAACTTTGACCATCCACCGTTTTCATGTACTGACTCCATTTTCTACGTTCAAATAGGTGAATGGAAATATCTTGAAGTCATCTTCCATACCATGTTAATACTGGGAATTTTATGGAACACATGTCCTTCATATTGACATCTGGATCATAAGTATGGAAACTTAACCCAAGAAAATAAGTAATTAATATTAGAAACCCTAAGTGCAAAGAGAAAATAAGATGAATTAGCTGATTCAAAAATATTTGGAAGGTGCAAAGAGCTAGAAAACTAGAAAATATAAAGCATAGAACATCACAATGAAGCTCAAAAAATGTAGATCTAGATGAATATTCTAGACTAGGGCACTTAGAAATGGCGGAGAGGCACTTGTAGTGGTCCTTCTTCTAGGAACTTGGTTCTACCGAAAATCTCAAAAACCCATATTTTACTTGTCACAAGGTGTTTGTTGTCCTTCACCTTTGGTTTCTAGTATGTCACACTATGATCATCGATGTCACTTGATAACCTACAATGAAAGATTGACCTAAAAACCCCTTAAGAGTGCATCAAATCTCAAAAATAAAATAATGTAAATGAGGGGTGGACTATCCTCGGTTGTCAAATAAGTGAACTTAGGACTTAGCATTGCACTACATTTGGACCCAATATAGTTTCTAAGTGTTTATGTGTGGGGAATTATGCCTAGGTGGATCTTATGCGTGTCACACTTGATAGCAAACAAGTAGCTAGGATGTAAAGAAATGTAGTAGATGTGTGCATGGAATAGAAAGATCTTCCCCTCTATGAAGTGTATGTAGTAGAATGGATTCCCTTGGATTATGGTAGATGGATGCAATGGAGATCTTAGATGCTTTGTGGATACAACATTAGGTGGTGATAATTAATGATTAGTGTTTGGTCCCTTATTATGATCACAAAAATTTATATTTATATGATTCCCTTGCTTGAATTTCACAATTAACCCTAAAAATGTTGAATAACAAAAATATAAGATGCTAAAATAGATAGAAAGAACCCAAAATATGTGAACAAAGTATAAAGATGTCAAGGGCACCCCGAGAGGGGACGGGGGCACTGGCGTTGGTGTCCAAAATGAGAAATGACAATGTATGAAAAGGAAGCATGAGCTAGAAAGAGTGTAAGACCAAAAGTGGCAACAAAAAGAAATCAAAGATGGCCAAAGACATGGGTTAATTAGTATTTTTATTACTTAGGAATCATATCAATAGTAGTATGTAATTAGGACTAGATAATTACCCAAATTGCATGATTTTATGTCTACATTTTCCCTCGCTTGATGTTATTGATTAGATGCTCGATAACATAAAGTAGATAAGAGATGTGTACATGATAACCAATCTATATTTATGGCGAAAGTGCTATTAGAGACAAGAAAAAGTGCGGAGTGATAAAAATGTGAAGCGTGGATACTAAGGAGGAGAAAGTGTAAAAAGTGATGATGAAAATTACCCTAGGGTGGAAACACATGTGTATATGTCGCCATTGTACTGTTGTTGATGGTGATGCTAATGAGATGTTGTTAATGTTTTTGAATGGTGGATGATGTTGACTACTGTTTCCCATAAGGACAAGCCTGAAAAGAGAAGAACAATTAAGTAGTCAAATATGCATGTATATGATCAAAATTTGTAAAACGTATGTAAAAATCATGTAAATGTGAAAAAGGAACATGTGTACCTGATCTATGATGAGGAAAGAGTGTAGAAAGGATCTTGTAGATGATGTTATAGAACAATTTATTTTTGGGTGTTCTTACACTAGTTGCATTGACTATGAGTTTTTGGATGATCTCATGCCAAGACATGGAAGAAGTGTAGGGAGGAAATTATGGTGCCATCCTCCAACCTTTAACTACTTATCTCAATGTATAACACCACTGCAAATGGTGTCTAAAAATCCAATCCGATTCAAACAATTCGATCCAACGCAAAAATAGAAAAGAAGTGTGTAATACATGCATGCCGAGTGGTAAGGACTATATGCCCTATAAAATCTGATGTATGAATTGATGTAGATTGTGCTATACTGAAATATGTTGTATAATTACACCTTGGTTATAGGATTTTAGGAAGGGCCGGGGTTATTGGTGACTATACTACGCTAAGGACCCAAGTCTTATTCTAAGCCCTAAAACTAAGATTATGTTGTACCAGTATTTTGTTGTGTTGTATGGTGATTTTGAACTATTTTATGGGATGTAATGTAATCGATTCACCCAAATGATGACCCCCTTGTGTGGGGTGCATGCAACGTCATCGCTAAGGAGTATGTGGCAAAGGAGGATTGATCGTTGTGCTGAAATTGTACCCTACATGGGGAGGGAGTGTGCTTGGTATAAACCAAGTTACACACAAACAAAGTGGCTAGGAGACAAGTGATAGTAAATGTAAAGACAAAACACCTATGTAGAAGACAAGATGTAAACTAAGAAGACAATGTGTAATATAAGATGCAAAAGATAATGTAAACACACAAGAATGCATAGTACTGAGAGAAAATAAGGTTTTAAACATGGGATGCCACTCACGATGTCACAAGAAAATTAAGGCCGATTAGGCCAAAATTATACAAGTGTGCACAAAATACAAAGGAAAAGAACACAAATAATGACAAACAATGAAAAAATGTAACAAATAAACATGGTGGCATAGGGTTCCTGCAAAAAAAATGGTGCACATGAAACACTGTTACCATGTTAGAAAAATAGGAAGTATGTCAAAGCATGAATAATCTGATAAAGTAGCGTGCTATGAAAAATGAGATAATAACACTTGTAATGTATGAAAGTGGATGCCCTAGGAGTCGTTGTGGGACCGGGTAATAGTCTTGCTCCAAGAATCCATGTTGCATGTATGTATCGATATGTGTAAAGTCTTGTAATAAAAATAGAAAACAAGTGAACACTCATGTGTATATGATGAATATAATGACATATAAGATATATATCTAGCATGTGTAATAAAATGTACATGTAAGCATAAGTAAGCAAAAACAATATGTAACCAAGATATGCAATATGTTGTGGATGAGATGGAATGGAATGCAAAGTGAATGGTAGGAGCAACATTCCCCCCAAGTGGATGTGTATGCATGAAGTGAGGTTCATTTATATTTGCACCCTCAAAAGTCAAGAATGAACCGTCACAACAAGATTTTGTCATCAGAAAATGGTTTGAATAGTGTGCTAGAAATATGTGATCGATAAAGCATAAATCATAGAGAATGTTTGATTGAGTGAGTGTGTGAGTGTGGTGAGGTCCATTTGAGTTCTAGACCCTCAGCATTCGAGTATGGACCATGGAACTAGAGTGCATAATAGGGTAATGAGTGCAACACGTAGTAGTATATGCGATAAAGATATATCGTGAATGTGTAGATTATATTATGAGTAGATATGAATGTGCGCAATGAAAATATGTAGTGTGTAATGTATAGTTGTGATCGCCCAGAGATGTGTATAATGTGGTGTGTTGTTTGTTGAATATCTATAAAGGATATTAATTGTGAACTTTTAAGATAGACATGTTTGTGAACTTGTCGAGACTTTGTAATAGGTTGTGTCACATGTGAAAGTTTCAAGTAGGTGGTGTAATATTGTGCAATATGTTTTTCATGAGTGCACGTAAGAGAAATTTTTCATGTGATGGTGTGCGATATGTTGTGAATGTGTTGAGTGTGTTGCGTTAATTGGGGATGTTGGAGCTCAATCTAGTTCCTTGGATTGAGTTGGTCTTTTTTATATGCTCACCATATATTTAATTGATTTCGTGTGTTTCATATTGTTCCTCATGATTCGAATTTCATTCTAGTTAAGGAGAATTATCAATTTTTAATAGATCTTTTGCTTGGCAAGATAAAAGGAAATATTTAACAAAGATGTTGGGGGACTGGTTCAATAGACTGATAAATCAAAGTATTAAAGCTTTAGACTCCTAAATGGTTGAGATACGTCTAAATATTTGGAAAAGAAAATGTAATCAACACCGATTGATTCATTTTCTCCAAACAATTCAAAGATCTAAAGTTCCAAGAACATACAACCCAACCATGAAGGAAAAAGATGTAGGAATGGTTGAAAAACTCATTTAAAATAGATGTCCATTTTAACAAAGACTGGGATGTTCAAACGAGCTTCAAATTTCACCTCTCAAAAGCACCGACCATTGAAATTCAAAACCCGCGGGAGACTAAGGCTAATTAATTAGTGGGTTATATTTTAAAAATCATTTGACGTCCATTTATCCACCAAATTCAATGCCAAGGTCAGCATGGACATGCGGTAAAATCTCAAGGGTGGAATGAGGGGCCACATGGCAGGATTCCATCTCTCCTCAATGCATTTGGGTGTCGTGGACCTCAAGTCTCCCAAATTATATTGTGTTAGATAATTCTACCGGATCGAGGTAGGGTCGAGGAAAGTCAAAGGACACATGGCGGGTGAAAGTAATGACATATGTCGAAGATAAATGATCAAAGTGGAAACATGTCACCATTCCACAAAAAATCAAAGTAGATGCATTACTTAGACCTCAAGTTCATGGAATAAATCAATTCGATGAAGGCTTCAAGTCCAAAAGGTCAAGGGCGGTCAAAGTAGGGACATGTGGCAACATTTTTATGAATCCCAAAAGTTTGAAGTCCAAACAAGTTAAAATTTGCAATGCGAAGGAGCAGCCCCAACCAATGAAAAGAAAGCATGAAGCAAGAAAGACTGAAAAATGAGGAACTTGAGCTTTCTCATTGGCCCATGCTTCACGGTTGTCATTTAGGAAGTTGTCAAAAGTAAAATTTGAAATAGGCATGGGGCTTCATCAATTGTTGATGCTTCATAGCGGGAAGAAGAGGTTGAAGAATGGTCTAACACTACGAAGGTGTGTGGAGCTTTCTTATTGGCTGATGTTTTTCCATTATCACTCAAAGTAAAGGTCAGTCTAACATTTAATAAGGAAAGTGGTGTTGATTTATTGGCTCACTTTTCATTAAGGGATAGACTTTCCCATAAAGGAAATAAAGAAAAGGAAAAGAAAAGAAGTAAAGCTCGACCTCGCGACCCAATGAAAGACCAACACATGGAAAAATTAAAAGCAATCCAAACATTTGCAGAGGTAATCCCCAAGCTAATTAAAGGCTACCACATGTCAAGCTCTTATTCATCCCAACATGCAAAACTTCAAAGGGCCATATATTTTGATCCGCTGCTCCAAATCTTGCAAAATTTATATCGTTGGAAAGGTCTCTTCGATCACTTTACTTTTGATTCATTAGATTCAGAAATTGATGATATTTGTGGGAGAGAAAAACAAAAATATATTTTTCATTAAATTTATAGTCCCAGTGTTGGTCAACCACCTGTCTTGATGAAGTATGGTGTTTGTTTCTTCTCTAAACATGCAAGATAGAAGGAATGAATGACTTTGGTAGGCTTCCCATGCTCCTTTATAGGATTTTAATGCATCTTGTTGGTGGGTGAAGAGGGAAATCATATTTTTCTTCTCTCTCTCTCTCTTTCTCTCATCTGCTATATATTGTAAAGGTCTTTCATTTTGTGTGAGGAGGCGGATTGGGGGTAGTTGTAGAATTTTTTAATTAAAGTTTTTAGGTTCTAGTTTCTAGTTTCTTGCAAAACATTTGTATGTGTCAATTTTTGTGAGGAAGAGCTAAGGTGGTTGCATTGTACATCCATTAGTAGGTTTTGAGGGCATTTTTTGTGTCCCCTAGCCAAAACTTACATGAATAATATTCTGATTGTTTTTATCAAGCTATACTTTCCCATTTCTCATGTTTTGAATGAATGAATGAGGAAATATTGGTTATGTTACTATCTTACATTGGATTTACTTTGTTAAGTACACAAGAGTATTTCTTAGTTTTGTATTCTTCTAGTCACTTTGTGGGAATATTGCATAATAGTGTATATTTTGCAATAGTTTAGTGGTTGTAAAATCCTAAAGGCAACATCACTTTTGAATATCTTTTGTTATCCCTTAAGGGTATTTTGGGTGTATAAGACAAATATAACAAGTGCTTTATCTCATCTCTAACTCCATGATTTGTGG
The DNA here is from genome assembly GCA_018340775.1 of Taxus wallichiana var. yunnanensis. Lineage (NCBI taxonomy): Eukaryota > Viridiplantae > Streptophyta > Pinopsida > Cupressales > Taxaceae > Taxus > Taxus wallichiana. Next base: position 509,378,597 of record CM031239.1, on the reverse strand, counting down.
TTAGGATTGTGAAGATTGTAGATGAAATTTGTGCACATTGAGTATCAATGAATGTAAATGTAATTTCACATATCATGTTAAATTGATTGTTCCTTTCAAGCATTATAGTCAAGGATGGATTCTTTCCATGGGAACACTAAGATACCAAGGTCATAAAAGCAACTACCCTTCCCCCTTCAAATCTCAATAACAAACAACCAGTGATCTTCATACCTACTAAGCATATCATACCTGAAAACCATACATATGCTTATTCTGCAAAGATGAGCTTAAAATTTGTCTATTACCAGTAAGATTTTCCAAGAAACCCACCAAGTTTGTGATCCAATATCATTCAAAGCAGCCTTGGTCAATAATGTTATGCAAATGCAATATCTGAAGTTGTTCATTATTTGTCTATAGGATCTATATTTGATTGTCAAGTGCTTACAATAAATCAAGTGAAAACTCTTTTGAGAGAAGTATTGTATGTGTGGCTGCACTTTCTTCAAATTAAGTTGCACCAACCATAGAGGAAACCAAGCCATGAAATATTTTCCTTTATTTATATCCCCCAACTAGGTCCTCTCACCTTGGTCTAGATAGAGCCAAAAGTAGCAGGGTAAAGCCATCCCCTTTGTGAAGGTGCCTCCTAATCACCTCCTTGATTTGATTCATTGAGTTGAGTGTTGAAAAAATCCCCGACTATCAATGACAAATAACTTTTCATTGTTCATCATTCTCTCAAATCCAACCCACTCAAGTTAGTTGCTCATCTCCCAAGGGTGCTATTTTGGGAGCCAACACTCGAGAGGCACAATTTATGAGGAAATAATTTGAAGGTTCCATATATTTTTATAATTTTATATTCTAGTGGAGACTCCCTAAAATGAAAAGTTGGGATAGAATTTCATTACATAGTGTGTTGATGGGCCTCTATTGGATTTCTTGTCCATAATATTCCAAATTATAAAAAGCTTTCCATAAAACCTGACTCCACTGGGAAAAATGTGGGAAGATTCATAAATATCTAGAAATATCAGCCTTCTAGTTTATAAATCTATCATTTCAAGATATTTTTGAGTTAATATATGCATCTAAGGTGCAAGGCCTTAGTGGCAGCTCCGTCTTTCAAAGAAAATCTAGTATATACCAATACAATTTTTTTACAACTTGTTGATTAACTCTCTCCTTTGTAAAGATGGAAGGAAGAAGGTCCTTTTTCAAGTCTGATCCTATCAAAATATTACTTCTAGAACTAGAAAATACACATTCAAGAAAGAGGCAGATCTAGAAACCAGTGGGTGGTCAAAATTCGAAGAAAATATTGTTCAAACTACTAGATTGATCAACCTTTGGTGAAGACTACTCTAGCACACTTGACAACTCTGATTCAGGTAGTCCTCAAGATAATTTGCATTCATTTGTTTCAAGAAGGTTCAACATCTGCAAGTAAAAATGTATTCTTCATCTCCCTTCTTTGTTGACTCATGAGAATCAAGTATTTTGTGAAACTGAGTCCCTGAATAATTTCCATTTTGAAGATCATACTCCTTTGCCTCAAAGTTCCTTAGTTCCTAATCATTTCAATAAAAATTTTTGAAACTCCTCCATCAAGTAGTATGGCACAATCTCCACCAAGATCTCATTTTGTGGTACTACTTATAGACCAATAAATTTCCATGGAATGGTGGGTTATCCTAATGAAGTACCACATGATATTAAAAATGATGTTGCCTATATTTCAAGGGAATAATGCTATAAGTGGAGATCAACATCTCATATTTTTCATGATGATATAAATATCTATGGAATCAATCATCAAGACATTCATGTTAATTTATTCATACATACATTAGAGGAAGATGTCGAAATGGTATAAATTGTTGCTGTAAAATCAATTGACTCTTGGGTAGAAATGAAGAATGTTTTTAGTTTACAATATGGAAATATTACAGCCCCATATCCTTTAATAGCAGGGGTGTCAATAGTAGATGAGGAATAGATCATTGAGTGGTGTGATAAATGTTTGTTACCACACCCCTTATGGGAAGCTTGTTGAAGATGATGATATTAATAAGGAACCTGATTTTAATGATGCATGTATGAATGAGTGTCTGAATGATTCACCACAAGGAGCTACTTCCACTTATCTTCTATATGCCAAAACTATAGAAGAATTTTGGTCCTCCATCAATCAGGTTTTCTCTCTTCCTCCTGTAGGTAATGTTGATATGGATATAACTCAATCATTTGAACTTCTTAATACACACCTTGAATATATCAATGTCCCCTGACCATAACTTTTTATAAAGAATGTTACAAAGTTAGAAATGGAACTGGAGTGGTTCTAACTTCTCCTTATCAGGTTTGTGAAGATGATTCTCAGGTTCAAGGATTCTAGAATTGTAAAGGTGAATTCACATATCAACTCATTGATCTTGAGCCTATGACTATCTTATGTGATGAAAAAGAAACCATCTTTGGGGAAGATGTAATACAATTAAGAATAGATGTTATCCCTCAAAGACTAGTTAGTCTTGAGTCAAATTTTGATGATAATGACATATTTGGGAGCAATTCTATATATGTGCCTGGAAATTTTGAGGAATGCAACTGGGATATTTCTCAAAATCCCAAAAAAATGTCTTATAGGGATGTAGCATGAGAAAAAAGAAAAACCAACTTATGCCCAATTGCTGAAGAATTACCAGGATTTCTAGCATGGTCTTATCTAGATGATCAAGTGTGATCTTTGTACAACTCTGTTTCATTATTTTGTTTTATGTTTTCCTTTTTGTGTTATTGTTTCCATTTTTGTGCTCTGGTCTATAGTGACCAAGTGTCTTTTTTTGTCTATTTTACCCCCGTCCTGTTATACATCTATTTTGAGAGCCTTGTCTATTTTGTCCCCATGACTCCTTGCCAAATGGACTAGGCATCTAGTCTTTGTTCTTGTGGCACCCATAGGGAGTTCCCATCGCCAATTAGGAGACACTATTGGAGCTAAATCTAGTTCCTTTGATTGCACTAATATTTTTCATGGACTCCTTGTATATTTAACTGATTATGTGTGTTTCATATTGTTCCCCATGATTCAAAGTTCAATATGAGTCAAGGATAAGTATCAATTTGTAATATATCTTGTGCCTTAGCAAGATAAAAGGAAATATTCAAAAAAATTCGGGGGATTGGTTCAATAGACTGATAAATCAAAGTATTAAAGCTTCAGACTCCCGGTGGTCGAGATACGTCTACATATTTGGAAAAGAATCTACAATCAACAATGAATGATTCATTTACTCCAAATAAGCCAAATCTCTAAAGGTCCAAGAGCATGCAACCCAACCATGAAGAAAAACGTTGCATGAATGGTTTAAAAACTCGGTCAAAATGTACTTATCCATTTTTTAAAATATTAGGATGTTCAAACGAACATTAAATTTCACCTCTAAAAGCATTGTTCATTGGCATTCAAAAACCCATAGGAGACTTACACTAATTCATTAGCGGGTTATATTTTAAAATTCATTTGATGTCTATTTACCGTCAAATTCGGTGTCAAGGTCAGCATGGACATGTGGTAGAATCTCAAGGGTGAAAAGAGGGGCCACGTGGCAGGATTTTGTCTCTCCTCAATGCATTTGGGCTCCACAGACCTCAAGACTCGGATTATATTGTGTTAGATATTTCTATCGAGTCTAGGCAAGGTCAAGGCAAGCCAAAGGACAAGTAAGTGGGAGAAAGAAATGATAGATGTTTGAAGATCAATGATCAAAGGTGGACATGTGTCACCATTCGACAAAATTCAAAGTAGATGCATTACATGGACCTCAAGTTCATGGAATAAATCAAGTTTAGTAAGGATTCGGGTCCAGAAAGATCAAGGGCGGTCAAATAAGGGGCACATGGAAACATTTTTATGAAGCCTAAAAGTTTCTAAGTCCGAACAATTTAAAATTTTCGATGCGAAGGATCATCCCTAAACCAATGAAAAGAAATCATGAAGCAAGAAATACTAATAAACCTGAGGAACACAGAGCAAGAGGTGGTTCCATCAATGAAATTTCTAGATGGAGGGCAACAAAATGAGGTATTTCAAGAGATGATGGGCCTAATAAAAGAGTTATAGGGGGAGATATAGTTCCTAAAGTAATAAACACAAGATAAAGTAGTATGTCATGTACACGATAAGGAGGTTGATGGTCCTAGGTAAATATGTAGGATGCTTAGGCATGAGAATATCATACCTTTTTTATGAGAATGGATAAGAGAAAAAGTGTTGCGTGTAACTATAGAATGGGAGCAATAGATCCTCCATGCAAATATAACACTACATAATCATGAGTATGATAAGGAAATCACCTTGGATGTAGTTATTGATGGCTTATTCGTAAGCAATATTTTTATTGATACATGTGTAAAAGTTAATGTGCTTACCTTGGATTCCTGAGATAGAATGGGAAGGAAACCATTGCTACTATCCTCTAATGTGTCATATATGGTAAATAAAACCAAGGCTATGCCCATTTTTGTTTTGAAGGATGCCAACATCACCATACAAGGGGATAAATTTAAGGGGGATTTTGAGGTCTTGGGCCGGTGGAGGAAGAGAATTTCATTGCATTATTAGGCTATAATTTGTGCTATATAAATGACAAAATATTTTGTTTTAACAAGTGGTATATCGATTTTGATAATGAGGAAAAATGGGTGGTAATCATGATGGATGACACCAACATTACACCTACACCAAACATGTTAGTGAAGAGGACCTCAATCATATATATGCACAGACATATATGTAGTCCAAAAATGTTGAGCTAGTAAATGAGGGAGTGATTAATTAAGGAGATACATGTGTTATCACCAAATTACAACACCTACCGAATGAGGCAGGTTTGATGGACTGAGGCATTCAATGTAATTTGTGTAATATTGTGTTATCTCTCAAGATGTGGGACTTGTGGGCTTGAGATAAACCTCTAGAGAAAGTTGGTTCTTGCTCCTAAACCTACCTACCACAAACTACTCCTAATGTAGGAAATTAAACTATCTAATCCTATCCTATATTTCTAAGGAGATAGGGAGAGAGAGTGCATGAAAATAAACCTACACTAAGAGCAGTGATACACCAGAAAAAGGAGGTTGTTAATCACTATCCAACTGCCTGAAATGGAGAGAGGTGAGCAATGGAGAGGGTGGAAAAGATGCACCATAAACCAAAATAGATTAACACATAACACCATTTGTTTCCAAATAAACACAGCTCCCAAAACCAGCAATAAACATCGAGATATGCACAATATACCATGTAACGAAGAGAGGAAAGTAGAGACAACAAAACATGCAAAGGATGGACAAAATACATCACAAAACACAGTTTATTTATATAATAAGTTTGCACAGTACAACATTAGTGGGACATCAGCAATAAAATGCCATTACAAATCTTAGAAAGGAGGATTAAAATCCACATTCAACCCAACAGAGAAGAAAGAGAGAGGGGGCAGAGATGAGAATGACTAACTCTTTTACAAATGAGCCTCATGTTACAATTTATAGAATTGGAGAAGAGAGAGAATGCAACTCATATTTTTCTTTCCCACCACTTGTAAGTTTCCCAAAATATGTGAAAATCATGACATGCAATCTCTAAAATTCATCCCACATTGATTTATAACTTGCACGACAATAAAATGGTCTCCCATGCTCATTTAATGCTCTCACAACCACCTTGTAATTTCCAAACTAAACTAGATTCGTTTTCTACTAAATTCTCTAGCAAATGTGCATCAATTCTGGTTCTCATGATCTATGTATGAAGGTATTGGCATCACAATTCCAATGAGACCAATTTTGTGAAAATACATTGAGAAACACTCAAGTTATGAGCTTCGAAGCAGAGCCGTTATTTTGAGTTTTCACGGGTTTGCTTCCATTCCACGGGACATTGATGTGTATTAAATTGTGTATTAAATTATTGTTGGAAAGAAGTTTTAAATATTTTGCTTCTCTTCTTAATGCATCTTTCTTGTTTTTAAATTATCTTGGCATTTTAAAATGTAGGGGCCACCTTGGTTTTTAATCATTTTGTATTTGAAAATGGAGGTAGGTGTTAAATATTTAAATATTCAAAACAAACCAACTCAGTCGAGTTGGCTCTTCCCACATTATCAAATCCCTATCGCCAACTTGGTTTTCTCTCACCCCACATTGGATCACACTCATGGGCTCATCTTATTTTGTAATGGTATGTCGTCTAACCATACACCTCATCACGTTTGAATGCCAACCTACCGACTTACCCCCCGACATGGTTAGCTTATGTACTCATTCCCCGAATTGCCCGCCACGTGCCTTGACACTTCGGTGGGCTTATCTGACTAACCCCTACATTGTTATTTCACATTCTACCACCCAATTGACATGTTGAGGCCCTCTTGACCCACTCTTTCCAATGCTCGAGTCACTAATTCGACCTTGTCTTCCATTATAGGATTAAGCCTCCGCCGTGAACTTAACCCCTCCCATGCCCATGCTCCGTGTGCCGCTCAAATACGACTCACCCAAAACTTGGGATTCTATCACCTCTTCACACCTGCATGGTGTTCTTAGTTGTCCGTTGACCTCTGCGAGAGCCGTTGACTCATCCAAGTCCCACTTCCTATTATTTTTGGCGACTTCAGGCCCGAGCCGCACCATTTATTTTCGGGCCATTTATCCCCACATCCTTTTAATTTTTGGAAAAGTCGGGTTGTGCATGCACGGATGTCCCACTTGGACCACTTTCCCCCGCCATCTCCGCATAACGTTTCGTGGTAATTTCGTCTCCCTGATACCCAAATGTCCCGAGCTAGTTGGGTCGTCTGGGCTCCCGAAAGCCACTTTCACCAAAAGTCCCAACTGCCCGCTCGTAAACTTGCTGAGCTGACTTAGATTTCCATATTTACACTGATCAAAGCTTTAAGCTCTCCATTTATGCTAAGTCTTTAGCCACTTCTCGAGATATTACAAAACGACTCGGCCCCTATATAGTCTACCTCATCAAGACGGCTTGTAACTCACCTGGATAATTAAAACACAACTCAGGGATTGATTTTAAAGAGATCCTGTAAAACTCAATTCCAACATGATCCACCTTTGGGACTTGATGCAATAACTCATCCCGCTAGATGTGTGATTAGGACATTCTAGTGGGTAGCTTGGCCATCCTTAAAAACAATTCCCCGCATTTGATTTTACACTTGGAGGGCTCAATGGACTCTTGGGAATTGAACTCGGTTACCATTTGCAAAGGAATGCGGCCTCATTTCAATATCACTATAAAACATTTTGGTCCTTTTATGGATGAACTCGACACTTCTCTGTACATGAGCTCGACCTGCTAGACTTTGAGCTCAGCCACACACAAAACAACTCAGTTCATTTTATAATCTCAGTCATACTTCAACACAACTCGATGGGTAAAGCAAACTCGGCCATGAGATCGGTCTTTCATGATCAGCTCAATGGGATTCCCTTCAAACTGAAAACTCCCCAAACGCATCTAGCTTGATTTTTCAATATAGATTGGTTCTTACAACATGAAGCAGATCGTTTAGAGCTCAATTTATAGCTCGGTGCACAATTCAAAGGTATTTGTCCTTCTTTACACGAGCTTGATCCAGCTCAAATGAGGTTTGAAAGAAGCTCGTCAGGGACTCAACTCATCTCAAATCCATGAATAACATCTCAGCGATGAGCTTGTTTATCTCATCTAGGACTAAAATGCAACTCTTCCAACCTCCTCAACCCTTTATCAAATTCTATGTGTTTTTAGGATTTCTTGTTCTCATGGAGGCCTATGCCATGATTAGAGATGCTCCTAGACAAATTTCTAGACTTTTCATTCCTTACCAAGTGGGCCCTTTAACCAATTGTCATAATGCAAGCTTGCCCGTTGTCCAATTTCACTAGGGTAGTAAAATTGAATAATAACACATTCTCACATCGATGACACTACCAAAGATTGCCTATGAAAATTGGGATCATGGCACTTATGAAATGGTTATTCACAAGTTTCATGGAAGAATAAGATGGGTGATCGGCCAAATTGTCACACCCCACAGATTCAGTAGTGATTTTGAAGTGGGTAATTGTTAAATAGGTGATTTATGTGATTGTTCTTGAGATGCTAATAGCCTATAAATACTTGAGTTAAGGAATAAGGTAGTAGTTAAGCTAGCAAGGGAATTATGAACCTATCAATGTTCATAAGATCTTACCTTGAGCCTTAATTTTATGATTAAGGTATAAGATTGCAATTAAGGAAATAGTTATGTGATCCGGTTATTTCAACTAGTGCCTGAGCTTTGAATAAAGTTAAGAGCATGAGTTATTCATGCAATGGTAATATGTCCATGGTTATTAAAATGTGGTGCCTAAGCTTTAAGTTATGTTATAATTTTGGGATTGAGGTTTAAAAATTATGTGAAGGGTCATTGACCCAACTCCATATGCATTTGATACTTAAGATCTCTTTGATTCATACCTTACCATGTTAAAATGTTACAATACCAACAAGGTAACATAACAATAAGGTTGGAAAACATCGAAAGGTATTATATATGGATCTATACTATCATATAATTTTGTATGGTTTATATATACATCATACCCTATGTACAAAAAACTTTATAGGACAAAATAAATGTTAATAGGTATTCAAAGCCACATGTGTAGGCTAAGTATGAGCTCCTCGGATCTAAAACTAGGGACCTACCCTAATGTAAAGTTAAGTTGCTAAGGGGGACATTACTTCATTTTGTTGTGATATGTAATGGATTTTTAGGAATAAATTAAATTCTTTGAAAATGTTTGGTGTTGTCTTTGATCATCTCTATTATATTGTTATATACATGGCTTTTGACCTTATGTTATATTAAGGCTTTGATATTTTTGATAGGTCATTTATCGACCAAAGCTTGGAAGATGAATAAGGATTCATTGTGACTTTAATTATTGGTCTTTGACCACCACAAAATCATTTACTTAACCTAATACTATGATGGTTAGATTTGTATGATTGATGGACTAAGGTTGCGTAGCCAAGAAATTAATGATTATTATGGTTTGAAATTATTATTTGAAATGATCAGTTTATAATTTAAGTAAGCAACTTGAATGGTCAAATTTTATCATTATTATTATTATATAGGTTGATACAATATACCACATGCAAGGTAAGGTGTATGGGTGACATTATTAGTCACATATATGTTTGAGCACCTTAAACTTAAACTTAAACTTTTAAAAAAATATAAGGGCATAAATAGACTAAGGTCTAGGTTTCAAATTTTTTGAGGCCTATAGATATGGTGAGTTGTCACCACCACCACCTTAGCATGCACTCATTGTGACTTCTATTGATGCATTTATTAAAGTTCTGCCAACTTCCCAATGTGGGGAGAAAGCGATAGAAAAGTTTTGTTATCTTCTACATCACTAAAATTAGTAATATGAACTATGAGTTTATAAATCATGTTAAATTTGAATGGAGAATAGTTATCTAAATAAAATAGGAGGAAAATACAATGGACTCCTATATTAATGAAATTTAATGTTCACTACAAACCTCGGGGCATGTAAAATCAGTTTTAGAGAGACTTCGAGTTGTTGGGGTTTCTTGGTCATTGTTCGATGGAATTTTTTTTTTTAGAGCTCTACATGAATGGCATTTATATTCTAGGAGCTCTTTTTTAAATTGTTTTAAAACTCAGCACAAGAAATCTACTCTATTAATAATCTATTAATGCCATTGGTTTAAGTAGATATATGGGTCTTTTGTTTTGGCTTTTCGAAGGAATATGTGGTGAAGGATATCAAGGAATTTCGTGAGTTTGTTGGCATAATCAGCGAGTTCGATGGGAATTCAGAACATCATACACAAGCATGATGAGCTCTAACCCTTTCTAACAACATTTTCTAATTATTATTTATGTAAATAAAATCTCTATAGTTTTTTTTGTGATTTTGTGGAAATGGGTTATTATGAATCACTTTTCTTACGGGTTACTATCATTATCCTTTGTATAGTTTTTCTGTTATGTGTTGATATATTTGAGACTTATATTTTGTGAATGTATTATTGCATATGTGAAATATATGAGATTTATGTGGCTGTATGTGGTATAAAAAACAGTAACCTGGGGTTTGCATAAATATACATATATATTGTTAATCGAATCATGTTTCGGTACTATCATTGTTAGTTGTTTACATGGATTTGTGTGGAATGAAACCTTGGAAAGTATTCAATGATTTCATTGCTACCGTTTTATTGTTTAATGAGTAAGTGCATTTGGAAAATTAGGGTATCTAGATATAATTTAGGTTCATACCTTTATGAAGAAAGTACCCATAACCCTTGGGTGTCAAATAATATGTATAAATATAATATAAATCGAATCTTTGATTCGAATATGGGTATTCTGCAGGAATTTTGGTTCTTGAGCCTTGTCACAAGATCTTATAAAATTGACTACATTAATAGTTTTAGAAATAGTTTTCTATCTTTGGAATGAGATACTATGATGTAGAGGTACCTTCACATTGTCCTGATTGAGTTGGGTGCCATTTTGAGAGAATGTTCTTTAAGAGCATTAAAGTAAATAGTTATTATTCCCTTTTCCTTAGAAAGAGGGTATATGGAATTCATGAGTCTCTTAAGAGAAGTCTGATATAATATCATGGGTGTGAAATGTTGTTTGTTGTTACTCTATAAATTCTGGAATTAAATAAGATTTATTTTGCTATTGTGGAACCTTATACACTCCCTACGGAGAGATTTTGGTATACTATGATTACTTAGACTATGATGTGATAGTCAAGAATAGTAAAATGGACTTCTTAGGGTTATGGGAATATTAAACATATTCTTGATTTACTTTAATTTTCCTGGCTATGAAGGCCGAATTATTTTTTTGAAATCCATCTTAGTTATTATTAGTCTTAAGTTTCCTTAATGATATACTACCTTATTGCTAGGGAAAATAGTTGGTTCCATATCCATTTTTATTTATTTGGTGTATTTATTTATCAAGGTGTTTCAATACCTTTATTAATGGTATTAATTTGGACACTTATATGAGTAATAAATTCAAGTCTATGTTTATATAATACTTTATTAATGGTATTAATTTGGTTATTATAAAGCTTCTTTATATGAGCATATAAATTATATATATATATTATATATATATATATATATATATATTGATATTTGATATTAGATGGTTGAATAAAATATTAATGATACTTCTATCTCTTTAAGAGATATAGTACTATGATACTTGTATTTAATTTTGTGATTATATACCTATCATGGGTTATTTGTATTGATGTGTAGACTCAAATACTATTGATAATGTATCGTATTGAAGTAAACATACTTTTGATACTTGTATTTAATTCTTTGATTAGATAATTTTGAAGCATGTAACTAATTGGGTGATTGTATAATTCAATGTTAAATAAGTTACTTGGGATTATAAAGGACTAATTTAACACTATGTGATATGTGATGAAACAATATGATTATAAACTTGGGGATATATAAATGATATATTTAATATATCATTAGGATTAATGATTGTTGTCTTAAGTAAGTGTATCCATTCTATGACATTGTATTCAATAGAGTGATAAAATACTAATGATACTAGAATAATTCATGACAGGGGTTTTACTGTTTTGTAATAAAAAGTGATACAAATTGATTCTCTTATCTTACTTAACCATATGTAAGTAAATATAGAAAAATTTGTGAGAACAATGAATGCCAGTATTTTTTGAGTTATGCTACAAATGTGATATTGTATTCTAATGGATCAATGTTGATTTAATTAAATGCATCATTTAATTTAAGTAAATATTAAATGACATATACCTATAGAAGGGGATTAGGACTTATCATGCATGCCGATTCGATTGAATGACCATGTATAATGGAATATTTTCCATGCAAGTTATTAACATTGTAGGTTGATTATAAAGGAAGATGTGACTTACACTTTTCTCACTGCTATGTCTTTTGATGAAATCTATAAAGTTTTTCTTGATGTGAAAAGATGAAAATAATTGTATTTTAGTAAGGCATGATGCTTGAAACAAGATGTGATTATTTTGATAATCATTTGTGGACATGTATTGTATTATTTGTTGATGATATTGTAGTGAATTGGGAAATGTAATTAATTTTATTATATTAAGAAGGAAAGTTATACTTCATTTGTGATATCAACAACAAAGAGGTAGTTTACTAGTCATAAATAAAGAATTATCTTTTAGATTATATATTGTATTACAATCATTATGAATAGAGTGAATTACATGGCTATGATTTTAAAAGAATAAAATATGTAATTAAATTATGGATTGCTACAAATTTTTGAAATTAATCTTATTAAGTATAATATTATACTTAACACTTTATTTGAGAAAAATGATTAAATTATGATATAAGTACTACTCTTGACATGATGCATTGTTTTGTTAATAGGTAAATTATGAAAAAGGGATTTATTACGAATGGAATTATGAATTAAACTGCAAATGGAAAGTGTAATGATCATGATGGAATGAATCTAAGCATGCCATTGGAATGCGTGAAACCTTCACTTAGATCTATAGGTTTGAATTCCATAGTAGCTAGAGTTCAACTGGAAACATGGGAAATGATGTCTAAAATTAATTGAATATGCTTAATAACCATAAGATATGACTTTCCCATATAGCAAAACTCGGTGAGCCTAGTCGGCATGGAATATACCACATGTTGTACCTACTTAATTACTAAGGTCATTATTTGGTTATAATGGGGAAGATGTTATGTCGAGTTATCTCATCAAGCTCCTCTAAATGAGAAGGTCATAATGTACTAAGATGTAAGTATTGTCCTAGGTATGAATGTGGATAGTGTCGCATGGTTAAGTACCCAATGTCATCTTATGATGACTATGGGAAAGAGAGTGACCCGTAATGATGCAAATCATTACAGAGACACTCACTCTCCCTTAGTCATCCTAAGCTGACATTGTGGGACTTGCCCATGTAGGCTAGCCGAATATGTACCTTGTATACAACTTGTAAATGATTAACACTTAACCTATCATGGGTTATTTGTATTGATGTGTAGAATCAAATACTATTGATAATCGTATCGCATTGAGTAAACATACTTTTGATAGTTACATTTAATTCATTGATTAGATATTGTTGAACCATGTAACTGATTGGGTGATTGTATAATTAAATTCTATATAAGTTACTTGGGATTATAAAATACCGATTTACCACTATGTGATATGTGATGAAATAATATGATTATAAACCTAGGGATATCTAAATGATATATTTAATATATCATTAGGATCAATGACTGTTATCTTAATCAGTGTATCCAATTCTGTGACACTTGTATTCAATAGAGTGATAAAATAGTAATGATACTAGAATAATTCATGACAGGGGTTTAGACTACTTGTAATAAAAAAGTGATACAAATTGATTCTCTTGTCCTACTTAACCTTATGTAAGTAGATATAGAGAAATTTGACAGAATTATGAATGCCAAGTATTTGTTGAGTCATGTTACAAATGTGGTATTTTTTCTAATGAATCAATGTTGATTTAATTAAATGTAGCATTTCATTTAAGTAAATATAAATGACATATACCTTTAGAAGGGGATTAGGACTTATCATGCCAGTTCAGTTGGAACTGACCATGTACAATGGAATCTTTTCCATGTAGGTTATTAACATTGCAGTTGATTATAAAGGAAGATATGACTTACACCTTTTCTCATTATTATGACTTTTGATGAAATCTATAAAGTTGTTCTTGATGTGAAAAGATGAAAAGAATTGTATTTTAGTAAGGCATGATGCTTGAAACAAGATGTGATTATTTTGATAATTAGTTATGGACATGTATTAGTATTATTTGTTGATGATGTTGTACTAAATTGAGAAATGCAATTAATTGTATTTTATTAAGAAGCAAAAGTTATACTTTGTTGTGATATTAACAAAAAAGAGGCAGTTTTCCAGTCATTAATAAAGCATTATCTTTGAGATTACATATTGTATTGCAATCATTATGAATAGAGTGAATTACATGGTTGTGCTTTTAAAAGAATAAAGTATGTAATTAAATTATGGATTGCTGCAAATGTTTGGAATTAATCCTATTAAGTATAATACTATACTTAACACTTTATTTGAGAAAAATGGATTAAATTATGATATAAGTACTACTCTTGACATGATGCATTGCTAGTGTTAATAAGTAAAATATGAACAAGGGATTTAATGCGAGAATGTTGAATTAAATATGCAACTGGCAAGTGTAATGATCATGATGGAATGACTCTAGGAATTTCATTGGAATGTGTGAAACATTAGCTTAGATCCGTAGGTTTTAATTCCATGGTATCTAGATTTCATTAAACCTAGGAAATGATAAGTCAGAACTTAATAGAATATTCTTAATAACCATAAGATATGGCATTCCCATTTAGTAGAAATCAGAAATCCTACTTGGCATGGAAACTACCACGTTGTACCTACTTAATTACTAAGTTCATTATTTGTTTAGCATGGGGGAGTTGCTGCTATGTCAATTTATCTCGTCAAGCTCCTCTAAATGAGAAGTTCATAATGTACTAAGATGTAAGTATTGTCCTAGGTATGAATGCAGATAGTGCCACATGGTTAAGTACCCAATGTCATCTTATGATGACTACAAGAAAGAGAGTGACCCATAATGATGTAAATAATTATGGAGATGCTCACTCTCCCTTAGTCATCCTAAGCTGAAATTTTGGGACTTACCCATGTAGGATGATCTGAATAGGTACCTTGTACGCAACTTGTAAATGATTAACACTTCACGATATAGTCCTAATCTAGATACCATAAATTAATAAGGTGATGGAAAAGTTCCTAACGATGAGTATGTCATCATTGAACCAAGCATGGCATACATGTATCTAAAACTTTGGCCAAATTAGTGTAAACTACTAATTACACTCGTCCTGAAGTCATAAAGGATCTAAGTGTAGGATGTCGGATATGATTCAATGACGAATAGCTACGTAGAAACTTAGAATTCAATATTTGAATATATTTAATAGATGAAGAAACGATTATTATACTTTATATACAAACTCGTAAAGAGTAATCTATGAGGGGACAAATACTAACCAACTCGTGTAGCTACACATGGTTTATGACTGTTATAGGATGGATCAAGTATAAAGAAAGATAAAAAAATTCCTAGTTGTGAAGTGTCATGGTTTATGATCATTATAGGATGGATTGAAGTATAAAGAAAGATAAAAATTCCTAGTTGTGAAGCGTAATAAAGAGGGTGTTAACAAATAGTCGGGTGGCTAGGAAGAGCATCACTACCAAGGTATATTTAAGAGGAGAAGCTTGATTATTTCTTACGCAAAAATGGAAGAGCAATTGAGAAATGAAGGATATATAAGAAACGTGATGGTTTACTCCTTGAAGGGAATGGATGTACGTTCATGGATTATACATAGGAATAATATTCTTTGATGGTGCGATATAAGATTTACTTTCTTGACAAGATTTTCTAAGAATAATCTTCCTTCTCAAATACCAACATATGATGAGAAGGAATATCCACATGCTCACATAGTAATTTATGATAAAAATTGATACAAGGTCCTAAAAACTAGCCCCATAAATTTGGGTTCATAATTTCTATTCTACATTGAGAAGATGTACATGTACATAGTACATATGTGTAGAGTCAAAGCAAGAGACAATGAGTTGGTGACTTAGCCCCCGGGTATCATGCACACTTTTGATTAATTTTCTACTAAGCCTCCTATCCATGAAGCATTATGGTTAATAAAGTGAATCACATTGGGATAATGTGTGAAGGTAAAGGAAATCTGACCTAGATGTATGATGAAACTATACCTAAAAGAGCATGCGAGTGATGGCATAGGGTTGGAAAATGATGAAATTCTTACGAGTGTGCCTAGAAGAAAATGATAAAGGGAAGTTTTTATACCTATAGATGATGACAAGGTTGAGGATATCAACATAGAGCATAGATAGGGTGAATGAAAATTCATATATACAACTGATGAATAAGCACATGTACATCATTTACCATTAAATACAAAGAGGGTAAATATTGGGACTAACGATGTGCCAAAGGAAGCAAAGATTGACCGAATATTGGTCTAAAGTAGAAGTTGTAAATATAGTGGAATTATTACATGAATTCAAGGACATATTTCCAATGGGATGCCATGACTAAGGAATCCAATCCATCACTTGGAGAGATTAAGATAAAATTTAAAGAAGGTGTGTGATCTGTTTGGAAGTGACCTTATAAAATGAATCCTAACTCGTGTGTGAAAGTAAAAGATGAAATTGGCAAGATGATGAAAGTAGGCATCATTGATTCCATAGAAGAGTCTAAATGAATCATCCTGTGGTAATTAACATCAAGAAGGATTTAATAATAAGCATATGTTTTGATTATAGAGTTTTAAATTCTTCATGTGTAATTGATCCTTTTTCGTCATTGTTCACGGAAGAAATACTTAAAGGAGTGACAGGGTATGAAATCTATTCCTTTACAAATGGATTATTAAGATATCATCATATTTGAATTGCATGTGAGGACCAATCTAAGAAAACATTGTGATAAGTGGGGTTGTTTTGGATACACCTTTATGCCTTTTGGGTTAAAAAATGAGTCAAGGCGGTATTCTTGCGCATCAGTAGTACATGCATTCCAATATTTAATTCACAATTTTCTTCAAGTATAACTGAATGATTGGACTATGTATGGGATGGTAAAGGACCACTATTGTTTTTAGGTTATTTTTCAAATGGTTTAGGAAGCTAAGTATATCATTGAACATTAAGAAATGTATTTTTTTAACATCATTAGGGAACATAATAAGCAAGGAAGGACCGTTGGTTGTGCCAACTAATTAATGTGAGGTGTGTGGATTTATTGGACATACAAAATACTATAGGAAGTTCATTAAGGGGTATGATAATATTTTTACACCATTGGAGGATTTTTTGAAGGCTAAGGGAAAGTTCTATTGGAGAGAGGCTTAACATCAAGGGAATTTGAGATAGTAAAGGAAAAACTAACTCGCGCCCATCTTATATTTTACTTTATGGAATATTCCTTTTTATGTGAATGTGGATTCATCTGAACAACCATTGGGGTAGTATTAGCTCAACATGGGATTGGAATGTTGATCACCCTATTTTTTAATAAGCAGAAGTTCACATGCATGAAAAAAATTATAAAACTACATAGCGCTAGGCATTGCCTATGGTGTACACATTTCATAATTTTATGAATTATTTATCATCCACACCATTTTTATTCTATAATGATCATATGGGACTTAAGTATGTGGTCAAAAACCAGTATTACTAGGTAAAATATGTATATGGATACTCTTATTCTAATAATTTGAGTTTATAGTCATAGTCAAACCTAGAAGGAGTAATCTTGGATCTAATCATCTCTCAAGATCAATTTTGGTTAAGATGCATAGATAATAAAGAAACCATGTTGGATGCAAAAATTTTAGAATCAATCAGTGTGCCAACTAATTTAGATGATATTATAGTATTCTTGTGCATAAGAATGACACTTGAGGGAATGAAGATGCTTAAGAAAAGCAATTAGCTATTCATGCTTGCACCTTATTAGTTGGTATGATATGACTTGTACAAGATGTGAAGATGTGTCTTTGACCATGACACTAACAAAGTATGGATGGATTACATGATGGGATATTATGAGGACATAATGCAAGTGAGGATACAACAAACAATATACTCTTGCCGGCCTTTGTGTGTGAAGTTTGATGTCAAAAGAAGAAAGAACAACACGTGTGAAGTTTTACCGTTAGTTTAATTCATTTATGTCATGATTATTTTTAAGTCTCTTGTATGTGGGAAATAGTGAAAAGTGATGAGGTGGTCAGCATAGAAGGTGCAAAGCATGATCAAGAAGTTTAGCTAGGATGCCCGATTAGCATGAAGGAGGATGATATGTCATGATGGATCATAAGTATGTAGAATATTTTTATCACTATTAGATCATGGAGAGAATGAGGATGATGTCATAAGACACTCATAATTGTCTCTCGGTTTAGTTCAGGGAATAAGGCCCCGGGCTTTATGAATAATCATTAATAAGGTAAGGTGGTGTAAAACCCTCTTAAAACACTACTAAGGTAGCTACGGAGAATATGTTTCTCATTATGGACCAAAATGAATTTGGTGACCTTTTTTGATGATTAGAGGATCTATATATCTCTTAGGTATCTCTAGGTGGCATTGAGGTGTCATGACAATGAGTGGACCCCATAATAAATTACAAATTTCTAAATAAGTTGATATATATCTCAAGTTTTTCACTAAACATGGTGTGAAACAATATGGTAGAGGAAGCATGTAATCCATACTACATGTATATAATGGTTTCATGACATGTTTTATCTCTTAGGAGTTATGTGGAAGTCAATACAGGAAGACTAGTTTTTAGGGGGCAATATGATAGTTTTGGTGGTCATGATGAAAGTTTCACTTAGGCCTTTAGGCTCTAATTTGTGATGTATAATGGACATGATGGTGTTTTTTATCCCATATGATATTATTCAAGCCTTGGATGATCCTTGGAGGTTATTTGATGAGGTAAGAAGAATGTCACATTTTGACCTATTTGGTCCGGTTTAGGATATAGAAAGTGAGGTCTAGAGATTGGTATGTAAGACCAATAGTTATCTCTTGAACATAGTTTCTCTCTCTAAGAGTCATCTAGTGTTATTATGATATCATATACATCCATAATAAGGAATTGGAGGTCCCTCACAGTGTTAGATGGTGAAAGTTACATGACTAGTTTTTTTAGAGTTAGGATAATTCTAGATGAGATATATGAGGAAGTGGTATTGATCACATACAATCCATGTGTTGGTGTCTAAATCATGTGATTATATGTCAAGGGTCATATATAAAAATTTTATATGGTTTACTTGCATGGTTGAGTGGTTTGAGTAGTGTTTGAGCTTCATCTATGAAGTATGGTTTTATAGGTCACAAACCTAATGAGGACAAATGATCCTAATGGGTGGCTTCATGATATGATCTAATGGTAAAGAATTGAACAAGAATTTTGGATGATGGTAGAAGACTTAGAAAACCTTTCTAAATTGTTTTTGATTTTTTTTTAAGGCCATATAGGCTGAGAGGATTTATTCTTGGTGAAGGAGTTATTTTAGGCATTTAGGCCTAATTGAGTCCTAACGAAGGATTTGAGATTTCATATGTCATTTCCGACGTTGGGTGGATAATGAATGAGTTTTTTTATCATGTATTCATGTATTTATGATGTTATATGTTCTATGATTTTTTTATAATGTATTATGTGCATGTGTCATGTAAATATGTAAGTAAAGAAGATCTATTTTGTGGTTGTAGAGAGGAAGAGGTTAAAGTGAGAAAAAGGGTAGTAAGCAAGAGAGAAGAAGCTCTTAGTTAACATCAAGGAATAGAAGAGGATATTTTATGATTTTCTATAGATTATTATATTTTTGGAGAGATTTTTTATTTGACCTAATTATTGCTAGTTGAGAAGAGAGTTTGAATAGAATCCTAAAAGGCATAGTTGAAGGAGATAAGAAAGGAGAGCTCAATATGTGTCATCATCGCTTGTTTTGGCAACATTCTATAGATGAAAAATAATTATGTGGCTGAGTTGGTGTTGATTTATATAGGTAATTGTATCTTTCTTGTGAAGTTGGTGCTTCACTAACTTTAGGGGTTTGTGCTCTTATATGCTTGATGCTCTATTAAACTATTAGGGGTTGGTGCTCTTCGTTGGGTTGGTTCTTAACTAAATTTTATTCATTTTTATATAAAACAAGTTGTCTAAGATTTTTTTAATGGTTTTTATTCCCTTAAAGGGTTTCCCAAATATATCTAGTGTACTTGTGTTCTTATTACTCATGTATGGTTATAATTCTTTATGAATGTATGTTTAATGGTTAAGTTGAAATGGTAATTGATGAATGCTAAATTATATGTGAAAGAAAGTTTTAGGTAACATTGATATATTAATTAATCAATCCTTTCAATCTTCTATTTAATCAATAAACCCTCTTATTGGTTAAACCCCCATTAAAATCCTTCAAATTCTACTAATTTCTTTCTAAATCACCTCTAAATGGCTTTTAATATTATCTTGCTCTATTAATTAATACTAGTTGATTAATTAAATCATATCCAACTCCCATGAGTTTTTGATCACTAATTAATCTATTCAAACCATGATTATCCCTTTTCATTCTACTTTACCTTTACCCCACATTCAAAGTAGGTTACAAGCTTCTCCCAAATTGGAAAGCTATATAAAGAACCTAGTACCTTCCTTCCAATGTTACATAAGTGTTACACCTTTACAATATATGGATATGATAAGAGCATTTTAACCTTGAAAATCTTATTAATCAAACAAACATTTTTATCTTCTACTTGTAAAGAGTAGTAAGAGAAGAACCATACATGGAAAATACATATTGGTGAGATCTCTTCCTCTTTCATGGATATTTTCCTTTGATCACGCGTAGCTACGCTCAATCAACAAAATGAGTGCCTATAATCTAAAATTCCATTAAAAACATCAAAATATTACTTAGTATTTCATGTTAATTAGATGGATTAATTATATTTTCTTTTTGTGGTGTTATCATGATGCTTTGTTAGATTATATTTTTATTGAGACTACTTGGTGTTAGTTTTTATTGATTAACTTAGCTTGCTTCACATGCATACATTTGACATGCCCCTAGACACCCATTTATCTCACACACATTCTTAAGTTATTGTAGTTAAGTTTCATTTTGACATACTAACATCTTTTAGCACATGTTAAAATAACTTGTATTTCTTAACTTTTTTTGTTGAGTTTGCATGTGTTGAATGTTCCTTGTAGGTGTGAAGAAGGTAAAGTGTTGCCAAATTTGAATCTTATGAGAAAAAATTCAACCTTTTGACATTTTGGGGTCATTTTCATAGGTTTTTGAAACAACATAGGCTCACTTACACTAGCGTAAATTATTCTACACCTACACTATTTTTTTCCACTAACATTTCTATGTGTACATCAACATTAATTTTCTCTGTCTGCATTGAAGTTCACGCACCGTGTTTTATTTCTTACACTATCGTCCTCTGGATTTTTATTATCATCATCTATATTTTCACCTCTTTCTACATAGAGGGTCTTCACATGTTTTTGTTTGTATGCATTTGTTTGTATTGGATTATGCATGAATTTATGTCATCTTTTGTGTGTTTGTGTTGGCTTTTGTGTGTTTGTGTGAGACTATGCATGTTTACATCTATTTGTATGCATTTCTATATTTTTGTATGCATTTGTGTCGATTGCTTGTGCTATCGTATTTCTATATGTGTTTTCACTCACATTTCAATTTTTTGCCTTCATCTTCGTCCATATCTATGTGCTATGGTCAAAACACTACATGCACTAGCATTCTGTAGTATTTTTGGCTTGAATTCTAAAATTTCCATGATCTAAGTTTTATATTTCCTATTATTTTTATAGGTTTTCTAATTTATAATTTGCATGTTTCATTTTTAAAAATTATTTTTCTAACACTTAAATGCTTTGATAAAAGTTTATTTTCCCATTTTTCTTAGTTAGATCAATGGTTGTGTATCCTCTTCTCTTGAACTTTAGTGTGATCTTGAGAATCAAAAGCAACTTTGGTCTTCATTTCTAACATTTTGGTTTGCTTGGAAAATTTAATCATTTAAGTTCTTTAAAGGAATTAATCTTTTAATGCACTTAATCATCATTAATTCAAAAAATTCCATTTGCTTAAAGTTTGATCAAATGTTGTGTATGCTCTTTGCTGGCTTTCAAGAGATCTTGAAAATCAAAAGAAAATTTTATTTTCTAAAAAAATTGTTTAAACTTAGGAAAATGCATCTTTTAAATGTACTTAATTATTGTTATCACCAAATCACAACACCATCTAATTGTTCATGTGTGTGTGTGCATGAGCTACCAATGTAATTAGGTAACATGACATTATCTCAAGGTGTGAGACCTTGTAATTTGAGAAAAATATCTAGAGAAGGCTGGTTCCTCTACCTAATCCTAGCACTAAACTACTCCTAAGGAAGGAAATGCAGCTAACTACTCCTAATCTCTTAATTCCAAGGAGACAGGGAGAGAGAGAGAGAGAGTGCATAAAAATAGGAAAATCCTACACTATAGAGGTGATATAACCAAGAAAAGGTTGGAATATCATGTTTGAGGGAGAATGGAAATGGAAAATATAACAAGGGAAGGCTAGATAGTTGTGACATAAAACCCAACTCCATTCACCACCAAATATCCATAAAACACAACACACTACACCTACAAATGAGAAATACATGCACATAAAGACAACAATGGAAATAGAGAGGCAAGGAGATACAACAAAATAGTGCAAAGGGTTGAAAAAACACCACAATCATAGATTTTATTTATCTTGGAATAAGCACGGTTTGTTAAATTTTTGAGATATAGGAAAAATACACTTTTAGGTCTAAGAGTAGGCTTATTGTAGTCATTTTTATGTACCCTTAATATAACTCTCTAATCCCATGTGTGCCGACCTATTACCCAATGCCAGGTCTTTGGGTGCTCACCCTTGGCATGTGCGGGCACCGAGCCCCTCCTTTATGTGAGCACTGTGAGAAGATATTGCCATTGATAAAATATTAGATGCAGAAAAGTAAATGTTCATACACCCATTTTGAAATAATAGATGAGCTATTACATCTATATACCCATTCAAATAACAAGAGAAACATCATACAAAGAACATATCTGATTCATAACATGAAGAAAATACACTAGGGTTTACACCCATGAACCAGATATTTAGAATATAGTCATAAATTTATATTGATCATAGTATCAGTAACTACATTACATCCAAAAAGGGTCATAACAGATCGGATATATCAAGACAGGATATAACTCATGTATTAGAATCTAGCTATGCTTCCTTATTACAAAAATTTTCAGACCCATCCCTTAGACATGATAACATTCCTATAGTCCTCTAATGAGAACCCTAGATCCTAAAACTCCTAGTATATTGCAGAGCTTTTCTTTCCCCATGCTCTCTATCTCTCTCTTTCTTGGTGTGGCTATGTCTTCAGATCGGGGTGTCTTTCTCTACCCAGCATCTCTATAAATAGGTTTAACACCCACCACCATGCCTTCCTCCGGAAGATCACTTGCCAAGTGTCCATGTGGTCCTCCAATGGAGCATGCTTATTCTGATATGAGATCTCCACTTTCTGCAATGATGTCTTCTTTGAATATTCCATGCATGGAATATTCTTTCCTTGACCACCAAGTTTCCAATATGGCACCTTATCCACTCAGCACACCTATTCGGGTCACGTTTTTCCTCAAGTGCCTCTTGGAAATCCGAATATGGCTAAGTCCTTAGATCCTTTATTTTTCCTTACACGCATCGTGGTTTCTCCTAAAACCTTCTTAAACCCTTGTCCTACACGCTTTTCCCATGCACCCTTATTTATCGGTCCCGCGCGCACTCACCCTTTGGTACTTAGTCAATATTTTGAGGCCCAACATCACCCCACACTAAGCTTGTTCTCCATCCTCGAAACATCCTTCTCCTCCAAAGAATAAAGAATGGCGGGACTTTGATAGTTTGAAAAAATAATGAAGGAATGAAGAATGAGAATGTAAGAAAGAAGAATGGAAGAATGAATAAATTTATCTTTGCTATTGCAAGAGGAGTGGGAATTCCTTCCTCATTATTGCCTCGATCTTCTCCCAGGCATCAACTTCACCCTACTGCCCTACTAGAGTAGGTCACCTACTAAAGTGCTCACCTCTTCAAAACTCAATTCATCTCCCTTAGCATTCAATGTATCAAAATCCCTTCCAGACTTCTTGATAAGGTTATCAAGCGCATCCATTCTGCGAGTGACCGGGGGTACTCTTTAATACATTTTTGACCAAACCTCGCAAGGTTTCAATTGCTTCCATTTTTTTTCAACCTCAGCTAGGATCTTATCCCACTCTTCCATGTTTCCTTTATTCTTTTCTTGGAATTATTTCAGATCCGCCTCATGTGTAACAACTAGTATACTTGCTACTCTGTCCCTATCAAGATAGTTATCATATAACGCCTCATACCATACACGTGCAGTGGTATATACAACGGTAAGGAGTTCGAGATATTGAGTGATTTTCTCCCCATATTTTTCCTTTCTTCCTTCTTCGGAATGTCAATGCCTCTTCTATTGACTCTAAAGCGAGTGGTTGTATCTCCATGGTGAGGATGCGAGTTAAGTCTTCCAATCACTACAAGGTTAGACTCATACTTTTTTTTTAAGGAGGGGTTAGTTACTGGATGCTTCAATAATGCAATAGCATTTGTAATCATATCTATCTTTTTTTAGACCTCATGTACCTTCACCTTTTCCTCCTTAGCTCACACCTTAATTGTGCATTGATCAGCTCTTCTTGCTTTAGATCCTTTCTCTTTTCAATGAGCTCCTCCTTTTTCTTCTCCAATTCCCCTTCCAGGAATCTTACTCTATCATTCCTCCCAAAAAGTCTTACCTCAACCTCAACCGATACCTTTTTGAGTGCATTACAGACTTTCTCATTTGATAATTGTTGAGCATTCACCAATTGGTTTATTCCTTTGGTTTCTGGCATCTTCATCAACACCCCTTGGTTGACTTTGAACTCAGGCTCATCAACATGGGACTAAAATTCCCAAGATAACATCTTCCTTGTTCATGGGTACGCGCCTTCTTCTTCGAATGAATACCATGCAAGGATTTAGTTTGTATGCACGATACTTTAGAAGAACATGCGCAGACCTTACTTGGGTCATGGATATAGCTCATCCCTTTCTCATGTGCCACTACTATGCTCTTCCATCCTATGGACTCCACCTTAGGAAAGCTTACTTCTAAGTTGGGATCTCCACCCATTCTTCCAAACTCCTTTCCTATGCTCTCCTCCTCTTCTATATCCTTGATCACTTCATAGTGTTTCACTCCACCTCATACTCCACCAAATCCTTTATTATGCTACTACTTCTCTTCTACAACTTCTTCTATCTTGTTCTCTTGGTGAGGCTTGGGGTCCTTTGATCTTTAGTATTTACCTCCTCACTCTCCCCTTTACCATGAGTTTCTCCTTCCTCTCCATCTTTCTCCTCATTCCCTTCTTCCTCTGAGTCATGCACATCGTACACCGATGGTCCTGAGCCTCTTCATGCTCATCATCATCTCTTTCACCTATGTAGGCCTACCGACTCTCTATTTCCTTTTGATGAGTCTACCTTCTCCGCTACCTTCTGCTTCTTCTTAACTAGGGATTCTTCTTTCTCTTCCTTAACAGTGTGATTCCTTCTTTGGTGGCTCTTCTTTCTCTAGCACCTCTTCCTCAGGTGTCTTTTCTTTCTCCTTAATGGGATACTTCTTCCTTTAAGTGTATGTGTTTGGCTTCCTCCTATTACTCCCGCGCCGCCCACACACGTTGTTTGTCTGCACACTTGGTGTTTTTTTCTTCGGTGCCTCCTCTCTCTCTCCCTCTTCCTTAGCATGACATTATTCCTTCCAGGTGGGGTATTCTAGGATGGAGACACCATTCTCAAGTAGGCACCCTTCTCATACTGGGACCTGATGCACATGTACACCCTCGCTACGGTCTTCTAGCAGATTGGCAGGCGTATAGGTTTTTATGCATGCACACTCACATAGATACATACTTCTCCACATAAGCGCATTTCTTGGGGTATACCAGATTTCTACATAGGTTTGGTGGTCTTGGTATACCTCGTTAAGGTCGAACCTTAGTCATTTTTCCTCCTTAAAGTGATTGACCCCTGCTTGAAAGTACTACGCAGGTGAAAGACAAAGGTAGTTTACACCATGGACTCTTGGTCTCATCTGACAAGGTGAATCTACCAATGCAAAAATGTTAGTAGACATTGAACTAAGATTCCCCTTATACTAGTACTAGAAATTATTTATGTATTCTCCACTCACCCCCAATGCGTCATGCATCCTCTTATACCATTTCTCCAAGTGCGCCTTTTGGGTGGCTATCATGGTATCACAAGTGTATTTTCAAACCTATTCACGGGGGAAGGGTATTCATCTAGATACTCCCATACAAAATTCTCTCCCATCGGAACTCCAATTTTGAGAAGACAATGGTGAGGATAACCTTTCCGAACATAATCTTTTATCCTTCACGTGTGGTGTTCACAATCTTGTCTGCAATAAGATGAAATGTTGTATATGCTTCTTTTTGAGATCTTACTACATACATGTAACTATGCCTCGTTGTTGATTTGAGTCCATATTTCTTGTCTATTTATCTTGAGACCAAGTGTGTGGTCATCCTCATCACAGGTTAGAGATATCAAAGATATCAAAGTAGAGCGAACCCTTTTTGTATTCATAAGTCTCCACAGTCTCCTTAATGGCCTTTTTATCCTCCAAGTCATCATCCAAAGGATCCCCTTTGAGAAAAGTCTAGAAACTTAGAGATAAGTTGGGGGTTATGCATATTCTATGGCCTCTCAAAGTAGAAGTGTTCCTCTTGCATGTAACATAGACCATTGGTACATATGCTCGGGTTTACCAAAGTAGGGAAACTATTAAATTTGTAGCAACCCGACCTTCTCCATATTTACCTTAACTTTTTCATCATAGATCAACATCCCTTTTATTGTCCTCTTGTCTTTTGAACGAACCATTTCTAACGTCATCTCCTTCTATGTGGTGCTTTGTGCGATGGTTATAGTTTCTCACGGACCATCTTCCTTGCGTGGGATACCCATTCTTTCCGAGTAACACTCCATTTGGGTATTGCATCTCCGCATACCACTCCTCATTGAAACTGGTGGTGGCATTTTTTTCCTTTTCCCTTGCCATTCTTAGGTGAAATGATTTCCTTCTTTGGTGTCATCTTCTTGTCGAGTTAAACAAACTATTTCTTTCTCCTCTCTCCTTTCTCTACTCAAATCTGTGGCTCGACTTCATGAACTATCCCTCTACTCATGTGCCCTACTACAGCAACCCTAACTCTGGAAAAACCCTTCCACAAGATGATGTACTCCACTAAAACCTTCTTCCCTATGCATGTGTACTCCTTCCACTTTGGTTCGTAAATCACACTAGTCACACACTCATATTTTCACAATTCTTCCTTCACACAAATTTTCTTCGTGGATGCCCTAGTTTGCAAAAGCTCTCTTCAATATCGTGATAGTAAGGTAAAAATAATGTGCCCGACCTTATACTTATAATTTTTTTCTCATCTCCCACAATAAATGTTATGTCACCTACCAATGTACTTAGCATTAAATGCATATTTTTCCACTAAATCAACCTTAAGCGCTCTTACCCCCATGCCAAATCCTATGCAAAAAAATATCTACAACCTTCGTGCACAAAAATCCTTTTCGACCAAAGACTCTTATGCGCATGTTTTCAACACCAAAGAACTTCTTCTATCCTTGACCTAATTTTTACCCTCACCTACCTCATGTTGTTCTTTCACTTCTCATCCTTTGTATGTGGTCTTTGTAAATCCTTCTTGACACTAAATTCTTTATGTCCACATTTTCCACACAAGATCTCCTACCTTACGCACTTTTTATCCTTCAATCTGGGCCATTAAAACACAACTTTCACTACCAACTTCTATTTCACTTCACACTACTCCACCCCACACTAAAATAGATGTGTGGTCCTCTATGCATATACAACCTTTTGAAAGTAATAAGTGGTTACCAATGCACAAGGTGCATAAAAACAACAACACAAAAGAAAGGGCCAAGCAATGAGAAAGGGAAACATAGGAAATGAAATGCATTAAGGGAAATTCTAGGCTAGATGGAAATACTTTGCCTTATTTATAAACACAAGGAAGACTTCTTTATGTAGGGCTTCACCTACTCTCATTGAAATGGCTTTGCGTTAATCTCATCCCATCTCATAGCACTTGTAAATGGTAAACACCTAAATCAAGGATGTACGAGATGATGTATGGTCCTAATGAATGGAATTTCAACTTCTCAAGGTGCCACATAAATTTAGAGTCATAAAGCAAAACCATCTCGCCCAACCTCGAATTGTTTGTTTTTAATGTGTCTATCATGCCATGCCTTCTACCCTTCCTTTTCTATCTTCTCGAATCCAACGCAATATCCCTCCTTTTTTCCAAATTCATCAACTTATCGATTCTCTCCTCAAGCACTTTTTCATCAAATAATCCTTCTTCACACATAATATACGCAATGATGGTAGCATAAATTCAACTAGTAAAATAGCCTCCACGCAAACACCCAATTGAAATGGTGTGCACTTGTTCAAACTCTTGTAAGTTGTCCTATATGCCCATAGAATGATGATACCTTGTCATCCCAATCTTTTCTTCCACATCACAAATTTTGGTCAGTGTGTGACTTAGTATCTTGTTAAATGCCTCAACAATTCCATTCGCTTGGGGTGATAAGGGGTGGTCTTGTGATGGGCCACCATAAAATCTTCCAACAAAATCCTAACCGTTTCATTCAAGAAATGTGTACCTCTGTCACTAGTCAAGCTTAGAGGACAACCATACCTTTTGATTATGTTCTCCCAAAAGAATCTAGCTGTTTTTCTCTCTATGCATCCTTTGTAGGCGATGCCTCTACCCATCTTATTAAGTAATCATTGCAAGTGATGATGTAGCATGAACTAATCCTTTTCGCGCGACAGTGAAATTGGTCCTACAAAGTCAATTTCCCATTTCTCAAATGTTTCTACATTTTTATTGGTCTTAAGGGCATCTCATCCCTCCTTCTAGTTTTTCCAAGGTGCTGGAAATGGTTACAGGCCTTGCAAAATTCAATACAATCCTAGTAGATACTCTCCCGCCAAAGCCATGCAAGTAGAATCTTCCACATGGTTGTATTTCCTATATAGTGTCCTCTTATAATCCCACCATGTGCTTCCTCCATAATTGCAACGCACTCATGTTCTAACATGCATTGGCACAAAACCTCATCATGGCCTAACTTGTATAAATATCCACTAATTAACATGTAGGGTGTGGTGTGTATAGCTAACTACTTTCTCTCCAAATCCTTCAATCCTCCTCGTACACACCCATTTTGAGAAATACTACAATATCTTCTAAGTCAGAGGGCATGTGTGCCAAACCTAAATAGTTGCACATCTGGCATGGTATCCTCAATGCTCTACACATCCTCCCCTGATTCAATCCTTGATAAGTGATCAGGTCCTGAATTAATCTTTCCTTGTTTCACCACAATTGAAAAATCAAATTCTTGAAATAACAGGACCCACCGGCATATGCACCCTTGTAAAATGGTCTTGTTCACCAAGTACTTCAATTCCATGTGATCCATGTAGAATATGAATGGTTTCACTAGCAGATATTTCCTAAACTTATATAACACATAGATCATTGAAATGCTTCGCACTCAGTAGTAGTATAGTTCTGTTATGCTTGTGTCAACTTCCTACTAGAAAAACACAAGGGGTGATCAAAAATTCCTTCCCCAAGTTTTGCTATTACTACTCCAATTTTCATCCATGAAGCATCAAAATGCACATGGAAGGTTTTATCCCAAGAAGGAAAATGTAATATGGGTGCAGTGACAAGCCTATCCTTCAATGTTTCAAATGTCATATGTTGTGCCTCTCCCCAATGAAATGGAACTCTTGTGTTTTATAAATTTCTCCAATGGCACGGTGATATTAGCATACCCCTTAATGAATTTCTAGTAATACCCCATATGCCCAAGGAATCCATGCACTACGCTCTGACTGGTAGGGTCCCCCAATCCCACAATACCTGTAACCTTGGTGGGATCCATCAGCAAACCTTCCCTACATATAATATGCCCCAACAAGGTTCCAAATGGAGTAGAAAAACACATTTCTTAATGTTGATGGATATCCTCAACTACCAACATCTTTAAAACATCATCTTTAGGTATCACAATGGTCTTTTACTAGTCCATACACTTTCTAGTCATCAAGGTAGACTTAAAGAAACTTATGGATGAAGTCTTGAAATGCTTTTACCACAATGCACGAGAACACAACAGGAACATTCTTCAATCCAAAAGGCATGACCATGTAGGCAAATATTCCCCATTCAATGGCAAAATTTATATTTTCCTAGTCTTCCTTTGTGATTCTAACTTGATGATACCCTAAGAACCCATCTCGTGAAATAATAGACATCACGCCAAGCTACTCCTTCCATAATCTCCTCAAATAGTGAAGGGGGTTGGAAAAGGGTCAATGACACATACTGCATTCAAGTCCTTGTAATCAACACAGATCCTTATCCTTCCATCCTTCTTAATGCTTATGACCATGGGACTTATCCATTTTGATTCCTCCATAGCTTCAATGATGCCTGAAGTGATCATTTTTTCTATCTCCTCCTTGACCCATACACGTAAATTTGGATTCATCCGATAAGGTCTCTTCCAAATTGGGCATGCACCTTCCTTCAACTTGATCTTCATCATTTCCCCCAGGAGTGGTGAATGCCTTTGATTTCATGGTACCTCACGCTGAAATAAATCTTGAAACTCACGCAATAGATCAATGATCTTTGAAACCTCTTTTTCCGACCAATAATCCCCAATAATAGCTTCCTTAGGTTCTACCTTTGAACCAATGTTAACCTTCTTTGTTTTGAGGGTTCATGGTAGGTGTGTGCTTTCTCATCAACACTATCCATGACTTCATGCATACCTTTAATATGGTTAGCATCCATAATTTCTACCTCTTCGCCATCTATCACATAGACCATCTTTCCTTTTTATTTTTCTATGCACACGTGCTCAAATTGTATTTATTTGTATTCTTCCTCATCAAAATGCATCTCCAAACTAGGTTCACCCAATAACTCTAGTATTCTATCTTCCACCATGGCACTATCTCCCATCATTAGGTGTTTTAAAACATACAACACCTTATCCACCGATGGCTTGGTACTCCGATACTCGAAAGATTAAATGAGATCAATTGTTAACCCTGCCAATTTCTATCTCGATGGAACATTTCGAGTGAATGTACCATGTGCATGCACACAAATTGTAAGGTGGAATACAACTTATGCACCCATAAATAAGGTGGAAAATCTTCCACACCTTCTATCTAGGCCTTCTCACATGCTTGGATGTGAAACAAGGTGACTTTCTTCCCATAGTAGTCTTGTATTATAGTGGGTGAATTACTTCAAGAAAACCTAACAGAACACAAATCTTACCTCACACCACTCTAGAAGGATATCATGATGTGTCACCCACCAATGTGTTGTGGTCCTAAGTAGGTTATAACTAAGCATCCCTCTTCTTTTGACCTCATTTTTCCATTGAGCCTCCATTTCTCGTAAGAAATCATCATGGTTGGCTCCTCTAGAATAACTTGGCAACTTCTTTCCTCCTAGGTGCTTGACTGAGTGTGCCTTTGTTACTCTTGTCACAAATCCTCTTAACTATCACCCAATTAACTCATAAGTCATGTGCACCCAATTATCACATGCCACACTAGTTGTATCACTCATAGACTAAGCGTAGTCAAATGGACAACCCCTTATATAGATGAATTACCTCAGGGTCCCTGATAGAGCGCACATAGATCATGTCAAGAAATTCCTCTCCCAAGGGCTCAGTATAGGGTGTTGACTTCCCATCTATCAAGGGGATGATGACCCATTCTTCCTTGTTCTCAAAACTTATGTACCCCTTATTGAACCGTAGGTCAACATTGTTCTTATAACACTAGGGGCACCCAAGTAATGCTGGAAATTTTTTTGCCTTAGATAGTGCCAAGAATTCAAAATCCCCAATGAACATTTCCCCTTGGATAGTGATATTAGTGTCTTTCAAGACACCAATGGGTATTTCATTTGTCTTGTTAGCCATATACATCACATTTGAAGATGGCTATAATGGGGCCTTCCCATTTGATGTCATGCATCTAGAGTGAGAACATTGACCTCTCACGCCCATGTCAATCAAAATATTTCTCAAGAGAAACTCATCTACAATAGCATTTAAGGAATCTCCTTATCATAGTCAAGGTTGTGGGGAGGAAGGTTAGCATGTAGAACCTACCTCTTGCTCTCCTTTGATGCACGGTACCTTCTCTCGTAACCATTATCCTAGAAATGGAATGATATTATTTTTCCTCAACATCTTACATACTTCCTTGACCTCATCCAGATCCTTCTTGGAGCCTCGGCACTCTTCCTTTACTCTAACCACCTTGACTACTCCTTCAAGACTTGATCTCTCCTTGTAGACTCTGAATCACATCCATAGTCTCTTGATACACCTCTTTCTAATGAGTAGGGTCCGATATTTCCCATGTATCACTTATTCTCTAGAAACCAATGGTCTTTGCCTTGGTATTTTCTGGTGCATAGCCTCCGCTCACGTCGTCACTAAGTACATGTTCTAGTTCCGACTTACGCCCACTCTTGGCATCCAATGTGAGTCGGCCTTCTTTATGCTTACCATCCTAGCACCTTTTCCTTTTGGTGATGTTGGCTCATATGTTCAAATAGCTCTAGGAAATCCTCATACTTATGCTTCTTTCCACACCATGAACATTATAATAGATCGGGACATTCATGCTTATCTGCTCTGTAGACCCATAGTTGTAACAGGTTCCACATGGGAACTCACTTCTTCTCCTCCACGGTTACCATGACCACAAAATTCTCTTGGAATCCTCTTCCACGTGCCCCTCCATCCGTGTGCCCTTCATAGTGGCAACCATAGTCCTTGGAACTACTTGCAAGGTTGATCTAGCACACATAAATATCAATGACATCATGTATTTGGTCAATCAATCTATAATCCTTGGTGTCATGAGTGGTAGAGGTGTAAATATTACAATAACAAGATACATTTTTATAGATATCGTGTGTTGTAGTAGTGTACACCTACTTGCATTATGATCTATATGGAAAATCTCACATTCTACTGCCATGGTGAGTACCAATCTCTAGGGAAAATTGTTTTTGCATGTCCCTCTACCTCACAATCTATGCACCATAGGCCATTGCAGTCTCATGTGTTGAGTTCACAGATAGCTTCTTTAACTGATTCGCCATTACAACAATTTGAGCCTTAAGAAAAGGGATAACACTGGTATCTACACTTGCAATAGTCTCGGTGTGCGGGGAAACTTCCAAGGCCTCACGTGGGTCTATGAAAGTCTTGTGTGAAAGTGCTCTCCTAAAAGGTGTTATCAACCCTCCAACAAACCACTGAGCATGCTTGAGAAGGGTGAATATCATAAGATAGTTTTGATAAGAGAGTCTTAAAATGTGCATCATATTCCTACACACTCTCTACCATTCCTTATTAGATCTCCTTCAGCACATTTATGCTCTTATTCAAACTCGAGGATATGAAATTTAACCAAGAAGGCATTCCGCAACATGGTGTAATCTACCACTATCTGATGGGGTCATATTTCCAATACCAACTATGCATGCATCCTACAACATATTTCAAATTGAGTTACCTTTCACTCTGGGGTAGTGATCCCCTTTGCGTGCCATACCAATTCACACTTTTTACATGCTCTACAACATCCTTAACACCCTTATAATCTGGTAGATACAAAGACATATCAAAAAACACTTGCTGAGGTGGTTAAGTCCCTTATCCTCGATCTATAACCTTGATTCCCTCCGATGTTTCCTCCACCACCTGATCCATTAGATCCACCAAGTCCTATGCCTCCTGATCCACTAGATCCACCTCAATATCCACCTCGGTCCACCAAGTCCTCTAGCTCCTATTCCACTAGATCCACCTCTTATGGTTGGTAAGGGTCCTGAAGTGGTCATGCCTAGTGTTCCCAATGTCCCACTAAAGTGTGCGTCGATAGTTTGTGATATTTCACCACTACCAAATGTATATCCCATGCCACTTCCAGACGTGATACCCAAGCTTTGTGTACTCATAATTTTCCCAAATTTCATTCCAGACAATATTCCTCCAAACATAGGAATGATTGTGCAACCATAGATGTCCCAAATGAAAATTTATACCTCTTAGGTGTAGATCGGTCACTTCCACCAATACCAACTGGGTTAGCAATACTTGTTTCTTGATTTAGAAAACTAAGCATCGGGGTTTGGTCACCCAGGTTGGTTTATATGTGCACCACATCTCTCCTTTCTCTACGTGAAAAACTCTCATCAAAGCTAAAGGGGTCTCTCTTATACACTTGCCAAGATGGGGTAACATAGACTACTGCTTAGGTTCCATGTCCTCTATGTGAACCTCAATTCCTTCCACAACATCTGCCTCCATAGATCCATCACTCTTGCAACCTTGCATTGTCTAGCCAACTCCCTTTCATGCGTGCTTCACTATACTTGAGTCATCTCTCTTCCCTCTCCTTTTCTATTGTAAAGGTCCATCATCTTCCTCCACCCTAGCTTCCTCACCAAGCACTCAAAAGAATCTTAGCCAGCCATAGGAAATTATTCCAAACTTAGTGTAATGATCAAGATCTTCATAGCCAATGGAATATCCCGCAAAAATGATCCTCTATGCTCCCTTAGGAACTCAAACTCAATAACCTCTAGACAAGAATACATAGAAATAGCATATTCTAGGGTATAACTTGTCAACACTCTTCTCCACCAGTGATCAACAACACATTTCCAAGTCATATCAGCATTCTGCATCCTCTAGATATTCATCTTGGGTCCACATGCAAGATCTATAGTACCATCTTGATCTAGATGCATATGCTAAAATCCATTCATACAAATCTACTAGAAAGTAGCAAAAGAAGGTCTTATATAGCTCATGATACATATGTTCTTCTACCCATTTGCATGCATTAAACTCAATTCCAGTACTCAATATTTGAGCAAACTCATCCTTCATTATTTTAAACCATGCTTTGACATTGTCCAAGGTCAAGAGCTTTGTCATCATGTGTCATTCTCACAACTTTGAAAATAGGTCCTAAAATAGAAACAATATGTAGTCATTTTTATGTACCCTTAATATAACTCTCTAATCCCATGCACCTGCATTGCCTATCACTCACGGGTGTTGAGTGCTCACTTGAGGCACGCGTGGCACCGATCCCCTCCTTTATGTGAGCATTGTGAGAAGATATTGCCATTGATAAAATATTAGATGCAGAAAAGTAAATGTCATGTACCCATTCTAAAAGCATAGGATGAGTTATTACATCTATATACCCATTCAAATAACAAGAGAAACATCATATAAAGAACAAATATGATTCATAACATGAAGAAAAGACACTAGGGTTTACACCCATGAACCAGATATTTAGAACAAAGCCATATATTTATATTGATCATAGTATCATTAACCACATTACATCCAAAAAGGGTCATAAAAGATCGGATATATCAAGACATGGATCTAACTCATGTATCGAAGTTCTAGCTATGCTTCCCTTATTACAAAATTTTTGTAGACCCATCCCTTAGACATGATAACATTCCTACAATCCTCTAATGAGAACCCTAGCTCCTAGAACCTCCTAGTATATTGTAGAGCTTCGCCTTCCCCATGCTCTCTTGTCTCTCTTTCTTGGTGTGTTTATGTCTCAGTATCGGGGTTTCTTTCTCTACTTGAGCATCTTTATAAATAGGTTTAGCACCCACCATCATGCCTTCCTCCAGGAGCAGATCACTTGCCAAGTGTCCATGTGGTCCTCCAATGGAGCATGCTTATTCTGATCCGAGCTCTCCACTTTTGCAATGATGTCTTCCTTAGAATATTCCATGCGTGGAATATTCTTTCTTGACCACCAAGTCTCCAGTGGCACCTTATCTACTCAAAGACGCCTATTCGGGTAACATTTTTCCTCGAGTGCCTCTTCAAATCCAAATATGGCTAGGTCCTTAGATCCTTTATTTTTCCTTGCGCGTGTGTCGTGGTTTCTCCTAAACCATTCTTAAACCCTTGTCATATGTGCTTTTCCTCGCATGCCCTTCTTTATTGGTCCCATGCACGCACACACCCTTTTGTACTTAGTCAATATTTTGAGACCCAACACTTATTTCTCAAACATTTTGATAAAATAAAATGGTAGGGTTTTCCCATGCCCGTAATATCTCCCTTTCTCAAATGAGAAGTTTTAAAATTTATATAGGAAGGTGAGAGATAGAAAAGAGAATCATGAAATCCCCTTTTTATCCACTTACAAATTACAATAAATGACTACAAACATTATGGTAAATGTGTAAAATCCATCCCCCCTCGCTATCTTATAACTTTCTGCGAGAGGAAAAATGGCTTCTCATGCTAATTGAATGCATTTTCAACCACTTAGAAGTGGTTATTTGAATCTTGGATCATTTTCTACATTTTTAACCTAATAAAATCCACCAAATATGTGATTTCTTGATTTTTGAGTGTAGAGGATGGAATCATGATTCCAATAAGTCCAATTTTATCTAATTTGGTTGATAAATAAGAAATTTATGGGCATTTTAGTGTAGAATGCTTTTACCCATCTCCAAGATTGGTTGTTTTTCCACATGACATGCAATAAAATGGGTTACTTTGGGAATGATTATTTTTACTTTTCCCCTCCTTTCATAAATTTATTTGATGTTTTAATGGTTATATGGAAGGAATTTTTAAATGTTTTTATGTCCCAAATTCTTTAATCTATCAAATTATGGGGTGGGTAGTGTTGATTGTGTTTAAATTAGAGCCATCTCGGGGCCATCTCACAAACTAGCTCACCGAGAAATTTGGGTAGGTGATACATCACACTTCCTTCCCACGTCAAGCTCAACCTTTATTCTCCATTCTCCCCAAATTTTCTCAGGTGACTTGGCTATCACCTTTCCTTACCTACCTTTCCATCTCGATGGGCTTCCCAATGTTCACCATGTGAGCACATTGGGCCTGCAGGGAAATCATGTCCCCATAGCCCAAGTTCTACGGACTCACTCGCACCCACATCTCTACATTGAATTGCCACTCTACTTTGTTTTGCATCTCGATCATCACATTCAGGGAACTTGCTAACTATTCATTTATTTCCTCACATCCTCACATCGATCGATGTATCCACATCGGGCCCGCCTTACACACACCACCCGCCCACCACCACTCCCACACTTAATCTTTAACCATCTGCATCCCACCCAACTCCCACTTCCTCGCATTGCTCAACTAAATGAACTCACCTCTTCAACCTCTCCGCATGTACCCTATAACCCCAAGCTCCACCGACTTGACCACCACCGAATTCGGAATATAGTTTACTCACAGTTGCTCAGGGAATAAATGAAAAAAATTCAATTTTTCTTTGGAGCTTTTGAATTTTCTTTATTTCCAAGAGAGTCAAATGCATTGAAATTTTCTATCCAGCCTCCTTCATTTTCAGATTTTGGTTGAATGTGGGCCCCAGAATCGCTTCTTCACTCGATGAGATCTTGAACCTATGAACTCCAAAAGAGGAAAAATTCCTCTCATGACTTTAAAGCTTCCTAAAACCTTATTGATGCCTCCAGAGCCTGAGTTTACACTCGTGGGGAATTTATATATAAAGGCCTCTTGAAATTTCTTTCAATTCCTTAGTTGTCTTTCACTCCTGATTTTTGGCAACTACATTTGACATTTTTTTACTTTTTAAAGGTGACCTTGAAGTATCCATTGAAATGATTCATTCAAAGAGCCTACATCTAGTCCTAAATTTACTATCCTCCTTCAAACACCGTTTTGATTTTGCTCAATTCTCCAACTCCTCAGGAAAATCTTGAATTTTCCATGAGTGGAAAATTGTTTTGATTCCTTTTTCTATCAATCTAATTGATGGGATGAAAATGAATACCTCTAAAATATATGCCTAAATATTATTTAGTTTCCCATTTGAGGAATCTTTGGGATAATTATTTTCTCAACATGAACTCCTTTTTCCACAACATATTCTTCCGAAAACATGATGAACTCCGCAAGAGGAACAACCACGCAAAATTATGTACAAAAGAATAAGATCATACATGTCTATATATGTAGAGTGTGCATAACACTTTTTTTGATAAAACCTTTCTTTACTCTAACCGAGAGAAATGGAAAGCTCAAACAAATCCTGACACCGACAAGGAGAAGTAACTTGTCCATTTCACCACCATTAAACTAATTTGGCAATGTGATGGTCTTGTAAATGAGTGAAAAACTGAAATGAGGCCTTTCTTTTACCCAAATCATCAAGGTATCAACTGGAAACAAAGGGACACTTTTTTAGTTTCTACTTTGATGGAGGCATTATAGTTGATCCTTGGACTCTGAAGTCATCCTCATGCTCGGAAGTAACATGACCAATCAACTTTGATTCTTACTCTAATGAAGCCAAATAATTGATTAGGCAAGGTATGATCTATTGAATTTTCCCATTGCTTTGAGTTCTAACTTCAATAGGGAAGTCTTCTTGCAGACATTCCTAGAAAAGGTGATTTTTTAAAGCTGATTTTAGATTTCTTCCAATTCTACAAACAATTAATTCTCTGCTTCGATGACTGATATGAGAGTAGTGTCATCCTTTTTCTCTTCCATGTATTCAACAACATGAAACTCCTCTGTAACATGTAAATCTTTAGGATTGATTGTAACATATAATGGAGTCATTAGTTGATCACTACAACTTGTTAAAGTTTTTTTCTCATTTGGGAGTTTCTCTTCCTCTCCTTGAAGGCCAAGCTGATCTTGATCCCAGATTTCCTCATTCAACATGAAATTTGAGAGATCAAATTCCTCCATTTGTTTCTCTTGAGGTTTATTTTGGGATGTGAGATCTTCTTGGATAATTTTCTATATCATGTAATCATCAACCAAATCATTTTCAACAAAAGATGAAGGAAGAGGAAAATCTGAATTTTCATTACCACAAGAAAGAAAGAAGATCTCTATGATATCATCTTCTTGTAAGGCCTTTGAAAATGATTGTTTCTCCTCCATGTGCTCCTCTTCAACTAAACTTAGAGATAATTTCTCTTCCTTTTCTAATTCTTCAACCTATGATGGATCATCACTTCTGAAAATAGAGTGCCCACATGAACACTATATTTGGGACAAGTGGAGTGTTGATCATCATTTTTGTTTCTTTTCTTTTCTTTTAAAAATCAATTTTAGTCACATTTTCTTGAACCTCAACCTCCTTGGGTAGCTTATTCAATGAGGGGATTCTATCAATATATAATATTTTAGCCCACTCCTATAATTTTCTTGCAAGTTCATCCCTACTAAGCTCTTCCTTTTGTTATCTTGGTTGATTGATTTTATGATTTTGTTGTTCCCAAAATGGATTTGGGAAAGCAAGAGGAGGGGTGGGTTGGGATTCAACTGAATTTTTCATTGTTGGTGGAATGTAAGGTTCAATTTCTTATTCTTGTGGAGGGGATAGGTTCTTGGAAGTGAAAAGGGTAGAAAATATAAGGTAAGATGGAATGGTAGAAGGTGGAGAAGTTAATTCCACATTGGGGGGTAGCATGTAAGAAGCTAGAAAATTGAGGTTCAAGTTGAGATGATTCAAGTTTCAAAGATAAATAGAATTACTATGAGGTAGTAGTGTAGGAATTACTCATTGAAAATGTTTTCTTGCATTAAGTTCATAATCTTTTATCTCTCCAATCCACTTTTCAATTTGTTGCAGCATTTCAACCCTAAATTCAAGCTTCTATTGAGGGCTGTAATGTCTCTTAGCATAGGGCCAACCCATGGAAAAGGGACCTGAAACCAATCCCAATTATTTTAACTAAGATGTAGCCTTGTTTTGCACCATATTTTCCTCCATCCTCTAAACTTTCTCCTGCAAATCAATTTTTTCCATAGAATGATCATCATTACCTGCATACCCCTATTCTTGATAAGCTCCATAGCCAAACTAATTTTGATATTTCTCATAGGGATAGACATAATGGTTTTGAATCTGATTATAACACTGATATGGAGGTGTCTTGAAACAAATTGGAAGTGTATTTGAATGACATTATTATTGCAAGTGTGCATTCCATGATGAGAATGCAGTCATGATTGTATAACTTCATGAGTGTGAAGAAAAATGAAAGATATGGAAAGAAAAATGGATGGAAATGGATAAAATAAAGGTCTCCTACTTAGAAATCTAGTTGTTTAAATCAATGAATTCACTATTTATGCTTGGATTGTGCCTTTAAAGGTTGAATTTCATCAAAAGCACAAAAATTTGATGTAATGAAGTGGTAAGGTGCTTCAAACCTGTCCCACTAGGAGTGTTAGAAATTTTATAACCAAATCACAACACCCTTTGATTTTTCATGTGTGTGTGCATGAGCTACTAGTGTAATTAGGTAACAAGGAATTATCTCAAGGTGTGGGACCTTGTAATTTGAGATAAATCTCCAAAGAATGGTTAGTTCCTCTACCTAATCCTTCACTAAACTACTCGTAAGGAAGTAAATGCATCTAACTAATCTCAATATATTAATTCCAAGGAGACATGGAGAGAGAGAGTGCATAAAATTAGGGAAATCCTACACTATAGAGGTGATAGCACCAAGGAAAGGATGAAATATCCTACTTGAAGGATAATGGAAATGGAAAATGTAACAAGGGAATACCAGGACAAACTGTGACACAAAAATAGGCATCATTCACCACCAAATATCCATGAAACACAACACCATGTACCTTAAAATGAGAAATACATACACAGAAAGACATCAATAGAAACAAAGAGGCAAGAAGATACAAAAATAATATAGGGGTTGAAAGAACACCACAAACATAGATTTTATTTCTCTTGGAATATTCATGTTCCATTAAATTATTTAGATAGAGGTAAAAATAAACTTATCAAGTCTAAAATAAGGCTTCTTGCTAAAATATTTTGAGAAAACAAAATGGCGAGTTTCCCCATGCCCAAAATATCTCCTTTCACAAATGTGAAGTGTTATAATGTATAGAGGAAGGTGTGTGTGTGTGTGTGTGTGTGTGAGAGAGAGAGAGAGAATACCAAAATACCCTTTTCACCCACTTGCAAAGTACAATAAATGACCACAAAACATGATGGGAAACCTAAAAATCCATCCCTTGTTGTCTTGTAACTTACTAAGCAAAATAAAAATGGTTTCCCATGCTCATTAAATGCATTTTCAACCACCTAGAAGTGGTTATTTGTAACTGGTCTCTTTTTCTACATTTTCACTTACTAAACTTTACCAAATCCATGATTTATTTATTTCTAAGTATAGAGGATGGAATCACAATTCCAACAAGTCTAATTTTTTCAAATTTGGTTGAGAAATGAGAAGGTTATGGGTATTTTAATGCATACTGATTTTTATCCATCTCTAGGCTTGGTTGTTATTCCACAAGACTTAACAGATAAAATGGGTTACTTTGGAATGATTATTTTTACTTTTTCCTCTTTTCATAATGTTTTTGATATTTTAATGGTTCTATGGAAGGAACTTTTAAATGTTTTTAGACCCCACAATCTTTAATTTATCAAATTTAGGGGTGGGGAGTGTTGATATGTTTAAATTAGATCCATTTGGGGCCAACTCTAGCTAGCTAGGTGGTGATACGTTGCACTTCCTTCACATGTCAAGCTCGAACTTTGTTTTACACTCTCCTCTTGTCCTAGCTGACTTGGCTGCCACCTTGCCCCACCTAAATTTCCATCTTGGTTGGCTTCCCATTGTTCACCATGCAGGCACATCAAGCCTATAGGAACTCATGTCCTCATGGCCCAAGTTCTCTTGAGATCTCTTGGACCTACATCTCTGCATTTCATTATCACTCAACTATTTTACAACTTATCATTGCATTCGAGAACTTGCTAACTCATCATTTGGTTCATCGCATCCTCTCATCGGCCAATGCATATGCATCATTCCTACCTTGTACACACCGCCCATGTTCCGTAAATCCAACCCGGACCCTCAAAGCTTCGCACCCACATTTCGCTGATCCACCAACTCCAGCCAAGATTTTTCTTTGATCCGTTACATCTCATGCAACTCTGTGACTTTCTAACACTACCTCCCATCGCTAAGCTAAATGAACTCTCCAAGCTCGTAGGAGAGCCGCCTTGATCCACCATCTTATAACCCCATGCTCGATACCTACCAACTATCTTGTTGAGATAGAAAATAGCTCACCCATAGCTTAATGAGTTGTTTAGGGACTTAGACAATTTTTTGTAGTTTCTTCATTTTTTTCTTTGGATTTTTCATGATTTTTAAGTTTTCTAGATTTCAAAGGGTAGATAGAATGTAGTGAAATATTTTGAGAATAGCCTCCTTCATTTTTTTCATTATGGTTGAATGTGGGCCCCACTAACTACTTCTTCACTTGACAAGCTCTTAAACCTATCAAACCTAGAAGAGGAAAAAATTCCTCTCATGACTTCAAATTT
Organism: Taxus wallichiana var. yunnanensis; assembly: GCA_018340775.1. Lineage (NCBI taxonomy): Eukaryota > Viridiplantae > Streptophyta > Pinopsida > Cupressales > Taxaceae > Taxus > Taxus wallichiana. The sequence continues at coordinate 509,336,004 of CM031239.1, read as the reverse complement.
TCCCCTGAAACCTTATTGATGCCTCAACATTCTAGAAGTTACCCGTAGGCCTCGATTCATCTATGAAGGCCTCTTGATTACTAATTCATCCTAATCCTCCTTAGTTGTCCATTTCACTGGGGTGAAAATGGATTAAAAACACCTCTCATTTGAGGGAGAGGTATTCATGTACATGGGAAACTCTTGTAAAAAAATTCTCAATTACATTGAGTTGTAATCCTTTACATGAGCATGTATAATGTATATGCTCCTCTATTTTGCAGATGTAATGGATCTTTTTTATGAAGCTAAAATTGGTGTTTTTGGTTTTATCTCAACCCTTGCATTTGTTTTCTTGTCTTCCCATTGCATATTTTTTTTTTTTTATTATTGGCAAATAGTTTTTTTGAAAGGGACTATACCCTTGACAAAGATGACTCGTGGCCGATGTGCCCAAGCGAGCAAAAGATCAAAAGGTCAAAACAACAACATGGCTAAAGCAGGATTAGAACCTACTAAAGACAAAGACTAAAACCCGCAAAGCCAAAGCTGAAGAACAAGAAAAAAGAACAAGAGATGGGAACAATTACACCTAGCCTAAGTGCCCATCTGCCCTCCACGAAACCCGGAAGATTTTCTAAACAAGCGATGCTCCATACCTCCATGTTTTCGTCATCCACATCGAGAACCTCCTCTAAATTACCATTTAAAACAGACTTCACTTTTACTTGTCCATCTTCCTTCAATTTTTCAAATCCGCATTTAAAGGTCTTTGTTTATGAGCTTTCATAGATTTATTATTCGGTTCACTTCCCGCGTGGCGATTCCAAATCTGCCGTATTAAATGCTTTTTCCCAGATTTCCCATTCGGAAGATTCACTATCTACCTTGTTTGACTCGTGAATGCAGTGAATGGAATTTCCCGCCTCTCCATTAGCAGCTGTCCCATGCGTGTAGAGAGGTCGCCATGCGAAGCCGCGAGTAGAGCCATTTCGACTTGTTAGTTCCGCCATCGTTGCAATTTCCTCGTGGCGTAATGTGTCGTGATCTCTCCTTCAAGATCCGCACCTCCTCTCGCTGCTTTTCCCGCCTATTTCATCCACTTGTCTCCGTGGAGCACTTGTAGTTTGGCTTGGAAGTTGACCTTCCAACATTCTGGGACAGACCAAACCGTGGTCTTCGTGAGGATGATGTTCTCTTAACACGGCTAGTGGGAGAAGAAAAATGATCCTTCAACCCCACCTCCATGCTAACATTTTGCTTTCTTAAACCTCGCTTTGATTTGTTGCCTATTAGCTCTCCCATCCTATGCCAATAAGGACTTCGTCCTCCCAAAATTCCACCTCAAGAGCCTGGCAGAGATATCCAAATGGGCAATTCCTTGATTTGAAGAGAGACCTCGATTCATCGATTCAGGCCTTCTTCCAAACATCTTCCTTAATCATCTCATCTTCACTTAGAAAAATTGAACAGGGGCGAAAAGAGCGATGATATCAACCCAAAGAAGACCATTTGACCATTTGGAGAAAGATCGATATTTGGACGATACCTGAAACTCCAATTAGTAAAGAAAATTCTCAATCACATTGAGTTGTAATCAAATGCAAAGGCATGCTTTAATGTATATATCATCCCAGATGGAGGAAAGGGCAAGTAAATTTTATGATTGAGGGAATAGGTGTCCATTTTTCATGGTTTTATCTCAACCCGCTTGCATTCCCGTTTTCTTGTCTTCCATTGCATCTCTATTATTGATGCATTATATTTTTTGTTGCATATTTTGTGCATTTTTATCACACCTAGGGGTCTTATTGTTGTGCTTCATGTAGATTTGGTGGTGAATGAAAACTTGTGCACGTGTCACAACTATTCTAGCCTCTCCCCACTTCATTTTCCTTCTTCATTCTCCCTCATGTAATATTTCACACCCTGCTCTTGGTTGGTTCAATCAACTCCTTAGTGTAGGATTTATTTATTTTTATGTATTTTCCTCTCTCCCCTGGTCCTTGGAATTATAGGATATATTTAGATAAGTGTATTTCTATCATTTAGGAGTAGTTATAGCATTATTTTAGGAAGAGGAACCAACCTTCTCTAGAGTTCCATCTCAAGTAGCAGGTCTCACAACTTGAAAGATGGTCCCATGTTACATATTACATTAGTATCTCATGCACATAGATATGAAAAATCAAAGGGTGCCATAATTTGGTGATAACATTTTTGCATGCCTTGGGACGAGATAACATTTTTATCAAGATTGGATGTGTTTCTGGTAAAATCCTAGCATTTGAAGGCTCTACATTAGCACATCGTGTGACTTCACTCGATCAAAATTCACTTGTTTTAAGAACCCAGGTATTTCAAATTCATGAGAAGGATCAAAACACAGTCTAGGAAAAGAGAATAAGGGATATTTGAATATTTATAGTTATCTCTAGGCATAGGAAAAGAGGAAGACAAGCTTAGAGATATCCATCTCCACAAAATAGAACTCTTTCAACATCTCCACTTGATAGGCCATTTTTACAATCTACTAGAGTTCTTAGACCAATTAGAATGGCTACACAACCACTACCAAATCTATTTACAAATTTCACAGGAAGTATTCTACTTCCCTCAATGTACAAAATCTAATTCTAGTACCAACTTTAAAGTACATTCCATTCTTTAATGGAGAAAATCACACAACCCCAATTGATCATATCTAGGACATTGTAAATGTTTGAAATATACACAAGATTTTTGATATGGATGTAGATGCTTAGTATAGAGGTCTTACAAAGTATAGTAAATGCTTCCACAACTTGAAAGTGGATTGTGAGATAGAGGCTTATGATTTTAGTGCTAAGAAACTTTGTCAATGGGTAAGTTGTACACTAACACCTCATAAGTTTTTCACTTCTCTTCCCCAACCTACATCATCTTAACTTGAGTTCCAATTTCTAGCTTTTTTCTTCTTCCCCATAATGATTCCATTTCTCCATCTTCTTATCTTCCATCCCACCTTGAATTTTAAGACCTTTTCCTTTCAAAACCCATCCCCTCCATAAAACAAGAAATTTAACCTTCTATTCGACCACAAGAAATGTAAAAATAGTTAAATCCCAACATAACCCTCCTCTTGCATTCCCAAACCCATTTTGGGAAGAACAAGATCAGAAAATTAGTCAATGAGGGAAGAAAATTGAGGAGCCTAGTAATGAATAACTTGCAAAAAACTTGAAATATTGGGCTATAAGATTCAATATCACTAAAATTCCATTGATGACTAAGCCTTTAGTTGGGATTGAGATTCGAGAACAAGTGGTGAAAGCTAATTTTTAGTAGTAGTAGAGCGAGAACAAGAGACAAATGATCAACAATCCATTTGTTCTGATTGCAGTGTTCACATTGGCACTATATTTTTAGAAATTTTTGATTCATCACCAATTGCGAAATTAGTGCAAGGAAAAGAATCAGCTCCAAGTTCAATTGAATAGGATCACGTGGAGGAGAGAAAGACAAATTCAAAGGTCTTAATTATAAAGCAGGTCATTAAGGAGATTGTAGGCCCTTCTTCCACTTCATCCTTCCAAAAATATAAGTTTTTAGATGAGTATGAAATATTAAGCTTTATGTTTGAGGGTGAGGAGACACATGGTGAACCAGTTGAAAACTCGAAGCCACCATGGAAGCACTTAAGACAACAAAGACTTTGAGTATTTATTAGATTTGGAGGAGTTTATTGATGAGGAATAACCTATGGAACTTGTTACTTTTTTGCCCCATCACCTATCATCCAACATGGAGAGCCTCTTGCCATATAGAAGAATATTCAAGAACAACATGCGACTCACAATAGTCCTCTCTCCAATCAAAATTGGAGGAGTTTTATCTTCCACGCTTCAAAGTTGGATAAGGAGGAAGAGAGATAAAAAGATGACAATCAATCCAAACTAATCATCAAAGAAGAAATTGAGTTATTTGTAGACATAGAACAAGATCCAAATCAACATGCAAACAATCACCTTTTCTAGGAATGTCTACAAGAAGACTTCATTCTTTGAGTTGAAATTCGAGTAGTGGAAAACTTCATGGGTCAAACCATGCCCAATCAATTATTTGGCTTCATTAGAGCCAAAGGAGGAGTCACAATCAATCTTGATTACTTTTGAGCATGAGGATGAGCTTCGAATACTAGGGGTTAGCTTCAACACCTCCAGAGTCAATACAAATCATCTTGAGGGGTATTTCTTTTATTTGTTGCTAATAATTTAAAATCTAAAATGGAAAACCAACTCCAGGATAATTTTCATTATTATCAAGGGCCATATTTATTGTAAAATCATATACATGGATACAAATTGTGATAAAAGGAAACTACTTCTCCTTGTCGGTGAAAGGATTTTCTTGATCTTCTCATTCCCTAGTTAGAGTAGGGTAAGGGTAGGTTGTCTTTCAAAGCATAAGAAGTGTTTGTGCACACTCTACATGTCCCACTTGGGGCATGTATGATTTTTCTCTTTGTACATAGTTTTTTTTATTTCTCTACACATTCACCATGTTTTGGGAGGAATAATTTTGTAGGTAAAAGCTCAAAGTTATAAGAAAAAATTGTTATTTCTAAGAATTTTCAAATGCAGAGTAACTAAAAATCATATTAGAGAAAGTTTCATTATTTTCACTATCTTATCTCTTTAGATCATCCACATTTGAGCTTCGTGCCTCTTGTGAAATTAAAAATTATGTTTTAGGGGCAGCTCATTTTATTTCATACGGTAGATCTCATGGCAATGTACAAGTTTTCATTCCTTTTGATCATCCCTCCATAAAATTCATTCAAGGGGCCCTTAGGTTTTAAGTAGAAGATCAACCTCAAATACTCTTTTTTATTTACTGGATCTTGTTTAATAGAGGATGTTATAAATTATACAAAGTAGGAAAATTAGTTTTCCCAACAACCCTAATTGCTTCCCAAGACATCATAAGTTCTAAACTCTGGAGTGTTTCACCTTTGTCAAGAAATAGTTTTGGTTCATCCTCTATATTGGAAAAGAATCATATTTTGGGGTAGGATCATATCTTCATCTTTAGTCCCAACAAATCATTTGCAGAGATTTTGCATAGAAAAGAAATTTCCATATTTAACACAATTTTCTGCTCTCACAAAATCTTAATTTATAAATATTGTAAGTGAAATGGTTAGTTCAGTCAAGCATTACGTTCATTAGTGCTTTAAGCAGATTCTGGGGTAAAATTTTCAAATCCATATTAGTTTCAAGTTATTAGAGAGGAATCTATGGCCAATGGATACATTCTATCCACTCGGTCATACCCATCTAGCAATAAGATGTTCCCATGAGTCGCCAAATTGTTATCCATTTTCACCCCCTTTGTGAAATGAACAACTCGGAAGGCTTAGACCAAAACAATTGACAATGCCTTCATAGATGAATATGAGGTTTACACGTGATCTTCGGTGTGTTGGGAGAAATTACAGTTAATTTACTTAAGGATTAAAGTCATAAGAGGATTTTTTTCCTCTTCTGGGTTTCACATGCTCAAGAGATCGTCTGAGTAAAGAAGGACTGGCTCCATGGCCCAATTTTGGTTAAAATTAGAAAAACTTAATAGAGGGAGGTTTAAAACACTTTACTCTATCTCCATGGCCTTTAGAGCATTGGGGAAGTCAAAAACTTTGGAAGGAATCGGGGGAATTTTTAAAATATAAAAATTTGACCTAAGGGTCTTAAACATCTTGTTGAGATGTTGGGCGAGTTGTTCCCAACTTAGTGAGATGGAAGGGATGAACTCAAATCATGGCAAAAGTTCGCTTTGTAGATCTCGATTTGATCGCAAGCTCATTGAGTTTTGAAATGCACAGATCAATGTAAAGACTTAGCATGAAGGGGTGACTTGGCACAAAGTTTGGAAAATGGAAAAGGAGGTTGGCTCACCAGCGTGTTCATTGGTGGGGTGTATATGGCCGAAGCGTTCATTCAGGGAAAAAAGCTCGGAGGAACTTGGGTCATGAGTTCCATTAGGCCCTAATTCATCCGCAATACCAATGTAGTGTGGCTCAATGACATGATGCGTACTCTAAGGAAAATTAAGAGAATTGCCCATTGGGGCGATCTGGGCCTCGATGTGGCCGTATCGGCCGACAAGGCAAAATAATGTTAGTGTGTGGGATCCTATGTGTCCTCCACTCACATATGGAGGGTCATCTCACATGGGTTAGGTTTAGGGTTTTCTTGTGTGTCATGCACTAGGGTTACTCAACACCCTATATGTACCCTTTTATTCCTAATTTATGAGTATGTCAAGACACTTCATTGTCTTTCCTCTATGTGCAAGATTTGTTTTTGTTGAGCAAGTTCTTCCATTGTTGATCGATCCTTGCGATTACACTGGAGCCATTACAATTCCGTTGGAGTGTAACTACTTCGTGGTGCATCATTTCTAATTCGATTCTCACAAACTCTTTCATGGTATCAGAGCTGAGATCGGGTAAACATGCATTTGTCATTTGAGTTGTGATTACTCTTGGTTTCATTTTTTTACTCCTCATGTAAGTTTTTCAATCGTTATATTCTAGAAATTTATTACTAATCTCTTTAACAAGTTGTTCTTTTGGAGTGTGTTTTGGGGTTTGTGCATGTATGTAGGTTTACATTTTTCACCCCCAGATTTCATTGGTTATAGTCATATCTTGGTGGGAAAGCGTTATTTTGAGGTTGGTTCATTTCTGGTCCTATTCATTTTTTTTTTAAATAAAAGTGAATTTTAATTGGAAAATATGTTTTTGGCCATCTTCCGCTCTCCCTGCTATTTGCATTGTTTATTATCCCATGCATAAGCTCTTGAGGTTTGTTGTATTCAACCATATTGCATCTCTGTCTATCGGGTCATATATTTTGCATTGTGGAGTTCTTTTGCATATTACAAGTTGAAACCGATGATCTCTCACTTGTATTGTATTTTCGCACTTCGTTGCATTTGTGTGCTTACGGATTGTCTTTCTTGACCTTGCATGTTGTTGCATTTTTCTTGGATTTTTCTTATCTGAGCTATGATAAACCTGCATGTTCATTTTTGATGTGAATCTGGTTGTTATTGGCTCAGTTTGATCACTCTAAGTCTCTCGCATCGGCTGCCTACATTCATTTCTATATGCTTTTCTCTACGCATCGGAGCATTGCTCCACCCTGTGCACTGTCTGTTGAACCATGTTGGATCGGACTGTTACATGCAACCTCGCCCCATCCTCACTTTGTGCTTCCCGTCCTTCACGCCGGTCAAGCTACAACCACCACAGGCCTACGTGGCTCCATTCTTTCCCACCGGCATTGACCGACCTGTTTAATCCTTGACTGCATTTAAATTTCCTCCTCCCACATTCAAAACATGTTGCCCTTTTATTGAATACGCGGTTGAATTATAAAGAGTCATTTTTTTAAATAGTGCAGGTTTCTTCTAATCGGTGGTGATCAATTATAGTTTGGGGTGGTTTTAAATTTGTGGGCCATTTTTTTAATAATAAAGTGTGGACAATTAAGTGGGTCGTAAAAATTCACAACGTGAGTAAAAAAAAAAAGGGTGGCCTTTTAAACAAGGCCATGATATGGAAAATCTTGTCGATGCCAATGTAGTTTTTTGATGGGTTGTTGCACTACCGCTAGGTGCGTTTCCTGTGAAGCCTTTTTGTAATTTAGCTCATGGAGCATTTTGAAGCAATACAGAGCTTTGTTATCCTAAATGTTCGTTGGAATATATTTTATGGTGCATGCATTGCTCTAGTTTGCAAATGCACTAACACGTGCATAGTCTGTGAATCCTCGCGGATCGCCGCAATGCTGCACGGTTGAGGAGTGAAACCCTGACCCCGTGACTTAAACATATTGTTGGCAGAAGTATATTTTTTCCGAACATTTAAGGATTGAAATTGTTGTTTGTTTCTATGTTTAAGATGAGCTTAAACAGTGGGTGATTGCTGGCGCATGTTGTGCAGTCCCCAGTAGAACTGTAATATATAGGTATATATATTAGCTGATGTAAGGTCTTACTTTGTATATGTTGCATTTATATTCGATATTCACTAGTAAAATTGTAATACGTTAGTGTAAAAGGTGATTAAATTAACATAGCGCAACAACTCGATATATGGATGACGCCAAAATCGATTGTTTCTTATGAATAAGCTTATTCAAAGCAATTGTATCTTGATTCGTAGCAGGGTATCTAAAGAAGTAGCTTAGAAATTGCCAATGAAAATGTCTATTATAATATATTCTGTATTCAGAAGTTCCCAAAACCAGGGTTGGTTTACTGTTTGGTACGGTTCTTGAATAAAAATTGATTAGTTGCATGCGTATGGGTGAATAAAAATAAAATAAAACAATGGTTTTTGAGTGAGCTTTGTTTAATGCAAGCTTCTAGGACATTGCAATGTATGGGTTATGTGTTTTTTGCTTGGGAATTGTGCTACGGTGCGAGAATGTTGTGACCATTTATCTAGTTCAAATAGGAAAGTAGAAGCAAAAAATGGTAGGTTTTTTCGGGGATGACTTTTTTGGATAGGAGTTTTCCATTGGTGGTGGTGTTGTCTAATCAAGTAAATGAGCATGTTAGATGAAATTAGATGCGGCACTTAAATTAATTGTGGTGATACATGAATGTGATATGCAACTTGAGAAAGTTATCAACATATAGGTGTAGTTTGTATGATTGAAGGGCATTATGAATTTGTGGAATAATTTTTTTTTAATGAAACATATTGTGAATACGATGACAAGATTGTGAAAAAGCATGTACTGATATTTAGTGCAGAAGGAATATTAAAATCTTTAAAATAAAAAAGGCAAGATAAAAATTTATGAGAAAACCGAATAATTGTTTTTTTGATGGGAAAGTGGTCAATATAAATTCGACCAAAGTGAAAGTCATGTAATAGAAATTCATTTCATAACTGCATAGCAACATGTCATAGTTAGTGGATAGTGTCAGCTATGTAAAATAACATGTGGCAGTTTGTGATGTGCATTGTAAAAACATTTTTGTGGAAGACCATGGCCAGTTCGTGATCTAGACAGAATCGGTCCATGGTGAGTGGCTCGGAACGCAGAATGGAAAGGAGGGCATAGTTGGGTTTTGCATTGTGTTTGCTTCAATGGAGTTTGAAAATTGGAGAAGGAGGTTAACTCAAGTCTTCAATGTGCCAGAGAATGCAAAAACCAGAGTACTGAGAGTACTCGCATAGCAGTGAAAGAGGTGGGAATCTTGGATTTTATTTGTGCTTTGGTAAATGAGTTTCTTTGAAGCGGTGCATTTTTTTACAGTCTATAGTAGATTAGTTGTAGTTGTTAAAGAATGGATCAATATATTATATTTGTTTTATGAGTTCAGATTATGAACATAATATGGGAGCATAGACAAAACTAATTGTACCTAAGCCATGGGCTGTTGCGAGCTGTGAACTATTTGTAGTTGATTATCCATCAGGGAAAGTTGTATGGGCTATTTTGGCCAATTGGTTTTCATTAAAAATTTCTAAAACCAGATTTCCTCACTATATATTACATCAACTTTATATGGGTTAAAGTACCTTCAATATGATCTGTAATTTGTGCTACAAAAAACATCGCAAGAGAGAAACATAGAATTGAAAAAAATCACATCCAAAGACTTTGCAATTTCCTTCAATTGAAGGAGTAAGGTTGTTATGATATCAAATATTAATGTATCTTTGTCCTCCAAGCTCTTTAGACATAGTTAGTATTTGATTTTTGTTAGTTGGACAAGTGTATTAAAGTTAAATGTACTTTTTATTAGTTAAAAAAAGTAACTTTAAGTTACTTATCACGCATTCTTAAGGCAAAAAGGTTCATGAGATTGATTCAATTTTTGTTTCTAGAATTTATATAGTTCTATTTTAATTAAAATTCAGTCTAGTTTCTACTATCAAGAACTTTCTGATTCCAAGCAAGACAAGTTATATAGATTTTAGTTATTCATAATCAATTCATGCTATTATCAATTTATTTTTGGTAGTTCCAACTTCAATTTCAGCATATGATTAGTTTGGAATCATAATAGTTAGACTTGAGAAAGCAAATCTTTATACCCCGAGATCTCTAGACAAATTTAAGAAGGGGCAAATTTTGTTTTCACAAAATATGGAGTTTCCACAAGTTTCAATGCACCATTTTAGTATCTATTCACATAAAAATATCTAGCAAATAGATAGCCCCAAAAAGCATTCATATTCTCATTTTCATATCTTAGATGTCCCTTTATGAGGCCTTACATGAAGTTTTCATGGAGACAATTAACCTTTTGATTAAAAGGAAAGATCAAAGCCTAAAAATAACTTGTCCAGGACTCGGTCTTCCATGGTTTTCCAAAAATCATGATTTTGACCAAGTAAATGCATGCAAATGGGCAACAAAGAGCCTTACTAGATGATTTTATCTTGGATATGGGATATTTCTTCGTTATATGCACTAAATATTTGGTAATTATCTGGAAAGTTCTCTTTTTCCAAGATGTCGTTGAGGCTGGAAAGAGTGGGACTAGTGGACTTGTCTAAGATAGCATGAATGTGGCCTATAATAGAAGCACCTCGGCCTAAAAACAGACTATTGTTCATAATCACAATTGACAATAATAAGATGCGAATTTCAAAGTCAATTGAAACAAGCCAATATGTCTCTGTGTTGATCATAAAAATGGATATTGAAAGGAGTTATTCTGCTGGAGTAGATTTGATGGCCAAGGCAAGAAAGGAGCAGTAGACATGTATTCTTTCCACTCTCTCATCTATAGGTTTATCACACAATGAATTGAATGGAAGTGTTGGTTCAGAATTTGGAAAGTTGAAGGGGTTAATGTTTCTTGCTCTCTGCACAAACCATCTGAGTGGAAGTATTTGACATAGTCTTGGTGAAATGCTTCAGCTGCAATTGTTGGACCTCTTTACAAACAATTTTTCTGGCGTGTTTGAATTGACGTTGTTGTTCTTGAGACTGTGCATGAAGACGGTTCTTTTAGAGGCATTGAGCATGATTTTGAAGCTCTTCTTGAATTGAGGAAGACACTGGGTGTGAAGTCATCAGTCTGGGACAAAGAACTGGAAGTGAGTATAAACAAGCATACGATTGCTAAATTCTTGATGCAGCCAATGTAGATTGTTCGATAACTTGGCAAGTTGAATAAGAAATTGCAAAAAAATGGTAATTAAACAGCTTGTTTTGTATTTGTTTCATATGCAACATTAAATTAGAATCCAATAGTTCATTAAAATTTCAGTGTTATGCAAAAATTCTGGAAATGGCATACAATATATATGACTGGATCTAGGAAAACATAGTTGCAATCCAAACGGGGATAGAAAGAGGTTTTGTGAACCAGGTTTGCAGTATGTTGAAGACTTTAGAGAGAGACACCATAGGAGAAAGCAGGCATAACAGTAGCAGAACGAAGGGAGTACAAAATCAGATATATATGTTGGATTAGCAAGATCATTTTTGTGGTCTTGCTATATTGTAAAGCAAAAAACATGTAGTGGAAAACACTGTTGCAATCCATACAGACAAAAGAAGAGAATAATAATTGCCAGTATTTTTTTTGGATTATGTTTTCATTGTATTAGAAGTAGTCTGAGAGTACCATAATTACAAAAAGTCTAGAAGGAAAGCAAGGCAAAAACTATGCAAGAGCTCGCATGTTGTTAAGCAGCGATGTATGTAGTCATATCGAATAGCCAAAAAGCTAGAGTATAACGTTGTACTATTCCTGGACATACGAGTCAGCCATGAAAATGTTTGTTTAGGCGCATGGTGTGCAAAAGCATTCCAGGAATCTGCAAGAGCATGATGGATATGTTAGACACAAAACAAAGAATTAAACTCAAATGTAATGAATAGAACTGATAAATGGAGAAGCTCACCAGAGAAGTGATAAAGCTAGGTTTCTTTGATTGTTGAAATTGAGTTGTCAACTGTCAAAGTGAATGTACCCTTGATTTGGAATTGACGGAGAAGAAATACAGGCTTAGAGATGTCCTGTTGATATTCTTCATATTCTATTTGAGAGAGCTGAGGGAAGACTTTTCCCAGTAATGGCTCTCGCAGTGTGCAGTGAAGGGAGTCATCTCTTGTTTGCAAAGTGCAGTGGAGCAAGTGCTTATACTTGTATGGTTTGGATGTATTGCAAGTTGGACAAAGGGAAATTTGTTGTAGTTCTGCTGGATCCGGTTCCATGAGATGGTCACATTCTACACAAAAGGCTTGGAAAGGAGAAAGGTATATGTTCTTTGCACGAAGCATGCCACTGATCTGCACAACTGATGATGAAGTTGTTAGGGAATATATTCTTAATAGGCACATTTGATGGGTGAGAAAACATTGAAGTGAGATAACTTAAAAATGCAAAATTGTGAAGCACGTGCCTCTATGTTTGTGTTTATGAGAGACTGTAAAAATGTTTTTGTAGGTTCATCATTTAAAGGGTCGATGAAGGATGAATGGCCTACACGTACAACACATGAACCCTTTGTTCCTTGTCTGATGAAGTTTTTGAAAAGCAATAGTGGCATGTTTCCTATTGCAATATTGTCTCTTATTGTGTGACATAGTGAAACATGAAAGTTGCCCAAGTGTACCTGAAAGGAGAAAGGATCATGTTTGGTTAAAACAGAACACAGTAATATGATGCAATGTATATCTAAATGAAAAAAGGGAAAGTGTTGATACTGTTGCTTTGGCGTTGTCAATGTCGGTGTCTTTAACGTAGAGGGTGAACATGTCATTGGTGTGATGGATTCCTGTTACAATTGTAGCAAATGACCCGACGGAGAATGTTGCATTTGATTCAACAAGCTCTTGTATTGTCATGTCTGGTGTCAGTTTACGATATTCGCAAACTGTTGGTATGTTTTCCATAGTGGTTGTTGCAATTGCGGACAGAGAGCAGCTTGCATCTCCTCATTCATACTTTGTTTTTTCTTTGACAGCAAAACTAGTAATACGCAAACTGGAACCAACAACTACAGTTGATGCAAATTTGTGGACAAAGGTGTTGCTCATGTTCAAAGTAATGGTCATTTGACCTTTCTTGTCAACTAAATCAGCATGGAGGATTTCAGCTTTTGAAGGGGAAATGTTGGTTGCATGTGCTGGTCCATAGACGACCAAGACATCACCCTCAAACATAGTTGCAATTTTGCTGCACAAATGTCAAGTATCGAGGATGGTTGTTGTGTTGCTGGTTTTGGCCTGCAATTTGAAGGATATTAGCATGGATTCATTGAAATGTTGAGGAGGATAGTGAATGAATCATGACAAGAAATTATATAAATGCGAGAAAGAGATTACCGTTTAGAGGGTTCTTGGAAAAGATCACTGCTGCCAATGCCCTTGTTCTTGGGTGGTTGTTCCATGTCTTCCTTGCTACAACTATCTGCAAAGCATTGAAATATGCACATGGTTGTTACAAAGTGTCAAATAAAAAGGAAAGGAAATAGTCAAGTAATTAGATGTTAGTTGTTGAGAATCAATATAATGAGGTATGTGCACTTACAATTGTGGAACGTTGTTGTAGGTGTTTTTAAGGAGGGCAAACTTTGTTGGGTGGTCAGTCCAATATGCAAATCTTTCAAATGAATTGCAGGTTTCTTGTATAGTGTTTGACCATATATGGTCGATGATGTTTTTGGTGAAGACACTTGGTTGTTGAATGTGGGAAATGAAATTGTTTTTTTGCATAAATGCTGAAAGCAAGTTTTTTTTTTGCTTGTGCATGTCGATGTTAAAATCTCCAAAAATGTAGTCAGGGGATGGTCATATCAATGGATTGGAAAACATTTTCGAGAACAATGAAGATGTTTTCAAGATTTGCATTTGGCGCAGCGTAGACATTTACAATTGTTATGCACTGTCCTTGCAGTAATATGTTTGCAAGTAGGGACTCTACGTTTGTGCTTTGAAAGTATTTTTTTTGCAGGAAAGCTATATTGTTTGCAATGAAAATTGCAAGACCATGTACATGGTGCGCAGAAAAGCATTGGTATCCGTCAAGATAGTCAACTGCAATGGGGCAAGGCATGTGAGTTTCTTGCAAACAGAGAATATGGGATTGCATCAATTCATGGTCATGGAGAATGTCTTCTTTGTGAGGATGTAGACTTTGAGTATTAAGCGAAGCAACTATAATACAGGAAGAAATATCAGCTATAGACAAGTCATGTTGAATATTCCATTTAGCTTCATTTCGGAGGTGTGCCATTTCTGTACTGATAGTTTGTTTGATGCTAAATTTTTTTCATAAGCGGGATAGCAAGTAAAGACTGGAAATGGTTTTGACTCATGACAGAGCTGTATATGCCAAGCCATGTGATGATACGCCAAGAGGGCTGAAAGCAAGGCATTCGAGGGTCAGGCCTTGTGCTCTGTGTATTGTGCGTGCACAACAAAGCTGTACAGGGAATTGTTTCCGTATTGTAACCGGTCTCTTGTATGATGTTCTACGCAAGGGTCTAGCTACACGAAGAATAGGAACCCAATCAAGTTCTGTTTTGGCTATTGACAATTGCGGGTGTTTAGATCTTTGTTGTTTTCCAATACAGGGGTCATTGAATTTAATCCATATGGCATCAAAGTCATTTGTCATTGTGTATGCTTTGAAAACGCCATCAGAACCATTAACCAGACCATCTTGTATGTCATAGTTCCTAGCAAAAAGTTCAATTAACATGTTAATTTTGAGCTCTATATGTTGTGGCAATTCGATGGTTTTAGAGAAGGCTTCCATTTGTTCAACTGATGTGTCTTGCTCATCGATAGAGGTGATAACAATTTTGTCACCAGGAGCAAGAGCAAGCATTTTGTTATTGTGTCGAAGAACATCTGTGTTTTTGTAGAATAGGAATGGGAATGTTGGATCAATTGGCACTGGTCGAATGCAGGTATTGTTGAGGTATGCAAGATCAGATTCGAGAATGTTCTCCAATGTGAATTCTATTCAGGACGAGACAAAGGCAATATCTTTCTGACGCATTGTTTCAGTCAATTCGAATATTTTCACATGTGTATTCCAGAAGTCATAGCCAATCAATTCTCTAGAAATCCTGGGGTTGTGAAATAGAAGACAGTCATTGACTGGTTGTGCTTGGTAGAAGTCTCTCGCAAAGATCATGTCAATTCCTCCAAAGCAAGTTGTGGGCTTGTGTTTTATTTGACGAAGTCGGTGGTCTGTGAAGTATAGAAGTTGACCTCCAACCAAGGAAATCTCATCTATTAGAGCAAGTTGTAATTGTTCGTAGTGCTTTGCCAAGGAATCTAATCATTCATTGTTCAACGGGCATAGTTCTGATCGATTGAAAGGCAAGAGGAAAGCGGAATGGAGTGTTATTCCACCAGCATTGTAAGTAGCTTTGCCCGTAAATGCCAAGATCAAGCCTTTGATTTTCAAGGGGTCGCTTGTGCATGGAGGTGTCGTAAATACGGGCCAATGTTTCAAATATCAATTTTGCAACAAATTTTTTTCCTGTTGGTGCCTCCGGTTAGGAAAAGGTAGATAGGAGTTGATGGATCTTTATTTTCTTGAAAGAGATGTCTTTGACAATGGTTTGTTGTTTCTTGTTTAGAAGTTGCATTTGTTTGAAATATGTTGTGTTGTCTTCAATGCTTGGGTGTTTTCCTAGTTGAAAGTGTTTCTTTGCAATGCTAGAATGTTGTTGTGCATTATGAAAAGGAAAATCATGATCTATGTCATAGTGTTCGAAGGGGAGGTTTTCTTGTCTACTCGTTGTTGGCATTTTCTCAGAGGTTTGAAGAGTAAATTGAACATTTTGAATTGCTTTGTGTCCATGTCACCCCATTTGGTGTTGGTAGTATAGTGGAATTTGGATTCGTTGGCACGTATGGTCTGTTCATGAAATGCATATGCATCTTTCCAAGTCACAAAACCTGTTTTGAGGACGTTTTCATTATCTGTGAAAGGGACGTAAAGCAAAATCCTTTCACGGAAATAGTTCTCTATGTCAAGATGTTTGTTGTAGTTGACAAACCACACGATGATTGGCTTGCTTCGAGGTGTTTTTTGTTTACCAATGTTGTGAATGGAAACAAAATCAGCCAAGCAAATTGAATGCAAGGAACGAGGTCATGCTATGTAGTGATCTATGATAGAGCAGCACATGATGTTTGTCGATTTGTTAGTGTAACATCCCCATTTTAAGATACTAGAACAAGGGAAAAAAAAAAATATACAACGTTCCCTGTTATGAATTATATAATTCAAACACACGTTCAAGTTTTAATAATTGTTCTCTGTCCAATTGATGCAGTTTGGATCACACAATTTCCTTTTAAAACTAATGTTCTCTGTTCACATATTTGCAATATGGAACACACATTCAGTGTCATTCAATCATATAATAGATACCATATGCTGTTGTAAATGACTCGCAGAACTACCGATCTCCCATTTTATGGCTCGGAGTTTCAGCGATCTCTCATTTCATGACTCAGAGACTTACCGATCCTTCATGTTAATTCATGCATAGTATAATGAATATACAAGGTTCTCTTACTAGTTTCTGGTTATCGAAGTGATCCATTTAAGAAGCCTATATGAATATCTGTTACTGATATTCATCTGACATCCTGCATCTTAAACTAGGTGATTAGGACAACGCAACCAGCACTTGCGATACTTTGGCCAAAGATTTTCACATGCTTTGCATGATCATATTCCTGGATGTGATACACACCAATGGAATACGTCCTTCACCTCACTTCGTCTGTTATCTAGAATGGTCTTTCCTGGCCTCTACCAGTCCTTCCATTTAAGGTCAAGCTCTAACCCCAACTAGCAATATGAACGAGTATAGGAAGTTACTCATGGTAACTAAAGATACACAGACATACGGTGTCGTCCCCTAACGATTCCATGTGTCTAGTTACCTTTAGTCCTCCGGAGTCACTCCGTATACGTGATCACATTCCTATCCCCTAGCCAAGAACTTAGTATCCAACTTATGTAAAATTGATGATTTAATTCGGGAGGTCATTGTAATATGTCAGCTATAACATTGTGTCTTTATGAAGGCCCCGCCTTAATGAAGACACCATATCAGTATCTAGCGTATGTCAATGTCCTACGAAATCCTCCCATCAAGAGTACACATCCAGCTCAATCGTGATTCGGTTATGATCTTAATATTTAAGATCAACATTCAAAGCAACCATGCTTTGATCCTTTATCCTCGTTCTTACATTACAATTGTATATAGCTAAGAGAGACTTAATCCATCTTGTAGCTTACTACACATCTCCTCCTTCGCATCAAGGGTTGCATTTTCTCTACTTGGTTCCTTTCTTAATCTTTGGACTAATCAGCCCATTATCGATAAACTTAATAAGTTTAACCTATTAAACTTAACCAAGTTTTCCACAACTGTAAACAAATTCAGAATTCCATCTTATTAGACGTCATTTAAACGAGGTCTAATTTTAAATGAATTTATTCATTTATCCTCCTTAACCTTACATAGTTAAGGTCTGTTAACAATAGATATGTTTTCCCATATCCTTATTTTCTAAATTTTAAACATTCGAGGCTATTAACGGAGTCCGAATACAAGGTTCGGCTACTCCTAAGTTATTTGATATTCCTTAGCTTTCAAGCTAATCCCGAATACCTTTCAATTAAGAGATCATGTTTACCTAAATCCTTTTTAATGTCAATTTAAAATTCATCTTAACCCAAGTATGAACTAATTGTACATTTCAACGTAAAAGTTGCATTTAGGTAAAGAATAGATGTTATTTCCGTTTAAATCCATCCATTAACATTTAAATAATTCCAAATCAAGGAATAATGTTATATTCTCAAACTTATTCAACAATATCAAACTGATACAGTCATTAAAATATCACACTCTTACTTGTATTCATCCATCGGTTTTACAATCTATACATTTGCCAGTCCAAACGACTGGACTTTGTTTATATCAAACAACATTACAACTCATAAAGATAGAAGAATGTAACTTCTTCCTTTTCATTTCCTCGTGGAGGAGTAATAGCTATCAATACAATCCATCTTCAGTCAATCAAAAGAAGTATCAGAAAACAACCATGTCTTCATTTATACTCAAGTTCCATCTGCAAAATTACTTGCACGGGTCAGTTCATTGAACTGAGCATATTAAGCACTTGTCATTAAAATGAGGTGCTTTTAATTAACTGTCTCAATAAAAGAACCCTGCTTTTATGAAACGTTAATATGAACATCATTCAAGAATTAAGTATCAAAAAGGATGACCAGCATAACAACTCAATCATCTAATTACCCTCCCAATCAAAAAAGATAGGATTACTGCCCTCTTTCCCAATAATTACTACAAGAAGTAATTTCCTTCAAACAGTTCCAGATTACAAACATCTGTAAGAACTAATAACACAATTATGCATACTACTGTTCTAACATAAATGCTATCAATTCCATTCCCTTACATTAGTTATAATTTCAAAAGATAAAATTGACTGAAAATATAAACCGAATTACTTTCCTTTCCATTCATGTGACCCATTTGATTTCAAGAAATCAAACACTGATGAGAAAAGTAAACAGCAATAAAATGTAGATGCTTAAACCAAAGCAATACAAAATTGTTCCATAATGATTACAGATTTCCAACTGTATGAGAGAAGAAATGAACATTAATTCAAATTATCCATCCACACTCCTTTCCTTTCCTCATGACTATGACGAGAATTTAATCCAACGTGATATCAATCAATGATATGCTTGATCAAAAGAGAAGTAAATAAAATCAATAATTAAATAATAGAAAGAAGAATCATATTACTTCTTCTCACTTTATCCTAACCAAATATCCACTATTTAGAAACAGACATAATCCAATAGTATGATTCATTCTTATTAGTATACTTCAAGATCCCAAAAACTACTAATTTCTTTCCAAGGAGTTGACCAGTTCATTACGGCAACCGTCCGTAGCATCATTTCAAAGAACCTCTAAGCACAATCATTTCCTTTTTAAATATTTCACTCTACGACATTCACATCTAGGTATAAACAAGAAAGAATGTACACTTAGTTTTATCAACAACGTTTCATCAAAAACAAGCATTTCAGGCTAGACTCGAATAAAGGGTTAAGAATGTACACTAGCTACGAAATCATGAGTTTCACCATATTGGTAAAAGATTCATTTTCGAACATTCAAGGTAAGAATCCCACTTCAGTTCGGTCTTCATGAAACAACAAGAAGTCTAGAAGGCGGTTCGTATAGATATACATACATATATATATATGCAAATAATTTCATCATCCAATCCAAAGAAGACTAAAATAGTAAACTTCTAATAAATCTGGTAAATATCCAGATATTTATTTCCAAAATCGGAAAATAATTCTAAAACCAAATCTTTCATGGATTTCAAACCAAATACGGAGGCTTTTAATCATTTTAAAAGGGAGTGTGAGTAAAACGATGCAACAAGCCCACTATTCCCAAGAAGTTATATTCTATGCCTTTGTATACCCACAGGAAAATAACTCACCCTACAGTTCCATCTATCATTCTCACGGCTCTTCAAAACCGTTCACGCACGTAATTCGAAACAATCTCCATATCGGTATCATTTACATAAGACCGAATCCATAATGCACAATAACATCCACTTATCATTACCTTCGATTTCGAAACAATAAAAGAGAAAACTTAATTCCTTAATAATTTTAGTAAGAAATCACTCATTTTCTTCAAAACACACAAGAATACCCAAGTCGTATTCATCTTTATAATAACAGTTCAACCAAACATACAAAATCATCTCATCCTTCCATTTTCACAAGAATGCACAACACTCGAAATTGATACACGCATAGCTAATGTATTCATCGGCACCAACTCATTTTGAGTAATGAAATGCGATTACCCAAAATTGACAATCAACTCACACAAAGAATTCAGATTTATTTCATTTACCCATTTTGCAAAGAAATATTGAAGTCACATACAAATAAAGAAAACGACTCAACCCAAAATCACTTCAACATAACAGCAAAATTGAATAACCAAGACCCCCTTCATAAGAGTAGGGTTTTTTTAATGAGACAATTAAGCAAAAGCAAACGGTTTAAGGAGAAGGGCTTAACATGCCTATTAATCGTTCTTGAAGCTCGAAGAAAACCGCGCCCACAGGAGCTATTCTTCTCCACGGTGACAGTAGTAAAGCTTTCCAAATAGTCACCTACTTCCACAGGCTTAAAAATAGCCCTCGGCTTCTCCCAAGACAGAATCAATAACCAAAAATTACAGCAGGTTCGACAGAACCATGGAGGAACAAAATGCAGAGCAACTAAAATCCAAATGCACACAGCAACAAACAAACTTCCCTCACAATCCTCTTTCCAAGGCGAGCTGGTCGCTAAGACCAAGACAATTAATGCATTGAATGCATTCCTTTTTCCTTTTTCCTCACGCAACCGCCGACTCAAGTTGGCGAGTTACTAATTTCAAATTTTTGCATGCAATCATGGTTTAGTTTCACAACTAGCTGGATGCCTCCAACTTTCCCTATGTTCCCGCCAAACTTGGCGCTACAACCAGTAAGGATGCCATTCATTGTCCTAATTAATTTCCAACCTTCCCTCCTTATCCTTTCCATCCACATGGGTCTATGCATCCCCTTCCTTAGGTTAGGATTAGTTTAGGATTTTAATAGTCCATATCTAGGTCATTCACCTAGTTCATAGGTTAGTAGGATTTACATCTATTTTCACCCTTATAAAATCTAAAATCCATATAGGATAGTAGTTAGGATATTAGATAAAACTTAGGGGTAGGTTAGGGTTTAATCCCCTATTATTTAATTAATTAGTTTCCAATCAAGTCCTTCCGACTGACATTCATATTCAACACTATGCAGGACGTTTCATCCCATGTTCCACATACCTGAGCCACCCGCATCCAGGCCTTTATCGCCTTACGTGGTCTAGCGTTACAATGGTGTGCGGTTCGAGAATCGAACCTTTTTCATTGGCATCTACGTACCAGATATTTATACCTGAAATCGGTCTTTGTAACATTTATATCAACCTTCAGTTTGGTTTAAAAGTAAATCTACAAAGCGATCACAAGAAGGTCACAAAATACCTTGGATCAATGGAATTGATTCAAGGTGTCTTTGTCAATCGGCGTATAGAGTTCATCAAACATACGAAAAATCTGTTGTCACATCAAAGCAATCATACCAGCAATAATAACTTCTATCCCAAGTAACAAATTACAACAAACAAGGGTCCAGTTAACAACACATTCCTTTAAGATCAAAGATATATCTTAACATGTTTATCTTCATTTACTGATTCTAACATTATGAAAAGTAATCACCATGATAACTTACAAAAATCAAG
Organism: Taxus wallichiana var. yunnanensis; assembly: GCA_018340775.1. NCBI lineage: Eukaryota > Viridiplantae > Streptophyta > Pinopsida > Cupressales > Taxaceae > Taxus > Taxus wallichiana. The sequence continues at coordinate 509,314,596 of CM031239.1, read as the reverse complement.
GCGTTACATTCCTCCTTCTTAAAGAATCATCGTCCCGATGATCAAATTAACCATTCAAGGAGTTTCTAGGACAAAATTCAGTTATTGTCCTTCCATTCATAAGTTCATACCAAAAAACAGATTCACTCTTTAAAACAAGTGTTTTAAGACAACCATAAAATAGACCAATAATTGTCTAAATTTGGTAGAATTATTAGTTTTTTTTTCGAATTTCAATTTTGATCAAACAAGTATGGAAAAGCAGATCTCATTTCTTCAAGATTTTCCCGGTTTGCACTTTCTTCGCTAAACTGGTCCCACTTTGGACCTTACATTGATTCACTTCACGATTTCTTAAGTACAATTGGCAACTTCCCAAAGACTCGAATGGGCTTAACCACAATTATTCCCGGGTCTTGGACCTGCAAGGAATTCCATTCAGCACATGTGATAAATCATTACATATTTCTTAAGCAAATAAATATGAAAAACATCATGCATTTGTGATAAAACAAGAGGTAATGCTAGACAATAAGCTACGTGGTTGATTATTTCAACAATTTCAAAAGGTCCCACGTAACGTGGTGACAACTTGCAGCCTTGCCAAAAGTTATTGAGCTCTTTTTCGCTTAACCCGAAGAAAGACCTTCTCACCAAGTTTATAATTCCTATCAACCCGCTTTAAGTCTGCATAACTCTTTTGCCTATTGGCAGCCTCCTTTAGATGTTCCTGAATCATTTTGATTTGTTGTTCCATTTCCGTGAGGATTTCTGGCCCAATTACCTCTCTGTCCTCTACGCTGTCCCAACTAACAGGGGTTCTGCATTTTCTTCCATACAATGCTTCAAAGGGTGCCATTTTTAAAGAGGAATGGTATGTATTATTGTAGGCAAATTCAACCAGTGGAAGGTATTCCTCCCATTTATAATACTAGTCCATGCAATACATTCTTAACATGTCCTCTAAAACTTGATTGACTCTCTCGGTCTGTCCATCCATCTCTGGATGATATGCAGAGCTAAAGTTTAATTTAGTTCCCAAGGCCACATTAAGCGTTTTCCAAAACCTTGATGTCATCCTCGGATCTCTCGTCCGAAATAATCAATTTGAGTATTCCATGCAATCTGAAAATTTCATGTACAAATATTCTTGCTAACACCGTGCATCGTCTTTCAAATTACCAACAATGAAGTGTGCCACTTTGTTTAATTTGTCGACGAAAACCAGGATAATATCATGCTTATTCCTTGACATAGGAAATCCTTGAACGAAATCCATCGTTATCACTTGCCATTTGTATCTTGTGGAATGTGGGGATACAATAATCCAAATAGGATGCATATGTTCCGCCTTAACATGCCGACATTCCAAGCGATTGTGTTACAAATTCCACCACATCCTTTTTCATTCCTTAAGTATTGCCGCTTAAGATCGCAAGTATTTTTGTAATGCCAGTGTCCGAAAAGGTGAATTATGAAATTCAGTTAACAATTTCCTTCTTAAATCATTTACCAAAGGTATATATACCTTGTTTTCGAACCTCAGAATTCCTTCATTATCGAAACAAAATCCTTTATACCTTACATCCTTTGGATCTGCAGCAAGTGCTGTTTTGACTTGCTAGAAATAAGGATATGATTCCAAGGCATCTTTCACCTCATCCTTAAACTAAGTTCTTAACGTGATAAGAGCAGAGATATGCTTCCTTCGACTCAGAGCATCTACCACTCTATTTTCCTTTCCTTTGATGTAGCTTATATCAAAATCATACTGAGACAGAAATTCTAACCATCTTCGTTGCCTTGCATTCAAATTTGGCTGAGTAAAAATATACTTCAACCCCAGATGGTCATTTTTTTAACTCAAAAGGTTTTCCTAAAAGGTAATGCCTCCACATTTGAAGTGCATGTACAATGGCAGCGAGCTCTAGGTCATGTGGAGCATAATTATGTTCATGTAACTTAAGCTTTCTGCTTTCATAAGCTATGACATGGTTATTCTGTAACAGAATACCTCCAAGGCCTTCTCCTGATGCATCCGTTACAACCATAAAATTTCCATTTGGATCAGGTACAGTTAAAATAGGTGCTGTAGTTAACTGTTCCTTTAAATTTTTAAAGGTAGATTCACATTTGTCAATCCAGACAAATTTCTTATCCTTCTTTTGCAGTGAAGTGATTGGGGCAGCAATTTTTGAAAAGTCCTTAACAAACTTTCTATAATATCCTGCCAAGCCCATGAAGCTTCTTACTTCATGCACGTTCTTAGGCGCAGGCCACTCGGTTATAGCTGCGATCTTTGAAGGGTCTATAGCTATCCCGTTCTTTCTTATAACGTGTCCCAAATAATGCACCTCTGCATCATAAAAGGAACATTTAGACAGTTTACCATACAACTTCCTCTTTCTTAAAACTTCCAGCACTATCCTTAAATGTTCTTGGTGCTCTTTGACATTTTTAGAGTATATAAGAATGTTGTCTAAGAATACAAGCACAAACTTGTCTAGGTATTCTTGAAAAATATTATTCATCAGATTCATGAAGGCGGTAGGTGCATTTGTCAACCCAAAAGGTAACACCGTGAATTCATAATGCCCGTACCTTGTTCTAAAAGTTGTTTTATGAATATCTTCTTCCTTTATTCTCAACTGATGATACCCAGATCGAAGATCTATTTTTGAATAGACTGATGCTCCATGCATCTGGTCAAATAGATCATCAATCCTAGGAAGTGGGTATCGATTCTTAATAGTTACCTTGTTCAACATTCTATAATCAATGCACAGTCTCGATGTGCCATCCTTTTTCTTTACAAAAATTACCGGCGCTCCCGGGGTGAGATGCTCGGTCTTATCAGCCCCTTAGTCAAAATTTCTTGTAATTGAGCCTTTAGCTCTACCAACTCGAGGGTGGTCATTCTATAAGGTGCCTTAGATATGGGTTCAGTTCTTGGCTTGATTTCTATTGCAAATTCAAACTCTCGTTTGGGTGGAAGACACAGTAATTCCTCCGAAACACATCACCGAAATCCCTTAACAATGGATATCTTTCCATGAAATCATTATCTTCCTCAAGCATTTTCTGTCATTTTTACTACATACAAGGTGTAGCCTTTATTTTTAGCCCTTTTTGTTGCATGCATATGTTAGTTTCCTAACTACAACTTCACGCTTTACACCACGAATGATCTTGCTTTTTTGCGGTCGTCAAAACAACAAATTTGTTTTTCATAATAGTCGACCTTTTCCTTATGTTCTACCAACCAGTTAACTCCAATAATGATGTCATATGATCCTAAGGGAGTGACATATAGGTCAACTTCGGTGGAGAAACTGGGAAAATCAAGAATTGCCCCAAAAAGGCACATTTTCGACTATATGGACAACATTATTCCCATAATGCATTGTCCATGTCTTATCCATTTGTTTAGCTTTTCTTTTTAATTTCATTGCAATTTTAGTAGAATTAAAGCATTCAGTAGCTCCAATATCAAAAAGTATGACTACAGGTGTACCGAATAACTTACCCGGAACTTCTATAGGCGTAACTTGCTTTTCAAACATGCATTAGCCAACTGCAGCGTGTATCCTATGATGTTGATCGCAATCATCCTTCTTCTTCGCAGGACACGTTGACTTATGTAGTGGTCTTTTCCACAATTGAAGCATCCTCCATCGGCCCTTTCTTAGGCTCAAATTTGTTACCAAACTTTGAAGTTATCATTCGCTTCCATAGGACTTTTTCCATTGCCACTAACTTTTGCGAAGCTCATTCGCACACTATTTACTGGGTTTGTTCATTACTGATTTCTTGTTGTTATCTACAACAATTTTGTTTTTCACACCAAACGTTTTCCAAGGCCCCTTTTGGGTGCGAGAGATGAAGAAGAGTTGGGAATCTTCTTCCTTATCTCTTCCTATGAGCGAAATTGCTCTCACCTTCTGTTCTATCTTATTGCCTTTTCAACAACTCCTTCCATGGTGATTGGACCGTGGACATCCAATTTGCCACCAATGATGGGATTCAGCCCCATTATGAACTTTCATATTCTGAACTTCTTGTCGCCTTGGTGCTGCGGCACATACTTAAGGAGTTTAGTAAACCCTTCCCAAAGATTCTCACCGTCACCCTTCCTTGCACTGAGTTCTGAAATTCAGTCATTTTCCTATCAAAATAGAGTTGAGGCAGCCACCGTTGCCTAAAGTAACCCTTAAATTGATCCCAAGTTATGTCTGATTCGACAATATTCAACTCAACCTTACGGTTGTCCCACCATGATGATGCTTCATGAGAAAGTTCATATGCTCCCCATATCGCTTTGGTCTCCTCGGAGAAGTTTCTTATTGCAAAGTACTTCTCCATTTCACTGAGCCAATTCTCAGCTCCATCCCCAAGCATTGTTCCATCAAACTTTGGAGGACTTATTCTCTTTATGTCATTTCTAAGTTCAAATTTGTTAATCTTGACCTTTTATTTTCGGGATGATTAGGAGCATTCGCATTGTTATTATCAACACCCGGATTCCCTCCATTGGTGTTGTCCACAGGAGGTGGCTGATCATTTATATCAGCTTCTTCTTCCTCCTCTTCATTTCCCATTGACTTGTTCCGTAAACAATCAAATGATCTCTCGTATCTAGTAGGGAAACAAGGATTTCATCCAACTTTTGAGCAGTAGTTGCTTCTCCACCCGGTAACAGGTTGTTCGCAACATTTCCTCTTGTTTTGACCATTTTTTGTTCAATAAGAAAATGTAAACCTTATTAAATTGTGGACTCATTAGGTCCAAGAGCTGCAACCTTCAGCTCTGATACCAAGATGTAACATCCCCATTTTAAGATACTAGAACAAGAGAATTTTTTTTTATACAACGTTCCCTATTATGAATTATATAATTCAAACACACGTTCAAGTTTTAATAATTGTTCTCATCCAATTGATGCAGTTTGGATCACACAATTTCCTTTTAAAACTAATGTTCTCTGTTCACATATTTGCAATATGGAACACACATTCAGTGCCATTCAATCATATAACAGATACCATATGCTGCTGTAAATGACTCGCAGAACTACCGATCTCCCATTTTATGGCTCGAAGTTTCAGCGATCTCTCATTTCATGACTTGGCAAATTACCGATCCTTCATGTTAATTCATGCATAGTATAATGAATATACAAGGTTCTCTTACCGTTTCCGGTTATCGAAGTGATCCATTTAAGAAGCCTATCTGAATATTTGTTACTGATATTCATCTGACATCCTGCATCTTAAACTAGGTGATTAGGACAACGCAACCAACACTTGCGATACTTTGGCCAAAGATTTTCACATGCTTTGCATGATCATATTCCTAGATGTGATACACACCAATGGAATATGTCCTTCACCTCACTTCGTCTGTTATCTAGAATGGTCTTTCTTGGCCTCTACCAATCCTTCCATTTAAGGTCAAGCTCTAACCCCAACTAGCAATATGAACGAGTATAGGAAGTTACTCATGGTAACTAAAGATACGCAGACATACGGTGTCGTCCCCTAACGACTCCGTGTGTCTAGTTACCTTTAGTCCTCCGGAGTCACTCCATATACGTGATCACATTCCTATCCCCCAGCCAAGAACTTAGTATCCAGCTTATGTAAACTTGATGATTTAATTCGGGAGGTCATTGTAATATGTCAGCTATAACATTGTGTCATCACGAAGGCCCCGCCTTCATGAAGACACCATATTGTATCTAGCGTATGTCAATGTCCTACGAAATCCTCCCATCGAGAGTACACATCCAGCTCAACTATGATTCGGTTATGATCTTAATATTTAAGATCAACATTCAAGCAACCATGCTTTGATCCTTTATCCTCGTTCTTATTACGATTGTATATAGCTAAGAGAGACTTAATCCATCTTGTAGCTTACTACACATCTCCTCCTTCGTGCACCAAGGGTTGCATTTCTCTACTTGGTTCCTTTTTTAATCTTTTGACTAATCAGCCCATTATCGATAAACTTAAGAAGTTTAACCTATTAAACTTAACCAAGTTTTCCACAACTGTAAACAAATTCAGAATTCCATCTTATTATAAGTCATTTAAACGAGGTCTAATTTTAAATGAATTTATTCATTTATCCTCCTTAACCTTACATAGTTAAGGTCATTAACAATAGATATGTTTTCCCATATCCTTATTTTCTGAATTTTTAACATTCGAGGCTATTAATTGAGTCCGAATACAAGGTTACCTGCTCCTAAGTTATTTGATATTCCTTAGCTTTCAAGCTAATCCCGAATTCCTTTCAATTAAGAGATCATGTTTACCTAAATCCTTTTAATGTCAATCTAAAATTCATCTTAACCCAAGTATGAACTAATTGTACATTTCAACGTAAAAGTTGCATTTAGGTAAAGAATAGATGTTATTTCCTTTTAAATACATCCATTAACATTTAAATAATTCCAAATCAAGGAATAATGTTATATTCTCAACTTATTCAACAATATCAAATCGATACGATCATTAAAATATCACACTCTTACTTGTATTCATTCATCGGTTTTACAATCTATACATTTGCCAATCCAAACGATGGGACTTTGTTTATATCAAACAACATTACAACTCATAAAGATAGAAGAATGTAACTTCTTCCTTTTCATTTTCGTGGAGGAGTAATAGCTATCAATACAATCCATCTTCATCAATCAAAAGAAATATCGAAAAAAAAACCATGCCTTCGTTTATACTCAAGTTCCATCTGCCAAATTACTTGCAGGGTCATTTCATTGAACAGGTGAGCATATTAAGCACTTGTCATTAAAATGAGGTGCTTTTAATTAACTTTCTCAATAAAAGAACCTGCTTTTATGAAACGTTAATATGAACATCATTCAAGAATTAAGTATCAAAAAGGATGACCAAAGCATAACAACTCAATCATCTAATTACCCTCCCAATCGAAAAGATAGGATTACTCGCCCTCTTTCCCAATAATTACTACAAGAAGTAATTTCCTTCAAATGATTCAGTTACAAACATACAGAAGAACTAATAACACAATTATGCATACTACTTTGTTCTAACATAAATGCTATCAATTCCATTCCTTACATTAGTTATAATTTCAAAAGATAAAATTGATGAAAATATAAACCGAATTACTTTCCTTTCCATTCATGTGACCCATTTGATTTCAAGCAATCAAACACTGATGAGAAAAGTAAACAATAATAAAATGTAGATGCTTAAACCAAAGCAATACAAAATTCGTTCCATAATGATTACAGATTTCCAACTGTATGAGAGAAGAAATGAACATTAATTCAAATTATCCATCCACACTCCCTTTCCTTTCCTCATGATCAGTCTTTGAGAATTTAATCCAACGTGATATCAATCAATGATAACAGTCCAAAGAGAAGTAAATAAAATCAATAATCGAATAATAGAAAGAAGAATCATATTACTTCTTCTCACTGTCTAACCAAATATCCACTATTTAGAATAGACATAATCCAATAGTATGATTCATTCTTATTAGTATACTTCGATATCCCAAAAACTACTAATTTCTTTCCGAGGAGTTGACCAGAGTTCATTGCAAAGTCCGTAGCATCGATACCAAAAAACCTCTAAGTACAGTCATTTCCTTTTTAAATATTTCACTCTGAGACATTCACATCTAGGTATAAACAAGAAAGAATGTATACCTAGTTTTATCAACAACGTTTCATCAAAAACAAGCATTTCACTAGACTTTGAATAGCAGAATGTCATGACTAGCTACGAAATCATGAGTTTCACCATATTGGTAAAAAGATTCATTTCGAACATTCAAGGTAAGAATCCCACTTCAGTTCGGTCTTCATGAAACAACAAGAAGTCTAGAAGGCAATTGTACGAGATATACATACATATATATATACAAATAATTTCATCATCCAATCCAAAGAAGACTGAAATAGTAAACTTCTAATACGTCTGGTAAATATCTAGATATTTAGTTCCAAAATCAGGAAAATAATTCTTAAAACCAAATCTTTCATGGATTTCAAACCAAATACGGAGGATTTTAATCGTTTTAAAGGGAGTGAGAGTAAAACGATGCAACAAGCCCACTGTTCCCAAGAATTTATATTCTATGCGCTGTATACCCACGGGGAAAATAACTCACCCTATAGTTCCATCTATCATTCTCATGGCTCTTCAAAACCATTCACGCACGTAATTCGAAACAATCTCCATATCAAGATCATTTACATAAGATCAATCCATAATGCACAATAACATCCACTTATCATTACCTTCGATTTGAAACAAAGCAAAGAGAAAACTTAATTCCTTAATAATTTTAGTAAGAAATCACTCATTTTCTTCAAAACACACAAGAATACCCAAGTCGTATTCATCTTTATAATAACAAATTCAACCAGACATACAAAATCATCTCATCCTTCCATTTTCACAAGAATGCACAAAGACTCGGAATTGATACACGCATAGCTAATGTATTCATTGGCACCAACTCATTTTGAGTAATGAAACGATTACCCAACATTGACAATCAACTCACACAAAGATTCAAATTTATTTCATTTACCCATTTTGCAAAGAAATATTCAAGTCGCATACAACAAAGAAAATGACTCAACCCAAAATCACTTCAACATAACAGCAAAATTCGAATAACCAAAACCCCCTTCATAAGAGCAGGGTTGTTTTAATGAGACGATTAAGCAAAAGCAAACGGTTTAAGGAGAAGGGCTTAACATGCCTGTTAATCTTTCTTGAAGCTCGAAGAAAACCACGCCCACAGGAGCTATTCTTCTCCACGGCGACAGTAGTAAAGCTTTCCAAACAGTCACCTACTTCCACAGGCTTAAAAATAGCCCTCGGCTTCTCCCAAGACAGAATCAATAACCAAAAATTACAGCAGGTTCGACAGAACCATGGAGGAACAAAATGCAGAGCAACTAAAATCCAAATGCGCACAACAACAAACAAACTTCCCTCACAATCCTCTTTCCAAGGTGAGCTGGTCGCTAAGACCAAGACAATTAATGCATTGAATGCATTCCTTTTTCCTTTTTCCTCACGCAACCGCCGACTCAAGTTGGCGAGTTACTAATTTCAAATTTTTGCATGCAATCATGGTTTAGTTTCACAACTAGCTGGACACCTCCAACTTTCCCTATGTTCCCGCCAAACTTGGCGCTACAACCAAAGAAGGATGCCATTCATTGTCCTAATTAATTTTCAACCTTCCCTCCTTATCCTTTCCATCCACATGGGTCTATCGTCCCCTTCCTTAGGTTAGGATTAGTTTAGGATTTTAATAGTCCATATCTAGGTCATTTGCCTAGTTCATAGGTTAGTAGGATTTACATCTATTTTCACCCTTATAAAATCTAAAATCTATATAGGATAGTAGTTAGGATATTAGATAAAACTTAGGGGTAGGTTAGGGTTTAATCCCTATTATTTAATTAATTAGTTTCAATCAAGTCCTTCGAATGACATTCATATTCAACACTATGCAGGACGTTTCGTCCCCATGTTCCACATACAGAGCCACCCGCATCCGGCCTTTATCGCCTTACGTGGTCTAGTGTTACAATGGTGTGCGGTTCGAGAATCAACCTTTTTCATTGGCATCTACGTGCCGAGATATTTATACCGAAATCAAAGTCTTTAACATTTATATCAACCTTCAGTCTGGTTTAAAAGTAAATCGACAAAGCGATCACAAGAAGGTCACAGCATACCTTGGATCAATGGAATTGATTCAAGGTGTCTTTGTCAATCAGCGAATAGAGTTCATCAAGCATACGACAAATCTGTTGTCACATCAGCAATCATACAAGCAATAATAACTTCTATCCCAAGTAACAAATTACAGCAAACAAGGGTCCAGATTAACAACACATTCCTTTAAGATCAAAGATATATTTTAACATGTTTATCTTCATTTCTGCAGTTACAACATTATGAAAAGTAATCACCATGATAACTTACAAAAATCAAGGTGTTACAAATCGTGTTCTTGTTGAAGTTGACTCGAAGGTTTTAGAATAAATGTACGTTCTTGGGATTTGAGGTGTTTATGAAAACACATTTTCGTGATGTATTGTTTAAAGGGATGGAAAGGACTATGTGGACTACTTGTTGTGCTGACATTTGATGGGTATTTAACATTGCATTGCCTAGGCTCCAAATCATTTGAAAGGCATCAAGATGCATTTTTTGATGCTCAGCCCGAATTCTAGCAAATGCTTTCGTCATTGTACGATCAATTTTAGTCATGTACGAGCAACAATAGGTCACTGCTGCATAAGCATTTAGCACATATTGAGCATCGGTATTTGCTTGCCAGATCATGGGCATTTTTTTGGAAAAGCTATTATTCCATGCGTGTGCTGGTTTTCTTTTCAAGAGCAATGTTGGTTGTGTAAGTGTTGATCGTATTGCTTCTATGTAAGCGATTTCATCAAGGTCTAGTTCTTGAAGGAACATACCATGTGTAATGCAAGTATCGTATCGTTTGCTCTCTAGAATCGAGAAAATTGAATGTGCATGTGCAATAGCAGATTGTGTTGGCTCTTCTACAGGTTCAAGTATTTTTGTACACCTCATTGGAGGTTGGGGGAAATTGTACCTACACTTGGAATGTTTTTTTTTTGCAGCTTTGCGTGTGGTGATGGCATTGCAGTTTAGCGATATGGTGAGGGAATAAACTAGTATCACATGTTATGTACTTGATCAACGTAGGACTCTACAATGTCATTGGCATCATTTCCAAAGACAGGTGCATTTTTTGTCCAAATTAGCCAATGACTATGAGCATTGCCTCTGTTTTGGAATTTCGTGACCCAAAAGTGATCCTGTATTTGTCCAAAAAAGGACTTGTCTTGGCAAAGCAATTGTTTCAATGCATAAAGTCTATGCTTGTAGTAACGAGTGCACGTAACGGGATCATTTTTAACAAAAAAGTTACAGTCGTTATAATCTGAAGGTGTTGGCTTGTCTAAAGGAATACTGTTGTGATAGCGGGTGTATAAATTACTGAGGGTGTCGGTTAGTGGCAACCAACAATGTTCAACACTTGAGAATGTGGCAAAAAAAGTAGGCGGGCCTAGTTGACGAATCATGGCAAATAGGTTTTTCCTTGTTTGTTGCATATAATCTGGGAAATGCGTATTTTTTGAAGTCTATGTACCCGATATCAGATTTCAATATTTTCTCAAGATTCGGTTTGAATTTGACGTCTTTTGCAGTTAGTGTTCGACCTTTTAATTGTCCCTTTCTGATCCTGAGCCATATTGAATGACCCACTTGGTCAATTAGTAATTTTAGTGCTTTGAAAAATATATTGGTTATATGATAGGAAAATCTACGATCTGAATGCATCAACTCCCATTGTGCTATTTTTTGATACGATATTGTTTTTGTAGTCATCTCATTGTGAGCTTGGCCGAAAAACAAAGTTGGGAAATTCATCTCTTCCGAAAATCTGTCCTGGAAAATTCCCAATGGTGTAAAGCCCTCTGAAGGAGCAATGTTTATCATCTTGTCTTTAAGATAGTGAATAGTTGAGGAGTCAGTGAAACCATGAATTAGTGTATCGTGTGGATCATCATTATCGATGTCATCATCGGAAGAACTGTTGTCGAACAACATATCTTCGTGTTCTTCATTGTTGTTTGTTTTAAAGTTCGTGGCGATAGAAAGTGTTTGATCCCAGCCATGATTTAGTTTGACTTCATGCATGAGATATAATGTTGTCGTGCATAATTCTTTGAGAGCGGCCATGGTGATTATAGGGTGAACATTTCCTGAATGGTATGGTTTTTTGTATTCAAGATGACGTTTAAGTGCCACGACAATTGTTTTTGTTTGCTCTGGGTGCCTTGGCAAAGCTCGTTGGATTATATCAATATTTGTTGGGACATTTATGATTGCTCCCTTTAGTGTGTATTGAGGGTGTTTATGGCTTCGGTGCCTTATTTGACCAAATGCAAGCCGAAGAGACACAAGTCTTTCTTCAAGGTCAAAAAGCATTGCAACTGTCGGAAGCATCGGAATCAATTGGATATGTTGAGGGCATGCTAATCTTGGCAACTTTCCATTTAATAAGCTTGTTGAGCATGGACGACAAATTTTTTTGAGTTCAGGCATTGTTTTGTTTGATGTGAGTTGAAGATATGTTTTCTTTGTTGCATTTGTAAAACATGTCAAGTTCAACTTGAAATGGAGCTACTTACAAATTTGGCATTCATGAATCGGTGTGTCATTTGTTCGGGCATGAAAACGGGCAATACAACGTGCAGAGTTAGGTGTTTGTTGTGTGTGTTTGCGTATAGTTGTTTTTAGCTTTCGAAGAGACAATTTGGACACTTTGTTGGTTTGCATTTTTTTATGGTGGTTGACGTTTGCATTTGCAAAGGATTTTTTCCTTCTTGCTTAAGTGTTTCATTGGAGAGAACGTCATGTGTTTCAGCTGCAACTGCTGTGGACATGAAATCTGTTTTCCTAGCAAAGAAATTGGTATGTGAATGGCCTTCGACCAACACAGAATGTATAACAGTGCAAACTGTTTTAGCTGTTTGATGCGTCTATTTTCGTATATGTTTTTTTATTGAGTGAAGAGAGAATGGCAACCTGTTTTTGTCCCGGTTATGTACACTATTTTTTGCAGCTGTTTGCAAAGATATGTTTTTAGTTTTTGTACCTATTTGAGTGCATGCATTTCCGGATGTATATGTTGTGGGCGCTGCCGGTACAGAGTTAGTGCTCACAGCCAAAAATTCATAATGAAATTGGCCATGGGGAAGTGAAAATCGTATAAGATTGTATGTTTTTTCAAGTGGTGCATCACTAGAAAAAACCTTTGAAACTTGCAAAGGATACGAATGCCACAATTGAATATTTATTTTGAAAAGTAGGCATAACCAATGGATGTTGAACTCGTCTTCTTGTATATTGTTGTGGCCATGGAACATGGCTATGTTGACTAGAAGGCCTTGCCATGTGGCAATATGCGGTATGTTCTTAATTGGGTTTTGGGAAAGCCAGTATGGAGAAAGCGAATAGTTGTATGGTCATTTCGAAGGATAGAACCACAAAAATCCTGAGCAACATACCTACGCAGCAACAAGGGTCAATTTGAGGTTGTGAAGGTAGAAAATAGAATTGAAAAGGCTATCAATGCAAATGTTGTCGCTTGTTGGCAGTCTAACAAGGTGCAGTTGTTCTAGTTCACTGCGTAAGGCAGTCCAAAGCATTTCAACAGAATAGTGGAGTGATAATAGATGAGCATTGTTTCTTGGCTCATAGGGAAACATATATTTTTTTCCAAAATAAAGGTTCGTAATGACCACTAAGAGGGTTGGAATCATGGAAAATAATACAATATGGTAGTTGCTCACTATTTGGATTGAAACGAAGGTAATTTGTGCCTCGTGTTACGAGACCAAACCCATATTGGCAAGTTGAGCCACTTTGAAAGCCATTTTATGCAAAATATGTCGCCCCAAAGGCCTTGTTCAGTTGCTTCTTGTGAGAGCACTGCAGATAGTTTCATTCGATGTAAATACGTTGTCGTGCTATGAACACCATGCAAAATAGAAAGAGTTTCAAAATCTAGTTCTAACTCTAGGGATGCCAATGCTACAGGATCGGATAGAGAGAGAAAAGTTTCAAAGTGCTCAATGATACCGGTTCTAAGTTCCAAAGATGTGTATCAGAAATGAAGCAATACTAAAGGAATCAAACAAACAATCACCGACTCCGTATTTGAAAGCATAGTCTCGGAAAAGGTTAAAGCTATGCAACACAGTGTCTATGCATTGTACGACATGATTTGATAATGTATATTGCTCTACGTCCATAGGTGTGGTTGACATGGCTGTTTTCGTGCATTTGATTTGTTTTTCTGTTCTAGAAAAAAGGTTTCTTGAGCACAATATAGAAGAACAGAATAATGTTTATACCTTGTCCAACAGAGCACGAGCAATCCAAACAACCAACAATGGAATGTATCTTGTTCTTTGATTTTGCTTTTGTCACGAACCTGGAATGTACATAAAAGGCATTTTTAGTGAATATTGAAAATGGAAGTACTCAGGAAAAGAAACTTTCTCTATACGATAAAGCAAATAGCGCAATGAAATATGAAAGAAAGAGCACACTTTAAAAAAACATTGTAAAGCATAAACCATATGAATTCAGCAAATTATGATCTGAAGCAAAGGAAATTCTAGTCAGAAAGACTCTGAAGGGAGAGAAGATTGAAAAATATGTGTATTGGCTTCATATACAGTAGTAACACAACAGAATATGACTTTTGAAAGTCCACTATGAAAAGAACATACTTGATATCAATATTCACACCTATAAGATAATGAATGGAAAGAAAATTGGTTTCATCGATTAATGGGAATCAAAACTATAGTTTTTCAATTTCAGACGACTGTTTCTAATATGCCTTGGCTTCATCATGGTCCTCTGCTATAGTAGGTTGCCAGAAGATTTGTATTTATACTAAAATATGATAGAGTGTTGTATACTATTATTTCCTTTATTTATAATTTGGATGGAAAACCTGTTCTTAAGTTGGTTTTCATTATTGTGTAGCTACAAGAAAATTTGGAAATGAGGCAATCTCGAATATACTAGTAGAAATCAAGCAACATTGGAAGGCCCAATGATGCTACAACATCCAGCACTGCAATTTCCTTGGAGACAAATCAATTGAAGGAGTAAGGTTGTTATGATATCAAAGATTAATGTATCTTTGTCCTCCGAGCTCTTTAGACGTAGGTAGTATTTGATTTTTGTTAGTTGGACAAGTGTATTAAAGTTAAATGTACTTTTTATTAGTTAAAAAAGTAACTTTAAGTTACTTATCACACATTCTTAAGGCAAAAAGGTTCAACAGCTACAGATTCAAGTTTTGTTTCCAGAATTTATATAGTTCTATTTTAATTAAATTTCAGGTCTAGTTTCTACTATCAAGAACTTTCAGATTCCAAGCAGTACAGAGTTATATAGATTTCAGTTATTCAGAATCAATTCATGCTATTATCAATTTATTTTTGGCAGTTCCAACTTTAGTTTCAGTAGTGATTAGTTTGGAATCATAATAGTTAGACTTGAGAAAGCATATCTTTGCTACCCTGAGACCACATTGGGAAATGATGATCAACATGAATCTTCTTCCATTGATCAGGAGAAGATAGATCATGAACCATGAGTTGATTATTCCCATCAAAATGAACCAATCGAACCATCATCAGATACATCATTGTCAGAGAGACTGAAATTCATGACATTTACCAGACATAATTAATCCGTATAGACATCTGAGATAGCAGGCATTCTTGCTCTCAATCTAGGTTTTAGCATTCTTCTTGTCCCATATATTGGAATGGCATGTGCTATTCTCATTATTTGGCCATGTGAAAGTGTAGATGGAAAAATTAGGGATTGGTATGTATTCTGAAGATTGATTTCTGCATGGATTGATAGTTGGTCATGGCAATATTTAAACTTGAATTTGAGTATATCACAATTTGTATTCTCCTCTAGAGTAGAGCCACTTGGCTGCCATGGAACGATGAATTATCATTGGATTTCTTGAATGTTGCTCCACTGTCTTCTTGATAGTGTTGGTTGATTTTCATGGTTGCTGCTTCATTTCTGTGACATTGAGCAGTGGAGAAGATACACGTGTTAAAGGGAAGAAATCTTGTTGTGTGTGAATTTTTGGAGCACATAAGGATCCATTACTATTCTTGGAGCTTTATCTTTCATGGTGCAAGAGCATGCTTGGGATATAATCAATCTCGCATCAACCAAAAATATTTTTCATTAAACAGATTGCAATTTTCAATTTGCAGCGAAATGACAATTTTAAGAAAAACTCCAAGACACAAATAAAAAAAAGTGTCTGAATTTGGGATGAATCTCCTAATATACTCTTTTGCATATTATCAACCACTGCACACTTGCATATTGAAGAGTGTTTTTTCACAAGGTAAAAAAATCACTCACACTTGGCACTATTTCACCAAATGGAATGAACAGTATCCAACCCAACCTGTTCACTTTTGCCACCATACTCCCTGCCTGTGCCAAAATAAGAGCTTTGGAATAGGTTATGGACATTCATCAAAGGATAATGGAAAGGGGTTTTTGTCAGATGTCGTAGTTGCAAGCCCAAGTAGATATGTATGCAAAATGTGGAAACATACTCAAGGCACGTGAAGTCTTGGACAAAATGTCTCAAAAAATGGTGGTCTCATGGAATGCAATGATTGTAGGGTATGCTCAAAACGGTGTTCTTAACAAGGCTGTATTGCTTTCCAGAGAGATGCCTGAAAGAAATGTGGTCTCATGGAATGCGATGGTTGCAGGATATTCATAAAATGGGTTTGTTGAAAAGGGCATGGAGACATTTAAGCAAATGCAATTGGCATGTTTAAAGCCAAACTCCACAAGCTTTGTCAGCATACTCCCAGGTTGTGCCAAAATGAGAGCTTTAGAAATGGGTATGGAGATCCATCAAAGCATAATTGAATTGGGATTTCTGTAGGATGTTGTAGTCATGAATGCCTTGATAAATATGTATGCAAAATGTGGAAGCATACTAGAGGCACGTGAGGTGTTTGACGAAATGCCTCAAAGAGATGTGGCCTCATGGACTGCAATAATTGCAGGATATGCTCAAACTGGTGTTCTTCCTGAGACCCTAAGACTTTCCAAAGAAATTCCTCAACTAGATGCCATTTCATGGTATGCCATGGTTGCAGGACATGCACAAAATGGTTTTGTTGAAAAGTCTCTAATAACATTTAAGCAAATGCAATTAATAGGAATAAATCCAAATTCCTTAACCTTTGCCACCATCCTCCCAGCCTACGCCAAAATGGGAGCTTTAGAATAGGGTATAGATATACATCAAAGCATAATCGAATGTGGATTATTGTTAGATGTCATAGTTGTGAATGCATTGATAGATATGTGTGAAAAATGTGGAAGCATACACAATGCACGCAAAGTGTTTGACAAAATGCCTTAAAAAAGTGATCTTGTGGACTGCAATTGTTGCAGGATATGCATAAAATGGCTTTTGCAAGGATGCTCTCAAGTTCTTTGAATTAATGAAGTACTCTGGAACATACCCTGATCATGCAAGCTTCACTTGTGTCTTATTAGCATGCAACTATGCGGGTTTAGTGGACGAGGGTTGTAAATACTTCAATAGCATGAGTAACCCTTTTTGCATTACACCTACAATTGATCATTATGTGTGCATGGTTGACCTTCTTGATGGTGTAGGTTTCAGGAAACTTTAAACTTAATCATTAAAATGCCAATTGAACCTGTGGTGGTTGTGTGGACGTGTTTGCTTGCTGCATGCAGATCACATAAAAATATAGGATTAGGGGTATTTGTGGCAACTTTTCTTTTTGAGCTGGATCCTAAAAATGTTGCAACTTATGTTCTTCTGTCAAACATTTATGTAGAAGTGGGCAGGTGGGGTGAGGTTCAAATGGTAAGGAGATTGATGAAAGAAAGAGGAATTAAAAAGATACTGGATTATGCTGGATTGAAGGCCATCAAATGGCACATGCTTTTTTATGTATGATATAGATCACACCCAAGGAAATCTATACAAAGTTGGAGAATTTGTTTTGGGAGATGAAGACAATGAGACTATTTTCTAGTTTCAAGGCATGTATTGAATGATGTGGAGGAAATAAAAAGAAACATTCCTTGCCACCATAGTGAGTGGTTGTTAACTGCATCTTGATTGTTAAACATGCCCCTGGACCAACTATTACTCATAAAAACCACGAGAATGTGTTGATAGGCACGCTGCAACCACATTTATCTCCAAGATTGTAGCGTGAGACCCACAAATCATCTCCATCATTTCAAATAAGGACAATGTTCTTGCAGAGATTATTGGTGATGCTAAGTGAAGCAATCTGAAGAATAGGCTTGCACTATAGGGACGTGCACAATGTCAGACCTGCACTGATAAAGAAGGGACCACGTTTATTTTCAGGTTTCTAAAAGATTGTTTTTCACAAGTTTTCAGAGAGCTAGACCGGGATTTTAAGAAAAAACACCCAGTAGCTACAACTGAAACACCACTGCAGAAGGGCAGTTAGAATAGTACATTTGCCAAAATGTGAGAATCTGGAAAATATTTCTGGAACTTCCATTATTGTGCAAGTCAGAGCTTTAAGTGGTTGTAAGATCAGTAGACCTTCCCTTGTAAACTTTGTATAAGAATGCAGCCTCAATAGGTAAAACCCCATCAACAACTATTTTAGACAGGTTTTAACCCATGTCTTGTACCATTTTTTTTTGCTAAGGTAAATTAGAGTGCCTATTTGTGGGGATTCCGTTTTGCAGAGTAAGTAGATACAAATTAAAAGCGTGCTTTTGCCAAGTTTGTTAAAGCTCTGGATCAACCATAGAAAACAAACATATAAACAAAAGCAAAAACAATAAATTTAAATGCGCTAAGCACCACGCTCACAGAAAAACAACGACCTCCATATTATGGTTCGTACCCATAATATTATGGATCTGGTTTGTTCAAGATTCAGAGGTTAACAGGTACAAAATCCAAAAACCAGAAAACACATATTCCTGGAGCGATTGGAATAGGCACAACCAATCTAAAGCTTTGACAAAGAATCCAAAAAGCAGAGAACACATTTTCGTGGCAAAAAAAGGGAAAAGAGTTTCACCTTGGTGTTCTTGAAACTGGTCGATCTTCAGACAGTGGATGAAAATGGCAGGAGAACAATATACTTTGAAAGCATGAAACCTTTTCATCCTCGAGCCACACAAAACCAACCCTGCATTACAAAATGCATTAAATGGTTCACAATAAATGCATTCAATGCACAAGAGAGCATCCACTTTTCCCCTCTACAGTGGTAAATAAAGGGAATAGCCAATAGAAATTTGCCACAAATACAAAATCAAAACTACAAACTTTAGTCTAGCAACATTTAAATACAAACATGAAAATCTAATTGGAAGGAGGATAAATAAGTAATTGCTATTGTGAAAACAATATCCTAGCCTTCGGCAGGATAATAAAGTAAAGTTTTAATTAAAGTGAACTTTAATTTTATATAAAGTTCTTTAAAAACTCTACGTAGCCTTTTTAATAAAAGGCCAATTTTTAAAAGGTGCTTTTTTAATTAGTTAGATTTAAACTAATTTTAGATCTAATTAAACTATTTAAAGGTACCTTTCTCTAATTTAATTGGTTTTTAAGTAAAAATTTAAAAACTAATTACTTTTTTAAGAGCTTTATTATTTTAGGTATCTAATTTCTCTTAAGCTCTTAGATTAGTAGAAATTTAAAATAGTCAATTATCTAATGTTATTATCGATTTTGTCCCTTTATCTTCTAAAATTAAGTTAATTGGACGTTTCCAAAAGGTCAATTTCTTAGCGTTATTGGCTATTTTTTCTCTAATCGTGTCTTTGAAGTGTGTTGCACCATTTCTAGCCTTTCTTTAACCTTTCAGGAACCTTCACTGCATCCTGGAGGTCATTTGGACTCATCTTGATTTCGTTTAAAACATTGTATATTACCCTTATTATTGCTTGCGACTAGTGAGCACATCCGCCACAATTTGCAGCAAGGGGGTATCCTTTGCGACGTGAGACACTTTTTCTCACAACCAGGATTTGATTTCACCTCCTTCCTAGTTTTTACAATTTTTGCTTGTATACGGTGTCACTTTGTTGCGCTCCACGAAACATGATTATGGTCTCCTCTCTTGCGCGTTATTACGTTGATTGCAAGGTGAGTTACCAATTGTTTCAAGATGCACGCTTAGAACTGATTGTATTCAATGCACTAAACTATAAAGTGCCGAAAGCAGGGGGTTATTGTTGGTGTGTATTATTTTCCACATCATTAGGTGAGTCATCTCACTTAGGTGAGATCGTAGGTCCATGTGTCATTTAGGGGTCATTATGAGATTCCCTTACGCGTCAGTGCGTCAGTGCATCATATGTGTCATTGGGAGTTACACTTCTATTCTGGGAATGTAACTCCCCCTCTCTACTCAAGTTGTCATGATTGTAGCACTAGGGGTTACTCAACACCTCCTATATGTACACCCCATTTTGATCTATGAGATAGAGGAGAGTTTTATGGCTTAACTAGGTTCTTCCCGTGTTTCAAATCTTTGCATGCACATTCGGTTGATGCTCGCTCCTCCCGAGATCTCTTCACGCTGTCGTTCACACGTCTATTGATGTGCACATCATCCCTTATGATCCTTACTTAGGTTTTTAAGCCCTATTTCATGGTATCGTGAGCAGATCTTATGGATCCATGCACTCATCGGCATTTCTGTGCATGTTTTCGCTTCCGTGATATACACTTTTCGTGCATGTCGTAATGGCGATTCTGATCGTGCTCTACTTGCATTGATTCCAGCATCATACCTCTCCTTGGGTTGTTCATGTGTTTGAGGTGGTTGTTCAAGTTTCTTGTATTTTTGAGTTTAGTGTCTTTAACCACTCGATTTTTCGGGTTTGCATGCACATTTGGAGGTGTTTTTATGAGGTGTATTGTGTTTCAAGCTCTCATTGCTTCTACATACTGTGGTGACTCATGGTGTGGTGTGGCTCACTACTTCTACATCTTTGTGGTGGCTCTTTTCAAACTCCATCTATGTTTTTTTCTCCTTCCAAAGACGTATTCCCTACCATTATGTGCTCTCATTTCCAGCATACTCACCTCCTCTTTGGCTCGTGCTTCGTGGTTTGGTCTCGGACCTGCGTTGGAATACGGCTCCTCTTTCTTCACTTTGGATTTGGCTTTGCATACTTTGGCTTCATGTTCCAGCTCAAAACTCAGCCCTAACTCAATGCATCCTAGCTCCACCATGTTCGTAGCCTCCTCTAGCACTTGCGAGATCCGTTACACCTACTCGAATCGTCCTCCCGTGCTCCACCGCTCCAGCTCCACAACTTGGTCAAATGACTGCGCATCCTCCCACTTGGTTCTTTCTCACCTCACATGGCACGTGGACCCAAAGAACACCACTCCTTGAATGGTTACTGCGTGGAATCTAGTTTTCATCATTCCACAGCTTTTTGCTCATCATTCAAAGTTTTTACTTGTTGTAGCACCTCCAACGGCCGTTCCAACTTGGGATGTGGCATTGACTCCTCCAACACATGGATCCATTCCTTTATTTTGATTATTTAAATCAAATAAAACCTTTTTAAATGTTTTAAGTTTAAAAAACATTCTTCATGGCATGTAATAAGTTTTAGGCTATTTTTTCTTGTAATTAAATCCCTTCCTACGAGTGTCGAAGATGGAGGGCGAGGTCCGGGTTGGCAGGAGGCTAATCCCCCCTCGCAAGCAAAACAAACTATGCCTAAAATTTGATGTCGTTTCCAATGGGTACCCACACGATACCCTTTGCACCCATTTCGTGCACTTTTTTAATGCATTTGCAGCATCTAGTGACATTTTCCATCAGTTGGGGGAATCGTTTTAATGCTATAACTTTTGACTCACTGCTCGTTTTTTAGCGCTTCTTTAGTCAAAGTTACATGATTTTTGCACATTATGTGATGAAATTTTCAGTTTTGTAAACGCAATACTTTATAAAGTGCCACATTCTGGGGTTGATTGTACTCTTGGGCTTTCACATGCAGATGCATTATCGACCGAGTCCAACGTCTTGCTTTCGTGCACTTCGTGCATCTTGCATTTTTCATCGTGGAGAGTGCTCTTTCCATACTTGAGCATCAAATGATCGCTTTACAGCCTCCGCCACTTCTCACTGAGAGAGGGAACTATTCAGCTTGGTGTGCTTCCATGGAACGTTACTTCACCCACAAGGGTCTTTTACCCTTCTTGCTTGGGCCAGTTCTTGCACCCACTAATCATCGTCATCTAGAGGAATTTCTCGACACTTGTGACCACATCTTTGGTCACATGATGATGCATGTCTCTCGTTCTCTCTAGTTTCACGTGGTAGACTCAGATCCACCTCACCGTGTCTAGAGCATTCTTCAATCCCTCTATGGAGACCCTTCACATTCTATTGCCGTTGCTACTATTGATTCAGTCATCTCCTCCATTTCTTCGTGTGAAGGCGCCCACTAACATAGACTCGTTTGGTTCTACTTCATGATGAGATTTGTGCTCCCGGTTTTGATGTTGAGAGTACTACAGTGGACTCTTCTCCTCTTTCTCTCACTATTCCAGAGTGTTGACACATCCCATCGGATATCAAGTAGTCTCCTTCTCACTTCATCATCTATTACACTAGCCTCCTTTCCACTTCTAGTGTGTTAGGCCCCTTTCACTCCTCTCTACCTTCATTGGATGACTTATATCTATCTGACATCACTCTTCTGTTTGTTGATCCCCCTCATTGGGACGAGTATCTACCTGACCTTAGTCATATTTTCGCAGAGTCTACTTATGATGCACTACAAGTCCCTCATCCATCTATAGGTGTTTCAGAGGAGTTCATCATCTCTGTTGTTGGGAGTGCCCCTTCCGAGAATCATGTCACTTCCACATTTCCAAAGACCTTCATTGATCCACCCTCAGCTGTGGATCCCTTTTTTGTTGTGGAGGATGTTTTGTTCCCTTCACATCACTTAGACATCCTTTCTGCGGGTGTTCCTCTTTTTCACTCCGCGATTCTAGGCACATGGCATTACCTTAGGTTCCTTGGCACTCACTCATTATACCTATGTCACACTTCCGTGTACTAGAGTCACAGTTCTTCGTGTTGCTACTTTCAGTTTCCTTTGTGGAGTGGCAGACTTCTAGCACATCATTTATGTCCTTCCTAATGGCAGCACACGCCTTCGTTGCAGTGGCTCTTCTTCATTCCAAAGGCAAAGGATCTCATGATCAACATTCTTCCGGGAGACCTCCTAGAGTGCAGAGTTCAAATCCTTCCATGGCATCTTCTACATTCCTCTCATCTTCCTCTTCTTCTCTCTTCATCTTCTTTTTGAGAGATTGCCTCTTTGTGCATGGGTATCTTTTCAGGCTCATCTATGGCTAGGACCCATATTTGACATCTTTCTTATATTAGAGAGTGTGTTTTTCTCTTGTGGTGGATGTTTTTCCCACCGGGTTTCCTTCACCGCTTGGGATTTTCTTTTTGTCATTGCTCGTTGATAGGTTGCTCCTGCGTTCTTAAGACCAAAAGGCATGACACGATAGCAAAAGGTCCCCCAAGGAGTTATGAAGGAAGTCTTATGTTGGTCTTCTGGTGCGATGAGAATTTGATTATATCCAGAGAAACCATCCATAAGAGAAAGCATCTCATGACCCGCAGTTAAATCTACGAGTTGGTCGATATTAGGTAGAGGAAAATCATCTTTTGGACAGGCAAGATTAAGATCCCGGAAGTCGGTACAAATTCGAATTTTCCCAGTAGCCTTAGTTACTGGTACTACATTGGACACCCATTGTGGATAATCGATGGGTTGGATGAAGTTAGCCGAGAGCAAGCGCTGTAATTCTTCTTTAACAAGAAGGGCTACTCGAGGGTGCATTTTACGTAATTTTTGCTTAACTGGTTTGATATTGGGAAGGGTAACGATATTGTGGACCACAATATCGGGATCGAGTCCTGGCATATCCTCATATGACCAAGCAAAGGCTTGACGATGTTTGGAAAGAAAAGTGGTAAAGTCCCCTAATTCCTGTGGATTAAGGGATTGGCCGACCTTAATGATGCGAGGGTCTTCAGAAGTCCCTATATTAAGGTCGATAGTGGCTTCGTTGAGAAGGGTAGACGTGTCAGAAGGAATAGTCTTGGGAAGATAAGAATCCTCTGCTCCCAGATAGGTGAGGACGGAATCGTCATCCGCACAGTGGATAGTGTTGATAGTAGGAGAGTCATCTCCAACTATTTCAGGGAAGATTAATGGTATAGAAGCGGACCGATTGTTAGTCTCATAGGCTAACGGCCCTAAGGAAATGGTATTGATCAAAAAAAAAAAAGTTAGGTGGGATGGAAATGTCATCGTCCACATCAAGTGATGCTTCTGACTTAGTGGGGGAAGATGGTTCTTCAGTAGGAAGAGGCTCATTGAGAATAGTGATGGTGGCTTTTGAAAGAGGTTTAAATCCTAAACCAAATTTCTGATGTGGCATGAGAGTAGGAATGGATTTGAGGTCATGTATACCTTGTTCATATTTTCCCAGGCCAAAACCTTTCCACGCGCATCGATATAGATAAGTTTTTGCAAACGTGGGATTCTGTAGATAATCAAACCCTGTTGAGTAAGGTTTGGTCCTAGGAGGAGAATCTGGGCGATAGTGAGGCGTATCAAGACCACCGTAGATGAAATTAGTCTGTTGATTAGGCAGACCAATGGTGACGATGCGACCGAGACTGGTTGATATTCGGAGTTGTTTGTCACGGTCTACCATACTCATTAGGTTTGAGATGGGCATCAAAAGAAAAGAGAGGAAGCTCTCCTAGTGAGAAACGCTGCAATGTCTCTTCTAGATTTTGTAAATCCGGTAGTTTGGTTGCGGTATGGAAGAAGATGAGGCCCCGTCAGAGAACATGCATTTTCTTTTAAAGGCGGCAGATCTTGTGGTCATGTCGCATTGTGCGGAAGGAAAAGGATCTCTGGATGAGTATATATTTTGCCCTCATATTGATATTTTAGGCATCGATGGAGGGTGGATGGGACACAATGCATTGCGCGAATCCAGGAGCGTCCGAGGATCATATTATAGTGGAATTTTCCTTCGACAATGTAGAAGAGTTCATGAAGCAGCTTCTTACCTACTCGAATGGGTAAGACCACAGTTCCTAAAGTAACTGCTAGCTGATCGTTAAATGATCGAAGGGCGAAAGGCGGGGGTGACACTACATTCTTTGGTAACTTAAGTTGCTCAAACGTGTGCGAGGAGATGACATTGAGTGCAGCTCCACTATCGATCATAACACGTTTTAAGGTAGTGTTATTGATTTGGACTGTGATAAAGAGGGGAGCCTCCAAATCCTCTGAAGAAAGAGAAGGAATTTCTGAATCTTCAAAAGAAATGGTGGTTGATAGTCTATTCAATCCAACAACCAACTCGTAGGGCTGGGGCTCATCTGAATTCACTGCGATGTGACGCAGATTATCGATTAGAGCCTGGCGATGTTGTGGAGAGGATTGGATGAGGTCAAAAAGAGACATTTTGACCGGAGCCTGGGTGAGTTGTTTCATAACACTCTCCTCAACAGACACGGGAACTTGAGCCCGAGGTGCAGCACGAATAGAGACCCTGGGTCGTGGGGCTGATGAGGAAGGAGAAACGCCTTCAGGGGCTGCAGAAATGACAACCCGTGGTCGAGATGTTGAAGATGAAGATGGGTTATCATAGTGTTGGGTTCTAGTGGCGATATGGATTGTGTCAATTTGAGAAGGAGGAAGATCAAGTGGAGTGGGACCACTAGAGGTCTGAGTGGATCGTTGAGGCTCAGATGGGGCTAAGATGACAGGAGGTACTGTTCCTCCTCCTCCAGCAAAAGGTCACTTTCTTCCAGAAGGTTCTTGACAACGGCTTGAAGAGCTTTACATCCCTCAAAGATATCATGACCCGGGTAATGCGGTGGTAAGCACAAATCAGATCAGAGTTAAACCAGGTAGGTTTAACTCCTTTAGGGTTATAAGGTTTAATCGGAGGAAGGGTTATGGATGAAGATTGGATAAGTTGATGAAGGATTTCGGTGTAGAATCCGGTAGACGAAGAGGAGGATAGAGATGATGAAGGTGGTTCTTTTACATTAACCGACTGCCGAGGTAAAAGAACTTGCATGTTAGGTTTAACAGTCTTTTTAGGGATCCTCTTATTTGTTTGGACATTTGGAGGAGCAGTCTTGGGTACTTGGGATGGGAGTAAGTGAGACATGATTGACTTTGGTGGAGGAGGAGCCCCTAAAATAGATTTTGAAGATGATGGATATGTGACAAATTTTGCGGTCTTTGGAGACAAAGGGGGTTGCTTGGTCGAATTTACTGATGATTTAGATAATGTTGATTTAGAAGAGGAAGAAGCTCCCAAAGTAGGTGTAATCGGAGGAACATAGAGTGCCTTGGTTTTTGGTAGTGAAGATGATGATCCTGATAGAAGAGGTGACGTCTTTTTAGTAGGTAAGTCTACTTTTCGGGGTATTGGTGAAGAATGTGTTGTAGAAGAAGATGATGGCTTTGATAAGTGTGTAGAAGAAGACGCCTTCTCAGCGGGCAAATCCAATCGTTTATGAGGCGTAGAGAGAGATTTTTGTGGAAGAGCACCAAGAGTCTTGATGGTCCGAAATATGGGCTTTCCTTTTTCAGGGATGGTGACAACTTCAACGGCATAAGGTGATTGTAACCTTTTCGGAGGAAGCAGGTGGGGAGGTACTGATGGTGTAACGTTAGATTTTGGTTGTCTCGGTTTAGGTTCAGGAAACGAGTGTATAGGTGTTGGTGCTACTTCTTTTGATTTTTCTTTAATAGGCAAAGTAACATTAGTGATGGAAGAAGGGGGTGATGAAGAAGCAGTTCCTTGCGAAGGGACTACTTCTGATGCAGTAATCATGGGTGAAACTACTGTAGGAAAAGAGATAGGAAGGGTCAAAATCGAAGATGCTTCCATCGAAGTCGGCACAATTATAGGTACGTTCACCAAGGGCATAGTTGCAGCGGGAATGGGAGCAACAGAAGTAGATGTGTCTGTAGTGGAAACTCGAAGGGATGTAATTGCCTCGAGTATTGAAAGAATGTCTGACGATGAGACAGATGAGGATGACACTGTCTCGGGTATGGATGGAAGGTCAGACAAAGGAGCGGAGAGAGATGACTCCGTGCTTAGTAATGTAGGAATATTCAAAGACGGGATATCTGAAGATGGTGAAATTCCAGTGATTGATGAAGTGGAAGGAGGTTCTGATTCGATTGATGTGTTCGCAGATGGCTTGGTTTCAGAAGAAGATTCTTCAGTAGAGATGAAGTTGATAGTGTGGGTGTTTGGTTTTTGAGACTCTGAAGCATTATGGTTCGGGGCATGATTGGGAAAAGGTTGTTTAAAAACATCGAGTGCCTGATTTGGGGGAGCATTTGGGTTATCCAGAATGAGCTCGCCTTTATCAATGAATTTCTGGACAAGATTTTTGAAAGTCTGACATCGTTCGATGTCATGACCCTTGGTTCTATGATAAGGACAGAAATCATTTTCCCTATACCAGAATGGGCGTTCTCGGCTTTCATCAATATCCCTAATGGGGGGAAGTTCGATCATGCGAACTTCCAACATTTTTTCTAAGATAGAGGCATATGATTCCCCCAATGGAGCGAAGGATCGAGATGATGAAGTCCCTTTTCGAGAAGATGAGGGGTCTCTTCGTGGTGTTTGATTAGAAGTATTGTCGGCTCGTGATGCTTTTAATACGATAGCGTTGGTGGATCCTTGATTCTTGTCTTTAGAAGGGGAAGAATTTGGTTTGGTAAACCGAGAAAAATCTGGTTTAGATTTAGAGCGAAGTTTTAGCTTCCCTTGCTCAATGGCGCGAGATTCAAGTTTGCGTGCCATCGTGAAGGCTTCTTCAAAGGTATGAAAAGTTTGGATCCTTAAAGTAGAAGAAATGTGATTAGCACAAGATCGAGTAAACAACTCGATTTGTTGGGATTGAGGAAGGGAGAAAGACAATTGGTTGATTATCCCTCTCCAACGAGCGACAAAGTCTGCAATAGACTCATCATCGAATTGGCGAATGTTATAAAGATCTGTGATCGAGATCTTATGCGCGATATTTATTGAAAAGTTTTCAACAAACATCTGGGCCAATTGAGAGAAAGAAAACAAGGAATGTTGAGGAATGTTATTGTACCAGTCTAAAGCAGGACCTGCTAGAGACATAGGAAAGGTACGGAGCATAAGCTCCTGATCCTGGACTATGAGGTAGCAAGCATGTTTGAATGCTCGCAAATGTTGTTGAGGGTCTTCCCGACTATGAAATTTTGAAAATTTAGGAAGTTCCCATTGGGGAGGATAAGGCTTGAAAGCTACTGAGGGGTGAATGGGTTCATTACACACTTCTTCAAAGGAGTATGAAGGACGAGCCCCTTTTGTGGAGGCTTCCAAGTCTGTGATTTTCTTGAAGAGAATTTGAACCACGTCAGATTGAGGAGGAGGTACATTGGTATGTCCTACATAAGAAGCAAGTGGTGGATGTTGTTGAGGTGTCAATGGGGGATTCATCTGTTGATGGATAGGATGATAAGAGGAATAACCGGTGTTATGGGTGACACCGGGTGGGGTATTTGCTGTGAGGTAGCTTGCATATAGGCAGGCTGTGAGATAATAAGTGGTTGAGAAAATGAAGGTTGGGTGACGGACGGAGCCTGTGATTGGTGGACTCCTATGTTTGTTGATTGAATCGAGACAGATTGAGGAATATGAGTGCCGGCTTGATTGGACATATTGGGGAACAAGACCTGAAAGGGGCCTTCTACTGCCGGATTAGGTATTAAGGGTGCTGATGTTAGAGGATGGGCGAAGGTCACAGTTGCTGGAATATTGGAAGAAAGACCCCCTAGAGGACGAGAAGTAGGAGCCAACTGACTATTCGGAGGGGGTTGGCTCATGAAGAGGTACTGACCTTGGGACACGATGGAGGGCATAGATGAATTAACAGCAATATGCGGGTGTGCAGACGCATTCATTATAGCCAGGGCAGAAGACTTCTCAGAAGTAGGTTGTGGAATACTCGAGGTAACTGCGGTGTTAGGAATAGGTAAGACTATTTGAGAACTAGTCGATATGGTAGGTGGAAGAGAAAAGGGAGGCATAGGGGCCTCGCCCTTCTCCGTGGCTCGAGGCAAGAGAGATGATGCAAACTGCTCTACAAAGGCTTGGGATGATCCACGAGGATAATCGTATACTTGTTGGATTGGTGGTCCTTGATCAGATATTTGAATAGACTTGTGTACTAGGTAGTCCATGAGGGCTATCGGATTGCGGTCGAGAATGCATGGAATTCAAGATCCCTGCGGGAACATACTCCGAGCCAGATGATATTTCCGAAGGACTAGGGGAAGCTGGACGTGATGGGATTGCTTTGGCTTGATAGAAAGGATTATATGACCATGATGGGGAACCAACTAACAGCGGTCCCGAGGAAGATTGGGGGGGTGCCGTAACCTCCACACTAGTGGTGATCTCGGAGGAAGAAGGAACCAGTTGAGCCATTCTTCTAGATTGTGACCGAGTGATAACCGTCATAAACACGCAGAAAAGAAGATTGACCTAACTAATGCACTGATAATTCAAGCGGTAAAGTGATTATCTCCTTTAAATTTTGATGCTTTTAAGAAAAGAAAATGTTAGGGAAGGCTTTTAGAACAGAACTACTCGAGATAGCCAAACTAAGGATGGTTTGGGTAATGTTTGGTGAGGAGTCCCGAAGGCACTTGATAGAAAAGACCCAGTGCGTGGCTTGATATAGGGGCCTACCCCACACTTCACACACCGCCGTGCGATAAGGAGTCGGGTGCTTTGCCAATATATACCAAAATCTTCCGTGAATTTATAGCGCGGCTTTGAGTACGCGTAGGCTCTTCCTCTTGGATATCACTTCCAAGTAGGCGAGGCCAGGGAAGGAATTTTGTTTAAATGCTTTATACCTAGTGATTTTGGCTTTGTGTGCAAGGGTGAAAAATAAAAATCAAATAGTGTCACTACCGATTTTGATCAATTTTCCAGCCTAATTAAAACTAGATGAAAAACATGCAGCAATGACAAAGGAAAAGTTCTTTTTAAGCACTTAAAAACGAAGTGTTTGATTTCGATGAAGACAAGTCAAATAGATTCTTTCCCAAATGCGATTAAGTTCTTTTTAAGCACCAAAAATTGAAGTGTTTGGATGTGATAGGCAACCGACAAAGAAATCCTAAAAAGGAGAAAACACCGTAAAAGAGGAATACCTGTAGATTTAGCTCTCCAAGGTGTGTGGACTTCAAAAAGCGCGTTGTTGAGCTCTTCCCCTCGAACAATCCCACGAACAAGCAAAGTGCTCTGCGAAGAGGGGGAATAGAGTTGCTTATATCCTTTCATTCCTTTTAGAAACAGATGAGGTTAGGGTTAGGAGGAATACCCATTGAATGTCGAGATGGTGTGCGCGTACAGTAGAGAAAGATCGGTGGCTGCAGAGACTCCTTTTGTCTTGGAAGGACTACTGCGAAATAAGAACACAAGACCACAAGATTTTGATTAAACAATAAATGAGAAACGCCTTGGGCCCAGAAATATAAAACTTCCTTTCGAAGGTGGTCGGTTCCCCTGCTAATATGAATTAACACAAAAGACGCAAAATATCAATTAAATTATTTCGTTAAACCGGGTAGGGGAAAGGCTGGTTTTGGTTTTGATCGGAACCGATGATGCGATTCGATAACCGATGCGGTCACCGATAACCGATGGTGGTTACTGATAACCGATAGCGGTGGGTTCTAGGATCTTCTTGGCAGCTATGGTGTTTGTAATGGCTGGTTTTGGATGGTATTAGGAAATGGGATGATTAGAAGCAAAAGAATGACAGTTAGATGCAATGGCACGTTGGGTAGTGGATTCAGAAACGGATTTAGGAGGACTGAGATTCAAGAAGCATAAGAAATGTTATAACAAAGGACATGCAAGATGTGACTTACTGGTTTTGGCAAAGATGCAAGTTGATCTCCTTGGTTGTAAACACTTCTGGTTTCTTTACTCGTCTCTGCTCTGTCAAGTGAAGATCTGGACTCTGTTCCTCGCTCGCAATGCTCTCTGTGATTCGAAATCCTTTGACTGATCTCCAAAATGAAATTCCGATCCATTGTTTTGGTTTGGGAGCCCATTTACAGGGGAACCGATGGCGGTTGCGTAACCGACGGCCGGTCGAGTAGAACCGGCATCGGTAAGGAAAAAGTAGGCTATTTTTAGTAAAATAGCCCACCTTCCCTACTTTTCTCCCGAGAGATCAGTTGCGGGCTTGGTCAAGTGGCTAGAAGGTCGGCTTTGGGTGCGAGTAAGGAGGCATTAGTTATGGATGTGAGTCTAGACCAAGTCATGGGTCTTAATTAGGTTAGTTTAGGGTTAGGGCTAGGTCATGATGAGGTGGCAAAGTGAGGTGGCGGGTAAGGTGATGTGGATTTATCAATTACAAGGTAATTAATAAATAATTGTGTAAAGTTTAGGTAATGAGGTTAGGTTGCGAAATGGGATGCGGGTCACAAGGGGTCGTAAGACACGAATTTGGTGTCTACATTAGCCCCTTATTGTCGTGTAGCTTGTTCTGTAAAGCTGCGCGGACAATAATATGAAGTGGTTTCTCATGTTAAGGATATAGGTAATCCCCCTCAAATCTATCACAGATTGAGTGAACGGGAAATCAGGGATAGGGTTGATAAAGGGTATATGTTGTAGAGAGGATGGTAAGGTGGTGGGGTAGGTCCAAGGAAGCAGACGCATGTTGAAATGCAATAGTACGACTAGGGTACATGATTTGACAAGCAAACCAGCAATGTGTAGGCAAAGGTCGATAGTTTATCCAAACAAGGGTGATATAATCCTGGTATCCAAGGCATAGGAAGTAGCTCCAGGGTATATAACAGGTGAGGTACAGGAACGTTTAGGCATGTTCGGCAGTACCAAATGGTTGGTTTGGTTGAGATAAACGTCACGGTCTAGGTCTAGGCAAAGTTGGTCGACAGATCAAGTCAAGGACCCTAATCATGCTAAAACACGAACAGGTGAGCTCGATTGAACACAAAGGTACATGATGGATGGATAAAATAAAACGTTGATTGTGGGTATGGTATTGAAGTGATACGGCCTTGGGTCGGGCCAAGTGGTTGGGTGGTGGCCCTAGGTCAGGTCATAAGGGTAGGTTGAGGCCTTGGGTCGGGTCAAATTGTTAGGGCGAGGCCTTGGGTCGGGCCGGAGGGGTAGGTTGAGGCCTTGGGTCGGGCCGGATAGGTAGGTTGAGGCCTTGGGTCGGGCCAATGGGTAGGTTGAGGCCTTGGGTCGGGCCAAATGGTAGGGCGAGGCCTTGGGTCGGGCCGAATAGGTAGGTTGAGGCCTTAGGTCGGGCCGAATAGGTTAGGTTGAGGCCTTGGGTCGGGCCAATAGGTAGGTTGAGGCCTTGAGGCCTTGGTAGGTTGAGCCAATTGGTCGGGCCAAATAGGTAGGTTGAGGCCTTGGGTCGGGCCAAATAGGTAGGTTGAGGCCTTGGGTCGGGCCTAATGGTTAGGCGAGGCCTTGGGTCGGGCCAATAGGTAGGTTGAGGCCTTGGGTCGGGCGAGGCCTAGGTCGGCCGAATGGTAGGTTGAGGCCTTGGGTCGGGCCAATTGGTAGGTTGAGGCCTTGGGTCGGGCCAATTGGTAGGTTGAGGCCTTAGGTCGGGCCGAATAGGTAGGTTGAGGCCTTGGGTCGGGCCAATAGGTAGGTTGAGGCCTTAGGTCGGGCCGAATGGTAGGTTGAGGCCGTAGGTCAGGCTGGACAAGTGAACAAATGTTGTGCAGCAAAGGTGGATAGAGGCGATATTGGTGAAAAAGAGGCAAGGAGTAAATAAGGGCAAAGAATGGGGTGAAAGTTGGGTAGCGAACCGATGTCGATTCTGCATGACCGATATCGGTTAAGGTACCGATACCGGTTCCTTAGGGCAAAATGAAACCGATATCGGTTAAAGCGAAAAACCTATAAAAAGAAAAATACGGCTTGTCATTGTCACTTTTGTTATTTGCAATCCAAATCGACTTGTCTGACGTGGAGACTTGGGATTAGAGGCTGGATTGAGTGAGGTGGAGCTATTGTATTGGCGGAGAGAGTTGATAGTGGGCCCGATTAAGGAGGAGGCAGCAGTTGATTGGCCGGGGACCCAGCAGATCAGGATTGGAGCCATGGCACAGGCAGGAGGAGCTGGAGGGGCTGGACCAGCTGGACCGCCACCACCCATCCCACCACGGCGACGTGTGTCAAATCGTTCGAGTAGAGGTTCTAAACTCGTGATTTATTTGGTGATTTGGTTGTATTATGCTAAATTGGGGGTTTGGGTAGGAATTAACCTTTTTTAGGAAATAATGAGAAAATGGAAATGATTTGAGAAAGGGAGAGGGTAGATAGGTTAGATAGGCTAAGGTGGGTAGGTGGGTAAGTTTTTAGGGTTTTTGGGTGGGTAGATGGGTAGAAATAGGTAAAAAATGGGTTTTGGGGGCCGCGCGGGGGTTCGGCTCCGGGAGAGGACAGTGACCGATGTCGGTCACTAAGCGACCGGCATCGGTCGCACAATTTTAGGGAAAGGGAGGGTTGTTGGTGACCGGCGTCGGTCATGTATCGGCCGGCGTCGGTTGTGGGTTTATGTGGGGTTGGGTTGGGTTGGGTTGTGGGTGGGTTGGGAGGGGTGGGGTTGGTTGTTTGGGGTGGGGTGGGGTTGGGAGTGGGGTTGGGTTGGTTTTGGGTTTTGGGTTGGGTTGGGTTGGGTTGGGGTTGGGTTGGGTTTTGGGTTGGTGTGGGGGTTGGGTTAGGGGTTAGAGAAGGGTTTTTGGGTTTTTAGGGTTGGGTTAGGTTGGGGTTTTGGGTTGTGGTTGGGAGTGGGAGTCGGTGGGGGTTGGTTGGTTTTTGGGGGGTAGGAAGGGTGTTAGGGTTAGGTTGGGTTTTGGGTTTTTGGGTTGGGTTGTGGGTTTGGTGGGGGTTGGGTTAGGGTGTGGAGAAGGGTTAGGTGTGGGGTTAGGTTTGGGTTTTGGGTTGGGTTGTGGGTTTGGTGGGGGGTTAGGTGGTAGGTTGTTAGAGGGGGCGGAAAGTCGGGGTATGGTCGGGGGATAAAAAGGGGTGTTTAGATGACAAAGTAGATGTTATAATAAAGAGTAGGTCTAAGAATGTGGTGGGTTGGTTTTGCGAGGCACGTCGGCCCGATTGGATGCGTGATAGGATGCCCCACTATTGTGTCGGATGAGGCCACACGTATCTGCGGCGCATTGGGCCATCATGCGCGCGAGGTGGGACTCGGTGGAGTCCAGAGTGCAGAGAGCGATAGAGAGAGATCACGGCTGATGGTCGCCCTCATCGAGAGATGGGATCCGGCGACCAATGTGTTCCATCTCCCGACCGCTGGGAGATGACCGTCACATTAGAGGATGTGTATCGCATCCTTGCGGCTACCTATCGAGGAGAGGCAGTCTTCGGGTAGATCGAGAGAGCTGCGATGGACAGCATCTGCGAGTTTTGGGGATCAGCTGCTGCTGACCTACCATAGCGCGAGTATCATTTGTGACATGTGATGTGCGCACGTCACGACATGTTTTTGGGAATGTTGATGAATAAGGATCACTGTAGATATCCCGAGACTCGAGAGGGAGGCCGCTTCCCATAGCATTGATGGGGGTATAGATGGTGGAGGTGGTGTTATGGGGTACAATTCGGGGTTGTGGTATGTACATTATATAAATAGGCCGAGGAAGAAACGATCTATCGCCGGATTGGAGGCGATTTGGTATTTGTTTTACATTTTATTAATTGTTGGGCATACGAGCACATCGTTGGGATGCATCGAGCAGCATCGGGTTACTCAACGATATCGGTTATGTAGGTCATATACTGATATGGCTTTGAGAGGTTTTGGGAATCGTTTGGGCCAACCACGGCGATTATTGCGGTCGGGATGTGGCATACTTAGACATTGGTGTATGTTACAGCGGTAGACATTGTATGGAGACCCTACGAGGTCACCATCCTGCAGAGCCAGCTTGCATACGCTTGCACGCCTAATCAGTACACATTACGTATACACGGAGGCCGAGAGAGATAAATCGTTTGCGGATACCCAGTGGAAGGGTATGCGCGAGCGAGATGGGGCTCACGAAGCCACCTAATCATTCCTCGTCTGCGAGAGAGATGATGTAGAGGAATCCCTTTGAGACAAATACCTTTTATCCAGTTGGTAGCAGATGGCAGGGAGATGATGAACATTGAGAAGATGTGTTTGAATTTTGAGACTCCAGCACTTAGGGGTGCATTACGAGGAGAACCGGTATATCGAGCACTACTACTGGCGCGGCACGGGAGCATAGAGATCACGGGCCGAGATATTTGGTCCATACGCACGAGATTTGACACGATCAGAGGTTTATCTTTACATATGGGGTAATGTATGCACACACCACCACGAGGAGACAAGGTTAGCAGTGATATGTATAATGATAGCGGTAGGGTATTATGCGTTACCAGGCGAGATGGAAGATTTCCAAAGGCATTGATGTGTGTTATATTGGGAGATGATAGAAAGAATTGTGACTTTTGCAGGGCACCGCACCTATTTGGCGGAGCTATCTGGAGGGAGGTTATGGGCTTGTAGGTGATATCACGGGATGACACCGGGATGTTCATACTTATTACATGTAGGGCCTATGAGCACATTGTTTGTGTGTGACCACGAGAGGCCCGACCCATCCCATTGTATGGGAGAGATGAGCACCACGAGTCACCGCGAGAGGTTGGGATTGACGATGGAGTCCCGATTCATTTACTTTATTAGATTTAAGAGGGCAGAGTCCCGAGGTTAATTTGTGATAGGCGATTCGATATTTGATATTAGTATTACGTGAGTGGTATGGGAGAATTGATGGTGTGGCCGAGTAGGATATATTTGGAGGCCATACGGGAACTATATGGTGATAGAGAGAGCATAGCGAGGAGTTGAGGGTGTAGAGCGATGAGGCCTGGATCGCGGCTTTGCATAGAGCAGTGAGAGTATGAGAGGATTCCTATAGATCATGTGTGGCGGAAAATTTGGATTATATGAGGCGATATTTTGATCCTCGGCTTATAGACCATATGTGAGGATCGAATGGTTGGTAATTGTCACCTCCCGATAACCTTTAGTTGAAGGGCTGAAGAGGATGAGTTGATGTTTTGTTCGCAGTATATATGGATGCGAGGATATTATGCAGATGAATTGGTGGTTTTGTGACATTATGTGGGTATATGTAACTGCGAGGTTGGACGTGATGTATAGATTGATAGTTTCATATCGTAGTGATGGTTTGAGAGAGTATAAAATAAATGATGTTGGTTCAAATGAAGCTATGTGTGGTGAATGAGACAAGAGGATTGTTAGTGGTTGCGGAGTCACGGGTTTGGGGACTAGAATGTGGCGTATTCAGGCTGGGGTCCTCCATGCGAGAGGCGTATTCATATGTTACGAGGAGAGATTGGCGATCGAGTGGGTGGTACCAATAGCGTGGTACCTTTGAGGACGAGAGGCCCGGCGAGAGGTCGACGATCACGATCATCACCTAGTTCGGGATGAGGCGTGAGGGTCCGTAAATGTTAGCAAGGTATAAGAATAAATAAGGATGCCGACCTGCGTGTCGATGATAGAGAAGATGTATTTGTTTAACATCTAAATAAAACTGAATATGTATGTTGATTTGAGTTACGATAATAATAAGATTGTTTGTGTTTTGATTTTCGGTGTTTTGAAAAAGGATAAAGAGGAATGTGATTAAATAGAAATACACAAAAATATTTATATTCACCACACAGGATAGGTTATGGTAGGGGATGGTCGAGCTAACCTTGGGAGACCCCATGTCTCAAAGTGCTGCCTACATAGCCCATTGCACAAAGCAAGGAGGGGCCTCAGACCGATGTAGTTCTCCCTTAGGATCAGGGAGAGGTGAATTCAAGCAATTTGGGTATGGTTTAGGCAATTGGTTGGTTGGTAAAAATATTAAGATTAGTAAAGGTAAGGTTGATGGTGTTGGTAAGGAATTGGTGATGTTGATGTAGGTATAGGTAAGCGAAAGTTAGCTTACCCAAGTAGTAGGGAATCCATGTCCGATTAAGGTCAACACACAATCCTAGATGCGAGGCAAGCGGCAAAAGTGTCCCGTAGATGAAAGAGCTAAACAAACCACATATTAACATAGGATGAGCTTGGATCCCTAGGTACCTTGCATAGGCGAGAAGTCGATAGGTGAAAAGAGTTGTATAATCACAATATATCGGATATACATCACGTCCCTTGAGTTGAAACAAATGGTGAGGTGAGGTGGATGATATAGGCGAGGTACGAGAGAACTTATTACAAAGTGAGTGTTACGACGAAAGAGAACCTACCCTAAATAGACAAGTCCATGACTCAAAAGTCCTTTTGAATGAGGCTTTTTTTTTATTGAATGTAGACCGATCGATGCGGGAAGTCTACAAGGATATTGATTGTATTATTCTTGAGGTCTTCACGAAGGATCAATGCGAGAAGCTTCGATAAAAGGCTTGACTGTGTATAGCTGTCCTTCGAGGAGAAGATCTATTTATAGTAGCAGATATGATTGTAATGCATAGTTGTCCTTCGAGGGAGCAGTCTATATATAATAGCAGCAATAGTTCGGCATATAGCTGTCCTTCGAGGGAGCAGTCTATATTTAATTTAGATGACTAGATGTTCATTTGGCGTGAAGCATCTAGTTTAGTAGGAAGTTTGACTCAAGAAAA
Source organism: Taxus wallichiana var. yunnanensis (assembly GCA_018340775.1). Taxonomy (NCBI): domain Eukaryota; kingdom Viridiplantae; phylum Streptophyta; class Pinopsida; order Cupressales; family Taxaceae; genus Taxus; species Taxus wallichiana. The sequence goes on along the minus strand of CM031239.1, from coordinate 509,277,072 downwards.
TCCCATAAGAATACGGCTTATTTTAATACTTTGAAGTCATGGACTAGACTAAAAAGGGGAAGGCATCACTGAGGTGAAGTGAGAATCAAACTATGTGAGCTTGATTGTTATTATGAGGTGTAGGAAACAGAGTGTATGTAGTGGTAAGTGAGCTCAAGGGACGAGCGGCAGGTAGATAAGAAGTGATATAACACTAATTTCAACAGTAGAATGGTCGAAGATGCAAGGCATTAAGGGGTTCAGGCTCAGGTTTACCATTAAGCGAAGCTAAACGATAAGTACCAGATCCATAGGTATGAGTGATTATATAAGGCCCAATCCAATTGGGAGCAAATTTTCCACGTTTGCTCTTTTCTAGTTTGGTTACATGTTGATTCTCTTTGAGAACAAGATCACCAACCTTAAAGGTACGCTCATGAAGTCGCTTATCATAAGCACGTTTAATGCGTTTTTGATAGATTTGAAGGTGATCAAGAGCTGTAAGACGGCGTTCGTCAAGAAGCTCCAATTGGGCTAACCGCTCTTGGCGGAAATCATCGTTGGTGAGAATATCCTGAAGAGATATTCTAAGGGAGGGTATTTGTATTTCGAGAGGCAAAACAGCCTCGGTACCGTATACCAAAGAAAAAGGTGTGGCATTAGTAGAGGTACGAATGCTAGTACGATAAGCCCAAAGGGCAAAGGGAATGTGATCGTGCCAATTTCTTCCGGATTCATTGACAACTTTCATGAGGATTTTGGTTAGTGTTTTATTAGAGGACTCGGCTTGCCCATTGGCTTGTGGATAGTAAGGTGATGAGAAACTAAGTTTGATACCAAAGTTGTCACAAAGGTCTTGCAACAACTTGTTTTTGAAAGATTTTCCATTATCTGTTATCAGGCGATGAGGAACACCAAAACGACAGATAATGTGGTGGTTAATGAACTCGACAATTTTTTCTTTTTTGATTGAAATGAGTGGAATAGCCTCCACCCATTTTGTGTAATATTCGGTCGCTGTGATTATCCAACGGTGACGTTGTGAAGAGGTTGGGTGAATCTCACCAATAAGGTCTAAACCCCATTGTGAGAAGGGCCAAAGATCTCGAGCGATCTGGAGCGGGTGGCTAGGAGTATGTTGAAGGTTGGCATGTTGCTGACACATAACACAACGCTTAACATATTCGTAGCAGTCGTTATTGAGAGTAGGCCAATAATAACCAAGGCGAAGGATTCGTTTGGCCACGGCAAGGCCGCTAAAATGTCCACCACAAATACCGTCATGGACCTGTTGGATGGTATGAGTGGCCTCCGCGCCAGTTAGACAGCGAAGGAGGATGCCATCAAAGCCACGTTTATAGAGGAGTCCCCCCATGACAACATAACGCGAAACACTTTTAAGAAAAGCACGTTTGCCGTTACTAGTAAGGTCAGGTGGGAGGACAGAGATTGTAAGGTAGTCGTGAAATTGGTGGTACCAGGTATCCTGTGAATTAGTAGACACAGTATTTATCATACAAACTACCGGGGTTGAATAGGATGGGGCAAAAAGTTGTTGGACCATGACGAATAATTCAGAGTCAGTTGGCGCGGCGGGAATTTGCGAGGCTAAGCAAGCCATAGTATCCACAAATTTGTTAGTGGAGCGGGGAATGGTTTGTATAGAATAGTGGGTAAATAAGGCTAGAAGTGAATCCACGTAGTGTTTGTATTTTTGAAGTTCCTCGTTTTTGCATTGGTAGACGCCCATAACTTGATTGACTACCAATTGAGAGTCGCCAAAAATGTTGATAGATTTGATACCTAAGTGTAACGCAACTTGGAGACCCAGAACAAGGGCCTCGTATTCCGCTGTATTATTAGTGCAAGGGAAATCAAGTCGGAATGAAAGAGGCATAGGTTCAGCGTTGAGAGGAATGAGAACAACGCCGGCTCCTCCGCCGCGCTGGCATTTAGATCCATCGAAGAAGAGGGTCATTGGGTACGACTCCTCCGTGAGGGAAAGAGTAGCGATGAGTTCGTCGGGAAATGTGAAATTGGTAAATTGTTCCCCAGGTAAAGGAGCTTCCATGAAGTTGGTGCTGATGGTTTGTCCTTTGATTGATTTCTGGTGGACAAACTCAAGGTCGAGGTCGGCGAGAAGCATGAGCCATCTAGCAATGCGTTGGTTCAGATGAGGTTTGGCATACATGTAATGGATGGGGTCTGTATTGGTGATGACGAAAGTCTTGTGATTTAGAAGGTAGTGTCGGAGTTTGGTGGCCACGAATGATAGGGCAAGGCACAATTTTTCTACATGTGTGTACCTAGTCTCATAGTCCACCAAAGTACGACTTATATAATAAACGGCTTGTTCGCGATTCTCAGAGTCACGATGTGCAAGCATGGCTCCTACAGCGTGGTCGGTGGCGGAAAGGTAAAGGTAGAAAGGGCGGTCGTCTTGGGGTGGGATAAGCACGGGTGGCTGCAAGAGATAGGATTTGAGAGCTTCGAAGGCTTGGTGACATTCTTCGCTCCATTGGAATGCAATATCCTTTTTAAGGAGGTGATGGAAAGGTTGACACCGATCCGAGAGTTGGGAGATGAAACGTCGGATAGATTGGAGCTTACCTTGTAAACTACGCAATTGTTTGAGATTTTTGGGTGGGGGCATTTCTAGGATAGCTTTGACTTTAGATGGATCGACCTCAATGCCACGCAAAGAGACGATAAAGCCAAGAAGTTTTCCCGAAAGAACACCAAAGACACATTTCTTTGGTTGAAGGCGGACAGAATATTGTAACAGGCGATCAAAAATAATGGTTAAAACATCGAGATGTTCACTACGATGTTTAGACTTGCCGAGAAGATCGTCGACATAGTCTTCAAGGATAGTGTGCATAATGTCATGAAAAATGTAGGTCATAGCCCGCTGATAGGTAGCACCAGCATTCTTAAGGCCAAATGGCATGACACGATAACAAAAGGTTCCCCAAGGAGTTATGAAGGCAGTTTTGTGTTGATCGGCAGGGGCAACCAAAATTTGGTTGTATCCTGAAAAGCCATCCATGAGAGAGAGCATCTCATGACCTGCAGTTAGATCAACAAGTTGGTCAATGCTAGGTAAGGGGAAGTCATCCTTAGGGCAAGCGAGGTTAAGATCCCAGGAAATCATGCATATCAAAGTCCCCCTGTCGCTTTAGTGAGCAGTGCGATGTTAGAAATCCATTGAGGATAGTCATATAGGCAAGATGAAGGAAACAGAAAGGAGTCGTTGGAGCTCCTCTTTGACCAAGAGAGCAATGCGTGGATGCATTTTCTCAATTTTTATTTGACTTGTTTGGAATCGGGGTTTAGGGTGATGTTATGGACGGCGATGGTAGGATCAATTCCTGGCATGTCAGCGTAAGACCATGCGAAAGCTTGGTTGCGAGCACGGAGAAAGGTAGTAAAGGCGGCTTGTTCTGATGTGTTAAGGGATTGTCCAATCTTCACAATGTGAGGATCCTCCTCCGTGTGGATATTGATTTCTATGGTAGATTCGTTCAGCATAGTTTGGGTTTCAGATGGTAAGGCTCGTTGAATATAAGAATCATCCGCGCCAAGGTAAGTGAGGATGGAGTCGTCATCCTGGCATTCAACAACATTAATCAAAGGCGAATCCTCTTCGATCATGTCTGGATAAAGAAGGGGCAAAGAAGATGGGTCGTCATTATCGCGTTGATAAGTGAGAGGACCTATGAAGATAGCATTTATGAAAAAAAAAAGTTAGGAGGGATGGATTCAGGGTCTATAGATTCTGCGGGTGATGATGGCAAAGTGGGTGATGATGATTTGGTAGGGGCGGCGTCTTCTTCTTCCAGGATACAGCTGACAGGAGGTGTCTCCTGTGTAGGTGTTTCGGGAAAACCGAGACCACTGCGATCATTGTGTTTACGGGTAGTCACGGGAATGAGTGTATGTCGGCCTTGTTCGTAAAGGCCAAAACCAAAGCCTTTCCACGCACAACGAGTCAAGAAGGTGAGGGCAAAACGACGATTTGTCAAGTATTGAAAATCGGATTGGAAAGGAACCACACCAAGAGGAGGTTCAGGGGTAATGGAGGATGCGTCAACACCCCCATACGTTAGGTTAGTGCGGCAATGGGGTGGTCCGTAAGAGATTATCTCCCCCACGCGACGGTCGTAGGTGGGATGTGCATGTAATTGTCCGTACTCCTGCGGGGTAGGGAAAGAACTAACGTTATATAGGCGGTACTCCCCCAGCGTAAGGCGCTGAAAAACATCTACTAAGGGGTCGGAGGTTGGAATGTTAGCTGCGGGAAGGGAAGTGGTTTTTGCGATGGTGGTTTCATCAATTGAAGGCGTAGGCGCGGTTGAGGTGGATGGTTGAGGTACATTTGAGGAGGATGGTTGGGTTGAATGTATGGGTGTCTTGATTGGTATAAGCACATCGTTAGGGCGGTATAACATATTGCAGGTTTTAAAGGGGGGAGGGTCAGCTTTTACGGTGTAAGACTTCCCCTCGTACTCAAATTTTATGCATCTATGTAATGTTGAGGGAACGCATCCCATGGCTCGGATCCAAGGACGACCCAACAATATATTATATTGGAACTCTCCCTCAAGGACATAGAAGAGTTCGGGTAAAGTACGTGGTCCTACGCGAATGTTGAGGATCACGGTGCCTAAGGTAGAAGTAATAGCGTCATTGAATGACCGCAACATGATGGGGTTGGCACACATGCAACTAGAAGGGATGTTCATCTGTTGGAAGGCTTTTGAAGAGATGATGTTTAGGCTAGCGCCCCCGTCAATCATAACCCGACGTACTCGAATGTCCCGGACGTAAGCGGAGATGAAAAGGGCAGGGTCAGGGTCTTCTGTACCAAAGTCGACAATTTCATCTTGAGCCCGACTGCAATGCACTTGTTGTACAGAGACAGAAGTGGTTGGGGTAGTGGGTTGTTTGGTGAGAGAAGCAACGTGATTGGGTGTTAGAATGGAGGTGACAGGCAGGGTTTCATTAGGTAAAACCTCTATCCCTTGAAGGATCTCAACGAGAGCTTGTCGATGAGATTCAGAAGTCTGAATGAGATCATACAATGTCATTTTTACGGGCGATTGGTGAAGTTGTTTAATCATATTTCGGTGGGCAATGCCATTAGAGACGGGATAGGCGGGTCCGCGAATGACCACTTTAGGTGGTGGTGCAATCGGGATGTTTGACGGAGAAAGAGATGCCGCAGGTGTGTTTTCTTTTGCTTTCCCATTGTTTTTCGCCTCGAGTAGCGACACTAATCATATTAATCTCGTAGACCCGAGATGAGGAAGATGGTTGGGATAACTCATGGTCTTCAAGAGGTGGGGTTGTAATAATGATAGATTTTGGTGAGGCGGGGACGGATGGTATAGGAGAGGGAATGGAAACTAAAGGTCTCTCCCTTCGTAAGTTGTCTTTCTTAATCTTTCTATCCGGGAGAGGTGATTTGGCGAAGGATGGTTTTAGAGCTTTGCATCCCTCCACATCATGTCCTGGTGTGCGGTGATAAGCGCAGATTTTAGACTCATCGTAACCCATAGGTCGGGGTTTAGACGGGTCATAAGGTCTAAGTGGAGGTAGGGAAATGGTCGCATTCTCCACCAACATAGCAAGGATTTTGGCGTAAGATCCTTTGAGTGGGTCAAAATCGGAAGAGGATGAGGGTATTGATTGTGCGGGTTTTGGTAATGTTTGGGCATGATTGGTTCGTGCATGGGTGGTGGTTTAGCCGAGGGGTGTTGATACATGGTTTTTACTAAACGTGATTTCTTTGGCGCAGAAGCTATGTTGGATGATGAGGCCGCAGATGATGTGGTATCAGAAAACAACCACGGGGAAATAGGAGTGACCGAAAACAAATCTTTTGATGATGGAATTTGTTTAGGGTTGATAGGTGGACAGGATACGCGGAGTAGCGGTGTTCTATACCACTGGAATTTCGTATAGGTGCGGAAGGCGTAGGTTGTTTTGAAGAAAACGCGGGAGGTATGATATATTGATGTAAGGTAGAGGATGGGGTCCCAATATGGAAGGTAGGTATGACGATGATGGTTTTGATTGTGATAGGGGCACGGATTGAGTTTGTCTCTAGGTGGCGGGCGGATTTATTTTGGATAGATCGAGTCGCTTAGGCGGGTGCGTTAGGCCCAGGCATTGGTGAGGTCCCAAGCGTAGGGGAAGATCTGGTTAAGTTGATAGAAGTGGACGGGGCATTTGGTAGAGGTGAGGGGGTGAGGGTGAGGTGAGAACAGGGGCATTTTAAGCACGTAAGCACTTCGGGTATATGGTGGAGACATCAGGATCAGTCATTTGCATTTGAGTAGAAAAAGGGGTACTCAAACGTTCCCATAGGGCCTGTCTATCTTCTGTGGAATGACAGTCTCCAGGTGTGATTTGTAATTTTTGTACGGAAGAAAGGTGGGTTGTAATTCCAGTCCACTGCGGGTGTGACACAGGAGGTAGATGAGGCACTGTATCAATAGATGTTAAGAGGTCAACCGGTCGTTGAAAAGATTTAGGCGATGAGGGACTAATAGGTAGGAGGGCGTGTTCGAGGGGATCTGTCACGTTTAAAGAATGTGGTGATGTTAGTGTAAGAGATTTCTCGTCTAAGGATGTCAAAAGGAGTGGCGAGCCTTCCTCTTGTGTAGCAAGAGTGGTAGAAGGGGACGTTTGGGAAATAGATAAATTAGATAGCATCCGCTCACAGTCTTGTAGGGATGTGGTGTAAGAAGACTCGTCGATGAGAAGAGAAGTCCGGGCAGTTAACTCTTCTATGGGTAAAGGAATGATTTCACTTTGGCTTGATGGTGGTGAAGGAGGTTCAAACTCCTGTGTTGGTGGAGAGGCTTGATTTAAAATTTTTTCAATAGAGGCTTTTGGCTGAGAATCGAAGACTGCATGGATCTCATGAACACTCTCCTCGGCTAAGATATCTTGGTTCACGTTACTGTTGGATGAGTGATTCGGGAATGGCTTGTTGAAAATTTTCAGATTTCGGTTAGCAGGGGCGTTAGGATTATCGAGGTTATATCCCTGCGTCAACCATTTCCTGTACTATATTTTTCAACATCTTGCAGTTTTCATGACTATGTCCTTTTACGCGGTGAAAGTTACAAAAGTCATTTTCTTTGTACCAGGAAGGTATTGCGCGGGTGGAGTCAAACCCAGAGTGAGGTTTAACAGGGGGCAAGGTGATAGCCCCAGCTTTGAGCAATTTCTCCAGGATGACGCCATAAGTTTCTCCCAAGGGAGTGTAATTGGTGGGCTCGGCTTTGTACTTATAAGTGGTTTTCGGCGGAGTATTGGACGGTGTTTGAGATTTGACCATTACCGCGTGGACAGCTCCTTTTGATTTAGAAGAAGTGGACGCGTGAGGAGTGGTGGTGTTTGGCTTGTTGGTAGAATCAGGAGTTCAGAAATTGGGGTTTTTGTTACGCAACCGCAATTTCTCTTCTTCTAAGGCTCGAATTTCAAGTTTCCGAGCCATGGTAAAGGCCTCGTCGAATGTGCGGAAAGTTTGGAGCACGGTGAGTTGTTTCATAACACTCTCCTCAACGACCGCACGGGAACTTGAGCCCGAGGTGCAGCACGAATAGAGACCCTGGGTCGTGGGGCTGATGAGGAAGGAGAAACGCCTTCAGGGGCTGCAGAAATGACAACCCGTGGTCGAGATGTTGAAGATGAAGATGGGTTATCATAGTGTTGGGTTCTAGTGGCGATATGGATTGTGTCAATTTGAGAAGGAGGAAGATCAAGTGGAGTGGGACCACTAGAGGTCTGAGTGGATCGTTGAGGCTCAGATGGGGCTAAGATGACAGGAGGTACCTGTTCCTCCTCCTCCAGCAAAAGGTCACTTTCTTCCAGAAGGTTCTTGACAACGGCTTGAAGAGCTTTACATCCCTCAGTATCATGACCCGGGGTACGGTGGTAAGCACAAATCAGATCAGAGTTAAACCAGGTAGGTTTAACTCCTTTAGGGTTATAAGGTTTAATCGGAGGAAGGGTTATGGATGAAGATTGGATAAGTTGATGAAGGATTTCGGTGTAGAATCCGGTAGACGAAGAGGAGGATAGAGATGATGAAGGTGGTTCTTTTACATTAACCGACTGCCGAGGTAAAAGAACTTGCATGTTAGGTTTAATCTTTTAGGGATCCTCTTATTTGTTTGGACATTTGGAGGAGCATCTTGGGTACTTGGGATGGGAGTAAGTGAGACATGATTGACTTTGGTGGAGGAGGAGCCCTAAAATAGATTTTGAAGATGATGGATATGTGACAAATTTTGTGGTCTTTGGAGACAAAGGGGTTGCTTGGTCGAATTCTATGATGATTTAGATAATGTTGATTTAGAAGAGGAAGAAGCTCCCAAAGTAGGTGTAATCGGAGGAACATAGAGTGCCTTGGTTTTTAGTAGTCAAGATGATGATCCCGATAGAAGAGGTGACGTCGTTTTAGTAGGTAAGTCAACAATTCGGGTATTGGTGAAGAATGTGTTGTAGAAGAAGATGATGGATTTGATAAGTGTGTAGAAGAAGACGCCTTCTCAGTGGGCAAATCCAATCGTTTATGAGGCGTAGAGAGAGATTTTTGTGGAAGAGCACCAAGAGTCTTGATGGTCCGAAATATGGGCTTTCCTTTTCCAGGGATGGTGACAACTTCAACGGCATAAGGTGATTGTAACCTTTTCGGAGGAAGCAGGTGGGGAGGTACTGATGGTGTAACGTTAGATTTTGGTTGTCTCGGTTTAGGTTCAGGAAACGAGTGTATAGGTGTTGGTGCTACTTCTTTTGATTTTTCTTTAATAGGCAAAGTAACATTAGTGATGGAAGAAGGGGGTGATGAAGAAGCAGTTCCTTGCGAAGGGACTACTTCTGATGCGGTAATCATGGGTGAAACTACTGTAGGAAAAGAGATAGGAAGGGTCAAAATCGAAGATGCTTCCGTCGAAGTCGGCACAATTATAGGTACGTTCACCAAGGGCATAGTTGCAGCGGGAATGGGAGCAACAGAAGTAGATATGTCTGCAGTGGAAACTCGAAGGGATGTAATTGCCTCGAGTATTGAAAGAATGTCTGACGATGAGACAGATGAGGATGACACTGTCTCGGGTATGGATGGAAGGTCAGACAAAGGAGCGGAGAGAGATGACTCCGTGCTTAGTAATGTAGGAATATTCAAAGACGGGATATCTGAAGATGGTGAAATTCCAGTGATTGATGAAGTGGAAGGAGGTTCTGATTCGATTGATGTGTTTGCAGATGGCTTGGTTTCAGAAGAAGATTCTTCAGTAGAGATGAAGTTGATAGTGTGGGTGTTTGGTTTTTGAGACTCTGAAGCATTATGGTTCGGGGCATGATTGGGAAAAGGTTGTTTAAAAACATCGAGTGCCTGATTTGGGGGAGCATTTGGGTTATCCAGAATGAGCTCGCCTTTATCAATGAATTTCTGGACAAGATTTTTGAAAGTCTGACATCGTTCGATGTCATGACCTTTGGTTCTATGATAAGGACAATCATTTTCCCTATACCAGAATGGGCGTTCTCGGCTTTCATCAATATCCCTAATGGGGGGAAGTTCGATCATGCGAACTTCCAACATTTTTTCTAAGATAGAGGCATATGATTCCCCCAATGGAGCGAAGGATCGAGATGATGAAGTCCCTTTTCGAGAAGATAAGGGTCTCTTCGTGGTGTTTGATTAGAAGTATTGTCGGCTCGTGATGCTTTTAATACGATAGCATTGGTGGATCCTTGATTCTTGTTTTTAGAAGGGGAAGCATTTGGTTTGGTAAACCGAGAAAATCTGGTTTAGATTTAGAGCGAAGTTTTAGCTTCCCTTGCTCAATGGCGCGAGATTCAAGTTTGCGTGCCATCGTGAAGGCTTCTTCAAAGGTATGAAAAGTTTGGATCCTTAAAGTAGAAGAAATGTGATTAGCACAAGATCGAGTAAACAACTCGATTTGTTGGGATTGAGGAAGGGAGAAAGACAATTGGTTGATTATCCCTCTCCAACGAGCGACAAAGTCTGCAATAGACTCATCATCGAATTGGTGAATGTTATAAAGATCTGTGATCGAGATCTTATGCGCGATATTTATTGAAAATTTTTCAACAAACATCTGGGCCAATTGAGAGAAAGAAAACAAGGAATGTTGAGGAATGTTATTGTACCAGTCTAAAGCAGGACCTGCTAGAGACATAGGAAAGGTACGGAGCATAAGCTCCTGATCCTGGACTATGAGGTAGCAAGCATGTTTGAATGCTCGCAAATGTTGTTGAGGGTCTTCCCGACTATGAAATTTTGAAAATTTAGGAAGTTCCCATTGGGGAGGATAAGGCTTGAAAGCTACTGAGGGGTGAATGGGTTCATTACACACTTCTTCAAAGGAGTATGAAGGACGAGCCCCTTTTGTGGAGGCTTCCAAGTCTGCGATTTTCTTGAAGAGAATTTGAACCACGTCCGATTGAGGAGGAGGTACATTGGTATGTCCTACATAAGAAGCAAGTGGTGGATGTTGTTGAGGTGTCAATGGGGGATTCATCTGTTGATGGATAGGATGATAAGAGGAATAACCAGGTGTTCTGGGTGACACCGGGTGGGGTATTTGCTGTGAGGTAGCTTGCGTATAGGCAGGCTGTGAGATAATAAGTGGTTGAGAAAATGAAGGTTGGGTGACGGACGGAGCCTGTGATTGGTGGACTCCTATGTTTGTTGATTGAATCGAGACAGATTGAGGAATATGAGTGCCGGCTTGATTGGACATATTGGGGAACAAGACCTGAAAGGGGCCTTCTACTGCCGGATTAGGTATTAAGGGTGCTGATGTTAGAGGATGGGCGAAGGTCACAGTTGCTGGAATATTGGAAGAAAGACCCCCTAGAGGACGAGAAGTAGGAGCCAATCGACTATTCGGAGGGGGTTGGCTCATGAAGAGGTACTGACCTTGGGACACGATGGAGGGCATAGATGAATTAACAGCAATATGCGGGTGTGCAGACGCATTCATTATAGCCAGGGCAGAAGACTTCTCAGAAGTAGGTTGTGGAATACTCGAGGTAACTGCGGTGTTAGGAATAGGTAAGACTATTTGAGAACTAGTCGATATGGTAGGTGGAAGAGAAAAGGGAGGCATAGGGGCCTCGCCCTTCTCCGTGACTCGAGGCAAGAGAGATGATGCAAACTACTCTACAAAGGCTTGGGATGATCCACGAGGATAATCGTATACTTGTTGGATTGGTGGTCCTTGATCAGATATTTGAATAGACTTGTGTACTAGGTAGTCCATGAGGGCTATCGGATTGCGGTCGAGGAATGCCTGGAATTCAGGATCCCCGCGGGGAACATACTCCGAGCCAGATGATATTTCCGAAGGACTAGGGGAAGCTGGACGTGATGGGATTGCTTTGGCTTGATAGAAAGGATTATATGACCATGATGGGGAACCAACTAACAGCGGTCCCGAGGAAGATTGGGGGGGTGCCGTAACCTCCACACTAGTGGTGATCTCGGAGGAAGAAGGAACCAGTTGAGCCATTCTTCTAGATTGTGACCGAGTGATAACCGTCATAAACACGCAGAAAAGAAGATTGACCTAACTAATGCACAGACAATTCAAGCAGCGCAAGTGATTATCTCCTTTAAATTTTGATGCTTTTAAGAAAAGAAAATGTTAGGGAAGGCTTTTTAGAACAGGAACTACTCAGATAGCCAAACTAAGGATGGTTTGGGTAATGTTTGGTGAGGAGTCCCGAAGGCACTTCAGTAAAAGACCGGTACGTGGCTTGATATAGGGGCCTACCCCAGCACTTCACACACCGCTGCGATAAGGGAGTCGGGTGCTTTGCCAATATATACCAAAATCTTCCGTGAATTTATAGCGCGGCCCGAGTACCGCGTAGGCTCTTCCTCTTGGATATCACTTCCAAGTAGGCGAGGCCAGGGAAGGAATTTTGTTTAAATGCTTTATACCTAGTGATTTTGGCTTTGTGTGCAAGGGTGAAAAATAAAAATCAAATAGTGTCACTACCGATTTTGATCAATTTTCCAGCCTAATTAAAACTAGATGAAAAACATGCAGCAATGACAAAGGAAAAGTTCTTTTTAAGCACTTAAAAACGAAGTGTTTGATTTCGATGAAGACAAGTCAAACAGATTCTTTCCCAAATGCGATTAAGTTCTTTTTAAGCACCAAAAATTGAAGTGTTTGGATGTGATAGGCAACCAACAAAGAAATCCTAAAAAGGAGAAAACACCGTAAAAGAGGAATACCTGTAGATTTAGCTCTCCAAGGTGTGTGGACTTCAAAAAGCGCGTTGTTGAGCTCTTCCCCTCGAACAATCCCACGAACAAGCAAAGTGCTCCGCAAGAAGAGGTTAAGCAAACACCAAAGAAAACCCAGAAAGATATATCCAGATAACGGTGAAACAGAAATCTCTATTTTTAAGGAACTAGAAAAATTTCGAAGATAACGATTTCGCCTAAAAAAAAGCAAGATTGAAATGATGAAAAGAAATGCTCAAATGGGACTGATAGAAATCAGTGAAGAAAAGGAACAAAGTTCAAAACTAGGAAAGAAATGAACTTACCAATAAGGGACTTTGGTTCAAGTCCCACCGGGCGTGCCAGAATGTAGATCAAGGATTTCGCGCTTGTTACCTGTCCAAGTTAATGCACCAAACTAAACACAAAAACCCTGAAAAACTCCAATGAAATTGATACCTGATGAAGATGTAGACGGATGAGGAAGCCGATGTAGATAAGACGGGCGCACACGAGCAATTCGCACAATAGATCCGAGTAACCTGCAAAACACCGATGCTTGACAGAAAAAGACCACGTTAAAAGATATTTAGGTGGACTGCCCGAGAAGTGGGTCCGGGAAGCGATAAGCTTCCTCGGCGGATGTCAGTCCACGTTTTCAATTAAGAAAAGAAGCATACATGATAAAAGATGTAAGTAAAAGCTAGATTTTCTGATTGCAATAATAAGACAGAATCTAAACAGCAGACAGAAAATACAGAAAACAGGGAACTATGAAATAATGTTGAATTTGTGTTACCTATGTCCTTTTACCTGTCTGCAGGGAAATCGGCGTCGACTGGGTAGAATCGGCGTCGACTGATGTGGTCGGCGTCGATCGAGACGAATCGGCGTCGACTGGGTGAGATCGGCGTCGACTAAAGGCAGATCGATCAATCAGGGACTGTGCGATAAGATTCGGGAATTAGAAGGTGAATGTGGTCTGCTGGATGTGCCGAAGTTGGCGAGATACTGGAACAGAGTCACCAGATGATAGATGGTTGTGTGTGATGTTGACGTGATGTGGGCAGAGTAACGGTGCTCCTCTCAGGGATTGATTCGGACAGGATCTGCCCTAATTTGATACAATTGATGCTAAGAAGATCTCTCTTTCTCACAACCTGTATCTCTCTCGCTCTCTGTTCGTGCGTAAGTGCTTCCTTTTTTCGTCTGTTCGCTTTTTCGCTCGTTCGTGGTCTCTTTTTCGGTCCCTAGAACTGAGTTCTGGACTTGCTTTTATAATCGGCGCCGCTCCTAGAAAATCGGCGCCGACCATATGGGTCGGCGCCGATCGCGGAATAGACTTCCGAGATGGCCAAAATGAGCGATTTCAAGAAAGATGAGAATTACCCCGAATACGGGAAATATCCCGCTTAGGGAAGCGGAAAAATAGATGTGATACATAGATAGGATAAATTTGGGGTAGATAAGTGATTAAGATGCATGGGAAGAAGCGTAATTAAATATTTAATATTTAATCACTCATGGGTAAGATATGATGGGGTGAATTAAATTTAGAGTAAGTGATTAAATCACAAATTGGATAATATCCCAAGGGGATAGTTGGTGACGTAAAACGTGCCCCAGGTTACCTAAGCAAGTAAATGGATGAGAGGGACACTAAATTGAGTAACCAATTTTAAGTGTCTACACTATGTTGGGCAATACTTATAAAATTCCCTCCTTTGACTATTTTTCATCCCAACTCATTCGAGAACAGGACAAACTCATTCAAATGGGGTCTCTCAAGTCCAAGTCACATGCCCTTGTAGCAAGTACTAGTAAGGAAAAGAAGACTGAAAAGAATAAAGAAAAAAGGATTAACCTAAGAAGGAAACCAAGACCAAAACTAAAAATAACATGAACGCTTTGACTTTTGAGCCTAGAGCACAGAAAGACAAGTATTTGTGTTCCTATTGCTAGAAGCCTGGTCATAAAGAGCATCTATGTATGAGAAAACAAATTGATCACCTTACTCATTTACTTGAGAAAAATCAAATAGGTGTTCCCGAGTCTATCAAACAAAATGCTCCGAAGGCCGATTCTTCCACTACAAAAGGTTCTAAATCTGATAAGAATAAAGGAAAGGCCCTTATAACCAAATTCACTCCTTCATTGATGTGGATTATAGATTTTGGTGCCTCACACCACATGGCTTCTTCGTATGTTGAGTTCTCCAACATCGAGCCTTGTGGTATGTCCCAAATCATGATGGGTAATGACACAACAATGTTGGTTTCTAGTAGTGGATTGGTAGAGATGGATGGGGGAACATTCAACCAAGTGTTGAGTGTTCCTGATCTCTCTACCAATCTCCTATCGGTTTACCAAATTACTAACCTTGGTGAAGGAATTTGAGTGGAATTTGGTCATAACTTGGTGATTATTCGTGAGCTTAACAATGACACTACAGTGGCTAAGGGAAAGGCAGATCATCATTCACGATTATATACCTTTTCCCACTTTACTTTTGATTCTACGCCCACTACCTTGCTCACTCATGCAAATGAGGTTAGTAAGCTATGGCATGAGCATTTCAAACATCTAAATTATCACTACCTTGAACAATTGATCCAGAACAAAATGGTCAATGGGTTACCCCACATCAAGTTTTACAAGGGTCTTTGTTAGGGTTGTACCCTTGGAAAGCATCCTAAAAATAACTTTGACAAAGGAAAATCCTAGAGAGCTACTCGTCCCTAGGATCTTGTTCACAGCAATATTTCTGGTCCATTTTTGTCTCCTTCTTTTACTAGAGCTCTTTATGTGCTAACCTTCATTGATGACTATTCATTGCGGGTATATTTTCTTAAGTTTAAGTCTAAAGTCTTTGAACATTTTCAGGACTTTAAGGCTCTTGCTGAGAAATAGGCAGAATGGTCTATTAAGGTTCTTCGAACAAATAATGGAGGCGAATATGTAAACAATAGGTTCATGGATTTTTGCACTTCAAGGGATCTCCTTGCAACATACAATTGCTTATAGCCTTTCACATAATGGAGTCGCAGAAAGAAATAACTATACTCTTAAGGAGATGGCCACTTGTATGATTCACTCAAGTCTCTTCCTCCATAGTATTGGGCTTAAGCGGTGAATTGTGCTAATTACATTTGAACCATGTTCCACACAAGGCAAAGAGGATGACACCATTTGAATCCTAGTTTGGATGCAAGACTGATGTTGAGCACTTTCGAGTCTTCGGATCCAAGGTTATGGCTAGGATTCCCAAGAAGAAACGCAAGGCAATCGGAAACCACAATCCAAACCTTGTATCTTTGTAGGGTATCCCGATGGCGTGAAGGGATATTGATTGTTGAATCTACTTCTCATGAGAATTATATTGAGAGAAGTGTTAAGTTCGATGAGTCTTCTTTGACTTTTACTTCTCTATCTATTGAGGTTCTTCAAGCAGCCGATTTGTATTCGACTAATCAAATGTTGATGTTGTTGAGCGTGCTCCTCTTCTTGATCCTCCCGACCATCGAACCTCTTAGTCTTCTGATTCTGATAGTAGTGATGATGAGGACTATGTCCCTTCTCACTCAAGTGAATAATCTTCGACTCTGAGCCTGATCCTCTGGTCCTCTTTTCGGCTAGGAAAACTTTGCAAAGTTCTGGAGATTTAGTTGGAGATACTTCGAGATATGAGACATACTCACTCAAATTTCGTTGGACCCCACTCCATCTTTACCTATGCTTCTAATCCAGTCTTTCCGGGAGGCTTCGGTATTCCTAAGTTGGATTCTACCATGGATGAGGAGTATTCCTCTCTCCGAAGAACGATACTTGGGATCTTCCCCTCTTCCGAAAGGAAGAAAAATCATTCGGTGTAAGTGGGAGTTCAGAGCAAAGTATGGAGTAGATGGATACATCAAAAAGTTTAAAGTGCGATTATTAACTAAGGGCTTCTCCCGAGATAGGTGGGGTTGATTATACTGAAACCTTTGCTCTGATTGTGAAGATGACTTCTATTCGACTAACCCTTGCCATTACCATAGCAAATAGATGGAAAGTCCATCAAATGGATATTAAGAGTGCCTTCCTTCATGGTGACCTAGAGGAAGAGATCTACATGGAACAACCTCCGGGTTATTTCCATGATCCCTCCCTCGTTTGTACGTTAAATAAGTCTCTTTATGGCCTTAAACAAGCCCCTCGGTCTTGGTATAACAAGATGGACTCCTTTTACTTATATCAGGGTTTACTAGGTGTCACTCTAATCCAAATATTTATATTCTATAGAAATATGACTCCATACTCATCCTTGTTCTCTATGTTGATGACTTGTTGATCACAGTAGCTCTTCCTCTATTATTGATTCTATGAAGATCGCACCTTGGCCAACAGGTTTTCCATGACTGACTTAGGTCTACTTCATTACTTTCTTGGGATCCAGATTTCACAATATGACTCAAGAATTTTGATTTCCCAACCTAAGTATGCTCTTGATTTTATTTCTCATTTTCAGATGTGTGATTGCAAGTCTTCTCTTACTCCTTTTATCTCTCGAGGTTAAGTTGGTTTTGATTACTCTACTCCCTTGGTTGATGGTACCCTTTATCGATAATTGGTGGGGAGCTTGATTTACTTGAATCACACTCGACTGCATCTATCTTATGTTGTTGGGAACGTTTCGATTCATGCAGAGCCACATGAGTTGCATTGAAAGCAGCTAAGTAGATCCTTCATTATGTTTGTGGCACCTATACTCGATGGCATTCACTATTATGGAGGGGTGGATATTGACTTGATTGGGTTCACAGATTCTGATTGGGCCGGTGACTTAGATCATCGGAAATCTACCTCCGGCTATAGTTTCTCTCTTGGTTCTGGTCTTGTTAGTTGGTCTAAAAAGAAACATAATGCAATTGTGATATCTTCTATAGAGGCGAATAAAAAGGAGAAGTTAACTCGCCACATAAATTGTTTGGCTACAGGGGTATTCTAATAGAGTTTGGCATCCACTTTCGAAGGCCTACCATTATCTACTATGATAACACGAGCATTATCTCAATTTTTTGAAATCCAGTTCAACATCAATGGACGAAGCACATTGATATCCATATGCACTTCATACGAGAGATTATTCATGATGGTGTCATTGACATTCAGTACATTTAGACAACTCGATCGTTTGTAGATATATTTTCCAAGCCCTTCACTGAGGTGAAGTTTCTTCACTTGCGGTCTCTTCTTGGGGTGAGGTCTTATGCAGTTGCTCATCTTATTTGGGCTATATAGTCCTTCTCTTTTCTTCTTCTTCTAGGAAGATGTTATTTGTATATGGGTACCTTATCAAGCCTTTAGTTTCTGGCCCCATTGACACATCTTTCTTAGTTGTTTAGGAGTGTCTTCTTGTTCTTTCTGACTCATCATATCCGCTACCCCAGCTTTGATGAAGGGGGTGTTGGTGTGTGGGATCCTATGTGTCCTCCACTCACATATGGAGGGTCATCTCACATGGGTTAGGTTTAGGGTTAGGTTTAGGGTTTTCTTGTGTGTCATGCACTAGGGTTACTCAACACCCTATATGTACCCTTTCATTCCTAATTTATGAGTATGCCAAGACACTTCGTTGTCTTTCCTTTATGTGTAAGCTTTGTTTCTATTGAGCAAGTTCTTCCATTGTTGATCGATTCTTCCTTGTGATTACGTTAGAGCCATTATGATTCCTTTGGAGTGAAACTACATCATGGTGCATTATTTCGATTATATTCTTGCAAACTCTTTCAAGGAAGAAATAATGTGGGTGGGGTGTGTTCTCCATAAATTTTGAGGCCATGAAACAATGAAAACCTACCAAGCATGGTGAATACGCAAGTTGGTGCAGAGTCAAAAGGAGCGCGCCAAGTTGGCATAGTGTAGGAGTTAGAGTCGGGTTTGATGGAGGAGATACCCAATCCAGATGCGAGGATCCCATGGAAGACACAACATAATGCCATCTCGGTGAGCTAGCTCCAAGCTACAAATGGATCATTTCTAAGCACAACACCCAGTCACCCCAAAATGTAGAATTTAATAATGTGGGCCCCATTAACATTTTAAAATGCATCCATAAGACCATTTAAGTATAAAAAAAAATTATAAAGGAGGGAAAATCTAAAATCTTCATTTCCAACCAATAATTTATTTCCCGATCCCATGAAATGGTAGACAAAGCTAGTAAATGGATAATGAGCAATATGCACTTTGAAATGGCCATAACTTTCTCGTTTCTTATCCAAATTGGATAAAATTAGACTTGATGGAATTTTTATTCCATCCTCTACACCCAAAAATCAAGAAATCATATATTTGGTGGCGTTTTTGGGTGAAAATTTCAGAAAATTATTCCAGTTCCAAATGATGACTTCTAGGCAAATGAAAATGCATTTAATGAGCATGCCCACATCCATTTTCTTTTTCTGCAAGTTACAAGATAACAAAGGATGGATTTTACAAGATACCCATCATGTTTTGCATCCATTTATTGTACTTTATAAGTGGGTAAAGGGGGGATTTAGCGATTCATGTTTTCTATCTCTCACACCTTCATCTATAAATTGTAACACTTCTCTTTTGAGAAGAAGAGATATTATGGGAGCTAGGGGAAACTCTTGCAAAATTGTTTCTCATTTTTCCATTGAGCTTAAAACCTTCATATGAGCTCTGCAAGTTTATTAATGCCTCTATTCTATAAGTGTAATGGACTGTGTAACTTTCTAGGAAATAAAATTGTGTAATGTGGTGTTCCTCAACCCTCTTACAATTTTATTATGTTTTCTTTCCTCTCCTTTGTTGTTGTTCTATTATGTGCATGTTCTCTAACACTTACAGTTTTATATTATTGTGTTTGTTGGATATTTTTAGTGGGTGCATGTTTGATACATGTTGAATTTTGTCCAACCTCTCTCGGTTGTATTTCACTCCATCCCTCTCCCTCAACAGAGTATTTCGGGGCCTTATTTTGGTGTTATCAATGTTATTAGTGTAGGTTTTCCTTGTTTTCATGTACTCTCCCTCTCCTTTGTCCATTAGAAACTATATATTAGGATTAGTTAGTTGCATTTCTTTCATTAGGAGTAGTTTTAGCATTAGATTAGGAAGAAGAACCATCTTTCTTTGGAGGGCCATCTCAGTTCAAAATTCCCACAACTTGAGTGATGGTCCAATGTTTCCCAATTAAACCAGAGTTTACATCTCATGCACACACACATGAAAAATTAGAGGGTGTTATAATTTGGTGATAACAATCATCATTGGTTAATTTTTTCCCATTTCTAACAAGTTGGATCAATCAAAACATCACATATTCTCTTCTCTTGTGCTTTTGAGTGATATTGAGAATCAAAAATGACCTTGATCTTCTTTCAAACAAACCCATGCTGTGGTTTACATGTAAAACTACTAATCTTGAGTTTAGGAACTTTCATTTATCAAAGACTAAAATTGATAAAAATACTAACTATTGTAGGTTTCCCAAAGTTGTGCAAAAAATCACATTAAGATCAAAGATTTAAAAACACACCATTCACTAACACTATATTTACAAAAGAGTTCGGATATTAAAACAGGGCTTAAACCCATCTGTTTAAATTTTTGGTAAGTTCCTTGGCATAATCCATATAAATAATTATGAGGATCACCACAGGAACCCCAAATTAGTCAACAGTTAAGGTAATTGGTTGACCCGTGGCTTTGATTTAAATCGGGCTGGAATTTCCCCACTACCTAGTTGACTATAAATTCATGTGAGGAGTGCTAAATATTATTTTTATGAGGCCTCATTCATTAAATTGATTATGGGGTAATGGTCTTTTGTCTAGGATTTATTATACAAAAGCGTACCTCTCTTAAACAAGTTATTAGAAAGTGTAGAGAAAAAAATCCTAGGGATCCATTTGGCATTGGGGCCAACTTCACCATTATCCAAAGCATGTTTTAAAGATCCTTTACAAAAAGACTTCCTCGGAATCAAAACCTTGTTTTTCAAACAAGGGGAGAGTCCATTAAAGTTGTGCACCGCATATCTTTCATCACAAATCTTACAAAGTAAAACTTTGTCCTAGTTTCTACCTTGTTATTGAACAAGGTAAAACTCTAGCAAATTTATATTGTATATTTTTCATCACCAATCATAAATTACCTTGTTCTCTTTTTGAAATTATTGTTCAAAAGAAAGAAACTCGAAGTGCTACCAAAATTATGTCCACCACTTTTACACCCACTTACATCCGTTCCTCTTTGCGATCTTGATGTAAGTGTTGAAATTTTGTTGGTATGTCTTCAATTTTTTGTAGTATGTCTTGAAACCAATATCGAGATGTCTATTTATATAAAGTATCTTTCCTTGATCTCACTTTGCATCATTATGCTGCTCGCATTATATCAATTCATTTTTTATACTTACATCTTGTTTTCTTAAACTTGATATAAGTGTCCAATTGTATTATTATGTTGCTCACATTATGTCAACCCATTGTTATACTTAGACCTTTTTTCTTCAAACTTGATTTGAGTGTTGAAGGTGTTCTTGTTACCTTTGCTACGCATTGTGTCAATCTATTTTTTATGCTTACATTTTTTTTTATTAAACTTGATTGAAGTGTCCAAATTTTATCACATTACGTTACTTACATTTATATCCTCCATTTTTAGGACTCAAACCTTGTTTGTATTAAAATTGTTTTGAGTGTATACCTTGCGTTGTTACACTTTGTGAAAATCACTCAACCCCTTTTTAATAATTTTATCCTATTTTCTCAAAACTTGATTTAAATATTAAAATTTTGTTGTTATCTTATCGAATCAATTTTTGAGAAAAATTCAAACATAGGGAATAGGATCCTTCACAATTTCTCCTTTGTTAAGGACTTGCTATATTTTCCTTGGTGACTTTCATCATACATTTTATCCCTTTGGGAAATTCATTGTGACACTTTTTGTTGTTACGTTGATTTTTTTACTAGATTCATTATGACACTTACGCACATTTTTCAAATCTTACAAAAATGTGTCCTATAATGGCTCCTATTACGAGAATGAAACATAAAAGGCTAGGATCAATCCTTTCCTTCATACCAATTGAGACCCCTTGATTGAAGAGGACACATTGATTGATCATAGTGGATACAATGGTACAACTCCTTAGGATTACTTTGAGTTTTACCTTGCATGCATAGATAAATTTCTCTTCCAGAATAGAGATCAAGTTTTATCATGAGTTAAAGAGTTAGTGGCTAGATTACCACTTAAATTTGATCCTATTATTCTTACAAAAATGATTCATGAAGGAGAAGAAAGATAACCTACTTTTTTATCTTTTGAGACATTTTAAACATTGGACACGCTTCTACTTCTGGATAAGGAAATAATGAAGAGGAAAATCTCCTAATAAGAAAACTATCTATCACATACCACTCATTCGAATTAACCGTAAAGCTAGAAATGAGGGTGAATATCATGAACAAAAAAATCCACATGAACCTCAAGCCGAACCCCAAAATGAAGAAGTTACCATTTAACAAAAATTACAAAACCTTAGTCGTCATTTGATAAAAGTAGCTTCACATGTCCACAAGGACATAGGTAGAGCTACATGTACTAAGAATCTGAATGTCACTTATGTTACACATTACATTAAAAATCATGGTTGTGAAACATTGAAGTCTAACCACATATACCTACCTACCACATCCTCTCGTGGCTAGATATTCGACCAAGAGTGGCAATCCATGAAAAATACCCTTACCTGTCTTTGAGAAAAAACCTTAGACACAATAATAAATATCAGTTTGAATAATTGTTTCCATAACCTTTCAATTTGGCAATGTTGCTTACGCCCTTTCCACTTGGTTTTGATTTCCCTAAATTTGATTAATATAGGGGTAAAGGTGATCCTTGTGATCACGTAAAATATTTCTTTATGGCTTGTCGGAATTTTCCTATAGAGATAATTATCTTATTCTCTTATTCCCATGAAGTCTTGGAGGCCGACACTTAAATGATTTCTTCATATTTCCAAAGGTTATATTTTCACATTTGTAAAATTAGCTAAAATTGGTTACCACTTTTCATTTAACATGGAAAGTGATATCACTATGATAGAACTTTGTAATGCAAAACAACACAATAATGAAAACTTCATTGGTTTCTTATAATGATGGTGAGGGTTATCTAGTTGCTTCCCTTGCTCTATTCTAGAGAAACATATTGTCATATCTTTGTACCTAACTTACATCTAAATATATAATTTCAATTGAAAATGCATTTTGTTAGAACTTTTGAAGAATTTATTGAAAAAGTAGGCCATATTGAAAAGGCTTTACTTGCTAAAGGTACTTTAAAACCATTTCAAAGAGACAACCATGAATCAAAATCTATGGAAAAATCTAAATTTTTTAACAAAAATAAGAATTGTTTAGGTGATGCAATAACTGATTCTAAACATGTCCAAGTGGTCCAAAATACTTCTCATTTGAAACTTTCCAAAGAATAGATAAAACCCGAGGTTAAACATCGAGAGTTTACTCCACTTACGGATTCTTCCTCATCAATCTTGAAACAACTAGATGTGGTCAAGTTTCCCAATACTACACCATTTTCTTAAGATACACCAAAACCATCATGGTATAAATACTATGAATATTGTGAATATCATCACATCAAATTCCATGCCATAGATCAATGTTTGAAATTGAAACACTTCATTCGAACCTTATAAATAGTGGAAATGTGTAGATGGATTCACCGTAACCCATCGAAAATTCTAACAAACAGATGGGAATCTATAAAGAGACATTACCTAAGCATAAATAGGTGGAATAGAAGAAGGATCAGGTTCAATCCACCCAAAGTAAAATTCCAATCACATTGTTGTTGAAACAACCAATCATTTTAATTATCTCATTGGTTATATCTATCCTTCTTATTGATCACGTAAATACTATCAAGATTAAATCATATGAGTGTGTAGTGGAAACATGACACACTCACCTTATCATTCCGAACCTCCTATACATATCCTTTCGGGTAGTATTTATGATCTCCTTGATAATCTTGAGAATATTACTACCAAGATTTCTATCTTGGATCTAATGTTCATAAAGATATTCTTTATGAAACTATTCAAGGGTCAAGAGTTTCCATAAACATTGATGCATCGCACTTCTAATCCTTAGTTGTGGAACTTGATCCATTTAAATAACCTACCTTTAGCCAACATGAGATTCCAATGGATGACCATACACACAATCTCCCTTTGTATCTTAAAGTGATTGTTACTCGTAATAAGATCAAATGGGTTCTTGTGGATAATTGATAATTCCTTAAAGTATGTACCTTGAATCTCATTAGATAATTGTGACACACTAACACAAAATTTAAGCCTAATTTAATCACCATTAAGGATTATGATAATGTAGAGTGGCATTCAACAGGAATAATTATTTTACCAATGGAATTTGGACCCATTACACATGATACTTGGTTCCAGGTCTTAGACTTGGAACTTCCTTATAATATTCTCTTAAGTCACCCATGGATCCATGCCTTGCAATACATTCCCTTAATGTTTCACTAGTGTATCAAACTTTATCATGAAGGACAAGCACTCACCATTCTTGGGTACCCACAATATTTTACACATTGTAGAGTATTATCCAATTATTACCCCACAAAATATGAATGTCCTTCTATAGAAATGGTTGTCAAGATTCAATTAGAGGCCCTTTCCTCTCGCATCAATCTTGATACACTACGCATGCATGAAAGTGGTGCCTCTACGTCCATATCCCCATTTTATACATGGGAGATGAAAGTCCTTCCTACTAGCTGTGGGGAATACAATCTCCAATAGGCCCTCCTCATTTCAAATCTTCCCCTATCACCTAAAACATGTGGTAGGCCCATCCCATTATTAGCCAAAATGACCTCAGAACATTGCGGATCAACACCTCATTCCTAGTGGTCTCTTAGTAGATGATAAAATTCTTAACACTTATACATCCCAATCCCTTGATGAAAGGATGGCTTCATGCTATCAATCCCCGACTATGTCATCCCTAATAAGATGATGTATGTTATGGGGTACCAAGGATATGGGTGTGGCATAAATGAACAAGGTGTGCGGGAACCTATTCGAGACATGATAAAATGGATAGATATGGAGTTGGTATTTGGCCTTATGGGTCTCATCCTACGAGAAGTTAACGCCACATCCTCTCGAGCATGGTGATATCTCTTCATATTACAATACAAAAATAGAGTCCCTTTGTAGCCTTTACAAGGACCTTTCTTCCACCAACCTATTCTCTGACATGACTATTTTAACCTTGTCCCCTTCTACTCCTAAATTAGACCTTATTCGCCATTCCTTGTTAATCGGGACCAACAACGGCACATACCAATCGATTTATTTCAGAATGATGAAGCAATTAGTGAATTTATGGGTTTTCGTGTTGACATTCCTATCGGTGACCATAAGAAGGGATTCTATTTCAACCTTGATGCATACACATATTTCGGAGAGGAGGTTGAGTTTTGTGGTTAGAAAAATAAAAAGATAAAGAGGGGAAAATATCTTCTCAAAATCCTTTTCAAAATAAAATATCCAAGTCCCATTAGAGAAAACCTCTTTGAGGCACTTACGAGACAAATAAAAAAAAATGATATAAAAGTGACTAGCCTATGGGTGAAAATCTCATTAATATGCCCTTAGAGAAAGAAATCAATCTCCCCTTGATCCCACGCATATGGAGGATGGATATAAACTACTTGTGGAGGATACTATTGATATAAACATTGGTATAGAAGATGAGACTAGAATGGTCAAACTTGGGGATTTTCTTTTGCAGTAGCATGAGCGAAAAAATTATATGCTCCTTCAAGAATTTTTGGATGTTATTTTTTGGTCCTATGCAGACATGTAAAGATTGGATCCTTCTTTAGTATTGCATAACCTATTTGTGCATAAATCAGAAAATTCAATCAAATAGAAACTACGTAAAATGCATTTTTGTGTGGTGATTTTGGCCAAAGAAGAGGTAGAAAAAATTTTTAATAGAGGCTTCATTAGGCCTATCAACTACTCCTGAATAGATCTCCAACGTAGTACATGTTCAAAAGAATCCTATTGGTATAGGGATTTGCACAGATTTTAGGGACATCAATAAATCATGTACTAAAGATGAATTTCCTCTTCCAAACATTGACATGATTATCAATTCTACTACAACCCATAAAATGATATCCCTCATGGATGGATTCTTAGGCTATACTCAAATAAATATTGTGGAAGAGGACCAACACAAAATTTCCTTTACTATTCCTTGGGGCACCTTTTGTTATCAGGTCATGCCTTTTGGCCTCAAGAATGCAGAGCCACATATCATAGAGCTATGATTTTCACCTTCCATGACATTTTAGATGAAATTATAGAGGATTATGTTGATGATATCATCTAAAAATCAAAAACTATAGTAGAACACCTGACGATCCTTTGTCACATCTATGAACAACTTTAAGATTATAAGCTTCATTTGAATCCTAAGAAATGTGTTTTTGGAGTTATCTTAGGGAAACTATTGGGCTTCATTGTGTCTCAAAGCATGGAATTGAAGTAGATCATGCTAATTCATTTATATTACTTGAGATACATCCTCATAAGAACCTCAAACAGTTGTGCATCCTACAAGGTAAAATTTAGGCCATTCAAAGATTCATCTCATAGCTTACATATAAGTGTCATTCCTTTACCCATCTACTCAAGAAAGATGTGGATTTTCATTGGGGTTCAGATTTCCAACAAGCCTTTGCCTTACTCAAACAATATTTGGAAAATCCACATGTCCTTTTACCTCCTACCCGAGGTGAACCATGGATGTTATACATATCTTCTACTTAGTGTTATAAATGCATTCTATTGGCATAGTACGATGCCCAACACAAAGAAAGAGTTGTCTATTATTTTAATCGCATATGATATTGTTACCAATAGATTGAATAATCATGTTTGGTTGTGGTCTTCACCTTTCAAAAACTTTGTCATTACCTTTTGAATCACCATACTAAGCTAATATCTCAAGTTGACCCTCTCAAATACCTTTTATCAAAACCGGAACTTAAAGGAAGGATGACCAACTGGATTATTTTGTTGAGCGAGTTTGACATTGAGTATGTCAATCAAAAAGTAGTGAAAGGAAAATTGATTACTAACTAACCGAATGAATCACCCAAGAATGAAACTCTTAAGTATAAACCTGACATATGCTTTCATCTTATATATTAAAGAATCATCAACCTAGAATATATACTTTAATGGGTCATTCACATTTAATGGCTCGGGATATTTATTAATCCTTATTACTCCCATAGGATATATCATCCTACAAGATTTTATATATGTCTTCCCATGTACAAACAACATTTCCAAATATGAATCTCTTATTATAGGACTTAAATTCACTATTGAATGGAACATTAATCATGTTGAGGTTATAGGTGATTCCCATCCGATCATAAAATAGGTGAACCATGAATACTAAGTCGGAGATGAGAAACTTATCACATCAAAACACATGGTGGACACCTTGAAAGAATATTTTGTTCTAATTTCCTTCCATCAAGTTCCACATATGCAAACTGATCATCGGATGCCCTAGCTACTATTAGATCCTCACCGCACCTATCTCTAGACTCCAAGGAATTTTAGTTCTTTATAGATCATCAAAAGTTTTGGATTATGACATACCGAATCATGTTTGGTATGTGAAGTTTTTGGTCCCTTTTCCCCTTGGTACGTTGACATTTATAATTACTTATAGGATGGTACTTTCAAATCCAACGTCTCCTATTCCAAAAAAAGAACCCTTATCCAATGAATATCCCATTACACCCTACTTGGGGGAACTCTCTATCTTAGAGGTTACGATGGGACTTTGTTACATTTTCTTAACTTTGAAGAAGATATCCAAGCAATCAAATAGGTGCACGAAGGTATTTGCGGGGCTCATACTAGTGGAATGGTTCTTGCGAAGAAACTCCTATGAGTGGGATACTACTGGCCTACTATGGAAATAGATTTTTGTCAATATGTGAAGAAATTTGTCCTACTTCATAAACATGGTAATTTGATCCATGCATCATCTCAATCATTACATCCTATCATAACACCATGGCCATTTTATAAATAGGGACTCGATCATATACGAAAACTGACCCCTACTTCATCCGATGAACACAAACACATTATCACTACCACTTAGTACTTTACCAAATGGGTAGAGGTTATTCCTCTCACTTATGTTATAGGTGCAAAATTTCCAACTTCATCATGAAACATATCATCTGCCATTATGGCATCCCTACGCCAATGTATCTCACAATGGTAAATCATTTTAAAATAAGCATGTCAAGGTTTTGTGCTAATGCTTTAAAATACACTAGAAGTTATCTACACTTTATTACCCCCAAGGTAATGGGAAATATGAGGCCACCAATAAAATACTTCTACGGATTATGGAGAAAATGGTTGGTAAAACCGATTGTAATTGGAATCTCTAAATACATCATGCCCTCTAGGCCTATCTCACTTCCATCTGCACACCTATAGGTGCAATCCCATATTCCTTTGTATTTTTTATTAAATCCATTATAACCTTAGATATTGAGATCCCCTATTTGAGAGTCTCCTTGCATAGACTATTTGGATAAAGATGAGGATTACATAGTCGTCAGGCTAGCGTGAGCTTGAACTCCTTTATGAAAAGTGCCTTCATGCCCTAGATCATATTAAAGTGTATCATAATCAAATTCACGTAGGATACAATAAATGCATTATCCCTTGTTAATTTTAGGTAGGTGATCTTGTGCTTAAGGAAAACAAGTCCGACACCACCAAAGAACATGAAAATAAAGGCAAATTTGAGAATAATTTGTTAAGGTTATACATTGTAGTGGCTGAATTTGGTTGGGGGCCTATAACCTTCCACATCATGATGGTGATGAGTTCTAAGAACTTATGAATATCATGCATAGCACGATTTATCTTCTTGAGCTTGGGAGCATTCAAAAATCACAAAAATCAAAACAAACATGAATAGTAAAGAGAAATAAATTCTTCCAAATGTGAAAACCATGAAATTGTGGCACTTTGGACAAGTCCTTTGCTAAAAACCAGTTTTCAATGCCATATGAGGGTTCCTTGTTCACAAACATCTCACACTTGGGGGCATGATTGCTTCTTTCTAATTTATTCATTCACCTTTGTTTGAAATCATTTTGATTCAATCCTTCGTGGCCTTGATTTGAATGATCCTTTCTTGTATATACATGTGGGATTTTTCATTGTACATTCTCACCTCTCACTAGGGAATCTTTGAATCTTCATTTTCATGTGCATATATTTGAAAAAAATCAAAAAAACTTTAAAATTCACAAAAACCTTCAAAATATAGAAACATTGGTACAACATAAAAATCCAAAAATTGGTAAAACCTTCAAAATCCAAAAACATTGGTAAAACTTCAAAAATCAAAGCATTGGTAAAACCTTCAAAATCCAAAAATATTGTAAAGCATTAAAACATCCTAAACATTCACAAAACACAACATCCTCAAACATTAAAAATTATCCTACAAAACATCTTACTTTAGTGCTTTCTTGTTCTAGCGCACAACATGCAGATCATCTTGATCTTCCTTCATTAACAAAGTTGGTTTTCTTTCTATGTTTGTCTTCCTGACATATATCATTTCTCGAGGTAATTTCATAGTGCATGTTTCTTTTTCATGTCGGCTATTGCTGAGGGAATTATATGTCCTCTGTTTATTCGCCTTGATGTATCCTTGCTTGGGGCACCATTTAACCCATTTTCATATACCTCAAACATTTGGGAACTAAAGCTAGATAACAAAAAACAATTGTACAACTTTCTTAAATGTTGTTTGTTTGATTATTTTTCTTTGTACTTGTTTGTATGTTGGTCTTTTTGTTTAATTTCTCATACTACATTGTTTCTTGTATTTTTCTTTGCATTAGTCCTTTAGTAATGAACAAAAATTAGTATTATGGCTCTTCATGTCATTTTACACATTTTTATAAGCTTATATTAAATAAATAGTTAATCCCGATTTTCATAAATATTCCTACTCCTTCAACTTGAACTAACTAAGCAAGAAAATATAAATATACCAACCATAGAAGACACAAGGTTTAGCGATACTTGTAGATGTTGATTAACGATGCTTGATGTTGATTGAAGTTACTCTCTATGAAAGATGTGTGCAATCTCTTTTCCTACAAAGAAACTGTGATTAAAGACACTACACAAGATATGATTAATAAGGTGGATAAACAAGCTTCTCGGTAAAAATTTGATCTCGGGAATCCAAAGGGCTTCCTCAAAAGATGTTAGCTCGTTGTTTAAAAATTAAGTTAATTGAAATAGATAAATGATACATGATGAATTGATACAATATATATAGATAAGACAAATAATAAGATGATACAAGTGTTGATAGAAAATACATAAGAGACATATTATGGCTTGAACTCAATATTTAAAGGGATATCATGTTCATCCTCGTATGCAACCCAAGAAATTTTAGCTTCGATGAGTATGTAATTTAAATACGCATGCCAATAGTCTTCTACTACTTGATAGAGTTCGTGAGTGAACTCAAAAATGTTGTCCAATTCGTCTACAAGAGCATGATAGAGCCAAACAAAATCAGATCATGTAATATATCATATTGTTCCCAATAGAAAGGGTGTCAGATTATCAAAAAGGAATGGATGTTGGTAATTTCATGAGAAAGGCCACCAATTTCCATCTAACATTGATCCATGCTTAGAAAAATGTCAGTAATAAAAGGTATGATATGATAGCTAAGGGATTTTGAATAAAAACTGATCGAAATTATAAAAAGGTCAAAATGACAGGAATTTTTGATGATTGGAACAATCAATTATGGCGATTCTCGTGTTTTATAATAAATTGAAAAAATAAAATGTATAATGATTTTAACTTATGTTTTCAGAGTTACAGATAACTAGAAATGATGTAAAATTGATGAATAAATGAACAAAAATGCTTGGAATATGATATGGGGGTGAGAAGTAGTCTCTAAACTTGATGAAAGATGATGCAGAAAGAAAGTGAATCATATAGCTAGACTAATGATATGCCGATCTACAAGAGCTTTGAATGGCCTAAGAATGCTTGATGATTGTGGGTAATGATGCTAGTTGACAACTCAAGTGACTTGATACTTAGTGGTGATCTGCATGAAGATATCAATTAAGAGAAAAAGATAAGAATCATGAATGCAAGTTGAGGATCCTCGGAGAGAAGCTACAAAACTAGGTTAAATAATCATTGACAATTACCTAAATCGCCAACAATTTCAGGTTGTTTGAGTTTTGTGAGGAAAAATGGTTGGAACAACTTCCAAATCAAGGCTATTTGATTTGTATTTTGAGTGGCTAATTTGTTAAGTTGTTGGGAACATGTTGCATTTGTTTTGGAGGGTGATAAAATAGGCTAAATTTAACTAGATTTTGTTTATGTTTGGTTTTTAGAAATATTCCTAGGTGGTTACATAGGATTTTGTAAGATGGATTACGAGATGAAAAATGATAAAGATAATGATACTTAGGATGTGGGGTGGTGTTAATATTTTTAATTAATTAATTGAATAAAGATGAGGGGATGTTTAATGTATTCAATTAATGGGACAAATGTAAGGGGTATATTGTATGACTTAAGGTATGAAATATTAATGTATTTAATTAATCAATTGAATAAAGATGAGGAGTGTATATTTTTGACGTCTACATTTTCCCCTTTTTGTCTGGTAGTTTAATGGCAAAGCATTAGATAATTATAATGAGTTGTTTGTATGGGTGATCCCCCCTCAAAATGGGGTGACTACAATATAATGCAAGGAACACTAGTTTGAAAGTTATGATTAGATAAAAACATTGCCCCAGTCCAAGGGGTACCAAAATAGGATGTGCTACCAAGGAATCAAATGATAGGGGAACCAAAGGGCTCAATACCTATAGACATATGATCCATGAAGGTAGGATAAATAGACGGGAAGTCAAGTGATGGGGGCCAAAGGGCACACATCCCATAGTCATATGACGAATCCCAATGTTGATTTCATTTTTCTAATATTTAATGTTTCAAGGACTAGGGTCCTTTGAAAGAGACACATTTGTGGAAAAAAGTGATGATTTGATATAAATGGGCATGGATGCCAAAAATGTGATAAATGGAAAAGTCTGATGTTAACTTTATTAGATCGGTGGAATACTTTCACCTACACTTTTTGGTTACCAACTGGAGAGATGACCCTCACTCTAAAGGATGTTCATCATATTATGATATATCTTATCCACAGAGAGGGATATATACCATCGTGAGGTAGAAATATTAGATGTGATGTAGAGTTTTTATGGTCATGAGGCCGAGAATGTGAGATATGAGTGATGAGAATTTACATATTGTTCATTGTATGATCCTGGGAGAGATGGTTGTACCAGGATGACCATGATGATGATGGCCATCTCATGTTTTTCTATACCAGTTCCAAGAGGTGGAAAATTTCCTTAGATGATGACCGGGGTAGTTCTTTGAGATGATGGAGCATAGGACAATTTTTGAGTGGGGACCTACTTTACTTGCTCCATCATTAAGATATTTGTGGGCCTAGAAGGCCCATAAGCGATATGGGATATATGTTAGATTTTTATTACATTGTTGGGCATATGAGAATATTTTTATTAACTTGTCCATTTGGGGATTCCATGGACTAGTGGCAAGATTCATGCCGGTTTCATGAGGTGGTGGCAGGACAAGGGATGGGAGCAAGAAGAAGAAGAAGGGGATACTTTTTATAGAGATTTATTATCAGGGTTATAGGAAGGTGGTATTATTTGGAGGCTATTGGTTGTCAAATGCACACCTCTGTCTCGAGATCTAGAAGAACCAAGTTATTCGAGACAACAATGGAACCTTCCCCAAGTTGTGGGACCCTGCGTGCTTGAGACAGATCTCCGAAGAAGGTCGGTTCCTCTATCTATTTCTCACATTACTATACTCCTAATGTTGGAAGGAAAACTAAGATAACAATGACAAGGGACCATGAATAGAAGGATAACAGAAAGGAAAATAAAACTAAATAAGGTGATAACACTAAAAAAAGAGGGATGAACACCATCCGATCTGAGGAAAAATGAAAGGAAAAGGTGTGAAAGAAGGCTAGCACGCATAAGCACAAACTAAAATGCATTTACCATATCAAATTCATGGAACACAACTAAAATGGAGTTGTAAGGGACATAAAGTGACACAACATCACACAATGCAAAATCAAGGCAAGAAGAAGGAATGAAAACACACTTAGGATAGAAAATAGCCACAAAATGATGCTTTCATTACTTCCAAAAATACACAAAACTATTATAATGGTGAAAGAGGCTGATATCCACATGCATGAGCTATATCTAGAGGTCTACTTAATCAGTATAAAAATATGAAGTCCTTAGCAAAATGCATAAGGATCCAAATTTTCCAACATTAATAATTATCTTAACTCTTACATTTATAGATGAATCGATGGGAGAAAAAGAGGAGAATGAGGGAAACATGAGTTTAAAATACAACTACAAACAAGAAGCATTCAATGCCTCTGTAAATCATAAATACACTTCCCAAGTCTCTGTTTGGCATGTAGTAGAGGGAAGGAGGTGAAATTTCTATAAAATCGAGTGGTTAGATCAATCGATCTACTCATCAATTCCTAGAAAGACATTTTCCCATTTCTCACCTACCGATCCACTAGAAATTTGAACTTGAATGTCCTAGCATGTAGCCCATGTCAAGCAGCTATTAATTGAGATTATGGGCATGCCAATCGAGCTATGTAGAAAAATTTATGACTTTCATAAATTTTTTAGAGCTTCCTAGGCACACGTGGCATGTGTGATTGGTCAAAGTATGACAAACCGTAAAAAAATGTTTTGTCATTTCTACCATATGTCACCCACTAATTTTTGCAAGGATTCGGTTCCCAAATGACACGCTTTGATTGGTTGCATGTAACACACTCAATCTTGTTAGGTAATGAAGTGGCATGGAATGATGCAAAGAAGGGTGCAAAGACATGCATGTGAAATAATGAGGTGTGAAAGGATGCTAGAGGGAGGCACGCACAATTACGATACACACAGAGGAAATGGGGAAAAAAATGGTGAGAGGTAAATGTATGGAAGAGGTGTAATCATTATAGAATTATGTACAGGGTGCAAGAGAAAGGGTGTGTAGGGATTCCAAGGATGTAGCTGATTTAGGAATCAAATGCTAGGGCGCACGCGAAAGGTGAATGCACCGATAAGAATAAGGGTGTATGCATATAGAGTGAGCGCAAGGGTAAGATGCAACAAAGAGGAAAATGAAAAGGAGGGAGGAAGGCATGAGAAGGAAGGGGCGTGCGAGGAAACTTCAGCCATGGTAATGTTCCAACCGAAGAAAGTAAATTGTGCATAACATGTAATGTGAAACCATAGAGCCAGAATGGAGATGTGGGTTATCCAAATAACTAGGGGAGTTATTATAGATAATAGTTTGGTGACTTTTGGGGCCATCTACCTACTAGATGAGGGAGATCAGTAGCTTGGAGCATCCATTGGGCATGGAGTTTTGTTATATAATGTGAATTTTTGATCTACAACTTTGAAGAATTGCCCCTCAAATCATGTCTCGAACATATTCGAACTCTCTTTTGAATCTTGTGAAATTGTTTAAGATAACTAGCATGCCGGAAGAAAAAAATAAAACACGTAGAAGCACACAAGAAGAAGAAAATATATACAAACAAAATAATGTGTGCGTAATGTACTTGGAGGAATTGAAACTACTTTAATATTTACAATGTGATGTAGCAAACTTAATGGAAGGGTTTAAGATAAATCTTATTTACTCGAGATTGTAGCATGCCTCCGTCAAGATGATATAACTCGAAATATTTAGCCTCCTTGCATGAACATATACTATACGGCCACTCCAAAGTGCATCAATATTTACATAGCACCCTAGTTTAGCTCAGTCAGCATCCCATTTAAGACCAAGTCCCCAACTTTGAAATCTTGAGGCCTAGCCTTTCACAAACCACTTCTTTATTACTTGTTAATGATATTCTAGCTTGATCATGACAGAGAGTTTCTTGATTCCTCAAGTTCAACTAGCTCTGTCATTCTAATTTCTCTCTAGTTTGCACCTTCAAACTCTAGCTACCGAGAAAGCGCCAAAGAGTTCAACTCAAGCGTCAAAGGAAGAGAGGTATCTTTTCCATCGATGAGATTGTAAGATGAAATTCCCATTACTTTTTTCATTGTAATTCTATCTGCCAAGAGTGTGTGTAATACCTTTGTATGCTACTATCTTTGGCTGATTTTCATTGTGTGCTTTAGGATCTTGATCAAGTTATTGTTTGTTTACTCTACTAGACCATTTCCTTTAGGATAATATTTGGAGGAAGTCTCCAAATGGATGCCCAAATAAGAGCCCAATCAATGATTTTGGTACCAAGGAAGGATTTTACAATATCATAGATAATGGTTTTAGGAACGCCAAACCTTGTTACAATACCTTTGAGAAATTCTAGGGATTCTTGGTTGATTCCTTGAGCACAAAAGCTTCTATCCATCTTGGTGAAGTAATCTATAGCTATCAGCACCCACTTGTGTCTAGTTCTTGAAGGTGGATTGATCATGCCTATGAAGTCAAGACCCCATTGCACAAAAGGATGATCCACTTAGATAGGTCAAAGGGGAAGCAAGTGCATATTTCTTCTTTCCTATAAAGAAAGTACATTATTTACATTTTATGACCCACTTGTGCATCTCGCAAATAGGGTAGGCCAAAAGAGGCATGTCATTATGATTTTCATTGTTGTTTCTCTTGGTAGAGAAGTGTCCACCAGAAATTCCATCGTGAAATTATGCTAACACTTTTTTAGTTTGTGTGCCATCGATACACCTCAATAACACCATGTAGATTCCTTTTGAAGAGAATACCATCAATAAAAACAAAAGGAATACGTTATAACCTTAGATCCCTCTCCTTGTTTTTTTCAAACCATGAGGGTATACACCCTCTTGAAAGTAATGTGATTGTGTCCTTCATCTAGTCGCGCTTGTCGGGATCTGCATTATATTCAAGTTCTTCTCGTGGAGGCCTTCATCTAGAAATAATGAAGTCTCATGTTCATTTTGTGCATCCTCAACAATCTACTTATAGAGTGTGTTGCATCTTACTAGCTTAGTGGCTTTGATAGTCACATCATACTCCATGATTTTTGTCACCCATCTCACTCTCTTTTCATTGATTTCTGCTCTCATGATGAAGTCTCTAACACTGGAGTGAGAAACTAGCACCTTGATATGATTTGTGGCAATACTTTTAAAATTCTTGAGTGCACGCATGATGGAAAAGACCTGCTTCTCCATGTGACTGTATTTTAACTCATAATCCTTTAGTTTTTTATCAAGAAAGCCATTGGTTATTCAATTATTTACTCATTTTCTTGTGTTAGGACAACAACACTTGAATCAACACCTTAGGCATAAAGGATGAATTATTTTGAGTATTTCCGCTTAATGAGTGTTGGTGTGCAAAGCAATCTCTTGCTTGTTTTTTTGAATCTCTCTCTTCCTTTTTGGCTATCCATTTGAAAGCTATGTCCTTTTTAAGCATCAAGGTAATGGGTCGAACTAGTCCCGTAAAGTTAGGAATTAGTCCCTGTAAAGTTAGGAATTAAGCATCTAACAAATTTAATCTTTCCAAGAAATGACTATAAGGATTTCTTGTGCACTGAAATGAAAGCTCTAGATGGTTGAGATGTGCTCAGATCAATTGTGATGTCATCCTTAGAAACTACATGGCCTAGAAGATTTCCCTACGCCACTACAAAATTTCACTTCTTAGGGTTAAGAGATACCCCATACTTTCTGCATTTCTCAAAGACTTTCTCTAGGTGTACCATGTGATCTCGCACTCTATTTTGAGAAGATCGTAATTTCATCTTGGTAAACCAAGATGAACTCATTGATGTAACCTTTGAAGGTAATATCCATGGCACGCTGAAAAATTGTGCCCGCATTTGATAGACCGAAGGGAATTTTCTGATATGCGTATGTTCCCCACTTGGTCATAAACATTGTTTTGAATTGATCCTCTTCCTTGACTAGTATCCGATTAAATCTTGAATACCCATATAACATGGAAAATATTTGTGTTCCATCCATAATCTATAGAATCTACTCCATCGAAGGAAAAGGATAATGATCCTTGAGGGATGCCTTGGTCAAATCTCTCTCAAATCAATGCACAATCTAATCTCACCATTATTTTTACGCATGGAACTAGATTTTTGACCCGGTAGAGTACTTGATGGGAAAAATAATATTCTCTTCAATGATTTTAGACAACTCTTTCCGCATAAGGGGATTTATCCTTGGATTGACTAGCCTTTTCTTTTATCTGATGGCTTAATACTGGGATCAAGGTCAATGGAGTGTTGAGCAACAATTGGATCAAAACCTTTGAGGTATTCATAATCTCATGAAAAAATGTCATTGTATTTTTGGAAGAGAGATATAAGGCCTACTTTTCTTCCTACATGTAAGCTTTACTAGCAAAGCAACTCCTTTCCTTACACAATTCTAAATCAAACATTGTCTTCTTGCACCACGTGCATGTACTTTTCTTCACCCTTAAACTCATCATTATGGCTAAACATTTTTCTCTACGGTGACCAACCCTTTAAAAAATTATTTTTCTTCAGCTGGATCACTTGGTCACCATATTTTCATGCAAGTCATCTTGCATGCTTAAGGAGAAATCAGCCTCATTCTAAAGGAACTAGATGATGTGTGCATCATGTCAAATACTTTCCAGCTTGGTGTTGTTATCTCGAATAGATGGTCGGATCACCATCTTAACATGTTGAACATTCCCTTTGACAAAGTCCTCAATAGGTGAGAAATTTGAACCAAGTGCGGCCATTTGATCATCTTATTTATTCAATTTACATAGCACCTCCTGCAGATTTAGAGCATAAAATCTCTCAAGAAGGTCCCATAATTTGTGTTTATAATCTTTGAGAAGATTATTCTTTTCCTGGCATTTGTTGGTGACCCGGTGGATAACAAATTTTGTATCCCCAAATATCTGCAGTGCCTTAATCCATTTCTTCTCAACAATGAGAAGGCTATGCACAAATGCCTCATATTCTAATACACATTGTTAGAGCGTATGAATTGCAACCTATGCGTGAAGAAGAATATCTCATTCTTAGGGGAAATGAGAATAAATCATGCGCTGCTGCTATTTCTAATTCCGAACCATCAAAGTATAGCTTCCATAAACTAGGTTCTTCTTGGTCTTTCTTGAGTGTGTGTGAAATCACAACTTCTTCTTCAGGATGTAATAAGTAACAATATCAATTTCAAAAGTTTCAAGCTCTTCAACATATGGATCAAACTTTTGATGCCTTTCTTCCCATTCATCTAACACAAGGTCATGCAACAAGGAGGAATAGGATGTTCTTCAAAAACTTGGTCTTGACTTTCTTGGATTAAGCAGTTTTCTTGGAGAGGGGATTAATCATATGACTCTACATGATAAGAAAATATAGGCTTAGCTTGTATAGTAAATTGGGTACCATACCTTGTCTTGAGTAACATTTGGGACCAATCAGAATACAAGTAACCACCAACTTTTACAGTAAATTATCTTGATAGACACAGGGAAAACAAAGGAGGTAGGTCAATAATAGATACATATTAAGTTATGGTAAGGATTGGAAATGCATGTAGGGTTAACTCAATATACTTGATGATTCCTAAGGTAGTAACAGTTGAGCCATTAAGTTGTAGGACTCCTTTGGACAAGGGGTTATAGTTGAGACCTAGGACATTAGCTATCTTCTTGGGCATAACAAATTACTAGCACCCGAGTCACTCATGAAATTATGCACTATATGTTTGCCTATGATCAAGGAAATATAGAAGGGTGGGGTTTTAGCAACATTACTTACTTTCTTCTCTTTTTCTTGATATATATTAATAAAGCATGTAATTTGTGAATAACTGGATTAGTGCGTGGGAGTTGGGCGAGAGCTTCATGTAACAGGTCACACTGAGATGGAATAGTCAAGGCATCCCACATTGTGAAATTTATGTTTGTCTTCTTCATCTGGTCCACAATTCTGAATGGAAGGCCCAATGACTTGTGCATCTGGGTATGGAAGTGTATTTTCTTGTTTGTTCGTGCATGGAGGTAGAAGCCTTAGCCGAGGCAGAGGCTTGACCTACCAAAGGAGGGGCACACACTATTTTAGGAGGAGCTTTGTGGGAGCCTCACATGCAGGGATTTGAGAATTTTTACTACTATATGCCTTAGCTACATCTTTCTACTTCTGATTATCATCCTATGTTGTTGGAATTATAACCAGCACACTAGACTCAAGCATTCTTTTCTTATATGTTGTGTTGTTTGAAAACTCCGGCATGCTATCTACTCACATCATCTCGCAACTTGGTTGATTACACAAAAGTCATCCACGCCAAAGAATATTAAGTTAGATTCAGGAGGGAATTCTATATTTTCTTGGCTCTTAGGCTCGCTTGTGCTAATGGAAGGCTCACAATTAAAAGAATTCAAGATCATAAAGGCTTGTGCGCTCAAAAAATTAGCGTAATGATATTGACTATGAGGCATGTCAGTAAGGGAAGCACCATTCGACTCCTGCACCAAATTTTTTTTTGAACTGGAACAAGTGTTGACTTGTGTTGGGTGATGGAAGAGGAGGTGCAGGAGGAACAACTTACAAAGGCAGGTGAGCATTAGCATGACATCCGTCATTCCTGGTTGTTCTACCCATATCTTTGGTTTCCATACTTGATTCTACCAAGGCTAATTACTTTGGCTTTTCTCCTAATTAGAATTGTTTTGTAGGCTTGCACATGGTACTTCTCAAGAGACATGACCTTGTTAGACAGGTTTCTAATTAGGTTTTTAATTATTCATCTTATTTATGTTATGCAGTAGAGAGTACGACATTGATACAACAAGTTGAGAGCTTTACATAGGGATGGGAGCAATGGAAGGTTGGGGAACAAATGACATCTCTAGAAACAAGGGCGCATGAGGTCTAGGAGCCAATTTACCAACCTGAATGAGACTATTTTTGCCCTTATTGCAATGTTGTATGCAGCAGGTAGTCATACCTCATATGGATTGAATCATGACTAAAATTTCACTGTTAAAATCCCTTAGATAGTACAAGAAATCATGTTGGGCTATAGGTCTTACCACTTAAGGAATTCTATCCCAAGTCTTCTAGAATCTGATGTTGAAATCAGTCATCTGCTCATTGGGTGCCCTCTTTATTGTTTTCAGTTTCCCCACCAAATACAAGTGATCTGACTTGTCCTCAAAGTAATTGCAAAGATTTGTTCCAAGCTCATCCCAGGTGGCAATAGATGCAAGTCTCAGGCCACGGTACCATTGGAGCACTTTACCCTTGAATGAGGTTACAAGTAGCCTAAAACTACATCATCATGTGTAATCAGATAGACAGAGAACACATTGGCCACATCTTGAATATGCTCGACATGGGTGACTTGATTTTCTCCCGTGAAGTATGGGATGCTCTTGAGCGTAGCTGCTGGCATATCATTTTATATATTGAAATTGAGCAAGCTTCCACCAATGAAGTTAGCAAAGTTCCTTGGAGGAGGAGGCAATGAAGTTTCATGGTAGGGTGCGTTTTCTATTGTGAGGAGGAGTAGAGTGTGCACTACATGTTGGAGATGGGGATGCACACGTAGAAGATCTGTTGTGTGTGCTTCTTGGTGAAATCTAGAGATATTCAAAGGATCCTTCAACTTGCAGCACTTTGTCTGGTATACACTCTTCTCATAAAAGGCACTCAGAACTGCTAAAACAAAGATTTGAAGGTTGGGAGTCACTAGATGTGTTGCAATGAGCCTCTAAAGGCCTGAAATACTAAGTCCACACACCAGAACTTAGCAATATTAGAAATATAATCTTTCAATTTTTGTTCCACCGAGCGTGTCAAAATCATTGGTTATCAAACGTGCACTGTGTCTCAGATATGGAAGAACTGAGTTGTTTGAGAGAACAATATAATTATCTCCGAGTTGTGGGACCCCAGTGCGCTTGAGAGGATATCTCGAGAAGGTCAATTTCTCTATCTATTTCTATTGTTACTTCTACTCCTGATGTTGGAAGGGAAAAATAAGGTAACAATGCCAAGGGACTAGGGATAAAAGGATAAGAGAAAGGAAAATAAAACCAAAGAAGACAATAACACCAAAAAAGAGGGATGAATACCATCCAATCTATGTGAAAATGAAAGGAAAAGGCGGAAAGAAGTCTAGACACATGTAACACAAACTAAAATGCATTTACATATTAGATTCATGGAACACAACTAAAATGGAGATGCAAGTGATGTAAAGTGACATAAAGCACACTTAATGCAAAAGAAGGGCAAGAAGAAGGAACAAAAACATACTTATGATAGAAAATAGCCACAAAACGTTGTTTTCAAGTTACTTCCATAAATGCACAGAATTGTTACAATGGTGAAAGACAAAGATATCCACATGTACAAGCCACATCTAGAGGTTTGTGAATCGAGCACAAAAATACCAAGTCCTTAGCAAAATGCATAAGGATCCAAAATTTCCAACGTTAACAATTATCTTAGCTCTTACATTTATAGATGAATCGATGGGAGAAAAAGAGGAGGAGAAGGGAAACCTAAGTTTAAAATACAACCAATAATAACAAGCATTCAATGCATGAAAATCCACATGTAAATCTATCAAATACACTTCCCAAGTCTCTGTTTGGCATGTAAAAGAGGGAAGGAGGAAAATCCCTATCCAATCGAGTGGTTAGAGAAATCAAAGCTACTCATCAATTCCCAAAAGATGTTTTCCCATTTCTCACCTACCATATCTACTAGAAATTTGAATTTTAATGGCCTAGCATGTAGCCCATGTCGCATTAGCTATCGATTGAGACTAGGCGTGCACCAATCAGAGCTCTGTAGCAAAATTTATGACTATCGAATTTTTCGTAGTCGTCTTGAGCACACGTGGCATGCACGGATTGCGTAAAGGATGGCTAAATGTACAAAATGTTTTGTCGCTTTCGCCATGTGCCACCCACTCGATTTGTTGTAAGGATTCGGTGCACCCAGATGACACACTTTAATTGGTTGTATGTCACACACTCAAACTTGTCGAGTAATGATGTGCACAAGAATGGCACAAAGGAGGGTGTAAATACATGTGCATGAAAGAATGAGGCACGAAAGGATTCCAGAGGAAGGTGCGCGTAATTATGATGTACGCAGTGAAAATGAGAAAACTGGTGAGAGGGAAATGTATAGAAGAGGCACAATCGTTATAGAATGATGTGTGAGAGCACAAGGAAATGGCACGTAGGGATGCCAAGGACGTATCCAATTTAGGAATCAAAGGCCAAGGGCACACGTGAAAGGTGAATGCACCTGCGCTTGAGAATAAGGGTGGATGCACAAAGAGTGAATGCAAGGGGAAGATGGAACAAAAATGAAAATGAAAAGGGAGGAAGGAAGGCATGAGAAGGAAGGGGTGTTTGGGGAAAATGAAACCATGGTAATGTGTCAACTAAATCAAGTAAAGTGCACGTAACCTACAATGTGAAACCATAGAGCCAGAATAGAGATGTGGGTTATCCGAATAACTAGGGAGTTATTAGATAACATAGGCCCTATTTATATTTTCATGATTACACTGGATGTGAGCATGA
This sequence comes from Taxus wallichiana var. yunnanensis, assembly GCA_018340775.1. Lineage (NCBI taxonomy): Eukaryota > Viridiplantae > Streptophyta > Pinopsida > Cupressales > Taxaceae > Taxus > Taxus wallichiana. Next base: position 509,234,896 of record CM031239.1, on the reverse strand, counting down.
GTTTTTGGGAATGCAACAAGATATATGGATCCAAGCATGTAGGGTGTAAGAGAATGAGATGTTAAAATTTTTCATGTGAAGAGACAATTTGGGTTGGTTAAGGATCTTCGCCCGAGGATCTCGTGCAGTATATAGACAAGACGACAAGGATACAGAGACCCTGAGGGTAGTTGTGGTGAGACCCATGATCATTGTTGATGAGAAGGGGGCTATGGTCCCTAATTATTATGGTGACATTATGCCACTTGATGACACAAGGTCACTCTAGAGTATATTACATGGTGGCCCGATCACCGAGATATTTTTATATGACCCGAGTAGTACAACGGGTGAGACGGGTTCATTCTCGTCTATAGGGAGGATCACGGTCATAGATGTGATTCGGTATCTAATGATGATGACGATCGATGAGGAGGGAGATGATGATCTAGCCGAAGCTATTGTAGAGGTGATGGATGAGAAGGTTATGGTGGAGGGAGAGAGGGATGAAACTTTAAGAGAGAGAGAGAGAGAGAAATGGAATCTTGGGGCTAAGATATGTTTTTTTTATAGAGAGAGATAGTTTTTTTACTAAGTGGTACATGCTCGTGATTCAACTTGAGTCAAAGCAAGACAGCCGAGATTTATATTGTCAATAGATGCACTCAAGAAGGTCCTAGGTATTACAGGGGTCTTTTGTTTTCTGTGTGGATCTAGTAGTGATGGCACATGCTAGTGGATATCATGCACATGCTAGTGGGCACAGAGGGGAATCACTTGCACCATATGGTATGATTTCTATGGTGTATTATCAATTAAGACGGGTAAATTTGTAATATTACATTGATATGGTGATCTGTGATTACCCAAATACTACATTATATGTTGATCATTTAGACATAAAGGAGACGGTCCTTAGAGCGAGTGCCGAGAGTGTGGGACACCCACCGAGGAGATGAGAGAGAATATGTGGTAGTTTTTAGTGTAGAATCACAACATCCATGGATTTTTCTCAAATTTCTAGTTTGATAATGGCACCCAGTGTGATTACACAACATTGAATCTTTTCCCCAAGTGTGGGACTTGCAAAAATGGGAAAAGATTCTCCAGATAAACGTTGGTTCCTATCCCTCTATTCAGGTGCATGCATTCATTTGCAGAGGATCTATTCTAAGTCCTATTCTAAATATTTCTAAGGGACCAAAGTAAAGAAGAAGTTTTCAAAAAGAATGAAATATAAGCTAATGGAGGTGATGCACCGAGGAATGATGAAGTCCCACTCTGTTGTTAAACACAGAGCATAGAAATAATGCAACTTAGATGCACAAATAACCAGTTTTGTAAATGAAAAGATCAGAATGAATGCAATGGAAATAAGTAAAGGGGCTGAAAATCACCCACAGGCTTATTTTATTGCTCCACAAAGTTGATACAAAGCATCTACAATGGCCAAAAGGAAAAAAAATCATTTACAGATCTATGGAAGGTTTGAAAACTCCACAAACTCACTTCGTAACTAGAGAGAAAGGGAAATATAGAGTAAAAATGTCCAACCATTACAAAGAATGAATCCTTTCCATTTATAGCCGAGAGCAAGAGAGAGAAAACAAAAGGGGAAGTAAATCTGATCCTTGGACTCAACCACCCGCCATTAATCTCTTTCAAATCAGCCTGCAAACCATTAATTTGATCTTTCCTTTTACCTACATGTTGGAGAAGCAAAAATGGAAAATGGAATAAAAATGATGTCTTGAAGCAATCTGATCTCACATTCAAGGCATGAGAAGACATTCTAGGGTTTTTCCCCACCAAATCAAGCTGATACTCCATTCTTGGTGTGCTAGAGAAGAAAACCATGGCGGCTCGAGAAAAAACGATTTGTTCAAAGCAATCTGATCTTGCATTCAAAGCATGAAAGATGTTTTTGCATTTTCTCCATTGAAATCCACAAAACATGATGTTTTTATGCCTTCAATGCATAGAGGGGATCGAGATCTTTCCAAAAAATCTGATTTCATCCAAATCTGATCTTGGAATCGAAAGATATGCCCTCTGTAAATTTTTAGGTGAAACAGGGAAAATTTAGGTCAAAATCAGGTCGGTCCAAAATTTGGCATTTTTCCTTTTTTTTTTTGATAATTTTGGAAAAATTCCCATGACCCACAGCTTCCCAGGACACGTGTCACATTTTGATTGGATGCGGGGTCCAAAATGAAATTTTGCTCATTTTAGCCCGCAAGGGCAAATTTTCCAAAGGCCTTCCACCGGTGAAATCTCTGTCACTCGAGGTGGACACATGGCGCACTCTAATTGGCTGCGAAAATGTAGCTCATTTCTTGCCTTTTGTATTTTTGTAATTTTGGCAAAAAATCAAAAAATCTCCCGACGCCCCGATCTCCGTCGATGAGTGGACACGTGGCACCTTCTTATTCGCTGATGGGATCGCGGGCTCATTTCTTGCTTTAAACCTTTTTGGCCAAAAGGGCAAAAAACTTATCTTTCTTCTATCCCCCGCTAATGGGTAGACACGTAGCACCTTTTGATTGTCTGGGGATCTTTGTTTCTATTTTTTTCCTTTGAGAATTTTTGGCAAAAAATCCAAAAACTTTAAAGTCCTTCCATCGCTCACCACTCCACCTTGACACGTGGCGTCTTTTGATTAGTCGCAAGCCCTAAGAAATTCTTTTTCTACAGATTTTCGGGTCAAAATTTGACCTTAGACTTTTTCAAAAAAATGGCTAAATGCCAAAAAATTCTCCTTGGCCCACTTGTGCATAGCCCCTTTGCCACGTGTCGCCTTCGATTCGATACGGGGATGCGACTGAATTTCATCCTTGAATTTTTGGAAAAAGAGAGGGCAAAATTCCTAACTTTCTTCCGACCTCCGCCACCCTTTTGATGACATGGTACATTCTTATTGGAGCGGGGCCTTGACTGCTTTCTTTTCACTTCCTTTTGTCGAGATCCGCAGCCGATTTTTGACTTTAAATTTTTTGCCTAAAAAAGCTAAGTGCCAAAATTTTCTCCTTGGCCCCATGAGCGCACTTCTTTCCTTCATCGGGTCCACGGCCAAGAATTAAATTTTTTCCTTTTAGCCAAAAGGGCTAAGTGGCAAGTTTTTCACCGCTCCCCACCGATGCATTTTTAGAAACCTGCTGGGCCTGGGGCAAAAGTCAACTTTTTCACATTTTGGCAAAAATGCTTAAGTGCTTGAAAAACTCCCATTGCTCTGATCCATGGACACGTGGCACCTCCTCATTGGCTGGAGCCAAAATTTTCTCCTTCGCGGGCGCGTGATGGCAAATGAACTTGAGTTTTTAACCAAAAATGGCTAAGTGCTGAATTTTCCTCCACATCCCCGCCAATCCACCAAATCTCTTTGGCAAAAATTCTCCCTTAGGCCTCGCCGGTCTACTTTGGGAAAAATTTCCCGCAAACTTTGCATTTTCTGAGAGCCATAACTCAAAAAATACAAGGAGTTAGGAGGACTTCTTTACCTTTCTAGAAAGGGGAAGAAAAATCCTATCTGATGAAGTAATACCCATAAAATTTTGAGTTCCATAAATCCATGAAATTTGAGATGAAGCACAAGGAAGGAGGAAAAAAGGTAAGTTGTTAAAAATAAGCATGAGCTGATTTTTTATAACAGATGGTGAGGGAGGAGTCGGTGGCAATGTAAGAGCCGTTAGTGATATAGATGTCCAAGGAGGAGGTGATAGCACTGTCCATTCTAGCAAGTTACTTTGAGACTATTAGTTTACCCTGGATGATGATATGTATTGATGATATATTGATGTACGACACTTAAGCCTTATATGTATATGGCATTTTCATTTTGATATATTTTTTTGTGACATGACATTGATGATAATGTATGAATTTGTAGTTTGGACTTTATCTATATGATGGTGATGTTGTTTATGGCCTATATGTCTTTTAATTTTAATGTGTTGAAAATTTAAATTTATGATGATGTTGTGGAATATGTTTTAATTTAAATGAGTTTGATATGATGGATTTTGACATGTATAAGTGGATAAATATGATGATAGAAAATATGGTGTGTTTGTAGAATGTGGTTGAATGTCTAAATGATTATGTATAGTATGACTTAAAATGTGATCTTGGAATGGATTTTTATCAAAATGTGACTAATAAAATAGGGTAAAAATGGAATGATTACCTCATTATGGATTTGAGACATATGTGATGGGTTTTGAAAATTTGAAAGCACTTGTACTTGTAGCTTTAATAATGAAAGTTAAATGAGATTATAAATAGGTAGTTACACAAGTTCTTTAGTAAAAAGTGAAATGAGATAAGGGCGCCTTCCTAGGACATGAAAGGTGTTTTGTATGTGTAGATCAATGCGGGAAAAGGGTTCTCCTTTTTAATGGGTTCATAGGGAAATTTCCTAAATTTACATTTTGCATTTAAACGTAAATTGATTAATGCGTCAAGTTTGCTATAATGGGAAAGTTGATCGATGTGGGAAGCTTTCCTAGGATGCTTTTGACCTATTTCCCAATTTTTCACCCCATGAAAAATTTGAGCAACTCTGCACAAGTGCTTGGACTTGGTAGATATTCAAAGACAAATATGAAGAACTATAGAAGTTTGGAGCATATCACGGATAAAAGAGAATTACCGTGGAATATTAAAAACTACTTTATTTCAAGGATCTTCCATTTCCACTATCTGACACGGATGGTATACACGTGTCCCTTCAATGCATTTTGAAGAAATCACAAAGAATTGGGGCCTTCAAATGGCGAGAATTGACCACGTGGCTAAAGTGCGGAAAAGCAAATGGCCAGTGGGCTGAAAATTCAATTTAAAGGAGAAGAGCATACAGCATCCACGTGTCACCTAGGCGCAACTTCAAAAAGATAAATTCATGGAGAGGCTCCACGGAATTAAGAAAAGGCTCCGCATGTGGATATTCAAATCCGTGTTACTGTAAGTAGTGTCACGAAAGCTAAAGTAGAAATGTAAGGTGGGTCACGCGGTCACAAAGGAGAAATTCATGTCATTTGGGCAGGCCATGGAATGTTTTCAAGATCCATGAGATACCGCAATACAAAGGAATGATCCACAGATGTCAAAATTCGTGTAAACACTAAATGGAGAAATCACACGACAAAACAAAATGATGAATCTCCTCGTAAATCATAATTCAGCTTGAATTTTTGATTTAGCTATTAAATATTTAGAAATTCAATCATATTTTGTTGTTCTCTATGCAAATCAAATTTGATTTCATAAGTCACATCAAGGTAAAGGTACAATAGTTGATAAAACTTCTCCAATACACAAAAGTGCACTTCTAGGTGGCACAACCACTAGCATTAAATGTAGTATGGGTGCTCATTTGAAAATGGCGTGTAACAAAGGATATACATTGTGGCACCCTATCCCTAGAGATAAATTAATGAGAGTGGTTGGGTTTGGTTGAGTAATTTGAATTTCCCTCTAATTTCTCCTCTTTCTCCCTTCCACGAGTTTCTATATATTGTAGAGTAATGCTTATTAAAAAGTTGGATACTTTTAGAATTTTGGGCATCTTGTAATATAGGACTTCTCTTTTGTGTTGCGTGTATGTCCTAAGGGTCGCATGCCTTGGATTTTTTCTTCAAAGCAAATGCTTGCATCTTTCTCTCACAATTGTAATATTTTATGAACAATCTCGTAATAAAATTTAATCTTGTGGCTTATTCTTCCCTTGTGTTTATTTTATTGTATTCCTTTCCTTTCTTGCATTCGCAGATGTGTTTTATGTTTTGTTTTTTGACTCTCTTTCTATTTTGCATCGTGAAAGTGGATTCTAGAAGTGATTTTGATCTATATTTGATATTCAATCATCTTCATTATCATTTTCTTCCCTTTCCCCTTATCTAAATGTATTCATCCTCTTATTTTTCTTGTGTTATCACTGCTTTAGATTAGGTTTATGTTTTATGCATTTCCTTCTCACCCTAGTCACTTGGAAATTTAGAGTAGAGTTAGATAGTTGCATTTCAATTCCTAAGAGTATTTTAGCATTAGGAATAATCAGAGGAAGTCAGCCTTCTCTCAATTTCTATTTCACCAAGTCCCACAACTCTAAGACAGTCCCATGTTGTCTCAAATCCTGAATTGTCTATGATTTGGGCACGAGTTCATATTTGAGCTCCAACAGTTTTTGCACGCCCCATTGGACAAGTAGTGAAAGCTTAAACTTCATATATTTCTAGGTTTGGTGTGTAACATAGAAATTTTTAGCCTTTAGAGGCTCTGTAAGAACACATCTAGTGATTCCATTCAAAATATCAACTGTTACGTATATTGGTGGCTCAATCTTCCTTAGTTGATGAGAAGGATTCAAACAAGGTCTAGAACAAGAGAAGAAGGCATATTTGAATACCTGAAATTATCCCTAGGAAGGGGCAGAAGAGGAAGATAGATTCAAAGATCTCCATCTCCTCCAAACCGAACTCTTTCAACACCTCCACCTAGTAGGCCCTTCTTATAATCAACAAGAGTTATCAGACCTATCATAATGGCTCATCAACAACAACCATTGCCACAAAATCCATTTTAAACTTCACATGCAAAGCGCCTGTAGCCTTGAATTCCCATAATCCTATTCATGTAGTTGCATTAAAAATATTCCATACTTCACTGGAGAAAATCACACTACTCCAGTTGATCACATCCAAGATATTGCAAATGTGTGTGCAATTCATGAAATTTTTGAGATGGATGTATCGAGTTAATTTGATGGCCTCATCTCTTAAAGGGAAATCCCTACAAAGTGGTTTAGAATTTTAACCGCTGGCTCAATCAGAACTATAATGAGTTGTGTATAGCCTTGTATAACCAATTTGGTAAGAGGGTTGATAACTTGTTTCTTTTGGAGAAACTAACCACAATCAAGAGAGCACATAATGAGAAAATGGAGGATTTCAAATTCATATTTCAGAGAACTTGGGATAGAATTCTCATTCATGTGAGACCTATAGTGAAGGTGCATTTCTTTATTTTCTAAAAGCTCTTAATTCAGATATATATGTTATGAAACAATCTATGGGAGGTGTTACTCTACTAGCGAACTATGCATTGGCCATTAGGGATGAAAATAGTTTAATACAAGCTAGGAAATTAGCTCCTAGACCACCCATGCCATTATATCCAAAATCACAACAAGTTTCACAACCTTTCATTGCTCTTATTCCCCAACTAGTTCCACAACTTGTTTCTTCCACGCACAAACCCCTGCACAATAAAAATAAGATGAAGAGATGAAATATTTAATTAGAAATTTGACAAACAAAGTGATATCCCTAGAGAAACAACAAGCTCAGTCCTCTAAATTATCAAAATCAAGGGAAACTTTCTAATCAGGGGTATCAACCATGGAAAAATCAGCATCCCAATCAGAGATATGCATAAAACCAACATAATGCCGATGATAGAATCAAAGTGCACCTCTTCCATTGGAAAAAATCCCTCCTCCACAAGAACTCCCTAATCCTAGTTCAATCCATGTATTAGTACCAAAGAAAAATAATATGGCGCAAGAGGTGGAGTGGTGTTTTCCTTTTTTACCGCATAATCAAATTGGATGTGAGAGGGAAATGTAAATGCAAGCTTATACGATCCAAAATTATTCCAGTCAGCAAGAACCACTTATTGAAGTACCAAATTCTAAAAATGATGGTCAACGAGATTCCATGGATGCCAACCTCGTGTTCTTTGGAGCTGAGGATTGATGTGCATTGAATCAAGTTTCTAGTGACTTTTTTAGACCTCAAATGAGTGTTGATGATAATATGCAGAAAAAGAAGAGGATGTTAGAAGATCAGATGGAAATTCCCTCAAATCGAGAGAATTTCCATGGATAAAGGAAAATACATTGGAATAATGAAGGAAAAACCGTGGATTGAAACAAAAATAAAATCTTGTGAGAAACCACAAAATGAAGCAAAAAACATATCACAAATATTTTCAGGTCCCTTATAAGCATGCCTCGGAAAAGAGGTTGTTATTTCACCAAAGTTGCATGATCAAACAATGTCACATCAAAGGAAAGAAGGAAACATGTCACAAATGCATGGGTCCGCGGGCCTTACATTCAACATTGTGGAGAAAATGAAGAAGACTAATGTCAATGTCTCTATGTGGGATGCATTGGCTATTCCATCACAATGAGATCTCTTATGTGAAGCCCTCAAGAAACTACCCCTGGTGGATCCAAGATCGCACAAGGATCATGTCACGATTCATATCTATCAATAAAAGAAATACCAAGTAATTAAAATCGTTAAAACCCCACCCTTTTACATATAAGTAAGTGTGGGTAAAAATTTGGTCCATAATTGCATGATTGATTCAGGGGCTAGTACTTCAATAATTCCAAAGAAAATTGTTGATATCCTAGGTCTTATGTATGATCATGTGTCTAGGGGTAGTCTTGCAACTTGACGGGTCAACAAAGCTGAGTGTCTTGGGAGTGATTAAATATTTAAATTTAACCTTGCATACTTTCCCAAGTCTTATAATAACACGTGATATATCAGTCATAGACTTGCCACCCATATTTGCAATTTATCTGTCTAGATATTTTACTACTAAGATAGGGGGTTATCTGTCTTTAGATTGGACTCACATGATTTTAAGGACCAGATATGGCACAAGATTCACAATCCAAGTTGAGCCTATATTTTCCTATCACATAGAGTCATATGAACCTTCCCCTATCCAATCAAACTATTTAATACAAGAAGAATAGGATCAAGTTTCAAGTCTAGAAGAACAACCTACTCCTCCTCTCATGCCTGATTTTTTGTTTGATGAATGGGATGAGAGAGATCACAAATTTGATCCATATTCTAGAAGAGCTTAAAGCTTATGAAACTAGTCTTGGCACCTATTGTTTCTTAAGAATAATATGTCATGCCCCTGGCATTCAAAGAAGACAAAGAACCAGTCTCTGGCTTATGGTGGATGTATTTTGATGGTTCTAGAAGTAGAAATGGAGCTGGGGTAGGTGTTTTGATTATTTATCCAAAGGAAGAGAAGGTCTTCTTTGCTCACAGATTGCGCTTTTCCTATTCCAATAATGTGGTGGAATATGAGGCATTAGTGTATGGCTTATTGATTGCGGAAAAGAGAAAGATCAAGAAGTTGCAAATCTTTAGAGATACTGAGTTGGTCATCAACCAAGTCCACACCAAATGAGCTACAAACAACAAGATATTAAAGGCTTACAAACATAGATTTTGGGACTTGCTAGAGATTTTTGATGCTCTCAACCTACACATTGTGCCACTGAAGTGAAGAAGGAAACAGATCAAATGGGGGCTATTAGATCTCAATTTTCACCTATAGAAGACTGATTAAAGGCAAGACACAACACATAAAAATGGTTGCCAAGAAATCCATACCTTATAATGCAACCAGATGGAAAGTATTTGAGAGTGATGAAAAAATCATCCAATTAATACAGAATGAAGCTTTAATTTTCTTCAAAAATGCAATCTGATTGTAGGACATCTATGGTGATCAAATTATTTATCTCAAAAATAACAAATTGCCTAAAATATTGGTCACTCTTGAACTTATTTTCAGCCCACATGATGAATTCAAAGGCAGAAAAAGAGTATGGTGGAAAAATAAGAAGTCTATTATTTTGTTGAGATTGCTCGAGAAAGGAACTCTTGCTCGAAAGGTATGTGATGAACATGAGAAAAAAAAAAATGCGTTATGTCAAAATTTTAGTGATGTTTTCTCATGAGGCTATGAAGATTTAAAATAATTCAATCTAGTTGTGGCCCAAAGATTCTATTGACCTTGATCCGATATTAAACCAATTTAGGCGTATGAAAGGCCAATAAACCCCAAGATAGAGCCCCTCATGAGAAAGGAATTGTCTAAACTCATTAAGGCCAAAATTATTTTTCCCATTAAGTACTCTACTTGGGTGGCGAACTTGGTTCTAGTCAAAAAGAAGAATGGTGAAATCAAGCTCTGCATAGATTTCAGGGATCTAAATAAGGCATCTCTCAAGGATCATTATCCTTTAACTTCAATGGAGTAGATTCTGTGACATAAAGTGTCGCGATCGAGAGATTTTCTATGCTTGATGGATATTCGAGCTTCAACCAGATCAAATTTAAAGAAGACGATCAATATAAAACTGCGTTCACCACCAAATGGGGAATGTATACATATCAAAATATTCCTTTTGGTTTATCAAACACAGGTGCCACCTTCCAAATACCAATGGCTATTGCCTTCAAGGGGTATATTAATCACTTTATCCTTGTGTATCTTGATGACATCACCATTTTCTCAAAGCATAACAAAGATCATATTAGTCATCTTGAGAAGGTATTTGAAAGATGCAGGGAGTTTGGGGTATCTCTTAACCCCAAGAAATGTAATTTTGTAGTCCCTAGAGGTAAGCTTTTGGGGCATGTTATTTCTAAAGAAGGCATTACCATTGATCCAGAAAGAGTTTCTGCCATCCTTGATCTTTCCTTGCCCGCTCATAAGAAAACATTCTAATCGTTTCTTGGAAAGGTTAACTTTTTAAGCACTTTATACCTAGATTTACTGGGGATTGGTAATGCCACTCACGCTCATGCTCATAAAAATCAGCTTTCAAGTGGACCACATAGGGGAAAAACAAATTTGAAAATATTAAGCAAAAAATCACCCAGGATCCTACATTGATTAATCCATATTACTCCAAATATTTTATCTTATATATGTATGGAGCTGATTCTTGCATCACCATGGTTTTAGCCTGGCCAGTTGAATGATCAAGACTTAGAGCAACATGAGGCCTTCTTCATCCAAACCTTGAAATATTATGAGCTCAATTAAAGTCATATTGAGAAGCAATTATTTGTTGTCATGCGCGCCTTGAAGAAGTTAAAAATCATGATTGTAGCTAGTCACGTAAAGGTTCTAGTATCACATCCCAACGTCATATATTTCATCATTGAATGCAGATATCGGTGTGAAACGACCTAGATGGGTAACTAAAATCATGTATTATGATGTGACCATCAAGGCCATAAAATTGGTAAGAAGTTATGCTCTTTGCAAACATCTACCCGAAGAAGATGCACGAATGACCCGTAGACTACTTTATTCCTCGAAGAGGAGGTCTACGTGGAACATGAGGAAAATGAAGACGTAGCCATGGATAGGCTGGATAAAGATGATGGTGAAATTCTTTTTGGTGTATATACTCCTAGTTTCAACAAAGCAAATAGGTGGCATTTGAGGTTGCATTATTTTCCATATGTGCTAGTTGATGGCATTATTTTAAAATAAACATTGATGGTGTTCTTCTCATATTCATTGAAGAAGAGAAATTTGATAGGATAGTTCTTGAGTTCCATGATGGTTTCTCAAGTAGACATTTCTCTCTGCTAAAGCAATAGCTATGAATCTTATAAAATATCAAGCTATTTCGGCCTACATTGGATGCTTGTGGATGCTCATAGGTGGGTTAGGAAGTGCAAAAGTGTGCACTATTCACTAGAAAAAAATGTTAGCGGCCCTACCACTTCATCCAATTCAATAAGATCACATTTGCACAATAGGGCCTTGAATTCATCGACATGATCATTCCTCCATCTAGTGTTGGTCATAATTGGTTCTTATAGTAACTGATCACTTTACCAAGTGGAATGAAGTCACGTCATTAAAGGAAGCTACTAAATCAGCCATCTTATTGTTTTACATCAACAAGCATTTTTGTAACCATTGTCACCAAATCACTGCACCCCCAAATAGCCCGAAAGTGATTCATGACATTACGTGTGATTGGGACACATGGGATCACCTCTCAAGATATGGGACTTGGGCTCAAGGTGAACCTCTGGAGAAGGTCGGCTTCCTCTTCCTAAACTAAACACAATACTACCTCTAATGTAGGAAAAATGGCTAAATAGTCCTAAGCTAACATTTCACTGGGATTAGGGAAAGAGATTTCAAGGAAATAAAACCTAAACTAGAAGTCATCATGCACCAAGAAAAGGGATGTTTAACTCCCGGATAAGGGTTAATGTGGGTAGGATGCTTGCATCATTGGCCACCTTCACCTATTGCAACTTGGAAAGGGTACAAAATACCACAGACTGGAAGCATGCGTTCCTTTTGTTAAACTCAATCAAACAATAAGCTACCAATCTCCCAGTGAAAAAGGATGAACTTGAGAAGGGTGAACAAGCACCAAAACTCAACTGCATGCAATATTCCACCACTTGATAAGCACAAAACTCCACAAACCTGTAATGGAAACCTAAACTTGCACTATGCACCTGAAAACATGAGAGAGGCAAATAGAAGCAGCAAAAATCATGAAAGGACATTCATCTGATCACAAAACATAATTCTCATTACTTCAAGCACTTGCATAGTACATCATTACATCAGGTGAAAAGGGCATAGGCTACCATTACAATTTGAGAAGAAAGGCTTGAGAGCCTACAAATCACAAAGATCTCAGCTTGTGAAGAGAAGGGAAGCTTGAAAATGTCTAACTTTTCCAACTTGTATGACTTGTTAGAATCCACTTGTTGGAACCCTTTGGAATGAACTTCCAATTTACATTTATAGAAGAAATTTAGAGAGAGGAGAGAAGGAGTCATAAATTCCCCTTCCTAAATGGAAGGTACATGATGTATCATTTATCACATTCGGTTGAACCACCTGAAAAAGTTCCATCATGCATCCTTGATTGCTTGTTGACATAGTCTTCTTAATTAATTAAAATAATATTTAAATAATAATAATAAATATTATTATTTAAAATATTAAATTAATTAAAAATAATATGAAGGGACCCATGTTGATCGGTCTTCCTAATGGGAAAAGCCAAAAATGGCCCAACTCGGTGGTTGGCTCGCCGAGCCAACTCACCGAGTTGGTCACAAACTCCGTCATCCTTACTCTCCATTGCCGCATCGAGCTGAGAACTGATTTCCATCCACCGAGCTCCCATGATTTATTGCATCCTCCGAGTTCATTTGAAATGAGCTACTCCATCACTTCCAACACAACCGAGATCCCCTTACACCGCTGCATCTTGACCAGCTCGGTTTTGAAATGAGTCTCCTTCATCGACTGGCACAACTAAGCTCCATTCAATCCTTCATCCACCACGAATTCCAAGTCAATCTCCTTCTATTCCATGTTGAGCTCCTTCATGAAGTCACCAACCCTCCATTGATGATGCAACCTCTGTACTAAGCTCTCCCTTTGCGCAGATTCTAAACTTAGCGAGCTCCTCCCTTTACTATAAACAAACTCACTACGTTGGTCTACCTCGGGATGTCAAGCTCCAAACACGAGCTCTCTGTAATAATCCTCCATCGATTTACCTTGAGTGGCGCTCGCTTCCTTCACCTTTCAATGGGCTCATCACCTTCCAATGCTCACCGAACCACGTTTGCTTCCCAACATGATTTCATGCTCTAATCGTCTCCGCGACCAAGCTCAAAACATACCACGGAGCTCCTCACATGAAACCATATCCACTCGAATCGCCGAGATGTATTACTAAATGAGATGACTTCCTTTGTTCGCCGACATCCAAAAACTTGACATTGTTGGAAATATGCATGTGATGCATATTTAATTCCAACTATAGCTTTTTAGGAAAGCTAATTTTAGCTTTAGTTTGCTTTAGTTAAGTTAAGTTAGCTTTATCTTATTTTTATCATTAGATTTAATTCAAATAAATCTGTTTTAAATCATGCATAGCATGCAAACACTGCTTTTTAAAGCATGAGTTTAAATTTAGAATGCTCAGAGTTGAAGAGCTGTTAGTGGGTGAGTTATTCTATTTAAATAACAGCAATTGTAATTGCTTTGGATGCACACACAAAGGTGTGAAATCTGCACAAGCAAGGAAGGATGTGTATTAAAAGCACACAAATGCATGCACAATTGTAAAGCTTACTGAAGCTCGAGTATGATGAAGCTTTTATTACTTTGGAGATTATGCACAATGCGTGCTGGTTTGAATATTCATATGTTTATGCAAGCTATTTAAGTATTCTTTTATTTCTTTTATGTTGTTTGTTGTATAAGACTGCAGATTTTCTACAAATTGGTATCAGAGCAAGGTTATTCCAGCAGCTTATTAAATTGGTAGCAAGCTATGGCTTCTACATCCGGTATGCAGACACCGCAATTTAATGGAAAGAATTACGAATGCATGGGTGACCATGAAGGCGCTATTCGGATCTCAAGACGTGTGGGAGATCGTTGAAGATGGGTACACAGAGCCCGCGAATGCAAGCAAAGAAGATATATTGCACTTTCTCAAGCGAGAGAAAGATACTTTGAAGGAGTTACGAAAGAAGGATGGCAAAGCTCTTTTCTATATTCATCAGGCAATGCATGAAAGCATTCTTCCAAGAGTGGCAGGAAACTACCAAGCAAAGACGCATGGGATACTTTACAAGTTGCATATCAAGGTAAGGAGAAAGTAAAACGCTAAGCTAAGCTATTACTTCGTAGAGATTTTGAGAATTTAGCAATGAAAGATTCAGATTCTGTAGAATCATTTTTTACTTATGTAGTTGGCTTAGTCAATCAAATCAAATCTCATGGTGAGACTCTTGAGGACAGAAGGATTATTGAAAAATTGCTTAGAAGTTTGCCTACGAAATTTGATCCTTTAGTTGTTGCTATTGAAGAAACTAAGGATCTGAGTCAGTTTTCTATTGATGAGTTGCATGCATCACTAATCAATCATGAACAGAGGATGAATAGATCACATGCAAGTGTAGATCAGGCTTTTGCATCTCAGACAGCAGGTAGTCGTGGCAAAAGAAGAGGAAGTTTCAGCCCAAGAGGCAGAGGAAGAAGTCCATGCAGAGGACGTGGCAGCAGTTCATCATACTCAAGTGGAAGAGGACATAATCAAGAACAGAGTTATGGTCAGAGACAAGATAAGTCTCATGTTCAGTGTCATTATTGCAAGAAGTATGGGCACTATGCTTATGATTGCAAGAAAAAGCAATATGATCAAGAGAGACAAAATCAAAATCAGGTTGGAAGTTCTATTTCTAAACCTATGTTTATTGCATGCACAAGGATTGCTGAAGCAATACCTTCTTTATCCCCTATTGAATGTAATTTGTCAAAAGAGAGTCCATGTGATGTATGGTATTTAGATTCAGGTTGCAGTAATCACATGACAGGTAATCTAGATTTGTTTTCTAGTTTGGATGATTCATTAAGAGTGATGTAACTCTTGAAATAACAATATTGTGTCTGTGAAAGGAAAAGGCACGGTTAGTATTCTAACAAGACAGGGGGAGCAAACAAGTATGCAAGATGTTTACTATGTTGCAGGTTTGAAACATAACCTTATGAGTATTGGACAACTGTACGGTACGAAAGGATACCGAGTCTATATGGAAGACAATGAGTGCGTGATTGTGGACAAAGCTCCTAGCACTCAGTTGATTGCAAAAGTGAAGATGAGCAAGTAATAGGATGTTTCCATTGATTTTGAAACCTGGAAAGAAGAAGAAATCAGATCTGTTTGCAGCAAAGTCATGTGTTAAGCCAAATCCGTCTTTTGTTGAGTCATGCACTCAAACAGATGAGTCCTGCGCTAATGAAAATCAAGTCTGCGCTGAAGGAACACAATCAGCTTTTCATTCAGTTATGAAGGATGAAACATGGCTTTGGCATCTAAGGTATGGACATTTGAATTTTGGAGGTTTGAATTTATTATATAGAAAAAATATGGTTAAAGGTTTGCCATTGATTCAGAAACCTGAAAGGGTATGTGAAGGTTGTATTTTGGGAAAGCAACACAGAGATTCATTTCCAGTTGGCAAAACAGCAAGAGCAAGTGCACCACTTGAGATTGTACATTCAGATTTATGTGGACCTATGCAGTGCAGGCTTCTATTGAGGTTGTATTTATTTTATGACATTCATTGATGATTACACAAGGAAGACATGGGTTTATTTCTGAGAAATAAATCAAATGCCTTTGATACATTTCAGCAGTTCAAGGCATTAGTGGAGAAGCAAAGTGGATACTACATCAAAGTTCTCAGAACGGACAGAGGAGGTGAGTATGTTTCTAATGAGTTTATGAATTTTTGCAGATATCATGGTATACACAAGCAGTTTACTACCATGTATACACCACAACAGAACGGTGTGGCAGAGAGGAAAAATAGAACCATCATGGAGATGGCGAGAAGCATGTTGAAGGCAAAACATCTTCCAAATGAGTATTGGGCAGAAGCAGTAGCAACTTCTGTTTATATTTTGAACAGGTGTCCAACGAAACTTGTTAGGAACATGGTTCCTCAACAAGCATGGACTAATAGGAAACACAGTGTTTCACATTTCAGAGTTTTTGGTTGTGTAGCATATGCACATGTACCTGATGAACTAAGGAAGAAGTTAGACAACAAAGGAGAAAAATGTATTTTTGTTGGGTATTCAGAGAATACAAAAGCATACAAGTTGTACAATCCAGTCACTGGAAAGGTTGTGATCAGCAGGGATGTACAGTTTATTGAGAATGAAGCATGGGATGGAAGTATAGAGAAAACAGTGAGTATAGCAACATCTATTCCACATGATGATATGACAGATGAAACTTTAGAGGAACAAGCTACTGTATCTACAAATCTTGGACATGCACCACAAGTTGTAGCACAAGCTACACCTCCATCTACAGTCAGGAGGTCACCAAGATTTCAGCCATCTTCAGTCATGCAAGAGACACCACAGGGAACACCAGAAGCTACTCCATCACCAGAAAGTAGTCCTGCATTGAATACTCCTGTGCAGCGGAAAACAAGAAGTCTAAGTGAGATTTATAATGTTGATACAACTAATTCATTTTCAGTTTTTGCATTATTTTCTCAAGCTGCAGATCCAGTATATTACGAAGATGCTATAAAGAATGAAGTTTGGGAAAAAGCCATGGATGATGAGATTGATGCTATAGAGAAGAATCAGACATGGGAGCTAATGGATCTTCCAAAAGGAAAGGACGTGATAGGAGTCAAGTGGGTCTACAAGACAAAATACAATGCTGATGGAAAAGTACAAAAGCACAAAGCAAGGCTGGTTGCAAGAGGTTTTACGCAGCAATATGGAGTTGACTACAACGAAACATTTGCACCAGTAGCACGTTTGGATACAGTAAGAATGGTTTTAGCAATTGCAGCTCAAAACAAATGGCCTATTTATCAGATGGATGTTAAATCAGCATTCTTAAATGGATTCCTTGAAGAGGAAGTTTATGTAAATCAGCCAGAAGGTTATGAGATTGAAGGTCATGAAGGAAAAGTATACAGATTGAAGAAAGCACTCTATGGTCTCAAGCAAGCACCTAGAGCTTGGTACAGTAGAATAGATTCTTATTTGATTGAGAATGGTTTCAGTAGGAGCAGCAGTGAGCCTACCTTATACACCAAGATAAATGAGCAAGGTAAAATTTTAATTGTTTGTTTATATGTAGATGATTTGATCATTACTTTGGAAATCTATCTACGTAGAGTCATTCAAATCAGCCATGAAGAAGGAGTTTGAGATGACAGATCTTGGTCTTATGCATTACTTTTTGGGCATTGAAGTTCAACAATCAGAAGGTAAAGTTTTTATCTCACAAGCAAAGTATGCAAATGATGTTTTGAAAAGGTTTAACATGTTGAATTGTAAGCCAAAGACCAACACCACTTACGAAGTAGGTTTGAAGTTGAGCAAAGAGGATGAAGGATCATTTGTGGATCCAACATTGTTTAAAAAGTTGGTTGAAGTCTTATGTATTTGCCACAAGGCCTGATATCATGTATGGTGTAAGCCTCATATCAAGGTTCATGGAATCTCCAAAAGATTCACATTGGCAAGCTGGAAAAAGAATTTTGAGGTATGTACGTGGAACAAGAAATTATGGAATTCTTTATTCAAGTTCGGATGAGTTCAAACTCATTGGTTTACGAGATAGTGACAATCTTTGAAGTATAGATGATCGGAAAAGTACATCCGGCTATACTTTTCACTTTGGAACAGAGTGGTTTCATGGGCATCAAAGAAGCACCCATTGTCACGTTATCTTCAGCAGGCAGTATGTAGCAAAGAACAGGAGCAGCATGTCAAGTCATTGGATGAGAAGAGTGTTGGCTGATTTACAACGAAACAAGTGGAAGCTACATGATTTTTTTGTGACAACAACTCAGCCATAGCGTTGTCCAAAAATCATGTTTTTCATAAGAGGAGCAAGCATATTGATACGAGGTATCATTTCATCGGGAGCTCAAAACAACAAGGAAATTCATCTTGAATTTTGTAGATCCGAAGATCAGTTTGCAGACATTTTTACAAAAGCTTTAGCAAAAGAAGTTTTTGAATATTTGAGAGATTGTTTGGGAGTATGTGATCCTGCACATGGCAGATCTGAAAAAGCAAACACAACTCTAGAAGAGTGAAAGCTACAGTTTGAAATTAAGGGGGAGTGTTGGAAATATGCATGTGATGCATATTTAATTCCAACTATAGCTTTTTTAGGAAAGCTAATTTTAGCTTTAGTCTTGCTTTAGTTTGCTTTAGTTAAGTTAGCTTTATCTTATTTTTATCATTAGATTTAATTCAAATAAATCTGTTTTAAATCATGCATAGCATGCAAATCACTAAAGCATGAGTTTAAATTTAGAATGCTCATTGAAGCGCTTTGTTAGTGGGTGAGTTATTCTATTTAAATAACAGCAATTGTAATTGCTTTTGGATGCACACACAAAGGTGTGAAATCTGCACAAGCAAGGAAGGATGTGTATTAAAAGCACACAGGCTGCATGCACAATTGTAAAGCGCTGAAGCTCTAGTATGATGAAGCTTTTATTATCGAGATTATGCACATGCACCGAGTGCTGGTTTGAATATTCATATGTTTATGCAAGCTATTTAAGTATTCTGTTTATTTCTTTTATGTTGTTTGTTGTATAAGACTGCAGATTTTCTACGACATGCACCATTTAAATCCTCACCTGATGTTGAATGACTCATATCCCATATTAAGCTCGAGATATTTTATGGCTCAGCCAACTCGGTTTCCTCTTTCATGATCACCAAACCATCGGAGCTCGAACTTCTGCAGTCTTAGTCACTTCACGGCTCAATGAAACAAGCTAACTCATGTCTTAACATAGACTTGGCTCCCATGTTTGGGCTCCTGAGTAGCTCGTTGAATCACATATTTCCATACTCATCCACGTTCATGCACAATTCCATCCTCGAACATTCCATCCTGCTATCATCAAGACAATCTAAATCCATTGACGGGTTCCAGGCCGTGGCTCGATGCTAACTTGGTAGAACTTGGCTTAACTTGCACGATCACCATCAATTTTTCTGCAGGCTCCTTGCTCTGTATAAGCTAGATCTTTTCCTCGACAAGTTATCCTGATCTTTCAAATGAATCACTCGCTGGACTACAACCTCTGAGATACTCGGTTTAAATCTGACTGGCAGGACGACCTCCCACCTCGACTCGAATGGCTTTATACACCACGAAGATTTTGATTTCCACCACGACGTAGAGTTGAGCTCCATCATCTCTTTAGCAAGCTACATTCAAGGACGATCTCATCTCTTCCACGACAAGCTTGTATAACTTTGCGAAGCAATTATCTGGGCTCGATATGGCATTGAATCATACCTTGCTAGTGCAACTCATAGACGTCGATCTTGGTACTTCCCCTTGAGCGATCTCTGACGAGTTCTCCATTGACTGAGCTTCACCAAATTAAACGGAGAACGTTCCATCACGTCTCCTTTTCCTACTCCAAGCTCCAACCGTCTCCATAACCTTCAACTCGAAAAAACCTGAAACCATAATCTCTTAATCCCGAAATGCTAAAACTCCAAAATTTGGAGTTTCGAGCTTTCGGGCTTCAGAAATATCCAATGCTCACGACATCTTTAGGCCCAAAATCTCCAAATTTCTGAAACAGAAAACTCTAAAAACATAATACCGAAAGAAAATGTAACTCGGCCTTCCTTGTTCTCTGCAATATTCTGAAATCTGACTTCAAATCTCAAACAAAACCTACTCCATTTAATGTCGAGCCCTCAACCCATGCAAAGATTTCATGGCTCAGCCTTGTGAATGATCTCTACTTGGCGAGCACCTCACCTTCCTACCTAAGTTGTTCTGTGTGCCCAGGTCTATTCACCTGAAAAACTATTTCAATCGTTGGGCTGAATACGAGGTCATCCTCTGTGTTGCTTTTCCCTTCCTACAATTTCAAACACCATCGAGCTACATATTTCTATCACATCAAGCTCCATATTGGGATGACACTCTACCTCACTGTGATGACCTTCCACCATTTCCCATCTTGGTTCGAGCCAATACTGATCTAACTCTCCTATTATGCGACAAGCTCGTATTCTCCTCTCGACTAGGCCGACCCGGCTTGGCACCAACAAGTACATGTATGCTACTGCATTGAGATATTTTCATTCTAATGTTCGAGCCCCCGGATAAAACTCTGACTCAATTCGTTCTTCTATGTGATAGACATCCAAGCATTGTACTTTGCTCTACCAATCATGAGCTTGATGTTGAGCCATCATTCATCTCCAGGTAATACAACTCCAAGGGTTCACTCGATCCTTCACGCTTCAAACCGTGAGCTCGTTCCACCAAGCTTGCCTCCTGCAAAATATCTCGCCCGAGCCACTATTAGCTTGGTTTGTGACCGAGATCATCCTCTTTACACGTGTTCCCTTATTCGACTGTTGCGTCCAATAATATTTCGAGTTGTGAATTTACCTGCCTCGCCTAGTGCCTAGTGATCTCACTCGGCCATCAACCTCCTGACTACATCGAGCGGCTCGGTCCACAATACATACACCCGGGTCTCTAAAATGGATGAGCTCTAAGCCTTCAAGCTCTGCCTCAAATTCGCATGCATGACTCGACCAACGATTCTCTGAGCCATCTAATTTCACTCTTTTGAGCTGAGTTCCATCTCACTTCAATGTGCAATCACTGAGTTGAATGATTCACTATAAGTTCGTTGTTTTTTACTTCCCACTGCCGAGTCTTTTATTTCTCATGACCGAGCCATAATGGTTGACTTCGAACTTTGAATCATCTACCGCAAACACTCAAACTGCTCGTGTCGAGCTCGTCATGGTACATTTTGACCGAGCCAACTTAACGAAATAAAATCGAGCTCTTCTCAATACACAGCTCGTCGAGTTGTTTTCACTTAGTGCTAACTTTCCTTTACTCTACTCATTTTTTCATCCTGATTTTAATAATCTTGGGCTTCTCCTCAAACCGGAGAGTAGAAAAGATACAAAAGGCCTAATAAACACAATGTATCAATTTTGATCCTTTTAGCCTGTGGGCCCACCGGAGTTGATTTTCCTATTCGAGACCAATTTAAACCTCCAAGACATGGAAAAGAAAGATCAATCCAGAAGATCCGAAACCTTCCAGAATGACATACAAGACTTTCAAATCTTGAAATTATACTGATAACCCCAAAGTCTTTATGGAAGAATTTTTGGTCTCAGGGTATTATCCTATTGTCCATTTTTTCCTGGGGCAAAATTTTGACAACATTTTTGGTGACCTCTCTAGGGATGCTTGCCTACTAAGCATGATTCCAGTAGCCTTAAGTCATCCATTGGGCATGGAGTCAATATTTGTCAATATGAAACCAGTTTGATCCTCTTTGATAAGTCCCACTTTCTCTTGAACAATCTGATCTTGGATTTCCCCGGAATGCTAAGCATGAAGTATACCGAGTCTAGTGAATACTTGGCATCTATTGAACACTCGTAGAATTTGAATGAAGTAGATCATGAACTCTCATGGAATCTTCGAACCCTCCTTCTCCTTGACACCTTCCGAGAATGATACAATTTGCAAAATAATACAAGAGCGGAAAAAGAAAACAAACACGCATAACAACTAAAAACCATACATGTTCCAAGTGGATCATGTAGGGTGTGTATCGCACTTATTCTTTTGAAAGAAAACCTATACTAGCCTACACTAATCGGAAGCACAGGTGTACTAAACAAACCCCGCAATTGGGCTGTGTAAAATAGCTCCCTTTCCTCAAAATGGATTACCATGCAAATGATGTGACGATGGACATGGCAGAAAATGAGAGTGAAAACTTAAATGGGTCCAATCCTTCACTTGGTCCATTGAGACATCAACTGGAAAGAGAAAGAATTCCTCTTTAGTTGCTCGCATTTGTCCTCACAATTTTGAAACTCATCCTCACACTCAAGTGAATATGACTATTTGTGGCTTCTCTTCTAGCTTCAATGATGCTATGTACCTGATAGGACATGGTCTAAACTATTGAATATACCCGCTTGTCTCGAACTTCAATTTTAACAAGAAAGACTTTCTCAAGACATCCTTGAGAAAGATGGTCATTCACAACCCGATTTCGCCCATGTTGCCCATTTATAAACAATTCTCCTCCCATATGATTGAATGGTACTAATTGATATCCTCTCCATTTATTTTCCCTTATTTGATAACAAGAAGTTCCTCCATGACATGCAAATTTTTTGGATCCTTTACAGGTCTAATGGAAACACTTGAAAATATCTACAAGTGTTTGAAGAGTACTGATCATATAGGAGTTCCACTTTCATCTACAGGAAAAGTTGTTCAACAACTCGACCTCTTCATCCCATATGAAACCTACAAGATCAAATTCTTTCACCTATTATTTTTCAGGATAATTAAGGGAAGCAAGACCTCCTTGGTTTCCTTCCACCATTACTTGTTCATCAAATAAGTTTGACTTCACAATTGAAAGCAAGAAACTCTCAATAATATCATCTTCACCCAAAACCTTCAAATTTGACTTATTGTCTCCCTCGTGCTCCTCTCTTTCTTCATTCAATGAATGTTGTAGATGACCCAATTCTTCCAATTCAAGGGGATAACTTGAAACTACATGTGTTCCAGAAATGGGTATTTTTATAGGCTCTTCTGCATCCATATATTCCTACGAATCTGACTGAAAATCTACTTTTTCTCCCGAAGGTGCAAAGGGTTCAACCTCCCTTATGATGCTTCCTGAATTAGCAATTGATTCCTCATGACCTTCCTCATCTTCAAACATAAAATTTGCAAGATCAAATTCATCTAGGAAAACATAGTTTTGAAAAGACGAAGAAGGGGAAGAATCAAAACTTCTTTGCATGGTATAATCTATACTTGAAACTTTTGAGTCCATCATGGAAAGAATCCTGCTATGATCATTTGTTGCATTTGATGATGATATTGGAAATTTTCTACAATGCTCCATAAATGCAGCAAGTTCTTGACATGCCTGACAAGTAGGATCATTGCATTCATAAGAATCAGCTTGTACACTTGAAATTCTTTCCCCTTTAGCCTGCACATTCTCTTCTATTACTGATTTTTCCACCTTTTGTGATTCAAACTCCTCTGATGGAATTAAGCCAACATGAATACTATATTTTGAAAAAATAGACGGATGTTACTCTTCGTTCAACTCTAGATTTGTTTCTAGTACAAAACTAGTTTTTTCTACTTGTTCTTGAGCTTCAACTCTTGCAGAAGGTTGAGTCGGACTCAGAACGAAGTTTGCTTGATGTTAAGTTTTGTAGCCCATTTCCTCATATCATTTGCATGCTCTCTTTTCCTATCCTCTTCAATCATATACTCCTCTCTTTTTCTCATTTCTTGACAATAATCCTCCCAAAATGGATTTGGGCCTACAAGAGGAGGGGTGGGTTGGGATTTAACTGATTCCCTCACTGTTTGAGGAAGAGAAAGAGATTCATTCTCTTGTCTTGATGGCTCTTGTAAAAAGAGGGAACTTTAGAAGAATGAGGCATGGAAGATTCATGATGGAATGGAGGAATAGATGATGAAGTAGTGAATTCCACTTTAGGGGAAGCAACTGGAAAGTTAGGATCATGGGGCTCAAATTGCAACTGCATGGATGGAAACACGGGAAGAGGGTTGTAAGGTGGTAATGCAGGGACCTCCCATTGACAAGATTGACTAACATTACATTCATAAACGTCCCTTTTCTTGGTCCATTCTCCAACTTGTGTCATCACTCTTGATTATGAATTGAAGCTTTTGTTGAGGGTTAATCTCACATGGTATATGACCACTCCATGGGTATGGAATTCTCAAGCTAATGGGTTGCCTTTGTCATTTCATTGATTCATATTTCAGCATCATGTTATAATCCAACTCTCAAACCTTCTTCTGTAATTGATCTTATTCAGTGTATACAATAGATCTCGTAATCTAAATGTCATTGTTCTTTGGTAACCCCCAGTCCGGTGGATAACCGAATTGATCTGCATCTTGCTCCTGTGGACATGCATGCTCAAACTGATACTCATCATGAAATTGGTTTGGAGGTGGATTGTAATATCCTCAAGATGGAAATAAATTCCTTTGCACCGTAAGAAGGAATCCCACTGTTGAAAATGAAGCCATGATTGCAAAACTTCATGAATGGGGAAAATGGAAAGATATGGAAGAAAACTAGATGGAAAATGGGTAAAATGAAGGTCTACAACACAGAGAGTAAGGTACTTAGACCAATGGAGTTGCCAGTTGTGCTTGGGTATACCTCCTAATGCTGAAATTCCACTAAGATCATAGCAACTTAATGAAATGAAGTGAACACAATATGCACACCTATGAAATATGTGCCTCTTCTCCCACCTAGCGTGCCAAAAATTCTTTGTCACCAAATCACCGCACCCCGAATGGCCTCGAATGTGAGTCACGACATTCGGTGTGATTGGGACACATGGGATCACCTCTCAAGATGTGGGACTTGGGCTCGAGGTGAACCTCCTGGAGAAGGCCGGCTTCCTCTTCCTAAACTAAACACAACACTACCTCTAATGCAGAAAATGGCTAACTAGTCCTATGCTAACATTTCATGGGATTAGGGAAAGAGATTGCAAGGAAATAAAACCTAAACTAGAAGTGGTGATGCACCAAGAAAAGGGATGTTTAACTTTCGAAGGGTTAACGTGGGTAGGATGCTTGCATCATTGGCCACCTTCACCTATTGCAACTTGGAAAGGGTACAAAATACCATAGACTAGAAGCATGCGTTCCTTTTGTTAAACTCGATCAGACAATAAGCTACCAATCTCCCAGTGAAAAAGGATGAACTTGAGAAGGGTGAACAAGCACCACAACTCAACTACATGCAATATTCCACCACTTGATAAGCATAGAACTCCACAAACCTGCAATGGAAACCTGAACTTGCACTATGCACCTGAAAACATGAGAGAGGAAAATAGAAGTAGAAAAATCATGAAAGGACATTCATCTGATCACAAAACATAATTCTCATTACTTCAAACACTTGCATAGTGCATCATTACATCAAGTGAAAAGGGCATAGGCTGCCATTACAATTTGAGAAGAAAGGCTTGAGAGCCTACAAATCATAGCATCTCAGCTTGTGAAGAGAAGGGAAGCTTGGAAAATGTCTAACTTGTCCAACTTGTATGAACCTAATCGTAATCCTCTTGTCTGCAACCCTTTGAATGAACTTCCTATTTAAATTTATAGAAGAAATTTAGAGAGAGGATGAGAAGAATTCATAAATTCCCTTCCTAAATGGAAGGTACATGATGTATCATTTATCGCATTCGGTTGAACCACCTGAGAAAGTTCCATCATGCATCCTTGATTTCTTGTTGACATAGTCTTCTTAATTAATTAAAATAATATTTAAATAATAATAATAATAAATATTATTATTTAAAATATTAAATTAATTAAAAATAATATGGAGGGACCCATGTTGATCGGTCTGCCTCGATGGGAAAAGCCAAAAATGCCCAACTCGGTGGTTGGCTTGCCGAGCCAACTCACCGAGTTGCTCACAAACTTTTCCGTCCTTACTCTCCATTTCCGCACCGATCAGAGAACCTATTTCCATCCACCGAGATCCCATGATTCATCGCATCCTCTAAGTTCATTTGAAATGATCTACTCCATCGCTTCCAATGCAATTGAGCTCCCCTTACACCACCGCATCTTGACCGGCTCGGTTTTGAAACGAGTCTCCTTCATCGACCAATGAAACTGAGCTCCCATTCAATCCTTCATCCACCACAAATTCCGAGTCAAGATCCTTCTATTCCATGTTGAGCTCCTTCACGAAGTCACCAACCCTCCATCAACGATGTGGCCTCTATACTTGAACTCTCCCTTTATGCAAGATTCTAAACTTGGCGAGTTCCTCCCTTATCGCAAATTGATCCGAAATAACCGATTATTACTACCCGATCTCTGACTCTCAGAGGCTTTAATTATTTGCCGATAATTTACTCCTTTTAAGTAATCAATTTAAAATAATGCAAGACAATAATGACAATTACACACGATTGATTACGGAGTTCAAAGAATTGCTCACGCCTCCGGGTTCGTGGTCGAACCATTCCACTAGTCAAAACTTGTAAGTTACAATAGTACTTTCACAAGAAAACCTAATGGAATTTTACTTGCCTACCAATACACCAGTTCTTCGGACGACAAGGGTGAAAAATAGCACCCGACTTCCACCTTCCTGGCGCACAATCTCCTTCGGCTGTGATCGCCTTCCCGACGCAAACAATGCGAAGCTAGCACTCCTAGCCGACAATCCAGATTTGCAAGTAATTGGTGTGGCTATGGGCCGATTGGTAGTTTAATAACTCCTAATCACAAATATTTCATTTATTATTGCCTAACAAATAATAGGTCAATAATATAAAAATATACAATGCCTAAATAATTTAGGTCTTCACACAACAATTTCTCATTCTTCTCTTAGCTCAGGACTTCGCCTCCAATACACTTTCTAGAATGAGCTTCTCTCCAGTTTGTGTGTGTAATGTCTGTGTTACAATGAACTTGGTACCCTATTTATACATTTTTAGGGCCCAAAAATAATGCACTCCATATCATCCTTAGGCTAATATTAGCCTCACCCGTACATATAAATTGGGATAAAAATTCCCAATAATGGGCGGATTGCATAGAAAATGGGATTAATACCCAATTTAGCCGCATTTGAATATTTTAATGGGATTAAATCCCAAGTTTGGCGCGGATTACATGTTAAATGGGTTAACATCCCATGTTTGGCGTGGCATACACTTTTAAATGGGTTAAAATCCCATAAGGATCGGTGGAATAAAAGCTTAGGCTTTATTTAAGCCTTTCCACGCGCCAATGAAGTGGTCAAAGACCACGTTAGGCTTATAACCACCCCCAACAACCGCTTCATCCTCCTTCCACGTGGAAACATCCACGCAAGGCTTAATGCCTCCCAAACAACCGCTTCACCACCTTCCACGTGGTTAAAACATATGCATTTGATTTTGGCGGTTCATACTAATGTTTAAAACATTAATATATATATGTGGCGTTTGGAAAGTGACCTTACCAAAATAATATTATTTCGACCCATACAATGTGGAATAGAAATAATCCTGTAGTCCACTTGTCGTCTCCCGATAGGAAAATCGAGCGAATTCGACGAGTGTTGGCAAGCCACGTGTCACAGTGCGATTGGTCCAAATATTGACCAGTTGACCAGAGTTGACTTTCCCATTGACCGAACTTTGACCGAACATATCTAGAGCTCCCGATGTCCGTTTGTCGCGTTCTCACAGTCGTTGGAAAGCTCTCGAGATGATCTTCTACACTGACACCATTTAGAGATGTTTAGGGAACTTTCAGAAATGATCCCCTGATCACACCTCCCCACTGAGAAAAGCTTTTGTCCCAAAGGCTTCCATACTATCCTAAATCTGAAAAATTTGTTGCCTCCTCGGAAGTGCTACTGTAGTAAACCCTTGGGTCTTCTCCTCCAACCTTCTCACTTCGACAACTCGCTCCGATCCTGGGACATGTGGGTTATGGGTCCACGATGCTTCCACTGTGCCACTTTGATATCCGAAGAAGACCTCCACGCCTCCGCTTTATGGTGCTAAGTTTCTGAATGAAACCTCAACACTCCTTCTGTGTGGTGCTAAGCTTCTTGATATCTGACAACAAGGATCTTCTTTTACTCTATAACACAGCTCCTAGCTCCGAGTTGATTCCGCAGAATCCAAACTAGTTTGAAGGAACTCCATGTTACGTAGAGCTTTGATTGATCCGATGTCGGTGATGGACAATGCCTTGTCCCTTTACAGACCTCAATGCCTCCGATGCATGATGTTAAGCCTCTTTCAAGACCTCGAGCCTCCGATGCATGATGCTAAGTCTGTTACAGACCTCAACCTCCGATGCCTCCGATGCATGATGCTAAGCCTCTTTCAAGACCTCAAGCCTCCGATGCATGATGCTAAGTCTCTGTAGACCTCAACGCCTCCGATACATGATGCTAAGCCTTTTTCAAGACTTCGAGCCTCCGATGTATGATGCTAAGTCTCTGTAGACCTCAACGCCTCCGATACATGATGCTAAGTCTCGTAGACCTCAACGCCTCCGATGCATGATGCTAAGCATTTTTCAAGACCTCGAGCCTGATGCATGATGCTAAGCCTCTTTCAAGACCTCGAGCCTCCAATGCATGATGCTAAGTCTGTTGATCAGCTACCATTCGAATGTGTGGTCGCAATGCCTCGACACACCGAATGACGCTTCGAGCTTATCCTTTTTGAGCTCCTCTTGTTGACATACTAATATCGTGTACCATTCTCACGCACGGTCACAATGCATCTACACGTAATGAAGTTCGACCCGACGTCAATGCCAATGATGAGTCACTACCATCTTGTTGCACGGTCACAATGCCTCTACACGTAATGAAGTTCCGAGCTGATCTCTATGAACTCTACTATCTCGCACAAATGGCGATCAATCTCCAAGCTTTATATGAGTTAAAACTCGTATCCAAGCAGTAATAAGTACTCACACACCGATTAGGAGATATATTTCGAGCAATAATCAAATTTTCTAAGTAAGAAAATCCACCGAGTATTGTAAACCTTTCTCTCAAAGATTTTCTCACAATATCTCGATCTCCAAACTTAATACCGCATACGATTCCATCAATCAAATTATGCAATATATAATTGAAAAATTGTTGACTTACCCATTTTAAAGGACTTTCACTTTCAGGTATTACCTGGTCCTAGGTTGAATTGTCAACTAGTGGTGATGTAGAAACCTCTTCTGCCTTTGCAATAGGCCTCCATTCCATCTTTGGCTTGCCATTACTCTGATGGCGAGATGGATGCAGTTTCCAACAATTTTCCACCCGATGCCCATTCCTCTGGCAATGAGCACAAAAATTCCTCTTAATCTCCTTCTTCTGGGATGAGGAACTCTTTTTGCCATTTCTCGACTCTGCATGACGAGATTGGTCTTTCTCCACTGCATTGCAATGTGGATTGACTTCATTTGTCTCCTCCCTGCCAGAACAATGACTAAACAAGGAAAATATACTGCATTTTATGGTGTTAGAAAATCACCAAAATAGTTGCCCTTCTGGGGTCTTACTAATGCAAGTATAACAGAGTACAAACATTGCCCAAAATTGGGTCTTTAACTAATGTGTCATGTCTGGTTAGATGTATACAAACGTTGCCCTCAAAGGGGTCTTACCAATACATTCTACCCTACACAATAGTTTTCAGGTTTTATCTACATATGAGATATAATGGATTCATCCAAATAGAAATGAGAAAATTACTGAGTATGTTAAACCTCCGCCTCTCTCACCTATCCCACCAACTGAAATCCAGTAAGTACAAGCCAATGCCATCCCCTCACAAAGCAACTCAGTATCGATTAACCTTCTCCATACCAACTTGCTTCAAGATTAGTAAATTTGCAGTGTCGATTACCAAATTTACTCGATACCAAACATGATCCAAAATAATCGCATTATTACGACTTTGATCTCGACTTATAGGCTTCGATTATTTGCCGATAATTTACTCCTTTTAAGTAATCAATTTAAAATAATGCAAGACAATAATGACAATTACACACAGATTGATTACGGAGTTCGCAATTGCCTCACGCCTCCTGTGTTCGTGATCGAACCGTTCCACTAGTCAAAACTTGTAAGTTACAATAGTACTTTCACAAGAAAACCTAATGGAATTTTACTTGCTTATCAAGACACCCGATTCTTCTTCGATGACAAGGGTGAAAAATAGCACCCAACTTCCACCTTCCCGCATAAATCTCCTTCTGCCATGTGATCGGCCTTCCCGACGCAAACAATGCGAAGCTAGCACTCCGGTCGACAATCCAGGATTTGCAAGTAATTGGTGTGGCGCTATGGGCCGACTAGGTAGTTTGAATAACTCCTAGCCACAAATATTTCATTTATTATTGCCTAACAAATAATAGGTCAATAATATAAAAATATACAATGCCTAAATAATTTAGGTCTTCACACAACAATTTCTCATTCTCCTCTTGGCTCGGACTTCACCTCCAGCGCTCTAGGAATGAGCTTCTCTCCGAGTTTGTGTGTGTAATTTCTAATGTGTGTGCACCAAAGGTGTCTTACAATACAAATGGGTTCCCTATTTATACATTTTTAGGGCCCAAAAATAATGCATTAAAAATTATCCATAGGCTAATATTAAACCTAAGCCTTGCCACGTGGAGAGGAGGAAATGAAGCGGTGGTAAGGGGGCCCATGCGTGGACTGTCCCACGTGAAGAGTGGAGTAGGTAAGGTTTAATAAAACCTTACCCAAATATAAAGACCGCCCAAAATGTGGGACTTTAACCAATGCCGTGCCAAATGGGATATTTATCCCTTAAACAAATGCCTAGCCGCTCTTATGGGATATTTATCCCTTATTAAAATATTCAATCGGCTAAAATGGGAATATTTAATCCCATTAAAACGTGTAATCCGCCCACATAGGGATTTAATCCCATTTTTCTATGTTCGGGTAAGGCTTAGGTTTAATATTAGCCTATGGATGATATTAAATGCATATTTTTTGGACCCTAAAAATGTATAAATAGGGAACCCATTTGTATTGTAAGACACACTGGTGCACACATTATTAGACATTACACACACAAATCTCTGAGAGAAGCTCATTCCTAGAGTCTTTGGAGGCGAAGTCCTGAGCCAAGAGGAGAATGAGAAATTGTTGTGTGAAGACCTAAATTATTTAGGCATTGTATATTTTTATATTATTGACCTATTATGTGTTAGGCAATAATAAATGAAATATTTGTGGCTAGGAGTTATTCAAACTACCTAGTCGGCCCATAGCGCCACACCAATTACTTGCAAATCTGATTGTCGATGGGCAGAGTGCTAGCTTCGCATTGTTTGCGTCGGGAAGGCCGATCACGGCAAGGAGATCAGATGCCAGAAGGTGGAAGTCGGGTGCTATTTTTCACCCTTGTCGTCCAAGAACCGGTGTACCGATAGGCAAGTAAAATTCCATTAGGTTTTCTTGTGAAAGTACTATCAGAACTTACAAGTTTTGACTAGTGGAACGGTTCAACCATGAACCCGAGACGTAGGCAATTGCCGAACTCCGTAATCAATCTATGTGCAATTGTCATTATTGTCTTGCATTATTTTAAATTGATTACTTAAAAGGAGTAAATTATCGGAAAATAATTAAAGCCTACAAGGGTCCGAGATCAGGTAGTAATAATCGGTTATTTTCCTTCTATTCCATGTTGAGCTCCTTCACGAAGTCACCAACCCTCCATCAACGATGGCCTCTATACTTGAGCTCTCCCTTTATGCAAGATTCTAAACTTGGCGAGTTCCTCCCTTTACTGCGCAAATTAACTCACTACGCCGGTCTACCTTGAGATGTCAAGCTCCAAACATGAGCTCTCTGTAATAATCCTCCATCAATTTACCTTGAGTGGCTGAGCTCATTCCTTTCAATGGGCTCATCACCTTCCAATGCTCATCGAACCACGCCTACCAAGCCCATCATGATGTCGTGCTCCAACCATCTCCGCAACCAAGCTCAACACATACCACCGAGCTCCTCACATGAAACCATATCCACTCGACTCACCAAGATGTATTACTAAATGAGATGACTCCCTTTTCTCACCGACATCCAGAAAACTCAACATGCACCATTTAAATCCTCACCAAATGTTGAATGACTCGTATCCCACATTAAGCTCGAGATATTTTATGGCTCGGCCAACTCGGTTTCCTCTCTCATGATCACCAAACCATCGGAGCTCAAACTTCCATAGACTTAGTCACTTCATGGCTCAATGAAACAAGCCAACTCACGTCTTAACATGGACTTGGCTCCCATGTTCGAGCTCCTGAGTAGCTCGTTGAATCACATCTTTCCACACTCATCCGCATTCATGCACAATTCCATCCTTGAACATTCCATCTTGCTATCATCAATAAAATCTAAATCTGTTGACGGGCTCCAGGTCGTGGCTCAATGCTAACTTGGTAAAACTCAGCTTAGCTCGCATGATTGCCATCAATTTTTCTATGGGCTCCTTTCTCTATATGAGCTAGATTTTTCCTTGGCAAGTTATCCCAATCTTTCAAATGAATCACTCACTGGACTATAACCTCTGAGATAATCGGTTTGAATCTGACTGGTGGGACGACCTCCCACCTCGACTCGAATGGCTTTATACACCGCAACAAGTTTGATTTCCACCGTGACGCAGATCCAAGCTCCATCATCTCTTTGGTGAGTTACATTCACGAACGAGCTCATTTCTTCCATGGTGAGCCCGTATAACTTTACGAAGCAATTATCTGAGCTCGATATGGCATTGAATCATACCTTACTCGTACAGCTCATAGACGTCAATCTCGGGACTTCCCGTTGAGTGATCTTTGTCGAGTTCTCCATTGACTGAGCTTCGCCAAATTAAACAGAGAACGTTCCATCATGTCTTCACTTCCTGCTCCAAGCTCCAACTGTTTCCGCAACCTTTGACTCCCAAAAAACTTGAAACCATAATCTCTGAATCCCAAAATGCCAAAACTCTGAAATTCAGAGTTTCGGGCTTCGGAAATATCTAATGTTCATTACGTCTTTAGGCCTAAAATCTCTGAATTTCCAAAACATAAAACTCTGAAGCAAAATCTCTGAAAACATAATGCCGAAATAAAATGCAACTCGGCCTTCCTTGTTCTCTACAATATTCTGAAATCTGACATCAAATCTCAAACCAAACCTGCTCCATTTAATGTCGAGCCTCTTAACCCATGTAAATATTTCATGGCTCAGCCTTGTGAACGATCTCTTCTTGGCGACCACCTCACCTTCCTACCCGAGTTGTTCTGTGTGCCCAGGTTTATTAACCTGAAATAACTATTTCAACCGTTGGGCTGAATATGAGGTCATCCTTTATGTCTCTTTTCCTTCCTGCAATTTCAAACACCATCGAGCTACATCTTTCTATTGCATCAAGCTCCATATCGGGCTAACACTCTACCTCACTGTGACGACCTTCCACAGTTTCTCAGCTTGGTGCGAGCCAATACTGATCCGACTCTCCTATTATGTGACAAGCTCGTATTCTCCTCTTGACTAGGCTGACCCGGCTCGGCACCAACAAGTACATGTATGTTACCGCATTGAGATATATTCCGTTCAAATGTTCAAGCCCCCGGCTAAAACTCTGACTCGATTCGTTCTTCTGTGTGCTAGGCATCCAATACTTATACTTCACTCTGCCAATTGTGAGCTCGATTTCAACCCATCATTCATCTCCAGGTAATACAACTCCAAGGTTTCACTCGATCCTTCACGCTTCAAACCATGAGCTCGTTCCACCAAGTTTGCCTCCTGCAAAAACATCTTGCCCAAGCATCTATTAGCTTTGTCTGTGACTGAGATCATCCTCTTTACATGTGTTCCCTAATTCAATTGTTGCGTCTGAGAATATTTTGAGTTGTGAATTTACCTGCCTTACCTAGTGCCTAGTGTTCTCACTCAACCATCAACCTCCCGACTACATCAAGTGGCTTGGTCCACAATACATACGCCCGGGTCTCTAAAATGGACGATTTCTGAGCCTTCAGGATCTTCCTCGAATTCACATGCATGACTTGACCAATGATTTTCCGAGCCATCAAATTTCACTCTTTCGAACCGAGCTCCATTTCACTTCAATGTGCAATCACCGAGTTGCTCGATTCACTATAAGCTCATTATTTTCTACTTCCCACTACTGAGTATTTTATTTCTTATGACCGAGCCATAATGGTTGACTTCAAACTATGCATCATCTACCGCAAACACTCAATCTGCTTGTGTCGAGCTCGTCATGGTACATTTTGACCGAGCCAACTTAACGAAACAAAATCGAGCTCTTCTCAATACACAGCTCGGCAAGCTGTTTTCACTTAGTGCTAACTTTCCTTTACTCTACTCATTTTTTCATCTTGATTTTAATAATATTGGGCTTCTCCTCAAACCGGAGAGTAGAAAAGATACAAAAGGCCTAATAAACACAATGTATCAATTTTGATCCTTTTAGCTTGTGGACCCATCGGAGTTGATTTTCCCGTTCAGAGACCAATTTAAACCTCCAAGACATGGAAAAGAAAGAGCAATCCAGGAAGATCCGAAACCTTTCGGAATGACATACAAGACTTTCAAATCTTGAAATTATACTGATAACCACGAAGTCTTTATGGAATAATTTTCGGTCTCAGGGTATTATCCTATTGTCCATTTTTTCCCAAGTGGAAAAATTGACAACAATAACACCAAGATGTCTTGAGTAAGGTGAATTATGAAATTCCATCATTAAATTTTTCCTTAACTCATTCCCAAAGGTATATACACTCATTTTTCATATCTTAAAATTCCTTCATTATGAAAGTAAAAACCTTTATATCTTGCATCATTAGGATCTACAAGGTGTTGTTTTTACTTGCTGAAAATACAAATCGAATCCATGATACTCTTTACCACATCCTTAAATTAAGTTCTTAAAGTTACAAGCACGTAAATATCTTTCATACGGCTTAGTGCATCTACTACTCTATTTTCTTTACCTTTAATGTAACTTATTTCAAAATCATATTGTGACAAAAATCTAACCATATCCATTGTCTTGCATTCAAATTTGGTGAGTGAAAATATTCTTCACCCAAGGTGGTCAGATTTTAACTACAAAGGTCATCCTATGAGATAATGTCTCCATACTTGAAGTTCATGAACTATAGCAGCAAGATCTAGGTCATGAGGAGCATATTTCAACTCATGTAACTTGAGTTTCCTACTCTCATAAGCTATAACATAATCATCTTGCAAAAGAATACCTCCTAGTCCTTCTCTCCGAAGCATCTCAGTAACTATCGTAAACCTTCCATTTGGATCCGGTACATCCAAAATAGGTTGAGAAGTTAGTTGTTCCTTTAGAGTTTTAAATGTGGATTCACATTTATCACTCCACACAAAAAAATTCTTTGTTTTGAAATGAAGTAATCAGGCGAGTGACTTTTGAAAATTCCTTAACAAATTTTCTATAATAACTGGCAAGCCCCATGAAGATTCTTACTTCATGTACATTTTTAGGTGCATGCCATTCAATTATGGTAGTAATCTTTGATGGATCAACTGCTTATTCCATCTTTTCTTATGACATGTCCTAAATAGTGCACTTTTGTTTCATAAAAAGAATATTTGGACAACTTACCATACAATTTTCTCTTTCTCAAAATTTCAAGTACAATTTTCAAATGCTCTTAGTGCTCATCAATGCTTTTAGAATAGATAATAATATCATCCAAGAATACAAGTACAAACTTGTCCAAGTATTCTTGAAAGATATTATTCATTAGATTCATAAAAGTTGTAGGTGCATTTGTCAAACCAAAAGGTAAAATCATGAATTCATAATGTCCATACCTTGTTCTAAAAGTTGTTTTATGAATATCTTCATCCTTAATTCTCAATTGATGATATCTAGAATGAAGATCTATCTTTGAATAAATTGATGTTCCACGTGCATCTGATCAAACAGATCATCAATTCTAGGAAGTGGATATCTATTTTTTATTGTTGCTTTGTTTAACATTTTGTAATTAATACAAAGTCTTCCATCCTTCTTTTCACAAAATTACTTGTGCTCCCCAACATGAGACACTCATTCTTATCAAACCTTTAGACAACAATTCTTGTAATTGTGCCTTAATTTCTACTAATTCAATTGTAGTCATTCATAAGGTGCCTTAGAAATAGGTTCGGTTCT
Source organism: Taxus wallichiana var. yunnanensis (assembly GCA_018340775.1). Taxonomy (NCBI): domain Eukaryota; kingdom Viridiplantae; phylum Streptophyta; class Pinopsida; order Cupressales; family Taxaceae; genus Taxus; species Taxus wallichiana. Next base: position 509,198,677 of record CM031239.1, on the reverse strand, counting down.
AGGTTTTATTTCTATTATGAAGTCAAATTCTCATTTAGGCGGAAGACTAGGTAGTTCTTCCAGAAGACATCGTTGAAATATCTTAACGGATACTTTTCCAAGAAATCACTATCATTTTCTACTATTTCAAAAAATTACATCATATAATGTGCAACGTTTATTTTTGGCCTTCTTAAGATGCATATCCGATAACAATTTTCTAAATGAAATTTCTCATTTTACCCCTTGAATGTCTAGTTGTTTTCTATAGATCATCAAGGCATCTAATGTGTTTTTCAAAACAATCAACTTTTTATTTATGATCAAAAGCTATTTCACACCAATTATGACATCATATGACCCCAAACTAGTAACATAGAGATCTACTTCGGTGGAAAACTTGGTAACTCTAAGACTTTGCTCCAAAAAGACATTTACTAACAAGTATGGACAAAATTATTACCGTAATGTACGGTCTAATATTTTTCCATTATTCTTTTTTTTTTTAATTTTACAACTAATTTACTAGAAATAAAACATTTTGTAGCTCCAATATCAAAAAGTATAGTAACATGTGTACCAAATAATTTACCTAGAACTTCTATGGGTGTAACTTGCTTTTCATCTTGTTTATCAGCTACTGCAACATGTATCTTATGATGATGGTTTTTGTCATATTTATTTAGGGGCACTGATTTGCGTAGTGATCCTTACAAAATTAAAACAACCCCTACATGTCCTCTTTTTAATTCAAATTTATTGTTGGTCTTGAAATTACTATTTTGACCTCCATAAGATTTATGTCCATTACTATTATTCTTCACAAAATTATTTCTAATGTTCGCAATAGGTTTATTTGTTGTTGTTTTCTTATTGTTATCAGTCACAAAAAAAAATTTTGACTCCAAACTTTTTCCATGCCACCTTCTTAGGTGCAAGTGATAATAAGAGTTGGAAATTTTCTTTCAATTTTCTTCTTTATGAGCATAAATTGCCTTCAATTTCTATTCTTGTCTTTTTGATTTTTCTACAACCCCTTCCATAGTGGTTGGGTTGTGCACATCTACCTCTCCTCCTATGAAAAAATTCAATCCTATAATAAAATTTGGTATCCTATACTTTTTATCAGTTTGATATTGTGGAATGTACTTAAGAAGTTTGGTAAACCTTTCCCAATACTCAGTTACAATTAACTTTCCTTGAATTAAATTCTAAAATTTTGTCATTTTTTTTATCATAATAGAGTTGTGGCAGCCAATGTTACCTAAAGTAGCTCTTAAATTGATCCCATGTAATGTTTGATTCATCAAAGTTCAATTCATCCTTATGGTTGTCCCACCACGAGGATGTCTCATGGGAAATCTGATAAGCTCCCCACATAGTGCTTTTGTTTCTTTCGAGAAGTTCCTGTTACAAAGTACTTCTCCATTTCACTTGAGCCAATTCTCAACCCCATCTCCCAATGTAGTGCCATCAAACTTTGGTGGACTTATCCTTTTTATGTCATTAGTAAGTTCAGCTACTAATCTTGCCTTTTATTTTCAAGTGGATTAGGTACATTTGTATTTGCATTGCGGTGTTATTATTAACATTCGCAACATTGTTATTTACTACATTATTGTTATCAATGCCCAAATTTCTAGAATTGGCATTGTTTCTTGGAGGTGGATGATTTTTATTATATAAGCACCATCTTCCTCCTCATTACCCATTACTTGTTGTTCAAGTACAGCAAGACGATCTCTTGTGTCCAACAAGGCAGTAAGAATCTCATCAAGTTTTTATGTGGTAGCTACATCTCCACTTGGAGATGGATTATTTGCAGCACCTCCCCTTGTTTTAACCATTTTCTGTTAAAAATAAATTAATTTTTTATCAGATATAGATTCAATAGGTCCAAGAGCTACAACCTTCAACTCTGATACTAAAATATAACATCCACTTTTTATGACTTAAAAATAACTTAGGGAAATTTTTTTTTACATAATGTTCTCTATTCTAAATTCATACAATTCAGAACACACATTCCATTGTCAATCCATCTCATAACAGAAAACCATATGCAGTTGTAATGACTCGATGAACATTGATCTCTCATTTCATGACTTGGTATTAAACCGATCTCTCATGTTTAACTTGTTCAAGTGTATACTATGTATACTTTGGTTCTTTTACCCATTAAGGGTCACTCAAGTGTTCTGTCTAAGAAGCCTATCTGAATATTTGTTACGATATTCATCTAAAATCCCACAACTTAGACTAGGTGACATAAGACAACAACCAACAATTTGTGATACTTTGGCCAAAGTTTTAAACATGTTTACCATGTTTACATTCCAAGATGGCATACTCATCAAAAGGAATATGTATTTCACCACACTCATATTGTTATCTAGATTGGTCTTCCTTGACTTTATGTCAACCAAACCGAGTCAAAGTTTCACACTAAATAGGGGCAGCTCACATACACTAGTGTGGAAGACTACTCATGGTGACTAAGGATAAATAGACATACTCAATCAAATTTCATCGATTGGGTGTGTTTAGTTACCCTAAGTCAACATGAGTTGACCACTACACTAGTCCATGTGTCTATCTCTGTTTAGAGTAGAACTATGAACCAAATTTCCACTTATGTCAATCAAGTTAATTGAACTAAGTGGGGTGTTGAAGCATAGTTGGTTGCATCACAGTATCCTCATAATGACTCCCATCATTATGAGGGTACTCTATTGTAGCCCCTATATTACAACAACCTACTAAGTTCTTTCAACTAAACTAACATACTTAAGAAACATTAGATTATTAACCCTTCAATTTATTATCTTGTTTAATTAATCATTAAACAACGCACCTAAAGGTTCACTAAGTATGATTGATCCAAAGAAGGATTCAAAATGTACTTTTACACCAATTGAAGGTATGCAGATAAAATCTGCATTCATGCATATGAACATTTTAATCTTAAACCATTATTTCCATTTATCGATAAATCTGAATTTGATATTAAGTAAGTAAGATCATTAAGTTTTCTTACTATAGTTTATCATTGTAAACAATCTTGATTGAAAGCTTATACATTAGACTTAGTGATATCATAATGTCTAAATCCTCCTATTAATTCTTTTAATCTTTCCCATTTCCATTTATTGTTTACATATAAAGAGCATACAACCAATCATCAATTATGATTTAAACTTTATCACATAACAAGATAACATACATAGTTATGATTTAATGATAAAAGGAAGTATCCTTTTCTTCTTATTAAGGACTATTGTCCTATTAATGAAATCAGAAAACATAAGGTTTAGTTTCATAAAAAAATGCCACATTCATCTATATAAAACTATCCTTATTCCCTTTTTCTAGAATAGGATCTATCAATCATAATCATCATAGTTATACCATTTCCCAAAATGAAATGAATCGAAATATATAGTATATATAGATCCTTATCCCAAGTATCATTCTATACCTTAGAATCCATTAAGCTCATGCATGTCAATATTTAAGTATATTAATAAAATCCCATCATGCATGTTAATATTTAGGAATATTAATCAAATCTAAGTCATATAAGACCTTAGAATAAATCAGAAATCAACAACCTTCACAACAATTCATTTATCAAAAGAGAGAGATCACTTTACTCCCAACTTAATTAATATTCCATAAGTTTATAAGAAACATCTTTCATCATTACAAAACTAATTTAATACATCCTCATAGATTCTCCAACAAGTTCATTTCAAGAGAATTTCAATACATAAAGCATATGAATGAAGAAAATGATTTCATTAATAAAACAAATGCAACTTTTATAAGTCTTTCTCCTTTCACTTTTCATGAAGTCCATCTACAAAATTGTTAGCATGAGTCAGTTCACAAGAAATGAGCATGATAAACGCTATAACGTTAAAACAATATGCTTTTATCTAACTATTTTCATAAAAAGGAACCCTTTTTTATGAAAAGGTTCCAAGTACAAAAATAAGATCAATAAAAAGACTTCCCAAAAAGTCACAAAATCAGATATAGAGAAGAAGTCACTAAATCTATTTAAGTTCATTACCCATAAAAAGTTAAATAATCTAACATAAATTTAATTCCATCTATGTCACAGTATTGATAATCATTTCAACATGATAACATTCCAAACTGCAACCAATTAAGAAAAGAATTAATTAAATTCATGATCTGTCCTCATTGGTTTCAATTTAATTCACCAAAAAAAGTTCCACTATACAATCACATTTTCCCAAAATCAATCAATCAAAAAATAATTGATCTAAAACATACTGACTTGACAAGAACAAATGTTGTTCATATAACAATCAATTTCATATCAACTACTAATAAGGTTTGATATAAAAACATGAATGATCCAAAACATGGAAAAACAAATTCAACAGAACTTAAATGTACTCATTTGTACATTTTATTCTAAGATTTACTCTAACCATTCAAAAAAAAAAATTCAACAAACATAAAACTCAAAAGGATATATATAAAAAAAAACTGGATCAAAACCCATTTGATCAAAATGTATCCATTTTTAATCAAAGAGAAGAGAGAGAGAGAGATAGAGTATATCACAACATGCATCTCAAATGATCATTAAAACTTATTTGAAAAAACATAACCATCACAACCATGCAATGCCAATAATTGAATTGTTATCTTCTCATACAAGCTAAAGGAATGAAAACCAAATCGGAAAGTTTCAAGAACAAAATCATAAGTACAACTTACCCAAAAAGAACCAAGATCCAAGTTTTAAGAATTAAAAATTTCCTTAAAATGATCAAAAGAACTCATCTTCATCATTCAACATATTTGAAAAGAAATCAAATATGAGAAATAAACTACACTCAAACATTTAAAACTAACCCCAAATATGTGAGTACAGTCTCTCAAGAGAGATGTTTCAAAATGCACATTCAACATAACATGCTAATATTCAAAGAATCATCATTTGAGAACAATGATGATCCAAACCACCAAAACTTCATCAAAGTAAATATAAATCCAAAAGATCTAACTTACGAAAATGAAACATAATCTCAAAAAAATAAATCCTTGAATAATAACAAAATACCTGAGAATGAACAAATCTTATATAACATATACAGGACCAACCCAATGGGTGCAAAAATTAAAAATCAAAACTCAACGAACAAGAAGGAAAAAACTTTCCTTCAAAAATTTCCCCTCCTTTCCATAAACTTGAAGCCAACCCAAGATGGGTATAAATGTAAAAAAAATCAAAGCAAAAAAGAGAGATAGATATTATTACCATCCATTTTCTCAAACATGTCCACCCAAGAAGGGTATTTAAAACAATGAAATGAAACTTAAAATGATAGAAAAAAAATCCATCAATCACTTATACAATATGCACTTACAATGCTTGAAAACCACCTTCGAGAATACCCATATGGGTCAAAACAAGAGATCTCATAAAAACAACAAAATATCAAAATATCTGTACCATCTTAAAAGCAAAAAAAGGTTATAAACCAAAACAAGAATCCCAAAATAGACCTTCAAGAAACAAGATGACAATAAAATTATAAATAACCAAAACGGAATAACCATCAAAACAAAATAGGGTTCCATTACATGCCCCTTTTTAATTTGAGAACAAATTGACCCAAAAACTTTAAACAAAACCCAGAGTTTCACTACAACAACCTAAGAGTTCCAAAGTTCAAGATATTCCACCAATCCCTGCAAAAATGTTTAAACACTACAAGGATACAAAATGAGGAGACATATGTATATCAAAACAATAATCTCTTGAAAATTCATACCCAATTTTCCAATAAAACACACACATTTTTTTCCAACTTATTTGAAAAACTAGATTTATGTAAAACACTTCATTCCACATAAAATATTCATATCCAAAAAACCATGTCCAAAAGAAACTCACATAAGCAAAAAGAAGCAAACAATCATTCAAGAAAACATTCTCAGAGACATTTTCATGAAGAGCAGAGTTCTTTTTATGAAAATGTTTAAATAAAAGAAAGAGATATTTTAAAGAGATAGAGCCTATCATGCTGGTAGTGCTCATGTCTTCTCTTCCTTGCTTTAATCCTTCAAAAAGCTTCCACAAAATATTTCCAATGAAAAATGCAAAAATAAATCCTCTGAAACTTTTCCCACTTTCTTCTTATAGCTTCCATGATCAAATTTTTCCATTATTTCCACCATGCAAGGGTGAATTTTAACATGCAACAAAATTGAACTAAAATTTGAAAAATGGAAATACAACATGCAAAGCCAAAAGCTCAAAAATCCAAATGAAACAATAAAAACCAAAAAACCATTTATTTTTCCTCCAACCTCCTTACTATTCCCTAGGTAGTTTTTGCTCAAGTCGAGGATCATAAATGCCAACAAGATGACAAAAATGTCCTCCAAAAACTCCCACCATGCCTTATCTTTTGTTAGTTACAACTAACAATTTAAAACTTCATTCAACTAAAAATAGCAGAGTTGTCCAGCTTGCAAATTTCCACCACCTCTTTACCTTGGCCAAAATTGGTGGTAACAAGTATATTAAATGAAACATTTAAACCTTGTAATGCATTTGGAATGGTGCCACCACCATCCAACCACTTGTTAACAAATCCAACCACATTTCCCTTAGGTTAGGTCGATGTCCATTAGGTTAGGTTCCAGTACATTAGTTTAAAACCATAGCTTAGGACCTTAGGAATAGTTCCATATAGCTTAGGATTAATTAGTATCCAAAACTTAGGATAGTTCCTCATTATCCCACTTAGGAATTAATCATTAAATAAATATAATCACCTTAACATAGGTTTAGGATAGGATAAGAATAATAAAAAAACTTAGATTAATTAGGTCCCAATAAATTAATCAAATAACATTACCTTTTGCAAATTTCATCAAAATGACGAATCAGATCACCTAGAAGGGTGAAATCAAAAGATGCTACAGGATGCCCCTATGACCCCAATGCAAGCCTAGGTGTTAGAAATCAGATATTCTGACCGAACTTGATCAAAATGATCAAAACATCAAAAAATCCTAAACATGCCTTGGATCACTACAATTGATCCAAGGTGATTAATCTTGTACTTTGCAATCATCAAACTAAAAACAAGTTCAATATTGCAAACTAGGAAATGAACAATTTAGACTAAATTTATTTCCTTCATCCACATGCAGAATACATTAAAAATTTAACATAAAAAGTATAAGAATACTTCATTAATAAATTTAGAATTTTCATGGCATGATGTTATCCAATTTTAGAAGATAAAACATATCATCTACAACAACATGATTAATCAGTTTTAAAGAGTACACCATCTTCAAAATGAAAATCACCTATCAACATTGCTACTTCATTACAGAAGTGATCAAGGATAATAACCATGGCAGAGGCATTACATACCTCCCCTCTAAAAAGCATCATCATCCCGATGATTTACTTAATCCATAATCATAAACAAGAAAAATAATCATAATTATAATTCTTCTCCACAAAATTTTCAAACAAAAACAAATTTGTAGAAATTTAAGTTTTTCATAACTTATTACAACATCATAATTGTTGTCCCAATACTAAAAAATTATAGTACTTACCCAAAAATTGTAGAAAATTAAAGATAGTTTTCAAACAAAGTCTTTAATTATCTCAAAAATCAGAATTAATTATGTTCAAACAAATGAGGAAAAGCAATTTTCATATCCTCAAGGTTTTCCCATGTTGCACTTTCTTCATTAAATTGGTCCCACTGGACCTTGCATTGACTTGATTTCATGATTTTGTAAGTGCAACTGGTGAGTTTCCAACACTCTTATGGGTTCAACCATGATTATTCTTGGGTCTTGGACCTACAAGGAATCCCAATTTAATACATGTGATAAATCTGAAATGTATTTCTTAAGCAAATAAATATGGAAAACATCATGCATTTGTGACAAAGTGGGAGGTAATGCTAAGCGATAAGCTACAGGGCTAATCACTTCAACAATCTCAAAGGTCCCACAAAATGAGGTGATAATTTGGTTGCCTTGCCAAAGGTAATAGAGATCTTTTTAGGCTTAACACGTAAAAATACTTTTTCACCAAGTTCAAATTTCTTATCGATCCTTTTCAGATCTGCATAACTTTTCTACCTATCAAACTTCTTTTAATCATTCACGAATTATTTTCACTTGTTGTTCCATTTCAATAAGCATTTCAAGTCCAATTACCTCTCTATCTTCAATGTTATCCCAACTAACTAGAGTTCTACATTTCCTTCCATACAATGCTTCAAAAGGTGCATTTTAAAGAGGAATGATAAGTATTATTGTAAGAAAATTCAACTAAAGGAAGGTATTCTTCCCATTTGTACTTGTTGATCCATATAATACATTCTTAACATATCCTCCAAAACCTGATTTACTCTTTCTATTTGACCATCTTTTTTCTAGATGGTATGCGGAACTAAAATTTAGTTTTGTTCCTAAGGCTTGCATTTAGTGTTTTCTAGAAACGAGATGTCATTCTAGGGTCTCTATCAGATATAATCAATTCAGGTACTCCATGTAATCTAAAAATTTCATGCACAAATCTTTTTGCTAAAATAGGTGAATCATCTTTAAGATTACCAACAATAAAATGTGCTACTTTTGTTAATTTTCAACCACAACTAAAATAACATCATGTTTATTTCTAGACATAGGCATCCCTTGAACAAAATCCATACTTATTACTTGCCACTTATATTGTGGTATGCTATGAGGATACAATAAACTAGCTAGGTGCATATGCTCAACCTTAACACATTAACATTCTAGGAATGTGAAACAAAATCAGTTATGTCTCTCTTCATCCCTTTCCAAAAATATTGTTTTTTACATCAACAAGCATTTTTGTAACACCGAGATGTCTGAGTAAGGTGAATTATGAAATTCCATCATTAAATTTTTCCTTAACTCATTTCCCAAAGGTACATACACTCACTTTTCATATCTTAAAATTCCTTCATTATCAAAGTTAAAACCTTTGTATCTTTGCATCATTAGGATCTGCAGCAAGTGTTGTTTTTACTTGCTAAAAATACAAATCAGAATCCATGATACTCTTTACCTCATCCTTAAACTGAGTTCTCAAAGTTACAAGTGCATAAATATGTTTCCTATGACTTAGTGCATCTACCACTCTATTTTCTTTACCTTTAATGTAACTTATGTCAAAATCATATTGTGACAAAAAATCTAACCATCTTCGTTGTCTTGCATTTAGATTTGGCTGAGTGAAAATATACTTCAGCCCAAGGTGGTCAATTTTTAACTCAAAAGGTCTTCCTAAGAGATAATGTCTCCATACTTGAAGTGCATGAACTATGGCAGCAAATCTCTAGGTCATGGGGAGCATAATTCAACTCATGTAACTTGATTTTCCTACTCTCATAAGCTATAACATGATCATCTTGCAACAATATACCTCCTAGTCCTTCTCTGGAAGCATCTGTAACTACCGTAAAGCTTCCATTTGGATCCGATACAACCAAAATAGGTGTAGAAGTTAGTTGTTCCTTTAGAGTTTTAAATGTTGATTCACATTTATCACTCCACACAAAAATTTTGTCTTTCTTTTGTAATGAAGTAATCGGGCAATGACTTTTGAAAAGTCCTTAACAAATTTTCTATAATAACCGGAAAGCCCCATGAAGCTTCTGACTTCATGTACATTTTTAGGTGCAGGCCATTCAATTATGGCAACAATATTTGATGGATCAACTGTTATTCCATCTTTTCTTATGACATGTCCTAAATAGTGCACTTTTGTTTCATAAAAAGAACATTTGGACAACTTACCATACAATTTCTCTTTCTCAAAATTTCAAGTACAATTTTCAAATGCTCTTGGTGCTCATCAATGCTTTTAGAATAGATAAGAATATCATCCAAGAATACAAGTACAAACTTGTCCAAGTATTCTTGAAAGATATTATTCATTAATTCATAAAATTTGCAGTGCATTTTCAAACCAAAAGGTAAAACCATGAATTCATAATGTCCATACCTTTTTCTAAAAGTTGTTTTATGAATATCTTCATCCTTAATTCTCAATTGATGATATCCATAAATGAAGATCTATCTTTGAATAAACTTGATGCTCCACACATCTGATCAAATAGATCATCAATTCTAGGAAGTGGATATCTATTTTGATTGTTTCTTTGTTTAACATTTTGTAATCAATACAAAGTCTAAGTGTTTCATCCTTCTTTTTCACAAAAATTACCGGTGCTCCCCAAGGTGAGACACTCGGTCTTATCAAACCTTTAGAAAATAGTTCTTGTAATTGTGCCTTAAGTTCTACTAATTCAATTGTAGTCATTTGATAAGGTGCCTTGGAAATAGGTTCAGTTCCAGGTTTGATTTCTATTGTAAATCAAATTCTCATTTAGGCGGAAGACCAGTAGTTCTTAGAAACACATCGCTGAAATCTCTTAACAATGGATACTTTTCCAAGAAATCACTATCCTTTTCTATTGTTTTAGAAAAATTTTACTACATATAATGTGTAGCCTTTGTTTTTGGCCTTCTTAAGTTGCATAGCTGAAAATTTTCTAACTGAAATTTCTCGTTTTACCCCTTGAATGTCTATTGTTTTCTATAGATCATCAAGGCATCTAATGTTTTTCAAAACAATCAACTTTTTCTTTATGATCAGCAAAGTCATTAACACCAATTATGACATCATATGACCCCAAAGGAGCAACATAAAGATCTACTTCAGTGGAAAAACTTGGTAACTCTAAGACTACTCCAAAAAGACATTTACTAACAATATGGACAACATTATTACCATAATGTACAATCCAAGATTTTTCCATTATTCCTATTTTTCTTTTTTAATTTTGTAGCTAATTTACTAGAAATAAAACATTATGTAGCTCTAGTATCAAAAAGTATAGTAACATGTGTACCAAATAATTTACCTAGCACTTCTATGGGCATAACTTGCTTTTCAACTTGCTTATCAGCTACTTACAACATGTATCTTATGTTGTTGGTTGTTGTCATCTTTCTTTAGAGGGCACTTGATTTGCATAGTGATCCTTACCACAATTAAAACAACCCCTACAGGTCCTCTTTTTGGTTCAAACTTATTTTCGGTCTTGAAATTATTGTTTTGACCTCCATAAGATTTCTGCCCATTATTGTTATTCTTCACAAAATTGTTTCTAATGTTCACAGCAGGTTTATTTGCTATTTTTTTCTTATTGTTATCAGTCACAAACTTGTTTTTGACTCCAAAATTTTCCATGCCACCTTCTTAGGTGCAAGTGATGAAGAAGAGTTGGAAATTTTCTTTCGATTTTCTTCTTTATGAGTAGAAATTGCCTTCAATTTTTGTTCTTGCCTTATGGATTTTTCTACAACCCCTTCCATAGTGGTTGGGTTGTGCACATCTACCTCTCCTCCTATGATAGATTCAATCCCATAATAAACTTGTGTATCCTAAACTTTTCATCAGTTTGATATTGTGGAACGTACTTAAGAAGTTTGGTAAACCTCTCCCAGTACTCAGTTACAGTTAACTTTCCTTGAATTAAATTCTGAAATTCTATCATTTTCTTATCATAATAGAGTTGTGGCAGCCAATGTTTCCTAAATTAGCTCTTAAATTGATCCCATGTAATGTTTGATTCATCAATGTTCGTTCATCCTTACGGTTGTCCCACCAGGAGGATGCCTCATGGGAAAGTTGATAAGCTCCCCATACTTGCTTTTGTTTCTTCCGAGAAGTTCCTTATTGCAAATTACTTCTCCATTTCACTGAGCCAATTCTTATCCCCATCCCCTAGTGTAGTTCCATCAAACTTTGTGGACTTATCCTTTTTATGTCATTAGTAAGTTCAGCTTAATCTTTCCTTTTTATTTTCAAGTGGATTAGGTACATTTGCATTTGCATTTATTTGTAACATTATTATTGACATTCACAACATTGTTATTTGCATTATTATTGTTATCAATGCCCAAATTTCCAGCATTGGCATTGTTTCCTGGAGGTGGCTGATTGTTATTATCAACATCATCTTCCTCCTCCTCATTACCCATTACTTGTTGTTCAAGTACAACAAGACAATATCTCTTGTGTCCAACAGAGGCAAAAGAATCTCATCAAATTTTTTGTGTGGTATTTTCCTCTCCACACTTGGAGGTGGATTATTTAAGCACCTCCCCTTGTTCTAACCATTTTCTATTAACAAGAAATTAATTTTTATCGATATGGACTCAATAGGTCCAAGAGCTATGCAACCTTCAACTCTGATACCAAAATGTAACATCCACTTTTTATGACTTAGAAACAAGGGAAAATTTTTTTTACATAATGTTCTTTGTTCTAAATTCATATAATTCAGAACACACATTCCATTTCCAATCCATCTCATAATAGAAAACCATATGTAGTTATAATGACTCGGTGAAACATCGATCTCTCATTTCATGACTCGGTATTAAATCGATCTCTCATGTTTAACTTGTTCAAGTGTATACTATGTATACTTTGGTTCTTTTACCCATTAAGGTTCACTCAAGTGTTCTATTCTAAGAAGCCTATCTAAATATATGTTACTGATATTCATCTGAAATCCCACAACTTAGACTAGGTGACATAAGACAACGCAACCAATATTTTGTGATACTTTGGCCAAAGTTTTAAACATGTTTACCATGTTTACATTCCAAGACAGAATACTCATCAAAATGAATATGTCTTTCACCACACTCATATTATTATCTAGATTGGTCTTCCTTGACTTTTTCAACCAAACCTAAGTCAAAGTTTCACACTAAATAGGGCAGCTCACATACACTAGTGTGGAAGACTACTCATGTGGTGACTAAGGATAAATAGACATACTCAATCAAATTTCTTTGATTGATTGGGTGTGTTTAGTTACCCTAAGTCAACATGAGTTGACCACTACACTAGTTCCATGTGTCTATCTCTATTTAGAGTAGAACTATGAACCAAATTTCCACTTATGTCAATCGAGTTAATTGAACTAAGTGGGGTGTTGAAGCATAGTTGGTTGCATCACAATATCCTCGTAATGACTCCCATCATTATGAGGGTACTCTTTTGCAGCCCTATATTACAACAACCTACTAAGTTCTTTCAACTAAACTAACATACTTAAGAAACATTAGATTATTAACCCTTCAATTTATTATCTTGTTTAATTAATCATTAAACAACACACCTAAGGGTTCACTAAGTATGATTGATCCAAAGAAGGATTCAAATGTACTTTTACACCAATTGAAGGTATGTAAATAAAATTTGCATTCATGCATATGAACATTTTAATCTTAAACCATTTATCGATAAATCTGATTTGATATTAAGTAAGTAAGATCATTAAGTTTTCTTACTACAGTTTATCATTATAAACAATCTTGATTGAAAGCTTATGCATTAGACTTAGAGATATCATAATGTCTAAATCCTCCTATTAATTCTTTTAATCTTTCCATTACCATTTATTTATTTACATATAAAGATCATACATCAAAATCATCAATTATGATTTAAACTTATCACATAAACAAGATAACATACACATTTATGATTTAATGATAAAAGGAAGTATCCTTTTCTTTCTAATTAAGGAATATTGTCCTATTAATGAAATCAGAAAACATAAGGTTTAGGTTTCATAAAAGAATGCCACATTCATCTATATAAAACTATCCTTATTCCCTTTTTAAATAAGGATCTATATTATCATAATCATCATAGTTATACCCTTTCCCAAAATGAAATGAGTCGAAATATAAGTATAGATCCTTATCCCAAGTATCATTCTATACCTTAGAATCCATTAAGCCATGCATGTCAATATTTAAGTATATCCATAAATCATCATGCATGCATAATATTTAGGAATATCAATCAAATCTAAGTCATATAAGACCCTAGAATAAATCAAAATCAACAACCTTACACAACAATTCATTTATCAAAAGAGAGAGAGAGATCACTTTACTCCCAAACTTAATAAATATTCCATAAGTTTATAAGAAACATCTTTCATCATTACAACAAAACTAATTTAATACATCATCAAGATTCTCCAACAAGTTCATTTCAAGATAATTCCAATACATAAGCATATTAATGAAGAAAATGATTTCACTAATAAAACAAATGCAACTTTCTATAAGTCTTTCCTTTCATTTTTCATGAAGTCCATCTTCAAAATTGTTAGCATGAGTCAGTTCACAAGAATTGAGCATGATTAGCACTATAACGTTAAAACAATATGTTTTTATCTAATCAAGCTGTTTCTTAAAAGGAACCATGTTATTTAAGAAAAGGTTCCAAGTACACAATAATAAGATCAATAATAAATACTACCCAAAAATTCACAAAGTCAGATATAGAGAAGAGTCACTAAATCTATTTAAGATTCACTTACTCATTTAAAAAGTTAAATAATCCAAAATAAATTTAATTTCATCTAGGTCATAGTATTTATAATCATTTCAACATGATAAAAATTCAAACTACAACCAATCTATAAGAAGAACATTAATCAAAGTTATTTCTCTGACCTCAATCCTTCCAATTTAATTCACCAAGCCAAAGTTCCATTAAGTCACATCTCATTCCCAAACAATCAATCAAAAAGGTACTTAGGAACAAATACAAGTAAATTGACATGAACAAATGCTACCACAATGGATCATTTATCCCAATCTCTATTACTCCATAAAATAATGCCAACCAAAATAGAAACAAATTTGACAAACTTAAGTACTCACGGTAGAGTCCTACGAAGATTTACTCTAACCATTGACAAGGAAAAATGATTCAAACACAAGGTACATAAATAAAATAGGTTTGACCAATCAAAAATGAACTGGTTAAAAACCCATTTGATCAAAACATATCCATTCAATCAATACGACAGAGAGAGAGAGAGAGATTGTAACACCACATGCATCTCAAAAATGATCAACCAACGCTTTAATGCATAGTTAACTTCTCACTTCAAATCTACAGGATGAAGAAATTCAAATTGTTCAAGAAACAAGAATTATAGAGTACAACCTTCATTTACACTCAAATGAATTCATAATAAGAGCAAAAATCTTCATTAAAAATTGAAAATCAATCCCCAAGATGTGAGTATAGTCTCTAAGAGACATTTTTCAAGAACATGCACATTCAACATAACATGCTACAGTTCAAAGAATGCATCCTTTGAGAACAACAAAGAGCAAAAACCACCAAAACTTCATCAAAGCAAAGACAACTTTGTAATATTTAACTTACAATGCTCGTAATTAACAAAGTTCAATGGTAAAATAAATCCTTGAATAATAACATAATACCATGGATGAAAAGTTCAAAATATAACATATTACGGACCATCCTGTAATGGGTGCAAAATTTAAACAAAACTCAATGAACAAGAAGAAGGGATATAACTAGCCCAGTTTCTCCCCTCCTTTCCATACAAGCTGACCCAAGATGGGTATAAATGTAACAAAAATAAATCCCACGAAAGAGAGATACAAGATATTACCAATCCATGTTTCTTAAACATGTCCACCCGAGAAGGGTATTTAAACAACGAAATGAAACTTAAGAAGATAGGTATAGAAACTCCATCATCACCTATACAACATGCACTTATAGTGCTCAAATACCACCTTCGTGAATACCCAGTATGGGTCGAGCAAGATCTCTTTAGAACAAAGTAAATATCAAGGGATCAGACCGATCTTAAGCCAAAATGAAGGTCTATAAACCAAACAAGAATCCCAAAATAGACCTTCAAGAAACAAGATGACAATCAAAATTGCTAAAGCAACCAAAACAAATAACCTTCAAACCAAATAGGGGTTCTAATACAGCATCATTTTAATTTGAGAACAAATTTGACTCAAACAAATTTAAACAAAACCCAGTTCCACAACAACCTAGGATTTCCATAGTTCAAGAAACTTCAACTGAATCCCTACAAAATGTTTAACACCACAAGTATACAAAACAAGGAGACATAATTTTCAAAACCTAGAATCGCTCGAACATTCATACCTAATTTTCCCATAAATCCACACATTTGTTTTCACAATTCATTTGAATCCTAGATTTAGTAAAACACTTCTATTCCACATAAATATTCATATCCAAAGAAACCATGTCCAAAAGAAACTCATAAAAGAAAGAAGAAGCAAAATCATTCCGAAAACATTCTTAGAGACATTTTCATGACGAGAAAAGTTATTTTTATGAAAAATTTAAATAAGAGCAAAAGATCTTAAAGAGATGGACCATATCATGCCCGGTAGTGCTCATGCCTTCTCTTCCTTGCTTCAATCCTTTAAGCTAGATTTTCTTAAAAATATTTCCAATGAAAAAGCCAAAAAATCCTCTGAAACTTTTCCCACTTCCTTCTTATAGCTTCCACGATCAAATTTTTCCATCATTTCCGCCATACAAGCAGTGAATTCATACATTACATAGATTCAAACCGAAGGTTTGAAAAATGGACTATGTTGATCAAAGAGAATACTTAGTATAATTCACACAGAGAGTTCACATGGAAGAGTATGCGAGTTAGATTCAAAGGCACAAAAGGATAGGAACAATTAGCGTGGAAGGGCAAGTTCAATACTTAGTCCGTTTTGGAGCATGAGGTCTATTTCGAGGAGCTGGTGTGAGGAGCACACAATCAACACCAAGACTTGCGCCACGCATCATCTATCTTTAGAAGATGGGATTGAAGCACTTTTGCATGAAGGTGATCCAAGAATAGATTTAGCAGTGTAGTTAACTATCAGGGATCTATAGATAGCACACTTGCATGTGTGGTTATGATTGTAAAAGGCACGTGGCTATTATTAGCATGCGACCTATTTCTGGAATAGTTAAGTGGTGAAGGGCAAGTCCCCACCCTATATATATGAGTTGAATTACTTAGTTGATATATATGTAGAGAGAGAGAGAGAGAACCAGAGTTAGAGATTCATGTGTGTATGTGACTGGATAATTGTATCAGATCCATGCGCGCATGACTATTATTATTGTATGAAGCTTCTGTATTGTTGCTATGATTAATATATGAAGAATATTGGCCAAACCAAAGTGTCATTTTGAATGTTTTATCATTGCATATTGTTGATTCATTTATGATTAATCATTAAGTGCACATTTCATTCATAGATCCGGTTTATTTATAATTGTGTGTTGATGGATTAGTTCTTAAGTATTTATTTGTTAATTCATCATGCTACCATCCTCATTATAGCAACCCTAAAGAGGGACATGGTACCTTTGTGTGCTTGGGTGAGCACTAGCCTATCTTTAGTGATGTGCCAATGTGATCAAGGGTTATATCTGTGAATTTTAGGATGTATCATAATACAACATGTAGAGCCCCAAAGATAAAAAATATAAATGGACAATAAAAACCAAGCCGTTTATTTTTCCTCCAACCCTCCTTACTATTCCCCAGATGGTTTTTGTTCATGTCAAGGTTCATAAATACCAACAGATCGACAGTGTGTCCCTTCCAAAACTCCCACCGAGCCTTATCCTTTATTATTTATAATTAACAATTCAAAACTTTATTCATCAAAAATAGCAGAGTTATCGGCTTGCGATTTCCACCACCTTTTACCTTAGCCAAAATTGGTGATAATAGTATATTAAATGAAACATTTAAACCTTGCAATGTATTTGGAATGGTGTCACCACCATCCACCACATGCTATCAAATCCAACCCCACTTCCTTAGGTTAGGTCGATGTCCATTATGTTAGGTTCCCTTAGTAATAGTTTATAACCCATAGCTTAGGACCTTAGGAATAGTTCCATATAGCTTAGGATTAATTAGTGTCCAAAACTTAGGATAGTCCCTCATTACCCCATTAGGAATTAATCATCAAATAAATATAATCACCTTAACATAGGTTTAGGATAGGATAAGATAATAAAAAACTTAGATTAATTAGGTCCTAATAAATTAATCAAAGAACATTACCTTTCATAGTTCATCAAAACGATGAATCAGATCACCTTGAAGGGTGAAATCAAAAGATGCTACAAGATGCCCCAAAGACCCCAAATCAAACTTGGGTGCAGAAAATAGATATTCGACTGACTTGATCAAAATGATCGAAACATCAAAAAATCCTAAACATGCCTTGGATCACTGTAATTGATCCAAGGTGTGGTTACTCTTATACTTTACAATCAACAAACTAAAAACAATATTGAAAACTAGGAAATGAATAATTTAGACTGAATTTATTTCCTTCATCCACATGTAAAATACATTAAAAATTTCAGCATAAAAAGTATAAGAATACTTCATTAATAAATTCGAATTGTCATGGCATGACTATATCCAGTTTTAGAAGATAAAGCATATCATCTAAAGTAACATGATTAATCGGTTTTAAAGAGTACACCGTCTTTAAAATAAAAATCACCTATCAATATTGCTTCTTCAATTACAAAAGTGATCAAGGATAACAAAGAATGGAAGAGGCATTATAGATGGAGCAAAATCATATTTTAACCAAGCAAAGGGTTCGACGGAAAATCTATAGCTTAGAATTTCAAAGTTGGAGATGTGCTCTTGAAATGGAATGTGGACACAGAGCTAGAACTTGAAGAAACTCCAAATTTGATGTTATTTGGAGTGGACCATACATTATCATGGTTTTCAAGGCAATAATTCTTTTGAGCTTTCTAATCTTGATGGGAATGTATTTCAAATCCTACTAAATGGGATTTATCTCAAACCCTCTCATTAAGAGTTTCATGCATCTTGTACATAGTAGATTAGATTTCTAATTCCTCCAAGTGCTTTCAGCACATTGTCCTATTGGTAGTTTAGGTTTCTTTTCCCTAAGTGCTTTACACATGTTTTTTTTTGTTTGGGTATCTTGTTGCACAGGTTCCATGTTTTTAGAGGATGCTGCTATAAAATGAAATCTAAAGTATTAAACAACTAGTTGCCATCAAGTGAAGGAGTCAAATGCAAAGCAACTAAATCAATTAGCTACTTCATGCCCAATGGATGCCTAAGGCTATTGATCATCTATATAGGCAGATGACCCATATGAGTCACCAAAAATTTTTCCCAATTTTGCATCCCTTACAAAATTTGAGCAACTTGCACAAGCGCGGGACTTGGCGGATATTCAAAGGATAATATGATGAACCACGCGAAGATTAAAGCATACTATAGATAAAAGAGCATCACCATGGAAGATTTACAACTACATTATTTCAGGGCTCTTCCATTTTTTCTATCTGGATGTGAAGGGTATCCACGTGTCCCTTCGGTGCATTTTGAAGAAAGCACAAAGAATCGGGATCCTTCAAGTAGTGAAAATTGACCACATGGCTAAAGCATGGCAAGGCAGCCCAAGTGAGCTGAAAATTCAAGGTAAAGGAGAAGAATGTGAGGGCCTCCACATATCACCTAAGTGTAGCTTCAAAAAGAGCAAGTCATGGAGAGGCTCTGCGGAAAGAAGAAAAGGCTATACAGGTGGATATTCAAATCCGCACTACTATAAGTAGTGTGTATGTTTAAGTAGAAATGTAAGGTGGGTCCGCGGGTCACAAAGGAGCAAGTCAAGTCATTTGGGTAGGCCGCGAAATATTTTCAAGAGTCGCAGGATACCACAATACAAAGGAATGATTCGTGGGAGTAAAAATCCATACAACACTAAATGGATAAAATGCGCGACAAAGCAAAATGATGACTCTCCACGGAAATTAAAATTCAATCGAATATTCAATTTAGCTATCAAATCTTTGCAAATTCAATCAGATTTTGTTGTTCTCTATGTAACTCAAATTTTATTTCATAAGTCACATCAAGATAAAGGGACAAGAGTCAAGAAAACTTTTCAAAGACGCAAAAGTGCACTTCCAGTGGCACAACCACCGGCATTAAATGCAGTATGGGTGCTCATTAGAAAATGGTGTGTAACAGTGGATAAATAGTGTGGTGCCCTATCCCTAGAGACAAATTAATGAGATTGGTTGGGTTTGGTTGAGAAATTCAAATTTCCCTCTAATTTCTCCTCTTTCTCCCTTCCACAATTTTCTATTTATTATAGAGAAATTATCATTAACAACGTTGGATACTTTTATAATTTTGGGCATATTGTAATATGTGACTTCTCTTTTGTGATGCGTGTATGTCCTAAGGGTTGCATGCCTTGGATTTTTACTCAAAAATGCTCACATCTTCCTCTTGTAATTGTAATAGTTTGTGCACAATCTTAGGAAATAAAATGTAGTCTTTTGGCTCATTTTTCCCTTGTGTTAATTTAATTGTATTCCTTTCCTTTATTGCCTTTGCGATGTGTTGTATGTTTTATTTTCTAAATATATGTCTATTGTGTATCGTGAAAGTGGATTCTGGAAGTGATTTTGATTTGTGTTTGATATTTATTCCTCTTCATTATCATTATCTTCCTTTCCCCTTATCTATATGTATTCATCACCTTATTTTCTAGTGTTATCACTACTTTAGATGAGGTTTATGTTTTATGCATCTCCTTCGAGCACCCTGGTCACTTGGAAAGTTAGAGTAGAGTTAGATAGTTGCATTTCAATTCTAGGAGTAGTTTAGCATTAGGAATAAGCATAGGAAGTCGGCCTTCTCTAAAGGTATGTCTCATTTCGAGTCCCACAACTTGATGTAGTCTTATGTTGTCTCAAATCCTAAATTGTCTATGATTTGGGAACGGGTGCATATTTGAGCTTCAACATGACCTTTTGACGCATTTTTGAAGGTTGATCAATACGGGAAGCCTTTTACATGGGTAGCCATCCTTCGAGGATATGGTCTACATATTTGATTTTTTTATCTTGATATTTTATAGATAGTTATCCTTCAAGGATCGGTCTATGATTTTAGCTGGTAGTTTTCCTTCTAGGGATCAATCTATTTTTTACCTTTTTGATATTTTGAATAACTATCCTTCAAGGGTTCAATCTATTATATTTTTATTTTGATTAGAAGCGTCCAATAATTTTTACATACATTTTTGTGTTGAGGGAAATACCCTAATAGATATTTTCGAGGAGGATAGAGGATGCGTATATGACCTACACATACGTGCCCCATGTCATTTTTTAGTTGGTATAGGGTAGGTGGGTGTAATGATTAAGGGGTTCCCAGTGAAGAAGGAACTTGTCCATAATGAAAGATGTGATGAACAGAGTTGTGGTGCTCATCTTTAAGGTATATTTAGGATAATGACGGATAACCACATACTTTCATATCATTACTATGATAAGATGGATGGTTGGATAGAGTGATAAAATCTTTAAAAGTGGCTAATATCATGACATTCAATCATTTAACAAGAAAATTCTATAAGTACAAGGCATTCAAAGGTTCCTTTTTGGGTTCAACATTTAAGGGAAGAGATATGGTACACTTGACCCATACTTATGAGTGATGATGTATGGACCGATCCAATTGGGGAAAACTTTCCATGTTTACTTTGTTCTAGTGTAGTGACATTTTGATTTTCTTTAAGCACAAGATCACCAATTTTAAATTCATGCTCTTTGATATGTTTTTTATAAGCTCCTTTAACACACTCTTGATAAATTTGATGATGTTCAAGGGTTGTTAGATGTTTTCATCTAATAATTCAAGTTGTGTTAAGTGGTCTTGGCGATATTATTCATTAGGTATGAAGTATTTAAGGGATACACGAAGTGATGGAATTTGGAATTTGAGAGGTAAGATAGCCTCATAATTATAGACGAGAGAATAGGGTGTAGCACCAGTGGGATTACGAATGTTAGTTTGATAAGCCCGAGAACAAACAAGATTTAGAGATGTCAATTCCTTCATGTATTGTCTACTATTTTCATAAGGATTTTATTAAGTGTTTTGTTAGAGGCTTCATCCTATCTATTTTCTTGGGGATAATATGGTGACAAAAAGATGAGTTTGATGTTGAAGGTGTCACAATTATTTTTAATTTATTTATTTTTAAAATATTTTCCATTTTTTGTGACAAGTTTATAGGGAACGCGAAATGGCATATGATGTATTGATATATGAAGTTAGTGATAGGACCTGATTTAGTCAAGGTTAAATGGATAACTTCTTCCCATTTAGTGAATTATTCAAGAATCGTGATAATGGAGTGATATTGTTGAGACAATTTAGGATTAATAACACTAATGAGGTCTAACCCCCACCGAGAAAAAGGCCATAAATCCCTGAACAGGTTGTAGAGTGCTTGATTAAGGAC
Source organism: Taxus wallichiana var. yunnanensis (assembly GCA_018340775.1). Taxonomy (NCBI): domain Eukaryota; kingdom Viridiplantae; phylum Streptophyta; class Pinopsida; order Cupressales; family Taxaceae; genus Taxus; species Taxus wallichiana. Next base: position 509,176,390 of record CM031239.1, on the reverse strand, counting down.
ATGGATGAGATCTAATGAAATCTACATTTGGTGCATTTCTTAATGTATGCACAAAAATTCAGTCTTGATTGATAGTAGGTCAATAGTATCCTAGTCGTAAGACATGGTTGGAGATGACATTTCCACTACAATTACCACCACAAATGCCATTGTGGAATTTTTCAATTGCTTTGATTGATTCATGTAATTTAAATAACCATAATAATAAACTTTCAAAGCTACGTTTATAAAGGATACCGCCTATAATAACAAATCGGGTGATGTGTTGAAAAAAATATTGTTTAGAATTTCATGATAATTTTGAAGGGAATTTAGATTCGGCAAGATAGTCATATATCCGAGTATACGAAAATTCAAATTTTACGCATTTGATTATCATCAATGGTGTTGAGAGAAGAGAGTTGGTTTTCATGTGAGGGATGATCTAGTCTTTGAAAAAACATGGATACCTTAGTGTTGTCTTTTGATTCTTCGCTTTTAATGTGATGATGGCTCCTAAAGATGCCATTGTATCTAAATATTTTTGGAAGTTCGTGGGATGGTTTAGATGGTATAATGATCAAAGGTGCCAAGGATAAAGTCAACAAAAACTTTGTATTTTCAGAAATTTGTTTTTACATTGATATCATCCTTTGATTTGGTTAACGAGTTGTGAGTCTTTCTAGATTTATAATATATGAACCCCTAGGAGAATGGAAGTTGTAAGATCCATGATTAAAGCTTCATATTATGTCATATTATTAGTGCATTCAAAGTTAAGTTTGAATGATAACAGGATGGGGATGCCCTAGGTAGGTATGATGATGACACCGGCTCCTCCCCCTTGCTGGAATTTAGAATCATCGAAGAAGAGGGTCATTTTGACAGGGATTATTTTAGATTCATCAACATTATTGATAGATTCATTAGGATATTATTCATGAGGGATTTGATTTTCAGGAAGGGGTGCGTTAGAAAGATGGTTCGTAATAGCCTGACCCTTTATGGACTTTTATGATATAATTTTGAGGTCAAATTCAGTCATGAGCATTAACCATCGAGTTATACAATCATTGTGTTATAGTTTTGAGCACATAGTTTTAAGTGGATCAAATCTAGTGATGACATAGGTCTTTTTGATTGAGAAGATAATGGGGAAGCTTAGAAGAGGAAAAGTATAAGATAGAAATTAGTTTATTAACTTCGGTGTAATGAGTTTCATAGTCATGGAGTGTGCTACGATATAATATACATCATGTTCATTACCATGGCTATCATGGTGAGTGAGCATGGCTCCTAGAGCATGTTCTAAAGAAGATATGTATAGGTAGAATGGATCCCCCTCGCGAGGTGGAGTAAGCATGGGTGGTGATAAGAGATATTGTTTAATATTGTCAAAAGATTTTTGATAATCATAATCCTAATAAAATTATACATCCTTGTGGAGGAGATGATGAAACAGTTGGAAATGATCAAAAAGATGTGATATAAAGTTTCGGATTAACTACAGTTTACCTTTAAGGTTGCATAGTTTTTTGAGATTATACATGTGTTACCCATTTTTCCCGCTTGGGAAAAATGGACAAGAGTGGTAAATTACACCTTGGGACTAGAAAATTTCTTCATGAAGCAATTCATGAAGTTGGTTCATCGAATGAGAATGCAATATTGGAGTACATAAGGAATAATCAAGAATGTTCATCTAAATCAGAGTGGTGCTTAATTAAAAGGCACTTTGTGAACATGGATTTTTCATCTACTCTAGTGGACATGACACTGACAAAACATGGAACTAAGGATGAGGCTGTAATTTTTAAATCCATCTTGACCTATGAGTTACTGAAGAAATCAAGTTCACACAAAGAATGAGGTAACATAGATAGATGATAATCCCATCGAAAATATTATGAATATTTTACACAATTTGATGAGGAGTTCGGGAGGTGTCTGGTTCAACTCGGGAGTGAGCTAAGAGGACATGAGCTGAAAGTAGCTTGCCGAGCTAGAATGATGTATAAAGGAGGTTGATCTTCAATATAGCTCAATTGAGCTAAATGATCACTTGGTTCGTTGGGAAAGAAGAATCGGCATACGAATGGCTAGTTCAGCATTTTATAAAAATGAAAAGTTGTAGAGATCATGTGACTTATAAAGATAACTCATTGTTTCGTTAGATCATACTCGAGGGACTCAAAGGTTGGAAGAGCTTGTATCATTGACAACTCGGTGTGCGAGATTTTGACCCAATCAAGAGAAGTATAGCTCAGGTCAATTTCAAAAAGATGAAGTGGCTCGAACCAGCAATCAACTCTGCAAGATGATTTGAAGAAGTCACAAAGCAAGCACGATACCTCACAAATGCAGGAGCTTGGATATTCACCAAGAATAAATGATCAAATTGGGGAGCTCGCAAGCCATATCAACACTCAAATGTTCGGACATAATTAACGTAGGGGTATTCGACTAAGAAGTAAGCTCGTATAAAGATGGATCAACGAGTTAGGATGATTTCCTAGCGGAAGAATTGAATGCATGGATGGTAAGATGTTGTAGAGGTGAAATTGAGGTTGTCATCGATGAATTAAACACACTTTAGGTACATGAAAATGGGCTTGGCTCTAAGCTAACGAGCAGAAATGGTGGTGTGAATGTTTAGATGGTAATGTCACTTAGGACAAGTGTCAAGGAAGCGAGGAGAATGATCCATTTAGATCTCGAACAAGTCAAATATTTTTAGTTGGAGCTCAAACATTGGGGGCTTGAGCTGCGAGCTCAACCCAGTGACTCAGAAGTTGAGCCATCTGAGTAGCTTGGGTGAATGTAGAGCCAAGGTCGATGGAAACAACACATCATGTAGGTGATAGTTTGAGTTATGTTTAAAGTAAGATTTCGAGTTGTGTTCAAAGCTCGAGTCAAGTTTAGAGTTCACAGAAGCTCGCAGAAAGAGGAGCTTGACATTAATGAAGAACGATACAATCAAGCTCATCGGTTTGCATAGAATGGGTTGAGCCCGTAGTGGGAAGTAGTTTGGGATATAGCCATGCCACCCAAAGATCATGGGAATCATAAAAAAATGAGCTCGTGGTGGATTGATCTATGAGGTAGTATCGTTACATCCATGGGATGAGAAAATGGAAGAATAGCGAGATGGAAATATGGCTCGTGAGGCTTGTAGAGGTTGGCCAAGCTAGTGGAGAGGAACGTAGAAGACCCAAGCTAGGAAAAAGGGAGCCAGAATCGTAAAGTTATAGCGGTACATTGATGTGACGAAGACTTTGTGAAGGATGATTCATACGGGATAGCCTAGAGCATGATGACTTATAGGAGAAGTAGAATGGTCTGTATGATTTGAGGACCTCGGTGTCAAATGAGGATGAGATAGAATTTGAGATTCGATCTTAGATATTTTCATCGGAATATAGTTCGACATCTTGGTGGAATGAGGGCTCTAAGTTGAGTACGAGCCAAGAGTGACAGGAGTCAAACCAGTGTGGAAGCATGTGATTACTAATAGGGATCCGAGCTGAGTCAGCCTGGTTGGGAAAGTAATACAAGCTCGTTGCACTTTGGAGGGTTTTCTCTGCAAAGATGTAATCCATGACAAACCAAATGGTAGAAGGTCAAAAATTCCAATAGGTATTCATCTCAAACAGAGAAGAAATAGCTTAAGGATCCCAATAAGTAGATAGTCATCATACAGGATGAAGATGAACTCAGAAAAGAACTCGCAATGGGGTGGCCATATAATTTACAAGGACATCAAGTGATGAGCTCATGTAGAGATAGCATGGATTCATGAATGAGTTTCTCATGATGAAACGAGCGGATCAGGGTTGAGCTCGACACGGTGAGGAAGCATTTGGTGTCGAATCGGGCATTGAAAAATTCTGACAAATTCCGAGTTGAGGTGTCATGGTAGAAGCGGTATTTTGAGGAATTTTTGGTTCATTGCCTGGTTAAGTGGGAAAAATGGTGCCTAAACCCTACGCTAAAATCATTTACATTTGGTAAATTCGGTGTCCACAACCATGGGGAGATTCGAGGTGTTTGGGCCAAATAAACTTGGGATCTGTGCCTGAGGGATGTTGGGTCCGCAGAGGAGATGTGGCAAGAAGCGGAAGATGCACCAAAATTACCTAGTGAGCTATTTTGTTCAAGATGGTGTGTGCATGACTACCGATTCTGAGATTCCCGATAGAGAGAACTCGATATGAGGATTTGGCAGTTGTGGCAATAACCCAACATGGTAAACAATCTAAGAAATGCAGGTAATAATGAGTAAGAAACTTGGCGGGTGGCGAGTTAAGTGGAGGAGCCCGAGACCCAGTCAGCATGGAACGAAAGAACTTGGCCAAATGTGGTATATTTTAGAGCACGTGGAAACCAAAACCAATGTGGTAAGCAACCAAGCCAATACAGTCACGTGTCAAGTGGTGTAAAGCTCGATGCATAAGGGAGAGAATCTTTGAGGAGCCTTTAAGTTGGTCCATTCAACATTCTTAGAGCCACCATGTGAAGTAAATGACTTGGCCACGGATAAAGCAAGGAATTCACATGGTTAAACGAGGAGCTCGCCAGCCACTTCGGAGAGCTGGCTAGCGATTCAGAAAACCAAAAAAATTCAAAACCTCATTTTGCACAAAAAAATGTATGGGTCCCACCAATGGACCAAGGGAAAGCTCCAAATATTTTAAATATTATTTTTATTAGAATAGTGAATAAAAAAATTTTTTTGAATTTATGGGAGAATAGTGGGGTTGAATTTTTCAGGGTAATTAAGCATGTAAGCCATCATGTGTTATATTCATGCCCAAAGTTTAGGATTTATTCTCTCTTCCCTCACAACTTGGATTTTATATAAATGTGAATGAGGAACTCATTTCAAGGGGTTAGACATTTTCCAATTCCTCTCTCTTTTCACAAGCTAAGTTGTGGATTTTGGGAACTTTCAAGCCTTTCTTTCAAATATTGTAATGGAAACCATTACCTCTTCCTACTTATAATGATGCATTGTGCATGTGATTGAAGTAATAGAAATTGTGTTTTGTGACTAATTATTGGTCCTTTCATCATTTTCGCTACTTCATTTTCCTTTCTCATGCTCACATATATACTATGTAATTTAAAGTTTCCATTACGAGTTTTGGGATTTTGTGCTTATCTAGAGTGAATTTCATTATGCAGTTGGGTTTTGGTGCTTGTTCATCCTTCTCATTTTCATCCTTCTTCATTGGAAAATAGAAAAATTGTCTAGAAAACCCTTTTTTGAATCTTGGTACATCACCACTTCTTGTATAGGTTTTATTTCTTACAAATCTCTCTCCTAATCCCCATGGAAAGGTTATTATATGTCTAGTTAGCTATTTTTATTGCATTAGTAATAGTGTAGTGCTTAGTTTAGGAAGAGGAATCCACCCTTCTCTGGAGGTTCACCTCAAACCACAAGTCCCACAACTTGCGAGGTGATCCCATGTTACCCAATCACACTGAATGCCCTATCCATCACTTTAACCTTTGTTGGGTTAGACATTATTTCCAATTCCTCTCTCTTTTCACAAGCTAAGTTGTGGATTTTGGGAAATTTCAAGCCTTTCTTCCAAATATTGTAATGGAAACCATTTCCTCTTCCTACTGTAATGATGAATTGTGCATGTGATTGAAGTAATATAAATTGTGTTCTATGACTAATTATTGGTCCTTTCATTATTTTTTATACTTCATTTTCCCTTTCTCATGCTTGCAGTATACTTTGCAATTTCAATTTTCCACTGCAAGTTTTGGGAGTTTTTTTACTTATTTGGGAGTGAATTTTTATATGCGGTTAGGATGTGGTGTTTGTTCATCCTTCTCATTTTCATCCTTCTTCATTGGAAAACATAAAACTTGTCTATCAAAACCCTTTCTTGGTGCATCACCACTTCTAGTATAGGTTTCATTTCTTACAAATATCTCTCCCTAATCCCCTAGAAATGTTAGTATAGGTTTAGTTAACTATTTTTATTACATTAGTAGTAGTGTAGTGCTTAGTTTAGGAAGAGGAAGCCAACCTTCTCCGTAGGTTCACCTTGAACCACAAGTCCCACACTTGCGATGTGTGTTCCCATGTTACCCAATCATACTGAATTCCCTATCCATCACTTTTAACCTTTGTTGGGTTAGACATTATTTCTAATTCCTCTCTCTTTTCACAAGCTAAGTTATGGATTTTGGGAACTTTCAAGCCTTTCTTCCAAAGATTTTAATGGAAACCATTTGCCTCTTCCTAATGTAATGATGCATTGTGCATGTGATTGAAGTAATAGAAATTGTGTTTTGTGACTAATTATTGGTCCTTTCATCATTTTTATACTTTTTTCCCTTTCTCATGCTTGTAGGTATACTATGTAATTTCAAGTTTCCATTACAAGTTTTGGGAGTTTTTTTGCTTATCTAGGAGTGAATTTTTGTATGTAGTTGGGTTGTGGTGCTTGTTCATCCTTCTCATTTTCATCCTTCTTCATTGGAAAACAAAAACTTGTCTAGAAAAACCTTTTCTTGGTGCATCACCACTTCTAGTATAGGTTTTATTTCTTGCATACTCTCTCCTAATCCTTGGAAATGTTAGTATAGGTCTAATTAACTATTTTTAGTGTATTAGTAGTAGTGTAGTGCTTATTTTAGGAAGAGTAAGCTAGTTTTCTCCAGAGGTTCACCTCGAGTCGCAAGTCCCACAACTTGAGAGGTGATCCCATGTTACCCAATCACATTGAATGCCATATCCATCACTTGGCCATTCGGAGGGTGCGTGATGCTTTGGTGATAAAATTTTTGGCATGCCCGATGGGACCACAAGAGTCATATATTTCATAGGTGTGTGTATTTGTGTTCACTTTATTTCATTGAAGTTGTTGTGCTCTTAGTGAAATTCCAACCTTAGGAGGTATACCCAAGCACAACTGACGACTCCATTGGTCTAAGTAACCCACTCTCTGAGTTGCAAAATTTCATTTTTCACCCATTTCCATCCATTTTTCTTCCATGTCTTTCCATTTTTTCTCTCATTCATGAATCTATTCAATCATGGCTTCATTCCCACAGTGGAATTCCCACTTGTAGCAGCAATGTTTTCCATCTTCATCTATTAAAATCCACCTCCAAACCAATTCTATGATGAATATAAGCTTGAGCATGTATGTCCACATGAACAAGATGCAGAGAAATTGGGCCATCCACCAAACTGTGGGGATTGATGAAGAACAATGGCATGCATATTCTAGAGGTTATCCTACACCTGAAAAGACCTCTTGCAAAATAAGGTTTGAGAGTTGGAGTATAACATGGTGCAAATAAGGATTAAGGAAATGAGAAAGGCAACCCATATTGGTTTCAGAATTCCATACCCTAGACTGGCCCTATACTAGGTGAGTTTAATCCTTAACAAAAGCTTCAATTCATAATCGAATGATGATTCAAGTTGGAGAATGGATAAAGAAGATAGAAGCTTACGAATGTAATGTTAGTCAATCCTGTCAATGGGAGGTTATTGCATTACCACCTTACAACCCTTTTCCTATGTCTCCATCCATGCAATTTCAACTTGAGTCCCATAATCCTAACCTTCTAGCTATAACCCCTACGGTGGAATTTAGTTCTTCATCTCCTATTCTTCCATCCCATCATGAGTCTTTTGTTCCTCATTCTTCTAAATTTCCTTATTTTCTACAAAGGACATCAAGACAAGAGGTTACACCTCTTCCACCACCTCAAACAGTGAAGGAAGATGTTGAATCCCAACCCACCCCTCCTCTTACATTCCCAAACCCATTTTGGGAGGACCAAACTTATAATATTAGTGAAGAAGAGGAGGATAATATGGCTAGTGAGACTAGTAAAGAAAATATTTTAAATAATATGAAGGAGTGGGCTAAAATATTAAACATCAAGCAAGTTCCCCTCCTAACTGGGCCTCCATCCAAGGTTGAAGCTCAAAATCAAGTGGTGACAACTGAATGTACACAAGAGAAAACACAATTCAATGATGACCAGTAGTATACCTATTTAAAATGTAGTATCCATATTGGCTCCATATCATCAGAGGATTTTGGATCACCACAAGTGGAAAAATCAGTTGTAGAAGGGCATGTGCAAGTTGAAGAAGAAATATTCTCAAGTGTACAAGGTGATTCTAATGAGTGCAATGATCCTAATTTCCATGCATGTCAAGAACTTACAACACTTATGGAAGGTTGTAGAAACTTTCAAGGTCATCATTAGATGTTACAATCAGCCACAAAGAGTTTCATGAGACCAAGGTAGATTCAAAGGTCGTGAATGCAAATGAGGCCATGCAGAAGGTTTCAAATCCTTTTCCCTCTCCACCTTCTCAAAATTCTAATTGTTTTGATGAATTTGAACTTTCTAATTTTTTTATTGAAGATGAAGAAGGTCATGATGAAACAAATTATCAATACAGAGAACACCTTGGAAGAGGAATTTGAAACCTTGCAACAGCTAGGCATTGGAGAAGCAGACTATTTTTTCATATTTGGAGGAGTGTTTCATTAAACAGATCCTATAGAACTTAGTAACTTTGTTGTTCCATTACCTCTTTTCCCACATAAAGGGCTTGTTACTTTGAAGTAAATGTAGGATGTCAACATGTTTCTCATAACCATATTCTTGATCCAAGATTGGGGGAATTGAATCTTCCATACGACTCATTAAACAAAGGAAAAAATGAGCACACGGGAGAAAATAGTTCGATTCATAAGCCTTGAGTGGATATGACATCATTGACAATTTCTTGCTCTCAAATAGGGAATATAATTTAGTTGATGACCCAATGATGAAGGAAGGTTTTATGTTGAATAAGAAGATTAATAATGTAAGCTAATCAAAGGAGGAGGACTTCTTAGATGAGAATTTTTTAAAAATTTGTAGTGATTCAACATTGGAGACTTCAAACAATCCAAAAGAGTTGCATGTTGCAAAAGAACTCCTTATCATCAAGGAAGAAAAATGAAATGAAGGGAATATCACTTCAAAACATTTATCTAGGTGGAAGATCAGTCATTTATAAATGGGCAACAAGAGGAAAATCAAATCATGGACAACCATATTTTTCAAGGAGGTCTTCAGGTAGCCTTTCTTGTTAAAGTTAAATCACGAGTAATGGGTATATTCAATAGGTTAGACCATGTCCCATAAGGTATTTGGCTTCATTGGAGCCAAAAGAGGAGCCAAAACTAGTCACATTCACTTTAGAATGTGAGGATGAGTTTTACAGCCCCAAGGATCAGTTGTTATGCCTCTGCAAAAAAATGCAGAGAAACTAAAAGAGGCATACTTTCTCTTTCCAGTTGATGCCTTGGTGAACCAAGTGGAGAATCAAGCTTGTCTCATTTTTTCACTTTCATTCTCAGCCATGTCCATTGTCAAATCATCTACATGGTTTCCCATTGTGAGGAAAGGGAGTTATTTTGCACAACCAATTACAGGGTTTGTTTAGCTCACATGTGTCCTCCAGTTAGCATAGAGTAAGAAAGGTTTTTTCAACATAATAAGTTCCTTACACACTCTCCATGTTTCATTTGAGGCAGGTATGGTTTTCAGTTGTTGTGTGTGTGTTTTTTTTCATTGCTCTTACATAATGTGTCGAAGGTGAAATATTCAGAAGAAGAAGAAAATTTCAAGTTTTAATAGAGTTCTATGATGTCCCAATTTCAGCTTTTGTTTCATTCAAAACCCACAATGTGCCACACATATCAAGCAATCATGAATTCCTTTATGCTTCATTCTGGACAATGTCATGCCCAGTGGTCTACTTTGAGTTCATAATCAAAGAATTGGGATTAATGCCAAATGAATCCATGCCCAATTGATGTTGAAGGCTACTGGAATCATGCTTAGCATAAAAGCATCCCCGAGAGGTCACCAAAATGTTATCCATTTTTCCCGCTTGGGAAAAAATGGAAACAGTGGTAAATTACACCTTGGGACCATAAAATTTCTTCATGAAGAAATTCCTGAAGTTGGTTCATAGAATGAGAATGAAATATTAGAGTACATAAGGAATAATCAAGAATATTCATCTGAATGAGAGTGGTGCTTAATTAAAAATCACTTTGTGAATATGGGTTTTTTGTCTACTCTAGTGGACATGACAATGATACAGAAAGTGGAATTGAGGATGATGCTGGAATTTTTGAATCCATCTTGACCTATGAGTTACTAAATAAATCAAGTTTACACAATGAGTGAGGTAACAAAGAAAGATGATAAGCCCACCAAAAATATGATGAAGATTTTGCACAATTTGATGAGGAGTTCGGGAGGTGTCTAGTTAAACTCGGGAGTGAGCTAAGAGGACATGAGCTGAAATTATCTCATTGAGTAGCTCAATGAGTTGCTCAAAGCTAGCACATGATGTATAAGGGAGGTTGATCTTCAATATAGCTATGGTCTGAGCTAAATGATCGCTTGGTTCATTGGGAAAGATAAATTGACATACGAATGGCTAGTTTAGCAAACGAATGACTTGTGCAGTCATGTGACTTGAAAGATAACTCAATGGTTTGTTAGATCATACCGAGGGACTCAGTTGTTGGAATATCTCATATCATGGAATACTCGGTGAAAGATCTTGATCGGAAGAATATCTTAGGTAAAGCTCACAATGATGGAGTGGCACAAACTAGAATCAACTCATGAGGTATGTGGCAATGATTTGAAGATGTCACAAAGCAAACACGAGCCCTCACAAATAGAGGATCTCAATGATTCTCTAGGAAGAATCGATCAAATTGGGGATCTCATTCAAGTCATTTCGACACTAGCATGTTATCACAGGATATTCGACTAAGAGATAAGCTCATGTAAAGACATCTCGACGAGTTAGATATGATTTCCTGACGAGTGGAAGAATCGAATGCATGGATGGTAAGATGTAGGTGAAATTGAGGTTGAGTCATCGATGAGTTAAACACACTAGTGCATAAGAAAATGGTCTTGGATCTAAGGTTATGGTAGAATGGTGGTGTGAAGGCTTAGATGACAATGTCACTTAGAATGAGCGTAGTAAGGAAATGAGTCGAATGAGTCATTTAGAGCTCGATCAAGTCAAATATTTTTAGTCAAAGATCAAACATTGGGGGATCAAGCTAAAGAGCTCAACCCAAGAGTCGATGTCGAGCCATCTAAGTAGCTCAAGTGAATACGGAGATGATGTTGATGGAAACAATGCATCATGCAAGAGATATTTTGAGTTGTGTTAAAGTAAGAGTTTGAGTTGTGTTCAAATCTCGAGCCAAGTTTAGAGTTCGCAGAAGCTCGCAATAAAGAGTGATCTTGGCATTAATGAAGAATGATGAAATTGAGCTCATCGGTTTGACATAGAATGGGCCAAGCCCGATGTATTGGAGGTAGTTTAGGATATGGCCATATCACTCAAGATCATAGGAAGCGAGAACACATTGAGCTTATGGTGGATTGATCTACGAGGGCATCGCTCATAGCTATGGGATGAGAAAATGGGAGGATAGTGGATGGAAAGATGGCTCATGAGGCTTGCAGAGGTTGGTCAAGCTAGTGGAGAGTGAACGTAGAAGACCTAAGTGGGAACAAAGGGAGCCATTCTAATGCAAATTATAGTGGTGCATTAATACGGTGAGACTTTCATGAAGGATGAGTTATAGGGGATAAGCATAGAGCATGATGACTTTAAGGATAAATATAACGGTTGCAAGTGAGTTGAGGAACTCATATTTGAATGAGGATGAGATAAATTTGAGATCCGATCTCGAGATATTTTCATCATAATATAGTTTGATAGCTCGGTGGAGTAAGGAGCTCGAAGTTGAGCAAGATCCAAGAGTGATAGGAGCTAAACGGGTGTGGAAACATGTGAGTACTAAGCAGGAGTGAGCTAAGTCAACCTAGTTGGGAAAGGAACATAAGCTCGCTACACTTTGGAGGGTCAGCTCTAGCAAAGAAGTAAGCCATGATGAACCAAATGGTAGAAGGTTGGCATGTTCCACTAGGTATTCATCTTTGTTCGAGAGAAGAAACAACTCAAGGATCCCAACAAGTAGTGAGTCATCATATAGGATGAATATGATCTTGGGAGAGAACTCAGGATTAGGTGGCCAGAGAATTCATGAGGAGATCAAGTGATGAGCTCATGTAGAGATAACCTAGATTCATGAATGAGTTTCTCATAATGAAATGAGCGGATCAAGGTCAAGGTCGATATGGTGAGGAAGTGTTTCGTGTCGAACTTTTGAGATATGGAAAAATTCTAACAAATGTCAAGTTAAGGTGTCATGGCGGAAGTGGGATTTCGGGAATTTTTTATTCATTTCCTAGTCGAGGGGAAAACATTGTGGCTAAACCCCATGCTCAAAGCATCAACATGAGGAAATTTTGGTGTCCATGAGCCATGGGGAGAGTCGTGGTGTTTGGGTAAGAGCAACGTGGGATCTGTGTCCAAAGGATGTCATGTCTCCTGCAAAGGAGATGTGGCAAGAAGTGGGGATGTGCCAAACTCACCCGGTGAAGCTATTTTGTTTGGGATGTTGTGTGTATGACCGTGATTCGAGATGCCCGATGGAGAGAGATCGACATGAGAAGTTTGGCGGTTGGAGAACATCCCACGTGGTAACCAATCCGAGAAATGTGGGTACGTGAAGAGTAAGTAACTCGGCGGGTGACGAGTTAAGTGGAGGAGCCCGAGACCCGGTTAGCATGGAATGAATAACTTAGCCAACATGGTAGATTTTAGAGCACGTGGAAACCAAAACCAATGTTAAGCAATTAATAGCCAATATAATCATGTGCCAAGTGGTGTAAAGCTCTATGCATAGGTCAGTGATCTTCCAGGAGCCTTAAATCAAATGGTTCAACATTCTTAGGAGCCACCATGTGAAGCAAATAACTTTCCCATAGATAAAGCAAGGAATTCAAGTAGGTGGTTAAATGAGGGAGCTTCGCCAGGTGGCATCTCGGTGAGCTGGTTGGTACGAAAACCAAAAACAAGCCAAAAATTGATTTTACACAAAATAAACTTATGGGTCCCACCAATGGACCAAGGGAAAGCTCCAAAATATTTTAAAATTATTTTTATTAAAATAGTGAATAAATTCAAATTTTTAAATTTATGGGGGCATAGTGGGGTGGAGTTTTTTGAGGTGTAATTAATAATGTATGTAAGCCATCATGTGTTATATTCATGCCCAAATTTAGGATTTATTCTCTCTTCCCTCACAACTTGGATTTTCTATAAATGTGAATGAGGAACTCATTTCAAGGGGTTAGACATTTTTTCCAATTCCTCTCTCTTTTCACAAGCTAAGTTGTGGATTTTGGGAACTTTCAATCCTTTCTTCCAAAGATTGTAATGGAAACCATTGCCTCTTCCTACTATAATGATGCATTGTGCATGTGATGAAGTAATAGAAATTGTGTTTTGTGACTAATTATTGGTCCTTTCATCATTTTTGCTACTTCATTTTTCCTTTCTCATGCTCACAGATATCTGTGTGTAATTTCAAGTTTCATTGTAGGTTTTGGGAGTTTTGTGCTTATCTGGGAGTGAATTTCTGTATGTAGTTGGGTTGTGGTGCTTGTTCATCCTTCTCATTTTCATCCTTCTTCATTGGAAAATAGAAAACTTGTCTAGCAAAACCCTTTCTTGGTGCATCACCACTTCTAGTATAGGTTTTATTTCTTGCAAATCTCTCTCCCTAATCCCCTGAAAATGTTAGTATATGTCTAGTTATCTATTTTTATTGCATTAGTAGTAGTGTAGTGCTTATTTAGGAAGAGGAAGCCAAACTTCTCTAGAGGTTCACCTCAAGCCACAAGTCCCATAGCTTGCGAGGTGATCCCATGTTACCCAATCACACCAAATTCCCTATCCATCACTTGGCCATTCAAAGGGTGTAGTGATTTGGTGATAATAAGATAAAGTAGGCATTTCAATGATTACTTTAACCTTTTTTGGGTCAAGCTCGATACCTTGGATAGATATGATGAATCCTAAAAAATTTCTAGGAGAACACCAAAAACACACTTTGCAGGATTGAGACAAAGGCAATATTAATGAGACAAGTAAAGATAGACTCAAGGATGTTGAGGTGATCTTTGCGTGATTTATACTTTCCTAAAAGATCATCAACATATTATTCAACAATTTGGTGGAATGAGATCATGAAAAATGTAGGTCATGGCACGTTGGTAAGTAACTCCTGCATTTTTAAGACCAAATGGCATAACACAATAACAAAAGGTTCCCCAAGGAGTGATAAAAGAATTTTTATGTTGATCTTTGGTGGCGATGAGAATTTGATTATAACCAAAAAAACCATCCATAAGGAAAATAATTTCATGGCCGTTGTTAGGTCAATGAGTTGATCTATAATCGGAAGGGGAAATCATCCTCGGGGAAAGGAAGGTTGAGATCCCCTTAGTATGTGTAAATGTAAATTTCTTAAGGCTTTAGTTATGGGGATGGTATTAGAGACCCATTGTGGATAGTCAATGGTTGTGATGAAGTTAGTGGATAAAATTTTTTGTAAGTCTTCTTTAACAAGGAGAGCTATGCGGGGCGCATCCTACGAAGTTTTTCTTAATGGGTTTAGCATCGAGATATGTGATAATTTTAGCTACGATGATGTTAGGATAAATTATGGGCATATCACTATATGACCAGGTGAAGGATTTGTATTATTTTACTAAAAATGAGGCGATGTCATCTAGTTCTTGTGAATTAAATGATTGACCAACCTTAACTATGTGAGGTTCTTAAGGGGTTCCTAAGTTAACATCGATGGTGGATTCATTAAGGATATTTGGTGTATTAGGTAGTAAATATTTATGAAGGAATTGATCCACTATTCCCATGTAGGAAAGGAAATCCTGGTCATCATGACATTGAAGGATATCTATGGTGGGTGAGTCTTCTTCAACCATTTCGGCCAAGTAAGAGGTAACAATTTGATGGAGTGACTGGATTGATAAGTAAATGGTCCTAAAGATATAGTATTGATTTAAAAAAATTAGGTGGGATGGATATAATGTCATCTATGTCCATAGGATCTTCAGGGCTCGTGGGTGATGGTTCTAGTCCGTTAATAAGTGTGGATGTAGTGAGTTTGGACATAGTGGGTTTAGATATTTCTAAGTTGGGTTTTTATAACCAAGGTTGTATTTCTCATAAGTGTTAAGGGAGCATTGGAAAATCAAATCATGTATTCCCTATTTGTAACGGCCAAATCCAAAACCCTTCCACACACAACGCGATAAAGGTACAAATGAGAAAACATTGGATTATATACGGATTTGAAGTCTAATGTGAAGGGCTCAACATAATGTTGATCAATGGATTGAGATGAAGGATGATCAAGCCCCCATGACAAGATTTGTTTTTAAATATGTAGTATAGTAAGGGATAACATCCCCTACGTTAGGCTCATATATGGGTTGCTTTTCAAGGTGAGCATAAGTCTTAGGTGAGGGGATGGAGTTGAGCGTGAGAAGGTAGTACTCCCCCAACGTAAGGCATTATACAACGTCACTAAGGGAGGAATCATCTGGTAACTTAGAGGAAGGGATGGATGCGCTAATGGATGCTTCATCGATGATTCTAACTGGATTTAGGGATGAGAACGTTATTTAGATTATATGTCATATAATAGTTAATAAAGGAATTGGATCCATAATGACTTTGAATGTTTGACTCCTCATATTCATATTTAAGGCAATCGATGGAGCATAGAAGGAACACATACATAGTGTGTATCTAAAGGTGTCCTAAAAGCATGTTGTATTGGAACTATCCTTCTATAATGTAGAATAGTTCATGTAAGGTCTTAATGCCAACTTTAAGTGGTAGGATAATGGTACCTAATGTGGGTGTGATAGTGTTATTGAAAGCTCGTAGTAAAACTGGAGTTTGACCAATGATGGAAGGATATAATTTAAGTTAATTGAAAACAATGGATGATATTATGTTGATGGTTATGCCCCCATCAATCATGACCCTTTGATGAGGAAATCATTGATTTGGGTAGTGATGAAGAGTGATAAGTCATGATCTTCTAGCCTAGAGAGGGGATCTCAGATGGCTCGAATGATATGGTTATGGATGCTTTAAGGGCCCCTACAAATTTGTTAAAGATGAAGGATCATCTAAAGGAATAGTTATCGACCAAGGGATTTGATCATGGCTTTTTTATGAGAAGGTGATGTTTGTATTGGCTTGTAAAGTGAAATTTTGATGGGATCTTGTGTAAATGTTTAATAACTACCTTTTACATGTACCGTGGTAGATGATGAGGGTGGTGCGGTGAGTATTGAAACCTTGGCTTTGGGTGACATTGTTTGATTATACGCTTGAGGAGATATGGAGATAAATACTTTGGGCTTATTTAATAGAGTGAATAACTCGGAGGTGGAGGTATGGCTATGAAAGCTTTGGATTTCTTAGGCTTGAATGTTGTAGTTTTGTGAGCTAGTAATAACATGAACGGTGTCAACTTTGATGGGAAGAGATGGGTTCTTTAGATTTAGAAGAAGATAATGATATTGTGATTGGTTTAGAAGGAAGGAAGGTTAAATTACCAAGTTTTTGAGAGATTAGATGAAAGGCCTTACAATCCTCTATGGAATAACTTTGTGTCCTATGATAATCGCAAGAGACATTGAATTCCTACTAAACGGGTTTCCATCCTCATGGATCCGATGGTTAAAGAGTTGGTAATTTTATAATTGATTACTGAAGGAGGTCATATAGAATAGTTACATAACACCCCTCAGTGTAGATGTGGATGGTAATGAAGTTTTGTGTATCTTAACCTCTAGAGGAATTAAGGCTTTAATTGGGGTTGGGTTATTTGTTGTTACGGAGTCTTAAATGGTGTGACAAATAATGGGTGAGGGACCCTTGTGGAAGCTTGGTAGGTAGGATTTGGACCTAAAATGATAGGGTGATTGCTAAGTATAAGGGATTGAGGTCCACGTAAGTGGTGCTGATATGGGGGGACATAGTAAGAGCTCTCAAAGCCTTGAACAATGCCTTGTTTATGAGGTCTTTTTGGTTTTGGATGAGCTAGGTGTGGATGTAGAAGTAGATGTCGATGAAGGAAGAGGATTTTGAATGATGAGGTTAATGAGATCTAAATGAGTTGTAGATTTTGAAGGTTTTGGATTGGTTGGTGTAGAGATGATTGGTTTTGTAGATGGGGATGAATACGGTTTATGGTTGCCTCGGTGGAGATGTTTGTGTTATAGATGTTTCAAGAGGCATCATAGTTATATTTGCAAATTAAGAGGTAGACGTGAGTGCGGTTATACTAAAATATGTGATTGGTGTGGAAGTACTAAACGTGGAGGGTTGATTTTCAATAATGATCTTAGAAGGATTTTGGATTGTTTATTGGATGGGGACTTTGAAGTATCCTTAGGAGGTGTGTAAGATGTATTTGTGAATTCGAAGTAACATGTAATGAGAATGAGGGAATGGTTTCAGTAGTTGTCTTAAAGGTGAGGGTATAGATTAAATAAATGTTGTTGTTAGTTCTGCGAGATGTGGATGTATATTTAACAGGTGTTGATGTGGATTCGGGAATAGGTATTGTCTTAGTGAGTGTTGATGGTATGGTGAGTATGAACGGTATTTATTTGTGGTTGATTGTGGATCGGGAGTGATTTGGAAAGGGTTTTGTTTGTTGTTCAAATGTGAACCCGTGTCTCGATCCGGAAGGGCCGAGCTATTTGAGACCAAATGGAACCATCCCAAGTTGGAGACCTTACGCACTTGGGATGGATCTCCTGAGAAGGTCAATTCCTCTACCTATCTCTAACGCTACTACTACTAATGTGAAAGAAATCCTAGACTAAACATGTCAAGGGACCGAGATGATAGAAGGATGTGTAGAAAGGGGAAATCCTAAGCTAAGGAAGATGATAGCGCCCGAAGGAAAGGTTCGATCTCTCTCCACGAGCGGCAAAGGAAATAGAGAGGGTGTGGAGAAGAGGGCGGATGGCATGCGCCATAGATCAACATGTGGGCTTGGCCTTCCAAAGGCACACAACACATGAACACGGGGACTACGAAAGCACGAGTATGCACATCATGTTAGAAAATGCAAATAGAGAGGTGAGATGCAATGAAAAAAAACAAGAAAGGGAAGAAAATAGTTCCACGAGAGCACGATTTTATTTCTTAAAGGATGAACAGTCATTTACATTCACAGCGAGAGCGAGAATAAATTTTAGAGATCGTGCAAGGTCTCGAGACCCATGGGAATTGGGCCACCATTTTGGCATGATGCCATTACAACAGAGGGGATCCTTTTACAAAGTATAACTCTGCTATTTATATAAGAAGGAGAGAATAAAATGAGAAAGAGAAGGAAACTCAATTCAAATCTTTAACCACCAATAATCAAGTGATAAATGCCCTGAAAATCTTCCCGCAAGGTTGTCAAATGTGCTACCCCATGTCTATTGGGCATGTAGAAGAAGGAAGAGAGTAAGATCTGATTGAAATCTAGTGGTTGAGGTTGATTGGATGTGTGTATTGATGACCTGAGAGATGTTTCCTTGTTTTTCACCTTCAAATCCCACCTACATTTGAATTTGAATAGTCAAACGTGTAGCTGTGTCGATCTCTCCGACAATCCCATATAGGCGTTGATCGGAGCCCTATAGTAGAAGATGTGGCTTTCAAAAGATGTCAAATTGTGCGGGCACGTAAGACATGTGGCACATGTGG
This sequence comes from Taxus wallichiana var. yunnanensis, assembly GCA_018340775.1. Classification (NCBI taxonomy): domain Eukaryota; kingdom Viridiplantae; phylum Streptophyta; class Pinopsida; order Cupressales; family Taxaceae; genus Taxus; species Taxus wallichiana. The sequence goes on along the minus strand of CM031239.1, from coordinate 509,157,660 downwards.
ATTGACTAAAGGATTCAGCCAACTGTTCATTTATTTTTTCTTTTCTGCCACATGTCATGCACCAGTTGGTTGTCCAGATTCGGTGCCTATTGGCGTGCTTTGATAGGTTGCATGTATGTAGCACACTTAAATCGACATAATGGCGTGGCACGAAGGAGGTGTAAAAGAAGGTGAAATGAGTGGAAGCAAAAGGAAAGTGTGACAAGGAAATAGAGGGAAGGCGCACGTAGGAGCAATAGGAAAATACTTGCAAGGGACAAGTATGGGGAAAGGGTGTGAGCATTCAACTAAGGAAGGGCACGTGGGCGCAAAGAAAAGAGAGCACACGAGGGAGCGCAAGAAAAAGGGTAAGTGTAAGGCACACAAAGCGCGAATGCATGCGAGGGACTTATCCTATTTTAGAAGGTAAGTCTACATAGGGGTGTGCACAAGGAGTGCGCGATAGGATAGGAAAGAAATTGGATGTCCAGGAGGAAGGCGCAAAGAAAATGAAAAAGGAGATAACAGAATGTAAAGGTAGAATCGGAAGGTATGCTAGGGCGCGTATAGGAACCGCAAATCGTGCCAAGGTGTCAAAAGAACAATCTTGAGTGCACGCAACCTGAAATGTGAAACATCAGAGTCAGTATAAAAATATAATTTATCCAGATAACTAGGAGAGTTATTTAGATAACAAGTTGTTTACAAGGGTGAACTCAACTTACACAATCCAAATGCACCCCTAAATCAAAATCTTGAAGGACATTGCATAATGTTTGACACCTTTTGATGTTGTGTCCCTTAACCCTATGGTATTTACAATAATCATTATCTTGATACCAAGAGGGTTTGGATACGATGTATTGATAGGTCGGATGGGTGGGAGAGATATCATGTTTACAATGAAAAACTTGTCAAATATTGCATTATAAGTCTCTCCTATGGGTGTGTAATTACGTTTTTTACGGGAATGTTTGGTAGTGGGATTTTCCTTAGGATTAGATTTAACTACTATGGTGTTAGTAGATGATTTGGATTTGTTGGGATTAGAAGATGACTTAGATGGGAATTTATTTCATGGTTTCTTAGGATGAAGTTTAACTTGACCATCTTCTAGGGCTCACAGTTCCAACTTATGGGCCATAGTAAAAGATTCATCAAATGTCTAGAATGATTGGATTTGTAGTGTTGATGAGATGTGTTTGGCACATGAGTGACAAAAAAATTTAATCAATTTATTTTTGGTAATGAAAAGGACAATTGATTGATTATACCCCTCACTGGGTAACAAATTCGGCAATGGAATCATCCTCAAAGTGTTTGATAGCATAGAGATCAGTGATAGTAATTTTATGAGATATTTTTATGGAGAAATGTTCTAGGAAAATTTGTGTGAGATGGGAAAATGATAAGAGTGAGTACTTGAGGGATACTATTATACCAATCTAGGGAAGGACTAGTGAGGGACATGGGGAAATTCCTCAACATGAGATATTGGTCATGGGCTATTAGATAATAAGTGTGATGGAAAGCATGGATGTGTTATTGGGGATCTTCCTTGCTATAGAATTTGATAAATTTTGGAAGTTCCCAATGGGTTGGATATGCTTTATATGGCACTAAGAGGTAAATGGATTATTACAAATTTGGTCGTAAGAGAGCACATTCTTGGGTCCAAATGAGGAAACTTCAAGATTAGATATATGGTTCATGAGGGCTTGAAGAGGATCGGGTTGTGTTGTTCTTGTGAGGATTATGGCATTTTACTTTTACTTTTGTTATAATATATTGTTAATTATGACTATTTTGCTATTCAAACCGATTCCAAATGTGATTTTATTCTCGATTATATTTGTTATATTTATTACATGGTAAATTTCTTATTATTATCATTTTAAAATACTTTGTTGACATAACAAAGGAACTACAAGTAGCATTTATATTTCAAAGAACAAAAACAGAAATTATCTAAAAACAATGAAAATTCTCCAATAATGTAATTATATTTTTTCATTTTAAAGAAAATAGAACAATAAGTATGACACATTTAAAAAATATAAACAGTAAACACATTGCAACATTGAAAATAATATTAAAATGTACATGTGCATAATAAAAATAACAATATACATAATTATAATAAGAATCATGTTATGAAAATTTCTTTCTAAAATAAAAATGTACAAACGATCGGTCTTCTTATTCAATATTAGCTAGATCAAATGCAAAGTTATCCCAAAAATATTTTTTCTGACACTTTTATCTAATCTTTTGTTGCAATTTGTAGTCACCGATTCATTGTTATCTACGATCCATGTATTAGTATTACTAATCCTCTCCTCTCTCTGCAATATAATTCCATACAACTATTACCCGTTCGTAAGGAAAGGTGTCCACATCATATCTTGAAACATACAATCTCAAGTAGGTCTCAAGAATTTTATCAAATGTGTTCCGATATTTTTATTTTATAAATGTTAATGCACTGAAAAATCTTTCATCTTCAACTGATCCCAATATCATTGTCTGACACAGTTCATACAATCGGAAATACTCACTTATGCTTTCACAAAGGATGGAACTAGGATACAGCTTTTCCATAGAAATGTTTTGATCTCTTCTTTTTAGATCTTTCAATTCTTCAAATTTTTCCTTCATTACCTGTCTGAAATCATTTGATTGCAATGCAAGAGTTTCCTTTGAAAAATAACATTAATCAGAAATCCATTACATTCAACTGATTGTGAAAATGTTAATTATAGTACCCATGTGTATTTTAAATGCATCAATGCGAAGCGCCCTAAAAGATTCCAAAAGTTAGGATTGAAAACTCCCATGGCCTCAAGAAGCTCTCCTTTTTTGAAACGATCTTTGATCTCATTTGATAAGCATTGTGAGATTTTTTGAAAAAATTTCTTGTTTCAAATATAATAACATCATATAAATTACGTGTAATAGGCACTTCTTCAAGCTCTGCTCTAACAATATCAACTTGTTTTTGAATGTGTGCATTTTAATCTCTTTCCCATTAACAAAGATACATAGATGACCAGATATATTGAATCTAAAGTAGTTGTTAGGATCTTTTAAATCTATCAGAGCTTTCCAGTGACTGAAAACATGTCCTTTAAAGTAGTCATCGAGAGTTATATAACATATCTAGATTCTAACACACCTTTTTTTTAACCTAATGAAGTCAACTATATATATGGATCATTCTTGTGCAAGTTTTGTTATGCAATTCATCTCATGCAACATTGGAAGAATCCCAAAAAAAGTGTTAACAATGTTTCAAAGTATGTAAGTTGGTAAAGCAAATCTTTTTCCATGTTAACTTTCCTACAGCTTCTTATACGTGAAACCAGCTTAAAGATGGATATTCTTATAAAACTCTGCGTGTAGAATCATACATAGAAATCCATCTAGTATCAACATCTTTAATAATTTTCTTACCATCTGTGACCCTAAGTGAAAACTTATGAAACTCTATAAATATTTTTAGACTATTTGACATATAGGCATGCACTTCACAGATAAACTCTTCAACTTTCTCAACACATTTGAATGTGCTTACTATCCTATATTCAAGATTCATCATGTGAGCCATACAAGGAATAAGAATCATGTAAGGAGAAACAAATGTTTGGAGATGCACACATAGACCATTTTTGTGACCCTACATCATTGATGCACCATCACCACACACAAATCAACATTATGGCTATAGAATAATTATCCATTCTTATTTTTTCCTTCAAATTATATATCACTAACTTGGAAAGATTTTGAGCATTGCAGTTTTCTTGCATTTTATGAACCGATAGTAGATGAGGTGTTCTGGTGTGGCTCTAGAATGTATATATGCATGCATGCAAACCCAAGAAGTGTTGTCAACGGTTGTAACTTCATCAATTGAAAGGAGATGAAACTTGCATTTTTACATTTTCTTTTAGATCTTCTTATTCAATCATCGCAAGAAATCTTGCCATTTCCCAAGCACTGCTCTCTAACCAATGTGAATTTGGAAGGTTTGGAAACCCATTGAACTTGAATATTTTTTTTATTATAAAAAGTATGAAATTGGTCTACCCATTTTCAAAATAAAGAATATGGTTGAAAATTGTGAGGTTTTTGCCTTCAAATTTTCATTTGTAGCTTTTCCAAAATTTTCATTTATGGTATCTCCTTTCTCCTGAAGTTTTTGTGTATGTTTCATCTTATTGTCATACTCCTCCTTATATCTTACAAACATGCACTCCTTTATAGTTTTCCATCAATGAGACTTTGTTTTTTTCCCATTATTGTCAATGACTATGTAATAGAATTTTCCATAATGTTTCTCTATAGTTATGATAGTCTATTACAACTTACCAGTACCCTTGTTCATGTTTCCAATGGTAGCAACTTGGGTCTTCATTTTTTGTGGGGCTGAAAAAATTGCTATGCTACCTTTTCTTTTTGTGTTTCTCCTTTCGTTGATTGTTCAGAGAAGCCATTTTACCTATCCATGAAAATATTTAAATTAGATAAATGTAATCAACATCTAAACAGTTCTAATTTTTAAATGCAATCAAAAGAACATGGATGTTATCATCCCAGGTAGCATAATGCATGCTTCGGAAGGTGGCATGCATTACACTCCCAACCGGTATCTAAATGTTACCATCCTATAGCATTCTACATGATATTGACTGATAGAACACAATATGCTACCATTCGGTGCATGATGCAAGCTACAAGCTAGTAGAATGCTAATTCTACCAATTGCAGTACATGGTAGAATGCTACTGCACGGGCCGGTTACATGTAACATGCTACCGACCGTAGAGCATGACAAGATGTTATTGGATGGTAGCATGACATCATGCTACCATCCGGTAGCATTTTGAATGCTACCAACAAGGTAATATACAACATGTTACCGATTGGTAACATGAAAGAATGTTACCATTTGATAGCATACAACATATTACCGGTCGGTAACATGCAACATGCTATCGGCCGTAGTATTTTGCATGTTGTTAGTTCGGTAACATTATCGTTGCCATGGGTAGTATTCAAAATGCTACCAACCGATAACATGTAGAATGCTACCGGTCAGAAGCATTCTTCATGTTGTCATTGGTGTAGCATTTAAATGCTACCGACCGGTACCATCTTGAATGCTATCGACTAGTAGCATTCTTCATGTTGCCAACCCAACAATATGCCACATACATAAAAGTACATAACAAACCAAAGTACCTTGAAAGTAGAAAGGAAATATTTTCCTTTGCTCATAAATCCTCCAATTTCGAAAGTAGATTCTAGAAAGCCTTAGTGAAATATTTGGTAATCGCGAAAATTATGGAGGTTCTAAAGTTCGATGTTTAGAACTATGAATAATAAACTATAAATACTTACATAGAATATATATATATATGAGGTGAATTTGACATATTTTAATTTTGCTATAAGGGTGATTTTAATGATAACAGTCAGATGTCGGTGGAAAATCCTAGGTGAACCAACCCCTAACATTAACTTGTACCCAAAAAATTTGGTGACCCAGTCCCTATTCATACCTGAAAAATTCACCAATTTCAAATTTTGAAAACCAAATATTCATGAATTAACGAATATTCGCCACTAAAATTTTCCTAATGAGTGTCCGATGAGCTTTCCAACACATGAGGTCATGAAGATAGATGAAATTTTGACAATATTATTATATATATATATATATATATATATATATATATATGGGATATATATATATATATTAGATGAGCTAATAAAACACATATTATAATTTTATTTTCAAAAATGGGGTAAATTAGTGGTGTTTTTAGGAGGGTTAGTGGCGGTGGGTGAGGACCTTGAATAGGGATGGGGAAGTGCTTCGAAAGACACCACGACATTTATAATTACCATCCATGTCGGGTGATTCAAGAAAATGTATTGAGATGTGTTAATCCAAGCTCCTTTTCCCTTATTGGCATCCTTTCCATCTTGTGTCCAAATGGGAGCACTATCACAAGTTATCGAGTCCTTCAAGCATAGTGATAAGAATATTTGTCTTATGTTGGCATTACAACTATCCTCCTAGCTTGTGCTAAAATGTAGCTTTAGAATACAATATTGTTATCCATTAGCATGATCAAACACGGGTTTCTTTCATATGTGTTAGTTGTAAGAGCTTAATAAACATGTATGTAAATGTGAAACATACACATGACACATGAACTATTTGTAAAAATTCCTAGAATGCATGGTGTGTAGTCTAAGAATGTGTAAGTACATTCTTCCATGTGCCTTGTTTGCATAATGCTACAAGTTGAGATTGAGATTGATATCAACTAACATTGTCATTTTATAATTATTGTAGAAGCATTGGAAATGTGCATTGTTATCTAATTTACTTTGGTCATAATGGTAATGAAGTGAGCACTCATTGAAACATAAAGGAAAGGAAATTTTTTTGTCTCATTTTGTACATTACGTGCTCGGACAAAAAAGTGTGCAATGTGGAAGCATATATAAAGCATGCTAAGTGTTTGATAAAATGTGTCAAGGAATGCAATGATTATGAGATATGCATAAAATGGTTTTCTAGAAACGGATTTTAAAAAATTCAAAGAAATGCCTCAACAAGATGATCATTTGTGGACTACACTCATTGTCGATATATATATAAAATGGGCTTATTAATAAGTTTTGGTTTTTTTTTTAGAAAATGCAATTCTAAGGTATAAATTCAAACCTAGCAACCTTTTTCTAGTATCCTCCCAATTTATGCCAAATTCGAGCTTTGGAACAAGTTATGGAGATCCATCATAAAATAATTGAAAGTGTATTTTTTTAGATGTTGTTTACAAATGTTGCAAAAGACATGTATACAAAATGTGAAAGCATACAAACAGGTTTGTGAATTTTTCAATATAGTGCCTCGAAGAAATGTGGTTTTAATTATGTCATTTGGATATACACAAAACAAGTTGTTGTTAAGGCCCTAAAATCTTATACAAATATAATTGGCAATTTTGGTGCCAACCTCCACAACACTTGCATATATCCTTCCAATCCTACCTAAGTGGGAGTTATGGAACAAGGTATGGACATACACCAAATCATAAAAGAGAGTGGGTTTCCATTTTAAGAACCCTACTCAACATGTATGTGTATGCGGGAATTTCGAAGGCATGTGTCTTGTTTGACAAAATGGCTTTGGGATGTTGTCAATCTTTTTCATTAATGAGGCACTCTACGATAAAATCCAAGAGTATAAGCTTCATTGTATTGTAATTGCATGCTACCACATTGGTCTAATAGATGAGGGTTGTAGATAGTTTAATGGCACAAGTTTTCTTTATTGCATCATTACCTTGATCGAGCATATGCATGGTTTATATTCTTTTCCATGGTGGTGGGGTTGATGTAGCTCTAAACTTTTCCATTAAAATGTTAGTTAAAAATTGTGGAGTCGGTATGGATGGGTTACACAATTTCAAAGGGAACACATAAAAGATGAGAGTTTAAAGAGTTGGGGCACATGAGTTACTTCAAAAGATGCTTCAACTAGTTAGTCTCTTGGTATGCATCAACTCTTTGGTTTGCACCAAGTGGGCACTTTAGACTAGCCCTTGGACACCTCCTCTTTCTCAAGTATCAATGTGATTGTGCAATGGACATGTTACTTGGAACTTTATTATCCATAAGTGTTTAGAGCTAAGTAAAAATTTGCATTCGGTTAATCCCATTTTTAGCATTTAATATATATTTAAAAAGTCTTAACCTCCTTATTGAAATACATTTAGAGAATGACATGATTGCATGTGTGTTTTTTTTCTTGAAGTTGTATTCACGTAGGGTTATACCGCAAAAACACTCTTTTTCTTAGCAAAATGCATTTGTGACCATCATGAAATATGTACCTATGGTCCCTAATTCCAAAACTAATGACTCGATTGTTATTCTCTTTGCTTTAAGTTGTCATTATCAATAGTTAAATTAATTTATTTTAAGGAAATATATTTTCCAAGCCGGTTTTCAATTCATTACCGTAAGTTGGGTTACCCAAAAAAACATCAGTACCAACCCTTATGAAACCCATTTGAAATGGATGTGCCATATATAGTTGTATGTTTCTTCATGACTTAACAACACAAGTGTCTCCATCATTAATTGAATTAATTTTATCCCTTGGGTGGATATTTTATTTGGGTTTGGTTTCAAAGCCACTTTAGTCTATTGCTCACAAAAGAATTCCTCTCACCTTGTGAATGTCCTCTAGAATGGTGGGCTAAAATGAGCCTACCTTGGAAAAACTATTTTTAGGTGACTCCTTTCTATTTCACTAGTTGAGAAAACACCAAAAAAAATGACATAATTAATTTATGAATATCCCATTATTTATTTTATTGGCTATTCCTTAGGTAATTTACTAGCTTTGAACTAGACTTAAATTTCCCTCGAGCAATTTGAAACTAGCTTTTGATTCCTCAACCCAACCTTTGTCAAGACTTCATTTGTGCGGTGAGGTGGTCGATTGGTGTTTTGTTAGTGTTGGATTCACTTTTGAGCCTTCTTTGAGCGTGACTCACTCGGTTGCTCTTCATAATCTCAAGTTCAATTTTGTTATCGAAACAAATTGTGTTAACGCAATTTATGGTCGCAATTACTTGTTATATGATATTTCTTGTGAGCATAATCATTCATAACTCTACGAAGACCAATTAATAACCATGACAAAGCATAGTTAAATGTTTGGGCATGAACATTTGATATTGTATTCTCTCAAACCTTCTTTTCCTAAATGGAAATGATGTGTGAAAGAAAACAAATGTTATACCAACCTATATGCATTCTTTTAACTAGCCAATTCATAAATTTGAGTTTAGAACAATCTCTTTTAGACTAGCATCAAGACATTAATGTGATTTTGAATCATTGATAGTTACTGCATATAATCATTTTACCTATCTATGAATACAATTCCTTATAATACATAAATCTATATGAAGAGTTCAACATGCTTATAAATAAGGATGCATATCAGCTATTTAGATGTTAAAATGTGTTAATTCTAGTTCATATCAATTTTGCAAAAATTTGTTGTTATTAAAAGTGAAATTAGATTTTGCATAATTTAGGAAAAGGTGACCATTACTACAAAGTGGTTAATATTATCTAATACATTAACCAAAATCATCCATACAATTATCAAAATGTCGCATTCCAAGGTTTGCATTTAATTACAAACAAGCCTCATATTTTCATTAATGTGGACAAGTTCGACTTATTTTGACAAACTTTATAAGTGAACCCATTATTTTCAAATTCATGTGTACGAGGTCAATTTGTATCAATAATTTCATACACATATACCCCTTATACTCCCAATAAATCTAATTCAATACCACCACCTATCCATACACATTTATCTATTATAAGAAATTTTATCACATACACCCACGCATATATATATATATATACATATATACGCACACACACGCACACGCATATACACCCATATATACACCCACACACACCCACACACACCCCACACGCACACATGCACACGCACACGCACTTACACACACACACACCCACCCCCACACACGCACACACGCACACACACGCACACATGCACACACCCACACACCCACGCATACACGCACACGCACACACACACGCACACACACACACACACACACCCCCCACACACACACGCACACACACACCCACACACACGCCCACACACACACCCCCACATTTCTATCCCCCCACCCCCACACACACACACACACACACACACACACACACAAAATCAATCCTATTGCCCTATCTATGAATGGAATAAAATGAATGGAATAAAATTTCTTGTAATAGATAAATGTGTATGGATAGGTCAATAAGCTTATAAATAACGATGCATATGGGCTATTCACAAACACATTTAGGTGTTGAAATATGTTGATTCTAATCCGTAACAATTTTACAAAATTTGTTCATTTACAAAGTGGAACTAGATTGCATAATTTAAAAAATAAAAGGTGACTACTACTTAAGCAGGTTCATATGGTCTAGACATTAACCAAGATCATCCATGCAATCCACAAATTGTCTCACTCAAAGGTTTAGATTTGATTATGACAAGCTCCAAATTTTCATTAATGTGTGTAGCTCCAAATTTTAATGATAGTTTAATTAACTCCTGAAAACGTTATCCAAACTCAAAATGAAACGAAGTTTAAATTATAACTCGATGTCCTAATTTCATTAATTTATAATTTAAACTCGACATAAATAACCCATTTATCAAAATAATTAAAATATGTGCTTTGAATTGTTAGAAGCATTTTTATCTAAAAGTTCAACACTTCAACAAATAAAAGATCAAGCTAAAAAAACTAATTTTTTAGATATTATTCAAACAACATTTACCTTGTATATCGAACTCTTTTACTAAGAGTTAAACAACTTAGGGCATTTCTTCAAAAATGTTTATCGTGCACCGATAATAGCAACATCAAAATATTACTTAAAACTAACATTTTAAAACTTTTACAATTACAACAAATGGGTTTACTTTGTTTTTTTAGGTGATAGAACAAGATTAGTTTTAAGTAAACACTATACTAAACCAAACACATAAGATGGTAAATGCATTCAAGGAAAAGGAAGGTGAATGCAAGAAGGGTATGTCTATACAACCCCATAAAGAGATTAACAATACCTATAGTGGCATATGCCATATAAAACGTAGTCACATTTTCTATGATCTTTCTTGATCTTTCAAACTCGCCGCATAAAATGTATTTTCCAAGATCTTTCAAACTTCTTTTTTCAATCAAGATCGAGATGCAAACTTTCTGAATATCTAATCTGAATTCAAAATCAACCTTTTATGTTCACATAATTCACTGGATTAAATCATTCATGCATTACTTATCTCCTTGTACAGATCCAAAACAGCATATAAAAGAAAAATTACATTCAACAGATCAGGTAGCTATGTGCTTTAAAATTTCTTGTTCCTCTTTAAAAGCCATTACCTTCTCCTAATTAGAATTGGAAATTATTGGTTGTCATAAAGACCTAAGATTAGACGAGTTGTGAGCCATAACCCAATAGTTGTGAACCATAACCTCGTGATATAAAATTCACTACACCGAACGCCTTCGCAATGATAAGGAAATGACCACTTCTTTGTTAAGAAATGACCTTGCATATGGATGCTTTCTAAAATAAGTATATTTCGAAATATCAAAAATCTTCAAAATAAAAAAGTTGGTGCTCTACTATAACTACTAGGCTACTAACATTGTAAGATCTATCTTTGATCGATGAGGTAAATATAAAATTTAAATTAACATTATGTTGACATGAAATTTTACTAGTATAAAAAAACCATACTATTTTTAACCTTTGGTGTCGGCTAACACTAGCTAATGCAATTTAGCTCAACTAATGAGACATGAAAAAAAGGGAAGAAACAAAACCCTAGTAAATTGTTTACTTTTCTTTTCTTTTTGTGAAAGGTCCTAATGAATAAGGATTGGGCTGGTTATCTAAGTTATAGTATGGTGGGGGCACAAAGGGTAAACCTAATAAAGTGAAATAACTCGAGAGTTGCAATTTTCCAAATCTAGCCTTGAAACAATAAAGGTTATTTGATTTGTAGCTACCCAGAATAGTTGGAAAACTTACTAAAGTGAAACTAAGAATCAATGAAGGTTATTTGATTTGTAGATGCACATATAGTTGGAAAACTTACAAAAGTGGGACTGAATTGGGTAATTAGAATTAGATCAAGACACAAAATTCATCAGAGTAAATTCTTCATAAGAGAACAGCATTGTAGACCAACCTACTAGAGTGAAACTTAATTCAACAATTATAATAAGATCAGGATATAAAAATAACTACACTGAATTGTTCACAATGATAAGGAAATAATTTTATTAAAAAAAACAAGCAGCCTGCTAAAGTCAAACTGAATTCAGGAAGTAATTTTATAAGAAAACAACCGGCCTGCTAAAGTGAAACTGAAAATGAATTCAGCAATGAGAATGAGATCATGGTAATAACACTGAAACCTTCACAAGAGACATCTATATGATAAGGAAATATATTTATAAGAAAACCACCAGTCCAATGATAAGATATGACCTTTCATATGCACACTTTTTAAGAAGATTACATTTCAGAAATATAAAAAAACTTGATAGTAGTATCACTAATATTGTAAGATTTATCTTCGAACGTTGACATTAACTCTTAGTAGTGTAAATAATCCATACCACTTTTAACCTTGAATATGAACCCTTGCGGCTGGTATCTAAGATAACACCAGCTAATACAGTTCAAGAAACAAAAGACATGAAAACGGAAAAAAACGAAAACCCTAATAAATTGTTTTCTTTTCGTATCCTTATATTTAAGGCCTAAACGAGTAAGGATTAGGGTCGGGGTCTCAGGGAGTATGGGTTGGGGGCACATAGGGTGTGGTAGTTGGGATGGAGGTCGCAGAGGGATAACTTGGCTTGGCCCAGGCCCAATCCCAAAACTTGAGCATGGGGAGCTTCAACTCAAAAGCCAGCAACTCCTGCAAATTTAACCAATCCCTTACCCACAATTGTGCTTCACACATCTGGAGTTCCTTCTCGTTCTGCTTCTTCACCTCCATGGTCAAATAGTAAAGACACCCCTCAACCGGTTGATACTCTGCCTTCAATACTCGTTTATATTCATAGTACATACCATCTTTCTGTTTGAACAAAATAAAAAATACACAACAATTACAGTTGCAAACAAAGCCCTAAAAATTGAGTTATTACCATAAAACCCTAATCTTAGGCGGTATTATAAGAATCAGATTAATATCAACCTTACCTGCTACTTATTATACTACAGGACGGCAAAGCGTCCAAACTCCTTCTCCTCCTGTCCAACTGGTATACGCCACTTACCACCCAAAGACGGTAAAGTTTCAGTTCTGGCTTCACGCAGTTCTTTAAGCAGAAGTCTTCCTTCGTCGCTAATCCTTCTCAGAAAACGGCTCATGATGTTAATGCTGTTCGAACACAAATAAATTGAACAGATCTCTCTAAAAACCTCCACTGATATTTCTGCTCGGATCTCTCTAAAAACTACCCTGGTATCTGTGCTCTGCATAAGCAAGGGTTTGAGGACGGTGGTACCCTTAAGGGCTAAACGCAGATCTAATTTATTTTTCGTTCAGCTTGATACGTTTTGGATTCTCTTCCAAATCCTTGGATCAAGATCGTTATTTGGACGTGATATTGGCGGGTTACACATGGTCAATGTTGATAATGACTCACATGCATTGACGGATCCAGTAAACTTGGCTCTTGGATCTGTGAGACACAGACTTGGATTTGAAAATCTTCTCGGACTGTGGTCAGTTAATTTATATTGGTGATACGTTCTTGGAGTAACTCGGGTCTTCACTAGTCCTTAATTGGCTCGCCCCACTCGGTGCCCTTATACACTGCAATCACGTTCCTCTTGTGACATATTATTAGTACTGCACATGACAGTGTAACTATAGGTTTCACAATTGCATAACTGGTTATTATTAGTTCCTGCCAAGGCAGGAATACTATACCTTTCAGGTCATTTAATTATCCATGTTGCTGTGAGCCAATAATATACAAGAATTTTTCTGCTATGCCAAGATTTCTAATGTGTAAACTTTGAATTGACACAATTACATGAATATATTTTTTGGTAAATTACATTTTTTGTTATTTTGATTGGTGAGAAAGGATGATTTGACTAATTTTTACCCTTATTGAGATACAGGGTTTTCTTTTTTATTAAACCAAAAAATAAGAAATAGCCAAGTGGCTTGGCATTTATTAATGCCTGTCAATCAGTCAATTCATATAACTATTTAAGTTATTTTAAGATAATTATCATCAAATAATTTAAATACATACCAATATATTTTTTTGAAAAGTTAAGGATTTTATATTTAAACTATTTTAAGATTATATTATATTTTCTTATTTAGGGTGTGATTATAGAAAAGATTATTAAATTGGCTTTAAATTAGACGGCTATTTATATGACATTTTTTTAAGCATTGCCTTTCAAATTATGTTAGAATAATTAATATAATATTATAAAAATATTAAAAGCTAGTTCATTTAATTTTTAAAAAATATTGACTTTTACGCGAATAAATCTTACATATTAAATCGACTATTCTAATGGTGTTATGGGCTAGAAGGTTCAAATATAAAAGTACAAAAAAATTATTGACTTGAAGTCTTATATGCATTTTTTATATTTTAGTTTTGAGGACTTTTTGGAAAACTAAATTTTGTAGACTTCTACAACAAACATTCTAAATCGGTGGAGCTAAGCTATCTATTTTTCGAATTTGATTTTCAAGTTTAGATATAGATTCCCTTGATTCAATTTTTGCTTTTAAGGGCCCTTGGAACTATACATTATTTGCATTTCTGTAGTAAATTTACAGTTTATTAATTTTCCGAAACACGCCGAGCCTTTTTGTCAATTACAAGTCTAAAATGTACCTGAGGAGTCGGACCTTAGTTAGAGTCTCAATACAATAGTTCCATCCTCTCAAGTTTTCATACAAAAATACCTGCAACATAACGAATCTTAATTGTAATTTTATGCTCGCTGCTCTTTTGTTTCGATGATACAAGATGCCTTGTTTTATTCAAAGAAGTTTGTTGATTTCTTGAAGATGTTCATGATTTGATGAAAGATCCTACAATTTTTCCTTATTAACTTTGTATCCTACATTTGATAATTTCATTGCTTCCTGTTGTTGCCATACGAGATTGAATTATGCCCCTTATTCGGCCCCTTATTTGACTTGTGGACTGTAATGATTACAACATATGCACACAATGCGTTTGTTGAAAAGGACTTGGAAACTTTCATGCAAATGCAATTGACACGTGTAAAGCTAGACTCCAAAACCTTTTCCACATTACTTGGAACTGGGAGCTGTAGAGCAGGACATAGCCATCCACCCAAGCATAATGGAAAGCGGATTTTTGTCAAAGTTCTATAGTAGACATGTATGGAAAGTGTGAGAGGATACAGAAAGCGTGTTAACTGTTTCACTAAATGCCGACCTGCTAGGCATGTAATGTCCTTGCCCATGCAATAATAATAAAAAGCTCTACTATTTTATCATAGACGTTTTGCAAAGTGCTGACTCATAGAGCACCTGGTCTCTACATTTAGCTGAAAGTGACTGAAACTCGATCTATAATATACACATAGCTTTAATAAACACTACTAGTTTTTGTCAATTTTGGAATGGCATCATATGCCTTTCCACATATGTAACAATATGTAGCTTTGTTTTATAGGTTTTTCCATATATCGACTATTTTCGATCATGATACTTTGATCAAAACAATGCACTTGCAACAGATTTCTCTTATATATGTCAACAACTGCTATTTTGTTTTATCTTGTACATGCTTTTAATCTTCGGTCTTTGTTACTATGGTCAAACTACCGATTCCTACCGAAACATGTAACTTGGATGGCGAGAATTACTTATTCTTATTATCAACACTTTTCAACCAATCAAGGATTGTTATTACTTTCATTAAAAAAAATACAATTTTGACATTAATAAATATTACCAAACCTACACAATTTTTAACAAACTAATTACAAAATTTCATTTATCTTCAATTTGATTGGCTTCCAAATTGAGATGTTATTACATGCTTCAGCAATTTCGAGAAAATGATGATGTCATGATATTTAATACAATTTATTTAAAGACTTCTGGCAGAGCTTTAGACAAATCAATGACGACATAGCGTACGACATTTCACAAACTGGAAACGTTACCTACATTGACATAGATAATCAAATTTGTTGTTTTAGTACTGAACCGAGGCATGAATATTTGAAAGTATTCTTGAGAACAATTTTGCGAGGGATACAGTGGAAAAATGCGAATAGGTGGTTTGTTTAACGGCCTGAAGCACGGGAATTTTGAAGGTCGTGTGTTCATCAAGGGAGACTTGAGCGCTTTTATGCTCAGATCAACTAGCAACTTGTAGGCGACAATGAGACAGATTAAATACTGTAGACAAAAGCTCCTTGCAGGCCATTCTAGAGTACAAATCTCACCATTTTTGATATGCAGGATCCCTATGAAATATTATGTTGGGGAGGGATGTTTCATGTATGTTGTATTGCAGAAGAGAACCAGACCACGAGGCAGACTCGGAAATTAGAGCACGAGAATTGAATAAACCCTGGGTCACTCTACCGAGGTTGGAACCGCACACCTCTGAATCGCCAACAAAACTTGCAGAGACTCAAACGACAGAACTTTCAAACCTACTCAAAAATCCAGAAGGAAAACTATTTCTTTTCGCTGCAGCCAACAATGATCACCATGCCACTACACCTCCGAGGTGTCGTGTTCAAATCCCTCAAATATTTGTATGTTTTCCTTTGAAAAAATTCCAATCATCGTGCTCAATTTTATGGACACCAAGTGCACCAAAAACACAAGAAACAATTTGTTGTCGGCACGCTGACTTTTTACCAATTGGATCGGGCTATGCGTGGGGACCGAAACTGACACGTAGATTTGCGACAGGTCCTACGTGCCATACACTCCGTCATTAACATTAATATCAATTTGGGTTCTTACAATAGCCTAAAATCAGACAACCAAAAACATGATTAGATTGCCAGGGAGACGAAAGTCACAGGGAAATACAAACATCAACGTTATTACCTAAAATAATGACTGTCAAATTTTTGCACATTCTCATTTTCATTCATGTCTTAAATCTAATGCACAGGGAATGGCAGTCCACAAAAACTGTGGAGATCAAAGCGAAAAGACTAGTTATATGGGATGAACATCCGACGTTCAACGCATAATCGAAATTTCATTCTCAACGACAATTCTACTATGATTTCACACTTTCAATTTCTTTTCATTTCAGAGGGTCAAAAAACTGTAATTCTTTGTTAATAAATACAATAACGATTGTTGTTAATTTAATTCAAAAACTATGATATTCCTTGCCAATCAACTGACCGCCTAAGTGGACCAGGAGCTCCTCTTTTCATTTAGATCATTTAAACCAAGAGTTCCACGTAAGTGTTGTGGCAGTACTAAGCAACATTGCTGCTCTAAACTAATAAACACTTTTGAAATCCATAATAAATATTACTAAACTTGCACATTTCTTAACAAAATAATTACAAAATGTCATTTATCTACAATTTGATTGGCCTACACATTAAGATGTTATTGTGGCCTTCAACAGTAGTTGCAATGGATGGCTATGATTATGATACTTTAAGACTGTATGGCCTGGATTCCTATTTTTTAGTTCTTGCGTGGAGATTCGATAAGCCAACATTCATGGTCACAACCTAGAAGCCTTTAGTCAATTATGGGTTTTTTCTTTAAAATAATACGCATCACAAATAACATGGACGTCAACAACAATGGCCTCACTAAATGCATGGCGCTGCTAGCATCATATCCCGATGCATTTGATAACGAGGAGGTCTGTAACAACAACGAAAATCTGTTTGAGCTCTTCTGCACCATTGACAGGGACAAGAATGCATACACAGGCATCATCATGAAGCATTGATCAGTTGACCTTTGCTGCCACTATGGCGATTTACTTAAGCAGACATTGTTGCTCTTGTTGCAATAGTTTCCAACCCATCTCTCCACTATTACACCCATGGTTTCGTTTTAATTATTGTTTTTAGTATTTTTTCTTTAAATTCATTTTATCGAGTGTCATTAAATAAGTGGTCCATGTTTGTACGATTTTTTTGTATCCTATTTTGTTTATAATGTAGTTTTTATACTTGTCGATTTAATTTCTAAGTAATAGCTTTTAAGATATATTGTTTGTGTCAAAAGTCAATAATTGTGCCATTTTTTTAGTATGTCATGTTTTAAAGAAAATAGTGGATTATTTTTAACCATTTTTTTGGTCATATTGTGAAAGGTTAAAGTTTTCCGTAAGTGTCAAATGTGAGTCATAAGTCAATAATATCATTTTAATCATCTTTCATGTGTCTACTCCAGGTCATTCAAATCATAATTTTATTGTTCTCACGTCTATTTTATTGTCAAAAAGTCAAGAGTCATAAAATTTTCATGTCATTTTCATTTTGTGTTTTGTCATTAAAAGTGTCAAAATTGAGTCATGTTAAAATTCCATAAAATAAAATAAATTGCCTTACGGACATATTTTCAGTGGGATCCAACGTCCGATTGAGGTATGTAAAATTAAGCTCCATGATGAAATCATACTAATCTAGCATCATGATACCAAAAGGCGGAGGCAAACAACGATTGGAGGTCAATCAATGACCTCTCGTCGATCACTAACTAGCGATGCCACACCAAGTTGTGGTGAAAATGTGTTTGTGAGTTTGCTTCTAGTATTTGATTTCCAATGTGCTTATTTTTTAGATTTTTTGATTTGCGTGAATAAGTGGAAAGATATTGTTGAGGGGGGAACATAATCCAATGTTCCATTTCCATTATTTAGTTTATGTATGAGAAGAAAAATTCAACAAAATTTCCTATGTTATTCGTGTAGTGAGATATTGATGAGAGCCGATAATAGTTCTTGGCACATCATGATGTGGTTGTAGGTAAACCACTTGACAACCTTCATTTGTGGTTTGTGGTAAACCAATTATAAAACCACCATTCTTGGTTTTAAACCATTTGTCATCACCTTGTGGTTTGTGGTACTTACAAAACAATTCTTGGTTTTTGAGGTTTGTGATAATGCATTGAAAATCACCAAATCATGAGCGGTGCAAGTATAAGGCAAGTTTTCCCCATGTTCACACTAAGGGGGGAATGTTAGGAAATTATATATTAGCACTCCATTATAGTTTGCGTGCGAGCTATAAAATCATGTCACATAATTAATATGTGGAATAGTGGTTATGTGATTTGTTTCGTAGCTCACTAACATTGATTATGAGAGGTACATGTTGTTATAACAATCTCCTTCTTAATATGAGATTGGTAACCTATATATTTGTATTATCCCGAATGATTTGAATGAAGGAAGTGTTTTATAATATTAGTTAAATTATTTTTTGTGTTTAAACCTCGACCAAATTAATAAGTGCATCCTTTTGAATTTATGTGGCTTTGAAATTGGGCCCATCATCCTCTTTGAAACCACCATGATAGCCACATTCCACATTCCCGACTCCCGAGGTTTCCTATTTGGATTCTTTTTATGGTTGTATTTATTTGTAATTAGTATGACATCATGTTTTTTTTTTTTAAATGTTGAAGGATGCAATAACATGTTACTCTATGGGCCAACTAGATAGCAGATAAAGACATTTATATAATTATTTTGTTGAAAATTGTGTAGATTTAAGAATGTTTACAAATGGAAAATTGTATTTTTTAATAAAATTGATAATAATTATTGAATGGTTCAAAAGTAAAATTATTAATAATTGGTTAACCAAAGTTGAAGATTATAGTAGAATCTACCTTCGATAGTACTAATAACAAAATATCCAACACACGAGCAACTTGGCCTATCCACAAGGCCATAAATAAGTCTCACATATACATTCTTAAATCTAAATTCCAAGAACAACACCATAGATTTCCCACACAATAAAATGACCTCGGTTAATCACAACACTAATAGCCAATCTCACATTGCCATAGAAGACCACACATATGGTGGTCTAGGAAGAGTTCCCCAATGACACAAGTTTAAACTAACAATCACACGTGAGGTGTGCGATGATAATGTTGAAAGTTCAAAATGGGAAATGGGAGAAGGGAACTAAAATATATAACAAAGCACTAATATAATTATAGGTGGAAAAATAATTAGAGGAGGAAGTTTCTAAAATAGGTTTAGAGGAAAGCATTTGGAGGCGATAAGAAGCGAAGTAGATAGAGGGGTAACAACCTATGTGGATTAAGAGGGGACCGATGAAGGAAGGGAGTGAAGACAAGATTCCTCTTGTAAGCATGACTCCAGAGAGGTGTGGAGGACATTCTAGGGCATAACAAATTTGAATGAAAAAGTAGGTGAAATTTGAAGGGTCGATAATGAGGGAACTCTTGATATAGTCGTGAAGGTTAGGCCTTGTCTTTTTCCGTGCCTCCAATGTCAATAATGGCCTGTTGTAGAGTAATCCCTTGAGATTTGTGGATTGAAAATGCCCAAGCCATTTTAAGTGGTATCTCTCTATGGTTTCCTCTTAAAATTAGTGGAATATGAACATGGAAGGGGTTATTGGCATCTCAATGAGGGCCCGTGTATTGATCAAATATTACGACAACAAATAAAGGAAAATAAGGCTGAGAGGAGGAGTATTCGTAAACAATGTCAAATATAGATCCAGCACCATTTACAAGACCTATTTTAACCCACAAGTTTGCTTAAAGCATGATTTTCTCGGTTGATGCGACAAGAACTTTGTGTTACAATTTATCTTCATCAACCTCTTCTGATTCAACACGCCCGGTGTTTTGCGTAATTGATATGGCAATGGGAGAGTTAAAGGCCTTAAATATTTGAAGGTTACGTTGTTTCGACTTGGTTATTTTTAGTAAAAAATATGGGGGTGTCTTTGAAGTCAATGTTTTCTTGTTTAGAAAGGCGGGATTTTTATTAGCATGAATGTTATCGATTAGATGGAATTTAATTTGATATATAAGTTGATGACATGAACAGGAAGTGGAAATAAAAATGCGGAAATTAAATATGTGTATGTACCACCCTTATTCCATCCCTCATATTTTTCATACCCGGATAATATTTGTTATTTATGCTCCACTTTATTGACTTAATCTTGTCTCGCATTATTTGGATGAGTGTAATTTGCGCTACATGGGCCCAAACAGAAAAGGAGGAACTCTAACTAGTTCAAGGTTTAGAATCCAACCACACTACTTCTTCTTATAGCACTTTGTAGGTCACCTTTCTATTTTTAAAATCGAGTAAATTTAGTGAATCAAGTGATGCGTGATAAACCATAGATGATTGAGCTCCTCCAATTTTATTCATATGAATAAGTAGATTTTGTTTGACCGATAAAACTTTTTTATTTTGAAAATGTAACCGTAATTAACTGGACAATGTTTAAATTTATAGATGAGGTGAAGACATAAATGGAATTTGTTGGAAATAAAAAGGTAGAAATTAAATACATGTGTGTCCAAAACTCAATCCATGGTTCAGAATGTTCATGTCTAAATAATATCTACTATATGTGCTCCACTTTATATTCTTCATCTCATTCACGTTATTCATGTGAGTGCAATTCATGATTAAAGGGTTCAAAATTAAAAACGAGGGAATTCCAATAGGTTCCACGTTCAAAACCTAGACATAATGTTCCCTACAACGGTTGATCATATGAGAGATATGTAGATGTTATATGTCGATCTATCTTTACGAAATGAAGGTTGTCGATAGGACGACATTTCATTTATTACATAAGACAAAGACATGAATCGAAAGTTGAAGATAAAAAAGTTGGAAGTAAATACTTGTGGCACGAGCATAGTAAAAATGCAATAACATAAAATAACCTTGAATAGAAAGTTAAAATGCCTCTATCCAATCCCCTAAACCTAATAAAGAGATAACAATCAATATTTGTAAAAGATTCGATGAGAAATATTTAGTAAAGAGTTTACGGTCAAGAGTGAAGGGAAGTTAAAAATATATGTCCAATTGAATAAACCAAAAATGAAATAGTTTAGTGTCCGTGTTAAATATGATTTTGTTAGCTTTAAAGTGAATGAGGGAATTGTAGACAAAAATCGCGCACTTTGGGTAATTATTTAGTCCTAATTACATACTATTATTCATATGATTCCTAAGCAAGAAAAATACTAACTAACCCATATCTTTGGCCATTTTTCTTTGCGAAGGTGGACAGATTAGGCTTTAACTAGTCATCTAAAGAATTACAAAGTCAAAATACGCAACCGCCTCTCAAAATCAGTCCACCTTCTTCTCCTATCAAGTCTTCTCATGTAGCATCATCAATCCCACCTAGGTTACCACCATTCAAGATTCCTCCCCATCCTACTTCACTTTTGTTTCTAAATTATTTTTTCAAAGCAACTACTCCTTTTTACTAATAGCCAATACACACTTCAAATTCAGCCATAATCACATGGTCCTAATGTTGCTTCGACTACCATTGTGTTGGCCCTCATTCTTATCATGGTTAGAATGGTAAGGTATATCTCACATAGTTGCATAAATATTCATCATTGGCACACTTGGGGGCATCCTACTTACTCCCCCTCTTCTATCGTCATTAGCTATCTTCGATCTTACACACATTGCATCTATTCCTTTATATCATAAATTTCTCATACATTTACATCATCATCAACCTATGATGCACTCTTGTGCTTTGGTTCACACTTGACTATTGAGGGCATACTATACACATGAACCTCACACACTTCACATTTCACATTTTCGACACCTTCATCTATGACATCTTCTTCGTACCCATACTACATTTTGTGTGTTTCCTACATCTTCTATTCACACCTTCTTATATAAATCATACACACTTTGTACTTTTTACACCACTTCGGTTTATACATTCTCGCATAAGCGCTTTGTGTTTTTCATCTATACCTCCTATAGTTAACTTATGTAGTGCACACTTCCTAATGATGCACTCTAGTTCCATGGTTCATACTTGACTACCGAGGTTCAAAACAAAATTAAACCTCACCTCATCACACTTTTTCTTCACATTCAATTAATCAATCCATTCTTTTATTACTAAACACATCCCCTGCAAGGCACGGTTTCAAATAGCAGCTGGTCCTCTTTCGAGCTTCATACTCCTTCAAAGATCTCATGCACCCCCAAAGATGGCAACATCATTTAGGTGAATTAGTCACCCCATACTATGGTCTAAAGACATTAAACAACACAACATAGTACCCGAGGTAAAACATAGTTTCAAGGCTCATAATTAGACTTGGGTCCTTAGTACAGAATACCATTCTTAGAATGCCTATAACAAGGGAATTTACACGTGATGCCTTTTTTAGAGCACTCTTACCAGGGTAGTTACATAGTGATTGGGTTCAAAAAAATCTATAAAACTCATACACAACAACTTTTACATGGAAGATAGTCCTTAGAACTTGCATTTATACACACCATTTGTAGTGGTGTTTTCATTCCATGGATCAGCTTAAAGGTTAGAGGATAACACCATAATTTACTCTCTACACTACTTTTGTCATGTCGTCGGATCGCATAAAAACCATATAGTTCATAGCACTCTACAACTTTGGGAAGCAATTAAAAGATGGAGGTGTTGAACTAAATTTTCTCTTTCCTATTCATATTAGTGAACTAGATACTAAATAAAATAAAGCAACTCAAGTTATGCAAGGGTTTAAGGTACCTTGGAACAAGATGGTGTAAAATAGATGGGCGCAATGTAAATTTCCTCACCGTAAACTTGATAGACCTACACAACAAAAATAACTAAGAGGAAAATGGATTAGATGGTAGATGAGGGGTTGTCTAACGCAATGGCCCAAGAAGAAAACTTCCTTATGCATATGTCAACCCCCATATTTAAAAAAAGAGGATAAAATCAATGATAAAGGACTGAGTAACATGCATAATCTAAAACTAAACAAAATTTGAAATTACGTAAATGAAAGGAAAGTGCAAATATGATCTTGATCAATATAAACAAAATATACATGGTTGATTTGATGGCGACCAAGGCTATAGAGGTCCATTTGGCATCTACTAGAGACAAATGAATCGAATAACAACCTAAAATGCATTTGATGATGGAAGATACCTGTAAACCTTGACAAAGAACTCCGTAGAGAGAGACCTAGGACAAGGGAAACAAAAAGGATGCAAGAAGGATGAGGATTTAGGTGGGTTAGATGGAAAATAAGACTGGGTTTGACAACGATTTGGGTGTGTTGGTGGTGACCGGGACCGATAGAACATATATGGACCGACAAAAAGATAGAATGATGGATCTAAGAATTGAATAAGATAACAAAAGCGTAAGAGCGGATCGATGAACACCTAGAGGACATAATAGGGTAGATCGACGGTGACTGGATGGAGCGAAGCCGATTAGGACAAACCTAAACAAGGTTAAAGATAGATGAATTGGATTGACAACTGCCGCACACAAGATGACTAAATAATAAGCTAGATCTTAAGCTCGATGGTAGTTGGACTGCAAAATGTTAGTATCTAATAATAATAGCAATGATAGCACAAAATAGCATGAACCAACACAAGGCCAAGATAAACTCCTCAAAGTCTCCACAAATGATGTAAATAATCTCAAAGGGACTCCAAGAATACTGAAACAACTACAAAGAAGCTCAAACACGAAGATGAAGTCAAAAATGCACGAAATCCTTAATTATCCATCCTTTGGACGAGGGAAAATGTAGTTTTATAGGGTTGATGGTGACCCGAGTGAGTCACCGCCAACTACGGGAACCATCTATTTTGGTGGTAGGAGGATGCATAATTCGAGGCATCATGCCCATTAGAAGAAATATTAGGGCTTTAAAGTTTCCAAGTGGGTTATGGTTACATAGGAAGGGAAATGGGTAGGTGGGAGGTTAGAATGAGTAAATAAAGGCTAAGGGGAGCCTAGGGATGAGCAACTAGGTAGTTAGAGATGATAATCAACCTAGGGCGGAGAAATGAAAGCTAATTAGATACAATTAGTTAATGAGATGAGGATTAAAAAGACGATTAATAGGAATTAGTAATAAATAAAGATGGATAGAATAATAAATATAAAATATGGAAATATTAATAAAAATAGAAATTAAGATAAAATGTTCTAGATAGGCAACCCCGGTGAAACAAAGCAAATGTGGGGCGACAATGGTAGCGATAACAAATTTTTGTGTTTACATTTTACCCTTTTTTTTCGAGTGGTTTACGCAAGCAAACCATGAGACAAAAATGATGAGAAAGAGGTAAGATGAGGAATGACAGAGGATTGATGATGAGCTCTCCCTCAAATGAGGGATCGATGACACAAAGAGGAATCAATTACGAGGTCGAAAGAGATAGATGAAGAAGGGTGAGTGGGAAGAGAAGGATGGGGGAAATGATGAGGTAAGGCAAGATACCCCTAAGTAAAAGGATTCAAAGAAAAGGATTACAAATATGCAGGTAAAATTTTAAGAGTCCCTTTGAAAAAAATTCTTAAGAAAATATTTGGTGAATATTGGTAAATCCACTTTCGATTGTATGGCGAATCGTTAGCAAGAAAAAAAATTTCACGTGGTAGGTGATTTTCTAAGATTTTTTAATTGACGGGAGAATGTAAATACTACCGATCAAAGGCCCAGAGCATTCTATATACTAACATCCTGGTAGTATAAAGAATTCTTACCAACCGGTAGCATTTTGTATGCTAGTGGCCCGTAGCATGCAAAATCCTATCAGCTGGTAGCATGCAGAATGCTACGGTCGGTAACACTCTACATGATATCGACCAATAGCATTCTACATGCTAGCGGTGGTAACATTCTATATGCTATTGGTGGGTAGTGTTTATATAATATCAATTTGTAAAGTATGCAAAATATCACCAATAATGGAATTTTGCATGCTATATTAGCCGATGGCACATTTAATGTTATTGATGGCCCACTTTCACTCCTATAAATACATAAAAGGCGGTCATTTTCACTCCACACAATAGAGAATCTAGAGCATTGGAGCTGCAAGCATATAAGGAAAAACAAAAGAAGAAAATTGAATGCCAAAGGACATCGACATACAAAAAGGAAGAATCCGAATGCCAAAGCACAACTACAAACAAGAATTTTATAACAGTTTGAAAAAATTCCAAGAAGAAAGAACACTTCCAGAGAGCCGAAGAGCCCAGTTGCTTCAACAACAAATATGAAGAAGTTTTCATATAAGAGCCTAGTATTTCCTCAATTGTACAAATTTCTAGAGGATCATAGTACGTTTTCCCAATGGATTGAAGCAACCAATTTCACAAGGCTATTGTATATGCCCCAATTTAAGACAGAGCATAGATCACTTAACAATCTTCTACTCAACTATGACACTTCCACTTTCACATTTCATTATACACTCCCATCTCATGCGAGTCATTTGGAACGTCACTTGATGACATTGAGCATCTCACAGACTACCACACAAAGATGTGGATCATGTCACGACGAAGGTTGTTTTATCGGATG
This sequence comes from Taxus wallichiana var. yunnanensis, assembly GCA_018340775.1. Classification (NCBI taxonomy): domain Eukaryota; kingdom Viridiplantae; phylum Streptophyta; class Pinopsida; order Cupressales; family Taxaceae; genus Taxus; species Taxus wallichiana. The sequence goes on along the minus strand of CM031239.1, from coordinate 509,131,409 downwards.
AAGAATGTAAGTATATGGAGTCTAATTTTGTTTTTTATCAATGAAGTTACAAATAAACTTCTACTTGTAAGTTAATTTTCTATTTTAAAACATTACATTTTCATTATTTTAAATTTAACAAAGTTTTTTATGTTTAAAATTTACTAACAAAATGTTTCTCTTTGTTGTATTGAAAATTACAACTTCCCAAAACCCTTCAAAAAGAGGGATTCAACTCAAGGATTTCACCACCCATTTCGTAGGTCATTGTCCAGTTCTTCCAAGCTAGACTTATTTTACAAGGTAGATATATAGATATTCCTTGGTGGTTTTTAGAGTATATCATTCGTATCTTATATGAGTAGAAATTTTACTAGTGCATCTACTTATCCTCCAAGATAAGAGTTGATTCGGAAAATATTCATTTAAATGAGAATGTTACCATCTCAACAAATTTTATTCTTGGTTTATATTATGAGCCTCTATATAATTTACACAACACCTCTCCTCTAACTGCAGTGCATTCAAAGCTAACAACTTGAATTTAACACTAACAATTGAAGAGCAAGAGGTGAGTCCCAATTTGTTATTAGATGGTTTTTAATTATTATTTTTCATATTGTAATATTTATCTTTTAAATTTAATATTTTAAATGAATTAACAGTTTATTGTTAAATTATAACAGAAGGTGGCAAATGTGGCTGCATCACGAAGGGATGTTGCTATTAGAGGTCACTTACTACTAAGTTCGGGATATTTTGTTGTTATTTTTGACGATCAAAAATAGAGGAGGATACCCCTCCACATGGTAAAAAGATGAGGATTTCTATAAACCCTCATATCCAATCATCTAAAATACCACGGGCATTAATCACATGTATTTTAATTTATGATGTATATATGTTTCAAAAAAATTGAAAATAAATGTAATTAATTATATAAAACTTATATGTGTTTCAAAATTTCTTACAATTTATATTGCTTTTCTTCATTGCAGAAACTATTAGTAAAACAGGATCATATCATCGGCCTCAAATGTAGGATATAGAAATATCTTCAATACCTTAGTTTGTTGCCCTAGGTTTGAATCTCTTATTTTTATATGTTTATTGATAATTGATGATACAAAATTCAAAACTCTGATAGATCTTTAATTCTTAATTATATTTTAGATCACATATGTCGATCTTTCCATTCTACTCCTCCACAACAACATCAATAGAATCAGGCTTCATTTGCACCTTAGCAACATTCCTCTCATCAAAGTAATTTTAATTTTTAATAATCTTATATGAATTTATTTATTTTTCATTTCTATTATGTTTGAATTTTGAATTTCGTCATATTATTTACAAAATTACAATTCAATGTCTTAGGGCCTCCATTTCAGCGTCCACCACAAATGCGATGTCACCTCCACCACCCCCACCAAGAAATATGAGGAAAATGTTCACTGGAAAGAATATTTCATTTTCATGGCCAATTATGAAATAGGGGCACACTTAATTTTGTGTATGATTTTCCAATGTTGTCAGTGGAAAATTTTCCTAGTGGACAGGGTATTTCAATGTTGAACAATATTGATTTAGATGAAGATTATATTGGGATTGAAAGTAGAATTCAAGAGCATGGAACATTCAATCCCCAAGATATGATTCATGGGCCAAGGAAACCTTCTCCAAGAAGACAATATAGATCAATAACACCATCTCTAGTACATGATGGAAATGTCTTAACTAATGACCAGAAAACTAATTTTCCACTTGGTGTTCTTTTGGTGACAAAAAGGAGTCCAATATTGATATTATTTTGAAGGATTTTTAAGAATTAAAATTGTGGGATTTTAGGTCTAAAGTTCTGATAAAAGAAATAAATTTGTGATATAAAAATCACAACCAAAGACATATATTGTATTCTTCACATCAGAACAAGTCAGGAAATATTGATATTTTGTTGAATCGGATGTGTCAGTTCTATATCATTTGATAATAATTATGATGATGAAGTGTTGAACATTATGTTGAATAGAGTTGAGAATTTAAATGCAGAAGCACAATCCTACCACAATATGTGGTCGCGAGATAAGGGCCTTGTAGTTATAGCAAATGTGGAACGAGATAAAGCATTGATAAGTCTTACTAAATTTTTAGTTATTATTTTCATTTTTGAAATTTTACTAATAGTTTTTCTCTTTGGAAATGCAATCAAAGTATGAAAATTTGAAAAATGAGGCTAGTGTGCTTAATTTGCATTTACAAAGTGCAAGGAAAAGTGTAAATGCAACAATTGAATTGAAAGAGAAACTTGTTATCCTAAACAAGAAGAATAATACCTTGAGAAGAATTATAAAGGAAAATGGAATGGATCCACACATACTATTGAAGAAGCAAGTTGAAGATGATCAAACATTACTGTTGTCACTGTTGGCAAATTTCTAAATCAAGAAAAAGTGATTCTTTCAAATATTGAAGTTGCTGCAAAGGATTTGGTTCAGTTTGGTGTTGTCAAAGAAATTTCTTTAGTGCAGGAGAAAGAATCACATAGAGAATAATATTCTCAAAGTTGAATCTACAAAAAATATTATGAAATTATAATTGTTGTTGAATCTTTTTATAAAACTGTTTCGATTATATGACAATATGAAAGTGTGAAACTTTAATCAATGTGGATTGTGGCATTTTACTTTTACTTTTGTTATATTGTGATTGTTTTGCTATTCAAATTGATTTTGAATGTGATTGTTATTCTCGATTATATTTGTTATATTTATTACATGGTAAATTTCTTATTATTATCATTTTAAAATACTTTGTTGACATAGAGAAGAATCTTCTCAAAGTTGAATCTGCAAAAGACATTATGAAATTATAATTATTGTTGAATATTTTTATAAAATTGTTTCAGATTATATGACAATATTGAAAGTTTCAAACTTTAATCAATGTGGATTGTGGCATTTTACTTTTACTTTTGTTATAATATATTGTGCCTATTTTTCTATTCAAATTGATTCTGAATGTGATTGTTATTCTCGATTATATTTTTATATTTATTACATGGTAAATTATTGGGGTTTGCTCACATGTTTTATAGATATATTAATCATATCTAAGCATACAAACAATGAATACAGAAATAACCAAAGATACAATACAAAATATTTAACGTGGTTCACCCAATGTGGGCTACGTCCACTAAGAAATAACCAATCTATTATCACAGAGGAAATACAATGAATATTTTCAATCTTCCACACCTTCTTGGATGTCCAATACTCTCTTCCTCACAAGTTTCTCTTTTCTCTCTACAAAGGAAACTTATTTACAATTCTTGTAATTCTTACCTTCTAACCCTAGCTTTATGCTTATATAAGCATCTACAAACTTAGGGAACTTTAGCCATGCATTTACAACCATTAGATTCACTTTATAACTAAAGTTAGATCTAATTCCTGTGACTTAAATAAAGTGTTCACACACAGCAATCGATGTCGATTAGCCTTAGATGTTGGTTCCTCTTTTCCTAACCAATACCGGTCCCCTGGGTGACCGATGTTGATTCATCAACCTACGCGATCACTATGTATTCCAGGAGTCAATAAAAGCATGCTAACAATGAATTAATTAAGCTCCACAACTCAATAATCTCCCACTTGGAGATAAATTACTACAATTTACTTGTACAACTCCTTCCTTTGTTCAAAAAAAACTTTCCTTGGCTTGTTTATCCCTCTTCAAGTATCAAACTCGAAGACCAATGGAAGTGGAGTATAGCTCCAACTTATCCTTTGCAATGGCTTCGTTAGCATATCCACATGGTTCTCCTTCGTATGAATTTTATCCAATTTCAGTTGCCCATCCTCCAACACTTTCCATATGAAGTGATACTTCAACCGAATATGTTTCATTCTTAAATAAAACATTGATTTATTTTCTAGATGAATCACACTTTTACTATCATTATACATCTTCGATCCTCTTTCTCCTTTCCCATCTCTTCCATGAACATGCACATCCATATCATCTCCTTGCTAACTTCAAGATGCAACATACTCAAACTTACTGTAGTAGTAGACAAGGCCACAACCATATGTAATCTCAAAATTCAACTAACTACCATCCCACCTACTATGAAAATGTATCCAATAATGATTCTCCTGCCATCCAAATCTCCACCCATGTCGAATCAACATAGCCACGTAAAGAATTATCGACCCTCCATAGCATAAATGTATGCTAGATATCCCTCTCAAATACATAAGAATCCATTGGGTGCTTTCCAATTCTCTTTACTGGATTGGCCATAAATCTTTCACAACTCCCATTTCCTATGCAATGTCCGATCTAGTACAAACCATAGCATACATGAGAGTTCCACCACTAAAGCATATGGAACTTGTGCCATGTACTCAACCACTTCATGTGATGTAGGACACGATCTTTTCTCAATTTAAAGTGTCCAACCATATGTGTACTAAGAGGTTTTGAATTTTACAAATTAAACATTTCCAACACCTTATTGATATAATGCTCCCGAGACAAATACAATTTCTTGTTCTTCCATCTCTATGAATTTGCATGTCAGATTTTCTTTACAGCTCCTAAATCCTTCATTGCAAATGTGTGAGATAAATTTTCTTTAAGCTCACCAATGTCCTACAGATTAGATCTTACAATTAGCATATCATCAACATATAGTAACAAAATAATATAGCTCTCATTTTCAAGCTTCTTGAAATAAACATAATTATCGAATCACATCTCAAATAATCATGTTCATGCATGAAACTATCAAACCTCATATACCATTGCCTTGGGGCTTGTTTGAGCCCATACATGCTCTTTTCAATTTGCACACAAGTTTCTCCTTACCCTTGACTTCATACCCAAATGACTACTATATATATATATATATATATATATATATATATATATATATATCTTCCTCCAAATCATCTTGACATGAAATGAAATTCATCTCAATACAAGACATCAAGTCATCTTAACTAAATGAAAATTTTCTACTAAAACTAAACTCAATACTTAACTCCATTCATCTTTGTATTGATTTTAGTTTCGATATGAATGGAAGTCATCTTAACTTCCTCCAAATCACCGTGAAGGATAAAAAATCTCACCAAAGTCAATACCTTCTTTTCATCTTAACTGATAAATCTCATTTTACTTCTTTCGTGTGTAAATCTTTTACTACAAGTCTTTTCTTATATCTTTTTGTCCACCCTCTTTTCCTTGATCCTGTAAACCCATTTGTTCTGCAATGTCCTCTTACCAATTAGAAAATTAATCAAATCCCATGTTTGGTTCTGTTCCAAGGATTCCATCTCCTCTTTCTTGCCATGCTCCCATTGCATGTGGGTATCATTCTACATTGTTTCTTCAAAACTTTACGGCTCACCGCTATCAATCAATAATAAATAAGATAAAGAAGGTATAAATATTTCTAGAGTTCTACTTACTCTTTGAGACCTTCTCACTAAGATATGGGGCAGTTGGAGGTTCAATATGTACATCATGTACATTCATGTCTACCTCGAGATAGTGACCGACACCGGTCACCTATAGCCAATGTCGGTCCCGCTCTTCTATAGTTGATGCTTGGTTAAGTGTGACCGGTGTCGATTCTTTGTGTAAATCTAAAGGTTTTAACTTTAAATCGAGAATGAATTTTCATTCACAAACTCTTCTACCGATTCATCTTTGGGTATCAAAATTTGATCCTTGTACATTCTCTTTTCATTCCAATCAATGTCACGACTCCTAATAATCTTATCATTGTCTAAATCCTAAAATCGAGAATCTAAAATCACTAGAGCCATAACTAATAAAAGTAAATCTCTTTGATTTAGTATCCAACTTCTTTCTATTTTCTCTATCAATATGCACAAAATCTTTTGAGCCAAATACTCTAAGAAAAGAAAGATCTACCTCTTTTCCAGTCTAAGCTTCTTTTGGTATTCCACCATCTAGTGCACTTGAAGGTTCATAGTTAATTAAATAAACCATTGTGTCTACTTGCTTTTAATCAAAATTGTAAGTGCAATCCAACATGTATCCTCATTCTTCTAAAGACGTTCCATGATTGTCGTGTTCATTATTTCTACAACACCATTCTCATGTGGTGTTCTAGAACCATTCTTTCTCTACATATTCCATTCATTGAACAATAATTATTGAAAGTCTTGATGTAGTACTCACCACCATTGTCAGATTTAAGGCATTTTAAATTTTAATTTGATTCATTTTCCACAAGGGCTTTTTATATTTTAAAAGTTTCAAAAACATCAAATTTATGCTTAATACAATAAATCCATACCTTTCTTGTAGCGTCATCAATGAAAGTCACATAGTATTGGGATCCACCATGAGAAGATACATGGGTTGGCCCCCACACATCCGAGTGTACTAGCTCTAATTTATTATTCTTCTTTGTTGCCTCAACCTTTAGAAATCCACTCTCTTTTTCTTTCCAAAAATACAATGCTCATAGAAATCAAGATCTATCCATTTCATATCTATAACTTACCCTTAGCCTTTAAGATCTGCATTCCTTTTTCACTCACATGGCCTAATCGATAGTACCACATACTTGTGTCTTAATCAAGTAGATAGAACAGAAAAGGAATCGATAATATAAATAGACAAATACAATGTTCCTACCTTCTTTCTTCTTTACAACAAGGGCTTGCTTGGTAACTTTCCAAGAATCGGTTGTGAATGTAACCATGCAAACGGATTCACCTAGTTGTCTTGCAGAAATAAGATTTCTCCCGAGGCTTGTCACATGCCTCGCATCTTTCACTATCCATGTATTTCCATTTTACAATTTTAGATGAACTTCACCTTTACTAGTGACATTGCATTATTCATCATCTCCTAATAAACTTGTCCAAAATTTCCCTGGACATAATTTTTGAAATAATCCTTATTAGGTGTTACATGGAAAAAAGCTCCTAAATCTAAAACTCATGATTCTATTTTATTATCCAAGGAGATAATTAGGGCATCCTACATTACCTCTTTTGACACAATATTTTTCTTTACTTTTTTGGTAAATTCTCTTTGTTCTCCTTGAATCAACAATCCTTCTTTGCATGAGATTTCTTTCCATAATTCTAACAAGTTGTTCCACCACCTCTCCGGATTTAGATCTCGCCACTCCTAGACTTTGATTTTCCATTATTATTGGTCTTGGATCTCTCCTTCTATCTTCCCTTTTTCTACATTCAAATCATTTCCAGGATGATGATTCCTATGTACTTTTTTGCGTATTTCTTCATTCAAGATTATACTAACCACATCATCATACTTTAAAATATTAGAAGCACGTGTTGTATTACTAACAGTCATTACCAAGTTATCCCAACTATTTGGAAAAGAGAATAAGAGTAAAAGTGATTTCACTTCATCCTTAAATGGAATTGATCCATAAACTCTTCGACTTTGGAATTATCCACGAGTCACACTTACTTTCATCCTTAAAGTGATTTCTCACTTGCTTTCATGCTTTGATGATCCATTCTCTTCTACAAACATGTATTTATAGCCTTTCTCATATCCTCCTCTGTACTAGAGAATGGGAAAGGTCATGAAGAAGAAGAGAGATGAACAACCTTTGAAATTATGAGGTTATTTGTTTCATATTTTATTTTATGTCCGAAAGAGCCATGACCACCGCCCAAGATGCGGACCGGTGGTCCTAGGACTCATCCGCCTGGTTGGGTGGCGGTTTATAACCACCGCCTTGCACAGGCAACGGTCTATTACTAAAAAGACAGAACCTCTGTTATTTAATTTCCTTCTTCGTGTTGGCTAATCTGATGAAGTAGAGTTATTTTGGATCCCTATGGATCAGAATACTAACCGATTTTAACTAATTTACAATGGACCGGAAATCATTGATTCAAATGACTAGATGCAGATTCACCTTCTTGGATCTTAGAATTAAATAATTTCTTCATTAAATAAAATTTATTTTAAGCACTAGGTTTTTCATATAAATTAGCTAAATATTTCATTAACTCTTTCATGGATTTAGCTTCAGAATATTTGAAGCCACAAATGTTTTCAAACTCAATCTTATAGATCCCAGAGCCTTTTTGTTAAGAATATTCCATTCTTCATCGGTCATCTCTGCATTTTGCCTTCTCATCCAACAATAAGTATAGATCTTTCTGATACAAGTAATCCTCTACCTACATCTTCCATAATAGATAATCACATCCATCAAATTTATCTACTCTAAATTTTCTATCTTCTCCCATTGCTTTTCTCCCACTCAATCAAAATCCCTCTGTGAGTATAGATCTGTCAACACACAAAACCCTCAAACAAAAAAACTCGATACTAGTTGTTGGGATTAGTTCACAATTTGTAAAAATATATTAATCGATCTAAGCATACAAACAATGAATATAGAAATAACTAGAAGATACAATACACAAGATTTAACATGGTTCACCCAGTGTAGGCTACGTCCACCAAAAACAAGCCAATCTATTATCACGGAGGAAATACAATGGAAGATTTGCAATCTTCCATACCTTCTTGGATGTCCAAGTACTCTCTTCCTCACAAGTTTCTCTTTTCTCTCTCTGAAAACTTATTTACAATTCTTGTTATTCTTACCTTCTAACCTAGATTTATGCTTATATAAGCATCTAAAATCTTAGGGCACTTTAGTCATACATTTACAACCATTAGATTCACTTTATAACTAAATTTAGATCTAATTATTGTGACTTAAATAAAGTGGTCACACACAAGCAACCGATGTTGGTTAGCCTTAACCGATGTTGGTTCCTCATTGCTGACTACTATCTTGGTCCCCAGGTGATAGATGTTAGTTCGTCAACCGATGTTGGTCACTATGTATTCCAACAAGTCAATAAAATCATGCTAACAATGAAGTAATTAAGCTCCACAACTCAACATAATGTAATTATATTTTTTCATTTTAAAGAAAACAAAACAATAAGTATGACACATTTAAAAAAACTAAATAGTAAACACATTGCAACATTGAAAATAATATTAAAAATGTATATGTGCATAACAAAATAACAATATACATAATTATAATGATAATTTTGTAAGGAAAATTTTGTTCCATAATAAAAATGTACGATCATCTTATTTATTCAATATCGGTTAGATCAAATGCAAAGTTATCCCAAAAATATTTCTACCCAACACTTTTATCTAATCTTTCACTACGATTTTCAGTCATTGATTCATTGTTATCTGCAGTTCATGTATTAGTATTACCGATCCCTCTCCTCTCTGCAATATAATTCCATACAACCATTACCCGTTCATAAGGAAAGGTATCCACATCATATCTTGAAACGTACAATCTCAAGCAGGTCTCAAGATTTTTATCAAGCCTGTTCCGATATTTTGATTTTATAAATGTTAATGTACTTGAAAACTCTTTCATCTTCAATTGATCCCAATATCATTGTCTGACACAGTTCATACAATCAGAAATACTCACTTATGCTTTCACAAAGGATGGAACTAGGATACAAACTTTTCCATAGAAGTGTTATTGCTCCCTTCTCTGTTGGATCTTTTAGTTCTTCAAATTGTTCCTTCATTACCTGTCCAAAATCATTTGATTGCAATGCAAGAGTTTCCTTTTGAAGAATAACATTAATCTGAAATCCATTACATTCAACTGATTGTGAAAAATGTTTAATTATAGTACTCATGTGTCTTTTAAATGCATCAATAGAAGTGCCACTAGAAGATTCCAAAAGTTGGGATTGACAACTCCCATGGCCTCAAGAAGCTCTCCTTTTTTGAAACGATCTCTAATCTCGTTTGATAAGCATTGTGATATTTTTTGAAATTTTTTCCTTGTTTCAGATATAATAACACCATATAAATTATGTTTAATAGGCACTTTTTAAGCTCTACTCCAACAATATCAACTCTTTTTTTGAATGTGTGTATTTTAATCTCTTTCCCATTAACAAAGATACACAGATGACCGGATATATTGAATCAAGTAGTTGTTAGGATCTTTTAAATCTATAAGATATTGTCATTGATTGAAAACATGTCCTTTACATCAATCATCGAGTTATATAACATATCTAGAGTCTGACACACCCTTTTTTGAACCTAATGAAGTCAAATATATATATATATATATATATATATATATATATATATATATATATATATGGATTGTTCTTGTGCAATTTTGTTATACAATTCATCTCATACAACATTTTAAGAATCCCAAAAGTATTAACAATGTTTTGAAGTTTGTAAGTCGATAAAGCAAATCATTTTCCCTATCAACTTACCTACGGTTCTTATACATGAAACAAATTAAATATGGATATTCTTAAAAAAACTATGTGTGCGAAGATTATACATAGAAATCCATCTAGTATCAACATCTTTAAGAAGTTTCTTACCATCTGTGACCCCAAGTGAAAAATTATGAAACTCTAGAAATATTTTCAGACTTCTTGACATATAGGCATGTACTTCACGGATAAGATCTTCAACTTTCTCAACCCATTTGCATGTGCTTACTATCCTATATTCAAGATTCATCTTGTAATCCATGCAATGAATATGAATCATGTAAGGAGAAAAAAATGTTTGAAGATGCACACATAGACCATTTCTGTGACCCTACATCACTGATGCACCATCAACACCCACACAAATCAACTTTGTGGCTATAGAATAATTATCCATTCCTATTATGTCCTTCAAATTAGATATCACTAATTTGGAAAGATTTTCAACGTTGCATTTTTCTTGCATTTTATGAACCGATAGCAGAGGAGGTGTTTTAGTGTGGCTCTAGAATATATATGCATGCATGTAAACCCATGAATTTTTTCAACGGTTGTAACTTCATCAATTGAAAGGGAGATGAAACTTGCATTCTTTACATTTTCTTTCAGATCTTCTTATTCAATCATCACAAGACATCTCGCCATTTCCCAGACACTGCTCTCTGACCAATGTGAATTTGGAAGGTTTGGAAACCCATTAAACTTGAACAATTTTTTATATTCTGAAAAGTCTAAAATTGGTCTGCCCATTTTCAAAATAAAGAATATGGTTGAAAAATGTGAGGTTTTTGCCTTCAAATTTTCATTTTTAGCTTTTCCAAAATTTGCATTTATGGTACCTCCTTTCTCCTAAAGTTTTTGTGTGTGTTTCATCTTATTGTCATACTCCTCCTTATATCTTACATGCATGCACTCCTTTGCATTTTTCCATCTATGAGTCTTTGTTTTTCCCATCATTATCAGTGATTGTGTAATAGACTTTTCCACAATGTTTCTCTATAGTGTCCAATTTAAGTTGCATTCTATGTTCTTTACCCAATTTCCAAGTACAAATAGTACATCTACATTCTTTGGGAGTATCACTACCATTATCTGGTTGTACAAGCTCAATAAATGGGTATTTTTCTGCCCAATCTACTTGAAATGACCTTCCAATTGTCTAAGATGTTTTCTTCTTTCTCCCAGACTTATTTTTTTAAAGGTTTCTATCATTATCATCTTCTGTTGGAATATTTTCATTTGAACCTTCATCTCTTAAATGCATTTGGCATTCGGGACAATCTTCAAGCTCTGGCATGTTTGGGTCAATATAATCTTCATCTACTAAAATAATTGTTTCCTTAGGGTTTATGTTTTGGTTTATTGTTTCATTCTGAATAAAATTAACGAAGGGGTTTCTGTTTTCAAAAATGAAAAATGTTTTGACCATTACAAAATCATTAAAAAAATTAATTATACTGATGAAAAACTTAAAATAGTGTAGACACCTAAATTCCACTTTTGCAATCTTATTGCCAAACACACGCAAATCACTCTCATTCTTACCAAATCTATTATAATTAGTGGTTTTCACTAATTAGCTAAAGTTCTTTACCAAATTATCCAATTAAAACCATGTTGTTGATTATGTAATCCCTTTCGCATTCAAGATGCCACTTTATGATGAATCATAAGTCAAAATCCTCTTTGAAATGGACAATTAGTGATTATAGGCTAATTAAGCCTATTTTGCCCTTGATTTGGTCAATATGACCTAATATTGACTCAAACCCCTCTTCCAACCACTCAAAATCACCCCATTCACCTCCACAACATCTCAACAAGCTTCAAAAGAATTTCCTAGCCTCCTAGTTGACTCTAAGAGGTTGATTAAGGCTCCATACCTCTTAATCACTTGGTAATTCACTAATTTTGATTAGCAAGGCCTAATCATGATTATAAATTCTAATCTAATTTGCCCCTTTTAGTCCCACATGCACCAAAATACAAGTTTCTCCCAAAAGAAAACTATAAAAAGAGTGCACCTCATTCCTTTATATTTTACACACACCGTGCTTTTATTTGCATCTCATATAATACATATGATCTATAAGCCAAGTTCAATCCTTGCCTAAAACATTCAATAAGGTTAGTAGATGAATAATCTAAAGTGACTTAACAATTCATTTGGAGAGGTCATTTCACCATTGTTTGAGTAGCAACCATAACCATTTGATTGCCCCTTAGGTCTATTTAGGCCCATGTTAGGTAATTGATCATATTAGTAGGCATGTTTAGTTAGTTTTTGCATTGTTTCCATACTAATTAGGCATTCTTTTAAGCTTTTATCTTAATGTTACATTCCTAGACTTAGAGCCCTAGCTAATTAGGTGCAATGGTGTTAGCCTTGTTTAGCTTTGTAGTTTGCTTTGTAAAGTTTAGAGGTGTAGGAACCTTTTTCCCCTTCATAAAAATAATCTTCCACTTCTTTCTATCATGTGCTTCTTGGCTAGCTTACACTGGGGCATCCTTGCTCCTTCCTAGCATTTCATTATGTTACATTTATAATCGTGTTGAACTTATCCATATTGTCCCCGATCCAACTTCTGCGCATGAATATTTTTCTTTTGAATATTCCCATCTAACGTTGGGGTAATTTCACATCTTCACTTTATTACACATGTGTGTGGCATTTCTACCCTTCTACATCCCATCACATCATTGGGGCATATAAGTTTCTTTTTTTTCTTGTAAATAGCTTTAGAAAACTTTTATCAAATCAAAACATTCAAATATGTTTCAAAACTCCTAAAAATTCAAATATGTTAGTTGGAAAAGTCAAAATATCCAAATAAACAAATTGGTTATACAAATTCAAAAGACCAAAAATTGGTAAAACAAAATCAAAACTCCAAATTTATGTTGGCATTACATAGTTCACTTCAATACCTTTCCAACGCAAAATAAATGGTGTCATTTCAAGGTCGGAGAAAAAGTTGTGGCCTTCGGAAGATAGGTAGTGCATTTAGTGTTACATAGGCGCCAGCGCCCATGCAACTAGAAAAATCAAAAAAAAAAAATAGGTCTCAAAGACAAGAGCCCATCTGCCCAACATAGGCATCCCTCTGCGTGGGCACACCCCAAAGATTGCGCAGGCCATAAATTTTGCTCCCGACCTCAAAATGACTCCATTTTTTTGTGTTGGAAAGGTATTGAAGCAAGATACACAATGGTAACATTAATTTTAGCTTTAGATTTACCAAAAATTTATGGTTTTTCATTTTTTAAATGGCTTACATATAGTTAAAGCTTGTATCACCTGCATTATCCTCAACATCAAAATTGGTCCTACAAAACCATCTTTCTAATGTTCTCACTTGTTCTTGTCTCAAACGACATGCGGATCATCGTGATCTACCTCCATTAACAAAGTTGGGTCTACTTATTATGTCGATACTCTTGTGCAAACAATGAATTGTCAGTACTTATGTCATAATGCACGAATGCTTTCCATGGGACTACTTGTGTCCTCCGTTTTTCCCTCACATGTGTTATTGCTTGGGGCATAATTTTTAACCCTTTTCATTACAACACAAACATTCGAGAACTGCACTTGATAACAAAAACATTAGTATAACTGTCTTGAATGTTGTTTGTTTGAGTATATGTGATTGTGCTTATTTCTCTGTTAGGTTAGTTGGTTTACTTTCTCGTATTGCATTGCATTTTGTATGTTGCATGGAGTTAAGAGTTATTTTACTTTCTTGTATTACATTGCATTATGTATGTTGCATGGAGTTATGTATATGAATGGACAACTATTAGTAATTTAGTTTTCATGTTATCTTAAGTTTTTATTCATTTCAATAAAGGCCGATGATGTAGACCTAGGGGCAAAATGATATAAACAGTTCTTATTGAAAGGCTGGATGCAAAGGTTGGGCTTGTCTATATTTCTCCATTAATCATTTCTTCTCCATTATCATTTATTACCATCACTAATTTTTCTTCTAAAAATTCACCTAGGGAAATAAACAACCATGTTTATTCCTATCCATTATTCCTTTTCAATACCCGAGGATTTTGTGTCTATTTTAACCTTTTTTTTTCCTATCCATTTCCATCATATTTTCGATCATCGATTGACTTCTTCTATCACCCACTCAACACTCGAGGGGGCATCCTTCATCCTACTATTTTTTCTTCAAAAATTTACTTGTTTATGTTTTTCTACTATATTTGAAGTGAAGTCACTTACTTCACCTCAAACAGGGGCAAATGTAGACACCTAAATTTCACTTTTGCAATCTTATTGCCAAACGCACGCAAATCACTCTCATTCTTACCAAATCTATTATAATTAGTGGTTTTCACTAATTAGCTAACATTCCTTACCAAATTATCCAATTAACACCATGCTATAGTGATTACGTAATGCCTTTCGCATTCAAGATGCCACTTTACAATGAATCGTAAGTCAAAATCCTCTTTGAAATGGACAATTAGTGATTATAGGTTAATTAAGTCTATTTTACCTTTGATTTGGTCAATATGCCCTAATATTGACTCAAAACCCTCTTCCAACCACTCAAAATCACCCCATTCACCTCCACAACGTCTCAAAAAGTTTCAAAAGCTTTTCCTAGCCTCCTAGTTAACCGTAAGTAGGTGATCGATTAAGGCTCCATACCTCTTAATCACTTGGTAATTCACTAATTATGATTAGCAAGGCCTAATCATGATTAGTAATTCTAATCTAATTTGGGGCTTTAAGTCCCACATGCACCAAAATACAAGTTTCTCCCAAAAGGAAAACTATAAAAAAGTGCACCTCATTCCTTTATATTTTACACACACCATGCTTTTATTTGCATCTCATATAATACATATGATCTATAAGGCAAGTTCAATCCTTTCCTAAAACCTTCAACAAGGTTAGTAGATGAATAATCTAAAGTGACTTAACAAGTCATTTGGAGAGGTCATTTCACCATTGTTTGAGTAGCAACCATAACCATTTGATTGCCCCTTAGGTCTATTTAGGCCCATGTTAGGTAATTGATCATATTAGTAGGCATGTTTAGTTAGTTTTTGCATTGTTTCATACTAATTAGGCATTCTTTTAAGATTCTATCTTAATGTTACATTCCTAGACTTAGAGCCCTAGCTAATTAGGTGGCAATGGTGTTAGCCTTCCTTGTTTAGCTTTGTAATTTTCTTTGTAGATTTAGTTTGCTTCTTTAGCATGGGCACCTGGCATCTGTCTTTGAGCAAGTTTTTGAGTTTTTTTTTTTTTTTCGAGGTAACATGGGTGTTTGGGTGCCTATGCAACACTAAATGCATTACCTATCTTTTCGGAGGCCATAATGTTTGCTCACGACCTCGAAATGACTCCTTTTTTTGCGTTGGAAAGGTATTGAAGCAAGCTATATAATGGTAACATTAATTTTAGCTTTAGATATACCAAAAATTTATGGTTTTTCATATTTTAAATGGCTTACATACAACTGAAGCCTGTATCACCTACATTATCCTCAACATCAAAAATTTCTGCAAAACCATCTTTCTGACGTTATTGCTTATTCTTGTCTCAAATGACATGTGGATCATCATGATCTACCTCCATTAAAAAATTTGGGTGCTTATTATGTCGGTACTCCCATGTAATAGTGAGTTGTCAGGTATTGTGTCATAATGTACGAATGCTTTCCATGGGACTACTTGTGTCCTCCATTTTTCCCTCACATGTGTTATTGCTTGGGGCATCATTTTTAACCATTGTCGTTCTGACACGAATATTCGGAACTTGACTTGATAACAAAAACATTGGTACAACTATCTTAAATGTTGTTTGTTTGAGTATATGTGATTGTGTTTGTTTCTTTGTTAAGTTAGTTGGTTTACTTTCTCATATTGCCTTACATTTTGTATATTGTATGGAGTTAAGCGTCATTTTACTTTCTCGTATTACATTGCATTATGTATGTTGCATGGAGTTACATAGCAATGGACAAATGTTAGCAATTTATCTTTTCATTTTATCTTAAATTTTTGTTCATTTCAATAAAGGTCGATGATGTAGAACTAGGGGCAAAATGATATAAACATGTTGCTTATTGAAAGGTTGGATGAAAAGGTTGGGCTTGTCTTATATTTCTCCATTAATCATTTCTTCTCCATTATCATTTATTACCATCACTAAATTTTCTTCTAAAAACTCACCCGGGTAATAAACAACCACGTTTAACCCTATCCTTATTCCTTCTCAATACCTAAGGGTTTTCGTGCCCGTTCTAACCTATTTTCTTCTATCCATTTCAATCATATTTTTGATCGTCGATTGAATTCTTCTATCACCCACTCGACACTCGAGGGGGCATCCTTCATCATGCTAATTTTTCTTCAAAAATTTACCTATTTATGTTTTTCTATTATACTTTAAGTGAAGTCACTTACTTCACCTCAAATAGGGGCAAATGTAGAAATCTAAATTCCATTTTGCAATCTTTTTGCTAAATGCACATGCAAATCACTCTCATTCTTTAAAAAATTGTTATAATTAGTGGTTTCCACTAATTAGCTAGTATTCCTTACCAAATTATCCAATTAACACCACGTTTTTGATTATGTAACCCCTTTTGCATTCAAGATGCCACTTTACGGTTAATCGTAAGTCAAAATCCTCTTTGAAATGGACAATTAGTGATTATAGGCTATTTAAGCCTATTTTCCCCTTGATTTGGTCAATATGACCTAGTATTGACTCAAACCCTCTTCCACCACTAAAAATCACCCCATTCACCTCCAAAATTTCTCAACAAGCTTCAAAATTTTATCCTAGCCTCTTAGTTGACCCTAAGTGGTCGATTAAGGCTTCATACCTCTTAATCACTTAGTAATTCACTAATTGTGATCAACAATGCCTAATCATGATTACCAATTCTAATCTAATTTGGGGATTTTAGTCTCACATGCACCAAATAACAAGTTTCTCCCAAAAGGAAAACTATTAAAAAAGTGCACCTCATTCCTTTATATTTTAAACACAACATGCTTTGATTTGCATCTCATATAATACATATTATCTATAAGCCAAGTTCAATCCTTGTCTAAAACCTTCAACAAAGTTAGTAGATGAATAATCTAAAGTGACTTAACAAGTCATTTGGAGAGGTCATTTCACCATTGTTTGAGTAGCAACCATAACCATTTGATTGGCCCTTATGTCTATTTAGGCCCATGTTAGGTAATTAGTTTTTGCATTGTTCCATACTAATTAGGCATTATTTTAAGCTTTTATCTTAATGTTACATTCATACACTTAGATTCCTAGCTAATTAGGTGGTAATGGTGTTAGCCTTCCTTATTTAGCTTTGTAATTTTCTTTGTAGAGTTTAGTTTGTAATTTTCTTTGTAGAGTTTAGTGGCAATGGTGTTAGCCCCAGATTCTCATCACTAACCCTCCCTTTTTCAAAACTATAGGTATAAAGACCATGGTAAGCACCACTCAAAAATGATGAAAGACAACCACTTTCATGTTTATAATTTTTTATTTATTTTTAATTAAAATGTCACATATGTTACATTCATAAACATTGTTGTCATGGTCACCAAAGATACGTTGGTATATGGAATTAAAGTTGAAGGAAACAACTGTTCACTTCCGACTCTTCAATTTCCTAAAACATCAAACATTTGTAACCTTTCATTTCATTCCTTGTTTGAAGTAATAATTAAAAAAGAATGGAAAAATTTATAACCATTCATTTATTGAGCAGCCAATTCAATCCTCCAGTTGTTATCCAAATATCTTCCTCTTGGGCTCGTGGACATATGCCTTGGTTGGTTGAATGCATGAGGTACTAAAGGAAAGGAAATGTTTGTTTATAGTTAGGATTGTAACATTCCAACTCGTGACTTCCACTCTAAGAATATAAGTTCTTTTAGGTCAATTTTATTTGAAAAACCTTTATTCAAGGAATCCTCTCTATTATTAATTAGAATGTCGTGTGATAAAACTTTAAGTACCAC
The DNA here is from genome assembly GCA_018340775.1 of Taxus wallichiana var. yunnanensis. NCBI lineage: Eukaryota > Viridiplantae > Streptophyta > Pinopsida > Cupressales > Taxaceae > Taxus > Taxus wallichiana. The sequence continues at coordinate 509,113,080 of CM031239.1, read as the reverse complement.
TTGAACAATCATTGTCTAGCTTCATGTCTTTAAAAAATGGTTAAATTGTTTACTTTTACAATATCATTAAAAATATTATTATAGGTTGTGCATTCTATGAATCAATATCATATTATCTCCACACAAAAAAATTTACAACACAAACATGTTCTTATTTCCCGCTCTTTCTTGAGGTTTTGTCCTTATCTAAAATAAACTTATTACTCTTATGTAGGCCATTTTGTCATATTCTTTTGAAAATCTATTCTTTTTATTTAATATCTTGAAAGCAAAAGCTCACTTAATGGAGAAATAAATACTTGCACGACATTTGCAAGTTCAATCGTGGATGAAAGGGTAAGGCTCACGGTAATGACCGGCGACCATGAGGCTCATCATTTGTAACCTCAAACCCAAATAAAATAAACACCGAAAGCTCAATCTTAACCAAAATAAGATGATAATTTTACATAGATGTTCTAGCAAAACTTTCCTATCCATTTTTGGGTAGATGAGGCCAAGCGGTGCAATTAATTTGTTATCGAACTATTCGTTTTATCACAGGTCATTATATAAGCTCCATTGTGGACTGCATTTCTGCAACATAATGCATCCGATTGCTAAAAGAGGGTGGAAATGGGGTGAAAGGGTAAATGTGTTGTTTTTCATCGATTGATTGTTTTCTGTATGTGACGTTGTTGGGATACGTTTGAAGAGCGGGGGGCTGGTGAATTTGCGGGGCTTGTAGCTCACAAGGTGCAATACGACTTTACGGGTGATGGCATTTTTAACTCGGATAGAGAAATGTAGAGATTCCAATGAAAATTTTCAGCCTTGTGTTTTCCTCCAAGATGTTGGAGCTTTATAGTGTTGAATCCTTCAGAAAATATGTCATCAAATTAGCCACTAGTTGCAGAACTAGAGTAAATGATGTTAGGAAATTATCTATTAGCACTCCATTATAGTTTGTAAGCAAGCTATAAAATCATGTCACATAATTAATATGTGGAATAATGGTTACGTGAGTTCTTTCAGTAACTCACTAACATTAGGTTACGGGAGGTATGTTGTATAACAATCTCCTTTTTAATAGGAGATTGGTAACCTATATATTTATATTGTCCCTAATGATTTGAATGAAAAAAGTGTTTTATGATATCAGTTAAATTATTTTGTTGTGTTTGAACCTCTGACCAAATTAATATTTGGTATCAGAGCGCCTTTCTTTCCCGTGTATAATGCAAGAATGAAGGATTTTTTTAGGGGCAGTTCTATTGTTATTCGCCCCTGTGAATGAAGTTTTGATGAGTTTGAAACTACTATAGATCTAATAAATCCTTGTCAGCTTATTTTCTGCCACCTGTGATAATTAGTGTCCCTCAACCATACCTGGATCCGGTTGTGCCACAAATCTGCGTATTTTCCATGCATTCACATTTTAATCCTGCCAGTCAGCTATACTGTGTAATTGTTATCAAAGTTCCATGGATCTTTGACAAAAGGTCTAAAGTTTAAAGCCCATGTGCGTAGACCTATAAGAATTTTGTTTAAATTATTTATTGAACGCAGATCTAATTTGCTAAATTGTGGAGGTCCGTAACTGTATAAATGAGAGGTCAAATTTGGTACCAAAGATCTCAAGAATGATGTGCATGATTGGTTGATAGATATCGGTGAGTATATGTGCTCTCCCCTTGCAGTGACATTTGTTGTCTTTCCTCAATAAATTTTTGTTCAGATTGACACATTTTGTATTCTCTTCCAAATCCTTGCATCAAGATTATTCTTTGGACGTGATATTGGTGGGTTACACATGGTCAATGTTGATAATGACTCACATGCATTGAGTAAACTTGGCTCTTGGATCTGTGAAGGACTCTCGACACAGACTTGGATTTGAAAATCTTCTCGGAATGTGGTGAGTTAATTTATATTGGTGATACGTTCTTGGAATAACTCGGGTCTTCACTAGTCCTTAATTGGCTCGCCCCAATCAGTGCCCTTATAGACTGCAATCACGATCCTCTTGTGACAGATTATTGCAATAGCCTCCAACCCGTCTCTCCACTACTACACCCATGGTTTCATTTCAATTATTGTTTTTAGTATTTTGTCTTTAAATTGATTTTATTGAGTGTCATTAAAGAAGTGGTCCATGTTTGTATAATTTTTTTATTTGTATCCCATTTTTTTATAATGCAGTTTTTATAGTTGTTGATTTAATTTCTAAGTAATAGCTTTTAAGATATATTGTTTGTGTCAAAAGTCAATAACAGTGCCATTTTTTTAGTATGTCATGTTTTAAAGAAAATTGTTGATTATTTTTAACCATTTTTTTGTTGTCATATTGTGAAAGGTTAAAGTTTTTCATAAGTGTCAAATGTGAGACATAAGTCAATAATATCTCTTTAATTGTCTTTCATGTGTCTACTACGGGTCATTCAAATCATAATTTTATTGTTATCACGTTTATTTTATTGTCAAAAAGTCAAGAGTCGTAAAATTGTCATCTCATTTCATTTTTGTTTCGTCATTAAAAGTGTCAAAATTAAATCATGTTAAAATTCCGAAAATAAAATAAATTGCCTTACGGACGTATTTTCGATGGAATCTAACGTTCGATTGAGGTATGTAAAATCAAGCTCCATGATGAAATCATACCGATCTAGCATCATGATACCAAAGGACGGAGGTTGGAGGTCAATCAACAGCCTCTCATCAGTCACCAACAACAGGGCCGCACTGTTGTGGTGACGGTGTGTTTGTGAGTTTGCTTCCAGGTATTTGATTTCTAGTGTGCTTATTTTTCATATTTCTTGATTTATGTGAATAAGTGGAAAGTTCACATTGAGGTGGGAACATAATCCAATGTTCCATTTCCAATTTTCAGTTTATGATCCGAAAATGATCAAGTTTTTATCTACCTGATCTCGGACCCCTATAGGCTTTTAATATTTGCCGACAAGTTACTCCTTTTAAGTAATCAATTTAAAACTAATGCAAGAATGTAATGACAATTACACATTGATTGATTATGGAGTTCGCAATGGCCTACATCTCTGGGTTCTTTCAACCGTTCCACTAGTAAAAATTTGTAAGTATAATGTTATTTCTTACAATAAAATCTAATGGAATTTCCACTTGCCTAGTAGTATGCCAGTCCTTCAAAGAACTTCCGATGATCAGTTGAATCATTCTCCACCTTCCTGATGCACAACCTCCTTCGAACTCGATTGGCCTTCCCAACACTTCCTGCGTCCTCCGACACACCTTGGTCGATACTCCAGGCGTCGTAAGTGAAAAATATTGTGGCTCAATGGGCCTATTGGGTAGTTTATAAATACTCCCAATCACAAATATTTCATCTACTATTGCCTAAAAATAATAGGCCAATAAACAATATTTTCCTATAGTAATTTTAGGATTTTAATATAGTTCACAAAACTATATTAAAATTACCCTAATACTATTTCTCCCAAAACCCACAATTAAGCTTAACAAATAATAAGCTTCTCGGTCTCTGTGTGTTTTTACAATGCAAGGGGTCCCCTATTTATACCCAAATGGGGCCCTAAAATAATGCTACATTATTTATCCTAAGGCTATTAAAATCCTAACCAGTAGCATGTAGATGGGAATATAATCCCATAGTGGGCGGCATGCATTGTTTAAGTGGGTTAAATCCCACATTAGGTGGAGGGAGACCAAATTTAGGCTTTATTAAAGCCTTTTCCACGCATGTATAGTGGTCATGGGACCACTTGAGGCTTACCTCCCTCCTCCTTCTCACGTGGAAACTTCCACACATGGCTTTGTCCCACCGCTTCACCATGTGGTCTTTGGCTTATCATTAGGGGTTGGCGGATTATGTGTTGGTTGTTATGTTTGGAGTGGTGGTCGGTTAGTTTAATGTGTCGGTTGTTGATCAAGCCATGTTTGAGCTATATCTTTGAGTCATTCGGTATGATAAGCTCTCCAAGCTAGTGGAAATAATACTGAGCAAGGATAATAAACTTGGTCAATTCTCAAAACATTGCAAATTGAAATAATATAGTAACATGGTGAACAATTACCAATGTAATATAAAATTTGATCATATAATACTATGATATTCAAAATGAAATATGGCTAAGTGGTGGCAAGCCACGTGGTGGCTTGAGGACCCACTACGTCGGTAATGATATAATCATCCTCACGGCGATCAGGCTACCCTCCGTCACAAAAGTTGAGCCTCTTGATCCCACAAGTTATATCATTTTACGATCGTCAAAGACCAACGGTGAAAACCTATATGATTTTGCCAATGTTGTTTTGCCACGTGTCACATTACCATTGGTCCACTATTGACCTGTTGACTAGAGTTGACTTTCCCATTGACTGAACTTTGACCGGACATAACTAGAGCTCCCAATGTCCGTTTTCGCGTTCTCATAGTCGATGGAAATATCTTGAAATGGTCTTACACTGTGACATAATTTATGGATGTTTAGGGAACTTTTGATATCAAAAATGATCCCCGATCGGTTTTGTGTATGAGCAGACAAAAATTCAACAAAACTTCCTATGTTATTTTGTGCGGTGAGATATTGACAAGAGATGATAATAGTACTTGGCACATCATGATGTGGTTGTAGGTAAACCACTTGAAAACCATCATTTGTGGTTTGTGGTAAACCAATTACAAAACCACCATTCTTGGTTGTTGGTAAACCATTTGTAAAACCATCACCTTATGGTTTGTGGTACTTCAAATGCAAAACCACCATTCTTGGTTTTTGGTCAACCGTTTACAAAACCATCCTTGAGGTTTGTGATAATCCATTGAAAATCACCCAGTTATGAGCGGGTGTAAGTATAAGGCGGAGTTTTCCCATATTCACACTAACGGGGAATGTTAGGAAATTATCTATTAGCACTCCATTATAGTTTTCAAACGAGCTATAAAATCATGTCACATAATTAATATGTGGAATAGTGGTTATGCGATTTGTTTGATAGCTCACTAACATTGATTATGGCGGGTATGTTGTTATAACAATCTCCTTCTTAATATGAGATTGGTAACCTATAAATTTGTATTATCCCAAATGATTTGAATGAAAAAAGTGTTTTATGATATCAATTAAATTATTTTGTTGTGTTTGAACCTCTAACCAAATTAATAAATGCATTCTTCGAGGTTTCTGCACTTTGAAACTTGGTCCATCATCAACTTTGAAACCACCATGATAACCACATTCCACATTCCCGGCTCCCGAGGTTTCTATTTGGATTCTTTTTATGTTTGTATTTATTTATAATAACTACTGATGACATCATGCTTTTTTGAAAACTGTTGAAGGATGCGATAACATGTTACTCTATGGGAAATTCAAATTGCAGATACATATAGTTATATAATTATTTTGTTAAAAATTGTGTATTTTTAAGAATGTTTACTAATGTGAAAATTGTATTTTTTAATAAAATTTATAATAATTCTGATTGGTTCAAAAGTACAATTATTAATAATTGGTTAACCAAAGTTGAAGACTAGTAGAATCTACCTTCGGTAGTACTAATCACAAAATATCCAACACACGATCAAATTGGCCTATCCACAAGGCCATAAATAAGTCTCACATATACATGTTTCCATCTAAATTCCAAGAACAACACCATAGATGTCCCACAAAATAGAAACGGCCTCGGTTAATCACAACACTAATAGCAAATCTCACATTTCCATAGAAGACCACACATATGGTGGTCTAGGAAGAGTTACCCAATGATGAGGTTTATACTAAAAATCACACGTGAGTTATGTGCGATGATAATGCTAAAAGTTCAAAATGGGAAATAGGAGAAGGGAACTGAAATATATAACAAAGCACTAATATAATTATAGGTGGAAAAATAATTAGAGGAGGAAGTTTCTGAAATAGGTTTAGAGGAAAGCATTTGGAGGTGACAAGAAGCGAGTAGATAGAGGGGTAACAACCTATGTGGATTAAGAGGGGACTGATGAAGGAAGTGAATGAGGACATGATTCCTCTTGTAAGCATGATTGCGGGAGAGGTGTGGAGGACATTCTGGCATAACCGTTGAATGAAAAAGTAGGTGAAATTCAAAGGGATGATAATGAGGGAACTCTTGATATAGACGTGAAGGTTAGGTAGTGTCTTTACGTGCCTCGATGTACATATTGGTGCATTGCAGAGCAATTCCTTGATATTTGTGGATTGAAAATTGCCAAGCCATTTTAAGTGGTATCTCTCTGTGGTTTTATCTGAAATTGGTGGAATATGAACATGGAAGGGGTTGTTGGCATCCCAATGAGGGCCCATGTATTGATCAAATCTTACGACAAAAAATAAAGGCAAAGAAGGCGAGAGGAGGAGTAATCATAAACAATGTCAATGATAGATCTATTAGTACCATTTACAAGACCTATTTCAACCCACAAGTTTGTGTAAAGCATGATTTTACGGATGATGCGACAAGAAATTTATGTTGCGATTGATCTTGATCAACCTCTCCAAATTCAACATGCCTTGTGTTTTGCGCGATTGATATGGAAACAAGAGATTTAAGGGCCTTCAACATTTGAAGGTTGTGGTTTTCATTGGTTGTTTTTAGCAAAAAATATGGGGGCGTCTTTGAAGTCAATGATTAATTATTTAGAAAGGTGGGAATATTTTATTAGCATCGATGTTATCGATTAGATGGAATTTAATTTGATACATAAGTTGACGACATGAGCGGAAGCTAGAAATAAAAATGTGGGAATTAAATATGTGCATGTACCACCATTATTCCACCCCTCATATTGTTCCCACCCAGATAATATTTGTTATTTGTGCTCCAATTTATTGACTTAATCTTGCTTGCATTATTTGCATGAGTGTAATTTGCGCTTACATGGGCCGAAATAGAAAAAGGAAGAACTCCAACCGGTTCAAGGTTTGGAATCCAACCACATTACTTCCTTCTTGTAGCACTTTGTAGGTCACCTTTTTATTTTTAAGATCAAGTAAATATAGGGAATCAAGTGATGCATGATAAACCATAACTAATTAAGCTCCTCTAATTGTTATTCATATAAATAAGTATATTTTGTTTGACAATCAAACTTTGTTATTTTGAAAATGTAGCCATAATTAACTAGACAACGTTTAAATTTATAGATGAGGCAAAGACATAAATGGAATTTGTTGGAAACAAAAAGGTGGAAATTAAATACATGTGTGTCTCGCACTCAATCCATGGTTTAGAATGTTCTGTCCCAAATAATATCTACTATATGTGCTCCACTTCATATCCTTAATCTCATTCACATTATTCATGTGAGTGTAATTCATGTTTAAAGGGTTCAAAATTATAAATTTGGGAATTCCAATAGGTTCCATGTTCAAAACCTAGAAACAATGTTCCTTATAATGGTTGATCATATGAGAGATATGTAAATGTTATTTGTCGGTCTATCTTTATGAAATCAAGGTTTTTGATAGGACCACATTTAATTTGTTACATAAGATAAAGACATGAATCGAACTTTGAAGATAAAAAAGTTGGAAGTAAATACTTGTGCTACGGGCATAGTAAAAAATGCAATAACATAAAATAACCTTGAAGAGAAAGTTAAAACCCCTCTGTCTAATCCCCTAAACCTAATAAATAACTAACACTCAATATTTGCAAAAGATTCAACCGGAAAGATTTAGTAAAGAGTCATTGTCAAGAGTGAAGGGAAGTTAAAAATATATGTCGATTGAATAAACCAAAAAGGAAATAGCTTAGTGTACATGTTAAATATGATTTTGTTAGCTTTAAGTGAAGGAGGGAATTATAGACACAACATCACGCACTTTGGGTAATTATTTAGTCCTGATTACATCCTACTATTCATATGATTCCTAAGCAAGAAAAGGACTAACTAACCCATGTCTTTGTCCATTTGTCTTTGCAAAGAAGGTGGACGCCATTAGGCTTTACCTAGTCGTGCATGGAATTACCAAGTCAAAATACGCAGACTCCTCTCAAGATCAGTCCACCTTCTTCTCCTATCAATTCTTCTGCAACATCATCACTCCCACCTAAGTTACCACCATTAAAGATTCCTCCCCATCCTGCTCCACTTTTGTTTCCAATTCATTTTGTCAAAGCAACTACTCCTTTTACTAATAGCCAATACACACTTCAAATTCCGCCACAATCACATGGTCCTACTGTTTCTTCGGCATACCATTGTGTTGGCCCTCATTCTTATCATGACACAGATAATGCTCTCCCACAATCGAAAGGTATATCTCGCGTCATTGTATAAATCTTCATCATTGCCACACTTGGGGGCATCCTACTTACTCCCCTTTTCTATCATTATTAGCTATCTTCGATCTTACACACATTGCATCTAGTCCTTTATATTCATCTTAAAAAAATTCATACATTTACATCATCATCACCCTATGACGCACTTGTGTGCTTTAGCTCACACTGGGCATACTATACACATGAACCTCACACACTTCACATTTCACATTTTCGACACCTTCATCTATGACATCTTCTTCACACCCATACTACATTTTGTGTGCTTCCTACATCTTCTATTCACACCTTCTTATATACATCATACAAACTTTGTACTTTTTACACCACTTCGGTTTACACATTACTGCGCATAAGCGCTTTGTGTTTTTATTTATACCTCCTATAGTTAACTTATGCGGTGCACACTTCTTGATGACGTACTCTAGTTCCATGGTTCATACTCGACTACCGAGGGTCAAAAACAAAATTAAACCTCGCCTCATCACACTTTTTATTCACAATCCATCAATCAATGCATTCTTTTATTACCAAACACACCCCCTACAAGGCACAATTTTAGAATAGTAGTCGGTCCTCTTTCGGGCTTCATACTCCTTGTGATGTCACATGCGTCCCCAAAGAGGGTAACATCATTTGGGTGAATCAGTCACCCCATATAAGCTGTCACAAAAGACATTAAACAACACAACATGGTACCGGTAAAACATAGTTTCATGGCTCGAAATTAGACTTGGGTCCTTAGTACAACAATACCTTTCTTAGAATGCCTATAACCAAGGAAATTTACATAGTGATGCCTTTTTGGAGCATTATTACTGGGGTAGTTACACAGGCGATTGGGTTCAACACAATCTACAAAAATCATACACAATGACTTGTACAAGGAAGATAGTCCTTAGAACTTGCATTTATACACACCATGTGTAGTGATGTTTTCTTACCATGGAGTAGTTAAAGGTTAGAGGACAACACCACGACTTTCTTCTCTAGACTACTTCACGTCGTGGCATCGGATCACCCAAAAAACCATACATTTTAGAGTGCTCTGACTTCGGGAATCGGTTAAAGGACCAAGGTGTTGAACTAATTTTTTTCTTTCCTGTTAAGATTAGTGAACTAGATCCTACAAAAATCAAACAACTCAAGTTATGCAAGGGTTTGAGGTACCTTAGAACAAGGTGGCGTAAAATAGACGGGTGCAAAGTAAATTTCCTCACTTTGAAAACTTGATAGACTGTATAACAAAGATAACTAAGAGGAAAATGGATTAGATGGTAGATGAGGGGTTTCTCGATGCAGTCGGTTCCAATAAGCACAAACTTCCTTATACGGATGTCAACCCCTGTATTTAATAAAAGAGGATAAAATCAATGATAAAGGACTGAGTAACATGTAGAATCGAAACTAAACAAAATTTGAAATTGTAGAAATGAAAGGAAAGTGCAAATATGATCTTGATCAATACAAACAAAATATACATGGCTAGGTCGATGGTGACCAAGGCTATAGAGGTCCCGACCGGTGGCGACCAGACAAATCAATTAGAATAATAACCTAAAATATAGATTTGAATAACATTGAATGTAGATCTAATGATGGAAGAGACTTGTAAGTAGTGACAAAGAACTTTGTAGAGGAGACATAGGACAAGGGAAACAAAAAGGATGTAAGAAGGATGGGGATTTAGGTGGGTTAGATGGAAAATATGACTGGGTTTGACAGATGATTTGGGTGTGTTGGTGGTGACCAAGGACAGGATAAAATGATATGGGTGACAAAATATAGAATGATGGATCTAATAAGCTGAATAAGATGACAAAAGCGAGAAGAGCAGATTGATGAAGACACGGAGTACAAAATAGGTGATAGAATAGGGAAGAGTCAACGGTGACTGGCTGAGTGAAGTGACACAGACAGAGACCTAAACAAGGTCGAAGATAGATGAATTGGATTGACAACCTACACACAAGATGACTAAAGAATAAGCTAAATCTTAAGCTTTGAAGGTAAAGGCTGGACCTGCAAAATGTTAGTATCTAATAATAATAGCAATGATAGCAAAAAAATAGCATGAACCAACACAAGGCCATGATAAACTCCCCAATGTCTTCACAAATGATGTAAATAATCTCAAAGGGACTCCAAGAATCTTTGAAACAACTACAAAGAAGCTCAAACACGAAGATGAAGTCACAAAATGCATGAAAGCTTTGATGATGCATCCTAGATGGGGGCAAAATGTAGCTTTATAGGGTTGACGGTGATCCAAGTGAGTCGCCGCCAACTATAGGGAACCGTCTATTTTGGTGGTAGCATGATGCATAATTTGAGGCATCACGCCCATTGCAAGCAAGATTAGGGCTTTGAAGATTCCAAGTGGGTTATGGTTGCATAGGGAAGGGAAATGGGTAGATGGGAGGTTAGAAGGACTAAATAAAGGCTAAGGAGCTTATGGATGAGCAACTCGGTAGTTAGTGATGATAAACAACGTAGGGCGGAGAAATAAAATCTAATTAGAGACAATTAGTTAATGAGGTGAGGATTAGAAGATGAGTAATAAGAATTAGCAATAAACAAAGATGGATAGAATAATAAATAGAAAATATGGAAATATTAATAAAAATAGAAATTAAGATAAAAGGGTCTACATAGGCAACCATGGTGAAACAAAACGAATGTGGGGCGGCAAAGGGTAGAGATAAAAAAATTGTTTACATTTTCCCCTTTTTGTCGAGTGGTTTACGCAAGCAAACTACGAGACAAAAATGGTGAGAAAGAGGTAAGATGAGGAATGATAGAGGATTGATGATGAGCTCCCCCTCAAACGAGGGATCGATGACACAAAGAGGAATCAATTACAAGGTCGAAAGAGATAGATGAAGAAGGGTGGGTGTGAAGAGAAGGATGAGGGAAATGATGAGGCAAGGCAAGATGCCCTAAGCAAGAAGAATTCAAAAAAAAGGATTACAAATATGGAGGGAAAAATTTAAGGTCCCTTGAAAAAATCCTTAAGAAAATATTTGGTGAATATTGGTAAATCCACTTTTGCTTGTATAGTGAATTGCAAGAAAATTTGTTTCACGTGGGAGGTGATTTTCTAAGATGTTTTTTTAATTAACGAGAGAATGTAAATACTACCGCTAAGGGGGGCAGGAGCATTACGTATGCTACCATCACGGTAGTATATAGAATGCTACCATCTGTAGTATATAGAATGCTACCATCTAGCATTCTCGCATCTTCTGCCAACCGCATTCGCATCTTTGTATTGGTAACATGCGAGAATGTTACGATTGGTAGCATGTAGAGTTCTACCGGCCGATAACACTCTACATGCTATGCAACCGGTAGCATTCTACATGCTTGCGGTTAGTAACATGTTGTATACTATTGGTCGATAGCATCTTGTATACCACGGTTGATAGCATGCAAAATGTCACCGGACCGGTAGCATGCGAGAATACTACCAATCGACAAAATTTTGCATCTTTGACCAGCCATATTCACATTTAATGTTGTCGGTGGCCCACTTTCACTCTTATAAATACATAAAGGTATTCATTTTCACTCTACATAATAGAGAAGCGAGCATTGGACTTGATAGCATACGAGGAAAAACACAAGAAGAAACTTGAATGCCAAAGGACATCGACATACAAAAAGGAAGAATCCATAATGCCAAAGCACAACTATAAACATGAATTTTATAACTTGTTTGAGAGAGCCGAAGATCCCGGTTGCTTCATAATAAATATGAAGAAGTTTTTGTACAAGAGCCTGATATTTCCTCAATTGTACAAATTTCTAGAGGATCCTAATATGTTTTCCCAATGGATTGAAGCAACCAGTTTCACAGGGCTACTGTATATGCCCTAATTTAAGACAGAGCACAAATCACTTAACAATCTTCTTCTCAACTACGACACTTCCACTTTCACATTTCATTATACACTCCCATCTCATGTAGAGTCATATGGATCGTTACCTGATGACATTGAGCATCTCACATGACTACCACACAAAGATGTGGATCATGTCACGATGAAGGTTGTTTTATCGGATGAAGAATGTAAGTATCTGGAGTCTAATTTTCGATTTTTATCAATGCGATTCAACTACTTGACTTGTAAGTTTATTTTCTGTTTTACAACATTACATTTTCATTATTTTCAATTTAACAAATAACAAAATTTCTATGTTTAAAATTTACTAAAAAAATCTCTTTGTTGTAAAAATACGACTTCCCAAAACCCTTCAAAAGAGGGATTGACTCAAGGATTTCGAGTTACCCCATTTCTATAGGCCGTTGTGCGGTTCTTCTAGCCGAATTATTTTACAAGGTCGATATAAAGATATTCCTTAGTGGGCATTAGCATATATCATTTGTATCTTATGTGGACGAGAAATTTGGTAGTGCAAACTACTTATTCTCCAAGATAAGAGCTGATTTGGAAAATATTCATTTGAATGAGAATGTTACCATCAACTCAATAAATTTTATTCTAGATTTATATTATGAGCCTCTATATAATTTACGTGGCACCTCTCCTCCGACAACAATTCGATTCAAAGCTAACAACTTTGAATTTAACACTAACAAATTGAAGAGAAAGAGGTGAATCCCAATTTGTTATTAGATGGTTCTTAATTTTTTTTTCATATTGTAATATTTCTCTTTTAAATTTAATATTTTAAATGAACTAAAACTTTATTGTTAAATTATAACGAGAGGTGGAAAATGTGGCTGCATCATGAAGGGATGTTTGCTTTATCGAGAGATCACTTACTACCAAGTTTAGAAGATTTTGTTACTATTTTTGATGATCAACAAACAGAGGAGGACACCCCTCCACATGGTGAAAAGATGAGGAGTTCTATAAACCCGCATACCCAAACATCCAAAATACCAGAGGCATTAATCGCAGGTATTTTAATTTATGATGTATATATGTTTCAAAAAAATTGAAGATAAATGTAATTAATTATATAAAACTTATATGTGTTTCAAAATTTCTTACAATTTATATTGCTTTGTTCTGCGAAACTACCACAGTGAGAACAAGATTGTATCATCGGCCTCAAATGTAGGACATACAAATATCTTGATACCTCGGCCTATTGCCCTAGGTTTGAATCTCTTGTTTTTATATGTTTACTGATAATTGATGATATAAAATTCAACACTCTGATAGATCTTTAATTCTAAATTATATTTTAGATCACATCTACCAGTCTTTCCAATCTACTCCTCCATAACAACAACATCAACAAAATCAGGCTTCATTTGCACCTCAAAAACATTCCTCTCATCAAAGTAATTTTAATTTTTAATAATCTTATATGAATTTATTTATTTTTCATTTCTATTATGTTTGAATTTTGAATTTCGTCATATTATTTACAAAATTACAATTCAATGTCTTAGGGCCTTCATTTTAGCGTCCACCATAAATACGGATTCCACCTCCACCACCCCCACCAAGAAATATGAGGACAATGTTCACTAGCAATAATATTTCATTTGCTCGGCCAAGCTGCAATCATGGGCATACTTAATTTTAGATCTGATTTTCCAACGTTGTCAGTGGATAATTTTCCTATTGGACAGGGGTGTTTCAATGTTGAATGATATTGATTTAGATGAGGAGTATCTTGGGATTGAAAGCAAACTTCATGAGCATGGAACATTCAATCCCCAAGATATGCTTCATGGGCCAAGGCAACCTTCTCCAAGAAGACAAGATAGATCAAGAACACCATCTCTAGTACGGGATGTCATTGTCTTAACTCGATGACTAAAAAAATAATTTTCCACTTGGTGTTATTTTAGGTGATAAAATGAGGCCAATATTGATATTATTTTGAAGGAGGTTGAACAATTAAAATTGTGGGAGTTTAGGGCTAAATTTATGATAAAAGAAATAAATTCACGATATAAAAATCACAACCAAAAGCATATATTATATTCTTCACATCGAGCAGTCGAAATATTGATATTTTGTTTAATTAGGTTGTGTCTAGTTACGTATCAACCTTACCTGTTGCATTTTCTATAACTACAAGGCCCTTGTCTCGTGGCCGCATATTGTAGTAGGCTTGTGCTACGCATTTAAATTCTTAACTTTGTTCAATATAATATTCAACACTAAAGTGATTTTCTAGCCGCACTATGCAATTATCTTCGACCTTATCGGGCACTAGGCTTTGAATATCATGTTAGACTAGGAATATCATGTAATAGATTTCAAATAGCATGTTGAACTCAGTGGCCACTAGGCTTAAAATTTGGTGTTGGAGCTTAGTTCAAATTTCATTTTTAGTTTCAGATAGAGTCGTTACACATTACCTTGAATGCAAGATAACAATTATCCTAGCGGTCACTAATCACAAGTCTTTGTTATGTTACACCAATACAGTGGAATAATCTATGACCTTAGCAGCCTCTAGGCTTTAAATATCATGTGATAGATTTGAATAACATATTGAGCTCAGTGGCAAGCTAGGTTAAACAACATTTTTCTTGATTGAATTTGTAAAAGGTACATAAATATATGAGTACAATCTTGTATTACTATATTTCAAAAAATTATAAACTCAACAAATGAAATGTAGTTGTTATCCAAATAACTCTCCTGGTTATCTGGATAAATTATAATTTCATTCTGACTTTGATGTTTCACATTTCAGGTTATGCACACTCAAGATTGTTCTTTTGAAACCTTGGCACAACTTTGTAGTTCCTTCCTTCACGCGCCCTTGCATGCCTTCATGCTTCTCCCCTTTCATTTTGTTATCTCCTTTTCCATTTCCCTTTTGCGCTTCTTCCTCCTGTGCACCCACTTTCTTTCACATCTTTTTGTGCACTCTTGTGCACGCACCTCTGTAGACTTGCCTTCCAAACTGGATAAGACCTTGGCATTCCTCTTGTGTGCTTGCATACCTCGGCTCCTTCACGCGCCCTCTTTTCTTTCTGCATGTCCTCCCTTCCTCGATTAAGCACTCACGCCCCTTCTCCATACTTTTCCTCTGCGAAGCAATTTTTCTATTCTTCTGCGCGCGCACCTCCACTCGCTCCTCCCTATGTTTCCCTTTCACGTGCCATGACCTTTTGCTTAGTGCATTGCGCTGTGCTACACACACCTATTCAAGCGTGCCAATAGGGTGCCAAATTTGGACAACCAACCGGTGCATGATACATGGCGAAAAGAAAAAAAATGAACAGTTGGCTGATTCCTTGAATCAATCTGCACGCGTCACGTGTCTTACATGTGTAGACAACTCGACATCTTCTATAGGTGTATATTTTTCTCTAAAGCTCCAAATGGCACACACTGGACTTGTCAAAGAGCTACTACCATCAGCTACACATTGGACTATTCAAATTCAAATGTAGGTGGGATTTGAAGGTGGAAAACAGGGAAACGTCTCTCAGCTCATTAATGCACACATCCAATCGACCTCAACCACCAAATTTCAACATATATTTCCTTCTTCCTTCTTCTACATGCCAAATAGACATGGGGAAGCACATCTATAGCCTTGTAGGTGGATTTGTAGGAATTTATCACTTGATTGTTGGTGGTTGAGGATTTGAATCCAAGTTTCCCTCTCTTTCTCCTTCTCTTCTCTCCTTCTATAAATAACAGATTTTTACTTTGTAAAAAGGATCCCTCTCTATTGTAACGACACCATGCCAAAATGATGGCTGAACTTCCCATGGGTCTCAGACCTTGGCATGGTCTCTGCAATGTATTCTCACCTCCTACTATGAATGTAAATGATTGTGCATCTTTTAAGCAATAAATTTGTGTTTTGTGGAACTTTTGTCTTCCCTTTCTCATTTTCATCGCATCTCCCCTCTCTGTTTGTGTTTTTTGGTATGTTGTGCGTACAACCATGCTTGTAGTTCGTGTTCATATGTTGCATGCGCTAGAAGGCCGAGCTCGCGTGTTGACCTATGGCACGCATCGTCTGCCCTCTTCTCATCTACCCTTTGTTTCCTTCATCATTCGTGGAGAGATATCGACCCTTTCCTTCAGTGCTTATCACCTTCCTTAGCTTAGGATTTCCCCTTCTACACATCCTTTTATCCTTGGTCCTTGGCATGTTTAGTCTAGGATTTGCTTTAGGCATTAGAGGTAGGTAAAGGAACCGACCTTCTCTGAGATTCGTCCCAAGTGTGCAAGGTCCCAAAAATTGGGTATGATTCCATTGTGGCCTCAAACAACTTGATTCTCCTGGATCTAATGGCGGTTGCGTTTGAATGACCAACAGCTTTACTAGCACGCAGGTGGGACCATACTGAAGAGATTTACATCTTCATCTCAACAAGTTCAATGTGTTTTACTAAGATCCAACCTTTAGAGGCATTATTTCAACACATCTGGTGACTCCACTGATCCAAACACACCCATTTGTTGTTTTTAGATTAGTCTCCCCTTCCTTCATTCATTCTCCTTCTTCCATCGTTCCACCTTCCTCTTTTGAAGTTGTGCAATTATGACTTCTTTCCCTTCATGGAATTCTCATTCGCAGATGTGCAGAACTATTCATCTCCATCATCACAGGTTCCAAAATCCACCTCCAAAGTAGTTTTATAAGCCCCATTATCCTGAAAATGCATACAACCCACTTTTTTCTAACCATAATGTTTATGAAGAATAGGTTTATGCAGATGATGGTGGTGAATCCTTGGTTGAAGATGATTTTGAGAGGCAGGTTCAAAAATGGATATGGACATGATGCAACTTAGAGTCAAGTGCTCCATAAAGGTAGCTAAATTTGGCTACAAGGTCCCTTGTCCATGGGTCGGCCATGTACCAGCTAGTTTAGCACCCAACATAAGCTACACTTTATCACTGAGATGTTGCCTCGGGTCCAAAAATGGGTGGAAAAATGGAGGCTCAAAAATCTAGCACGCGCGTCGACCTTGTTAATGGGGCAACCTTACACTACCATCTTACATCACTCCCACTCCTCCACACCAACTTACACCATCTCAACATGATGTGCATGTCCCCATCTTCTTACGCGCCACCTCCATTGAGAATTGCCCTTCTCCATCCTCTCACCTTCACTCCTCTTTCATTCCCCCTCTTGCATGCACCCCCCACTTCTCTTGTGTGCATGCCTTCCACACTTTCTATGCCCATCCTTCCAACACCCTCTAAGTCCCCTCTATCTAACTGTACTAAAAATGAACAACCCCTGTTAATGCACTTTCCCAACCAACGTCATTATGTTCGATGGCTGCATTATAGTTGAAGAATGGCATGAATCATGTGATTTTGACTGGGAAGAGGAAATCATACGGGCACCTATTTAAGAAGTAAAGTAGTTAATCTTAGAGGGCACATTTAAAGGAGATTAAGTTACTTGTAGAGGTAGAACCATGCACACCCCACTTTGCGCACCCCAACCTGCAAGTGCTCCCCTTCAGGAGGAGAGTCTGTAAGAAAATCCCATCTGTAGGATTGAGCTTCAAAATAATGGGAAAATCACAAGGATCAGACCATGCCCAATCAAATATATCGCTAGCCTAGAGCCACGAGACAGAGTTGTCACACTGTTCATGCTCACTTTGGAGCATGAGGTAGAGCTTTAGCGCGCCAAAGGTCAACAAAAGTGCGCCTCCCGGATCGAGCACAAAACAACTCCAGGAGGTGTATATTTTGTTTTTGATACTTTGAGAAGGGTGAAACACCATCTGCAAGGTGTTTTTTCACTCTTGTTTCCAACCATGTCCAACACCAAATCAATTACATGGTCACAATTTGTGAGGAAGGGAAGCTACTTCTCCCTGCATGTTGACAGGTTTTACTTAAGCACCCTTGCCTCTAGTTAGAGTAGGTTAGTTTAGATTTTCTTCCACTAACACAAGTGCTTACATGCACTCTGCATGTCCCATTTGGAACATGTATGATTTTCGAGTTTTACATAGTGTTGTGCTTCTTTTGGCACTCCCCTCTGGCACCTTTCCTTTCTATTGCACTGTGTGCCCCTTTTGTTGCTTCCTGGACAACATTTCAATTTTGCGAGGTAATTCCAATGGTCAACACATAGCTCTCACTCTCATCAATCCAATTTATAATATCTTCATATGAGAGCAATAGTTCAGTTCAGAGTTTAGACAGAGCTTCAAGTGACTCCAAGGTATTCTTCAAGTTACAAATTAGATCTTCAAGTTTAGGGCTTGAATCCATGCCCAATGGACTTCTAAGGCTATTGGTCTCTTCATCTAGCAGGAAGATGGCCCCCGAAAGTCACCAAAATTATTATCTAAATAACTCTCCTAGTTATTTGGATAAATTATATTTTCATTTTGACTCTAATGTTTCACATTTCAAGTTGTGTGCACTCAAGATTGTTCTTTTGACACCTTGGCACATATGTAATTCCTATGCACACCCTTGCATGCCTTCCTACTTCTCCCATTGCATTCTATTATCTCATTTTCCATTTCCCTTTGCGCCTTCCTCCTACATGCCCACTTTCTTTCCCATCTTGTCGCACACTCCACTGCGCACTCTATAGACTTGCCTTCCAAAATTTATAAGACCACTGGAATTCCTCTTACGCGCTTACAAACCCTCGGCTCCCTCATGCGCCCTCTTCTCTTTTTACCTACGTACCCTTCCTCGGTTAAGTGCTCGCGCCCCTCCTCCATACTTGTCCTCTGCTCGCAAGCATTTTTCTATTCTTCATGCGCGCCCACGCCTCCACGCGCGCCCCTCCCTATGTTTCCCTTTCACGCGCCTTGACTTTTTCTTCTACATGTTGCATTTGCCACATGTCTTTGAGTGTGCACGTAACCTATCCAAGTGCACCATAGGGCACTTGAATCTAGACAACCAACCGGTGCATGACATGTGGTAGAAAAGACAAAACAAATGAACAGTTGGTCGATTCCTTCAGTCAATCCATGTGTGCCATGTGCCTTACGTGCATGTAACAACTCGACATCTTCGGCAGTGTATCTTCTACTACGAGCTCCATTGGCATGCACTGGACTTGTCGGGAGAGAGCTACCGCCATCAACTACACGTTGGACTATTCAAATTCAAATGTAGGTGGGATTTGGTAGGTGGAAAATAGGAAATGTCTCTCACTCATCAATGCACACATCCAATCGACCTCAACCACCAGATTTCATCATATCTTGCCTTCTTCCTTCTTCTACACACCAAAGACATGGGGAAGCGCATCTCACCGCTTGCCTTGTAGGAATTTATCACTAGTTGTTGATTATTGAGGATTTGAATATGAGTTTCCCTCTCTTTCTCCTTCTCTTCTCTCCTTCTTCTATAAATAGCAAAGTTCTGCTTTGTAAAAAGGATCCCTCTTTGTTGTAACGACACCATGCCAAAATGGTGGTTGACTTCCCACAGGTCTCAGACCTTGGCATGGTCTCTGCAATGTATTCTCGCCTCCTACTATGAATGCAAACGATTGTGCATCCTTTAAGCAATACGAATCATGTCTTGTGGAACTTATGTCTTCCCTTTCTCATTTTCATTACATCTCACCTCTCTGTTTGCATTTTATTGTATGTTGTGCGTCTTACCATTCTTGCAGTCCATGTTCATGTATTGTGCGCACTAGGGCGGAGATGCGTGTTGACTGTGGCACGCATCATCCACCCTCTTCTCCTGCAACCTTTGTTTCCTTCGCCGCTCGTAGAGAGATTGACCCTTTCCTTCCGCACTATCACCTTCCTTAGCTTAGGATTTCCCTTCTACACATCCTTCTATCCTGGTCCCTTGGCATGTTTAGTTTAGGATTTGTTGTCGACCTTAGGATTAGTAGCATTAGAGGTAGGTAGAGGAACCGACCTTCTCTAGAGATCTTTCCCAAGCGTGTAAGGTCCCACTAGTTGGGGACGGTTCCATTTGGTCTCAAACAACTCGGTTCTCCGGATCCGAGATGTGGGTGCACATTTAAACAACCAACATTAGCATAATAAAAAATATATGACATAACATAAGATCCATAAAATGAAATATATGTTTGTAAATAGAATGATTAAAATTTATATTTAATAATATTTACGAGTACATATAATGTTCTTACCTTTTATTAAACATAAAAACTTTCTAAAGACATTACATTTAACTATTTCTACGTGGGAAAACGAATATAATTAACTATATATACGCTGTAATAATGTAAGCATTGAACATTGAAATAATTAGTCATGAATATTTCTTTCATATTAAAAAATCATTAAAGGAGGTCAAAATGATTACCTAAACTATACAAAATCAAACCATTACGTTTTTAAAAAATGAATATGTGACTCATGTTTTACAACTAGGGATAGATGTCACCACTTACGGGAAAGAATAAACACAGGAAGGAGAACAAAAAATCCACAAAAAATTAACCAGAGAGACACATAGAAGGGCTAAAAAGGGAACCCGTTTAATAAACATGAATACATGTGCTACGGTTGAACATAAAATGGGTTTTCTCGAAAGAAAAATATTGTAAAAGGGATTACAATTTCTTCGGTCAGGGAAGGAAAAAAATGTGGTTTCAAAGAGCAATGTGTTTGTGAGGAGATGAAACAAACTATAAAGGTGATAAAGGGAAAGACATGGATGAATTTTGGTGGTAAACACAAGAACTAGGAAAATACAAACCCACTTGAAAGTTCTCGCCATCAACTATGGTACACATACAATAACATAGATGCTTTTGATAAATACATGTTTTAGTAGTATCTGAAATTTTTACATGCTTGATAATGACTGTTAAAGCTCTGTATTCTCTCTTAAACAAACTATCTATGAGATTCTATCCACAACATGTTTTGCTTGTCTCTTTTGATTATGTCCTTTGTGGGCCTCCTGATCTACACTCGTACCCATGATCTATCCAAAATCACTATTTTTTTCTCATTTTTGCACCCCTGAATGATATTATAATCACCGTATCATCTTTCCATTCCCAAAACTGCCAGAATCGAGAACTCGAGACCCGAGAAATTAGTATCTGCGTGTGTTTTATTATGATTTCAAGAGTTACTTTTATGTGATTTTAAAATAAAAAAGAAACCCTAATATATATTTCCCCATACATTCAATGAAATAAATTCTAAAAACGAAAAAAAGGGGGATTAGGAAAATTTCAAAATTTAAATTTCCCCTTCGTAAAGCGAAAGTGCGGGATTTTGAAATTTCAAATATTTACATTTAATGCGAGGATTTTGCATATCGAACTTTGAATGTACCCCTCATTAATATTTGCATTTAATTTGGGGGATAGCGTGGGATACGGGAAATCAAATTTATTAATTTTACTATAGAAACAAGTGGGACAACAACAATTATTTCTTTGCGAACTCACAGAAAATGACAAATATTAATTTAAGCATAGTAAAAACATTTAGAAAATAGAAGTTTTGAGCCACATAATTATTATAATTTTAAAAAAAAACACCTTTGATAGATTATGATTTTGTCAATATACAAATTTTATTTTGAGCATTATAATTGTGATGAAATCATATTTTTACGACATTTAAATTAAGTATTTTTGAATACAAAGAAATTTAAGGTGACCTATTACTTGGGAATAAAGTCACCATTTATGGAATGCCTATGTGTCACCATTTCATTGGTTACCTTTTTTATGTAACTTGATGTGACTTGCTTTATTGGTTGGTTTATATTTAATTTATAATTTTGAAAATGACATGTGGTCACTTTAAGTGAAACAACTAATGGTACTTTCCCATTCACGGTCATTGGCTCATACACAATATCATTGGCACATTTATTATTAATTTTTATCGAATGCGAATTTGATATTTTTAAAATATCGTTCACATTAATTTTAAAAAAAAAAATCCAATAAAATGTGACATCTTGCAAGTTTGAATTAGTTAATTACACAACTATATAATTGACACATTTATTAAGAAATTTTTAATTAGCGATAGAATTAACAAATATTTTTACCTATAAAAAACCACCATATTAAGTTGTGACTATAATCCATTAAAATGTTGGCATGAAATTTCTAATATATCTTGTGATCGTCAATATTAGAATTCAAATTTCTAATTTCTAATATTTATTATTAATTTTTATTGAATTCGAATTTGAAATTTTTAATATAGTGTGCGCTTGATTTTTTTAATATTGCAATAAAATGTGACATGTGGCAAGTTTGAACCAATAGTTAGGAAACTATATAATTGACACATTTTTACAAAAAATTTTTAATTAGCCCTACAATTAACAAATACTTTTAACCTATAAAGACCCACCATATTAATTTGTGAATGTCATCCATTAAAATGTTGACACGTGGCATGAAATTTCTAATATATCTTGTGATCATCAATATTTTGGTGTTATTTACACTTTACTCTAGAAAAACTAAAACATAATTTTTAAGCTTCACAAGAATTTGAGAGTACCTTAAAGATAGGAAAGAAAATAGCTACCTCTAAGCTCCATTAGAATGATATTTTTGCAACACAAAATTCAAAATAATAAATACTTAGATTTTATAGGGGACCAGGCTATTCTTTTCAGTACGTGGTAATGAACAACTCGACATGTTATATGTTGTCCATCTATTTTTGAGTAGAAGCCTAGCGGTGCTGTTAGCCTCTACAACTCCTAGATTTCCTTTCCAATAATGTAAATAAATAACTCTACAATTTTGGATTGATAGTATTTTTCATTAACTATAATCATATATTATTGGCTATATAATCCTTTGCACAACCAAGTGCGGCACTACATACCCTTGAAAGATATCACAACTTCTATATTACTCATAAGTTTTTTTGTCTAACACATAATTTATATCGGTTTGTATCTAGTAAAATACTTAGCAACTGCTAAGCTCCATTACTTGAACAAGATCAATCAAACAGTTTGTATTAAAGAAAATGCTTAGTGACCACTAAGCTCAAATACTTACAGAAAGGAATGATTGTGTGAAAAATAGGGTAAACAATTCTTATTTTTAACATAGCACTAGAATAACAAATCATAGTAATAGATATTAGTGGTTGCTAGGCATTTTCCATAATATATTTCGATGACAAATATGTGAGATATGGACAATTTTTATTTTCGAAAGCTATGGAGGTCTTTGCATAGTCGGGAAGAAAGATGGTTATTAAAAATGTTTTTAGGGTGCTCAAATAACATCATAGTGATGCTAGGCACACACCTTTGCATCTTGTCTTTTTTACACATCAATGGGCATTAATGAAAAATATTAGTGACCACTAAGCTCCACTACTTATTAGAAGGATTAGATTAGCGGCCACTAGGCTCAACTGATTTTTAATTTTGAATATAGAGATCAAACAATAGTTCATATTAAAGAAAATGTTTAGCGATTGCTAAGCTCGAATACTTACATAAAGAAATGATATGGTGACAACTAGGCTAAACAATATCTTATTTCGAACATAGTGCTCTAATAACATATCATAGTAATATATATTATCAGTCACTATGCATTTTTCATAATATATTTAGATGATAAATATGTGAGATATGAAAATTGTTTACTCTCGAAAGCTATGGAGGTCTTTGAGAAAGTAATAGATTAGCGGCCTCAAGGCTAAACTATTTATTAATTTTGAAAATAGAGATCAAAAAATAGTTCGTATTAAAGAAAATGCTTAGTGACCACTAAGCTCGAATCTTTGCCCGACTTGCAGATTTCCATCCCACGCGGACCCTTTGTGTATCCCGGATCCTTACTAGTGGTCACAGCGGATGCCTTATCTGTTAAATCACTACTAATCTCCATCCCTATGCCCTTTAATCCAATCAACGTAGCAATTAGGGCCACTTTGTGATCCTTACCCATCATCCAACAAAATAGAAGAAGTCCTTGTGGAATCTACTCATAAGCCACCGGTATAAATTTTCCGGCTTTCAAAATATGGGAGTTCATACGGTGAAGATGGACCTCTGGAAGGAATGATGTCGAGTATGGCCAATGTTGTCCGAGTCTTGAATAATGAGAAATAAAAGATTACTCGGGACAAGTTGGATGTCATAGCCATAGATATTCCGACAAAACAATGAACACGCTAGATGGATATACTTTATAATGTAAGAAGATTATGTGTTTTACAGTGATTAATGCAATGAAGTATATTGGCTGGATAATGGTGTTAGATATAACTGAATTTGGTTCTTATATGGTTAATCTTATTGTAGTTATTGTTTAGTTCATGATTCTCTAAGATCTAGATCTAGATTCTGCACTATGGAATGTTTGTGTTTAATTTATGGATATGATTATGTTTTATCATCATCACACTAACATCCTACACAAACAACTCTAAAGAGAGGTTTGGTACCTTTGCGCACTTTGGGTGATTACTCAGCTTAGGTTGGGTGATGTGCCAATGCACCTGGGTTTTTCACAGTAGATTATAGGCTACATCAAAATACTCCATTGCATTAATCAATGTAAAACACAAAAGCTTCTTACATTATAAAGTATATCCATAAGTCAAGCACACATCGGATCCAAAATATAACTCTACAATAATGCATTCCTCCTAAACTACATAGTTCATACATATTTATAGGGGTGGGGACTTGTCCTTCACTTGCTATGCACTTCTCAAAATAGGTCACATCTTTGATAAGATCCATGCACCTTCTGATAACATGCGAACATGCACATGTTCTAATAACATATGTCCTATAGTTAATCTGGAAGAAGAAATCCTATTATTAGTTCAAACCACGCATGGAGCTTATCGACCACTCATTCCCAAAATTCCATTACATGTAGCGCAAGTCTTCATCTCTAAGTGTGCTCACACCCATCTCCAAAAATAGCTTGTATCAATCAAAACGGCTAAGTCCTAAGCTAAAATATTAAGTGCGTGTTTCCTTCCCTATCTTTATGTGCCTCCAAATGTGCCATGTTCCCATGTGTGCATCTTGTGTGTGTCTACTCCTTTGAGCAACATTTTTTTTGCTCAACATTACCCCACACTAAAGTACATTGTCATCCCGAAAATGGGAATTCTTTCTGATGTTCCCAATAATAATGAATAAATAATGGAACACTATATAAAAGAATGAATTTTCACTCTACAGCACCCTCTTCTTACTCTTGGGAGGATTAGCTCTAGATATTCATTCTTGATCTCATCCTACAATGTCTTCCATTCATCTAACGCGTTCGTTGTTTTTACGGAATATTTGTGGCTATGGCATCCAACTCATCCTGAGTAATCTTTTATTTCTCATTTTGCATTACTCGGACAACATTGGCCATACCTGACATCATTCCTTCCAGGAGGTCCATCTTCTGCGCTATGAGATTCCCAATCTCATCAATCCTCTCTTTATGTGGATCCTGGCTGCTTTATGAGGGCTTCACACTTTTGTTTTACCAATGCCAATCTTTAGTGCACCCTAATGTCTCATCTTTCATTACCTTCAGAACCTCGTTATCTTCAACTAGAGTTACGGTCCTTATCTTATGCAGGGTGCACATATGTTTAGAGCTTGGTCGACTTTCTTGACTCATCCATTAGAGTTTGGAGTAGTGCCTCGTAAGTTTAATTTTTCTAATCATAGAGGCCTTTTCTCTCTCTGCTTCTTGTTCAACATCTCTTGGTGCAGACATTCGAATTGGTCCTTCAGCTAACACCAAATCAACCAAAGTGCGCACATAATACAAGCGAAGGAAACTTTTACTGTACGTAAGACTCTATATGCGGCCGGCTTTAAGAATGTGATCACCAATGTCCTCAGCCATGCCAACAAAATCCTCATTCTTTGCATGTTCTCGTTCCTTCTCTTCCTTTAACCCCACTATCTCTACAGTTTGTCCTTGTTATCTTCAATCAATGCTCTAATGGTGGTGACCTTATCAATATTTCTTCGTGCCACCTCAACAGATACCTTGACCAAGGCATTGTTGACCTGCTCATCAAGACATTAGAGTAGGTTTTATTGCCATGTGCCTGCTCTGGGGTGCCTTCTTTACTCTTTGCAAGACATAGGACTCCTCGCACACGTCAAAATTTGGTTCATCCATATGAGTCTACATGACCAGATAATCGCTTCCTTGCGTGCGCGATGACCATATCTAAATCCATCGGCTCCCACCAAAGTATAAATCCTTAAGGCCCACAAAGGTGCTCTAAAACTAGGCGCGGATGATTTTGCTTGTGTCCTTAGCATAACCCATACTAGGGACAACATATTCTTCACTTCTCTTTGTCCTTGGCCCCTTAGGAACCTGGGTGCCAAGGTTCTGGAGTTGGCCCTTCTCCTACCTAAGTCATAACTAGCACGCTGGATTGCTCACACATAATTTCTTCTACTTCTTTCACCCCTTCCTCATCATCCCTCATTTCTTCATCCCAAGGTTCCTCCACATCTTTCGATTGAATCTGGGTACATGACACACTCTCTTCAGACTCCTCCACCTCCTCATTAAGCTTTAACTTTCTTCTTCTCTTTCTCTCTGGTGCTTCTTTCTGAGGGGAGAGTCGAGGTGACCTTCGTAAAGGTTGTGATGTTCCTGCACCTTGGGTCTTGGTTCTTCTAAACACCTTTTTAAACTAGTGTTCCTTATGGATTGTGTCCAAGTCTTCATCATCTCCTTGCGCTTTGTGTGGGGAGTATCTCTATGTTATCTTTCTACTTTATCAATGGGTTACCTCTCGGCCTCTATGGTCCAAGCCTCCACTATCCTCATGTTCTTCTTCCTCCTCTCCTTTTATGGTCGAGGTAGGCTTTAGAGCTGCCACGGTTTCGTTGGTGTAGGTGGTATTTTTCTTCACTTATTTAGTGTTATTCCACCTCACCGGGTGAGTCATCTCACTTAGGTGGACATGGATCTAGGTGTCATCTTAGTTATGATAGATTCTCTTATAGAATCTGTCATATGTGTAAGTGTGTCATAGGAGTTACATTCCCATTTGGGAAAGTAACTCCTCTTCTCCATTATGGAGGAATATTCTCTTACATGGGAGTTACACATTCACTCCCCTATATGTACACCACCTCTTTTGATCTATGATAAGCTAAGCCAAGCCAAGCCAAGGCATTCCATTCCACTCCATTTTTCGAATCTTGAGCTCTCATATGCATGCACATTGCTTTACAAAGCTTGCTTGCTTTAATCTCGCAACTCCTACACTTTGGTGAAGTGAAACTATTCGATGCACGTGAATTCCTTCCAGGTCTTCATCCTTCACTCCTTCATGGTATCGAGCATGGGGACCGGAATCATGTTTCTCATCATTGTTGCTCCACCGTGTAGTTGCTTGTGCAAGCTCTCACTTTTGCATGTGCTCTACTTACATATTTCTAGATTCTAGTGGCTTTTTTTGGGTTGTTTGTGTATTACTTATTGGTTATGGTTGTGTTCAAATTCAGCTTACAACTGAGACTACCATAGACCCTAAAACACACATGCAAGGCCGGTAAAACAATGATCTCAACCTCTTGAATCATATTCAACTTTGGGTCGTGTGTTAGTTCCCCTCTCTTTACATGCTTGTCTTGGTGTTACCACCACCTGTAGCATTTGAATCTCTGAGCTCGTGCTTCCACAACTAGCATTGTTTTACTCATTGCATTGGGTTTCTTTGCTTGTTGATAATGTTTTGATGGCGTGTTTGTGTTTTTACCGTATGTTGCATTGAACCCATCCTTGACTCTGCCTTATTCCCATTTGGTTTGGACTCTGTGTTCTCCCACCTACGTTATCCCGTTCTCGGTGTTGGTTCTACATTTTTGCCTCGTCTCGGGTTACTCGCACAACTCACCTTGTAAGAGGTTTTTCAACCTCTCATTACCGCGTGGGATTCCCTCGGTGACTCGGGTCGAACTATCTGGACCAAGCTCATGGTGTGAACGTGGGGGTTCGTGAACTATTTAAAATCTCGATTCACATTTGGAACCTACAAGATTGTTGCATTGTCTCGTTACTTTGGTCTTCAAAGCTCGGATCTTGTGAATGATATCTGGTTGGTGCCTTGGGAATAACTTGAATTTCGGGGACATGTTCCTTCTTCCACCACTTGTATGAATTGAGGCTCATGTTGCACCATGTCAGCCCCTACTTGACCATTACATTAGCTCTCCCATTGGTTATCTTCTGCAGGCGTTGCACACTCGGCCAACTTAGCCGGGTATTCTCGCTTGATGGTTTAGTTCTGCTCACACCTACACGTGGCATCATCCCCTACACATGTGGCCCAAAACATTCAATCGTTTCATGGGGATATCGCCTCGCCCAGGCCTTAGCACAACTTGACAGATGCCACACTGCCAGCGCGTGGCTACCTTGGTGGAACTCGGAAATCAACTCAACTCGGTGCATTTGCATAGCCTCACCTTGGTCAACCATCAAATAACTCAATCAATCCCTTTTAGTATTGTTTGGAGGTTAAAACAAACCTGTTTTTAATGTTTTAAGATTAAAAACATTCACATGGCATTCTAATATTTTAAGGCTTTATTTTTTTCTTGTTTAATGTCCTTCATTCATGTTTCCAAGATGGAGGCGAGGTCCAAGGTTGGTAGGAGGCTAATCCCCCCTCGCAAGCAAAACAAACCCTGCCTGAAATTTGATGCCATTTCCAATGGGTACCCACACAACACCCTTTGCACCCATTTTAGGCACTTTTTTAATCTGTTTGTAGGTCCTATTGACGTCTTCCATCAATTACGGGAACCATTTTTTTGTTATAACTTTTGACTTGCTACTCGTTTTTAGTGCTTCTTTAGTCAAAGTTGCATGATTTTTCGCACATTACGTGATGACATTTTCAATTTTGTAAACACACTACTTTATAAAGTGCCACATTCAGGGGGTTCATTAGTACTCTTGGGCTTTCACACGAGATGCATTATCGGCCTAGTCCAACATCTTACATTTGTGCATCTTGCACTTTTGATTTCACATCATAGATAGTGCTCTTTCTAGACTTGAGTGTGTTGGGTTAGCACACCAATTATATAGACAATATATTAGATCTAAGCATACATGTAAATAAAAACGGATATTCTACCAGAAGAATTATACAAAACAAGAGACATAAATCAACACCGATTTAACATGGTTCACCCAAAGGTGGGCTACGTCCACCAAGAAACAAGCCAATCTATTATCCAAATCTTTGACAAGATATACAATGAAGATTTACAATCTTCCACACCTCTCAGATGTTCAGTATTGTCTTTCTTCAAGCTTTTGCCTTCTTCACCAAGAATTCTCTCCCACATAATTATCTTGTAATTATGATCAATCCTATACTCTAAACCCTAGCTTTATGCTTTAAATATTCGTTTAAGACTTTAGGGTACTTAGCCATGCAAATTACATTCATTAAATCTATTCCAATGCTAAAAATAGAAATAAATCCAAAGAGTTAATTAAAAGCTCATTGCACGAGTATGTAACCGATGTCGATTCTTCCCCATATCGTTCTTGCGGTTCCAACTTGCCCTAACCGATGCAGGTAACACTCTAACCGATGTCGAGTCTACCACCGACCAATGCCGATTCTTGTATTTTCCAAATAAGTTCTAATTACATGCTAAAACATGAGTAATTTAGCTCCATACTCAACCGAGTGTTGTAAGATCGCTTCTGACCTCCACCACTTCTTCTTTGGGAAGAGAGAACTATTCACTTGCGTGCTTCCATGGAACATTATTTCACTCACGAGGGTCTTTCACCCTTCTTACTTAGGCCAATTCCTACACCCACTGATCATCATCATCTGGAGGACTTTCTTGACACTTGCGACCATGTTTTTGGTCACTTGATGATGCATGTCTCCAGATCTCTCTAGTTTCACGTGGTAGACTCAGATCCACCCCACCATGTCTAGAGCATTCTTCAGTCCCTCTATGGAGACCCTTCACATATCTTGAAGTTGTTGTTGCTTTGCTACTAATTGATTGTCTCCTCTTCTTCGTGTGATGACAATTCCGCCTGCACAAACTCGCTTGGTTCTACTTCTGATGACGAGGATTGTGCACCCAGTTCTGATGTCGAGAGTACTATAGAGGAATTATCTCCTCCTTCTCTCACTATTCCAAGAGAGTGTTGTCACCCCTCCCATCTCATCAGATATCAAGCAGTCTCTTATTCAGTCTTATACATTCATCACACTCGCCTCTTTTCCACCTTTAGTGTGTGAGGCCCCTTTCACTCCTCTACCTTCATTGGATGACTCATACCTATCTGACATCGCTCTTCTATTTGTTGAGCCCCCTCATTAGGATGAGTATTTGCCTGACCTTAGTCGTCTTTTCACATAGTACACTTGTGATGTACTACATGTTCTACATCCATCTATAGGTATTTTAGAGGATTTCATCATCTCCATTGTTAGGAGTGCCCCTTCTGGGACTCTTACCACTTCCACTTTTCCAGAGACCTTCATTGATCCACCCTTGCTTGTGGATCCATTTTCTGTTGTGGGGGATGTTTTGTTGCCTTCACATTAGTTGGACATCCTTTCTACAGGTGTTCACCCTTCATACTCTGACATTTCTACACTCGTGACATTACCTTCGGTTCCTTGCACTCACTTGCTAGACCTATGTCACACTTTTGTGGACTAGACTCAGATTTCTTCATGTTACTGCCTTCAGTTTCCTTTGTGGAATGGGCGGACTTCTAGCACCTCATTTCTTTCCTTCCTAAGGGAAGGCACACAGTTTGATGTGGATGGCTCTTCTTTAGTCTAGAGGCAGAGGATCTCGTCATCGACATTCTTCTAGGAGACCTCCTAAAGATGTAGAGTTCAGATCCGTCCATGGCATCTTTTGCATTCCTCTCATCTCCCTCTTCTTCTTTATTCTTCTTCTTTCGGAGAGATTGCCTCTTTGTACATGGGTGCCCTTGCAGGCTCGTATGTGGCCGGGACCCATCTTTGACATCTTTCTTAGATTAGAGAGTGGGCTTGTCTCTCTTTTGGGGGGAGTTTTTCCCACTGGGTTTTCTCCTTTTACTCCACTTTTCGAGAGTTTCTTGTATGTGGGCACCTCATCAGGCTTTGTGTCGGGACCCATTTCTCTTTTTGACTTGCCGCCTCATCCTAAGTTATGATGAAAGGGGGTGTTGGTGTAGGTGGTATTTTTCTTCACTTATTTAGTGTTATTCCACCTCACTGGGTGAGTCATCTCACTTAGGTGGACATGGATCTAGGTGTCATCTTAGTTATGACAGATTCTCTTACAGAATCTGTCATATATGTAAGTGTGTCATAGGAGTTACATTCCCATTTGGGAAAGTAATTCCTCTTCTCCATTATGGAGGAATCTTCTCTTACATGGGAGTTACACATTCACTCCCCTATATGTACACCGCCTCTTTTGATCTATGATAAACTAAGCCAAGCCAATGCAAGCTAAGGCATTCCATTCCACTCCACTTTTCGAATCTTGAGCTCTCATATGCATGCACATTACTTTACAAAGCTTGCTTGCTTTAATCTCGCAACTCCTACACTTTGGTGAAGTGAAACTATTCGATGCACGTGAATTCCTTCCAGGTCTTCGTCCTTCACTCCTTTAGTTTCAACCGTGTTTTTGCCCTTAAGTGGCCACAGGAGCATGAACTTTCTCTCCACGTATTTGTTATTTTCCAACCTAGGATTAAGATGGAGATATATCAACGCGGCCCCACAGTCCCCAATGGCCAAAATTACCAGCTTCATACTTATAACATCTGAGATAAGCCTCTTAATGTAGGCGGATCGACTTATATAAACATAAGTGTTTCTGAGAGTACAATAGTCACAATCTACCTTGTGCTGCGTTGAAGCTCAACCACCGTGCATTAGTAAACCTATGTACTGCTACCTGGAAGTAGCGTTGTGAAGGTATATGACAGTTTGCACTAGGGAATCCATGTCACATTCTTCATTGCAAACCACACGATGCAAAAATGTTGATACACTACGAACTGCACTGCCTTGCCCACTACTGAGGGTAACTCCTTTGGAATGCACCATTCCTCCTCAAAGGTCGCACACAGTCAATCATACCAGAGTTTTGCCCTTTGTTTGAATGGGCCACTCATTTTCCTTCACACAAATATTTCTTGAACCTCTTTGTGAGGGACTTCTTCTCCATGGGGTATTCTTAGATCTTGTTATTTTTACACACTTTACACTAATCTAGTGAGTTTAATGATGGTATACTTGTATACTCCCAACTAATAGTGATTTCACTCAATTCAACCTAAACAAGGTCTTGCACAAGACTGTACATGATGATAGAGATATCATGTAAGGAGAATTTTACACACATATAATAACCTTAGTTTATTTTTTCTATTGGTGAAATAATTTGTCACAAGGACAAATTATTGAGTTTTCGCCAACACTCCAGGACTAAGTCCCTCCTTTTGGTGATGGGAGGCTCGGGACTAAGTTTGTGAAGTTGAGAGTCACACAAGAATAATCCAATAGACCTTTGGGGATAGATGGGACACATGAGTGTCAAAAGTGTGACTTTACCACTTCGGAAAGGCTGGTTTGCCCATTGTGTCCAAATCGGGACACCGAAATGAGATTTTCACCCTAAGAGCATAGGAAAGTGTTTTGGGGTCAAATATTATATTATTTTGACTCAAAAAAACTTGATGAGATCATTGAAACCATTTTCGAGGTCCACTTCTCACTAAACTTTCAAATTTGGAGCATATTTTATCTTGAATTGAGATGAGCATATCTTGTTGAATTACCTCAAGAAATATTTGAGCCTTGGAACAAATTTAATGTTTCTATATTCTATAGGATTCCAAGATATTTCATATGATTATTTTTTTCCCTCTTAAATCCCTTTGAAACTACCAAAATCTTCCAAAGAAGTCAACTTTCACTGTTGGAGCTTTCATTCCTTGCACCCAATGACCCGATTTTGTTCATATTGTTCCTAAATCAAAATTTCTTTACAAAATCTTCCTAATCCACTTTGTACATCTTAAATTCTCTCCAAAACCACCCTAGATGATTTATATCTTCATTGAAGGCTTTCGTAGGGTGTTTACCAGTTGTAAAATGGCCAAAAATAACTTATTTAGGCCTCTGAAGGAAGTTATCTTTCATCGAATCTCAATGAGTTCATCAATCACATTAGGCACTCTTCCCTACACACTAAAACACACTTAAAAACCTTGTTATCCATTTATTTTGAGATAGGTTGAAGGTGGAACCGAGGGAATCTTTGGCCAAAGGAAGGATGCATAGTGACCGGGAAACATAATTTTCAATTATGGGCTTAGTTGTCATGATCAAAAGTTTCAATTTTTCATGCTAGACATTTTGCATGAAAACAATTCCTCTCTACTAAAGGTTCAATAAGAGAATAAATATTGATTAAATTGAGCCATGTGAAACTAATTGAAACTTTATTCAATGTGATTTTTTACTTCATCTAGGGCTAATTACAACTCTAGACAAGATTTGTTGATAAAACATGTAAGAGGAGCATGATAAAGAGTCATGAAGAGAAACCACCCACTCACTTCTAATGTAGAAATATATAGAACCTAAGAAAACATAAAGTGATTCAAGTCCACCATATGAGGGGCTAGAGTGGTAAAGAGTAGAGAGACAAGTTGAGTTGCGTTGAACAAGTGAAACTTGTCAAGGGTCCTGGAGAAACACCATTGTAATAGCTTTATGATTTTAGTTGATTTTTGTAACAGTCCCAATAGTGGGAGTAGTATTTGTAGATGTTGTCAAGGATTTTTAAATTGATAAAAAATTGTATGTGTTTTTCTTTTTATGTGTTATAAGGCATTTCATGAGTCCATATATTCGAGCAATTGTTGCTACCTTTGAGAGTTGTGAGGTTTATAAAATATAGTTTTGACACATCTAAAACTCCTACAAATGTCAATAACTAATCAAGAAGGCCCTAAAACCTAAACAATGACTATATTCTTTCCCAAAATAGATATCAATTGTAGAATTTAAACCCTAAAATATTTAGGTTGAATGCTGAAATCCTGAAAAATACCTATGTACTAACTAGATTAGAATATGAAAAACTATCTTCTAAACCGTGACTTATGGAGTTGTGAGACTAGTTCCATAAGGTGCAAAGTGACCCTAATTTCTTATATTTACTAAAACAAATAAGTTTTATATTTATTAATCTTTATACTTAAGTTTCCAAATGCACATATACAACATTACTAACAGGAACGTGAGCATGTTATAATGTGCTCATGTTTTAGCTTTTATGGATTGGAAATTACCAATCCATAGGCTTGGATTTTCCTAGGATATCCAAACCTAAGGTTTGGACTGTGTAATCCATGAATAAATTCATGTTTTAAAAAAACATAACAATTTCAAGTGTACGCCCAATTTCTCATGTGTTATAAAATAATATTCCAAAAAATAAGACTACGACATCAAGCTCTGTTTTACGTTGTGATGATATACTTCTTTCTAAAATCCGATTAGTTTAAGACTCTCATCCTTAATTTCTTTTACTAGTGCCTTCTTTTCTTGCCAAAACATATGTATACTTTTTTATACATAATTTATGATTTTTTCATCCAAATTAAAAAATAGTTTGATCTAAACTCCATTCTACATGCATTAAATTTTTTTGACTATTTTTCTCAAAATTAGAGGGGTGTACACACAAATATTTTATTTTTGGGATGTGTTCACTTTGAAAATTAGTAAAAATATATATATTCATCCAAAAAATATGAAAAATTAGTGGGACCTCATACATGGTCTTAGCTAACTTTCTACTAAAGGGATTTGTAAAATAGTTTATGGAACTCAAAAAAGGGGGCACACACACAACACTATGTTATCTTTTTGACACAAAAATAAGAACACTTTGTGTGCACACCACATTTGAACTTCTTAATATCCACCATTTAAAAACTATAGTAGTTTAGAAACTAGATTATGAGCACTACAATTCTTATTCTTATCACATTGTCAAATTTTGAGCATATGCATGCCAAATTATTAGTTGAAGTTTAGGTTTTGTTGATTTTAGGGAAAATGTGGCCACTTTCAACAACCTTTTGGTCCTCCATTTCTATGCACTTACCCAAATGCTAAACTAGGAACATGGCCTTCTCCATAACAAAATCAACCATGATGGGTCCAAAAATACATAAAGTTTAATGCAATTTAAAAATCGCAACATGATTGATGTAGTTATATATATTAAGTTGTTTTAGTAAGGGGGTAGGATTATTCAACATGGCTAGTGCAATTGTCTTAGCATGGTGATTCAATTTTGTTATCATGGCCATTGTAGTAGGTTTTCATGATTTTTATGATGTG
The DNA here is from genome assembly GCA_018340775.1 of Taxus wallichiana var. yunnanensis. Taxonomy (NCBI): domain Eukaryota; kingdom Viridiplantae; phylum Streptophyta; class Pinopsida; order Cupressales; family Taxaceae; genus Taxus; species Taxus wallichiana. The sequence goes on along the minus strand of CM031239.1, from coordinate 509,077,481 downwards.
GATGGTTGTTATAGTAGAGAATGGCATTTTTACTTATGTTTTTATGATTTGATCATGTTTTTCTCTAGCCTAGATTGATTGGGTGACTATATTTTTCTTAGTTTTCATGTCCACATGTGATTCTGGCTATGAAAAATAGTATATTTTGCATGACTTCCAAATTTATTGAGGAATTAACATCAAATGGGGATAGGGAACAATTACAAGGCATTTGATGCGGGAGATTATGAATATGTGTAGGATATCTTTGAATGTATATATTTTACACATGTTTATTATGGATTATAAGCATCAATAATATACTTTTATGTGGAGGAATGAATGTGACATTATTAAGACTACACGAAACTTAGAGGATGTAAATGGTATTCTTAAATTACCAATATGGGGAATGTATGTTTTGAGATGTTCTCAAGATAAAGGAATAAAGGAGAGAGCTAACTTAGTGGGCTACTTAGGTAGATTGATACCAACCACGATATTTCATTGTCATATTGAGTACCATATAAAATAGCTATTTTAAATGTTTGGAAGGCCATTATGGGGATGATTTGATCACAAATTATGTGACACAAGTAAGATGGGGCATAACCTTTTTCTATATTTGTATTCTAAGTTTCCTTTGAGATGCACAAATAATTCATCTAGGACATAAATAAATGGGTGCACTTAGTCCATGACATCTACAATATTAGGGTTAGATAATAGTTAGATGAAGGGTTAGTTGTATTATTATTTACATGGATATATGAGTAGTTTCCTATGTAGTAGTGAACACAAACACCACTACCGGTTTTAGGAGATACACCTCAAGTGAAATGTTGGGAGATATGGTTCAAGTCAAATATTAGGTGGGTAGATCTAAGATAATAGGGGAAAGGCGGGGTGGGGGTGTTAGTGAAACCTTTATTTTAAAGAAAATAATAATACCTAAAATTGGAGAGATTTTGAGAGGCATTTAGTTAAATAATTTTGTGACATTGCAAGAAAATAGTTTGTGACATTTTGAATCTAGTTTCTAAATATATAACCTTTTCCAACACATGAATGAGATAATCATGCAAAAAATTATGCATTTATAGTAGTAAAATAGTAAGTTTTTGTGAAAACATAACAAAAGTGCATGTGTATAGACACAATTTTTCGGAGAAAATGGATGAATTTTGAAATAAAATTACATACAAGGATTTAAAATTTGTTGAAGATTGTTGAGAATATTTTTAATTAATATAATAGTTTAACGGTTAAGAAAGTAGGAAAAATGAAAACACAAGTGTACGAACACAACTTTTTGAGATTAACTTCATATATTTGATTTTTTTAAATAGTATCCAACGGTGTATAGATTTTTTAGATAGCAATTTTATAATACGTTAGTTAATTTTCACAATTGTACTAAACCATTTAAAATAATACATGCATGAATACTAATGAGTTATGTTATGTAGAAATTAAGTAATAATTAAAAATACCAATTTAATCTTTATATATATGGAAATTAGATTCTCCCCTCTAAAAACCCATATAATTTATTTTAAAATACATAAATCGATGAATATTTTGTGCTAAAAAAATATGTTTTATTTTTACCAAATTATCGAAAAACCAACTTGGTAGATCTAATGTAGGTTCAAACCTTAAATTCAAATTATTAGCTAAACCCCAAGGTAGTTTAGGAGGGAAAATAATTTTAAATTAAGAATAAGGCATATGCCCTTTATGAATAATAAGCGAAACTAATGTATTTTCCCATATTTGCCTAACAATATGAGAAGAGAATGCATGGTTTTACAAAGGCATACACCCTTTACAAAAATATACCAAAATTGTAAAAATTCATATGGCATTTACCATTTGTAGAAATTTTTCACCTTTTAAAGGCTCATGCATAACAAACATCATATTCTTTCTCTCAAACATAAAAAAATAATTGTTGTTTTAAATTTTGATCCTCATTTAATTAAAAATCATGAAAATCAATCATATGGTCCAAAGTTTTCACCAAAAACTAAATAAGGAGCAAATAAATGAAGAACTATAAGTTAAGATAGAGATAAGCACTTTGGAGAGAGACCAAAAGAGATTCTAATTAAGGTCAATGTACTTCTTACACAACAAATAATGTTTCTATTGATATTGACATGTCCTCAATGGAATTAAATTTATAGACTTTTTCATGTGGATAGTTGATGAAAATTTGATGTCAAATAATGAAAATCAATATGTAAGACATGGTAATTAATTTATATCGAATCATGAAACACATGGATAAACAAAATATATTAATTTTTTAATCCATAATGAAGGTTTGAATTAAGATTGTACAATGAATTTGCATGATGATTATGAAAATGACCACATAATGACCCCAAATATTGAGCTCATTCCTAATGAATAATAATTTACTATTCTTGTAGAATTTTATATTCACTTATAAATGTATCACCTCATATTGTTGAAGTAATAACACTAACAAATATTATTTGGGTAGGAACAAATTGCTTCGTGGAAGGGCATGCATGTATTTAATTTTCCACCTTTTAATTTCCAACATTCCATTCATGTTTATGTCCAACCTATCAAATTAAACATTTTCTAATTAAAAACCTCGATTTCGTGGGGAAAAATAACAATATGATTGAAAGATAAAATATACCTTTCTTGTATATGTCTAATCATTTGAGGGGCTCAATTATCATTGGTTGTTCGTACACCATCTATTTTTCTACAATTACATAAGCTTGTGAATGGAATAAGGTGTTAAAAATTTCTATAATATGGTAGCATTCTGTTGGGTTTTGAACCCTAAACATTTTTGAGTTTGCTCAATTTTTATTTTTGCCTATTTATGAGATTGAACAATTTGAGTGGAGTAAATGTTATTTGGGTATGAACAATTTGATCCACGGAAAAGGTGTTGAATATGTAGTTATTAAGTTCACACCTTTTAATTTCAAACACTCCATTCATGTCCGTGTCTTATCTATCAAATTAACCACCATCCATTGAAAACCTTAAGCCATAATAACCTATTCATTTTTGACTTTCCATTCATGTCTTGACTTACCTAACAAATTTAATGTCATACAATCAACAAAATATGACGCCATAAAAAAGTAAAATAAAAAAATAGTAAATTTCAATAGGTGGATATAATATTCCTTTAGCACATATGGCCATTCCTTGGAGGGGCTCAATTATCAATGATTGTTCATTCAAACATGGAGGTATTTAATTTCCCACCTTTTGGATTCCAACATTTCATTAATGTCCACGTCTTCCATATCAAATTAAACATTTTCAAATTATAAACCTCGATGCCATGAAATAAAAAATAACAAACAATAAAATCTACCTTTCTCTTATATGTCTGATCGATTGAGGGGATCAATTATCGATGGTTGTTTGCACACCATCTATTTCCCTATAATTACATGAGCTTGCAACTGGAAAGGGAGGCTAGAAATTTCTACAAGATGTAAGAATTTTGGTTCCGTTTCAAACCCTAATCCTTTTTTATTTTCTTCATTTATATATTTTCCTCTTTTTGAGATTGAAATTCTTGAGTGGAGTAAAGATAACAAATGTTATTTGGGTGGGAACAATTTGATATGTGGAATAGGTGTTAGACATGTATGTATTAAGTTCACACCTTTTAATTTCAAACATTCCATTCATGTTATCATCTTTACTATCAAATTACACATCATCCAATCAAAAACCTTAATGTCATGAAATACAAAATATACCAAATCTTGATTTGAGATAGAATCCACATGTCGAACACGAGGATCAATTATCAATGATTTTCATGCACCACTTATTTTCTTACAATTATTTTATATTATAAATCAAAAGGGAGGTTTAAAATTTTTGCAAGAAGGAAACATATCTTCATAAATTTGTCACCCCACATTTTTTTGTAAAAGTAAACCAAACTATCAATTTTAGTATACAAAATTTGATATTAGAAAGTGTCATAGTTCTAACTAAAAAAGGGCATCTGAAATGCTACAAGAAGGAAACATTGTGGTTGGTTTCATACATTGCATGTTTTTTTTTTCAATTACTTGAGCTTGATGTTGTCCTCAACCAACACCCACACTTTCAATAGATTCCATTTACTAAGATTTTTCGAGTCATCGATAGATTGTAATCTTAACACTAATAATTTATGAATTATAATCTTGAAACCAATGAGCCAAATTATCATCTTGACCCGATTCACTCCTGTTTATAACCTTCGATGAACTAGAGGTTTGAAGGACAAAAAAATGGAGATTAGGTAGTGACACAAAAATATCACGAGATAATTTCAATGATTGTGTCAATAGTGGTTGTCGAGAAAATAGTCACGGTGGAGGGTCTCCCCTCTGATTGCTCCTTAACACTCGTCAAGCATCGAGCCACCTCTATTTGAAGAACTCTATAAATTTTTCTTCTCTCTCAATTTATCCATGTGGAGGCCATCTTTCTCCGCATCAAACCCTTAAGGTTTACTTCCCTGTGTTGATGGGTGACACTTGTTTCACATTGATGCAAGACACCTTCAAAATGTAGTTCAAAACAATAGTTAAATAATGGGGGCTCCATTTCCTTGTAAAAGGAAACGAGGATTTATTCGTATTAATATTTTTCTTATTGTTTTATTCAATCTAATGTAGATGAAAAACTTCCACTCGGTCTTGAATGTCAACTCTTTATCAAATCTTGACCATCGAATCTCTTACAAATTTTAGTCGTCATCTCCTTCTTAAGTGTTGAAATAAACATATGGTGTTAGATTTCAATTCATTTTATTAACATTGTTACATTTGTTTATCATGCCCAAAGTGTAAGTATTTACTTCCACCTTCTTTTTCCAACTTCTCATTCATGTCCTCATAAATTATCTAACAAATTTAATGTCATCCAACCTAAAACCTTTATTTTTTAAACCTCATGGGGATATAAATTTTACCTTTCACTCACATGACGAACCAATGTACATGCTCAATTGTTGATGTTTATTTGTGCATAAAATATTTCTTGCAATTGAGTTAAAAGATTTCTCTACCAACGTTTGCCTCGACATCATATACAACACTTCTTTTCTCCTTCATACGATTGATAACGATTTCTTGTGTTTGTTGGAGTGTTTAATTCCGAGTTGGTTCCCCATTCCATTTTCTCCGTCCTTGCACTTCTCCCCCTTTGAACCCATTCCTTTTCACTCTCTTCCTCCGCCTTTATTTCTCTCCCTCTAATTTGAAATCTTGAATAAATCTCTTTCAAGAATTCCATCATACATTTCATGTGCAATTACTAGTTTACTATCTCAATAACATTCCAACTCCTTTTTCATCCAAGTGCTAGTCGTATTTACATGAGATTAAAGCCTTGAATTGATTTAAAAATACAATCAAAACAACATTGCGGAAGGCCTTTGTATCTTATCCAACTGGGAAAACCCACAAATACAACACGGCCCGGCCATATATTTCATTTCCCATCTGCTGAATTTTATTACACCATGGCCTGCAGACTGCTCATGTTGCCTAGTAGTAAACTAGGCCCATCCCACGCATTTCCTGTATCAACAAAACCCCTCGATCGTCTTCCCCGGAGGTCATCTTTTCTGGGCTGTTCATTAAAATTATGTTCAACGGGAAGAAGAGCACTTGGGTTTTCTCAGTTGGTCATCGGAAGACCGTCATCCCTAACCCATCTTTTTCCTAACAAAGGATGGAAACCTGTCACAGTTATGGCTGCAAAAGGATACAAGATGAAGACCCACAAGGTTAGCTTGTTACTTTCTAATGCACTTTTAAATTCAAATTCTCTAGTTCTGAATGAATTTGAGTCCTTCCGTAGAATTGTGAAACAACGTGTTGCTTTTCTTATGAAATCCATATGAATTTGATAGGGACATGAAGGCTTCGAATCGTTTAGATTTTAGTATGCAATTCTTTTGAATGGACCAAGGCAATTCTGTTTGATAATTCTTGGGTGAGCTTACAGCTACCTTTAACATATGTGGGATAAGTTTGGACTACATTCTTAAGATTTGTAAACATGGACCAATCTCAAATGCACCCTTCAAACATTACACCACAACCTCGCCACATGTGTGCCAGAGTTATGAGCTGCCTTATTGCACTTAGGGTTTTGAACCTGTGCCATGCTCTTATGAGTGTGCGCCATTACCATAATCCCTTAGATGATGGATTCTCAAACTTAGTTGAGATGGACTTATCTTGATTTTTAGTTGAAAACTTGAGTATGGAAGGCTTGATTTTTCCTTTACTCAGATATGGGGATTTTATTTTCCCCTTAGTTTGTGTGGTTTGTAGTTATTATTGTAGGGATGTGAAAGTTGCCCTCGTTACTTTGGTATTGATAGAAAATTAGGTCTTCACTACTTGGTTCAGTGGTAAGGTAGTTACTCGGCCAGCCACATGGTGGTGGTGGTGGGTTTCATATTTGCCAGAGGCAGGCTGTGCAATATCTTGCATCTTGTGGTGCCTTCACTTTTGGTTTCCTTTTGTACTTGCAATTTGGTGGTGGTACATTTGTGTTCATGCATTGGTGTTGCCACAGGAACTGTTTTGATTTGATTGGGTTAATATGAAAATGTTACACAAGTAGAGGAATGTCAAACACAGAAAATCTTTTCATTAAGAAGATATGTCCAAATTCGTACATGCTTCTCTCCCAGGTGCATTATCAATGGGGAGAATGCACAGCGAGATTTGGTCTGCGGTCATCATCATGGCAATTGCGCCCGTCTTACTTGTAGAGTGTAGACCATGGGCTATGGGACATGCGCTGCCACTTGTACTTGCACTCTGGTGCTTCCAGTATATTAAAGTATCAACTTTGATAAACATTGAACAAAATCAAGGAGATGTGTTAGATGACTAACAATGCCAATGACTGTCAAATGCATAATACACAGAATCCTAAGGAAGTGCAGAATTTACAATATAAGTACAAAAATAAATAATGCATGCAAGCTACCATGTGAATCGTGATTACCTCATTCTTGGTTTCTTTTGCACTTGCATTTGGTGCCATTGCTTTTATTCACACTTCTGCTGCTACTTGAACTTGAACTTTGATGCTTTGGATGGAAAAAAAAAAAAGTGTAAAATTGCATTAGACACTTAATGAAAACAAAGAGAGGCATCAGATAAATGGCCATAGACATCTAATAAATGTTAACAAGACTGCCAACGCATACTGCACAGGATCTTGAGTAAGTGCTTAAGGTATCCAAAATTTAAGTACAAAATATAAATATAGATGCAACATAAAATAAACATAAGTTAATGTGTGCAAACTACCTTGTGACTTGACATTTTCTCACTCTTGATTTCTCTTGTATGTGTATTCTGGTGCTTGTGCTCTTGTATTTGCACTTCAGAGTTTCAGATGAATAAAAGAGAATTTTTAATCAAACATTGAAGGGAAACAAAGGGAGGCATTTTAATAAAGGTCACAAATGACTTGAGAATTTTAATAAGTGTTTCAAATATGTGATGCAAAGAATCTTAAAGAAGTGCCAAAGGCCTCTACAATTAAAAAATAACACACACACACACACATGAAAGAAGCATAAAATAATGGCAAACTACCTTTTTGACCTCACTCTTGGTTTCTCTTGTACTTGCAATTGATGTTGCTCCACTTGTGTTAGCCTTTTGCTGCTGCTAGGTGTGCTTGCACTTTGGTGCTTTAGATGAATAAGAGTATAAATTATTTATCGTATATCTTCTACTCCTAATTTAATCAACTATTCTAGATGAGCATGACAGGTTCATACTGATTGGGGGAAAGTGGGGCTTCAATCTGCCTTTCAAGAGGTGGGCCAACACAACTCACATGTGGATACAGCGGGGTTTGAAACTTGGGTGAGGAGCTTGTAATACTCTACATCCAGTTGGGATACCAACGCATGTAGGCCCCTTCTACAAGAGCATAAAATTTCATTATTCACTGAACAAAAACAAAGAGAGCCATTAGAAAATGGCCATTACTAACTAACAAATGTCAAAGAGACTAAGGTATCAACTGCAATGCCCAGGATCTTAAGGGAGTGCCTATTGCCTTCACAATCTAAGTACAAAAAGAATTATAGATGTAAATAAAAGAAGCTTGAAATGTATGATGGTTTAAATTAGCTACGCTCTACAGGTCAGCAGGCAAGGGGCTGCATTTTTAATTTCCAAACAATTAGCAGAATATTGAAACCCAGAGAAAGCTGAAATAAGGAAAGTTTGGTAGTTCACAATTTTGGTGTATCTTTATTCTGTCTGAAATGAACATAGATATCAGTTTCTGGTCGAAGTCTTGATTTGGAACTTTAATAATCCTTGGTTTTGTGCCTTTGAGAAAATTGGGCACATTTTAATATTTTATTAAACACGGTTGTGCTACTGATTCAATATCTGCTGAAAGATTTTGCGAGTTTCATGAATCAAAATTCAGATATTGTCCAACTACGGTGTAGCTATGAAGCTATGACCAGAAGACAATTAGAAAAAAACCTTATACAAAGATAAAAAATAAAGACCAATCCCAAGGAAATCGCTTATCTTCTTCTGAGTCAGTGAGCAAAATCTGTTCAAATGATATGGATAGCTTTCCCAGATAAATGAAAGTTAAGTATTTGCCTGCAAATTGGCGGGTTCAAGTAAGTGTGGGCACACTGCAATCTGTAGCAGACTGTTGTGTCAGTGTCCAGTAACATGGAAAATCTGCATCGCCCAAAACAAGACTAAGTAGGGGTAAGTGCGTAGTGTAGTGGAAAAAGACTTTGGTCTTGGTGCAAAGATAGAACTTTTTGTAGAAGTTGGGGCTTGCACACTAGGCGCAAAGGAAACTCTTGTGTAAGAGAGTGGAAGAGGCGCAAATGGATGACTTTGCGCTTGCAGAATCTTGCGCAGCTTTGTGCAATAGATTGTAGCTTGTGGGATGGTGCATGATATCTTGGTTGTTTGTGCATTCTTGTGCAATAGGAGCTGAAGCGACATACACATGTCAATTCGGAGTTGCGGAGACTTGGGTAGCCACGTGTCAACATACAAAAATTTACCTGTGGATGGTTGCCATGGAGGTGAACTGTTTCAATGACCGTAACTATCTCTAGTGCCTATATATATTATAGTTAAAAGTCATTGAAGGTGTTGGAAACCAAAGTAAGAATATACAATGCTGAGTTTGAGAAGAAGACTGTGAGTTGTTGTGCCTTGAGGGTGAAGAAGGAACCATTGTTGGTTCAAGCAGAGTCTTGCAAAACTTGCAAGTCTAGGATAGAAGCATTTTGTTTGGATATCCCATTTGGGATTTTTGTAATCTTTGAATATCAAAACTGTAATGAGAAAGCCATATTCTTGTGCCTTCAACTGAATTTCCTCCTTTGAATAAATTCTATTCCCTATGTTTTATGCAGTGTGTTTTCTCTTGTTTTGTCCAACCATTCTTTGTAGTGGTGCATAACAACTATGGGCTGGATGGTTTAAGGCACCCCTTCATTGGGACCCCTAGCTGCATTTGCATAAGCTGGTATCAAACCAGGTTGTTTCCTGTGTGTGAATTCTATTTTCCACATTTGTGAAGTGTGGATAGAAAACAATGAAGTAATCTTTCAATGTAGAGGTTGTTGGGTAGGTGGTGTAGAGATTGTAGTTGTTACTGTAGTTGTTTGGAGGAAAAGAAATGGCAAATAGAGGAGTTCCTCTAAGAGGAACATAAAATAGACCATCGAGAGTGGAAAATTTGGTGGATGTGATGAGAGACATCTGTATGCAACTAAAGAACAATCTAATGAAATATCCTGTCTCTTGATAATGGGTGGTCTAGACTAGGATAATGAGAGGGACCATACTAAAGATGCACACCTTGAGGTTGTAAGTTGGGAAGGACACAAAAATTGGAATACGATAGTCCACACTCTATAGGAGATATAAGGTTCCAAAGCCTAGATCTAGGATAGGGTAGTAACATCTAACTAGGTCCTGATAGTAAGTTGGCGATAATAAGGTTGTAATCAGTTTGTGACATGATGAGGATTCTTATGTTTGGGCTGTAAACACAGGTTGTAAGGATTGATAGGTTGTAAAGCCTAAAAGACAGTTTATAAGGCAAGGGCCGATAGATAAATAATGCAATAGATCAAGAATATGTTGCTCTACTCTAATCTATGCATGACCACATCAAACAAACATCCAAATCTGAAATGACATAAAGGAAAAGAGAGGTTAGAGATACTTACCTAATTGCAAACACCATCGACATATTAACTTCCGCCAGGGTTAACAACACCTTATGAGAGAGTTAAATCACAAATGAATAAGAGAAGACCTAGGAAAACCTCTTGTTGAAGACTCCAAAGGCTGGGAAGACCATAATAAGTGCAACTCCTATGCTTGAAGTACCCAATGCTCCAAGTGTAGACTCTAAAGAAGATAAGTAAGACCAACTTCAAGACCTCTAAGGCTTTAAAGGAAGATTGGTGAGTGCCAACATATCGAATGAGTGATAATGCTGTGTTGGAAAAGGTGTTCAAATGTTGAGTATAAATAGCAAACATGATGGGGCATCATAGTTTCTACTAGTTGGCGGTATTGACTATTAAACTATAAGTCAGATGGCATCGACCATGGTCGATACCATTGGCTATGGGCAATGCAAAATCACGGGGTGAGAAAGGAAGTCTAGATTGATGGAGGGAGACTTAGGGCTGCTGAAAGGTGTCATGATGAAGTTGTGTGTGCTAAAAGTAGGCATGGGGGTGGCTGTAAGAGGATGATAAGGTGATGTTGTAAAAAATGATTGCAGAGGTATGAAAACATGTGAAATGTGATATAAGTAGACTACATATCAAGTGTCTCTCATAAGTACCATTGCTAACAAACCCAATGCAACTAGTGAAGGTTGCACGTAACCATTTTTGGTTATTCGCTGCACTTGCGGTGTCTCTAAGGACATTGCTCTAGGGAAGCCAATGTGCCAATGATGTCTGCGAAGAACAAAAGTTAGTAAAGTGAAAAATTAGGTGTATACATATGTCCCAACCAAAGATCATCGCATGTCACAAAAAGTGTATACAAGATGGTCTTTGAGAAAAAAAATGCAACACCAAAATAAAAATAACTGAAATGAATGTGCGATAAAGGAAGTGATAAAAGCATGAACCCAAATAAAGCATACCTACTTGTATACTTACCTTCCCATGAGTGTGGCCACATTGTGAATCACGAGTGTAAAAAGAGCTGTTATGAGAACCCAAGTAATACACAATTGAAAAGAAACACTAGAAGAAAAATTAAATAAATAAGCAATAAACCCTAAGCTAAGAGGGAGCTCATGGAAGGATGAGAGAATAGTAAGTACATTGGAAATAGTTCATAATTAGGTTTTATCGGGTGTAAAAGGGGTAGTTGAGAGCATTAGACTAATCATCTTGTAAATATAAAGGATGTAAGGTGTTATAGCTGGGAAAAAAGTATCAACTAAACTATTTGTCATGTAAATAATAGGTCACTAGGATGGAACACTCAGAATCCCTAAGGTAACTAGGAGAAATTTGAGAGAGGAGGTATGATGATCGAGAGAGCACATTGTGAAAGCCAAAAGATGCAAAAGATACTCAAGTAGGGATGGAATAAGGGAATGCCCTTAAACTCCATGCTTGTCACAATGCTAACATGCTTGAAAAGAGATGGAGAGAAGGATATAAAGGAGATGGGGAAGACTTAGAATCGAGCATGTCCATCAAGGGGATATAATGATGTAAAAAAGGAAGGTAAAATGGGTGCCACCAAGAAAAAACAAGTTCTTTACTAGAATCAAGACGCACTAATCAAATTGGAAATACTAGAATTTTTCGACATCGAGTGGAGGAAACCAAATATACAAACATTGGTGAAGACAAACTAGTGAAGTATAAGGATACCCAACTATGATAGTGTATGTTAGTAAATATGTGTCCGACCTCCCCACGACATTTTCCCCTGTTCCTCATGACCTCACTTAATGAGCTATAGGCCTACTATGAGGATTAGGTATTAGCGTGAGAAGGTAGGGGCATTGAATGATAGATATGAGATGTCCTATCCTAGTAAAAAAACCTATTTTACCCCAAAGGACCTCAAACTCTGTAATGAGATTAACTGTGGAGTTTGAGCATTCAATTAGGATAGGAGATGTGCCAAATGTGATTATATCATGTCTTTTTGGCTTGTGATTGACTTTGTTTTTCCTTTTATTGATTTTTCTTTGATAACATGGCTTTTAACTTTTCTTTTGGCTTTTACTTTTCCTCCTTCGTACAGATTCGGAAGGCTAATCAAATGGGCGTGAAAGATGACTAACACAAGAGAGCTTACACCTAATTGCTATAAAGGAGGACCTGCAAACCATGATGCTTAGATATTCCTATAAATGCATTTGTAGAAAAGTGCTATCTTGATAATGACCGTTTGGGCCGGATCGAAAGTGTGTAGTAAAAGGGCAATAGTGAGCTATGCCCCAAGCATGATGTAAAAAGGAATGATACAATAACAAACATATTTGATACTGTTATCAAAAGAGGATAAAATGTGGATGAGAGACAAGTAGCTGGATAGACTGCAAGTATTGAGCTGCAAGAAGCACAACACGACTCAAGCATTCAAAATGGACAATTGCTATTCCTTTCTAAGAGGATGCGTAGCTAAGGTAGGGAACTAACGTGATCATAGTGGATGGGCATTTGTGAGGAGGGCCCAAAGGTCTTACCATGCAAACTCACAAACTGAAAATCAAGAGATGTGGCAATATAGATCATAAAGTAGGTAGTAATATCCAATGGGTAAAAATGCATGATCACATCAAAAAACCAAAAGGTAGGTAAAATTAGGTTGTAAATCTGTGAACCCAAGTAGACGGTACTAGTAGGGAAAAATATCAACCAAACTAATAGTCATAATGGGTAAGATAAGGATGTATTGTAATTTCGTGCACCTAAATTAGATGATGCTAGTCGGGAAAATCTGTCGATCGAACTAATAATCCTATGGGTAGTATAAGGATGTAATTTAACTCTGTGCACCCAAATCAAATGATGGTTAAGAAAAATATTGACCAAACTAACAATCCTATGGGCAGGGTAAGGATGAAAGAAACTAAATGGGAAAATGTATCAACTAAACTAATAGGCCTCTAGGATGGTAAGGGGGCAGCTGAGATCATTTGACTAACCGACCTGTAAAAATGTAGGATCATAAAAGGATGTAAGGGACTAGTTGGGAGACTAGGGATTAACCTAACTAATTGGCTTGTAAAAGTAAGATAGCATGTAAAGGACTAGTTGGGAGAGAAGGGCTCAACATAATTGATTGACCTATAAAAATAAGATGATAAAGGAGATAAGGGACTAGTTGGGAGACAAGAGCTCAATCTAACTAATCTGCCTGTAAGAACAAGGGTGGAGCAGAGGTACACAAATTTGTAAATATAAGATCCTATAAGAAAACTCATTAAGAGTTAGTATCATGTTAGTACATAAACCATAATAAAAACATGCTAAATGAAAATTTATGATAGACATATTTAACTAGGCACAATAAGAGAAAAGAAAGCTATGTACGGAAAGGTGGATAAATGGTGGAGTAAAATAAGATAATATAATGGAGTGTGAAATGAGAGGAGAGTGCACATAGTTATGATATGTGAGGTAGCATGCATGTCTAGATGCACAAGTGTTTGTCCTTGAATATCTCTTGGAGTTGGATTTGTTTGGATTGATGATTGTAGGGTTTTTGGTTGGAATGTGAGGTGATGAGAGTTGAAGGCATCTTAGATGACCTTAAGCTAGAGGATGAGTAAGGATAGGATGCCCCAAAGGTAAGAAGATGATAAAATTAGGAAGCAATTAATATTAGGAGAAAATGAATGTAAGCATCAAGAAATGCCCCAAAGTGTGAAATGAGGGAAGTGGAGGCATTAGTAGATGCTGAACATGTGATGAAAGAAAAGGATGGACATTGGGAGATGCCCCGAAATGTGATAAAATGTGAGGTAATGGATTATTATAGTTTGTGACAATTTTGATATCCACATTTCGAATTAAATCGGTGAAAATGATTTATTAGGGCGATGTAGGATGAGGTTGAGTCATCAACATTAGACTTATGAATGACATCGGCCATGATAGAAAAATCGAGTGGCTGATGCGATCAATTAAGATAGCATGACTTACAAAGTCATTGGCCATGATGTAATCGGGGTGGCGATGTAATTAGATGAGATATGATGAGTTAAAATGGCATCGGCCATGATGTAATCAACATGGTCGATGCGATCGGGTAGGTCAGAATTTTGCCGAACGACATCGGGCTTTTTCTTTGAGTGGTCAATGCCATTAGATGGATCTAAATTTTCCACAACATTAAGAATTTATGTTGAGTGGTGATACCATTAGATATGTTTGATTTTCTAAGGTAAGAGAAAAAAGTGGAAAATTGTTGAAGCCCAATTGGTGTTTTTCAATAAAGGGTGCGGAAGGGTGAAAAGATGAGAGATCATTGCTAATATCAAGGTGAAAATTGGTATATTCAAATGTGGGAAGATTGCCTTGTGATCTTCATCCACGATGAGATGAAAAGAGAAGGGAAGATCATCTTATGGATCTTTGTCCGGATATATGTCGAATATGGGAAGATCATCTTATGGCTCTTCGATCGGATATATGTTGAATATGGGAAGATCATCTTGTGGATCTTCATCCATGTTAGATTGGATGGTTGGGTGTGGTTGAGATTGTGAAAAATTGCACCATGAACGATTATAATCAATGGTGGACATGGGAGGGAGAAAGGAGCATCCCATATAAAATCTAAATGGGTTGAGGCTCGCTAGAAAAACCCTAAGAGGTGATGACATGATCATAATATGATTATAACATGATTTTGAAAGGTTTAGGAAGATTTGGGAAAGATTAAGAGATAAAAGGAAATGTGAATGTGACTCAATCGGAAGAGAGTAAGATTCACATCAGGTTCACCAGAGATAGTGATGGTGAAGACTACTACGGGATAGAAAAAGGAAGTGTGAAGGTAACCAAAAAATGGAGCGAGATTCATATTGGGTTCACAAGAGTATATGCAAATAAAGAACGACCTAATGAAATATTTTGTCTCTTGATAATGGGTGATCTAGACTAGGATAATGAGAGGGGCCATACTAAAGATGCACACCTTAGGGTTGTAAGTTGCAAAAGACGTGGAACTAGGAAGATGATAGTCCACACTCTATAGGAGATATAGGGTTCCAAAGCCTAGATCTAGGATATGGTAGTGGCATCTAACTAGGTTATGATAATAAGTTGATGATGATGAGGTTGAGGTTTTAATCATGTCGTAAGAAGATAAAGATTCTTATACTTGGGTTGTAAACATAGGTTGTAAGAATCGATAGGTTGTAATGCCCAAAGAGCGGAGGTTAGAGATACTTGATTGCGACACCATTGACACATTAACCTCCCCCTAGGGTTAACAACATTGTATGAGAGAGTTGATGTGGGGATCACAAACGAATACAAAAGACGTAGGAAAACCTCTTGCCAAAGGCTCCAAAGGCTTGGTAGACCATAATAAGTGCAACTCTTATGCTTGAAGGTTATAAGTACCCAATACTCCAAGTATAGACTCTAAAGAAGACAAGTAAGACCAACTTCAAGACCTCTAATGTTTTAAGGGCAGATTGGTGAGTGCCGACAAACCGAATGAGTGATGATGATGTGTTGGAAAAAGTGCTTAAATGTTGAGTATAAATAACATTGTATTTTGTCTTTAGTCATTGTAGTCGATGTTGTTGGTTGTTAAAAACTGCAAGCTTGACACAACATCGACCATGGTCAATACCATTAGTTGTGGGCAATGCAAAATCATGGGGTTAGATAGAAAGTCCAAATTGATGGAGGGAGACTTAGGGCTGCAAAAAGGTGGCAAGCTGGCATGATGATGGCATGTGGGTGCTTTGAAAGTAGGTATGTGGAGTGCTTGAAAGTAGGTATGGAGGTGATTATAAGAGGATGATAAGGTGATGTCGTAGGGAGGCTATAAAAGATGAATATAGAGGTATGAAAACATGTGAAATGTGATATAATTGGGCTACACATCAAGGCTCTCTCATAAGTACCAGTGTTAACCAACGTAATGCAACCAATGAAGGTTGCACGTAACCATTTCTGGATATGCCCCACTCACGGTAGTGCCTTGAGGATGCCACTCGGGAAGCCAATGTGCCATGATGCATACGAAGAACAAAAGTCAATAAAGTGAAAAATTAGGTGTTTACAACATCCGAGAAAAGATTGGAAATAATGGAAACCGATTAGCAAAGGTGGATGGATTGAGATTGACGATGATGCGAGTGCCTTAAAGTGAACATGGATAAGTTTGAGAAAGATTCGAAGATAGATTGATAAAAGCCATTTCCAAAATAGGAGGCAAGTTGTGTTTTGATAACTCAAACTATTCTCGGAAGCTTATGCCTTGAGGATTTGATAGATTGGATTGCAGATTTGGATAAGTAGTTTGAGTATGAATCTATAAAAGACCCCAAGGAGGTTCAGTTTGCATGCACAAAATTGAAAAGACATGCATCCTTATGGTGGGAGCATGTGTACATCAAGAGAAGAAGGGATAAGGATAAAATCAAAGTGGGAACAAAATAGTTGCAAAGTTGAGTGCGGAGTTTATGCCTCACGACTACAATTTGAATCTATCCAAGACATTTCAAAATAACTCGAGATAGAAAGAAATGAGTGTCAAAGACTACACAAAAGAATTCTACAGATTGACCATTCGTGCAGGTCATATAGAAGATGGCGCGAAAAGTCCCAAGGTACATGAATGGATCGCACCTTTCCATTTAGGATGAATGTAACATGGTATGCCCATGGAGAATTGAGGAAGCCTATCATTGTGCATTGAAGATTGAGGAGAAGTCGTCTTGAAGACAACAAGGTGTTGTGCAAGGAAAGGGAAAATTTGCTTGACAGAGGGGAAGTTCATTGCACAACGATAGAACAAAACATGCACACAAAAGATAAATGAGCTCTCAAAGTCATGATCATGTGTTGAGAGGAAGCGGATCTTGAAGAGGAAGAGGTTATGGTGGACAAGGATGAGGTAGAGGATTCACCAATACATGTTTCGAGATGTGAAGCGGGACATAGAGCATTTAAATGCCCACATGCACAACAAAGTAGTGTTGTGTGCAAAGCCAGGACATCCATATATAGGGGTAGGGGTGGCGGCTATATCCATACCTCATATCCAACGCCTATCTATATCTGGGGGCGAGGCCAACGAACTATAGAATATCTTGTCGAGGAAGACCTCGATTTATCGCCCCCTCGATAGAGGATTACGAATAGAAAGGGTGCATAAATGCAACGTAAAGAGTATTGTGTGAGTTAGTTGCACACAAGAACAAGAGTGTAAATAGGCTCTCATGATAAAAAGAGTATTGTTAAAGCCAACAAAAGAAGAGAATGCACCCATGCGAGAAGGAATCCTTTTAGGATCCATTGCAAATTTGGAGGTAAGTGCTATAAAGTAATAATTGATAGTGGCAATCTTGATAGTTTAGTTTCCAATTAAATGGTTGAGAGACTGGATCTCGAAAAGGATTGCACACCCAAATCCATACGGTGTCGTGGTTATTGAAAGGACATCAACTGCTAGTAAATGAACAATGCCTTGTCAATTTTCAATTTGGCACATATGAAGATGAAGTTTTTGTGTGACATCATGCTTGTGAATGTTTGCCATGTGTTGTTGGGAAAACATTGGTAGTTTGATCGAAAAGCCTTACATGATGGAAGAGTGAATACCTATATCTTGTGGAAGGATGGCAAGTAGTACACTTTGAATCCTTTGAAGGATATAGGTGTAGTGGTGGACAACATCCCAAAGGTGTTGATGGTGTCGGAAAACAATTCCTAAGGTACGTAGAGGAGCATGCATGTTTTGTGCTCATAGCTAAGTCCACGCAAGGTAAGGGCACAAAGAAAGGAGAAGCACTTCCATGCAAAGTGAGATATATTGTGTGAGTTCGAGGAGATCATTTCTAATTATTTTCTAGATGAGTTGTTGAATAAGTGCATCATAAGTCACCAAATGGACTTGATACCTGGTTCATGTTTGTCAAACAAAGCTGCATTTAAAAGGTTGCAGCGCAAGAAAATGGGGAGTTGAAGAAGCTAGTCCAAGGGTTTCTTGAAAAGGGGCTGATTCGGGAAAGCTTGAGCTGTGTGCGATATTAGCGCCAAAGAAAGGAGGATGTATACGATTCCAAGGCCTTAAACAATATAACCATCAAATACTAGTTCCCATTGTATCGTGTGGATGACTTGATGGATTATTTAGTGTAGACAGTGTTACCTAGGACTTCGGGACAACATTTTTTTTCTAAATTTTGGGGACGGCGGGGTGGACAGATAATTAAAATAATATATAGATATTTAGAATATAAAAACAAGGTGACTAAACTAAGCCGAAATAAAACCATTTAAGGCTTAAATAAGCTAAAATATCAAATAAATTATAAAGAAAACTATTTGAGATTTTAGAAGTTAAATTATAAGCTTAAATAAAACCATTGACAATATCGATATTCATATCATTAATATGAAATTCACATACACCAACAATTGTCAATATTACAAATAAAAGAGGACAAATTACAACTCAAAAAATTAAAATCATCATCTCGAAACAACGTCCATGAACTCCTTCCGGAACTGTCATCCTCATCCTATCTGAAAGAGCCCAATCAATCTCTGTTGCACCGTATTGTCCTCTTCTACCTACCTCGGCTCCTCGAGATCTACATCCCACTGTAATCCAGAGTGCTTGTACTAAGTTGGCTTGTGATCTATGAGATGCAAAGCATTGTGTACAACTACAAGCTTCTTCGCTCTATTAGAGGTAAGTCTATTCCTCTTAATAGAGTGGATCCAACGACATGTTGACCGATTCCTCTTAGAGGAAGAGAACTAGAAACTTGGGAAAAGAGGTGATTACAAGTGTTTGTAGTGGTTTTGGATGCCCATCGATTGCCACCTTCTCGTCGACTTCTCCCCGTGCTTGTCACCTTGGCCATCTTTGTTGAAGCTTTGTAACCATCAAGTTCAGTGAAGTTGAGCCACTCCAATTTGACCTGTGAAGCCTTCTCTAGACTATGCATTTTTTAAGGGCCTTCATAAGGCCCTTCATCACCCCCTCATCATTCAAAGGAATAACTCTAACTTTGGCCTCTCAACATACCATTTTGGATAAGTGGGTTGTTCAACCTCTCCCATCTATGTTGAATGATGTGCTGAATATGTTTGTGGTAGAACTCTAGAGTGGGGTCCCTTACTCGAATAGCTGCCTTCATTTTCCCTTGCATGTTGTCAATGCACTCATATATATCACCAAGATTGGGGCTATCAAAATTCCCATCTTTAATGATGTTAAACACCGGAGCTATAACTGATGTGATGTATTTCACATCGGCCCAAAATGTCTCCCTCACCACCACTTCCTTCACTCTCTTCCCTTGTCTTGGATTCATGCCACCTAGTCCAATCTTGTGTCATGATCATAACTTGTAGGGGCTCTTGTAACTCAAACATCCTTTCCAACAAAATAAAACATGATGCAAAGGTGGTGTCAACTAGTTTGAGGAATTCCTTCCTTGAATAACTTCGAAAGAGTGCTAGCGATGTGTGGTGATTACATATGAACGTCTGCACCTCCCTAGTCTCGAGCCACAAACTTGGTTACCCACCGAATCTTCCCTATGTCTTTCATTGCATTGTTATGTAAACATGAATCAAATATGATTTATATTTGGCAATGTAAAATGATTATATGAGGTTTATTTAACAACAAGATTACATGAAACTAGCCCTAAGAATTAGGGAGTGCAATAACATTGTGTAGTTACATGCTAACAATAAACAAGCCCAAAATAACAAGTAAAGTTGACAACACAACTTTACATTACAATAAGCAATGATGAAGTATTTATTCATAACTTTCCCTATAATGTCCCTTTCTCCCGGTTAGTTCCATGGAAGACCTTTGGCCCATTCCACTTCCTATGGGCCCAAGGAAACAAGGGAAGTCATTAATGTCATAATTATAAGTTGCTAAATGTATCCATGTATTAAATTTTAGGCAACTTTCTAATTGTGACATTATAAACTCAAGTTGGTGGGAATATGCTAGCGCCAACTTAAAAGGACAAAAGGAAGATACAAATTAAAAATAAAAAGAATGTTATTACTCCCAAAGGAGGTTGGTCCTCATTGGGGGAATGTATTTGAATTTTGGTGCCACCTTCCATTATAAAAGGGGTCGCTTAGGGGTGGAGAAAGACACACTTGATCATTTGATAATTTTCTTTCTTGGAGTTGGAGCACTCTTGCTCTTTCTTTCTCTCCATAGAGGACGAAAACCCTCTTGGAAGACCTATTGAGGACAAACCCCTCAATAGTGGCTAGTTTGAGGACGAAACCCCTTAAACTTGCAAAAAGGGTGATCTCACACGGAGATTACATTGTGCTAAAATCAGTTTGCAGTCATTTCCAACCCTTCCCAAGGGTGGTGACCTGCCCTAAGGTGAAGTTCGTGGTGTTCTAGGGCACGGTGGTATCAAATTCTTGCACCATTGTGTTCTCCATATTTTTAGCAGTTGGATCTTCCATTTGTACTGGTGTTTGGGCTTGGAAACGCTTAGTTCCAACCATATTTGTAAAGGGGTATTCACTGTTAATTAATTCTAACTAATATTAAAATTGCAAAAAAATATTTCAGTGCTTTTCTCTTGCAATCATTTCCAACTTTGAAGAATAATATTTTGAAGGGTTTCTATATTATTTCCAGCAAGTTTGTGGCTGATTGTTATCATAAAAAATTATGTTTACAACTTGTTGCTAGGGTTTGAGAATTTAATTTCAGTTTTGTTTTAGTTTACTATTTGGATTTGTGCAAGTTCCTTTGGTGTTCAAATTTAGCCCAAAAGGGACATTATATTTCTCCCTTAAGTCATCATGGTTTCAAGAGAATAGGAGAGATTCTCAGAATGCCTCAAATTTATCCTGTGCAAGTGACTTTGTGAGGACATCTGCAGGTTGTTCTTCTGTCGGGCAATGGCGGAGCTGGATGTTGTGTTGTAGAACATGTTCGTGTATGAAGTAAACCTGTACCTCAATGTGCTTCGTATGTTCATGAAACACAATGTTGTTAACAAGCTTGATAACTCCTTAATTATCACCATACAAGACGACTGGTTGCTTCTGTGATACTTCTAGTCCTTCAAGTATATGATGTAACCAAATTGCCTCACAGACATCTCCTTGAACGTGATATTCCACTTTAGTGGAAGACCGAGAAACAAAATTTTGTTTCTTGCTCCTCCAAGATATTGGACCAGATCCCAAAGAGAACACATATCTAGAAGTGGATTTTCTTTCATTAATATTAGTAATTACTTGCATGACCTAAGTCCAAATAACTTGCAATTAAGAATAGATCATTCTTATATTCTAGGCCAAAATCCATGGTTCCTTTGATGTACCTCAAAATCTGCTTTGCGGCTTATTAGTGATTGATATTCTACATTTATGGTTTCATTCCAAGGTTTTGACTCTAGGGCTTCTTGAATTGTAGAGGGCTCAATAGATTCAACAATTGTACTCATTAAGGCTAAATTGACCTCATCTCGAGCCATACTGTGAGTCCTTGGTCCAATGGTGGATGTGTCGGGGACTCCATCCAACTTAGCATCTTGTATCACATTTGTATACCATTTCAACATACGTTGAGCTGTTCCTATGGGTGGTGGACTTGTTGGATCATCACCGTCATTCCCATCATCACTCTTAGGTCACCTTTTGTTTTTACAATATGACTGATTTGTTTATTATGTGAGCTTGTGGAAGGTGGATCTGACTCACTCTTCTTATGAAACTCAACATCCTTGCAGATGTAAATTTTTATGGTTTTGGATCCATGAGTCTATAACCCAATGTTTCTTCATTGTACCCTAAGGAGATATACATGCTTGCCTTGCATCAAAAAACTTGAAGATGAGCTATAGATGGTTTGTGCCTTGACCATGCTTCTTGTGGAGTCACTCCATCAAGAGCTATAGTGGGAACTCTGTTCAATAGATAAATTGTTGTTTTGACTACTTTTGCCTAGTATGTTTTCTCCAAACTTGAATTGTCAATCATACACCACACCATTTACATGGCGATTCCACCTTTTTGAAACACCATTCTGTTGTGGCGTATGATGTGGAATTATCTGGGTCAATGGAAAAAATGCTGATAATTCATTAATTGGTGTGTTCCCCCTCAATTTGAGCAAAGAGTTTTAATCTTATGACCATTTTCTATTTCCACAGACACTTTGAATTGCTTGAAGGTTTGGAAGGCATGGTCTTTTGTCCAGACCCACATTTTGTGTGAGTAGTCATCAACATAGAGCATGAAGTACTTGAAACCTAACATGATTAGGTCTCATATATCCGCAAAGATCGGTGTGCATCAAATCTAACTATTTGTGAACTTGAAAAGTACTTCTTTCAAATGGTGCTTGAGGTTGTTTGTTTGTTTAGATAAGCTCAGGGCATTTGTTAGTATGTTTCTTGAGTGGAGGCAATCCTCTCACCATATTGTAGCAGTTGAGTGTAGATAGGTATCCAAAACATTCATGGCCATATCGTTAGTGCCATAATTGTGTTGTTGGCTAGATTTTCTGCATAGCATCAAACCTAGGCAGTCATGAGATAAATCTCCCTCATTTAACCGGTGAGGCTCCCGTGTCAGATTTGTCAATAAAAATGTGTTATTATCTATCAGGGGTTTTACTTTAACCACTTAGTTCATGAACCATAACTAAGAAGTTCTGCAGCAAGTAAGCAGCTGTTCAAGAAAGGAAGTATTTTATAGAAGAAGGAAGTAAAGGAAATACAGAGAAGAAATGGGGAAGATGTGCATCCCAATTAGTAGATAGCAGAGCTAATTACATGCACATAGAAGAAACTTAATAGATATGAACACACAGAATTATAAAACAAAGGCAGCTCTAGATCCAGATCTAAAATAACACAAAGTTTATCAAGAGATCTAAGATTCAAAGCAAGAAACAAAGTACACCGTGACACAAAGTTCTCCGGAAACCTGCTCCTTTGTATTCCTCTGCTCCAAGTTGCTCTCAGGGGTTCAACACAAAGTCTAGAACACAAGATTGCTGCTTACAAATTCTGATCGATCATTAACCCGGAGGTTCTTCTCCTACTTATAGAATGTAGGAGGGAAAGTACAAATAGAAGACTCAAACTGAACTAAAGCATGAACAACAAGTAAAGATGACATTTGGCAATCATCCTCAACTAACTTCTTCTTAAGTGACACATGTATCACTTAACTAATAGAATGGTTCCACATGACTTCAAGTAATGGTTGTAAAACCAATAACTTAGAAGTTTTACAATTTCATCCGGGAACATAGAAAATAGAAGAAGAAAGAATAGAAGAAGTCATGCCAGCTGTATAACATTTATGTCTTCTTCTTGTTCTGATATCGGATATACTTGTCGAACATGTAATTCAACATCTTTCCATCTGTTTTAGCCACTGCTTCCTTCTCTGTCCTGAATTGCAGCAACCCTTCATTCAACACTTTGTTGCATGCTTCCACCTCTTCCAAACTCGGCCCAAACCTCGCAATGTCTGCCTGCAGCGCCACCAGTCTACTGATAGAATTCATCGTGAAAGGCTTGGTAGCTTTATCAATTCTCTTTTGTACCATCAGAAGAGAACCTTCCAGGGAATTAGGCACTTCGTTAGAAACAATCCGCACGTATGAAGTAACACCTCCGTCCACTCTTTCCTCAGTGAAAGAAATGATACTGTCTGGTAAATCTGATGTTCTACTCTCAAGTGCCTGCATCCTCTTCAGCAAAACTCTGCAGATTTCCAAGCGGAAAGATACTGCAAACTCTAGCTGCTTCCCCTTCTCGACTGATCCGTCTGGTACAATCTGTTCCGCAATCAATACATCTCTCGGCAGCTTGTTGATCTCGGCCAAAATACTCAGGTTACTCTCTGCAACTGTATTCATGCCTTCTACGTTTTCCATCAGTTGCTTTAGTTGATTTGCTGCATCGTTCATAACCTTTAGGCGGGCTGGCACTTCCCCAAGTTGTACAGAAGCTTGACGAATAATCAGATCCTTCCATTCGTCAATAGCCTTTACTTGATTGCTTGCGTCCTCCATTTCCTGCATAAGATGATCACTCACCTACTCTGAAATGGGCTGAATGGAAGGTTTAGCAACCTTGGCTATGATCTCACATAATTGAGATACTTGCTTCTGCAGCTCTTCTTTCTCCGCCTTTTCACTGTCAAGCCTAAGGAATAAAGCATCTATCAATGTCTGCGTGTCCTGCTTCAATCCTTCAGTGGTAGTTTGACCGAGTGGTATTTTGGTCACCGTCACATCTTCTGCCGTGAGCTCCTCTTCTACCTTTCCTTCCGCCGGAATTGATATCTCAGCAAACTTCTCTCCCGAATCTTCGATGATCAACCTAGAAGTTGCTTTAGCAACTTTAGGCCTTCTGTCTCTTCTGCTCAGATCCTGAAGTAGCTGCAAGTCATGCTCCTCTAAGTTCATCTCTACTCTTGCTTCCGGAACCAACTGCAAAGCTAACCATTCCGAGAAGTTACTTCTCGGGGAGTGAGAAGTCGCTGAGTGCACTACCA
Organism: Taxus wallichiana var. yunnanensis; assembly: GCA_018340775.1. Classification (NCBI taxonomy): domain Eukaryota; kingdom Viridiplantae; phylum Streptophyta; class Pinopsida; order Cupressales; family Taxaceae; genus Taxus; species Taxus wallichiana. The sequence goes on along the minus strand of CM031239.1, from coordinate 509,052,688 downwards.
TCTCCCGCTCTGCATCCTCTCCGTCAGAAAGTGCCACAGTGTCATGGCTGCCATCTTCTGAAACATCCAAGGACAAAGCTCTTTCGAACTCTATCATCTGCAGCTTCCACATCTCCTCTGGAATGGGTGATGAACGAAGTGGCTGAGGAGAGAAGACGAACGTCGCCGGATTCAATGAAGGCATGGAAGTGCCCTGCTGCTGCGGTGCAATAGTTGGTGAAGTACTTGCAGTGGAGAAGCCGGAGTCAAAGCTATGGTCGTAGAAGTGATCTTCTCTTTCTCTTGAGATCTTCTGTGTACTTTCAACTTCTCGGACCTTCTGCTACTTTCTCCTTCACGCTTTCGCTTGAGGGTATCTCCTGCGCCGAAGTTGCCCATGATTTGATTCATCAATGCTTCATCAAGGCAATATCCCTTCGTCAGCAACCAGTTTGAAGTATTCACCAACACAGCTCTCGACCTTTCTTCAATTGTGTTGCAGCCTCCCATGTTATTCTGCAGCATGGCTTTATCTCCTCCCATTTGATGGTAAGTGTCAAGTACCACATTCCCATCATCTTTAAGATCCGCAGGTATCCGCGCTAGTCCAAAGTCAAACACTTGCTTTCTTGGCGACACTCTGCTGAAATCTCTCTTTCGACCTCATACTCACTTCGCACTTCATCCGTAAATCTTCTAACGAAGGCACATGTGCGTCTTCTTGGGAGATTGTCTTCCGGCTACTCCAAATGGATCAAGTTCAGCCGTGCGAGGAAGAACTCTTGCTCATACTCGGATAACATTTGTGCTTCCATCCCTCGAACTCTGTGAATGCCGATGCATCTGCCTGTAATATCCACAGGTGATTGGGAAGAAGCCCGTAGACTTGTGCGCCTTGAAAGGTCGTGTAACTCCACAAGTTGTAGCATGGCTTTATAAAAGCGTAACTCCACATGTTATTCTGCACAAGGCATGGCTTTATCTCCTCCCATTTGATGGTAAGTGTCGGTACCACATTCCCATCATCTTTAAGATCCGCAGTATCTCGCTAGTCCAAAGTCAAACACTTGCTTTCTTTGATAACTGCTGAAATCTCTTTTTCGACCTCGTACTCACTTCCGCACTTCATCCGAAATCTTCTAACAAAGGCACATGTGCGTCTTTGTTGGGAGATTGTCTTCCGAACTACTCGAAATGGATCAAAGTTTAGCCGTGTGGAGAAGAACTCTTGCTCATACTCGGATAACATTTGTGCTTCCATCCCTCGAGCTCTGTGAATGCTTTGATGCAATTGTAATATCCACGGTGATTGGGAAGAAGCCCGTAGACTTGTCTTCTTCATTTGAGAGAACGAAGTGGGTGAGGAGAGAGAAGACGACGTCGCGGATTCAATGAAGGCATGGAAATGCCCTGCCGCTTGCGTGCAATAGTTGGTGAAGTACTGGGTGCTGGAGAAGCGGAGTCAAAGCTATGGTCGTAGAAGTGATCTTCTCTTTCTCTTGAGATCTTCTGTGTACTTTCAACTTCTCGGACCTTCTGCTGCTTTCTCCTTCACGCTTTCGCTTGAGGGTATCTCCTGCGCAAAGTTGCCCATGATTTGATTCATCAATGCTTCATCAAGGCAATATCCTTTCGTCAATGAAACCAGGTTTGAAGTATTCACCAACACAGCTCTCGACCTTTCTTGATTGTGTTGCGACTCCCATGTTATTACTGCGGCATGGCTTTATCTCCTCCCTAGTCCAAAGTCGAACACTTGCTTTGTTGACACTGCTGAAATCTCTCTTTCGACCTCGTACTCACTTTCGCACTTCATCCGTAAATCTTCTAACGAAGGCACATGTGCGTCTTTCTTTGGGAGATTGTCTTCCCGCTACTCCAAATGGATCGAAGTTCAGCCGTGCGGGAAGAACTCTTGCTCATACTCGGATAACATTTGTGCTTCCATCCCTCGAGCTCTGTGAATGCTGATGCAACTGTAATATCCCACAGTGATTGGGAAGAAGCCTTTAGACTTGTGCCGCTTAGACTGAAGGTCGTGTAACTCCACAAGTTGCTCTCACTCCATGGCGATCAATCTATCATTCGGATACCTGGGCATCTTTATTGGTTCTCCAGAAAAGCCTGTAACCCTGAGGTATGTGAAATCTGCAAATTGAATGAATAGACTTCCAATCTTGGACACGGCTTCCCACGCTTCCTTGCTTACCCTGTTGGCCTTCAAGTCTTTGTCTAGCCTGCAGATGAAATCGTAGAAGTCATCGTTGATCACTTTGAAGTCTTTCTCGCCTGTAGGTGCAGTAAGCTGCGGGTAGCACTCGAAAATGGGGTCCTTGGAAAGAACACCACATCTATCCAGCTTGGAAAAGACACCTTGTGAAGCTGCAGCATACACTAAGTATGAAGTCATCTTGAAGCTGAAAGTACGCTTCACGTTCCAAAGTTGCTCACCGATGTTGTTGCTAATAATTTCCGACCAATTGATTATAGAATCAACCTTGTTGATTTCAATGGTCCTAATGAAAGCATACATCCATGTACGGAAAGTGTAGGCATTCGCTTCGCCATTCAACCTGCATAGCAATTTGACGACATCATCTGCCTCCTGCACCAAATTGGACCATGGAAGAGTTCTCGGGAACTTTGAAGGGGATCTAGGCTTCTTCATGAACCGGCTATTCATGATGCTCACACAATCAGCTCTATGCTTCTCCCACCTACTGTCAGCATCCTGAATGCTAATAGAAGTCACCACCTTTCGCACTGGAATCTTCAGACAATAATTGATGAACTCTGCATCCAAACGAATTATTGTCTTTCCCGAAGCATCACGCACTGATCTGGATGAAGGATGATAAGATCTAGCACACTCCATCACGAACTCTGGCAATTGGGCTGTACATGGGAAAGCTGCAGCTCGGATAATTCCACTACTTTTGACCGCACGCATGAGTGAAGTCTTTCCCGCTCTGGATCTATCAATCAAATCAGAAAGAGGTTCTGGGCCTAGATCCGTGTCTCCTATGTCTGCAAGTTTGGAAGCAATGCATGAATCCATCGTGCTCTCTTTTTCATCTCCTTTCGCCATGGCTTTGTCTATCTTCGTCTGAATAATTCTTTTTCTTCTAACTTGGCCGGATTTCTTCAATACTGGTGCAGATCTGGACAATTCTTCAGATTCGGAGGATATTTGCAATGTATTGGACATTGATAAAAACTCCTTTTCTTTTGTAAAGCACCTGTAATGAATTCCTGCAATTTATTCAGACAAAAATGGCCACCGGAGCATGAATAGTGAATTTAAATTATAAAAATCTGCACTTTTCAAGCTTGCTGCCCCAAAAATTGGTGTTTAATTTGCACATAAAGAGAGCATGAATCCTTTCAATCAACACCTGAGCTCCTGTAACACCTGTGAAAACAACTATGCAGACAAAGATCAACCTCCTCCAAAGCATGCGCCAAATCTGGAAGCTTTTAGCCTTGTTAGCACTTTGTCTGAACAAAATCCTTCCTCTAATGGGGCGCACTTTTCCTCCTGGCTGCAATTCTTTACCTGTGAATTAAATAATTCACCCATATGGCTGCCCATGCTTATATAACCTTCACAATTCTATAATTAATAATTGCCCTAACAATTAAAGGCAATTAATTAATTAAAAATCATGCTTTTCTCTTTTAAAAATAGCATGTTTAAGGACAGCCATCCAATAAATTAAATTAATCCAATTTAATCCTTCACACAGCACTTCACTCAAGCTTCACAGTGTGCTTTGACCATAGCCACTGAAAATAGAAATTAATTTAATGTTTTAATGCCTTAAAAAACATTAAATAATACCCAAATGGGGCGCACTTTTTGAGAGGAAGAGGGCAGCCACTAAATAAATTAAATTTAATGAATTTAATTCCTTTCTTTTATTCCATCTTTGACTTGTTGACCTCCTCCAAGCTTGGGCGCACTTTTTGAGAGGAAAGATTAATTAAAATAATCAATTTAATCCTTTTATTCTCTCACCAAAGGGGGCGCACTTTTTTGCACATGTAATTCTATTTTTAAGAATTTTTCACAATGGGATTCTTTACCCTGCCAGGCAGGCACCAAAATCCCATGATCCACTTAAGTGATTTGACTTTGACAATGGGATTCTTTACCCTGCAAGGCAGGCACTAAAATCCCATGATTTCACTTAAGTCACTTTCCTTTTATTTTATCATGGGAATTTTTACCCTGCAAGGCAGGCAATAAATTCCCACCTGCCTGCAGCCTCTATTTTTCCCACTGCAGCTTAAGTGACTTTTATAACACGGGAAAAAGTACCCTGCCAGGCAGGTATAAAATTCCCACCCTGCCTGCGGCTTATATTTTTCCCATCGCAGCTTAAATCCTTTGTTTTCCAAAAATGCGCCCATCCCCGCAGGGGCTTTTCTGTGCACGACTTCGCTTTTTCCCAGTGATCCAGACCTCCGATGACGACTTCCTCCGGGCATAATGTGCGTGTATGTTTTCCAGCTGCTCCAGGCCAAAAATCGGGCTTACCCGGTGAAGGAATTGCTCCAGAGAAATTTCACAGAAAACAAAACGGGACACCACAAAAACACGAAAAATTGCCAAAAGTTACAAATAAAGCCCAAAACTTAAAATAAGTTAAAACCCTTTTGGCACATAGGAATAATAACATATTCGCTCATAATAGAGTTAAAACAGAGCGCAAATAGCCTCATACGGGGCTCAAAATAATTAAATACAAATTTCCCGCAGACAAATCCCGATGACAGAATAAAACAATTTTGGGCATCTGGGTATTTGGCAAAAAGGCTAATATGGCTCTTTGGGATTATCTTGACGCAATACAAGAACTTTCAGGCAATAAAAACAACAAACGACCCACTATTTTAAAAGTACGAAATTTTTTTGGATAGGGTAGTCGCAGATTTTAGGGTGAAATCTGAGTGACACCATGTGCTAAGTTTGAATCCTTTACTTAGAAGCGCCGATTGTTTCTTGGAACAAAATCAAGTTGGAACATATGCCCAATGCCGGATGTTCATGTAACAATTTTCGAGCTCTTAGTCTTATTTTGGGTAAAGCACATCTTATTGCCGCCTTTCTGTCAAAATCAACTTTCGGGTTGTGCTCCAATTGTTGGTGATAGAGAGTAAGTTCTTGGTAAGTCCAGGACATATAAGACATCTATATCTTCATTCATGAGTTCCAGGGTAACGAGATGTCAATTCCCCGTAATGTCCCCATTCCTTCACCGAGGGCCTAACGACCATTTTTCAGTCTTAGCCTTGGTCATACCCGAGGGGCTAACGACGTTGCAGGCTATTGGGTATGGATACATGATTACCACCTTGCTTTATGTTATATTTTGTTGTTGACATTAAGTTGATTGACTTGGTGGTAATAATTGTTATATTTTGTCATTGGGTGACTATATGGCACTTTATTATTCTATTTCTTCGTTGGGGGTCACCTAAGTTACTTTTAGCGCATGGGGGGAAAAGGTAACTTAAAATCATATTATATTTATGTGGTTTTCCCAAGGGGGTCGATTGGGGTCTTTTTGGGCCTCTTGTTGCATGGTGAAGTTATAAAATGAGTGATTGGGGAGAGTTATTCATTCATTCATACACTCACTTATTTTGATATTGGACCAACTCAGCTTTTGCACTTTCTTTGCTTGTGGAGTAAGATCCCACAGGAACCCTAGCTTCGGTAGTGAAAGATCCCCACCTAGCTAGCAGAGCACTCTTTGGTGGTGAAAGATCCTCCCTAGTTTGCTATTTTGGAGCTTTATTCAAATTTTTGGATCAGATCTGGAGAGTAATCAAAAATTCAGTTTCAGAGTAAGAGGACAACCCTTCTTCATTAAGGGTTTCAGTTTAGATTTGGAACAACTATTTTCTAGGGTTTTATCTACTTAGTTCCAGATTTGCAGCAATGTTTTTAGGGTTTCCAGGTGTCCATTTTCAGATCTGGAGGTTGGGATCATTTCTATATATTTAGTAGATGTTATTTCTAGAAAATCAGATTTTTATCAGTTGTATTCACATAGTTATGAATTTTTGAAGTTTTTAGCAGTTTAGGGCTTTCTAAAAATTACTGGCAGTTATATATTACTCAGAAAAATCAAAAAATATTTTTCTAGTCTTTGTTTTCACCTTAGCAAGCTCTCTATAAAATTTCGTGTGATTTGGGTAAGTATTTTGCAAGATATCTATAAATTTCAGTTCGCTGCCCTAGTTGGTTCATTTCCAAAAATTTCAGAATATCATTTGCTGCAAATTTTTATTAATTTTTTCAAATTTCAAGATTATCCCACAAGGGATATTTTAATTCCTTGAACATTGTAGGAGCTATCATCATCCAATGAAACATGGTTTTTGTAAAGTATCTTCCAAACTAAAGAACCAATCTTTTCTCCTAGTCATTTGCTGGGGTTGACCCCGAGTCAACATACAAGATAGAAATCGGCAAAGTTGATTCCTCACAAGATTGTGCAACATATAGGAGTCCTCATCAGAGGGTTTTTCTTCCTCATCAACGATTTTGCCTTATTGTTGCTACTTGTTTTGCTTCCGATTCCCTTTTTCTGTCTCTAAGACTTGCTTTCTTTGTGAATGGGACGATTGTTGGTTATTGGGCTTCTTGCCACTGGATGAGCCCTATTGGAATCCATTATACCAACAATCTTTCAATTCATGCTCCTTGCTACAAAATGAGACACTCGCTTCGATGCTTGTTCCCTTGTTAGTTTTTTTGCTTACTCTGCTTTTAGGGTTGCTTTGATGTCTTTACAAACTTTTTTCATTTCGATGTGAAGCTAGAGTATGTTCCTCATCTTTTGCCATGTGCATGGATTCTTCTTGTTGCAACATGTTCACCAACTTCTCAAATGTTGGTGTTTGTCCTATGACATTCAAAGTGGTCACAAAGATCTTGTAGGAGGGGGCAATGCTCTCAAGACAATTGGTATGAAAGATGCATTTGTAACTTCGACTTCTAATGCTAGGAATGATGCCTTCAAAGTTACTGATACACCTTAAAAAAGATTCCATTTTCTCACCATTTTTCATTTTGAAACTGTGTAGTTGACTTCGGATGTAGAAAATTGTATTCTAATTCTTAGCCTCATACAATGTATGGAGTTTATTCCATGCTTCCCCGATTTCTTTATAACATCTCGAATGTGGGGTTGTACCTCATTTGAAACTCTAAACAATATAATCAACTTTACTTTTTGATTGGCTCTGTCAAACTAGTGTTGTACATTGACATCATTTTCGGGACGAATGAAGGAGCCATCAATTACATTCCAGATGTCTTCAAATTCAAGTTGTGTTCTAATATTTGTTTTCCAAGTAGCATAACTAACTCCTGGTAGGAGCCTTGAATTTGATAGGAAGAACTTTAGAGCATTTGCAACCATGTGTGCAAACCATGGGAGATGGAAGGGTTCCTTATCACTCCAAATAGGTCGCCCTTTCTATATACCGTCAATTTGATATACCACACCTCTCTAGATATGCGCCCTTATATACCCATCGATACAAGGGAAGAAATTCGTCTGTCGATATACCCAACGGTACTTGACAAAGGTGTTAACATACATTAGAGCATAATGATACGTGATACCAAGACAATACGTGAAAGGGATTCGCTAGATGGAATTCCACATATGTGGGTGTAACTTCCCTATATACTTGGAATTTCCACCTAGGATTTACACCTAACATTTGTGGTGAATGGGTAATGGAGGGAGGGCTAAATGAGTGCAAATGTCCTTATTTTCCTCTAAGATTTTTAGGGATGATGCCTAGATGTTGTTGTAGAATCGTGTTAGGCATTAGATGCGAGTTCAATGCGACAACATTACTCGTAAGCACAACCTAAAGGCACTATAGATACCGAGCGTTGCGAATGAGATCAAATGATCTCCCGAGTGTGTTTTGGAACATTTTTGCAACTTACAATGTTTTTTTGCAATTTTGCAAATTTTACGATGTTTGCATTGATATGACAATCACAAATTAGTACAATGCAATATACAAAGTACAAAAAATCCCCACAAGGAAAAACTGAAGTTTTTACAATTTTTTTTTATTTTGCACAAAAGTGCCCTCCCACTTCAAACGAACATTTTTTTCCATAAATAGTGAAAAAGGGTGGGCTCAAAGGCCTCTTTTCAAAATAAAATCCTCCTCCCCCTCGCTTTTTGATTTTTCACTTTTGAAATAGAAAATCGCCCCTTTTGAGTTAGAGCAAATTCCTTTCTTTGTGTTTTGTTATTGACGTTTTACTAAATTTTCTAATTAAAGAAAATTGTAGTAAAATGTATGTGGTCAGGAGAGGTGTGGGTCGACCCTTGATCTCCACCTAGTCCTAAACCTTAACAAAATGTGAAGTGGTCATTGGACTTGTAGCCCAATAATAATAGATATGGTTGAATAGTTATATTACCTTTCAATCAAGTTGCAACCTTTTAAAAATAAAAAAACAATAAACCACTTCGAGTGGGAGGGCTCGACCTTGGGACCTATGCTGTTCTCAAATAACTTAATGTATGTTTTGACCGGTTGGGTTGGATAGGCCGATAAGCATAAAGATGCAAAATCAGGAATTTATGTATCCTTGACAAAGCAAAAATTATTAAACAAAAGAAACTCACCGATGAGGGTTGTTTCTCTATCTTATTCGCTTTGATAAAACTGCCTACTTGTGGTGAAAGAGCCCGAACAACATCCCGAGGGATAGTACTGCCACTACTGGAGGAAGATGCTTTTGTTTTGAGGCGTCCACAACAGTATAGCCACTTGGATTTGCCGTCGAGCTTTAGAATTTTAAACTGCCACCATCGAATGTTGAATGCCTCTAGACAATGTTTTTCCAAAGCGAGAAAGAAGGTAACTCACCGAGTTAGAGGAACTTGTGTGGTAGGAGACAAGGGCTTGCTGATCTCTGAGTCGAACTATGAATCCGCTGCCACTGCCTCTATTAAGAAGTAATGGAGCAAGCTTGTTCTGGAATGGCTTGATATGCCATTGATAGGGTCGTGATGTATAATTTGAGCAGCTCACCAACAAAGGAATTCGCCAAAATAAACTCAAAACTTGCCAAAGATTGAGTTGAGGGGTGGGGAGCTCAATTGAGCTTGGTAAATGCAAAGAGGAGCTTGCCAATGGGATGAGTTGAGCCAATTCAAATCTTTACCCAAACTCAATGCAAAATGACTATAATGCAAATTTCAGGTCGAGCAAGCAATTGAGTAATGATTTTACAGACCTTAACAATGTAGTTTGACCTCAGATCAAAGCACCGCTTCAATGCAATGTCTGTAAAGAGCGGAGATGAATCTAAGAGTGAGGGTCCCACAAGGCTTCCTTTTCTCTCTTGCAGAAAACTTTTTTATCTTCCTCTCTTGATCAAAATTGGTTTGTAGGTTCAGGCTTGCTCTGATAGCAAATTTAAATGCAAATCAAATATGATTTGTATTCAACAATGTAAAATGATTACATGAGGTTTATTTAATATGCGCTTACATTCTAGCAATAAACAAGCCCTAAACAACAAGTAAATTCGACAACACAACTTTGCGTTACAATAATCGATGATTAATTACTTATTCATAACATGCATGCAACACGTGGTCCAATAAATATGATTGTAGGTACCCCCACTGGCTTGCTCTGCTGCTTTCTGCACACATAAGTTACATCCGTGATGACTCAGCACAACATTTGAAGGACCAACCTTCTCAATGGCTTTCTTCAAAATCTGAAATTGAAACTCGATATCTTGTTACTTTCCAGAAAAATCAATTACTCTCAAGAAATATGGTCCATCTTTGCGCAGGAGACAATAATATTGATGAGTGGCCAATGTCTAATATCCGTCCACCCATCCATTAATAAATTAACCATGAAGTAGTTTCTATCCAAGATTGTTATCCCGAGTTTTGTGTCCACTCATCCATGATAATGCTCCATCTATGTGACACCCATGTGACCTTCATATTGTCCATTAATAAATTAACCACAAAGTAGTTTCTATCCAAAATTGTTATCCTAAGTTTTGCGTATTCAAGGGGCACATAACTTGTACCTGTTTTTGCTACCTTGGCCATAACATCCTTATAATAAGGAGAGTGAGTGGCAAGAAATGGGATTCTAGTAGCATAATTGTTTTTCCCAATGGCATCAAACATATCCACAACTGGATTGGGGGCAACCCACACGGCCTTCCTCTTTCCTCTGCTTTCCACTTTTGTCATTCCAAAACTAGAACTAGCCAAAGTAATATTGTCAGTCCTAAGAGAGCTCAAAAAGGTGTTAGTGTTAGCACTAGTACCACGATCTTTTGGAATGTTGTTCGTGGTATTTCCATTATAAAGTCTCACTATTTATGCTCTCTAATCAAGTGAAAAAGCCTTATAAACACCAAATCCCCTTCTTGTAAGGTGCAACAAGTGTGCATTAGTCTTGGTGATACTTGCGCAAGCCAAGTCTCTGAACATATATTGCACTAACATAGTTTACTCCCCCCTACAAACTTGGGGTTCGCAACTATGTGAGCAAATTGTTGCAATGACTTCTTTTTATCGAATGGTCCCATGGCAAATGCGGCCAACATTTGAGAGGGGCAATTGGTAGCACTACCAACTGAACTACTAGTTGGCATTGCCACTACATTTTGCCTCACTTCTTCACCACCCTCCCCGCCCACACAATAATGTCACCAACACTTCCACCTATCTCAATCCTCTCCTCCTTTGATTCATAATTACTTTAGAAGAACTCATTGTGATGATTGTTGGGGCTGCAATGAATAAAAATAACAGCCATAACTATAGGCAATGAATAAAAAACAGCCATAACTATATGCAAAAATTATTAAAAAACAATAATGAATCAATCAATAATCAAGAGTTTTATATTTTAAAATTAAAAATTATAACCCTAACAGCCAAACCCTATACAATGATGCATTTTGTAAAATCTTAAAAACTATAAATAAGATTACACTGTGAATGTAGATACATAAACTTAAAAATGGAAATTAAATAATACAAATACAAACTAAATTTTAAAAACGTAGAGTATTATCAAGTATATAAACAAATAAAATTATAAATACCTCTTACTTACACTTGCTCTCCTCCTCTTCTCTTTGCTCACTTTTTCAAGTGCAAATATCGAATGTGATATGGAATGAGGCCATAAAGTAATTTTATAACTTAGACTCTCACTTCTAGGATTATGATTGTGTTATTCTTTTTCTTTATGTTATTTTTAGTTCCCATAAATTAATTTTTGGTAAAAAATGTTTTTTTAAAACTAAATGCAAAAAAGAAAGGTTGTGTCATCGGGGATGTCTAGACACCCCTTGATTGTCTGGGATGTTCCTAAAGATTTTTGCTTATTGGAACTATTGGGGACGTTCCCCCACCCCCATCCATAATGTAAAGATAAGGAGCTGATCATGAATAAGATTACTATGCTAACTAGCATCCAAATATATGCAACACTAAGCTAAATTAACACAATGAAGTAAGGAGATGAACTAATCTATGAAAAATGAAAAATATGGTTCCGCTTATCTCGAGGATGTCTAGGACATCCCACACTTGTTGGTCTAGGGCGGACACGTCCCTTCGTAACATTGAGTGGAGAGAATTACTTCACTAAAAATGATCGAAGAGTGGCTATTATTAGATTAGGATTAGAAAAGGAGATTAATGGAAAATTGCATTCAAAATGCAGGATGGTTTGTATGAGTAGTTGGTTATGCATTTTGGTGTGACAAACGCACCAAGCATGTTCATGAGATTTGTGAACTAGGTATCGAAGCCTTTTATTGGTAAGTTTGCCATTGTTTATTTGGATGACATTTTGATTTTCGGTTGGACCAAGGAGGAGCGTCTTGCGCACTTGTGACAAGTGTTGTAGCGTTTGCGAGAGAATTTATTGGTGAATTTTTAGAAATGTAGATTCACGAAGTAAGAGTTAGTGTACTTAGGATTTGTAATATCCTAATGTTGTCCTGAAATTTTTAATTGCTAAAATTTTGAAACTTTGTGTGTTAATGTTCTTCACTAGATCATTGTCCCGCACCATTCTCTCGATGCCATTGTTCTCCATTTCTCCCGCGACTAGGCCGTTAATTGTCGCAATCTTTGCACTTTGTCGAGTTCTCGCATATCGCTTCTTGTCTCGCCTTGTCTCGCATATCCTCTCTTCGCAAATTGACACTTAACACGAAATTAGTAATTTTAATTTAATTATTTAAAATCAATTAATTAACTTTAAATAAATAAATTTTCTTTATTAATTTTACGTAATTAATTAGCTTTCAATTAATGTTCTATTTATATGCTCGACCATCTATAGTTCCACCGATAGATAAGAGCGGGGAGGAGTTCTCTCCATCGACCCATATCTATATATCCTGGCCGATCGACAAGACGATTCCCTTTATTTATAGGGATCGTCGGCTCGAACTATTATCTCAAGCAAGCAGCGGCTGAGATTTGGCTAAGGTGGGGATCGCAGCCCGAACTATTATCTCGGGCGGATATAGAGAGGGGGGCCCATAGAAAAGATAGTTCAAGGAGGGGGGCTCCCCTCTATTCTATGGAGGGGGGGTGCACTCGACGGTCGAGTAGGGGAAAACCTTCTGAACAACACAACTAGCCAACCCAACCATATAGAGATCGGTAGTTGAGGACTCGACAAATGAATGACCCCAAGTTGAGTGAGCCCCTCTCCCTCTCTATATATGGGGAGATACAACCCCTAGTTTCTCTCCTCAAGTTGCTATTTGGCATCGACCTCTATCAACTATAT